>CM062804.1:688667342-689925259 GCA_031772625.1 Pinus tabuliformis | reverse complement strand
AAATAAAAACTATCTTTGCTAATTTCTTCTCTTGTTAAAATTAGATACATTCTAAGTTTTAAATTGGCCTCTATTGGTTGATAATAATAAAACAGAAAACCTTTCCAAATCAGCCTTTTTAATTGACTCCTTTGTCATAGGTAGAGCCTCTGCTGCCAGCAACCGTTCATAGTTTCGACAGGGATACCTTTTAACCATGTTATTGTCCATTATCCCATCCATTTCAGAGTATGATTAACATAATGAATTCAAAACATGCTTTCATATTTTGTATCTCTTTTTACTTTTCTGTTATTTTGTAAGATAAAAACCATTGTCCTGGTTTGGTGGTCAGTTGAGTGACAATGCCATTCACTGGTAGTAATCTAACCAAACAAGTTGGCTCGTGATGAGACCCCTTGTCTTGTGATTCTAAGCCATTACCCTGTTTTGGTATGCAGTGTTGGTAATGTCGGTTAAACTATTTCCCGATGATCATGGTAAGCAGGCTTGTAATAAGACCTTTTATCTTTTATATCAAATATTTTAGAATTACACTCTGAGTAATCACAAACTTTGATGAATGGGATGGACAATTTTCTCCTTAAGAGTGAATGGATGACAGGGTAAGAGTTGAAGATGCTGAAGTTGGATTAGTTTCTGTTTTGATATTGATAACCTTTTTTGTGACCAATTTGAAAACATAAAATGATTTACAATACTTCTAAACCTTGAGAAGAGTTCACAAAAATTTAAATGTGGTTTCAGAATGTGAATATACCTAGTTTCCTAGAAATTGTCCCTTTTGTTTAAGGCTTCTATTATTTAAAAGTAAATATCAACATTACTTCTTTGAGCAAATTTTAAATACAGCAAAGGTCAATGGAAGATACCTTACAACTTTATTTCCTAATGGTCCTACAAACTACAAATTCTACTAAACTAAAAAAAAGGGAGAAGGGATTACCTCCTCAATTGAAGAATTTCTTTAAGATGAGGCCACTAACAGGAAGAGAATCTCTCTTACCTGATAAATCTTGTAATATGAATGTCAAATGGCCTATCTTCTCACAGATCTGAAACGGTCCAAGCCACATTTTCTAGAACTTCGTGTGTTTTCCTTTATCCTCATGGGCTTTGTCCCATTTCAGAACTAGATCACCGACTTGCAACTGTTTTGAACTGGATGAAGTTGAATCAAAGGATGACTTGATAATTTTCTGATGTTTTGCATGAGTAATTTTGGCCCTTTCTCTTTCCTCTTCTAATTTTAAGATTTGATCATGTCTAAGTTGAATAGAAGAAGAAGGGCTTTCTTCAATAAACTGAACTAGGGCTAGAGAAGGAAGGACAAGATTTGTTGGTAGTACTGCTTCTTTCCCATATACAAGATTGAATGGAGAAGAACCTATGGAAGCCTTCTGTGTTATCCTATCAGCCCATAGTGCGAATATTAAAGATTTGTGCCAGTTTTTATGATTCTGTTCGATAGTTCGCTTAATAATTTTAACTAGATTTTTATTGGTAGATTCTGCTAAACCATTACCCTGGGGATAGTAATTGGCAGAATATTTCAATTTAAACCCTCTTTTAATAGTGAAATCAAACATAGCATTTCCAGAGAAATAAGATGCATTATCAAAAACAAGAGCATTTGGGACACCAAACCTGGTAATGATGAACTGATCTATGAATTCCATAATTGCCTCAGAATTTGTTGTCTTTAAAGGAATCGCTTCAACCCACTTAGTAAAATAATCAGTGGCAGTAAGGATATACTTATGTTGTTTGGACGAATGTGGAGTGATTTCTCTAATGATGTCCAATCCCCATTTCTCAAATGGTTTTTCAATGTTGACTAGTTGCAAAGGGAAAGCTGGCTTTCTTTGTATTCCACTAGAAGTTTGACAACTTCGGCATTTCCTTACATATTCATGAGCATCTCTGAACATGGTGGGCCAATAGTATCCAGCATGAATGATTTTGTGGGCTGTTGTGTCAGCTCCGAAATGTCCTCCTGCTGGTCCATCATGTAATTCCTGCAAAACCTTTTGTGCTTCAGGTTTTTCTAGGCATCTTAATAAAATTGAATTATAATTTTGCCTAAAAAGTACATCATCAATGATTGTGAAGTTTATTGCTTTTAATCTAATGGCCCTTTTGTTTTTATAGACAGGTTAGGAGGTTCATATCCATTTTTCAAATAAAAGATCAAGTCTGCATATTGTGATTTAGAATCAGTAATACTTATGTGGTTGATTTCTTCGATATGTTTTGTATCACCTGGTTGTTGAATGTTGGATGCTCCTGCCAACAACCTGCAAAAACCTTGGCCTCTAACAATCTTTGCTGGCCTTATTTCCAAGTCATATTCTTGAAGTGTTGTAACCCAGTTTGCCCTTTTTTCACCTAATTCCCTTTGGATTAGTAGTTTCCTTACTGCAGGAAAAGGAACTATAACTTTTGTATGGGCTTTTAAAAGGAAGGGTCTGTAATGCTTGACAGCTTTATACACAGCAAAGGCTTGTTTTTCTACTTTAGAATATTTCAATTCAACACCCTGAAGGTTTGAAATATAAAATGAAATCGGTGCTTCCAAGTTGTGATCATTACTCTGAGTGAGTACTGCTGCATAAGATGAATCGGATGCGATAATGTACAATGTGAAATGATTAGAAAAAATAGGAGTGTTCAAAGCGGGGGCATTGATTATTGATTGTTTAATGGAATCAAATGCTTCCATTTCTACTGATCCCCATCTAAACACTGAATTTTTATTAATCATAGTTTGTAGTGGTAAAATGATGTGAGAAAATTCCGGAACAAATCTTTTGACAAAATTGATTTGGCCTAAAAATGACTGCATGGATTTTTTATTATGAGGAAAAGGGATTTCAGAGATTTCTTTAATCCTATCCGAATCAATATAAATACCATCTTTGGAAACAATAAAGCCCAAGAGCTTTCCTTGATTAAGAGCGAAGAAGGATTTTTTGGGATTGAGTGAAATACCGTACCTTCTGCAGCGTTCAAAGATTTGGTTTAAATCATGCAAATGATTGGATCTCTTCTTAGAGAATAAAGTAATATCATCTAAGTAGACAACTACTGTTTTATTGATCAATCCTTTGAAAGCTATATCCATCGCTCTTTGGAACGTGGCTCCTGCATTAATAAGTTCGAAAGGAATTTTCTGATAAGCAAAAGTTCCCCATTTTGTTCTGAATGTAATTTGAGTCTGTCATCAGGATGGACCAAAACTTGGTTATATCCTGAAAAACCATCTAAAAAGGACATCAACTCAGAGCCTGCTACTGAATGGAGTATCTGCTCCATAGTAGGTAATGGGAAATTATCTTTTAGGCTTGCCTTATTCAGATTTTTGAAATCTATACAAATCTTGATATCACCATTTTTCTTCCTAACAGGCACCATATTGGAGACCCAGTTTGAGTGCCGAACGGGAAAAATAATCTTAGCCTTCAAAAGTTTATTGAGTTCTTATTTTATTTGACTCTCTAACTTTGGATGTATTTTCCTGAGCTTTTGTTGAACTGGTTTTTGTTCGGCAAGCATTGGAATGGTATGCTGGATGATAGATGCATCATATGTCTTTAAATCGTCATATTTCCAAGCAAAGACATGTTTATTTTTCCTTAACAGTCTAATGAATGTTGTCTTTTCTTCCATAGAAAATCCTAATCCTAAATTAATGTTTTGAGGATTTTGCTTAGTGCCAAGATTTATCAATTCAAACCTTAAGGTGGAACTTTGGAGCTTTGTATTGGTCACAGGTTTAAACCTGTCTTTAATATCGTAAAGATCCTCAAGCTTCACCACCGGCTTCGGTATTGAGTTTTCCTCGTGCTTTTCTCTCATTTGAAGATCATGCTCGCTTTCCTCTATGATTTGATCATCGTAGGGCTTTTCGGAAGTCAAAAATTGTAAGATGTCTTCATCGTGATTGAATACTCTCCAATTGGTGACATTGTCAGGAATGGATGGTCTAAAAAGCAACTCTACTGAAAATCTATCTGGGCTATAATCTTCGGAAGGTAGGAGTTTGGAAGCAACATTGGCTAGCAAGTCGGCTGCTAAATTTTGAGACCTAGGGATGGAAGAAATATTGAATGCTGAAAAGTGAAAGGTAAGTTCTTGTACCGGTGATTGATAATGTTTGAGGTGGCTAGAAAGAAAATGAATCATATTTCTGACCTGTTTAATAATAATTTCTGAATCGCCAAACACTTTCAAATATTGAACCTTAAGGCCAATTGCTTTGTATAGTCCTTGGACTAAGGCTTCGTACTCAGCTGTATTTGTTGTGGGGAAAAGTATCCGACTCGGAATGACCCTATCCCTACTCTAAGGGTGATAGTTCCTTAGCAACAACTGAAAGTAAAGCTTTGATATTTTTCCTTTATGAAAGTACAGAGAAGGAAGAAAAGATTGACCAACCGATGTCTTTCGCTTTTGTCGATCCTGTCTTCTCTCTTTGCCTCTTGTTCCCAGCTCCTTGCTCCTTTTGCCGGCCCAGCTACACAAAGATCCTGCAAAAACAAGAGAGGGAAACTACAAGAAACATGTACTCATAACTGATGCATGGATTAGGATGAATCAAATATACAGATAAAAACAATACATCATTGCAATACAAGTATATAGGAGAACATCAAAGCTTTATTGATAGAAGAAAAAGGTTCTGAGAAGGTTACAACCATAAATGGCTCCAATCCAACAGCACCTCCCCAGCAGCAAGAAATCTCCTCTTCCCCTCTATAAAAGCAATCACCCAATAACTCTAACTGTAAACCAACAGCACTTCCTTACTTTGCACAAAATTCCAGCCTCCTTAGACCTCATAGAAGAGCTCTATATATAGGATAGAAGAAGAAAGGATGAGTCAGCTTGAGACTGACATAAAGCTGCCTTGTGTCCTCTCCCTCTTCAGTTAAACTTCAGTTCTTGAGTCCACTTGGAGATCCTTGCTTACACATGGAGATCAAGTACCTCTTACTCATCACAGGGCGAATCCCTTGAACCAAGTGTCAGTTTGGAAGCTTCCTGGGCAATTGACACCTTGCAGAATGACTGTGCCACTTGGCCAATCTCGCCCAGTGCAGGTAGCCTTCATTAGATTTGACTTTCAGCGCAGGTACAAGGAGGAGCAGTTGCATTCCAGCGCAGATGCTCAGTGGAGCAGCTGACATGATCCAAAAATAGCCTATTTTTGAGTGTTTTCAGGTGGAGAACTGATGGGAAGTGTTGTGGTTTGCTGACCTTGTTCTTCTAGGGGTAAGAACAACATGTTTAGGGACTTTGGATCCCTTTGATTATGGACATTTCATGCTTCATGCTGTAAGGCACAAAAATGTCTATAACAGTATTGTTTGTGCATTCAAACTCCAACCTACAAGACAGCATTGTTTTTTCTCCCTAAGGGCTAACCAAGATACATCCTGCTCCCGAGCCTTCGCTAGACTTAGAGCCATCAAAATATAGTGACCAAAATAAAGAATTATCAACAATTTTATTTACAGTTTTCTCAGTATTATTAAAACATCTTGACCTATCTGTTTGTGAATAATTTTCGATCTGAGATGTAAAATTGTTTACTGAGAAAGGAGATGGTTGGGTTGTGAAATTGCCAAAGAATGACTCAGATGAATAATTCCCCAAGATATTGTTATTAAATGCTATTGGTTGATTTTCCTGTTCAAATTCTGTAACAGTGTGGGTCATGTGTTTTTCCTGATTGATTTTTATTTGATTTGGCTTTCCCTTATAGGGTAGCCACATGTGTGACCAATCGGTCGAAATATACCCATGGAGCTTCTCAGACCAATCCCTACTCAATATTAAACCATAAAATTCAGGTATATCGACGATTAGGATATTAATTCTTTGAACTACTCGTGGGTCGGCCGATAACCTGATAGTTACAGAGTTTATTTCTCCTAAAACCTGGACCTTGGTTCTATCTAACTGCACAATGTGGATTGCGGACTTTTGGGGCTCAATGTTCAGTTTGGAACAAACCGAAGCTGGCATTATATTTGAGGATGCCCCTGAATCAATCAAGCAATTGTGCAGATTTCGATTATAAATCTCATAGGTCAGGAGGAAAGGAGGAGTATGGGAATTTGATCTGTCTCCAATCATAATCGTGTCAGTAGCTTCAATCCTGCTAGAAGGTGGTTGACCTGAATCATTTGCAGCTTTAGCACTGGGAAGAGGTGAAGAAGGAACATCATTCAATTCTTTGAGAAGCAATTTCTGCTGATGTTTTAGTTTACTAAGTTCAAACATAGTAATGTTTGCCTTAGTTTTCTTCATATCATCAACAATATTGTAATCCATTGAATCGGATACTACCAACGTTTTAGATGTTGAAGGTATGTTCGAGGATGAAGGTTGGTTTTGGGGAATTGTTGCAGCTGGCTTCTTTGTGGATACCTTTTCCTTTGTTGTAGTAGCACCCGCACTTCTTTTCTTTGAACCTACTTGGACGGGTTCAAGGGTAATTTTACTCCTAGTAGTGACAGGAAAGGCTTCTTGTTCATTTTTTGTATTGGAGTTAGGCAGTATAAAATCCCACATTCCATGGCATTCAACAACTTCCTCTTCTTCATCAGTTGGTGAAATTGTTTCCTCTTCTACTTCTTCTTCAGGATCTGAATCTGCATTAGATATAACATTTGGTGGTTTTGATTCGGTTTTCTTGAAATTTCTAAAGGGCCTTTTAGTTGAGGTTTCTGCTACTTGTTTTTTGATTTCAACCATTTCATTTGACAAAGTCTTAAGGAATTTTTGCAGACCTTCCATATCATATGGATCTTTAGGGGTTTTCTTCTTTGAATCGTCTTTAAAAGAAACTTTTTTGGATTTTCTATCTTCAAGAGCAGCTTTCTTTTCTAGAGCATTAATACATTTCTCCACAGCAAGTGCTTCTTTCATGTTTTCAGCTAAAGTTGGTTTTCCAGCCCTGTCTACAAAAATAGCTATATTGGCAGGTAGGGCAGTTATATACCATTTGCTTCTGATTTGCTCACTTGGTTTGGAGGCCGTTGGGATTTTATTCAAGAGTTTATTGAATCGCGCATTGAATTCTTTAATCGGTTCCCTATGCTCTATCCTAAGATTGGAGAGATCATTTATTAATGTGGCTAAAGATCTATCATTACCATATTTAGTGAGAAACTGCTCTTGGCAAGTGGTCCAACTGGTAATGGATCCAGAAGGCAAGGAAAAATACCAGGATCCTGCTGATCCTTGCAAAGTATAAGGGAAAAGCCTAACGACAACATCTTCCTCTGTTACTCCTTTCAAATTAACTGATAACATGAAGTTATTAATATGTTCCTCAGCTTGTATTCCATCATCTGGGTTAAACTTGGGTAACCATTTTTCAGGAGCATCAATTAATGCATGTAATGGTGCAGGCATATTGACCGCACCAAGTCTATTCCATGGATTTTCCATTGAAACACCAGTAGGGGATGAGATGGCTGATGAAATTGCAGATGTTTGGGAAGGACTTGATGTTGAGGATTGAGCAGGTTGGGATGTTGAAGTTCCTAATCCCTGATGAACAACAATGTGTAATGAGGGAGTGGATGGTTGACTTCGCACAGGGGAAGATGAAATGGAGGATGTGGATGAAAGTGCCTCACTGTCAAATCCTTCAGTGTTCTTCTTTTCCCTTTTCCTTTTAGGTAAGGGAAGCTCAGTAGGTTCAATACCGAGTTTTCCGCTCTGAAGTCTAGTGAGGGGATGAGGTAGATTGAATTGCGAAGTCTCACTGCTTTGAGATACTTCAGATTTCTGTGGTGATATCGAGAAGCCTTGAAGTTTATGGATGAGTAACTGAACTTCAGGGGACTCATGACTTAATCCTTCTGTAGTGTTATGGATTTGAGCAGTGGTAGTTGATTCCTCTTCTTCTCGCTTGGATACTGGAGATCCAGCATGCAATTGGGAAGTACGAGGTGATGTGGAGGGAGAATTACTCTCAGAATGGTCTGTAGATTTGGATTTGCTCGCCATTCATAGTTAGGGCCCTCCTTCTAGCGCCAAAAATGTTGATGCCCTGAAAATCGTTGTATCAACATTGGGGGATAACCACCCGGTCCGAACCTTAATACAGCTCCTTTTCCGTTTGGGATGGTGGCTCCAACTGGATATAATGGGACCAGTTTCCCAATAATGAATAAAAGGGGATGGATGAGTGATTGGTTTCTAATGAATGATAATGAATGGATGACTTAATCTAACAGCAAAAACATAAATGACTATTCTATCCCGGGAGGCTTCTATTCTTTAAAGTGCAACGCTTGATGATCTTTGTTCATTAATAGGCATATATATGACTCTACACAATAAACATATACATTTATTCACTTAATGATTGCTTTGTTCAAATAGTTGAACAAAGTGATTAACAAAACATTGTTACACTTATCCTTTTATATTATTGATACGTGTATGATAAAAGAAAAGCATGTTGTAAACATCCAATAGTGGAAATTGTAAAGAATGTTGTTAAAAACACACACGTATATCCGATAATAGCAAGAGCGATCAAACAACAATTCACATAAACAGAATGAACTCAGACATAGATATTAGTACCATATGAGCTGCAAATCATTCCCAACATAAATCGCTATTTGAATTCCTTCTTCCAATTCAGAAATAATTTTAAACAAAGGCAGTAGTGCACATCCACATAAAAGCTTCGTTATCAAAATTGGAATAATTGGCCCACTCTTTATAAAAAAAAATATGCCTGAAGTACAGTAGTGCAACTTCAGGTTTAAGTCATATACAAAAACTTACGACCCTTTCCAATGCATTGAAAGGGTCTATAAATACTTGATTAAGACTAACTAACTATGAAATTAAAATCCTACTTAATTGGTACAACTTGATTTGGAGTATCTTCCTCATAGCAATCTAGTAGTTGGCAGCATGATTCATCACTTAGGCTGTTTGCCTTTCGACCTGAGTTGGCATATTGCAAGCATTGGTTCCACTTCTGGTGGTCGGTTGAGACGAGAATTGAGTTGGGTAGAATAGGTGGCATCTTGTATATCAGGAATGATACACTCAATTGCATATGTCAGGCACTTGAGGGCGGCTTTCTAGATGTATGGTTTGACTAGGAACAACCAATAGGTGTCCCAAGTCAAACTGTTAATCCCTGCGATCAATCTCCCATTCTTCTTCAGCTCTTGATAACATGACTGCTCCAATGTTTTAGTTGATAGTAATTTACCTGGGGTACATTGAGAGATCATGTTAGTTAAGTAGAGAGTATCATTAATCAATTCAACCAAATTACTTGTGGTTAACTTGCATATGGAAACTGCTCTCTCTGCCTTCATTAACTGGGACTGCCATTCCATAAATAGGATCTCTTTATGGGATTCTAAGATTTTTGGCAAATTAGCTACTTGTCCCTCATCAGTGTCTTGCCACTCAAGATAATTTGTCAAGGTCTCATCGGCCTGCTCCAAGTCTGTTCTAGCATCAACCGATTTATCAATTATTGATGCTGTTAAGTCACATAAGGGTTCTGCTTGAGCGATTTGTTAACATAACAGCCTTATTTGTGTTACCAATGCTTTGTTAATCTGTAATGCTTCGGCTCTGAACTCAACAGGTTGTGGAAGATTCTTTGACTTTTCTATTTGGGCTGATAATTGAGCAATTTGCTCATCTTTAGATTTCCCCATCTGTTCATGCACTACTTTCAATTTTGCCAACGCTTCCGACAGCTCTTTCTGCTTTTGAATGGCACTTGAATCAATTCTTTGTTTCTCTTCCTACAATTGTTTATTCAATTGATTGTTTATTTTTTGTTGTGTAGAAAATTGTTGTTCAAGTTGCTCTGCCTTCTATTGTGCCTCCGATAACTATACTTGTAGCGAGGCGATTGCTTGGTCCTTTTCTCTTAACAGATTAGTCACTTCTAATGCCTTGTCCATGGTGGCTGCTGAATAGGCTCCAACATATTGGGACAATTTAGTAAGGTCATCAGAAGGATCAAACTCCTCTTTCCAGACCACATTGGCTATCACTGTTTGTTCAGGGAAAAGGGAAGGTTGATCAGTCCTTCTCCTTTTCCATTGTTGTTTTACTACAGCCCTATGGTTTGGGCTGTAAAAGACATCCAATGGAGGTATCTCCTCCACTTGCAAAACGATATGATCCGAAGGATCCTTGGGAATTATCTCTATTCCTGTAGAAAGGGGTAGGCCGCTGGTTCCACTTGGAACCACTTTAGATGTTGTATCCTGTGTGTCAGCCGCTTTTGATGTATCGACTTCCTTTGAGCTCTCAAGATTGCTTATGATTGAGCTGAATTTTTGCCATTCCTGGAGCAATTTCAGGTCAATCTGGGCATCTACATTCACGTTCGTGCTACTCTGCTCCTGCTCTTTCCTCTGTATTTCCTCTTGCTTTTTTCTTTGCACTTCCTCCTGCTCTTTTCTCTGCACTTCCTCCTGCTCTTTTGTCTGGATTTCTCCAGCAATTTCTGATGTAGCAGGAGGTTCATTAGTGAGTCGTTGCTCAGGCTCGCTTGATTTTGTCATCGGGGTCGTTACTAACAGATCTAGAGGAAAAGTTTGCAACCTCTGTTCTCTAAGTCTGTTAAATTCAACTAACCCGTCATCATGATATTTCATTCTGGCTAGTGATTGAACCTGGAATAGCGACTCAGCTGAGGAGAACAGGTCATCAAAATCATCATCTTTATGGTCAAATTTAGTGAGTTTTTCCTGTTCAAGTGCATTGTAGGTGACTTTGTTTGGATCAAATCGCCTATTAGGAAGAGTGGCGAGATTCAGTGCCTTAATCTTATCTGCTTCTTTCTCTGCATGTTTAAAGTCATGCAGAGCGTAGACACCACATCTTAGAGGAAAAGAAGGCCAAACCTGCTTCTTTTTATTCCTTAGAATCCGTGTAACTCCTTCGGATGTAATCTGATATGCTACCTCTCGGGCTAACAGTTTGTCAGGTATGTATAAAGGGAGGACATGAGGCTTGGCCTAGCTGCCGAAAACTCTTACATAGGTGAATTTTTCTTCTCCGAACCATCTCCCTATGGCTGTCAAGTCAATCCCCGCTTGTGAGGAAATCTTCAAAGCAGGTTTGTCAGAAATGGCATAGTGAATGGGTAACATAAAACCATTGCAAACTTGATATAAATGGTTTTTATAGTGGGCTTTCCATAACTTCTGATGGTATATATGAATGGGCATGGGGTCTTGTGGAGTCCATCTCCACCCCAATACAGGAAATTTGGTTAAAACACAGGGTGTCCAAGATGTAGGCACTATAGTAAAATGGGGAAATGAACCTTTCAGTAACGCGGGATTTGTTTCTGAATTCAAGAACCGCGGTTGCTAACTTATCAGACAGTATATTCCCCAATCCATTATTTCACTATTGCATGCTGCCTCCATTAAAGGTACCATCTCTACAGTGAAGTTTGCGGAATCATGTAACCCCCACAACCTACACATCATTACTCTGGCATAACAATAAGGAGAACACAAGGAATCAACAGAGTACTTACCCGAAGACACATGCTTGTTTTTTGCTGGGTTTTGCCTCCAATCCCGTATGGGTTCTGATTCAATGTCATTTTCATTTCTGAATTTCTCCAGGAATGCTTTGTTTTACTTCTTCTCCGGTGTAGGCAAATGATACATTTTCCTCAAATCATCAGGTTGAAACGAGCCGAAGACTCTCCCGTCCATGGTGCAAAATGTCATGTTTGTGATTGGGATTTCTTCAATTGCCCATCTCACCACATCTGTATATGGGAGAATTTGTTCTCAGGCGGCTATCTGATGAAGGTAAGAGTCGGCTAAATCCTTTAGAGTAGCATCAGACTTCCGAGTCGGGTCTGTTATGGCTTGCACTGTTGTTACCTCAGGCTCTTCGGCGTCAATCAGATTGTAGATGCTCAGCCAAGTAGTTTTACCGAGTCCTAGACATTTGGTGTCCAATATCAGTCCCTTTTTGCTTGATCCTGGATTGGCAATATGTTGTCCTATAACTGCCGAAGCGGAAGCTGTTCCAGTTTTCTTAGATCTCTTCCCCATTTGGCTTGAATTTGCTGCTTCCGAAGAGCTCTGCACAGGAGAGAAAATGAACGTAATGTAGAGAATTGGTGGCGCAAACCAAAGATGAACGAGATATATTAATCAATGAATAATGGAGGATTTAACTTAAGATGGCCGTGAATACAATCTCTGAAGAGATTTTAGCCTTATTGTTTCATTAAATGGCCGTTTAAACCTGTCAATCCTTTAAATGCTCATCATATCGTTTATTGGCCGAATGATTCATTTAATCGTGGCTTTGATGTTTTGGCAATTGAGCGTAAGTGAATCACTATCGGGAAGATAAAAGCCTTTAATACTAAATAACCACAATATATCATCAATCTTTTTTGAAATCTGCGATTAGCTTTATCGCAATCGGCGATCGGGGGAATGCTTAAGTTGTTATATTGGTGTCCTTTCGGAATCCCTAATCGCCGATAGCGATATCGCCGATTCGCATCGGGAGTTTTAAACGAGGGCTTTAGATGCATGCATGGTACATTCCCGATCACAGGTAGCGATTTGTGCATTGTCGCATAGGGGAAAATCAATGGGTCTTTAAGTCATGCATCCTTTATCATTGCGATATGCGATCTTGCGATCGCTTTATCGCAATAATAAAAGATTATTCATTTTTTATTATAAGACCGATTAAGTGATTTATCAAAAAGGTTTATAATGTTTTATTTCTTTTCGGACCTTTTGAATAATGATAAGTTGATACCAATTTAATCTAAAAGGGACCCATTTCATATTATAGTTTTAAAAATAAAAAATTTATGAAATGGGGGGGGGGGGTTGTTGTAGAGCACAACAAGACTCTACTTTGAAAACATAATAGAGAGGCCACCACTGAAGGCTGGACTAGGAGATGTAACCCAGGAGTATTGGGTGAACTCCTTATTAAACTTGTTGTGTTTATATGTTTGCCTGTTATGTTTTCTTTAACTACTTCTTTGCCTGTGTACTTCACAATCTTATCGATTTGTTGCTTAAAGTAACATAGGCACATCCATGCACATGAGTCTGTAATACCTTATTGTTTGTCTTAGATCAATTTCAGATCAAGTGGTATCAGAGCTCTAGGTTACTAAGGTTAGACAAGCTTGTTCTAGATTTTGTTGTTGAATGCTAACTAGGACAAAGCTCAAATTAGGAGAAGGAGAATTGGTTGAAGCTAACCTAGAAATTGGAAGAGTCTATCCTAAGAGGAAAATTGTAGAATAAAGTCCCTTGGAATCAGACTCCCAGTTTATGGATAGTTTTATGACCATGAGAGCCATGGTAGAAGAAATGTATAGGGAATTTAAGAAAGGTAGAGATGAAGATACATCAAACTCCAAACAAGATAAAGTAGTAAAATAATGTCTCCTCCATGACCATTCTAAAGGAAAATGGAAAGAATAAAAACTTCCCACACCTCCTGATAGCCCTTAAATAAAAAGAAGAAAGCATATTTAATTAAATTAGATGTTAAATTTGATTTGCCAATATATGATGGAGAGTTGAATGCAAAGAAGCTGGATAATTGGATTAGACAGATTGATGTATATTGTAGGGTGCAGAGCATTGAATCAGAAAAAAGTAAGATTCAGCTGGACAGCCTACGCCTTAGAGGAACTGCCTTGTATGGTGGAAAGACAGAACACAAGATGACATGAAGAAGCATGGTAAAATTCTTTTTGTCTGGAGTGAATTTGTTTCTGCAATTAAAAAACAGTTCTATCCACTAGCTTATATGGAGCAAGCCATGATGAGTTGGAAAACTCTTCGACAATTGAAATGGCAAAGTGTACAAGGCTACACCCAAGAATTTAGAAAAAGAGCTTTGATTCTAGGAATTTCTTTAGACTCACCTAAAACTTTGCTGAAGTATATAGGTGGTCTACACAGCTATTTAAAGCACACCATTCTCATGTTTAATCCCACTAGCATAGATGAGGTATCTGTTTAGGCTACACATCTAGAGGCTAGAGGCAAGAATGTGAACCCAAAATTTGGGGGATCATCAAAACCCATTGCAAGCAAGAATAAGGAAAAGAGAAATCATAAATGGAAAGAGAGGAAGACAAATATTGTACAAAAGACCAAGCCTTCATGCACTCACTACAAGAAGAAGGGGCATGATGACGAACACTACTGGATTCTGCATCCCGAGCTGAGGCCCAAGAAGTACGATTGCAAAAGGAAGAATATTTTTGCAGCTATTCAGAAGGATTTGGGGTCAGACTCAGGGGATGAAACAATGATCACAACCACAGGTATAAAAGGTAAAAATTCTAAAGCATCTACTAGTAATTCTACACAATTTACTAATAATGAAGAAAATGAGAGGAAAAGGCATGAGCTTTTTCATATTAGAGTTATTTCCAAGCACCAAAAGATTGATACTTTGTTTGATAGTGGCTCACAAGTAATCTTAATTTCTGAAGAAATTGTAAAGAAGTTGGGATTACTAACCACACCTCACAAGAAGCCATATCCATCGGGTTGGGTATGTCATAAAGCAAAGCTACAAGTGACTAGACAATGTAAACTTAGGTTTTCTTTTGGGTCAACATTTGTAGATGAGGTTGAGTTGGATATAGTTCCCTTGGATATATGTGGAATTGTTTTAGGAAGTCCTTACTTGTATCATAGAAAAGCCATTTTCTATAGAGCAGAAAACAAGTATCAATTCGTTAAAGATGGAATTGAATATATTGTAAGAGCTCATAAACTCAAGAATAATTATACTCTCATAAATTCAGGGCAGAGGAAAATAATTGTAAATTCATGAAAACAATTTTTACTGATGGTTGTAAAGGAAAAGAGACCTGATAAAACCAATGTATTTGAGGGCTATAATGCTAAAAAACAAGCTGATTTAGAAAAAGTTGTGTTAGAATATGATATACTATTTCAAGAACCTAAAGGTTTGCCACCCAAAAACGAAATAGTACATGATATTAATTTGCAGCAAGATGCTCCATTGCCTAACATCGAAATGTACAGCTTGTCCACTTTAGAGAATGCAGAAATCAAGAAGCAGGTAGAGGAGTTGCTCAAGAAAGGGTTCATAAGACCTAGCACATCACCATGTGGGTCTCCAATTGTTTTGGTGAGAAAGAAAGATGGCTCATGGAGAATGTGCATTGATTACCAAGCACTAAATAAGATAACGATCAAAAATCATTATCCCCTTCCTCACAAAGATGATCTATTAGATCAGTTGAAAGAAGCTATTTACTTTTCTAAGTTGGAATTGCATAGTGGCTACCATCAAGTCAGAGTTGCAGAGAAAGATGCATGGAAGACTGCTTTCAAAATGAAGCAGGGATTGTATGAGTGGTTAGTTATTCCTTTTGGCTTAACTAATGCTCCTGCTACTTTCATGAGAGTAATGAATGATGTAGTCAAGCCTTTTATTGATGATTTTGTCATTGTATATTTAGATGACATTCTTATATTTAGTAAAACATGGGAAGAACATTTGAAGCACATAAAGCAGACTCTAGATGTTTTGAAGAAAGAAAATCTTTATGTTAAGTTATCAAAATGTGAATTTGGCAAAACATATTTGAATTATTTGGGTCATATTGTAGGGGGTGGTGAATTGAAGATAGATCCCTCTAAGGTTGCAGTCATTGTAAACTGGCCTAAACCCAAATCTGCTACAGAAGTTAGGAGCTTCTTAGGAGCAGCATAGTATTGGAGAAAGTTTATTGCTAACTTTTCCTTGATTGCAGCTCCCTTACATTCTTTAATAGGATTGAACAAGGTGTTTCAGTGGGGAGGCAAATAGCAGAAAGCCTTCGACACCTTAAAAGAAATGATTAGTACAACACTAGTACTAACACTGCCCAATCTTCAAAGACCCTTTGAGATTAAAACGGATGCCAGTGACTATGCCATGGGAGCAGTGTTGATGTAGCATGGTAAACCCATATGTTATCATTCTGAGACATTTAATTCTGTAGTAGTCAATTATCCCACATATGATAAAGAATTGTATGCATTATTACAGAGTGTGAAAAAGTGGAAACATTATCTAATGGGAAAAGAGACAGTTATACATACTGATCATCAACCACTTCAATATTTTCACTCACAAACTAAGTTGCAGCAATCAAGACACTATAGGTGGATGGGTTTTCTACAAAAAAATTCATCTTGTCATCACATATAAAAAGGGCATACACAATAAATTTGCAGATATGTTGTCCAAACCAATCATAAATGCATCTGCTATACTTAAGCATAATTCAGTATTGCATGAAAGCTACATTGAACAATATGATCCAGATATAGATTTTAAAGATGTATATGCAACTTTAAGTCATGGCAAACAAGTAGGAGAATTGGATTATTATGTTAAGGACCAACTCTTGTATCATTTTGGAAAGTTATGCATTCCAAAAACTGAAAGAGTAAAGATAATTCTAGAAGCACACACTTCTCTAATATCAGGTCACTTTGGGGTAAGTAAAACAGTTGTACAACTGCAACGATTTTGTTATTGGCTGAAAATGAATGAAACAATTTCTAGATATGTAAGAGGGTGTACCATGCGTGCTAAAAGCAAGCCTAGCAATAGAAAACTAGGCTTGTACACTCCACTCCCAATTCCTTCTCATCCTTGGGAAAGTGTTTCCATGGACTTTGTTGGGGGACTGCCTAAATCTAGAAAAGGTCATGAATATTTATATGTTATTGTGGATAGGTTCAACAAAATGTGTATTTTAATACCCTGTAACAAACAGATTACAGTTGAACAAACTGCAAAGTTGTTCTTTCAACATGTATGGGTTCACTTTGGATTACCCACTTCTATTGTATCTAATCGAGATTCCCGGTTTGTTGGGAAATTTTGGTTGAGTATGTGGGAATTGATGGACACCAGACTGAAGAAGAGCACAGCTTTTCATCCGCAAACAGATGGCCAAACATAAGTGGTAAACAAGACATTGATCCAGTTGCTTAGAGGCTATTGCAACAAGCATCCCAAGCTTTTGGATGAACATTTATGTTATGTGCAGCATGCTTACAACCAGGATAAACATTCTTCTACACAGAGATCTCCTTTTGAGACCTGTTTTCGTTTCACACCGAGGTATCCCTTGGATTTTGTCTTTGGTAAAGATATAGTAGTTGATGCACACAGTGATGTGGACAAGGCAACCAAGTTCATTGAACAAATCTAAGAGATTCAATAGATGGTATAGGAACATCTGGAAAAGAGCCAAGCCAAGTACAAGGCAAGGCATGATAAGCATCGGATTGAACATAGTTTCCAGGTTGGTGATCAAGTCTGGTTGTATATCAGGAAAGACAGAATGCAAGGTGAAGGTAAGAAGATGAAGCCAATAAGGTATAGACCTTTCAAAATACTTGAGAAAACTAGTGAAAATGCTTTTCGCCTTGATTTGCCAGCTTACATGCACATCTATTTAGTAGTTAATGTAGAAAGCTTGAGACTATTTGAACCTTCATTAATTGAAGATCCCAAAGAGTAGAGTCAATTGCCTTCTATTGATGATCTGTTGCCTGAATATCTCAATGAATTGCAGGAAGATACAGTTTTGGACAGGAAGGTGAGGACTACGCGCAGAGGGGATGTTGAGTACCTTAGGATTGGACTCAAAAGTTCAAAACCAAGCAGTGCAAAATGGATAGAAATTGGGCAAGCGAAGAATCTATACCCTCACTTGATTGATGCTTAAAAACCAACTTTTGGTGGTCCAAAAGCTTTTTCAGTGGGAAGGCCATGATCCAAATTGGATCCTAGAGCACTCTCTAAGTTTTCATGAACTCTTTCAAAATCATGCCAAAGTTTCAAAGTCTTATAACGATCAAGCTTATTGGAGATATCCTCGTAACAGTTGCAATTTGTGACCGGCGCGGAGCAACGAAGACCGTTGGTCAAGCGCGCAAACCGTCAGCCCATGGTAACACGCGCTATCACGAATTAGCAAATCTGGAGGTCATTTCAAGAAACAAGGGTAATTTATGATATGCGATTAGCGACAAGTTGCTAATCGCATATCACAAGGCAAACCCCTTAAAGAAGGAAAGGCCGCAAGCGCCTGGACCCAAAAAATATAAAATGCAGTGAATATCATTTCGATTCCATTGGGAGGCAGGATTCCACAAAACCGGAAGAATATCAGAGGGGCTTCGAGCGGTAAGCAGTTTCAACCGAGTCCAACCCGATGCCATACAGCGAGTGCCATGTGTCTAGCGGAAGAGAGAGAAAACCATCACATTGGATGGGTAACCATCATGCTACTTGGTTGCCCGATATGAACAATGACCATAGGATCTGGGGCCCCCAGATCAACGACAGAGACACATTCCGATGGATGACCGGATTTGATGGGGTCAAGAGGCATAATTGTATAGGATTTGAACTCCGATGGCGATGATGCGTTGGCAGAATGTAGTGTTTCGCAGGCATTCTTGGAGTTAACGGATTAAACGGTCATTTCGAAAATGTCCAAGAGAACTAACACTCAGTTCGTTATGAAATAGGTGGCCACCTCCCTGTGAGGCCTTATATAGTGATGATTACGTAGAACATAGGGATTCAAATGGATAGAGGCAGGGGAATCAGAAAGCTGGGAAGCGAAAACGAACGGTCAGGAAGCAGATTGGCTTTAAAGCCACGAACTAACAAAGAGAGCAGTAAGCAGAGGAAGTCAGTAAGAAAGCAAGTTAAGAAATCTAAGAGCAGAAAGTACAGAAAAGAAGTTGAGCTGACCTAAAGAAGCAAAGGCAGCATCAAGCTAGATAGAAACAGAGAGAGTTAGAGAGTCTGTGCACTCCAGAGAAAGCTTGAGAGGTTCAAGCGTACTCCTCTGTAATGTCTGTTGTGTATGAGTCTCAGACTGGGCTCATACTACTGTGTCCAATAGAGGTCGAGTTTCTGTAAGGAGAGTCTGTGTACTCCAGAGACTTGGGGGATCCAAGTACAGTCTTGCTAATTTATATCTGCTATGTGAGACTCAAATTGAGCTCACTATTGTAAAGACTCTGCTTTGAAAACATAATAGAGACGCCACCACTGAAGGCTGGACCAGGAGACATAGCCCAGGAGTATTGGGTGAACTCCTTATTAAACTTGTTGTGTTTATATGTTTTCCTGTTATGCTTTCTTTAACTACTTCATTGCCTTTTTACTTCACAATCTTATCAAACCATTGCATAAAGTAACATAGACACATCCATGCACATGAGTCTGTAATACCTTATTGTTTGTCTTAGATCAATTTTAGGTCAATACATTCGACAAATGTTAAATTCAGATGATATTCACTTTGTGGTGGCAAAGAAGAAGTCATAGTTTTGCATAAAGACATAGGTGGGCCCATTCATATGCAATATCAGGACAACAGGAGAAGAGGCAGACAAAATAATTTAAGAGATGAAATTCAGCTTGACTTTTACATGGTCTTATGACCCTTGGGTTATTATTTCAAAACTCAGAGAGAAAGAAAAACTACTCCCTACATCCATGTGGAGTACTAAAAAGGTATGTTTTTGATGATCATTTCAGTGGCTTTTCAGTAGAACTTGTAAACCTTTTTGCATCATGAACTTGGAAAACAATAAAGAATTATAACAAAACATGTGAGATTAATATGCAAGATTTAACCGCTAATAATTGTCATTCTCCCGTGCAGGAAAGGGTGAAAACGAGGAGTTGTTGTTCCAAAGAAAAAGACAAGGACAAGGTAACTGTTGTCCCTTTGATGGGAGACTGAATGCAAACAAGGCTAAGCAGATCAAAGCAAATCGGCCCTGAAAAGGAGGAGAAGGCACCAGCTTGGCACAGGAGAAAAGAGATGATTAAGAATTAACGGTTTGGCGAATCCCTCAGGATCCTTGATCCTGAGGGATCACTGCTTTATCTATCTTGTTACTTAGACATCTCCGCCATCACCCTTATATAGAGGGACAGCACTGTTAGCTTTAGGGGATTATGCTTTTATGTAATTTCTATTAAGACCAAAACTTTGATCATCGATTCTCGATAAGAACTGGTTCATTGTACTTCTATTTCATGCATTAATACAAACTTGGTGATTATCTTATCTCTGCGTCTGGATTAACCTAAAGCGGTGTACCCTTGGAGGCTAAGGGCCCGGCCCCGGAGGACACTTGCTTCTATATTACTACGATTTTACTTCTGCGTGATTTACTTATCGTCGTTATTTGGTAATCGGATATGCTTTATAATTTTACATCACATGCTCTGTTAAGATTAATTCATTAAGGTTTTTACAGATAGAACTGTTATATTGACTCTGCATTATACTACTGATCCTTTCAGAGTTGATTGAATATTATTAGTCTTGACCAAATATTGTTACTATTTTGTTACAGAGCTTTTGTGTTGTACATTCATGTTATAGAATTCATCTGAAAGTTGTGTTCTCTACGATCGTTGGATTCAGAAGTAATGTTGTTCTATTTTGAAACGCAGTCGTATTCTTGTTAATTAAGATTGATGCTAGATCAAATTACTATCCAAGCGTGTTGTGTGCATATATGAGTTCCAAGCGCTGTTGCATAACTTATCAGCAATTAGTGATGTTCTATTAGTGTGTGCTGCTTGATTTTCCTTAAGAGTGAAAGATTGTTGTTTGATTACGATGAGTGCATTTGAGTTAGTAGATTAAGTTTGATTACTACTCGCGAGACTTAGTTGTTTACTTGCTGTTCCATTTCAGAATTGTTGTTCCATTTTAGAATTGTTGTTCCATTCCAGATTTGTTGTTCGATTTCTTATTTGTTGTTCCATTCTGCTATCTGCAGTTCCATTTGCTAGCATTTGTTTTTTTGGTGTGAGAGACGATCTAAGGTTGTAGTGAGCCTCAGCATTTACTGCCTAGTTCCCAGACCCATGGTCCATGCTCTAATTTCCTTTCCATTAGTTTCCAAATGGATGGGTTATCGTTGCCGAACCCTTGACTGATAAGTTGCCTAGTTTTCCGAGTGTTTGATTTATGCTTTTGAAGTAATTTAGTTATAGACAAGCATCCGTTTACTCTTGTATTTTTAAACGCTGTACTACTAGCATTACTCTGAAAAATGATAGCCTTAGACTAAGACACTCTTTGAAATAACAAAACGCTCCTAGATTGACATATTAATGTGAGGTAATTAGAGATGAAAGAGACCCTTTTTATAGCTCTACATTTTGGCGCCATTGTCGGGGAAAGAGTGTAGCCATTTGTCTTTTTCAGAGTAGTGTACGAACCTACTAGGGAAGAGTTGGATCTTAAAAACGGAAGGTAAGAACCTGCGTACGGAGCACGTAAAAGCCCTGCTCCACTGTCCGCTTTCCTAACAGATTTGTTGTTTCTTTATTTGAATAGAATTTAGTAGTTCATTTGAGTGCATGACTAAGCAGAAAAAACCAGAAAAGAATATCAAACCTCCACCCAGACCTGAAAAAGCTAAGGGGTCGGTGACCCTTGGCCGAACGACCTTCATAGACGAGATCTATAAGAAAACAGAATCTCAACCATCAGTAGGCCCCAGGAAAATCATTTCTATGCAGCCTACTAGTTCCCTTCAGGCCACATGATCACCATCTGTAGCCTTTGCTGAGGTACATAGTCAAACTGAAGAGCAGGACTTTCAAGAAATTGAAAATTCTACTCCAAAACTATTACAGGAAGGGAATTTCAGCAACCTTTGTGAAGGAGAAGGAAACAGGGGAAACCGAGGAACCAAGATCTCCTATTGGAACAAATCAGCCATTAAATAGCCCAAATAAGGGGAGCGCTGCAAAAATCATTGTTGAAGGAACCCAATCTCCTCAGACATCAGGTATTCTCATTATCCCAGATAAAGGAAGTGTTATTAAAACTATCCCTGTCAAAACCATTCCCTCTCAACCTAGGAATACCCTCCTAGATATCCCAGAAGGTTATTGGCATATATTCGATTCCATGGCTCAGAACCAGCCAAAAACTCAAACCTCTACATTACAATACCCTATAGTGGATTCTGCAGCAAATGCGTCCATGAAAGCAATCCCTCTTCAACATATCCCTACATTTCACGGTCTCACATCAGAAGATTCGGATGCATTTTTATTTGAATTTGATGTGTTGTGCAGGGGATATGATTACACCACCGATCCCCAGAAATTGAAAATATTTCCCTCTACATTAAAAGGGGCTACTTTAAGATGGTTTATGGGACTAGGTGGTGGGGTCATAAACAATTGGGATCAAATGAAAGAATCTTTCTTGAAAAAATATCAGGATTATTGTAGGTCTAGAGAATTAAAGGACGAAATATTCCAAATGACAGCCAAACCGAATGAAACATTAAAGGAGTCTGTGGAACGTTTTCAGTACAATCTACAAAGATCTCCTTATGCATCACTACCTTTACCTGATAATGTGTTAAAAACTGCATTGATAAGGGGTATGAAGGAACAATGGATTGAAACATTAAACATCATGGGAAAAGGGGATATTTATCAAGAGAATTTTGCTGACATCATTGATTTATGTATCAGGAATTCGAGAGGCATCACAAGAGTAAAACTGGCAGAACATGATCGGTTTGTAAGGGATAACAAAATATCAACAGAAGGAGTAACACATGTAGAAATTGGAAATTTATTGGAAAATTTTAAAACTGATATTCTGGGGACACTAACTACAAAACTTGATATTATGCAGGGTAAATAGAAGTAGATGGAGGCAGAACAGAATTTGGTGATCTTCTGTCCCTGATGCAGGAAAAAGCATAGTCACAAGGAATGTCCACTGGATACAGTCCAAACATGTGCCATCTGTACAAAAGATCACCTTACGAAGAGTTGCCCCTCACTTCCTGGATTGAAAGTGGTATATAAGGAAGCGGAAGAAGAACCAGAATCGGTGTGCTTGATCAACCAATGCCGCCAGTGGCAGCCGAGACAATCTGGTATGTTTCCAGACCCAACTTCTTCTTTTCAGCCTCCACAGTATAATGCTCAACAATATAGTATGTGGCAAAGTCAGTCCCAACCCCCATTTTCAAATTGGTCACCACAGTCGTTTCGTTCGTCAAACCTGTGGCTGAATCAGGCAAGCCAATCTGGTTGGCCAAATTTCCCTTACACTCCACCATATTGGCAAAATAGCCCATATCCTCCATAATGGACTCCCCCTACTTCACAAATTTCAGCCTGGCAGACAAACTGGCAGAGACCGATGCACCAGCCAATAGGAACTATTCCGCTCCCTCAACCTACTCTGCCAGCCTTACAACAAAATCCCCAGCCTAATCTGAGACCGCAACTCCCAGCCCAACCCAATCCCAATCCAAATAACAGACCTGTCCAATTTCTCCAAATCATAGAATCACCAGAAATAGGACCCGACCTGAGGGAGTGTAATGATCTTCAGTTACGATCTGGACGTATTATTGAAACTGAGGGAGATAAAACAGTTCATATTGAAGATCAGTTACCAAGAGAACATCTGTTGCAACAAGAGGATGTGAATAAGCAGCAGACTCATAATCAAGCAACCACATCCTCTCCTCCATTCCCAGAACGATTAGTCATACCTCGACCTTTACAGTATCCTGACTTCGACATTCTGGGAGAATTACAAAATCTGTACATAAAAATTCCATTCCTCCAAGCCATTCAAGACATTCCTATATACGCAAAAACTATCAAAGAATTGTGCATAAAGAAACCAAGGAGGAATATAACAAATAATCCAAGAGTCCAAGTAGTCGGCACTTTATCTGATTTACTATCAGGGAAAGAAACACCCATTAAATATGAAGACCCAGGAAATCCAATTGTAACTGTTCAAATTTATGGTCAGACCCTGTCTAATGCCTTAGTTGATCTAGGAGCTACAATTAATATTTTAACAACCACTACTTGCCAAAAGTTCGGCATTACATCTATAGAACCCACTTCTACTTTGTTAGAATTGGCTGACTGATCTGTGGTTAGACCAGAGGGTACTCTACATGATGTCATGGTCTCCGTAGATTCCTGGGAATATCCAACCGATTTCCTGATAATTAATCCAAAAACCCGACTTGATGGACACCCGCTAATTCTAGGCAGACCTTGGCTTGCCACTGTTGATGCTTACATTGGCTGTCGGCAAGGAAATATGACCATAACCAAAGGACCCAATATCAAGAATTTAGTTCTATATCCTCCAGCGCAGCCAAGTGTCACAATAATTAAAACTAACAAGCACCATGTATCATACCTTACTGATAACATTAGATCTCCATTAACTATACAAGAGGCACTTGATTTTAAAGATCAAACAGAAGATGATGCCATTAATAACTTCATTAGTCAAACTGAATCCGGATCCTGCACACAGTGTCACATGATAGAAGCAGCATTTGACAATGGAATTAGAAGAAGATCCTCTGAAAGATACACATGATCAAACAATACCTGTTACTTCTGTTGAAAATAGTAAAATTGTGGAAATTGAACTGGGAAAAACTTTAAATATTAATGCCAACCTCACACCTGAACAAGAAACGAAGCTCATCCATTTGTTAAGAAAATACCAAGAATCATTCGCATGGGATTACCCTGATATGAAAGGAATTGATCCCCAATTATGTGCACACCACATTTATATAGAAAAAGATGCCAAACATGTTCGTCAATCGCAAAGGAGACTTAATCCTCATCTAAAAGATGTGGTAAAAGCTGAACTTCAGAAACTTTTAGATGTCAATTTTATCTATCCTATTTCTGATAGTAAATGGGTCTCTCCGCTTTTGGTGGTACCAAAAAAGAATGGGAAATGGAGAATCTGTGTGGACTACAGGGAACTAAATAAAGCAACACAAAAAGACCACTTTCCTCTCCCATTCATAGACCAAGTATTAGATACTTTAGCAGGAAAGAAATTCTTTTCTTTCCTGGATGGCTTCAGTGGATACAATCAGATTCAGATTGCCCCTGAAGACCAGGATAAAACTACTTTTACTTGTCCTTGGGGAACATTTGCCTATCGAGTTCTACCTTTTGGCTTATGTAATGCTCCTGCCACATTCCAAAGGGCTATCCTTAGCATTTTTGCAGATTTAATAAATGATGGACTTGGAGTATACATGGATGACTTTACACCATATGGAGATGATTTTGATCCAGCACTAGACACCCTAGAAAAATTCCTACAATGCTGCATCGCTACCAGGCTTTGCTTAAGCCACGAAAAATGTTACATGATGATGACTGAAGGACTTATCCTAGGACACTATATTTCAGCAGCTGGCATTCAGGTAGACCCGACTAAAATCCAAATACTTTTGCTTATTCCCACTCCTACTACTCAAACAGAGGTACGCAGCTTTCTCGGATTTTCTGGTTATTATAGACGATTTATAGAACATTATTCGCACATTGCTGCACCTTTATATGCACTAACTAGTAACGTTGATTTTCTTTGGACAGAAAAATGTGAGCGTGCTTTCAAGGATTTAAAGAAGCTCGTATCCACAGCCCCAGTCCTTCGAGGACAAAACTTGGATTTACCATTCCAGATATCATCTGATGCCTCAGATACAGCCATTGGCGCAGTCCTTGGGCAGAAAGAGGATAAAAAACCATATGTTATCTATTACATCAGCAAAAATTTATCCCCTGCTGAATTAAATTACATTGTTACTGAAAAATAATTCCTAGCTGTAATACATGGTGTCAATAAGTTTAGACATTATATTACAGGATATCCTGTTATCTTGTATACAGATCATTCTGCCATAAAATATTTAGCAAATAAGCCTGTCACAAATGCCAAAATAACTAGATGGTTGATTTTATTGCAGGAATTCAATATCACAATCAAGGAACGGCCTGGAAAAGAAAACCCTGTAGCCGATTTTCTCTCAAGAATGCCAAAACCAATCGATGCAGCAGCAATTGAAGATCAATTTCTGGACAAACATCTGTTTGATGTTGCCGTTCAAACACCCTGGTATGCTGATGTTGCCAATTACCTCGCAGTAGGTAAACTACCAAAACACCTAACCCCTAATGAATGCAAACAGATTGTTCAGAAGAGTACTCGATTCTCGTGGATTGGGGGCTATTTGTTTCACACAGGGGCAGACATGCATATTAGGAGATGTGTTCGAGAAGAAGAAATCTTTGACATCCTAAAAGCCTATCATGATGGACCATGTGGTGGACACTTCGCTGAACGTAGAACTAGACATAAAGTACTCCAGACAGGATATTATTGGCCCACGATTTTCAGAGATGCAAAGAAATTTGTCCAAGCCTGTGACAGCTGCCAGCGAGCAGGACGTCCTGGTCAATCTGACGAGATGCCTCTGAAACCACAGTTAGTCATTGAACCATTCGAGCGATGGGCTCTTGATTTCGTTGGACCCATCAACCCATCATCAAATCAGAAAACATATATCTTGGTGGCAACAGAATATGTCACCAAATGGGTTGAAGCAGAAGCATTGCCAAGAGCCACAGAGGACTCTGTCATACAGTTCCTGTTCCATCTATTTGTACGTTATGGCCTTCCAAGGGAAATAATTACAGACAGAGGACCACAATTTGCTGGGAATAGATTAGCTGCAACACTCAACAATTATCACGTCCAGCATAAAATCACTACTCCATACCACCCACAGGCGAATGGACAAGTAGAAAGCAGCAATAAGGTAATAGAATCAATCCTAACGAAAACCATTGCGTCACATAGGCGTGATTGGGCTGCCAGACTACCTGAAGCACTCTGGGCCTATAGAAAAACATGGAGAAGCACCACTGGTTACTCACCTTATCAATTAGTGTTTGGAAAACAACCCATTTTTCCCATAGAATTCAAAATTCAAACATTACGAACAACACAGGAAGTTGGTTTAGATCTAAGCGAGGCACAGATTAATCGACTACAGAAGATCAATGAGTTGGACGAAATTAGGCTCTCTGCACTTCAAAATACAGCACTGATTCAACAACAGCGAGCTAAATGGCATGATGCGCTCATTAAAAACAAAGTCTTCCATGAGGGATACTAGGCTCTGTTGTATGACTCTCGGTTTCAGGACTTCCCTCGGAAACTCCAGACTCGTTGGTTGGGACCATACGAAATCCAGAAGGTACATGACAATGGAACCCTTACTATAATCACCATTGACGATTCTAGATATGCCTTCAAAGTAAATGGCCACCAAGTTAGTCTCTATCGCAAACCACTCACTCAGGAATCCTTCTGCCAACAGCTACGCCGAGACACTAATATGGAGATTTTAGGAGAGGAAGAGAAGTCTTCCTTACCTATAATTCATTAAGGAATTCATTTCTTTTTACAATTTGTACATAAGTTCTTTTCTTTGAGTCATTCTTGTACATATGTTTGAACTAATTTTTTTCTGTCATTTTTGTTGTTCCTTTTTTAAAAAAGAACAGCATTTCCTTTTCCAAAATGATGGCATTTGTGTGTTTCTGTTGTTCCTTTTCAAAAGGAACAACACTCTTGATTTTCTGTTGTTCCTTTTCAAAAGGAACAACATTCTTGATTTTCTGCTGTTCCTTTTCAAAAGGAACAGCGTTCTTGATTTTTTGTTGTTCCTTTTCAAAAGGAACAGCATTCTTGATTTTCCGTTGTTCCTTTTTCAAAAGGAACGACATTTTCTTGTTCTATTGTTCCTTTTATAAAGGAATAGCATTTCGATTTTTGTTGTTCCTTTTTCAAAAGGAACGACACTGTTGTGTGTTTGCTGTCCCTTTTCCAAAGGAACAACATATTTTTTATTTTTGTTATTCCTTTTCCAAAGGAACGACATTTTTGCATCTTTTGTTGTTCCTTTTTCAAAGGAATAGCCTTTTTGGTGGATGTTGTTCCTTTTCAAAAGGAACGACATTTCGGGTGTTTTGCTGTCCTTTTCCAAGAGAATAGCATTTTTTTTTTTTTTTTTTGTTCCTTTTTCAAAGGAACGGCATTGGTGTGTTCTGTTGTTCCTTTTTCAAAAGGAACGGCATTTGCACTTTTGATATCTATGCTCCTTTTTTGTTCCTCTTTCCAAAAGGAACACCACTAGCATACTTTTTCTCTCCTTGTGAAACATCTCATTCCTTTTGCTGGTCTAAATTGAGGATGCTTCTTGCTCCTGTTCTTTTAAAGTCTTTAAGATACAGCTATGCACTTATGCAATGAACACAAAATCACAACATACTGAAATCCGAAAATTATAAATCGCTATCTTTATAAGGCTCTGTAATGGTAAGAGGACAAAAAGGACACATTTATTTATCATCTTTTGCTATCATTGTCTTACTAATTTTTCTTTGATTGGTTATCTTTATCATGACAATCTCTTTAATCCTCTTTGATTATTGTTTAAGAATAAGAGCAAAGGGTTTATATCTTCCTATTGAGATGATAAGACTTCTTCCACCATTCCTACTCTTAAGGAGTGTTGAACCACCCTTTGTGTATAAATAAGGAAAAGTACTTTATGAAAAAAGAAAAAAGTAAACATGAATTATAAGTTTTCAAATGCAGGATAGGGGGTCTCATCAAGAGCTAGCCTACCATGATCATGAGGATGGAAGTGAAGTGGCATTCCCACTATGGCCACCACACCAGGGATATGATCCAAAAGGTATATCAAATAAACAAACCTTGGAACAAGAGGTCTCATCACGAGTTGGCCTGCCCACTTTTCGCTCCTTCCTCGTGAATGGCATTATGGCTAACTGGTTACCAAGCCAGCATAATGGCCTACACTTTGACATTACACTCCTTAATATACACATAAAGGATCATGGTTCCACGGGTGAAATAAACAACTCTGCCAAGGTTATGGACACCTGTCGGTAGCAGAGCACTATTAATGGTATTGAAGTCATATTGGTTACACCAATAGGTAATATACTAATACTCTTTTGTTTATTATATCCTAGGAACTAATCATATATTATTTCCCGACATACATATCGCATGAAAATTTATTACCACCAATCATGGAAAAGTAAGTTACAATGACCACTTGAGATTTGGCAAGTACGACAGATGTCCTATCCCCCTAGCCTCGCATCATATCACAGCAGCCTCTTACGTAATACGTGATCCAACTTTACGCCTCGATTTCGGTAATTTGTTGTTTTTCTAAACATGGCATATTTTCATACGATGTTCCTTTATGACTCTGTTGCAGATCGGGTGCTGCTCCTTTATTTGACAGCTGGGACAGCCTATCACATTGTGGGGGGGCAGGTTAACCTCATTATTCCTCGTATTATGTGTCAGCTCACTATTCGGGAAAGATAGTGTACTAGGGTATGGCACGGCTTAACGACATGATATTTCTATTTTTGTTACACAAGTTGCTGTTCATAAGCCATTTCTGTTGCATACTCTGTTTTTTTCAAAATCTTGCAACTATTACCCTCTCTGTGTTTCAAACAGCACAAACAGTTGCTGTTCCATTGAGAATCCACAGTGAAACCATGGGAGGAAGGGCGATTCGAAGGGAACCGCAGGTGTTGACAGTCTCCGCTGCTGCCTGGGAGATCCTGGAAAGAGCAGGGTGGCTGACTTATCTCAACCGCTTGCAGGAGTCTAATGAAACAGTGACGATTGAATTCCTGCAGAATCTGCAGGAGGATTACTCCATAGTAAGGGGGAGACAGATAGCAGTCACCGATGATATAATCACAGAAGTCTCGGGATTACCAGCCACCAGACCTGTATGGACGCTAAAAAAGGAAAGATTACAGAAGATTATGGAAATCTTCCAGGACGAAGGCCAGAGCTTGATGATTAAAGGGAAGGGAGTTCTGCCATCAACGCTAGGATAGCCCTGGGCAGAATTAGCAAGAACCGTGCAAATCTACATCACCTGCGAGGGTAGAAAAGACGTGGTAAGACTACGACATCTTAAACTCTTAGCTGTTTTAAAGCAGAAATGCTCTGTAAATCTGCATGCACTTTTGAATTCGTTACTTCATGACGTTGCACGAAGCTTAAAAAAGGCACAGCGTGTAGAGTCAGTTGTCAGTCACCATGGGTTAATTCGATTAATTGTTAGTCATAGCCTCACCCAGCAGCAAAGTAGCTGGGAAGAGCTAATTGCAATAATTGAGGGAAGGGCGACAGCACCATCCCCAAAATGTAAGCATACTACCATCACACCAGAACGACCGGAAAAATGCAGAGAATTAGTAAAACAAAAACATGTCACTAGTACATCTGAACGACCAGAAACACGCCAGGAATTGGAAAAGCATAAGCATGCCACCGGTACACCCGAACAGCCAGAGAAATGTAGAAAATCAGTCTGGTTAGCTCGGATACAAGGAAGGCTGGAAAAGCTTCAGGAAAGCACTAGCCAGCCAGTAGAAATTGAGGACGAGCAATCCTCACGGCCAAAAGTAGAAGTAGAGCAAGCTGAAGGAGAAGAGAAAGAAGAGGCCGAGCAATCTGAAGAGGAGGCCGAGCAATCCAAAGAATAAAATGAGGAAGAAGCTGAGCATTTTGAAACAGAAGCTGAGCATTCTAAGGCAGAAGCTGAACAATCTAAGCAAGAGGAGGAAATGGGACAGCAGGAAGGTAGCCCACCATAGGACCCAGTGGGAGAAGATGAATTAGCCGAAGTTTTGGCCAATATGGGTGAGTATGGCCAACCTTCCAGTCCAATAGACCTCCACGACAAACACCAAGAGGAAAATGCATCTGAAAAACCACATGCAGAAGAGGCAGAAGAAGGAAATCTACATGTTCATGATGAAGAAGAGATAAGAGATACTAAACAAGAACAATCTGTTCCTAAAGCACCAGAGGAAATTCCGGAGGAAGTAGGGGTAGAAAAAGAAATTGCCCAGGAAGTGACAGAACCAGCTAAGGTTCCTACCACAGAACAGCCAGAGCAGAACAATGAAGAAACACCCCAGGAGGAAGATCCAGGGACTAGTCATGGCCCAAACCGCAGCAGACAACCTGCTATTCCTTCTAACAAAACTCTGGAAATTAAAGAATTGCGAAAGGAACAACAAAGATTATTGAGCATAATAGCCCAGCTCCACCAGCAGATCAGGATCCTGAAAGCAAGGCAGAGGGTAAGAAAGACCGCAGGGAAGAAAAAGGTGACCACTCCAGTAAAACTCTGCAAGGCAAAAAGGCGGAGGACCAAAAATCGCCCTGCTGTTCAAAACTCTGTTGAAAATCCAACTGCCGTTCCAAATGATGCTGAAGAATAGACTGTTGTTCCATTTGAAAAGGAACAGCAACAAATTGATATTCATGTTAAAATAGAAATGGATGATATGATGACTTGTGACAAGGAAATCTAGATGGAGGCACCACCCTCAGGGGTGATAAGGGTTCTGAACTCAAAGCAACGCAATAAGAAAGTTCAGGTAAAACTCCCGGCCTCCACTGCTGCATGGAGAAGAGATCCAAAGACAGTTACCTTGCGCAAGGGATTGAAATAGGCTCAGCAAGAAGCAGAAAATCCTAGAGAGCAAACGGTCCCTTGCGAGAAGTATGAAGAACTATAGCAGCAACTTAGGAATGTCAATCAATCCGAAAGCCAGGCCTTTGAAGGTTGGCGGAAGGAACAAGAGAAAGTTGCAAAGGTAACTCATAGGCTAGATATTGTTATCAAGCAGATGGATACCTTGTGTTCTTTATACAATGACGTTTTAGCATGTAGGGCCCCTGCCAAAAATTATGCTCTGTTTTTACTAGAATGGTATTTACAATTAAAAATAAAAGTTGTTAAAGCAGGTGCCCCCATACATATTAACACTGTCAATGACTTTATAGACTGCTATAAACACTACGGGGTGAAGGTCCAGAGATTGTTGTGTGATTTCTATTTGCATAACCTTGTGCTAGATCAGGAGACTGAGCTGAACCCTGGCCTTTTGTTGGAGACATCCAATTGCAAGCATTCATCTCATTCGAGGTTAATCAGATTAAATGGCTCAAAGCCTATAATACTTTCTAGAGGTAGGAAAATGGCCTAGATTTGTGGGTAAGTGTTGAGCATAGGAACCTAGTGCAGTTATGGAAAGCACATAGAAACCTCATGAGGACTCCCAGTGTCATTGAAACATTAGGACCCATGCATGAGGCACTCATTCGACAAGGTTTAGAATATTTTCTTGCTATCAAAGACCTTGCCATTGATGCAGCCAAATTTTGGTACCAAATCTCTAATCCGAATATCCAGCTCAGGGAACCATTTATGAGAATTTTGAATTAGTTGCCAACCGTTTGAACCTCTATGGCGAAAGCATTTTGAGAGCAGGGCCATCCTGGTTAGGATATAGATTCCGCAGCCCAATTATTTGGCACCCTACACCCGGATATCAAGCCCTGTATGAGATGCCTGAGGGTCAAACAGGCCAGTTCTTTGACTACCTAGTTACTCATCACGGTTGTAGGCCTCCGCATGAGATTCCTTCTCCAGCCTATTCTCTCACTTCCTTGCATGTCAACTACAATGTTTTCATGAGGGCATGAAACAGGGTAAGCAGGGGGGTGTGTGGAGTACTAAAAAGGTATGTTTTTGATGATCATTTCAGTGGCTTTTCAGTATAACTTGTAAACCTTTTTGCATTATGAGCTTGCAAAACAATAAAGAATTATAACAAAACATGTGAGATTAATATGCAAGACTTAACCGCTAATAATTGTCATTCTCCTGTGTAGGAAAGGGTGAAAACGAGGAGTTGTTGTTCCAAAGAAAATGACAAGGACAAGGTAACTGTTGTCCCTTTGACGGGAGACCGAGTGAAAACAAGGCTAAGAAGATCAAAGCAAATTGGCCCTGAAAAGGAGGAGAAGGCACCAACTCGGCGCAGGAGAAAAGAGATGATTAAGAATTAACGGTTTGGCGAATCCCTCAGGATCCTTGATCCTGAGGGATCATTGCTTTATCTATCTTGTTACTTAGACATCTCCGCCATCACCCTTATATAAAGGGACATCACTGTTAGCCTTAGGGGATTATGCTTTTATGTAATTTCTGTTAAGACCAAAACTTTGATCATCGATTCTCGATAAGAACTGGTTCATTGTACTTCTGTTTCATGCATTAATACAAACTTGGTGATTATCTTATCTCTGCGTCTGGATTAACCTAAAGCGGTGTACCCTTGGAGGCTAAGGGCCTGGCCCTGAGGACACTTGCTTCTGTATTACTACGATTTGATTTCTGCGTGATTTGCTTATCGTCGTTATTTGGTAATTTGATATGCTTTATAAGTTTACAGCACATGCTCTATTAAGATTAATTCATTAAGGTTTTTACAAACAGAACTATTATATTAACTCTGCATTATACTACTGATCCTTTCAGAGTTGATTGAATATTATTAGTCTTGACCGAATATTGTTACTATTTTGTTACAAAGCTTTTGTGCTGTACATTCATGTTATAGAATTCATCTGAAAGTTGTGTTCTTTACGATTACTGGATTCAGAAGTAATGTTGTTCTATTTTGAAACGTAGTCATATTCCTGTTAATTAAGATTGATGCTAGATCAAATTACTATCCAAGCGTGTTGTGTGTGTATATGAGTTCCAAGCGCTGTTCCATAACTTATCAGCAATTAGTGCTGTTCTATTAGTGTCTGCTGCTTGATTTGACTTAAGAGTGAAAGATTGTTGTTTGATTACAATGAGTGCATTTGAGTTAGTAGATTAAGTTTGATTACTGCTTGCGAGACTTAGTTGTTTAGTTGTTGTTCCGTTTCAGAATTGTTGTTCCATTCCAGATTTGTTGTTCGATTTCTTATTTGTTGTTCCAATCGGCTATCTGTCGTTCCATTTGCTAGCATTTGTTGTTTGGTGTGAGAGATGATCTAAGGATGTAGTGAGCCTCATCATTTACTGCCTAGCTCCCAGACCCATGGTCCATGCTCTAATTTCCATTCCATTAGTTTCCAAAGGGATGGGTTATCGCTGCCGAACCCTTGACTGATAAGTTGCCTAGTTTTCTGAGTGTGTGATTTATGCTGTTGAAGTTGTTAGCACTTGAAATTTCACCTCAGGCTAAGAAAGGTAAACCTCAAGGCTACATCAAACCATTTAGCCTCGTAGCTAGCCCTACGGAGCAGGAGAAGGCTCTCTCCGGTCAATCTCGGGAAATCTTCAATGGGATGAGATGACCAACAAGGTAACACTGATATTAGGCTAGTAAATTGATTAAGAAGGTTGATTTGGGGTTTTTTGGGTTTTTGGTGGCAAATTGAGGAATTGCAATTTTGGGTGCAGGGATTGGACACAGTTTTTGCAGGGGGTTCCTTGGGGCAAGGTAGGAAACAGTATTGATGCCTTAGAGTGAGATGGATGATCAGGAATGAAAGATGAGGAGCTAAAGAGAGCAAAAAATGACTTTGAATTCCCTTTAGACAGTAGAAAACATTGAAATTAAACAAATTTAAAAGCAGAGCATGGCTAGCATGAATTCATACTTTAACACTTCATTTGTTTAATGTGCAGCAGTAAAGAAAGGAAATGAATCACATAACAAAGCTTAAAAGAACACTGAGAAACACACCATCAACACATGATTCCACAAGAATCCCAAAGATGACTGCAAAACCCTGGTCTTCCTTAGCCAAAAATTGCAGAGATACAGTGAAAATATACAATGATAGCTTCTCCCTCAAGAGTCCAACCTTCCAACCCCTGAAAATGATTAAGAAAATACATAATATAGGCAAGCCAACCTCTTCCCTTGCCTCTAGGGGTCGAGCTCATCCTTCTAGGAGCTGTTTCAACTAATTCTAAACTGAGCACTAAAATCTAGGCAGTCAAAACAACTTGCCTCTATAAGCTAGGAAACCAATCCATTCATTAAATATTTACCCTTGACATGAATGAATCTTCTAGAAGTGTTAAACAAGAGTAAAAGTGTCTTAGAGTTACAATAATTACATCAAAGATAATCATCTTCAACCCCAAAAAGTCAAACTGAGTCAAATCTGCGTTTTCTGGGCTGTACAATGCAATCTGGCAAAATCTGCTCAACGGGTCGCGCCCCCTGCTCAACGGGTCACGCCCCTTTGGAGCTCTGTTTGAGGCACTTCCCGGTGTTATAATCAGGTACAGGATAGCTCGTTGGAAAGGTCTTTGAGTCTACTTTCCAACCCAACTGGAATTTTTGAATGTGGAGTTCATTTTCCCTGTCAAAAACCAATTCTCCCAAGACAGCTTTCTGCAGTTCAAAAAAGTGGCAGAAAGTCAAATTTTTCATGTATTTTGACCTTCTGGAGGCCCAAAACTCCATAAAAACTCAAGTCCATCCATACGCATATGTAACTTTGCATGAAAAATCTAGAAATGCTGAGTTTTTGCAAAAAGGAGCTACCATGACAAAGGGTCTCACCGGGGGTGAGACCTGTTGAGGAGCCAAAACCTGTAAATTTCCAAAAATTGCCAACATTACCCAAAATTCTCAAAAAATTTTGGGATTTGAGTTGTGGCTAGGCTACTGAGTGCCTTGATCCTTCAGTGAGGCCTCAGCCAAGATATGGAGGGGATCGGGCCTCTTTCTCCTTTTTTGTGCCTTGGCCAACCGCCTTGGATCCGACGATTGTAATTTTGACATTTCTCTAAAACCATGACACCTGTGAAAAAAGTGAAGGAGGTTTTCCTTCTTTGGCATGTTGTGGACAAAAACCTCTCTCAGTTTTCCAAAATTCATCTTTTATTGCTCTGGAACATCATTTGAGTGCGACTTGTCTCGATGTGTGAAACAAGGAATTTTGTCGAAATGGAGCGAAATGAAGGGGATAGGGGGCTTCTAAATTCTTGGGGAAATTTTTGGAAGTAGGGAGGGATGTTAGGAAGCAGGGGAAAGTGGAATATCAGAGATTGAGTGAGGGGAAGGGGTCCAAAAGGGCAAAACACAGGCCCAACCTAGAAAATTGCCAGGTTGTAGCTAGAAACTAGGGTTTGTGCAAAAATGAGGAATTTGGCGGATCTAAGGGACGGGAAGTGTTTGATAAGGTACTTTAAGGATAAGGGAAGGTGTATGAACATCAGGAAACAAGTTTTGCCGATGATTTGACCGTCCAAGAGAAATTGGCTTTCAAAACCCTAGGAGAGGGAAATGACCTTGCCAAGGCACAACTGAAGCATGAACAAGATGTAAAATGACTCATTAGACACTGACATGACAATGAAAACCCTATGAATGATTATAGACTCAGCTGAATGGTGACATGGACCAACATTTTGACAACTTTAGAAGGAATTAAGGCAAACCCTAGACCTAATGCCCAGTGACCAAATTTTGCTTGAAAACTCTTTGAAATGACAAAATTTGACTTGGAAACTCTGAGACCACTTTGTAAGAGCATATTTGATCACTGGAGGAAGGCTGGGAAGACTGACACTAACAGAAGTAATTTAGCTATAGACAAGCATCCGTTTACTCTTGTATTTTTAAACGCTGTACTACTAGCATTACTCTGACAAATGATAGCCTCAGACTGAGACACTATTTGAAATAACAAAACGCTCCCAGATTGACATATTAATGTGAGGTAATTAGAGGTGAAAGAGACCCTTTTTATAGCTCTACAATCCATACCTCAAGGCCTGAGATAGAAAAGTATGCAAATCAGTTAGAGTGGGCAAAGAATACTTTGCAGGAAGCTGAAGCACGACTCTTTTCTACTTCAAGTTTACAAACTCCCACTCCTCAGGAGAAAACAAGTAAAAGACATAGAGAGGACGGATCATCATCAACAACAGGTAGTGAGGCCAAAGAGTTCAGGATTAGTTACAGGAAAAGGGAAAAGGTGACTCCTAGGAGAGATGTTGAAAAGGATACAGAAGATCATGCTGCCATTATAATCATAGATTCACCACCTACAAGCATCAAATTTGTTACATCTCCTATTGGAACTTCAACATCAAAAGGTCTGAAGGAAATAAATCTAGATTAACATAATGTCCATGGAGAGAAGGAAAAGACTATTTTTGATAGGCACATAGAGATCAAACTTAAGAATGAGATTCTTAAGAAAAATACCTACAATCAGTTTTGGAAGCAAACTTCAAGCTCACAAAGCAGATTACTATTAGTTTTTGACACAGAGCAGGGAAAGATCTAGATGGCCTTCCATGAGGCCCAAATTCCACATCCAAAAACATCAGCAGATTACAAGAGTACTACATTTGAGTTCAAGACCAAAGATATCCACCCCATTGATCAAATGGATATGCATATGAAAATTGCTAAGATGATTCCTTCTACATTAGCCAATGTTGCCATGTCATTGTCTAAGTTGCATGCTTCATATACCAACATTCAGTCCCAGTTGAAAATGGAAAAGGTATCCTCCTTAGTAAAGGACAATAGGATCAAATCCTTGGAAGATTTGGTAGTCAAGATAGGATATGATCCTAAATATGTAAATTCTATAGAGGATATCATCAAGAAGAAAAATCTGGATACTGCAGCATTGAGAGAGCAACTTAAGCTTCCATCCATAGAGGATCCCTTGATTAAAGACATTGAAGAGGATGAAACAAAGAAGGTTGACATGATGAAAGTGATCATAGAGCAGAATATATAGATCAGATAGATGGAGGTAGAAATGGAAAATATGATAAAAGAGAAAGAATAGAGTTAGAAGATGGCCATAGTCCCCTTGGATGCCATACCCATCACTCAACTCCCAGCAATAGGAACAACCACTGCAGCCACTTCTTCAACTCAAACTGAAAGTGTTGAAAACGTGACAAAGACACTGGAGAACATATCAATCTAATCAGAAGAAATCAAGACTTTGCACAGGAAACTCAAATCTCTACAAGAACAGTGAGCCAAAGCTGAAGCTTCTCGTCTAGCTGAAGTGTGGAGATCACAAAGGCTGTTGGAGAGATTGCAAAAGGTATAAAAGGAGACATCAATTGGTCATACCTTGGCGCAATCTAAGGAAACCATTTGGATGGGTATTCTAGACTCTATGAATGAGATTTGGCCATGCATCAAAATCATTTTTGAAAAGAAAGAATTGATAGAAAAGGCCACAAAAACCATGTTCAGGTAAGGAAAATGTTGGGAGATATGCCCACAGAAGCCTCCAACATTATCAAATTCTTGAATTCAAAGAACAAGTATGAACTTGAAAAATTAGGAATTCGTGATAGGATTGCTACCATCTTGGAAATCAATAAGGATTTGACTAAAAGAAACCTCATTGATCAATTGGAGGAAAGGTGTGTGTTATAGACATTTTTGGGCACTGAAACCCCAAGCATAAATGTCCATAAACCAAGGGCTCCTAAGTCCCTAAAGGTGTTGTTCCAACCCCTAAAAGAACAAGGTCAACTGATTACAGCATCTCCCAGAAGTTCTCCATGAAAAACTACTCAGAACTGGTCAAAACTGGACCATTTCACCTGCTCCATAGGCAAATTGCGTTGCATCCCACCTAAATACACACAGTAGGTGCGATGCATGTCAAAAAACCCTTCTATGGGGTGCGATGGGTGAGAGTGGACAAATGGCAGGGTCAATCCGCAAGGTGGAGGAGCACGGAATCTTCTAGAAACTTCTCCTGTGACACTTGCCTCTCTGAATTCGACCAGGGATGAGTAAGAGATCATCAATCTCCAAGTGGAATCAAGAAATATCAGAGAGAAGACACTAATCAAATCTCAAAAGCTGACTCACCTCCCTTGCAGACATTTATATATGGATCCCTCATCCTAGAGATCCAGAGGCTGGAATTTTGTATCTTGTAAGGAAGTGTTGTTGGTTTCTTGGTGCAATATCATAGTGTTGGGTGATCTAAGCTTTTCATGAGGTGAAGAAGGGCTTTCTTGCTAAGAGGATGATGCTAGGTCAGAACAATTGGTTGTAATCCTCTTTGCTCTTTCTTGATTATCAATAAAGATATTCAAGTTTTCCTCCACGTTCTTGTATGATTGATGATTTATGCATTTGTGTGGTCAATGTACATCTGATCCTATATTGTTTATGATAATAGATCTATGTTCTTGGATAGTGTTATGCTGCTTTGATTCTACAGGTACTCCTCGAAGCTGGGTAGACAAGGAAGCGAGTGGCAAAGACCTACCAGAAGAGAGAGGAATTGAGCAAGGAACCAAGCACAAGACAGAGGTTGGTCTCCTTATTCTTCTCTTATCTTTTTCTCATAAAGGAAAACGAAAGTAGTTTTTAGTGTGTTTGTTTCTAAGGTAGCTACCAGCCTTAGTGGGACTAGCAGCTCTGTATAGACACTAGTTTTCCCGATAACAAAATGGCGACTCCGTTGGGGAGCGAGTAGATTGTTTGTTCATCTACATTTTTTTACTTTATAAACTTACAAATGGAGCCTGAATTCAAGCCAGCTAGCCTTCGAACTGCATTTGCTATGCAAGTGCAAAGTATATCAATGCTACTTCAGTCTATCTCCAGGTTTTGTTTATGAATTAAACGATTGACTTACAAGCTCTCTAATTTCCCTCGTGGTGGCTCTAGTAACCTCCTTAGATCTACCCTTGTGATTGATTTACTGATTACCACTTGCTCAGCCTAAATCCCTGAACTGAACTTCAAACTGTGACCCGGAACCCAATCAAAGTCTCATCCCTGGTCTAGCGCACTGTCTGTTCTGTGAACTTCAAATGCATCGCACTTCCCGAGTGTAGTAGGTGCGTTGCATTTCAGTTTCATTGTGTTATAGGTGCGCTGAACAGATAAGGCTTTGTTCCTAAATTTTGCTTTCTGTGTTCACTCTTTTCAGCTCTATTTAGGAGTTTTGCTGCCTATAGTCAGTACACCTCTGTTTGAAACCCCTTTCCTTGCTGTTATTCCACCTCCATTGTGCAAAGAACTGTAAATGTTTTTTATGTATTTTTGAGTCATTTTCAGTTCTCCTTTACAAAGAAGTAGCGTAATTGTATTGTCGTTTCTTGATTTGAAAGTGTCACAAGTGTCATTTTCAGTCATAGAAGAGAATCTGATTATTCTTGATAGTCGATTACACTGTTACTCTTGTATTTGATTTGAGTTAGTAGTTGTTCAAGTGTCGAAAGCAAGTTTTCAATACCAAATAACAAAGTGTCTTTATTGTCCTCATTTTTTTTTGAAAAGAAACTTGTTAGTAATTGTCGCTTTGGAAAATAATTCAGATTTGCGCTTAGCTTTCTTTTTATCATTCACACATTAAGAAGGCTAAAAACAAATACATGCATGTGTATTTTCATTTAGACTATTTGTTGGTTTGATTTAGGACAGTGCATAGAGTGTGTGCTCTCTGCTCTTTGTTGAAAGAACGCCATCTCTCTTTCCTTAGTAGCTATAATTTTCATTGCAAAAAGAAGATTAAACGACTGTTTATAATCTTAGATTGCATTTTAGGAATTGTACATCTACATCACGCGGTGAACCTGAAAGGAAAATTTCTTAAGCAAGATCAACCATAAAATAAATTCAATGAATCTAGAAACGCTTTGGAACCTAACGCACAACATCTAGAAGTCTATGCTAGAGACGTATTCCGGCGTCATAAAGCCTGGTAACTGTTGTTTTCACTGTTGGTTGGGTGATTCCTCCACTTTGATACAATAAGTGCTAGTACGTACTTGTGCTCCCACGTACCATCGAGTATATCTTGGGAGACCATAATAGGCTTAATCCTTTATCCATAGGAAGCCGTGTCTGTCGCCTTATCGATCGCAATGCACTGAACACAGCATTCGGGAAGATTGACTACCATACCGTAAAAAGTATTCTGTAGTTTTGCAATTGGTTTGGTAATCCCTCTGTCTATATTTCCAGAGCAGTCCCTTTCGTTCCTTTTCAGACTCCTTAACGGAAAAGGTCCATCTGAGCACTTGTCACTTCAAGCTCATTAAAAATCGAAGGCAACTAGAGTCATCTTTTATTTTTTCTCGACTCTTAAAAATTGAAAAAACAAGTTGTGTCAAAGCATCTAAAATTTATTTTAAACGGAATAATCATCACCTTTCCTACATAGATCTTAAGTTGAGAAAAATGGAGTCCACCAACCAAGGAGTTCCCCTTGGAGGAAATCCTAGTCCCTTCTCCTCTTGGGAGATGTTGGTGCACCCCATATGGCCACATTGTCTCTTCGAGGATTGACAATCGGCTTGCCCGTATGGCTCTTCTCAACTTCTGTCGTTCAGAATACCGTGATTCCTGAACAGTCAAGTCAATAACTAAACGATATTAGAGTTAACCCCCAACCCTCTACTTCATCCAAGTCTTCCTCTCCTCCTTCCTCTTCGCTTGATGAAGCTGGTAAAGCCCAAAATCAAGTAACTGAGAAGAAGAAGGAGAAGAAGAAGAAAGAGCCAAAGGTGAAAAGGGGCAACCAAGCATCGTCTAGCGAAAATCCACACACTGCATCGACCAGGCCTAAATCGCCATGTGTCATTTTCAAAGGAGACCACTATCATCGAGATTTTCCTTGCATCCCTCGTATCTTAAGGGACTGGTCTCCTTGTTTGCACAATCCGGCGTCATCAACCTCTGACGATCATGTTGAGCATACACCGTCAACTAATGAAAGTGAAGCCTCTGGACAAAAAGGAAAATATAAATTTCCTCGTAAATTGTGTGAAGGCAATCACACCATCCACTGTTGTCCCTTCTTAGACGAAGCTAAAAGAGTTTTGGACGACCATCCGGTTTCACCATTACGGCTTCCTCCTGGATACAAGAAACTCTTGCTGAGTCCGTCACTAGTTGAAAATCTGGCTGAAACGCCCTTATGGTCGACCGAAGCATCTATCATTGAAGATAAACCATCTGAATCCATACCAGATGAAAGTCAAAAGGTCGAGGCGGCAGTTGACCCGGTCTTGCCTTCACAAGGTCCATCTTCAGATGATACAGTCACCGAAGAGAACAAGAACGACACCGTTCAAATTCTCTTCATAAGCACAGACTCTAATGAACATGGGGGCAGTCTACCCGTTCCTTTACTGCAGGAAGGAAGTTCGTCAGAGTTGTATCTGGCCGTCTATTCGGTCCCACCTCCAAGCAACCTAGTTGTTTCCTTCGACTGGAATCTACTAGGTAGATCTCGTTTACCGGCTAGTGTACCATTTCGGATCATTACTCAAATATATAGAATGGTCATGGTCGGTACCATCATAGATGAAGGGGCTTCTGTGAGTATCCTTTCCTCAACTGCTTGGAAATCGCTTGGTTCGCCATCGCTTTTGCCTGAAATGAGAAATCTAATAGGCTTTGACAAAGGAACCAGTCGATGGTTAGGGATCCTTCCCGATGTGCCAATAACATTGAGAAGGAAAAATGTTCACATGAATGTAATGGTAGTCCAAGGACCCCTGGATTATAATCTACTCCTTGGATGAGATTATATTTATTGCATGGGAGCCGTCGTCTCCTCACTCTTTAGAGTAATGTGTTTTACGCATGAAGGAAGAGTGGTCAAGCTCGTAGACCAACTTTCATTTCCCGGTTCACACATAGCAAATAGTCATATACCAACCTTGAATGGTCTTTTCACGAAAGGAATGTCTCATCAATCCCCAGTCCTTCCTCTTGATGAGCGCGAGTGATTCGGAGGGCATGACTGAAACCCAGGGGGCATGCACCCTGGTCTGCTTCGGCAGGAAAACTTCAGGTATAGGGTAGGTTTCCGCGAAGGATATATGACTAGTCTGACACACCCGTCCGTTTAGGAAAATGGGATTAGGCTAGAATAAGATTCCCTCGTCAAAGTTATGTGAGTGGAGGCGTCTGTGCCACTCACCTTTGTCTATTTTGGTAGACATCGCCGAAGAAGTGTTTTGTTTGTGGTACATATAGAACAATCCTTGGTAACTTGAAAAAGGTAGGCCTTTCCCGATAAAACAAATGTTTTGTCTGCAAATTGAGGGGTAACCTCGAAACTCTATTTTACTATACCTGGGGGCATGCAAACCTTTTTGCATGCAAGCGAAGAGAGACCATTTATTTTTTAAATTTATAGGCCCTCTAACCCTTTAAACTCGTAGGATTGGTCGTTTCCTAACTTGCATAAAGAAAGGATGTGGGGCAAAGCTTTGAAAAAATGTCGTTTTTAGATGAGACATTCTTATTATATGACTGGATTGAGCAGTTTTAACGCGGACTTCAAGCTCGTAAAAAAATAAACATAAGCAATGAGCAAGTGTTTCCCCCCAGTGTTTAAGCTCATTAAAAAATGAACCAATTTCCGGTAAATAACCATCGTGAATGTATTACTTCAGCCTTTGAAGCCTTGGTCGTGTTCTCATCATCACCTCCACTCTGTATTGGCCGATCATTCACCTCCACTTGATTTTTTACCCCTTTTGAGGAACAGCTGCGAAGAGTGATCTTGTTAACCATCCTTGTGACACTGCCATGATTGGAAAATTCCAAACCTTACCTGGAATCAGCTGCTACCCGAATCTATCACTCGTTCCTCAAAAAACGAGTCTCCTTTAAGCTCTTTTCAACTGACTCGTAAAATATGAAAATATTGTTGAGCCATTGGCCTCTCCAGCTCGTTAAAGTGACCGGAAGTGCTATCCCTCCTTTAGATTTTAATCTTTTTGGACCTGAGGGATTATTACACAAAAAGATCGAGTGCTTGTTTTGTTCAACTCGTTAAAATTACCGAAAATTCATCCCTTTCGTATTATTTTATACTTTTTCGGACTTAAGGGATTAGATGAAGAAAAAGGATTTTTGGAGTTTCCTTTAAGTCCCTTTTCAGACTCTCTAAAATTGAAAAGGACCGAGTTATCTTTGTCGTTAAACTCGTTAAAACCTAATAGCGACAAACTTGTCCATAATAGACAAGAACGAGTTTCACTATCGCTAGGCTCGTTAAAACATAGCGATGGGTTTGCCTGAAGGGAAAATTATAAAACAAGCATATGTTATCCTCCTCAAGCTTGACAAAAATAAAGAGGTACTGGTCAGCAATGACTGGGGAAAAATTGGGAAGAAAACTTGAAGAAACTTTGTTGGTAGCAAGTCGCTCTTGAACATGACACTTTCACTCCGCATCCGAGTCGGGTTGGGTTGTTCAATTCACTGGTCACATCACCATGGTTCCATCACACCATCCACATTTGGGGTTAATGCTACCAATCCATCATGTCACTATCGTTGATATGTTCAAGAGAAGTCGCCCAAAGAATTCACCTGTGTCTCACCCACTATACTACATTTTCACTCCATTCTTTCATGACCGCCACCCTGAACCGTATATCACCAGATTGTTTTCACCTCCATTAAAATCATTTGCTCTGTTCCGTGTCATTGATGTGGGATTCACTAAGGCTGTCCTATGACAGATCACTTCTTGTCGACATCAGCTCATTATCCAAGAAGTCGATCTAGGAACAACCCTTTCAGTACTTTGAAGCTTACATGCCTCAATGGCAAGTTTCTCACTTCCGGCGACAGGTTTACATCAATGGCCTTCGACCAAAATATTTTGCATGGTGTTCGACACCAAGTCCCTTATTCACACCACGTGAATTGTACTGCAGTACCTTGAGGGTCATTATCATTATCGGTGATTCCTCTCGCGCCTGTTAACAGCTTACATCACTGGCTAGTAATCAGGCGATGTCTTTCCATGTTCGACTCCAGAACATCTCTCACATGGATCGACTTGTACTTTGAGTGAAGATCGAACAAGATTGAAGGCCCCGGATCTAGTTTCATCCATTCGGGCTACGATATATATTCATGAAAATAAAGACATCAAATGTACATTGTTGCGGCACAGATAATCATCCAATCTAAGCAATGATGGCTCTACCAGAATCATCAGTCTACACTCAGACGATTGTCTATCCTATGTACATGAAAATGAATTTATAAAGCTGAGCATGGGAATGCCCGCCTCATCTAGATCATGAAAATAATATGAAGATAATGTATTGTATTGTATCTTATTACAGTTCGCCTGCCAGCTCGAAAAAACTTCGGATCCTCATGATAAAGCATTTCACCCGACATCAAAAAGATTAACGACCTCATGCTTTAGGGGGGAAATGTTATAGACATTTTTGGGCACTGAAACCCCAAGCATAAATTTCCATAAACCAAGGGCTCCTAAGTCCCTAAAGGTGTTATTCCAACCCCTAAAAGAACAAGGTCAACTGATTACAGCATCTCCCAGAAGTTCTCCATGAAAAACTACTCAGAACTGGTCAAAACTCGACCATTTCACCTGCTCCATAAGCAAAGTGCATTGCATCCCACCTAAATACACACAGTAGGTGCGATGCATGTCAAAAAACCCTTCTATGGGGTGCGATGGGTGAGAGTGGACAAATGGCAGGGTCAATCCGCAAGGTGGAGGAGCATGAAATCTTCCAGAAACTTCTCCTGTGACACTTGCCTCTCTAAATTCGACCAGGGATGAGTAAGAGATCATCAATCTCCAAGTGGAATCAAGAACTATCAGAGAGAAGACACTAATAAAATCTCAAAAGCTGACTCACCTCCCTTGCAGACATCTATATATGGATCCCTCATCCCAGAGATCCAGAGGCTGGAATTTTGTATCTTGTAAGGAAGTGCTGTTGGTTTCTTGGTGCAATATCATAGTGTTGGGTGATCTAAGCTTTTCATGAGGTGAAGAAGGGCTTTCTTTCTGAGAGAATGATGCTAGGTCAGAATAATTGGTTGTAATCCTCTTTGCTCTTTCTTGATTATCAATAATGTTATTCAAGTTTTCCTCCACATTCTTGTATGATTGATGATTTATGCATTTGTGTGGTCAATGTACATCTGATCCTATATTGTTTATGATAATATATCTATGTTCTTGGATAGTGTTATGCTACTTTGATGCTACAGGTACTCCTTGAAGCTGGGTAGACAAGGAAGCGAGTGGCAAAGACCTACCAGAAGAGAGAGGAATCGAGCAAGGAACCAAGCGCAAGATAGAGGTTGGTCTCCTTATTCTTCTCTTATCTTTTTCTCATAAAGGAAAACGAAAGTAGTTTTTAGTGTGTTTGTTTCTAAGGTAGCTACCAGCCTTAGTGGGACTAGCAGCTCTGTATAGACACTAGTTTTCCCGATAACATGAAACAATAGAGCTCGAAGTGAATAGGTTTTCCAATAGAATTGAAGCATTAATCCAGAAAGGTCTGCCCAACATATATATAATTAATGATAAATTGATCACTCAAGAAATTATGTCCTAAATATGAAGGAAGTAGCCAAAATCAGTGTCAATTTCAGTGGTATAAAAGGCACTATGACAACAAAATCATTCTTAGAAACCGTGCAAAATGACTTCTATATACAGAATGAAGTAAAACATGTTTTTACAATAAAGCCAAATTTTGCGAAGTATATTGAGGTTGATGAGATTTACAAGAGGGTAATGAAATTAACCATACCAAATGTAAAATGGTGGGAAGAATTATGTGATTTACTGGATTAAAGGGTAATTCAGATGCAGTAAAAACAATAGCCAGCACATCAACACAACATAGTTTTGAGGTTGATTCAGCAACCGAATCCACCAACATAGAGCCACCTTTCCATGTAGTTGTCTACGTTGCCTATTTTTCTGCCAAAGATCATTTTTATTGTTAAGAATAAGGCTAATAATACACTGTCGGTTGAGACAACAAATTTGTAATTATTTGTATAAATACTTCACAGTTAGAATTATTAAGGGTTGATTTCTGAATATAATTTGCCCTACAAAATTGTGATTTTTCAAAGTTGCTGAAGCATCAATAATACAAGGACATTTTCACAGGATTCATGTGGTGTACCAAATGGTGATGTTTTTCTTCAGTTTATGTGTTTGATCATTGTTTTCTTTCTCAGTAATTTATGAAAATCTCAATTACTTAACAGAAATTGTTATGAATAGGATAGGTTACATAGAGCACCCTATTCTGGTTGTTAGTAATTTACATGTTTTCTGCTTAAGTCAAATTAATGAATTCTTAATTTCTCCCTAATTTCTACTAAATCTTAAATTTATGTTATCTCATAATTCATCTAACTTCTGAAAGATCCAATTAGTGCAACCTAGCTTTCCCTGTGAAACTCCTCTAAAATTTGATTCAAATCCAGTTAAATCTTTAGAATCCATAACCCAATGGAATTATAACAATTAAATCAACCAAACCATCCAATAAAAAACAATCAGTACAGTCATAACTAGCCTAAAATTCACATCAAAAATAGCAAAAGTTTACAGAGAGATCCCTCTCTGAAGCTGGCAGGGCTAGATCCCAACTTCCAAAGTGGTTTTGATGTTGTCCTATGTGTTTATTCCCTCAACCTCAAAAATACAGAAAGCCAACATAGTGGCGACCATACTGGGGAGGAATACTTTTTAAATTGAAAAATAATTATTCCCTGGTATTCAATCATTATTTATATAAATTAAAACTCTTATATAATAATGAAATACATTATCTAAGGTTGTAATCTTGTATATATTTGACTGTGTTATTATTAAGTTGTGCGATAAGATTTCAAGATATCAAGCTCCTAAAAGAATTTTCATTAGAGCTCACCCAGATCCAAATCCTACTGAATTTTTAGATAATACAGAGAAATTAGTGAGAAAGAAAAGTCTTACAGAGAGTCAGGGTAGTTATACTCCTTTGTCTAGGTTCAATTTTCCTCTTGAGAATAGTCCTTTTTCTAGTTCTAACTCTCTTCCAGAGAAGTTTGTTACTATTTAAGAAATAGAGTTTGATTTATCTTTCAAGCGTAGTTTGTTTAGGACAAAATCTGATAGCTTTGTAAATCAGATTGCCATTGATCAAGCTTTACTACAACCATATATACCTCAAACTCAATCTCCTGAATTAGATCCTGATCTAGAATACCTACAATAATTTGATAAATTACAAGATGTATTTTTAGTTTTGAACCAAGCCAATGATGAATCTTATATTCAACAAACTCTTGAATTTTTAGCTTTAACAGCTGAAGCAACTTCTTTGTCCACCCAATCTTCTCAGTCTGTTAATCTGCAACCCCCTAGTCCTACTCATTCTATAGTCTTTACTTTTTCACCTGTAATATATCACACTATTGTTCCTATTATCCCTTTAGTTATCACAACTACACCTACCATAGGTTCATCTTCTAATCAATCTCTCAGACCAGCTATGGAAGGTAGGTATGCACCTTTGGTGTTACCATGCTAGATGAATTCTATGCCCGGAGATTATCAATCTAGAATTATGATCTTTGATAACATTGGTTCTCATACTGCACAACAACATGTGGATAGAATGAATGATGTTTTTGACCTTCAGGAAGTAGATGAGGCTGATGTAAAGATGAGAGTGTTTGCTCAATGTTTAGGAGGTGATGTCAAAAAATGGTTTAGGGGTTTACTTGTAGGAAGTATAGCCAACCTTGATGGATTCCATCAAAATTTCTTAGCTAGATTGGAAATCAAGAAAAATCCACTTCACCTCCTGAATGAATACAAAAGACCGAAAACAAAACCCAATGAAACTGTGGAGGAATACTGTGAATGGTTTAACATTGTTTACAATGTAGTTGCTATAGACATCAAACCCTCCCTTGGTCTTGCTCTGATTGATTTTCCTAATGGTTTTGATGTAGACATGGAATATCAAATTAGAGAGAGACCTGACAACTTTGGAATAAATGAAAGCCAATTCCATAAAATTTGAATCTAACATCTTAGCCAAGAAGGCCAAACTAAAATTTGAATGCAAGGTTACCATTAAATAAGAGCCTCCCACTTCTACTTCTGATCAGAAAATTGATAACCTAGTAAGGGTAGTAGAAAAAATGATGCAAAGAGTAAACATAAATGACCAAGCTCAAATGAGAGAAAATCAAACTACCCCTCAAAATAAGATTCAAAACATTAGAAGGAATGTTCCCCAAATCAAACAATGAGAAAAAAGGGGCCAGACTAATAGGTCTAGCCTCCTTTTCAGGAAAATTATACTGACGATGAGGGTAATATTATTGAAGGTTTGGATGATAGTCAAATAAATCTGATGGGAATAAATGATATTGAAACTATTTTTCTCACTCAAGAGGAGCAAGAAATTACAATGTTTTGAAAATTCCATCATGGAATTCCATGGGCAGTATAACCTTATCAGAAAAAAAAAATTCATACACTTTCAACAACAAAAACTCTAAGAATACTATTAAAAATCCTTTGAAACTGATCCTGGGAAAACCACAGATAGTTTTCCTAAGAAGATTGTTGATAATTATGGAAAAAATAAAGTAGAAGCTCCTGCCAAAACGATAGTTTATAGTGTTTCTAAAATGACTCAACCTAACATCCCAACCACAAGTCAACGAAAAGAGCCTATAAAAAAATAAATTACAGATCAATCTGATCTTCCCAGCCCGATTAAGATTCAAATTTCATTCAACATTGAGAAAGAATGAGAAAAACTCAAAATTCATATTCCTCTTTACAAAGTTAATGAATAAAAATATGTACAGACCCCAAGTGATGAAAGCTCTAAACATAGGGGAAAACACAAACATTGTAAATTTGAATGATGACCAGCTTGAACTCTTATTTGGGTCAAAAGTTGATGAAAAAAAACAGGAAGGAGGAGTTCCTCCATTCTATGTTAGACTAAATATTCATGATAATATCCTCCATAATTCTATGTTAGATTCAAGGGCTTCCCACAATTTAATGCCTGTTATGGAAAAGTTAGGACTTGACATTACCAGGCCTTATAAAGACTTATATTCCTTTGATTCCATCAAAGTAAGATGTCTAGGTCGAATCAAAGACCTATGTGTTACTTTAGCTCAAATCTTGGCCAAACGTCTAGTAATGGACATAGTGGTTGCAGATATTCCCCTTAAGTATGGCATGTTGTTGTCACGCTCATGGGGAGCAAAATTACAATGTACCCTACAGATGGATATGACATTTGCCACCATACCAGTTTTTGGTCATCAAAGAAGATTATATAGGAAAACTTTGATGAAATTCATGGTGAGTAGTCAAGATAAGCCTCACAACTATCCTCTTTACTCTGTCCACTTAGATTTAGACTCTTTCATTCTTTATAATGATGGAGACATCAACACTCAGGTGATCAAAGCAGAAACTGAGATTTCTAAAATAGATGCAAACCAAACACAAACAATAGAACAAAACACTCTTCTTGAACCTCTTTGGAATATGAGCTTTGATGGTTCTTATAACAAAGAAGGTTTTGGAGCGAAAGTGTGCGTGGTAAAAACAAGAAACAAGCATGCTGAAGGTCATTCATACAAGCTCAATTTTTAATGTACCAATAAAATAGCCGAGTATGAAGCCCTTATATTAGGATTGCAATTGTTAAAAGAATTGGGTGCCAAGAGAATCTCCATTCAAGGGGATGTTGATTTAATTACAAAACAAATTAAAGGAGAGTATTCAGCTAAACACCCTAGAATGGGAGCATATAGAAATGTGGTGCTCAATTTTCTAGAGATTTTTCTGAAATATGACCTTTCTGAAATTCCTAGAAAACAAAATATCATTCCAAATAATCCAGCTTTTTCAGCCAGCTCTTGTAAAATGCCTTACCCTAATTGATAGTATACAGTGGAAGTGAAACATCGACCAGCTATACCAGATAACATGAAGTATTGGCATGTATCTCCAAGGAAGGTATCAAAATTGATCCCAAAAGGATTGAAGCTATTCTGAAAATCAACCATCCAATAAACCTTAAGGGACTTCAATCATTTATTGGCTGAATAAACTTCCGAAGGAGATTCATCCCCGACCTTGCAAAACTTCTCATAAACATAACAAATATGCTAAAAAGAGATTCAGAAATCAAATGGAACATTGAGGCTAGACTATCATTCGATCAAGTTAAATAAGCATTGACAAAAGCACCAATCCTAATTAGTCTAGATTTGAGTAAGGCTTTTATAATCTTTTGATTTGCTTCTTAACACATTGTTTCAGATATCCTTTTACAAAAAAACAATGATGGATTTGAACAACCCATTGCTTTCTTTAGGAATGCTTTAAGGGATGTTGCACTCAAATATAATATAATGGAAAAACAAGCCTTTTCATTAATAAAAGAAATCAAAGATTTCAGGGTGTATATCATCCATTCTCATATAATTTCTGATGTACCAAATGTTGTGGTTAAGGATATTTTAATCCAAAATGTACCAGATGGTAAAAGAGGCAAATGTATTTCCATCATTCTTGAGTATGACATGGAAATCAAGCCCACCAAGTCTATCAAAGGACAAGGGTTAGCCAAATTGATGTCTGAATCCAACTTTAATGCATTGGATATCAACTTTGTAGTTGCATTAGATGATCAAGAGGAGCAGGCGACTCCACAATTAGATGAGGCTTTTGTGACCTCACCCTAGTATGTAGACCTCATTTTTGTTTTATTTAATTTAAATGCTCCTCCTGGTTTAACTAAGAGAAAGGCTAGATTTGTAAAATTGAAAGGAGTGAAATTTTGCATCATAGATAATGTTTTATATTGGAAAGACGCTAGTGGTATTTTACTAAAGTGTCTATTGAAAGATGGTGTAGAAAGAACAATGTAGGAATTCCATGAAGGTGATTGTGGTGGACATCTATATTGGACAACTACTGCTAATAAGATCCTTAGAGCTGGTTTTTACTAGCCTACTCTTTTCCATGATGGTCATAACAAGGAAACCTCTTCCCACAAATGCCTAATATTTGAGGGGAAAAGAAAACTTTTGACTCTACCTTTAAAACCCATATATGTTGAAAGTCCTTTCCAATAATCGGGATTGGATTTCATTCGAGATATCCACCCACCATCCTCTACCCAACGCAAATGGATCCTCACAGTTACTGATTACTTCACAAAATGGATTGAGGCCACACCTTCTAGATTGGATACTAATGTTGTTATTATCAAATTTCTGAAAACCAATATCCTATCTAGATTTGGTTGTCCAAACAAGCTCATTACAGATAATGTTGTAGCTTTTAAATCCAAGAAAATGATAGATTTTTGGAACAATTACCATATTACTTTGGGACATTCAACTGTTTATTACCCACAGGGTAATGGTTGGTTGAATCTTCAAATAAGAGTTTGGTAAACATTATTAAAAATATGCTAGAAGAGAACAAAAAATCATGCCACAACAAGTTAATAAATGCACTTTGGGCTGATAGAATCAAAACAAATAAATCAATTGGGATGTCACCATACCAATTGGTTTATGGAATGGATGTTATTTTTCCATCCTCTTTGGGAGTTCCAGTTATGAATATAATTAAGGAATTGCAAGTTGAGCCAAATGACATCTAGAGGAGAATTGATCAAACAATTCAATTGCAACAATCCAGGGAAGAAGTCTAATAAAGCTCAGGTCATCTAGGAGAATATCAAAAAAAAAATTGATAGAAGAACTAAAGCAGATGATTTCACTCTGGGTGATAGAGTTTTAAAGTGGGATTCCATAATAGAGGACAAAGGAAAGCATGGAAAAATTGACAATCTATGGACATGACCTTATAACATTGATGCTTTCAGAGGACACAATGCATTTTTTCTTAAACATCCAGATGGAACAGAAATTCCTGGTGGACCTGTGAATGAAAGAATGTTGAAGCACTATTTCTCGTAGCAATAGAAATTTTCTAGCATCAAATCATTGTAAATATTATTTTGATTCGGCAACCTATTGACAGAAGTTGAAGCCCTTAGAGAAGGCCCTAAGCTTCAATTGATATGCTACCATATATATTACAACAAAGGAAACCAGGTGTGGATATTGTTGAAATAGAACACTAAAGGCTACTGATCAAATGTTCTTGGCACCTCACATGGAGAGTGCCATCCCCAGCTGGAGCCATTGTTAGGGTCCTGTAATTTATAGGATCTCAAGGTGATTGAGTATTTTATCTCAGGAATCTTATATTGTAAATAATTGTCAATCTGCAAATGATTTCCAAATAAAATAAAAATAGAATAAAAAATTAAAAGAGGGTATAAATAAAAAAGAAAATAAGATTGAACCCCACCAAAAGAAAGAAAAACAAAAAAAAATAATACTAAAATTGTTGCAAGTCTAAATGCCACTATTGATAGATAATTTTCTTCATCATTGATAAATAAACGTTGTGTGCAAATTATTTAAAATACCACAATTACTAGTTATTTGTTTAATCATACAGTATAATCATGGTTAAACATGTTTGAATTTCTATAAATTAGACTAGAGAATAAATATTTTCCAAACAGTTTAATCTTGGTAAATCAATAGTTAGGTAGAAAATGGTATTGATTTAACTGCTTAATCTGAATCAATAGGAGAAATAAGTGACATGATTTAGATAGTTTTTCATTTCTCATAAAAGAAAATAATATGAGTTTTCTAGTCTAAATGCAACCCCTTTAGAATTAAAATGTTAGCTTAGTTAAAGGGTAGGTAGAAATAGTTGATTTTATATATGTATATGTATATGTATATGTATATGTATATGTATATGTATATGTATATGTATATATGTATATGTATATGTCCTTTTTCCCTAAGTCTCATAGACATTATAAAAAGAAAAGATGCATAATGGGATAAAGTGTTCTTAAATATTTCATATTTCAACCTTTATCCTAAGTCAAAAGCAAGAAATAAAGGCACATATGGACAAATTTATTTCATCTTTTGTGGTTAAAAGGGCCCATATTTAGAACTTTGGGATTCACCAATCTGCACGATCAACGGTTCATATCCTTTTTCGGCCCCCCCTCTCCATCCTATCTTTACCGCCGGGAGGGGGGGTTGAAAAGGTAGTTTTCCCTTGCTTGGCCCATCCTAATGTGGTTCCTTCTCATCATTTAGAATCCCCCGGATACTTCTTACCACCTTTTACCCCCTCTGAAACCACCTTCCCCTCATCCGCTTACCATGTACCTACTTCATCACCTCGGACCCTCATGTTGTGCCACGTCATATAGCCATTGCACAATTGAATGCATTCACGATAAAATGACCATTGGGAGTACAATTTGTTTTTCCTAGGTAACCGGTCAGCCTTTAATGGTCCCACACCAACTCCAACAGAAATTGCTTGTCTGCCTTTAAAATCCTTGAACAATTTTCAATGGTCTCTATCACTGCTCATTCCCTGTAATTCACAGTTTCTACAAAGCGATCATTTTCAAATAAGTTTTGAACCAGACTAGATTGGAATTGATAGTCCTCGCTCTCCTTCCCCTGACAACTCATTATCTCAAACTGTTCCCAGTAAGTTATCATGTCAATTACTCTTATTCTTCACTGATCTAATCATTCCTCCAAAGACAAAAACCCAGGAAATCATGTCAATCCATTAATCCCTCCCTCCATAGACTTAGATCATATTCCTTTAGCTGATAGGGGTTATCGGATCAGTGAAACCCAGTACGACTGTGACTTTTTAGAGCTCTATTGTTGGTTGGAAGACAAAAATGTCAACAAAACTGATGAAATCGGACTCTGGGAGTCCAATATTCCTCATTATATCTTCCCTATAACCTTCCATGCCCCTGAATTCACCAGAAAATATCAAGCATGTTATTTCCCTGGCCAAAGAGCTATTATGGCCTTATCTGGTGACATCTTGTTTACAATTACTGCCCAATCCATAAACCAAATGATGCTAGTGCCCCCAGTGGAAAACAATGCCCCTTTTTCCTTAGAAGCCCTCACCCAACTTTATTAGAAGCTTGTTTTCACTTCAAGAGCCAAAATATTTGAGATCTTCTTACCATAAACTGCCCAATTACCTAAGAAGAACCCTCCATACCCTTCCTCAATCTTCCTTGATCAAGCTAAACAAATTATAACCATAATTTCATATATTTTTGGTTATTATTCTAATCAATGGGTAGCTGAACCCATTCTAGGCTTCCTTTCTATTTTTTCCACAGATAACAAACCATTCATTTTGTTTAATATCAGTCAATTTTTGGTTGATAGCATCCATGAGCAGTTTTTTAAATTTCCAACAGAGCAGGTGTTTAATTACACTTCCATTTTAATCTACACGTTTCTTTATTGCCAAGCTGACAGGTTCAGTTTTCAAATGTATAAGCTAGATGATGAGGGAAACCAACAACCTGTGATATTTTGGACTTCATTGCTCATGAAAGAGAAACACGAATTCTCATACAAGAAGTTTATTGAGGAGTTTGTTCACCCGGCAATGAACAGCCTTAACAATTCCATACATCCTAGAATCAGTGAAGATATCAAAGGATTTTACATCTAATAGATCAGGGAAAGACTGGAGATTGGTATTTATACCAAAATTATACAAAAATTAGTGTTTATGGGTGTGAGGTTGTACCATACAAACTCCCAAAATACCTCCCCATGAGGATTTTTTCCATGGAATACATAAGACAAATGTTAAATTCAAATGATATTCACTTTTTGGTGGCAAAGAGGAGTTCATAGTCTCACATAAGGACATGGGTGGGCCCATTCATATGAAATACCAAGACAATAGGAGAAGAGGTAGACAAAATGCTTAAAGAGATGAAATTTAGCCTGAGTTTTACATGGTCTTATGACCCTTGGGGTAGTATTTCAAAACTCAAAGTAAAAAACAAAACTACTCCCTACATCCACACCTCAAGGCCTGAGATAGAAAATTATGCAAATCAGTTAGAGTTGGCAGAGAATACTTTGCAAGAAGCTGAAGAACAACTCTTTTCTACTTCAAGTTTACAGACTCCCACTCCTCAAGAGAAAACAAGTGAAAGACATGGAGAGGAGGGATCATCATCAACAACAGGTAGTGAGGCCAAAGAGTTCAGCATTAGTTACAGGAAAAGGGAAAAGGTGACTCCTAGGATAGTTGTTGAAAAGGAGACAAAAGATCGTGATACCATTATAATTACAGGTTCACCACCTACAAGTAGCAAATTTGTTACATCTCCTATTGGAACTTCAACATCACAAGGTCAGAAGGAAATAGAGCTAGATTCACAGAATGTCCAAGGAGAGAAGGAAAAGATTGTTTTTGATAGGTAGAGAGAGATTAAACTTAAGAATGAGATTCTTAAGAGCAGTGCCTACAATTAGTTTTGGAAGTAGACTTCAAGATGACAAAGCGGATTACTATCCGTTTTTGACACAGACCAGGGATAGATGCCGATGGCCTTCCTTGAGGCACAAATTGCACATCCAAAAACATCAGCAGATTACAAGAATACTACATTTGAGTTCAGCACCAAAGATATCCATCCCATTGATCAAATGGAGATGCATAAGAAAACTATTGGGATGATTTCTTGTACATTAACCAATACTGCCATGTCATTGTGTAAGTTGTAGGTTTCATATGCCAACATTCAGTCCCAGTTGAAAATGGAAAATGTATCCTCCTTAGAAAAGGATAATAGGATCAAATCCTTGGAAGATTTGGTAGTAAAGATAGGATATGATTCTAAAGATGTAAATGTTGAAGAGGAGATCATCAAGAAGAAAAATTTGGATATTGCAACATTGAGAAAGCAACTTAAGCTGCCAGCCACAGAGGATCCCTTGACTAAAGACATTGAACAGGATGAAACACAGAAGGCTAACATGATGAAGCTGATTATAGAGAAAAATACACAAATCAGACAAATGGAGGCAAAAATGGAAAAGATGATAAAAGAGAAAGAGTAGAGTTAGAAGATGGCCATAGTCCCCTTGGATGCCATACCCATCACTCAGCGCCTAGCAACAAGAACAACCACTATAGACACCTCTTTAACTCAAAATGTAAGTGTTGAACAGGTGACAAAGACACTGGAGAACATTTCAATCCACTCAGAAGAAATCAAGACATTGCAAGGGTAGCTCAAAGCTCTAGAAGAACAAAAAGCCAAAGCTAAAGCTTCTTGTCTAGCTGAAGTACATAAATCACAAAGACTGTTGGAGAGATTGGAGAAGGTAGAAAAGGATACGTCTATTGGTTAGACCTTGGCTGTTATAGACATTTTTGTGCCTTACAGCTATAAGCATGAAATGTCCATAATTCAAGGGATCCAAAGTCCCTAAAGATGTTGTTACAGCTCCTAAAGGAACAAGGTCAACCAATGACAGCTTCTCCCATAAGTTCTCCACCAAAAACCACTCAGAAACAGTCAATTCAGGATCAATTCAGAGGCTCCACTAGCTGCCTGCGTTGAAATGCAAATTCTACACTGGCTAGGTGCACTGCAACGCAGGTGGAAGCACTACCAGGGTGCGCTGAGCAGAAAATGACAAATGGCAAGCTCATTCAACGAGGTGGAAAGACCCTGGAAGCTTCCAGAATCTTCTCCAATGACACTTGCCTCAATGGATTCGACTAGTGATGAGTAAGAGGTTCTCAACCTCCAAGTGGAAGCAAGAACTGACAGAGAGAAGCCACAAGTCAAAACATAAGCTGACTCATCCTCTCTGCTTACATCTATATATGGATCTCTCACCCAGAGGTTCACGGAGGCTGGAATTTTGTACTTTGCAGAGAATTGTTGTTGGTTTGAGATTGAGATTAGCACATTGGGTGATTTATGCTTTGTTGGAGGAGAGGAAGGGATTCCTTTGCTGGGAGGTGGATGCTGGATCGGAACTCACTTGGTTGTATCTCCTCTTGGACTTTCTTATTTCATCAATAAACTATTTGAGTTTCTCCTACATGTTGTGTACCAATGATGTTTTGTTATGCTTACATGTTTAGCTTAATCTGATATTGAGCTTTTTATGAATGTATATCTGTATCTTTGTGTAGTTTCTCTCTCTTGTGATCTTGCAGGAATTCGGTGAAGCTGGGTCGGTGAAGGAGCAAGAAGCTGGGAGCTACTGAAGAGAGGAGTGATTTGGGTCGAAAAACTAGCGGAAGATACAGGTTAGTTAGATATTTCTTCCTCACTTACATTTCATAAAGAAGAATACTCAAATAAGTTTACCTGTTTGTTGCTAAGGCACTATCACCTCTTAGAGTGGGATAGGGGCATTCCGAATTGGATACTTTTCCCAACAATAAATTGGCGACTCCGCTGGGGACAGTATCTTGTTAGTTTATTTTTGTTTCTATTTTTGTTCTTCTCATAAACTCAGGAGTGCCGAATCGAAATGCATTTGCCATTTTCAAATGCAAAGTAGAGATTTGCCACTCTAGTCCACTCACTAGGCCTGTTTTTATGATCTGAATAAACTGATCCACAAGTGCTCTAACAGCCCTTTGTGATAGATCTTAGTCCTCCTTTAAATCATCCTCCTAATTGTACCTAATTGATAGCTTTGATCCGGCCAAAAACTGTAGATTTAACTGCAAACCGTAACCCAGAACCCAGAAACAATTCTCGTTTCTGCTTCAGCACAAACTCTGTGAAGAGGTTCTGCATTTCAACGCAGGTCCCGTGAAGGCTACCTGCGCTGAATGTCAAATCCTCTGTGCTGAGGGTGCGCTGATCAGTCTTTGCCTTGTGCAGCTGTGGTTCCCTGCTTCCTTTTGCTCAATTTCATCTCTGTTTTTGCAGCCTGTTATCAGTCAGTGTACTTATCTGAAACCCCTTTTCTTTGCCTCAATTCCGCCTCAGTTGTATAAAGAAACTGTATTTGTTCTTTGTGTATTTGTTACGTCACTTGCAATTTCCCATTACAAAAGTAAACTAGTCATATTGTCGCCCTTAGATCTAGACCTGTCGTAAGTGTCGTTTTGATCTTAGGAGTGAGTTTGTTTGCTGTTCACAATTGATTGAGCTTTTACTTTTGTCGTTTGGTTTGAATTTATGCATTTCTAGTGTCGAAACAAGTAAATCATAAAGTGTCATAATCATCTTTTTGATTTTGAAAAAGGAACTTGTTTATGTTTTCACTTGAAATTGAATTCAAATTTGTACAACAGCTTTCTTTTTAGGCATCAATATTAAGGAAGCGAAAACAAATACATGCATTTGTGCATTTGCATTTTGATAGTTTGCATGCTTTGATTTAGGGAAAAGTGCATTACCGTGTGCTCTATGCTCTTTGAGAAAAGTTTGTATCTTCCTTTTCCCCTTGTAGCTAGGATTTTCATTGTTGAAAAGATATAAAAGCTTGCTTATCATCTTTAGACTGCATTCAGGAATTGTATCATACATCTCGTGGTGATCCAAAAAGGCAAACTTCTAAAAAGATCAACCTAAAATAAATTGAATGAACTTAACAACGCTTTGTAACTTAACGCACAACATAGAGGTGTAGGCTAGAGACGTGTTCCGGCGTCGTAAAACCTGGTGACTGTCGATCTCGCTGATGGTTGGGTGATTCCTCCTGAGGGACGATAGCGCCAGTACGGATTGTGCTCCCACGTACCGTCGAGTATATATTGGGAGACCCCTATAGGCATAAAACATTTATCCTTAGGAAGCCGTGTCAGCCGCCCTACTAATCGCAATGCACTGAACACAGCATTCGGGAAGATTGACCGCCCAAAAAGTATTCTGCAGTTTTGCGAAAAGTTTGGCACACCCTCTACCTAGAACTCCAGAGCAGTTCCTTTTGGCCTTTTTCAGACTCTATAACGGAAAAATTCCATCTGATCATTTGTCACTTTGGGCTCGTTAAAACATCGAAGGAGACTAGAGTCATCTTTAGCTTTTTCTCGAGTCTTTAAAATTGAAAAAGCAAGTTGTGTCCAAAGCGTCGTTAAAATTTATTTTAAACGGAACAATCACCCCTTTTTCCTGCGTTGATCTTTAAGTTGAGAAAATGGAACCCACCAACCAAGGAATTCCCCTTGGTGGAAATCCTAGTCCCTTCTCCTCTTGGGGAGATGTTGGTGCGCCCCATATGGCCACATTGTCACCACCAAGACTGAAAATTGGCTTGTCGGTCTGGCTCTTCTCAACCAATGTCGTTCAGAACACCACTATTCCTGAACAGTCGAATCAACAGTTAGACCAGTCTAGAGTTTCCCACCAGCCTTCTACTTCCTCTAGTTCTTCCTCTCCTCCTTCCTCTTCGCTTGACGGAACTAGTAAAACAAAAAACCAAGTTCCTAAGGAGAAGAAGGAAAAGAAGAAGAAAGATAAGAAGAAGGAGCCAAAAGCGACTGGGGGCAAACAAGTGTCGTCTGACAAAAATCCACACACAGCACTGACTAGGCCTAAATCGCCATGTGTCATATGCAAGGGAGACCACTTCCACAGAGATTGTCCCTGCATCCCTCGGATACTAAGGGACTGGTCTCCCCGTTTGCACAATCCGGTAGCATCAACCTCTGATAGCCATGTTGAATGCATACCGTCAACTAGCGAGAGTGAAGTCCTTGGACAAAAAGGGAGAGCTAGATCTCCCTGTATACTGTGCGAAGGCAACCACGCCATCCACCGTTGTCCCTTCTTAGACGAAGCGAAAAGAGTTTTGGATGATCGTCCGGTTTCACCGTTACGACTTCCTCCTGGATATAAAAAACTCTTGTCGAGTCCTTTGTTAGTTGAAAATCCAGCTGGGCCGCTCAAGTGGTCAGCTGAAGCGCCAATCATTGAAGATGAACCAGCTGAATCCATACCTGACAAAAGTCAAAAGGTCGAGGCACCAGTTGACCCGGTCTTGCCTTCAGAGGATTTATCTTCGAATAATACAGTCACTGAAGAGAATAAAGATGACACCATCCAAATTCTCTTCATCAACACAGACTTCGATGAGCACGGGGGCACTCCCCCCATTCCTTTATCGCAGGAAGGAAATTCGTCAGAGTGATACCCGGCCATTTACTCGGTCCCACCACCAAGCAACCTAGTTGTCTCCTTCGACTGGAACCAACTAGGCAGACCCCGTTTGCCAGCAAGCATACCATTGAGAATTATCGTCCAAATATACAGAATGGTCATGGCTAGCACCATCATTGATGAGGGGGCATCTGTGAGTATCCTTTCCTCTATTTCTTGGAAAGCGCTTGGTTCGCCAGCGCTTTTGCCTGAAATGAGAAATCTGACAGGCTTTGATAAAGGAACCAGTCGACCTTTAGGGATCCTCCCCAATGTGCCCATAACATTGAAAGGGAAGACCGTTCAAATGAACGTGATGGTCGTTCAAGGACCCTTGGATTATAACCTACTCCTTGGAAGAGACTATATATATTGCATGGGAGCCATCGTCTCCTCACTCTTTAGAGTAATGTGTTTTCTGCACGAAGGAAGAGTGGTCAAGCTCGTGGACCAGCTTTCATTTCCCGGATCACGCATCGCAAATAGTCATATACCGTCCCTAAATGGTCTCTTCACGCAAGAAATGTCTCAACCCACGGTCCGTCCTCCTAATGAGCGCGAGTAATTCAGAGGGATATGACTGGAACCCAGGGGGCATGCGTCCTGGTCTGCTTCGGCAGGAAAACCTTGGGTATAGGGTAGGTTTCCGCGGGAGAATATGACTAGTCTGTACCCCGCCCATACTGGAAGAGGGTTATTCTAGAATAAGATTCTCTTGTCAAAGTTATGTGAGTTGACAGAACTAAGTCAATCACCTTTGTCTATCTCGGTAGACATTGCCGAAGAAGTGTTTTGTTTGAAAGATTAATAGAACAATCTTTGGGTGACCTGTAAGAGGTAGGCCTCTCTCACTGAAACAAATGTTTTATCGGACTAAAGTAGGGGTAACTGATGAGCCCCAATTTTTGGTACAATTTGGGCTCATTTGGCCTACTTGCTTTGCTCAAACCATTCACTTTTTACTGCTTATGCATGCACTTCTTAGTTTATTCATGTTGTTTGTAGGAAGAAGGGTAGACATTTTATCTACGTGACTAATGCATGATGCTTTCAGGTTTTTGGCATTAAAAGGGAGAAAAAAGACAACGAAAAAGGAGACAAGGAGACAATGAGGTGGCACTGTTGGTTTTTAGGAGAGGATGTCCACGGTCTTGGGGACCTTCCTCGTGATTCCCACCAAGAACTCCGAGCTCCAATCCATCTCCCCACCGAGCTTAGAAGCAGCCAGCTGTTCTACAGGAACAACAGTTATAATTGTTCTACAGGAACAGTAGTTATGACTGTCCTACAGGATCAGCAATTAAACTTTAGTTGGACAGTCGAGCTCCTAAAATCAAGGACATCTGTTGGCTGATCGTTTTTGCATAAATACTGAGGCCGTAGCCTTGTAGAGAAGCTTTTTGAACCTTGGCATTACTCTTGTAATTGAAAAGTACGAGCTAGAGCTCAGTTTTTGTTCCTTTTTGTAAGCCAATTTGGCATGACATCAGATTATGAATAAAGAAGGCAGATTTTGATCTAGTTCTGAGTTTTCTCAAGGAGCTATAGCTCTCAGGTTAGGGCCCAACTTGAGAGCAATAGATCTCCTCAGTGTTGTAATGTGTTTGCATTTCGTTCCAGCACTTTGAGTTTGTTTATTTCCACATGCAATTCGAATTCACAGTTTGGTAATTTAGTCGTTTTTATGAGCATAGATAGGACTAGTTTATGGTGATTTGCTTTCAGTTGCTTAAGTTTGATAGGAGGATAGATATAATCTCTTGGAGCTCCAGCAAAAAGGTTGAGGAAGTCTCCACTGCCATCTCTGTTTGGAGATTGGAGTGCAGCCTATACCAACCACAAAAATACGCAGTTCTTCACTTTATACATGCTGCAACATAGTCTCGTTTATGATAGATCTTTCCATGCACTTCACTCTTGCACCATACACCTTCATCACCACTTCATGCACATTCCTCTACATGCTTTATATTGCTGTTCATTGAGTTCATAGCACAGGTAGCATAGGTTAATGAATTTTCATCTTGGTGACAGTCATAAGCCATTTGTTTCATTTACACTGCTCTTCATCGTTCTATTACCTTCTTCTTCGTCTTGATCACACATACAACCACATCCTCGACCTCTTCTCCACTCTGTTATCTCCCAAACTCCTCCACTCCTCACGTAACTTCATTCTTTAGACATTTCGTTGTTATAACCTTCATCCATCAACCCACTTCATACACTCGTTCTCCATCCTACTTCTCCACTCCTGAGCCATCACCAACTTTATTCCTACCTTGCACATCTCCCCCTACCATTCCATCACTTCAAACACCCACGGTAGGTCATCCTGTAGCAATTTGTAGACTTCCTGTAGAAACCCCTGCGTTTCCTGTAGAATCCCCTGCAGACATCCTGTAGGAGGCCACTCACTCGGTTGCTGAGCCTCTGAACGTGAGGAACCTCTATGGACTGATGCTAAGGATCTCTGGGGACCTCTCCTAGCCTCCCCAACCTTTCCCAAGCTTTCCTTCCTTCCGCATCACATCTGCACAACCAAACCCTAATAAGCACAAAATCACAATCACTCCATCCACTTAAAGAAAAAAATACAAAAACATGTCTTTTAAGATGCAAGTAGATTAGATTCATGCATTTTCACTCATTAGAAGTAATGGCATCATTGGTAGAAGTTTCCTTCACATTCTTTGCATCATAGAGGTTAGACTAGTTAAATTAGGGTTTCCTAGGGTTTCCATGTTTTGATTTGCTTTCAGTTCATTTTTGCCAAGTAGATTAGTTTTCTTTGAGCTAGCTTTCGTCCATCATTTAACAAGCTTCTTCTGAGAGCCTATAGAAGTTGGCTTGAGCCCTAGCGGACTTGTGCCAGCTGACCAAGTGACAGCTGCGACAAGAGCTAGTACTTGTGCATATAGCACCGTCGCTTCCAAGTTTGTACAAACTACCGGGTTGATAAAATTAAGAGACAGGAAGCCCCAGGAGTTGTAGCATTATTGCTACAATACTGGAGCTCACCATCTTTTTGGCGCCGTTGCTGGGGAAGCGTCAGAGTATTAGTAATTGTTGCTTTTCTTCTACTTCCTTACTCTTGCCTTCTACAAAGTAGTTTACTTCATTTCCATTCTGCAAAAGTAGCATAGACTTTTCCTGCTTTCATAGATTAGCATTTCCTTTCTGCAAGCGTAGACTAGCATTTCCTTCCTGCAATTTCATTTGAGCAAAGTAGATTAGTCATTTCCTGCTTTCAGATAATTTTGCATCTTTCATAGATAGTTGTAGATCAATCTGTCTCAGTTTTGCAGGTACCAAAAGAAAAGCAAAAGCAATCAAAGAGAAAAAAGAAAGTCTTTTCCATTTCATGCCTCGTAGGAACCGAGCTAGATCAGGCAAATTCCTACCTAACACCCCCACCACATCACTGAGTCACCCTTCTCTCCTCTTTGGTGACAGTGACCCAGAAGAACCTATAGGTGAACATCCTGAGATATCCAAAGATCCTATAGTAGAAGAAGAGTTAGAGACTACTCCATTTGAAGCTATGGCTGATAATAGAAGAGAAGATGAGAGAATAGAAGGTGCCTTCCCCATCCGAGAGACCAATGGAGAGATGAAAATGAAAAACATTAGCCCCTCTGCCTTACCTCACTTCCATGGGTTGACCACTGAAGATCCAGATACCTTCCTGTTTGAGTTTGCTGTCCTTTGTAGAACCTATGACTATACTGAAGATGAGCAAAAGTTGAAACTTTTCCCTTCCACTCTCAAGGATGCAGCACTACGTTGGTTCATGGGTTTGCCTAGGAATAGTATCACTACTTGGGCTCAGATGCAGCAAGCTTTCAACACCAAGTACCGGGATTACTGTAGGTCCAAGGAAACAAAGGGGGAAATCTTTCAGATGTCCATGGGAAATGATGAGTCCTTAGAGGATTATGAGGAGAGGTTCCAACTAAGCTATAAGCGGGCCAGGTGCACACTTGACCCTGAATCCCTCAAGTTGGTCCTACTCTGAGGAGTCCCTGAAGACCTCTTAGATACCCTTCACATGTTAGCTGGGGGGGACATTTACCAACTGCCTTATGAGGACATCAAGACTGTGTTTAGAAACCACTCCAGGGCAGCTCGGAAACGAGGTAGAGGAAACCACCTCTCAACTAGTGTCCCTTTCTCCAAACATGAGCTTGCAAACCAATTAGAAGATCTTAAGAGTGAGGTGAGACAAACCATTGCCATGCAGCTTGATACATTCAGGATTCAGCAAAAGAAAGAAGAGGCTGAGAGAGCCTTGGCTGTCTTCTGTCCTAGGTGCACAAGGAGGCACCCTAAGAACGAATGTCCATTGCATTCGGTTGAAGTGTGTTTTGTTTGTGAGGAGGACCATCCCACAAATCAGTGTCCAACCTTACCTGGGTTCAAAGCCATGTACCAAGGGACCGAAGCTCCCACAGAGCCTCTCTATTACCTCAACCAAAGGAGGCCACAAGGATCTAGACCTTATCAACAGGGGATGCAAGGGGCATCTCAAGCTTATTACAACCCCAACCAGTCAACTCCTATGCCTTCCTGGGGCCCCCCTGCTCATCCTTCATGGTCCATGCCTCCTCCATGGTCTTATCCACCTCAGTACCCCACTCAACCTACTTCTCATCCATATCACTCACATACCCAGCCACAGCCTCAATGGAATGCACCTCAGTCAGGGTGGAGGCCCCAATACAACACTCCTCCTGCCATTTTGCCTCCACCACCAGTTCAACCTCAACCATTACCTCCTGCTCCTCCAAGGCAACCTCAAATGCCTGCTCAACCGAACCCGAACCCCAACAATAGACAGGCCCAGCAGGTATACACTGGGGAAACCTCATGCCCTACCTATGTTGTGGAGATCTAGGAGATCAACCTTCGATTTGGAAAGACTCTACCAGATCACCAACCTCCTCCCCCAGAGGATGAGGAAGATAAACAGGAAAGTGAACCGAAGGCTATTCCACCCTTTCCTGAGAGACTAACAACCACCACACAACCTAACCCAGAAGAAGATGAGCTTTTGGGTGAGCTCAAGCAGTTGTGTGTAAAAATCCCACTTCTCCAAGCCATCAAGGATGTGCTAATATATAACAAGCTGGTTAAGGAGAAGTGTTTCAAACACCCAGGCAGACGGAAGAAAGATGCCTCAACTATCAATGTCATAGGACAACTGTCTGACCGTATGCTAGGACAAGTCATCTGCCCAAAGTACCTAGATCCTGGAAGTCCTGTAGTAGATGTTCACATAAATGGCACTATTATACCTCACACCTTGATTGATCTGGGGGCTGCCATTAATGTGATGACCAGGGATACCATGCTTAAGCTTAATCTTCAGGGTTCCTTGAGGAAGACCTCGACAGTACTGCAATTAGCAGATCGCTCCACCGTGACTCCCGAAGGGATTGTGGAGGATGTCTTGGTCTCTATTGACTCTTGGGAATACCCTGTAGACTTCCTGGTTCTGCAACCAAAGGCCAAACTTACTGGATATCCTCTCATTTTGGGAAGGCCTTGGTTAGCCACTGCAGATGCTTACATAAGTTGTCGGGCAGGAAACATGACCATCAAAAATGGTCCCATGTCCAAGCAGCTAGTCCTATACCCTCCTGCCCAACCTTCTTTAGAGCATGATTTACCACTCTGGTTGGAGGAAGGAGAAGAAGACGAGGTGTACTCAACACCTCTGTGCACCTTAGATACCACTAGAAGAGACCCCCCAACCGAGGATGACTTGATCGAGACCTTGATCCAGAATCCACCTTCCAGTGCACTACCCTTAGAGGAATTGGTGGAGGATGCCCAAGCTAGCACCTTAGTGGATCTCTGTACAACCAACCCTGTTACTCCCAGAGTCAAGAATGTGGAGTTCGGCCCTGAGAAAGCATTGAAGATCAGCTCCTCCCTATCTCCTTCCCAGGAAAAGGAGCTGTGTAGTCTGTTGGCCAACCACCTAGATGCTTTTGCTTGGAGCTATAAGGAAATGAAACGAGTCCATCCTTCGGTCTGTACCCATCATATATACATCAAAGAGGATTGTAAACCGTTTAGGCAACCTCAGAGGAGAATGAATCCAGCCCTTAAGGACATTGTTAAGGAAGAATTGCAAAAATTGTTGGATGCCGGATTCATTTACCCCATCTCAGATAGTGAATGGGTGTCCCCTCTAGTGTTGGTTCCCAAGAAAAATGGGAAATGGAGAATCTGTGTGGACTACCGAGAACTGAACAAAGCTACCAAGAAGGACCATTTCCCTCTACCTTTCATAGATCAAGTGTTGGATGGACTGGCAGGAAAGAAGTTCTTCTCTTTCCTGGATGGGTTTAGCGGGTACAATCAAATCCAAATCAGCCCGGAAGACCAAGATAAGACCACCTTCACTTGTCCTTGGGGTACCTTTGCCTATCGAGTCCTTCCCTTTGGGCTATGCAATGCTCTTGCTACCTTTCAGAGAGCTGTCTTGAGCATCTTCTCGGAGCTGGTCCATGATGCAGTAGAAATCTGTATGGATTACTTTACTCCTTATGGGGCCAACTTCCAGGAAGCATTGTCCAACCTGGGGAAAGTCCTAACCAAATGCACCGAAATGAACTTGTCCCTTAGTCCTGAAAAATGTGAATTCCTAATGACTGAGGGGACCGTGCTAGGCCATACCATTTCTTGCCAAGGATTGCAGGTGGATCCTAACAAAATTGCTCTCATCAAGAGGGTTCCACCTCCTCAAAAGGTAAGGGATGTCCGGAGTATCTTGGGATTAGCAGGATACTACCGGAGATTCATTAAAGGTTTCAGCAAGCTAGCCTCGTCATTGTTTGGTCTGTTGGCAAAAGATGTGGAGTTTAAATGGACTGACGATTGTCAGAGGGCTTTAAATGAATTGAAGGACAAGTTGGTGTCAGCCCCAATCCTGAGAGGTCCAAACTGGGCCCTACCTTTCCACATCCACACTGATGCCTCAAACAAAGCCATAGGTGCAGCTTTAGGACAAGTTGAGCAGAAACTTCCATATGCCATCTACTTTGTTAGCAAAAACTTGTCCAAAGCTGAGCTGAATTACACTGTAACCGAGAAAGAATTCTTGGTTGTGGTCCATGCATTGAACAAGTTCCGACATTATATTACTGGTTACCAGACCTTTGTACATACTGACCATGCTGCTATTAGATATTTGATGAATAAACCAAATGTGAATGCTCGTATTATTAGATGGTTACTTTTATTGCAGCAGTTTGATCTAACCATTGTTGATAAACCAAGTAGAGAAAATGTTGTTGCTGACTTTTTATCTAGATTGGATTTGTCTGCAGATGAGGATAGAACAGTGGACAATCAGATGCCTGATGAACACCTGTTTGCTATTTCAGTACTCTCTCCATGGTTTGCTGATATAGCAAACTATCTTGTTTCAGCACAGTTCCCTCCACACCTATCTTCCAGAGAGAAGAGCAGAATCATCAGAAAAAGTGCCTCATTCACTTGGATCGGGGGCAATCTGTTCAAGCTTGGCCCCGATCAGATCTTAAGGCGTTGTGTAAGGGAGGAGGAAGTCTTTGATATCCTCCTCACTTGTCATGATGGGCCTTGTGGAGGGCATTTTGCAGCAAAGAGAACTGCCTTCAAGATCCTGCAGGCAGGCTACTATTGGCCCACACTTCATCAAGATGTCAGAAGATATGTCAGTCAGTGTGACCAATGCCAAAGAATGGGGAAACCGACCCAAAGGGATGAGATGCCTCTCCAACCTCAAGTGACTCTTGAGCCATTTGAGAAGTGGGGCATGGACTTTGTGGGCCCAATCAACCCCTCTTCGAGGCAAAGGACTTACATCATTGTGTGTACTGACTATTTGACAAAGTGGGCAGAGACCAAAGCAATCAAAGCAGCAACAGAAGAAAAGGTGGCCGAGTTCCTAAGAGAGAACATCTTCTATAAGTTTGGCTATCCAAGAGAGCTGGTCACCGATCAAGGGAGCCAGTTCACCTCCAACCTAGTTGAAGATCTCCTAGCTCATCACAAGATCAAGCACAGGACTTCCACCCCTTATCACCCTCAAGAAAATGGGCAGGTGGAAGTCACCAATAGAGCATTAGAAGGGATCTTGACTAAAGTGGTGAGCAGCAGCAGAAAGGACTGGGCAGATCGCCTGGTAGAAGCCACATGGGCCTACAACACCACTTGGAAGACCACCACCGATTTCACACCATATGAGCTAGTCTATGGGAAGAAAGCTTTGTTGTCCATTGAGTTTGAATACAACACCTTGAGGATGGCAGCTCAGCTGGACCTAGATCTCAACCATGCACAACAAGAAAGGCTGCTGCAGCTAAATGGCCTGGATGAGCACCGCATGCAGGCCCTCCTTCACTCAGAAGTGGTTCAACTTCAGAGGAAGGTGTGGCATGACCAACATCTCCATGACAAGCAATTTCAGCCGGGAGATTGGGCTTTGTTGTATGATTCCAGATACAAAGATTTCAAGGGGAAGCTGAGAACCAGATGGCTAGGACCATATACAGTGGAGAAATGCCATGACAATGGATCTGTCCTCATTCGAACCATTGATGAGGAAGCCATTCCCATGCTTGTCAATGGGCATCGATTGAAGATCTACAGGAGACCTCTCTCAAGACAAGAGTTTATCAAAACTATGGAGAAATCTGTATTGGTCATAGAGAAGGGTTCTGCCTCTGCCTCTGGCACACCCTGAAAAAATATCAAAAAAAAAAAAATAAATAAATAAATAAAGATCCTTGGGTGAAAACCTCTCTGAGGCGCCCAAGGCAGGTAGTAGGGGTGAAAACCTCATTGAGGCGCCCCTATTGTCTTTCAAAAAAAAAAGGAGAAAAGGTGAAAAGATCCTTGAGTGAAAACCTCTCTGAGGCACTCAGGGCAGATGGCATGGGTGAAAACCTCTTTGAGGCGCCCCTGTCATCTTTCAAAAAAAAAAAAAAAGAAGAAGAAAAAAAAACAATAAGCAAAATATGGTAAAAATTGCATGCAGGTTGCAGATGCTCTATGGAGAAGAGGAAGCCCTTCAACTCACAGCCAAGGGTCCTTATCATGCTGTCAAGGAACCTCATCAGTACCTCCTCCAAGAGCACTCGTGTTTTTTCAAGGTATGTGCAATTTTATCATGGTTTGAATCTTCTACAGGAAGCTGTTGTCTTTCTACAGGAAGGCGCAGTCTTTCTACAGGAAAGTGCAGACTTTCTACAGGAAGGCCGAACTTTCTACAGGAAGCTCTGTGTTCTACAGGAAACTTCCTGTAGGAGTTTTGGACGGCCAGAATTCATCTTAAAAAGAGAGTTCGCGACCATGGATTGGTTTGGGGAGCATGCAAGCCTCTGTTGGCATCCTTGCACGTTGCTGTCACCATGCTCCACCACCCGTGTCGACATGCGGCCAAGTCCCTGCACAAACAAAGAAAATCGATGAGATCTCGCGGGAAAGCCATTTCCAAAGATTAACAAATGATGGAATCTCATACCACATGCATCAAGAGCTCCGGGATTGTGATCGAGAAGCCAGAACCGCCATCGTGCAGCATGCACCCAAGGAGAAAGGACTGTTACGAGACCCCTCGCGGGGATCCTGTAACAGTTCAACCTGCTCGAGTGGATACCATTCACAGCACCGCCATCCGAAATGAAACGCGGGCGCATGCAAGCAAAACCATCCACTCCAGCGTTGGCAGCCTGTAACCACGAGCTTCCGGGTCTGTGTAAGTCGCACACAGCAGGTAGATCCGCTCACCATCGTCCGAGAACTGGAAAAATCGTGTACAGCCGGACAGGTAAGTGTCTCCACCCTTCCTTCCATCAAATCGCATGAATCTAACTTTGAAATTGTTTGCAAAGCATAAAATTGAATGGTTGAGCGGTCGTATGGCCAGTCGACTGGCCACGTCGGCTAGTTAAAGTGTAATTGGATGTTTGGGTGGCGGCCACGACAAAGAGAATGAACGGCATGCACGTGGGAACACTCTCGTCAGAAGCATGAGTTTAACAAGAAAGGCGGCGGCAAATCTGTGGGAATGAATGCAGCAGCAAGTGAATACGCAGGCGGAGGATGGATGACGTCGCCCAACGGTCCGGCGGGGACAGCTCATCCCCCGCGCCACGGATTGCGCCGATTCAAAATCCAATCGGCTAAATCATGCGCATGCATTTATCATCCAACACTTCAACTCGGATAGCTATTCTGATCTCCTCTGCACTTTGATACGCCGAGTTGTTGGCTACTAGAACGCTGGTCAAGCACACCGCGAGCACGGCCAACTACAGTCCTCCCCGAGAATTGCGCACGGCTTCTACAGGAGCGCAGTTCTACAGGAGCACAGTTCTACAGGAACGCAGTCTACAGGAACGCAGTCATCTACAGGAAAGCGGGTGCCTCGCGAAAAAGGTGGCCAATTAAGGAGGTAACCCTGAACTCTTAATGTAACTGGTTATTAGAAGTGGCAAGACCATCGTCCACGGTCGGGCTATAAAGATATTGGTGGAATTGTTGTTTGTTGTGCCGTTGCTACCATTCTACAGGATGTTGGTATAAGTAGTCTGTGTTGAAATTTTGTATGTGCATGCTCTGTCTTCATAGACCAAATCTCTTTTGCATCTGCCACCTTTAGTTAAAACGACCGTGTTCATCATGCCGGGTGGGTTTATAAGACGATAGCCCACTGATTCAACTAACTTAAGGGGAAACCCAGCAGTGGTAGAGCTCTTCACCAGAGCACAATGGATGCCTTTTTGTGATAAGCTGCAGGGCTACGATGATGAAGTAGCCGAGGAATTCTTGCAGGCTTTGAAGCCTAAATCCCAGACTGGCCACAGTAAACTTCAGAGGTCTAAGCCTCAAACTCACCCCAGAACATATCAGTCGGATCACAGAACTTCCTATGGGTCTGCCGTGGGATAAAGAGGAGAGAAAGCTGAGTCAGCAGGCAAAGAAGGAATTCTTTCCACCTGAGGAAGAATTCTCGGAGGATAAAAACGGGGTGAGAAGAACGAGTCTATCACCACCTTGGAATGAAGTCAGTTTGCAAATCATGAAATATATTACTTGTGAAGGCCGGTTCAGCATCGTGTATGCATATCACTTTCGGCTACTCACTGAGTTAAGGCACCGAATTGACCTTCCTGTAGAGCAAAAGCTGAGCATCCCTTATTATCTCCTGCAGTCCCTAATGGAGTGTGCTACAAAGCTAAGAGAGGGCATACCTGATCAGATAGCCCACCATGGGTTAATAAAGCTGCTTGTGGAAGATGCATTGCACTCATATAAGGTCTCCCTCTCATGGGAATCCTTCCGCAATTTGACCAAAGATGGGGATATTAAAATGTTGATCGAAGAAACGGGTTCCTCTAGCAGTGAGGAACACGAAGCAGTGGCCGAAGAAAAAAGGAAGAAGCATGAGGAAAAGAAGGACCAAGAAAAAGGTGGCACACCTATCCTGTCAGCAAGGGAAAAGAGGATGAAGAGCAGAATGGACAAAGCAGAGGTGGCCCACGTCAGCCCAAGTACCTCAACAGCGCCTGCACCCAAAGAAAAAAGCAAAACTCAAGCAGGCAATAGCGGAAGTGGAGACACCTGTGTCTACAGGAAAGCAAAAACAGGCTTCTACAGGAAGCCCGAAGACACAAACTCAGGCTTCTACAGGAAGCCCAAAAATCATTGAAAAACAGGCTTCTACAGGAAGCCCGAAAACAAAGACAAAGGCTTCTACAGGAAGCCCGAAGATCAGTGAGAAACAGGCTTCTACAGGAAGCCCAAAAGCAAAGACCAAGGCTTCTACAGGAAGCCCAAAAATCGTTGGAGAACAGGCTTCTACAGGAAGCCCAAAAACGGAGACAAAGGCTTCTACAGGAAGCCCGAAAGTGTAAACACAGGCTTCTACAGGAAGCCTGAAGACAGAGACAAGGGCTTCTGCAGGAAGCCCGAAATTGGAAAAAGGGGCTTCTACAAGAGGCCCGAAAGTCATTGAGAAACAGCCTCCTACAGAGAGTCTGAAGGCAGAGAGAGGGCCTTCTTCAGGAAGCCCAACAGCGGGAAAGAAAGAATCTTCTACAGGAGGCCCGGAAGTGGGCAAAGTAGGGTCTTCCACAGGAAGCCTGAAATCTGGAGAGGAGGGGCCCTCTACAAGGAGCTCTGAGAGAGAAAAACGCAAGAAAGAGAAGGTTGGCATTCTCGAAAAAGAGGCAGCAGTGGCACTGGCTGCCCTCAGTACACCTCCAAAACCGAAGGAGAAAAGGGAGAGGGAGACCCCTCTACCATCTGAAGCCAGGAGAAGCAAGAGGATGACCACGGGCAAGCCACAGCCTCCACCCAGCAGGCAAACCATTTCAGGGGATGTCCCTACTTCACCCAGTGCAAGAACCCCCTCTAAAACATCAGCCACCCCCGAAAAGGGGAGCCCAAAAATAACTTCCTGGACACGAAAAATAGGCCAGTCGCCTTCCGAAGCCCGGCTCAAGGAAATAGGAAAGGGGGAGGAAGCATCACCTTCGTCACCACCAGGGGCAGCAAAGGCAGGGCCGCCAAAAACGGGAAAGGAAGAAGCGCCACCCTCAGCAGAAAAGGCAGAACCACCAAAAACAGGGGAGGAAAAGCGTGCTCCGGGCTCTAGTTCTCGGCCAAAGACGAGGAGCCAGGGCAAAGTTGCTCAAGGATGAGAAAATAGCTTAGCTGGGGGGTGATGATGAGCCCCAATTTTTGGTACAATTTGGGCTCATTTGGCCTACTTGCTTTGCTCAAACCATTCACTTTTTACTGCTTATGCATGCACTTCTTAGTTTATTCGTGTTGTTTGTAGGAAGAAGGGTAGACATTTTATCTACGTGACTAATGCATGATGCTTTCAGGTTTTTGGCATTAAAAGGGAGAAAAAAGACAACGAAAAAGGAGACAAGGAGACAATGAGGTGGCACTGCTGGTTTTTAGGAGAGGATGTCCACGGTCTTGGGGACCTTCCTCGTGATTCCCACCAAGAACTCCGAGCTCCAATCCATCTCCCCACCGAGCTTAGAAGCAGCCAGCTGTTATACAGGAACAGCAGTTATAACTGTTCTACAGGAACAGTAGTTATGACTGTCCTACAGGATCAGCAGTTAAACTTTAGTTGGACAGCCGAGCTCCTAAAATCAAGGACATCTGTTGGCTGATCATTTTTGCATAAATACTGAGACCGTAGCCTTGTAGAGAAGCTTTTTGAACCTTGGAATTACTCTTGTAATTGAAAAGTACGAGCTAGAGCTCAGTTTTTGTTCCTTTTTGTAAGCCAATTTGGCATGACATCAGATTATGAATAAAGAAGGCAGATTTTGATCTAGTTCTGAGTTTTCTCAAGGAGCTATAGCTCTCAGGTTAGGGCCCAACCTGAGAGAAATAGATCTCCTCAGTGTTGTAATGTGTTTGCATTTCGTTCCAGCACTTTGAGTTTGTTAATTTCCACATGCAATTCGAATTCACAGTTTGGTAATTTAGTCGTTTTCATGAGCATAGATAGGACTAGTTTATGGTGATTTGCTTTCAGTTGCTTAAGTTTGATAGGAGGATAGATATAATCTCTTGGAGCTCCAGCAAAAAGGTTGAGGAAGTCTCCACTGCCATCTCTGTTTGGAGATTGGAGTGCAGCCTATACCAACCATAAAAATACGCAGTTCTTCACTTTATACATGCTGCAACATAGTCTCGTTTATGATAGATCTTTCCATGCACTTCACTCTTGCACCATACACCTTCATCACCACTTCATGCACATTCCTCTACACGCTTTATATTGCTGTTCATTGAGTTCATAGCACAGGTAGCATAGGTTAATGAATTTTCATCTTGGTGACAGTCATAAGCCATTTGTTTCATTTACACTGCTCTTCATCGTTCTATTACCTTCTTCTTCGTCTTGATCACGCATACAACCACATCCTCGACCTCTGCTCCGCTCTGTTATCTCCCAAACTCCTCCACTCCTCACGTAACTTCATTCTTTAGACATTTCGTTGTTATAACCTTCCATCCATCAACCCACTTCATACACTCGTTCTCCATCCTACTTCTCCACTCCTGAGCCATCACCAGCTTTATTCCTACCTTGCACATCTCCCCCTACCATTCCATCACTCCACCATCACTTCAAACACCCACGGTAGGTCATCCTGTAGCAATTTGTAGACTTCCTGTAGAAACCCCTGCGTTTCCTGTAGAATCCCCTGCAGACATCCTGTAGGAGGCCACTCACTCGGTTGCTGAGCCTCTGAACGTGAGGAACCTCTGTGGACTGATGCTAAGGATCTCTGGGGACCTCTCCTAGCCTCCCCAACCTTTCCCAAGCTTTCCTTCCTTCCACATCACATCTGCACAACCAAACCCTAATAAGCACAAAATCACAATCACTCCATCCACTTAAAGAAAAAAATACAAAAACATGTCTTTTAAGATGCAAGTAGATTAGATTCATGCATTTTCACTCATTAGAAGTAATGGCATCATTGGTAGAAGTTTCCTTCACATTCTTTGCATCATAGAGGTTAGACTAGTTAAATTAGGGTTTCCTAGGGTTTCCATGTTTTGATTTGCTTTCAGTTCATTTTTGCCAAGTAGATTAGTTTTCTTTGAGCTAGCTTTCGTCCATCATTTAACAAGCTTCTTCTGAGAGCCTATAAAAGTTGGCTTGAGCCCTAGCGGACTTGTGCCAGCTGACCAAGTGACAGCTGCGACAAGAGCTAGTACTTGTGCATACAGCACCGTCGCTTCCAAGTTTGTACGAACTACCGGGTTGATAAAATTAAGAGACAGGAAGCCCCAGGAGTTGTAGCATTATTGCTACAATACTGGAGCTCACCAGTAACCTTGAAACTTTGTCTTATACCTGGGGGCATGCAACCCTTTTTGAGTGCAAGCAAGGGACGGCTATTTATTTTTTAAATTTGTAGGTCCTCCCTTTAAACCTGTAGGTCTAACCCTTTAAACTCGTAGGATTAGTCGTTCCCGAACTTGCATAAAGAAAGGATTCCAGGAGCAAAGCTTTGTAAGGCGCAAGCTCCATAAAAATTGGGATCTTACATGAGACATTCTTATCATATGACTGGATAATCGAGCAGTTTTAGCACATAGTTCATGATCGTTAAAAAATAAACATAAGATTGAGCAGTTTTAGCACATAGTTCATGCTCGTTAAAAAATAAACATAAGACTGAGCAGTGTTTTTCCGTGTTTAAGCTCGTTAAAAAATGAACTATCTTCCGGTAAATAACCACCGTGAATGTAACATTATCAGCCATTAAAGCCTTGGTCGTGTTTGCACCGTCACCTCCACTTTTCCATTGCCCGATCGTTCACCTCCATATGATTGTTTACCCATTTTGAGGAACAGCTGCGAAGAGTGATTTCACTAGCCATCCTTGTGACACTGCCGTGATTGGAAAATTCCAACTCTTACCTGGAATCAGTTGCTAACCCGTTTTATCACTCGTTCCTCAAAAGACGAGTCTTCTTTAAGCTCTTTTCATCTGACTCGTAAAATATGAAAAGATTGCTGAGTTTTGGCCTTCCAGCTCGTTAAAGCGACCGGAAGTGCTATCCCTCCTCTAGATTTTAATCTTTTTGGACCTGAGTGATTATTGCACAAAAAGATCGAGCGCTTGTTTTGTTCGGCTCGTAAAAACTATCGAAAATTCATCCCTTCTGTATTGTTTTATACTTTTTCGGACTTAAGGGATTAGATGACGAAAAAGGACTTTCGGAGTTGACTTTACGTACCTTTTCAGACTCTCTAAAAATGAAAAGGACCGAGTTATCTTTGTCGTTAGACTCGTTAAAAACATTAAATAGCGACAAACTTGTCTTTAGACGAGAACGAGTTTCACTATCGCTAGGCTCGTTAAAACATAGCGATGGGTTTGCCCGAAGGGCAAATTATAGAACAAGCATATGTTATCCTCCTCAAGCTTGACAAAAATAAAGAGGTACTAGTCAGCAATGACTGGGGAAAAATTGGGAAGAAACTCAAAGAATTTTATTGGTAGCAAGTCGCTCTTGAACATGACACTTCCACTCCGTGCCTAAGTCGGGTTGGGTTGTTTCATTCACCGGTCACATCACCATGGTCTCGCCATACCATCCACCTTTGGGGTAAATGCTACCAATCCATCACACAAGTGTCGCCGATATGTTCAAGAGAAGTCATCCAGAGAAGTCAACCGTGTCCCATCCACTACCATACATTATCCTTCATTCTTTTCATGACCGCCACCCTGAACCATATATCATCAGATTGTTTTCACCTCCATCAAAATCATTTGGTCCGTTCCGTGTCACTGATGTGGGATACATTAAGGCCCTCCTTTGATGGATCGCTTCTTGTCGACATCAGCTCATTATCCAAGAAGTTGATCTCGGAACAACCCCTTCAGTACTTTGAAGCTTGCATGCCTCAATGGCAAGTTTCTCACTTCCGCCGACGGGTATACATCAATGACCTTCGACCGAAAGATGTTGCGTGGTGTTCGACGCCAAGTCCTTTATTCACACCACGTGAATTGTACTGCAGTACCTTGAGGATCATTATCATTATTGGTGATTCCTCTCGCGCTTGTTAATGGTTTACCTCATTGACCGGTAATCAAGCGATGTCTTTCCATGTTCGACTTCAGAACATCTCTCACATGGATCGACTTGTACTTAGAGTGAAGATCGGTCGAGATTGAAGACCCCGGATCTAGTTTCATCCATCCGGGTTGCGATATATATTCAGGAAAAATAAAGACATTGACATGTACAGCATTGCAACACAGAAAATCACCCTACCAAAGGATGATGATTCCAGCAGGATCATCAGTCTATCATCAGACAATTGTCTGTCCTATGTACACAAAAATGAATTTATAAAAGCTGAGCATGGGAATGCCCGCCTCAGCTAGATCATGAAAACAGTATGAAAAATAATGTATTGTATTGTATCTTATTACAGGTCTCCTCCCAGCATTGAATGAACTTCGGATCCTCCTAATAAAGCATTTCACCCGATAAACGACCTCATACTTTAGGGGGCAACTGTTATAGACATTTTTGTGCCTTACAGCTATAAGCATGAAATGTCCATAATTCAAGGGATCCAAAGTCCCTAAAGATGTTGTTACAGCTCCTAAAGGAACAAGGTCAACCAATGACAGCTTCTCCCAGAAGTTCTCCACCAAAAACCACTCAGAAACAGTCAATTCAGGATCAATTCAGAGGCTCCACTAGCTGCCTGCGTTGAAATGCAAAGTCTACACTGGCTAGGTGCACTGCAACGCAGGTGGAAGCACTACCAGGGTGCGCTGAGCGGGAAATGACAAATGGCAAGCTCATTCAACGAGGTGGAAAGACCCTAGAAGCTTCCAGAATCTTCTCCAATGACACTTGCCTCAATGGATTCGACTAGTGATGAGTAAGAGGTTCTCAACCTCCAAGTGGAAGCAAGAACTGACAGAGAGAAGCCACAAGTCAAAACATAAGCTGACTCATCCTCTCTGCTTGCATCTATATATGGATCTCTCACCCAGAGGTTCACGGAGGCTGGAATTTTGTACTTTGCAGAGAATTGCTGTTGGTTTGAGATTGAGATTAGCACATTGGGTGATTTATGCTTTGTTGGAGGAGAGGAAGGGATTCCTTTGCTGGGAGGTGGATGCTGGATCGGAACTCACTTGGTTGTATCTCCTCTTGGACTTTCTTATTTCATCAATAAACTATTTGAGTTTCTCCTACATGTTGTGTACCAATGATGTTTTGTTATGCTTACATGTTTAGCTTAATCTGATCTTGAGCTTTTTATGAATGTATATCTATATCTTTGTGTAGTTTCTCTCTCTTATGATCTTGCAGGAATTCGGTGAAGCTGGGTCGGTGAAGGAGCAAGAAGCTGGGAGCTACTGAAGAGAGGAGTGATTTGGGTCGAAAAACTAGCGGAAGATACAGGTTAGTTAGATCCTTCTTCCTCACTTACATTTCATAAAGAAGAATACTCAAATAAGTTTACCTGTTTGTTGCTAAGGCACTATCACCTCTTAGAGTGGGATCGGGGCATTCCGAATTGGATACTTTTCCCAACAACATTGGCCCAAGCCAAGGAAACCATTTGGAGGGGTATTCTATACTCTATGAATGAGATTTGGCCATGCATCCAAATCATTTTTTGAACAGAAATAATTGATAGAAAAGGCCACAAAAACCATTGTTCAGGTAAGGGAAAAGTTGGGAGATATGCCCAAAGAAGCCTCCAACATGATCAAATTCTTGAATTCAAAGAATAAGTATGAACTTGAGGAATAGGGAATTGGTGATAGGACTGCTAAAATCTTGGAAATCAAGAAGGTTTTTACTAAAAGAAACCTCATTGATCAATTGGAGGAAAGGTGTGAAACACTAGAGCTGGGAGTGAACAGGTTTTGCAATAGAATTGAAGCATTAATCCAGAAAGGTCTGCCCAACATATATGTAATTAATGGTAAATTGATAACTCAAGAAGATTATGTCTTGAAGATGAAGCAAGTATCCAGATTCAGTGTCAAATTCAGTGGTATAAAAGGCAGTATGACAACAAGAGCATTTTTAGAAACCACAGCAAATGACTTCTTTATCCAGAATGAAGTAAAACATGTTTTTACAGTAAATCCAACTTTTGCAAAGTATACTGAGGTTGATGAGATTTACTTGAGGGTAATTAAATTAACCATGCAAGATGAAAAAAGGTGGGAAGAATTATGTGATTTTCTAAATTAGAGGATTATTCGGATGCAATAAAAACAACAACCAGCGCAACAGCCAACACATCAACGCAACACAGTTTTGAGGTTGATTCAGCAACTGAATCCACCAAAACAGAGCCACATTTCATGCAACTGTCTACGTTGCCTCTTTTTCTGCTAAAGATAAATTTTATTGTTTAGAATAAGGCTAATAATACAATGTTAATTGAGACAACGAATTTGTAATTATTTGTATAAATACTTCACAGTTTGAAGTATTAAGGGTTGATTTTTTAATATAATTTCCTCTGCAAAATTGTAATTTTTCAAAGTTGTTGGAGCTTCAATAATACAAGGACATTTTCATAGGATTCATGTGGTGTACCAAATGATGATGTTTTTCTTTAGTTTATGTGTTTGATCATTGTGTTAGTGTCAGCCTTTGTAGCCTTCCTCTAGTGATCAAATATGCTCTTACAAAGTGATTTTAAGGTGTCAAGGTCAATTTTGTCATTTCAAAGAGTCTTCAAGAAAAATTTGGTCACTAGGCATTAGGTCTAGGGTTTGCTTTCACTCCTTTCAAAGTTGCCCAAATGTCAGTCTATGTCACTATTCAGCTGAGTCTATCATCATTCATATGGTTGCTATCATCATATCAGGTTCCATTGGGTCATGTTACACCTTGTTCATGCTTCAGTTGCGCCTAGGCATGGTTCATTTCCCTCTCCTAGGGTTTTGAAGGCAATTTCTATTGAATGGTAAAATCATTAGAAAAAATTGTATCCAAATGTTCATACACCTTCCCCTATCATTAATATACCTTATTAAACACTTCCCATCACTAAGATTCCCCAAATTCCTCATTTTTCCACAAACCCTAGTTTCTTGCCACAACTTGGCAATTTTCTAGGCTAGGCCTGTGTTTTTCCCTTTTGGACCCCTTCCCCTCACTCGATCTCTGATATTCCACTTTCCCCTACTTTCTAACATCCCTCCCTACTTCCAAAAATTTCCCCAAGAATTTAGAAGCTCCTTATCCCCTTCATTTCGCTTCATTTCGACAAAATCCCTTGTTTCACACATCGGGATAGGTTTCACTCAAATGATGTTTCAGAGCAATAAAAGATGAATTTTGGAAAAATGAGAGATTTTTTTGTTCAAAACATGCCAAGGAAGAAAAACCTCCTTCACTTTTTACACAGGTATAATGGTTTTGGAGAAATGTTAAAAATACAATCGCCTCGGGAGAATTGATGCACCTCTGAAGTGACCTTGGGAAAATCAAGTTTTCTCCTAGCTTGGTTGGCTAAATAAATTTCTTGATGCATCAAAGGATAACTAGACAACAATATCTTTCCAATGAGCTATCATGAGCTCAATTTGGAGTTGAGGAAGTCATTCAAAAGTTGACTGCAATAGCACTCTGCCTTGAGGCAGCCTCATTTGGCACATTTTGACCAGTCTTGGGAGATTTGATTTTTGACAAGGCAAATGAACTCCAAATTTAAAACTTCTAATTGGTTTGGAAATTATATTCAAATACCTTTCCAACGAGCTATCCTGTGCCCAATTTGGACACCAGGAAGGCCTCCAAAAGCCTCCTGCAAAATGGAGTTATGCATATAAGGAGCGCTACGCATATAGCTTCCCCTGCCTTTGTAAAATAACACTGGCGCTACACATATAAGGAGCGCTACGCATTGGGCCAGAACACAAAATTTTTTGCCACTACTCTTCAAAATTCAAATTCTCTCAGTATCCTTTGCCTCCTGTAAGTTTAAATCATCTTTCTATTATCTTTGATCAGTGTTTGGAGTTGTTTGAAGATCGGTTGTAAGAGTATGAATGTTGAAAAACACAAACCCTACTCTCTTGCAGTCCACTATTCACACGGCCCTATTTCCCACAGTTCCTCCCACATTTGGCATTTGAAACAAAAGCACCAAATCCTCATTCTTCATCTCATTTAAGCCAACACAGATTTTGCAACATCATGGAGGCGAACAACAACACATCATACAACAAAGACAGAGATTGCACCACTGAACTGCATACACCAAGAGGACACTGAAGCGCCGTGAAACACCTGATCCATTTCGGATTTTGGCCGAGGCTTCACTAGCTGGGCATGATACATGATGGAGGGTCTTCGCTCCGAATTTGAGCAAATTCGGAGAAATTTTTGTCATTTTGAAATTTTTTGGTCCCAAAACAGATTTTTCAGCTATACGAGTAGCGCGTCGACGCGCTCGCTTATGATTGGGACACTTTCTGGAGGAAAACTTTATATTTTTGGGTTTTTCATGGTAATTTATGCATGCTCAGTTATTTCCGAAGAATTTCATCAAGTTTTGGATGATCAAAACGCCCAAAAACACCATGAAAACCACCTTGCTGCCACCTTTTGCAACAGCAAGAAGTACTTCTGGGAGAATGCAATTTTGAGGGGGCAAATGAGCTCCAAATTGGGAAATTCCACTTGGGCTGGATAGCAGACATCCAGGGATTTCCAACCAGCTATTGTGAGCTTGATTTTGATGTCGGGAAGTGCCCCAAAAACAGGCGGAAAGGTGTGCTACGCATAGAGATCAGGGCGCTATGCATAGAGGTTTTTGGTCAAATTTTCATCCTCCAGCTCAGGAATTCGGCCAGTTTTCACCAGTTTCACTTCTTGATGTGATTTTTGACCCAGATTGATGTAATTTGATGTGTATGAGGTAACTTGGCACTTATTTACCTTATTCTAGATGATTCATTCACAAAATAGCAAAAATTTAATGTAATGAATCAGTTTCCTAGCATATAGGGGTTAGTTGTTTGACTACCTAGATTTCAGTTCCTTGTTTAGAATTGGTTCAAACTGCTCCTAGAAGGAGGAGCTCGACCCCTAGAGGTTAGGGAATGGGTTAGCTTGGTCTATATGATGTAAATTTTCAGTCAGTAGCAAGGGTTGGACTCTTGGGAAGATTTTGGCACACTATTGTACATATTTTTCATATTTTGGCTAAGGAAAGATCAGAGGTTTTGCAGCACCTATTGGGATTCTTGTGGCTTTTAGTTCTTGATGGTGTTATCTCTCAGTTTATTGTAAGTTTATTCATGTTTAATGTATGCCATTCCCTTCTTATGCTTCTGAAACAAAATGAATGAGTAAATGAGGTTGAATCCATTGTTTACAGTGCTCTTCCTTTAAATTTGTTTAGTTTTACATGTTTTCGCCACTTTGGAGAGGATCCATGTTCTCCCTTGCCCTCTTCATCTCCTTATCGTTCTGATCCATCCATACACCTGATCAAAGGCATCAAGATTAATGCCTACCTCACCCCAACTCGAATTCTACAAAGATCTGGCCTTATCCCCGGACCCAAAATTGTTTTTCCCGTTTCTCCAACAAAAAACCCAAAAAATCTAAATCGAACTTTCCTATCTCTTTACTAGCCTAAAATCAGTATTAATTTTGAGTCATCTCAGCCCCTTTGAAGACCTTTTGCCGAGATAGACTCAGAGAGAGCCCTCTCCTGTCCTTGTAGGGCTAGCTACGAGGCTGAGCTTGGTTTGATGTGGCCTCGAGTTTTGCCTTCCTCAGCCTGAGGAAGATTTGAGCGCTAACATAGTGGCGAACATACTGGGGAAGAAAATGGTTTTCTTGTTGATGTCATTTGTTTTATAAGCTACAGACGGAGCCTGAAGTTATGCCAGGTAGCCTTCGAAACACTTTTGCTTTGCATTAGCGGAAGTAGATAAACGCTGCTTCAGTCAATCTCCGGTCTAGCTTGTAAACGTGACATTTAACTTGTTAATTACCCCAGTACATGTATCAAGTTCAGATCTGATTGTTGATGGTGGACAACGATCAGACACTTGCAAGGATGAAATCATTCACCTGGCGACTCTAAATCATTTTCGAGATCAGATCCAAAGACTTCACTGGAGGATGATCCCGACCAGCAAAAACATGAAAGGACAACATGGACAGATCATGTATTCAAGTTGGAATTTCATCCAAGACATTTCGTTCTTTGTCATAAATTATTTCTTCTCTTTTCCCAAGAATGTCAAGAAGGCTTTGCAAAGTATATTATATTTGAGAAGAGATCCTCGGCCTGCAGTTGATTCTTTCCCTTTGAAGATGGTAAATACCAAAGATTTGCATACCTTTGAGCTTGATCAAGACCTTTCTTCTAAATCTTGTGATGACCGTCTTAAAACTGATGAACCTCAAGAGACCAAGACTGATTCTATACCTGTTGTACATACCCCTACACCTTGTAAAATTCCAGATCGGTATAAACCTCTTGTTTTACCTTCTGTTCTCCATGCTTTCCCCAAAAACTATGATCTATACTTGCCGAGGTTCGATGGTGAAAGTAAGAATGTCAACGTTGAGCAACATGTGCAGAATTTTTAGTCCTTTCTTGACCTTTTTGAAGTTTATGCAGAAGATGTCAGTATAAGGCTTTTTGCTCTTTCTTTGCAAGCTAAAGTGAAGAGTTGGTTCAAAACCCTACCTGATACGAGCATCTCAGATTTCCGGCAATTCGTCAAAGTTTTTCTCGACAGGTGGATGATCAGGCAGAACCTTTTCTTGATTGTAGCAGAGTATAACCAGCTGAAAAGACTACCAGGGGAGACAGTACAACAGTTTTCGGCCAGATTTAATCAATTTTATTATTCAATGCCAGTTGAGATAAGGCCTACTCCTAGATCTACTCTCTTGCACTATCCGGGTGCCTTTGATCTGGAGATGGAGTTTCAGCTGAGAGAAAGGGATATTGCAACACTTCACGAGATGCAAAACAGTGCAGTAAATGTAGAGGTGCATCTGTTGATCCGACGGGCAAGGTTGAAAGAAGAAGAGATGAAAAACATAGATCCGGTCGAATCAACATCTCTAGAGGTGAAGCTTGACATTTTGGTAAGTGTAGTAGAAGAGATGATGCAAAGGATCACCCCAAGGAATGATTATGATGTTCAAGCCCATGGCTTGTTGATTGAAGAAGAACAAATGGCCGCTCCAAAACATTTTGTTTCTTATCCTAGTTGTCATAGATCTGATAATGATTGTTTTGTAGATCACCTTGGTGAAGAAAGAACTATTGATATGACCTGCATGCTTGATGATATGTTTTATACCAATGATTTGTCTCAGTTTGATCAGTATGATGATGATTATGTTCTCCAAACAGAAGCTAATCTTGCAATCAAACAAGCAGCTAGTTTGTGGGAGGAAGAAGTTCATTTTCAGCAGCTTGAATACAATGTTCAGCCATCACATATCAGCTATGACAGTGATGAGGAAAGTGCAGCAAATTTTGAAGTAAGTGAAGGATCTTTGCCTTTTTGTTTTGATTCATGGCAGTTCATCAGAGACAACTTCCATGCAATCAGAAATCAGCTGTTAACAAGTTTTGATTTGGATCATCTTGAGAGCAATGAAAACCTTGTTCAAGACTTGTCATATCCAGAATTGCAGCCCCTGAATGCCTTGGATTGTCAAGTTGCAGATGAAGGCATGGAAGCTGACACATATGATCAAATGATACAAGAAGGTTCCGTACCTTTCTGTTTTGAATCATTTCAGCTTTTGAAGGGAAAATTGCAAAGTAAATCTTCAGTCAAGAATGAGCAGCATGCAGGCAATCATGTAATCACATTAGAACCAATAGAAAATGGGTTGCAGCAGTCTTTTCAAGTTTTTCATGATCCAATAGCTGATGTTTTGGATGAGGTTTGCAGTCAAAGTCTCTCTCCATTGACTATATGTGAGCTTGAAACGTGCATTGATACAAACTTGATCCGGCAGCCGATTTCTTTGTCATTTTCAGCAGAGGTCTCGTCACAAGGCTCAGATCAAAGTTTGCATTCATGGTATGAGGAAAAGAGAAGTAATCCATTGGATGAGCTAAGTTCCAGTGTGCTTGAATTTCAAGATCCTTATGCAGTGTTTTTGGAGGCGGATAGAGAATTCATATCATTCAACGGATCTGTTTCTAAGTTGTCATGGGAGTTGCCTTTCAGTAGTTCTCTCTTGTTGTTCATAAGTGAGCACTTGTGGAAAGTTCGAACAGCGGATGGAATACTTACTTGGTTGCACTGGTTGTTTCATTTCACTTGATCATGTGATGAATGAAACTGTTAGAGTAGGTTGTGATGAATAAGCTCCCCTTTGAGCATCATTTCCAGTTTGTCGGTTGTGTTTAAGTATCAAGTCAGTTTTTAGTTGAGTGAGAGTCAATTTTTGTTTTCAAGTCATCAGTTTTCAGTCATGCATTTCATCTTGAGTTTTTGACTCCATTGCCCAATGGATGAAGGCACTGGTCTGCTCTCCCAAAGATCTGCCATTCTTGGCACCTCCAAGGAGCTACCATCCCCATTGGAGCCAATGTTAGTGTCAGCCTTTGTAGCCTTCCTCCAGTGATCAAATATGCTCTTACAAAGTGATTTTAAGGTGTCAAGGTCAATTTTTTCATTTCAAAGAGTCTTCAAGCAAAATTTGGTCACTAGGCATTAGGTCTAGGGTTTGCTTTCACTCCTTTCAAAGTTGCCCAAATGTCAGTCTATGTCACTATTCAACTGAGTCTATCATCATTCATATGGTTGTTATCATCATATCAGGTTTCATTGGTTCATGTTACACCTTGTTCATGCTTCAGTTGCGCCTAGGCAAGGTTCATTTCCCTCTCCTAGGGTTTTGAAGGCAATTTCTCTTGAATGGTCAAATCATTAGCAAAAACTGTATCCAGATGTTCATACACCTTCCGCTATCATTAATGTACCTTATTAAACACTTCCCATCACTGAGATTCCCCAAATTCCTCATTTTTCCACAAACCCTAGTTTCTTGCCACAACTTGGCAATTTTCTAGGCTAGGCTTGTGTTTTGCCCTTTTGGACCCCTTCCCCTCACTTGATCTCTGAGATTCCACTTTCCCCTACTTCCTAACAGCCCTCCCTACTTCCAAAAATTTCCCCAAGAATTTAGAAGCTCCTTATCCCCTTCATTTCGCTTCATTTCGACAAAATTCCTTGTTTCACACATCGGGATAGGTTTCACTCAAATGATGTTTCAGAGCAATAAAAGATGAATTTTGGAAAACTGAGAGAGTTTTTTGTTCACAACATGCCAAGGAAGAAAACCCTCCTTCACCTTTTACACAGGTATAATTGTTTTTGAGAAATGTCAAAAATACAATCGCCTTGGGAGAATTGATGCACCTCTGAAGTGACCTTGGGAAAATCAATTTTTCTCCTAGCTTGGTTGGCCAAATAACTTTCTTGATGCATCAAAGGATAGCTATACAAAAATATATTTCCAATGAGCTATCATGAGCTCAATTTGGAGTTGAGGAAGGCATTCAAAAGTTGACTGCAACAGCACTCTGCCTTGAGGCAGCCTCATTTGGCACATTTTGACCAGTCTTGGGAGATTTGATTTTTTACAAGGAAAATAAACTCCAAATTACGAAATTCCAATTGTTTTGGAAATTAGACTCCAATACCTTTCCAACGAGCTATCCTGTGCCCAATTTGGACATCGGGAAGGCCTCCAAAAGCCTCCTGCAAAATGGCGCTATGCATATAAGGAGCGCTACGCATATAGCTTCCCCTGCCTTTGTAAAATAACACTGGCGCTACGCATATAAGGAGCGCTACGCATTGGGCCAGAACACAAAATTTTTTGCCACTGCTCTTCAAAATTCAAATTCTCTTAGTCTCCTTTGCCTCCTGTAAGTTTAAATCATCTTGCTATTATCTTTGGTCAGTGTTTGGAGTTGTTTGAAGATCGGTTGTAAGAGTATGAATGTTGAAAAACACAAACCCTACTCTCTTGCAGTCCACTATTCACACGGCCCTATTTCCCACAGTTCCTCCCACATTTGGCATTTGAAACAAAAGCACCAAATCCTCATTCTTCATCTCATTTAAGCCAACACAGATTTTGCAACATCATGGAGGCAGACAACAACACATCATACAACCAAGACAGAGATTGCACCACTGAACTGCATACACCAGGAGGACACTGAAGCGCCGTGAAACACCTGATCCATTTTGGATTTTGGTCGAGGCTTCGCTGGCTGGGCATGATACATGATGGAGGGTCTTCACTCCGAATTTGAGCAAATTCGGAGAAATTTTTGTCATTTTGAAATTTTTTGGTCCCAAAACAGATTTTTCAGCTATACGAGTAGCGCGTCGACGCGCTCGCTTATGATTGGGACACTTGTTGGAGGAAAAATTTATATTTTTGGGTTTTTCATGGTAATTTATGCATTCTCAGTTATTGCCGAAGCATTTCATCAAGTTCTGGATGATCAAAAGGCCCAAAAACACCATGAAAAGCACCTTGCTGCCACCTTTTGCAACAGCAGGAAGTACTTCTGGGAGAATGCAATTTTGATGGGGCAAATGAGCTCCAAATTGGGAAATTCCACTTGTTCTGGATAGCAGACATCTAGATCTTTCCAACCAGCTATTGTGAGCTTGATTTTGATGTCGGGAAGTGACCCAAATACAGGCTGAAAGGTGCACTGCGCATAGAGATCAGGGCGCTACGCATAGAGGTTTTTGGTCAAATTTTCATCCTCCAGCTCAGGAATTCGGCCAGTTTTCACTAGTTTCACTTCTTGATGTGATTTTTGACCCAGCTTGATGTAATTTGATGTGTATGAGGTAACTTGGCACTTATTTACCTTATTCTAGATTATTCATTCACAAAATAGAAAAACTTTAATGTAATGAATCAGTTTCCTAGCATATAGGGGTTAGTTGTTTGACTACCTAGATTTCAGTTCCTTGTTTAGAATTGGTTCAAACTGCTCCTAGAAGGAGGAGCTCGACCCCTAGAGGTTAGGGAATGGGTTAGCTTGGTCTATATGATGTAAATTTTCAGTCAGTAGCAAGGGTTGGACTCTTGGGAAGATTTTGGCACACTATTGTACATATTTTTCATATTTTGGCTAAGGAAAGATCAGAGGTTTTGCAGCACCTGTTGGGATTCTTGTGGCTTTCAGTTCTTGATGGTGTTATCTCTCAGTTTATTGTAAGTTTATTCATGTTTAATGTATGCCATTCCCTTCTTATGCTTCTGAAACTAAATGAATGAGTAAATGAGGTTGAATCCATTGTTTACAGTGCTCTTCCTTTAAATTTGTTTAGTTTACATGTTTTCGCCACTTTGGAGAGGATCCATGTTCTCCCTTGCCCTCTTCAACTCCTTATCGTTCTGATCCATCCATACACCTGATAAAAGGCATCAAGACTACTGCCTACCTCACCCCAACTCGAATTCTACAAAGATCTGGCCTTATCCCCGGACCCAAAATTGTTTTTCCCGTTTCTCCAACAAAAAACCCAAAAAATCTAAATCAAACTTTCCTATCTCTTTACTAGCCTAAAATCAGTATTAATTTTGAGTCATCTCAGCCCCTTTGAAGACCTTTTGCCGAGATAGACCCAGAGAGAGCCCTCTCCTGTCCTCGTAGGGCTAGCTACGAGGCTGAGCTTGGTTTGATGTGGCCTCAAGTTTTGCCTTCCTCAGCCTGAGGCAGATTTGAGCGCTAACACATTGCTTTCTTTCTATGTAATTTCTGAAAATCTCAATTACTTGATGAATAGGATATGTTACATAGAGCACCCTATTATGGTTATTAGTAATTTACATTTTTTCTTCTGAAGTCAAATTAAGGAATTCTTAGTTGCTCCTTAATTTCTACTGAATATTACATTTATGTTGTCTCATAATTCATCTAAATTCTGAAAGATCCAATTAGTGCAACCTAGCTTTCCCAACAAGCTTATTACATATAATGTTGCAGCTTTTAAATCCAAGAAAACGATAGGTTTCTGCAACAAATACCATATTACTTTGGGACATTCAACTGCATTACCCGTAGGGTAATGGGTTGGCTGAATCTTCAAGTACGAGTCTGGTAAACATTATTAAAAATTTGTTAAAAGAGAACAAAAATTCATGGCGAAACAAGTTAATAAATGCACTTTGGGCTGATAGACTCACAACAAAGAAATCCATTGGCATGTCACCATACCAATTGGTTTATGGAATGGATGTTATTTTTCCATCCTCTTTGGGAGTTCCAATTATGAAGATAATTCAGGAACTGCAGGTTGAGCAAAATGTCATCCAGAGGAGAATTGATTAGACAATTCAATTGCAGCAATCCAGGGAAGAAGTCTATAATAAAGCTTAGGTCATCTAGGAGAATATCAAAAATATTTTTGATAGAACAGCTAAAGTAGATGATTTCACTTTGGGTGATAGAGTTTTAAAGTGGGATTCCAAAAGAGAGGACATGGGAAAGCATGGAAAATTTGACAATATATGGACATGTCTTTATATCATCGATGCTTTCATAGTTCACAATACATTTTTTTCTTAAACATCCATATGGGATATAAATCCCTGGTCGACATGTGAATGGCAGAATGTTGAAGCACTATTTCTCGTAGCAATATAAATTTTCTAGCATCAAATCATTGTAAATATCATTGTTTTTATTATTTTGATTGGGCGACCTATTGACAGAAGTTGAAGCCCGAAGAGAAGGCCCTAAGCTTCAATTGATATGTTACCACAAATACTACAACAAAGGAAATCAGGTGTGGATATTTCTGAAATAGAGCACTCAATGCTACTGATCAAATGTTCTTGGCACCTCACATGGAGAGTGCCATCCCCAACTGGAGCCACTATTAGGGTACTATAATTTATATGATCTCAAGGTGATTGAGTATTTTATCTCGGGAATCTTATATTGTAAATAATTGTCAATCTACAAATGATTTCCAAATAAAAGAAAAATAGAATAAAAATAAAAGAGGGTATAAATAAAATTGGAAATAAGATTGAACCCCACCAAAAGAAATAAAAAACAAAAAATAAATAATATTGAAAGTGTTGAAAGTCTAAATGGAACTACTGATAGATAATTTTCTTCATCATTGATAAATAAAGGTTGTGTGTAGCTTGTTTAAAATGCCACAATGACTAGTTACTTGTTTAATCATACAGTATAATCATGGTTAAACATGTTTGAATTTTGGTAAATTGGAATAGAGAATAAAGGTTTGCCAAATAGTTTAATATTGGTAAATCAGTAGTTAGGTAGAAAATGGCATTGATTCAACTATCTAATCTGAATCAATAGGAGAAATAAGTGATAGGATTTAGATAAATTTTCATTTTTCATAAAATAAAATAATATGGGTTTGCTAGTCTAAATGCAACCCCTTTAAAATTAAAATGTTAGCTTAGTTAAAGGGTAGGTAGAAATATTTTATTTTTTATATATGTATATGTCTTTTTTCCCTAATTCTCATAGACATTATAAAAAGAAAAGATGCACGGTGGGATAAAGTGTTTTTATATATTTCATATTTCGACCTTTATCTTAAGTTAAAAATCAAGAAATAAAGGCATGTATGGACAAAGTTTTTTCATCGTTTGTGGTTAAAAGGGCCCGCAATCAGAACTTTTGGATTCACCCATCTACATGATGATCGATTCATTTTTTTTTTTGGCCCCCCCTCTCCATCCTATCTTTACCGCCCGGGGGGGATCTGAAAAGGAAATTTCCCTAGCTGGGCCCATCCTAACCTGGCGCCTTCTCATCATTTCGTACCCACTCGGCCGATACAGCTTACCAACTTTTATCCCCTCCTGAACCGCCTTCCCCTCATCTATTTACCATGTCCCTACTTCGTCACCTTGGTCACTCATGTTGCGCCATGTTGCATAGTCATTTCCTACTTGAATGTGTTCCCGACAGAATTACAATTGGGCATTTAATTTGGTTTTCCCAGGTAACCATTCAGCCTTTAACGGTCTCGCAGCACCTCACAGTTTCTATAAAGAAATCATTTTTGAAGTAGTGTTGTACTAGCCTAGATTGAAATTGATAGCCCTTGGTCTCCTTCCCCTAACAACTCATTATCTCAAATTGTTCCCAGTAATCTATCCTGTCAATTATTGTTATTTTTTCACTAATTTAATCATGCCTCCAAAGAGAAAAACCCAGGAAAAACTTGTCAATTCATTAATCCCTCCCTCCATAGACTAAGATCACATTCCTTTAGCTGATAGGGGTTATCGGATCATAGAAACCCAATGCGATTGTGAGTTTTTAGAACTCTACTATTGGTTGGAAGACAAACATGCCGAAAAAAACTAATGAAATTGGACTCTTGGAGTCCAATATTCCTCATTATATCTTCCCTCTGACCTTCCATGCCCCTTAATTCACCTAAAAATGTCAAGCATGTTATGTCCCTAGCCAAAGAGCTATTATGACCCCATCTAGTGACATCCTGTTTACAATTAGTGCCCATTCCATAAACCAAATTATGCTAGTGCCCCCTGTGGAAAATAATGCCCCTTTTTCCTTAGAAGCCCTCACCCAACTTTATCAAATGCTTGAATTCACCACAAGAGCCAAAATCTTTCAGATATTGTTACCAAAAAATGCCCAATTACCCAAGAAGAACCCTCCATACCCTTCCTCAATTTTCCTTGATCAAGATAAACATATTATAACCATAATTTCATATATTTTAGGTTATTATTCTAATCAGCGGGTAGATAAAACCACTCCAGGCTTCCTTTATGTTTTTTCCACAGATAATAAACCGTCGATTTTGTTCAATTTTAGTATATTTTTGGCTGATAGCATCCATGAGCAGTTTCTGAAATTTCCAACAGAGTAGGTGTTTAATTACACTTCCATTTTAATCTACATGTTTCTTTAATATCAAGCAAACAGGTTCATTTTTGCAATGCAGAAGGTAGATTATGAGGGAAACTAGCAACCTGTGATATTTTGGACTTCATTGGTCATGAAAGAGTAGTAAGAATTCTCATACAAGCAGTTTATTGAGGATTTTTTTCACCCAGCTATGAACATCCTTAACAATTCCATACAACCCATAATTAGTGAAGATATCAAAAGGATTTTACATCTAACGGATCAGGCCAAGACTGGAGATTGGTATTTATACCAAAACTTTATAGAAATCAGAGTTTATGGGTGTGAGTTTGCACCATACAAACTCCCAAAATACTTCCCCATGAGGATTTTTTCCCTGGAATACATCATACAAATGTTAAATTCAGATGATATTCACTTTGTGGTGGACACAGGTGGGCCCATTCATATGCAATACCAAAACAATAGGAGAAGAGGCAAACAAAATTCTTAAAGAGATGAAATTCAGCCTGAGTTTTACATGGTATTATGATCCTTTGGGTATAATTTCAAAACTCATAGTAGAAAAAAAACTACTCCCTACATCCATACCTCAAGGCCTGAGATAGAAAAGTATGCAGATAAGTTAGAGTAGGCCAAAAATACTTTGCAGGAAGCTTAAGAACAACTCTTTTCTTCTTCAAGTTTACAGACTCCCACTCCTCGGGAGAAAACAAGTAAAAGAGATAGAGAGGAGGGATCATCATCAACAACATGTAGTGAGGCGAAAGAGTTCAAGATCAGTTATAGGGAAAGGGAAAATGTGACTCCTAGGAGAGATGTTGAAAATGAGACAGAAGATCATGTTTCCATTATAATTACAGATTCACCACCTACAAGTAGCCAATTTGCTACATATCCTATTGGACCTTCAGCATCAGAAGGTCGGAAGGAAACAGAACTAGATTCATAGAATGTTTAAGGAGAGAAGGAAAACACTGTTTTTGATAGGTACAATCAGTTTTGGAAGTATACTTCAATCTCACAAAGGAGATTACTATCAATTTTTGACACAGAGTAGGGATAGATGCATATGGCCTTCATTGAGGCCCAATTTCCACATCCAAAAACATCAGTAGATTACAAGAGTACTACATTTTAGTTCAGCACCAAATATATCCATCCCATTGATCAAATGGAGATGCATAAGCACATTGATGAGATGATTTCTTCTACATTAACCAATAATGTCATGTCATTGTCTAAGTTGTGAGTTCCATATGCCAACATTCACTCCCAATTGAAAATGGAAAAGATATCCTCCTTAGCAAAGGATAATAGGATCAAATCCTTGGAAGATTTGGTAGTCAAGATAGGATATGATCCTAAAGATGTACATGTTGCAGAGAAGAACATCAAGAATTTTTTTTTGGATATTATAGCATTGAGAAAGCAGGCTAAGATGCCAACCACAAAGGATCCCTTGCCTAAAGAAATTGAAGAGAATGAAACACAGAAGACTGACATGATGAAGCTAATCATAGAGAAGAATATATAGATCAGACAGATGGAGGAAAAAATGGAAAAGATGATAAAAGAGAAAGAACAGAGTTAGAATATGGCCATAGTCCCCATGGATGCCATACCCATCACTCAGCTCCCAGCAATAGGAGCAACCCTTGGAGACACCTCTTCAACTCAAACTGCAAGTGTTGAATAGGTGACAAAGACACTAGAGAACATGTTGGAGAGATTGTAGAAGGTAGAAAAGGATACATCAATTGGTCAGACCTTGGCCCAAGCCAAGGAAACCATTTATATGGGTATTATAGACTCTATGAATTAGATTTGGCCGTGCATCCAAATCATTTTTTAACAGAAAGAATTGATAGGAAAGGCCACAAAAAACCATTATTCAGGTAAGGGAAATGTTGGGATATATGCCCACAGAAGCCTCCAACATTATCAAATTCCTGAAATCAAAGAACAAGTATGAAATTGAAGAATTAGAAATTAGTGACAAGACTGCTACCATCTTGGAAATCAAGAAGGTTTTGACTAAAATAAACCTCATTGATCAATTGGAGGAAATGTGTGAAACACTAGAGATGGGAGTGAACAGGTTTGCAATAGAATTGAAGCATAATCCAGAAAGGTTTGGCCAACATATATGTAATTAATGATAAATTGGTCACTGAAGAAGATTATGTCCTGAAGATGAAGCAAGTATCCAGAATTGGTGTCAAATTCAGTGGTATAAAAGGTAGCATGATAGCTAGAGCATTTTTAGAAACCATGGAAAATGACTTCTATATCCAGAATGAAGTAAAACATGTTTTTCAGTAAAGCCAACTTTTGTGAAGTATACTGAGGTTGATGACATTACTGGAGGGTAATTAAATTAACCATACGAGAAGAAAAAGGTGGGAAGAATTATGTGATTTACTAGATTAAAGGGTAATTCAGATGCAGTAAAAATAACATCCCGCACATCAACGCAACACAATTTTGAGGTTGATTCAGCAATGGAATCCTCCAAAATAGAGCCACCTTTCCATGAAGCTGTCTGTGTTGCCTATTTTTCTGCCAAAGATAAATTTTATTGTTTAGAATAAGGCTAATAATACACTGTTGGTTGAGACAACGAATTTGTAATTATTTGTATAAATACTTCACAGTTTGAAGTATTAAGGGTTGATTTCTGAATATAATTTCCTCTGTAAAATTGTAATTTTTAAAAGTTGCTGGAGCGTTAATAATACAAGGACATTTTCACAAGATTCATGTGGTGTACCAAATGGTGATTTTTTTCTTCATTTTATGTGTTTGATCATTGTTTTCTTTCTCCGTAATTTTTGAAAATATCAATTACTTAACAAAAACTGTGATGAACAGGATATGTTACATAGAGCACCCTATTTTGGCTATTAATAATTTACATGTTTTCTGCTAAAGTCAAATTAAGGAATTTTTAGTTGCTCCTTAATTTCTACCAAATCTTATATTTCTGTTGTCTCATAATTCATTTAAATTCTGAAAGATCAAATTAGTGCAACCTAACTTTCCTTGTGAAACTCCTCTAAAATTTGATGCAAATCCAGTTAAATCTTTAGACTCCATAGCCCAATGGAATTATAACAATTAAATCAACCAAGCCATCTAATAAAAAACAATCAGTACAGTTATAACTAGCCTAAAATTCACATCAAAAATAGAAAAATTTTAAATAGAGATCCCTCTCTAAAGCTCGCAGGGCTAGATCCCAGCTTCCAAAGTGGTTTTGATGTTATCCTATGTGTTTACTCCCCCAACCTCAAAATACCGAACGACAACATAGTGGCGACCATACTGGGGAGGAATACTTTTTAGATTGAAAAATCATTATTCCCTGGTATTCAATAAGTATTTCTATAAATTAAAACTCTCTTATATCATATTGAAATACATGATCTAAGGTTGTAATCTTGTATATATTTGAGTGTTTTATTATTAAGTTGTGTGAGAAGATTTCAATAGACCTAACTCCTAAAATAATTTTCATTAGAGCTCACCCAGATCCCAACCTTGCTGAATGTTTAGATAATCCAAAGAAATTAGTGAGAAAGAAAAGTCTTACAGAGAGTCAGGGTAGTAATAGTCCTTTGTATAGGTTCAATTCTCTTCCTGAGAATAGTGCTTTGTCTAGGTCTAAGTCTCTTCCAGAGAAATTTGAAACTATTCAAGACATGGAGTTTGATTTGTGTTTCCAACATAGTTTGTTTAGGACAAAATATAAGAGATTTTTTAATAAGGTTGTCATTGATCAAGCTTTATTGCAACCATAAATACCTCAAACTCAATCTCCTGAATTAGATCCTGATCTAGAATACCTACAAAAATTTGATAAATTACACAATCTAGTTTCAGTTTTGAACGAAGCCATTGATGAAGCTTATATTCAACAATCTATTGACTTTTCATGTTTAACAGTTGCAGCAACTTTGTCCACCCAATATTCCTAGTCTATTAATCTACAACCCCCTAGTCCTACTCATTCTATTGTCTCTACTTTTTCACCTGTAATATCTCAAACTATTGTTCCTAATATCCCTGTATTTATCACAACTACACTTAACACAAGTCCATCTTCTAGTCAATCTCTCATACCAGCTATGCCAGGTAGGTATGCACCTTTGGTGTTACCAGGCTAGATAATGTTATGCCTAAATATTATCAATCTAAAATTATGACCTTTGATAACAATGGTTCACATACTACTCAGCAACATGTGGATAGAATGAATGATGTTTTTGACCTTCAGGAAGTAGATGAGGCTGATGTAAAGATGAGATTGTTTGCTCAAAGTCTAGGAGGTGATGTCAAAAAATGGTTTAGGAGTTTACCTGTAGGAAGTATATCCAACCTTGATGCATTCCATCAAACTTTTTTACCTATATGGGAAATCAAAAAAATCCACTTCAACTTCTGAATACAAAAGACTAAAAAGAAATCCCAATGAAACTATGGAGGAATATTGTGAACAGCTTAACATTGTTTACAATGCAGTTCCTACAGACATCAAATCGTCCCCTGGTCTTGCTTTGATTCATTTTCCTTATGGTTTTGATGTAGGCATGGAATATCAACTTAGAGAGAGACCCGAAAACTTTGGAAGAAATGCAAGCCAATGCCATAAATGTTGAAGCTAACATCTTAGCCAAGAAGGCCAAACTGAAATATGAACACAGGGTTACCATTAAAGAAGAGCCTTCCACTTCTACTTCTGATCAGAAAATTGATAACCTAGTAAGGGTAGTAGAAAAAATGATGCAAAGAGTAAACATAAATGACCAAGCTCAAAAGAGAGAAAATCAAAATTCTCCTTAAAATAGGAATCAAAACTTCAGAAGGAATGTTCCCCAAATCAAGCAACAAGAACAAAAGGGACCAGACCAGTAGGTTCGACCTACTTTTCAGGAAAACTATACTGATGATGAGGGTAATATTATTGAACATTTGGATGATAGTCAAATACATATGATGGGAATAAATGATGATGAAACTGTTTTTCTCACTCAAGAGGAGCAAGAACTTTTCCTCCTAACTCAAACTGAACCTAACTCTAAGGAATCAGATGAATATAAACAAGGTTTTGAAAATTCCATCATGGAAGCCCATAGGCAGTATAACCTTAGGAGAAAAAAGAATTTAGACACTCTCAACAGCAAAAAAGCTGAGAATCCTGCTAACAAATCCTCTGAAACTGATCCTAGGAAAACCAAAAATAGTTTTCTTAAGAAGATTGTTGATAATTCTAACAAAAATAAAGTAGAAACTCCTGTCAAAAATATAGTTGATAGTTTTTCTAAAACTACCCAAACTGATATCCCAACCACAAGTCAACAAAAAGAACCTTTAACAAAATAAATTACAGATCAATCTGATATTCCCAACCTAATTAAGATTCAAACATCGTTCAACATTGAGAATGAATTAGCAAAAGTGAGAATTCCTATTCCTCTAACAGAGTTAATGAATAACAATGTGTACAAACCCCAAGTGATGAAAGCTCTAAACATAGGGGAAAACGCAGAATCTGTAAATTTGAATGATGACCAGCCTGAACTCTTATTTGGGTCGGAAGTTGATGGCAAACCATAGGAAGGAGGAGTTCCTCCATTCTATGTTAGCCTAAATATTCATGATAAGATCCTCCATAATGCTATGTCAGATTTAGGGGCTTCCCACAATTTAATGCCTAAAGCTGTTATTGAAAAGTTAGGACTTGACATTACCAGGCCTTATAAAGACATATTGCTTTGATTCCAGAAAAGTAAGATGTCTAGGGCTCATCAAAGACCTATGTGTTACCTTAGCTCAAATCCCGGCCAAAAGTCTAGTAATGGACATAGTGGTTGCAGATATTCCCCCTAAGTATGGCATGCTTGTTGGTATCCTAAATTGCCCTATTTTCTACCCCATTTCCATTAAAATCAACCTCTATTTTATCTCAATAAAAGACCCTTCCTTCTTGCACTAGTACAATATAGTTACTCATTCTTGCACATGCTCATATTTTATATTAAGATTTATTTCAACACTTTATTAATCATTTTATATGGATCTCATGCCTATTTACATATCTCTTGTAACACATATTAATTTCCTAGAGTAATCATGGAACTCAGTATTAATTATGAATGAGTATGACTAGTGCAGGTAGATTCCTGCACTGCCATGAGGACTGACTAAGATTTCCAAAAAGCCAAATCTTCCACGAGGACCGGTCTCGATCGTTAACTCCAAGTTTCACTGTTGATGAACTAAAGTAGGATAATAGGTGGCATGCAATAAGGGAATATTTTCCAAATTTAGGTTATAGCCAAGCGAGATTCATGTGTATTATAACCGCTAGCCAATTTTTTAATTTCGGTTTCTAAGTCTGTTTGGACGAAAGGCCTGAATAAGAAATGTCCGTAATTAGTGAAAATGGCTAGAGTCAAAAGGATATATAAAATATAGATATAGGTAGGAGGAGGCTAGTTAGTCAATAGAAAACCATCGATTGTAATTTTTTTTATGTAATCTGGTTATCACCTCAGCTCTGGGGTTGGACTACTCTGTCATGTATATTTTCCGAATCAAGTAATACAAGAGAATTGTCATGATTTTCATACACAGTGCCTAGTTTATCTTTGATGTATCTTTTGAAGTGCTAAGAATTTTCATTCCTTAGAAGGGGAAAAATTTGGTTGGCTAGGGCCCAACCAACCCATCTCATTTACCCCTCTTGCTTTCATTATCCATAAAGAAGGTGTGGATATTTCGTTTGCAGCTGTGTGATGTTATAGTTTTAATCTTTATCTTTCAAGTTCTGGTTTAAATATCTTTTGTAGCTAATGTGTGAAAAGGATCTGTGGTTAGAAAGTTAGTTGTGTTTACTTTGTTTATGAGATATCTTTCTTACATTTCTTTTATTCTCAATCTCTATTTTAACTCGTTTTTTATCGGATCATGCAGAGAACTCTTTCCTACACCAGTGCATGTTGTTGCCTACACTTTGGTTTAATCATTCTTTTGCAGCGAATAGTGAATCACTTCTATGCATATTATTTCCAGTTATTACACAAGTGAATGAATCATTAATTTAGTAATTGTCTTCGATATTAAAAGTACATCTTTAAGAGGATCTGGAAGCAGTTGCATAAAATCATCATAAACATATTATACTTGAAAAGAACATAAGTATCTTTGAATGGATTACTAAAGTTAGATAACACATGCAAAACACTTAGACTACTATTTGATTCTTTTGAAGTGCTTTTATTTCATGAAGTTTATTTCCTTTGCAAGGTTTAATGAATTGAAGCATTTCCTTTTTCACAAATAATTTACTTCAGAATTTCATTTACAGTTGCAATTTTTTCCCAACATAGCATTCAATCTTTTCAAAAGTAATTTGGAAACTAGGTGAAAGAAGCTCTACTTTGGTGCAAGAGCTAGTCTCTTGTCACAGAAACAAAGTGCTCTAAGCCCTTAGGCTTAGATCACCTTCACTAAGACATAAGTATTCAGTGAGGGAGGTCACATATACTTTTTCACAGAGATATTGTACCTACAATAGTGCAAGAAAATTGTAACATTGCAAGGATAGGTTGTTTGTGTGGAAGGAAGATTAGAAGGAAGACATAATTCTGCAAGGGCCCACTTGTCAGACTGTTAGCCATCCATCTGAAGATGAAGATGACTCTAGTCTCCTTCGAAGTTTAATGAGCCTGAAAGGACAAGTTCTCAGATGATTCTTTTACTTTTAAAGAGTCGAAAAGGAACGAAAGTGACTACTCTAGAGTTCTAGGCAAAAAGGTTTACCAAGAAAGCGTGAACTGCAGAATACCTTCTGATGAACCAATAAGTACGAGCAGGCTATCTCCCCAAATGCTTTGTTCGGTGTATCACGTCTGCAAGGTGGCCGACTCAGTTTCCTATGGAGAACAGGATTGAAACCTAGTGGGGTCACCCATCATATACATGACGATACAGGGAGCACAAGTCCGTACTAGTACTTATCGAATCACAAAAGGAGGAATCACCCAACCTTAGTGAAAACAACAGCCACTAGGTTTAACGACGCCGGAACACGTCTCTAGCCTAGACCTCTAGATATAAGCGTTAAGTTCCAATGTGTTTTTAGATTAATTCAATGAATTTTAGTTGTTAATCTTGAATTAAATTTTAGTTTCAAGGCCCTACCGAATGTATCTTCAAAAGCTCCTGGAATGCAACTAAATGAGTGAAGAAACCATTTCTTTTCAATGAACGACTAACTAAAGAAAAGTGAGAGGTTCATTTCAAAGCAACCAAAGTGACAAGCAAGCAAATGCAAGCAAACCAATCAAGGGGAAAGAGAAATGCAAGCAATCTAATTAAGAAAATGAACAACACATCCTTTGCTTTTCAATTTCTAAATGGTAAGAATTTACTAGTGCAAAATATTGTTCTTATTTCCTAACACATAATGAATGCAATATTTTGATTTTTCAAATAAATGACAAGAAACCAAATGAAAACTCAAAACAATACTAGTTTTAAGCCCTTTTTGAATGAAATCACTCAATGAATGAAGAGAAACATTCTACTCTAAAACGAATCAAAGACTCAAAACCAAGAAGATGTTTCTTTTTGCAAAACTTGAAAGCTTTCTCACTGACCGGGAAGAAATGTGATCTATGCCAAGTGAAGGAAGGAAACCAAATGAAAAAAACATGAAATTTTTGGTAACCAAACGTCACATACCAATCAGTAAGATGAAAAAACAATTAATAAAGATAGTCCTCAAACAAAGCAAGGGATCATGCCTAACATAGCCCAAAGATCCAAACGAACAAGTAACCCAAGAAAAGATAATGTTTCAAGAAACCCTAAGGTGAATAGGTCACACAGTTAAAAAGGAAAAGTTTTAAGGGAATGAAACCTAAAATCAAATATTCTAATAATCAGCAATTTGACACACTATAAAAAGGCAGAAGAGAAGCTCAAAAGGATAGGACACACTTGCCAATCAGCAAGCAAAACTTCAAAATTGAAACCTACAAGAATCTTCGCGAGCATAAAACTGAAAACATGCGCCGACAATAAAATGTCGCACCTCCCTAACTAGCAACTTTGCAACATCATCACCGAAGTACACCAGTTAACAGCGCCGAGCCAATTTCATAGCTCTTCGCGACTATGAGGCAATTTAATCACACCAAATAGCAAAAAGCGCAACTAGTCAGATAGCACAAGTGCAACTATCTTCGTGATTTTCATAAAATAAACTATGAGGATCCTAAAACAAAGGAAATTTTTCAAAATCCAGCTAAGGGAAGGCCAGACCTATCACTTATGACAAAGGAAAGACTACTAGGAGTAGTCAAACAACCCATAACATGAAGAATTCATCCCAAATGTAAAGGAGACAATAAATAAGTAAAACAAAATTAGATCAAGAGACAAAAAACAAACTCCCCAGTGTGGTTGCCAACTTGTGACGCAGGCAAGTTCCCTCTACGAACAGAGGCAACCCTCTAGCCCTAGAGTGGGTCTAGTCACAACAAAGACAATACCAAAGCAAATTTCCTTAGAAAGTTGATACCATGAAGGCTTACCTTCAAACCGTCGTTCGATGAAATCCCCGTTGTGTTGCTCCAGCTCTCGTTCTTCTAATCACTTGTACCTGAAAACAACATATAGAAGACAACCACGAACATAATAGAGTATGACAAAAACTATATACTTAAAAAGTCAAGGAGCTTTAAGCTATCATTACGCAATTCTACATAAGATATAGGAAATAAGTGATCGATTTGTATTAATGTAAATTAAAGTATAACTTTACAACCAAGCCTTGACGTCGTAAGCCTCCTTGAAGGGTCCTGTCAGCATGCCTCCGCAAGCATTCACTCATAGACTGTCTCCCAAAAGACGAAGAACTCTCTCTCCTATCCAAAATGCTAATGCTAGAACATTCTTACAATCAAGCAAACTCCACTCAAAACCATCCCAAGCTAAGTTTACATAAGAGGCTACTTCCACACTCTAGCAAAACTCTCTAGCTCTACTGCTGAATTCTTGAACTTTGAAGCTACCAAAAAAACTAGCTGATCTCAGTCATGGAGGAAGTATTTATAGGAGGAGGAGCTTCCATAAGAGATGGGAGAAAGAGCTTATCCCTTTGAGAGGTTGCACAAAAGGTGGAACAACCATCCCAAAGGAGAGAGGTGAGCTCATCTGGTCCAACAACCAACCCTAGGACCGCCCATGAAGCTGTTACACTTTGAAGCTTGGACAAGTTGTTTAAAAAACTTGCCAAAAGTAGATCGTCACGAGTGCAACATAGAGACAGAGTGAAGACTTCGCTAGGGCTAGTGAAATCTTGTCCATCTTCGCAGGTGGAATAACTATTGTCCCGTGACGACCCAAAAACATAGGTAAAAAAGGGTCTGCTCCAAGAGAAGTGAACTGAGGTATTCTTCTTGAGATGTCAAGGAAGACATTGACACATAATTTGTAACATGACACAAGGTAGATGTCAATAACACAGACCGACAGTGTCCAGGATAAGGGAATTCGAGGTCAGTGACAAATTACTGTGTAACAAGCAGAGGTATTGAGATTTTTGAGAGAGCATTAGTTGTATGCTAAGCTCAGCAAGTGTAGCTTCTTTCAGACTGAGGTACACTACTTGGGACATGTGGTTTCCAAGGATGCATAGTAGTGGACCTAGAAAAGGTAAGAGCTATCATGGAGTGTGCAGTTCCCAAGAATGTGGATTAAGTGAGATATTTCATGGGGTTAGTAGGTTATTATAAGATGTTCATCAAGAACTTATTGTGGATTGCTTATCCTATCACATAATTGTAGAGGAAAGGTAAGAAGTTTGAATGGACAGAGGAGTGTGTGGCTAGTTTTGAGCAGCTCAAGAAATTGTTGACACATGCACTAGTGTTAAAGATTGTAGATCTAGACAAAGAGTTTGTAGTATGTACAGATGCTTGAAAAAGAGGAATTGGTGGAGTCCTTATGAAGGATGGATAGGTGGTATGCTATGATTCATAGAAGATGAATGAGCATGAGCATGACCACTTGACACATGATCTGAGTTGGCAGTGATCATATATGCATTGAATATGTTGAGGCACTATCTTCTTGGTAGGAGGTTTATATTGTTGAGCGATCATAGTGGTTTGCAGTATCTATTTGACCAACCAAATTTGAATGGTAGGCAGGCTCACTCGTTGGCCATGATCAGTGAGTTTAATTTTGAGATCGGGTATATCAAAGGTAAAGAGAATAGGGTGGCATATTCTCTTAGCAAGCGGACACAGGTAAATCATATAGAAGCTATGGGCTCCTATAGGACATATTGACAAGATAGGATCTTGCAGGAAGGTCAGCATGATGACAGGTATATGGAGATTGTGGACAGGTTGCAGCAAAGTACAAGTACAAGTAGTGGTACATGTACAGGTACATGTACAGGTATAGGTACAGATGCAGGTGCACAGAATGTGGACTATGTTGAAAAATGTGTAACTAGGTTCGGTCTTCATAAGTGTGAAATGTATTCTTGTAAATATAAAATGAAAATAAGTTACTATTATATTGGAGCATGGGTTTCATGCTCAAGTTATTTTATTTTATAGGTCAAGCACCCATTGAGTGCTTCTAGGGTTTTTCTTAGGTATAAGAGTCAATGTCATATATTAAAGACCCTATGGGACACATTGCAAATTGTAAAGAAAAAAATATTTTGTCTTTAAAGTGTCAAAATACCTCCAAGATCATGTCAGCCTAATGAGATGTCAAGTCAGCCTACATGAAGAGCCATGTCCACCCTTGAAGAATCCTATATATAAAGGAACACGTCCTCCACTTGAATCACTCATCACTCATCTCTTATGCAAAGAAGAAAAAGAAGAAGAAGTCGAAGAAGGAATTGTGAAGAAGAGGAAGTCAAAGAAGTTGAAGTGTTTTTTGGCCTTACCTATCTCTCTCAGGAAAATCAAAGTTAGGGTTTATGTGCTAGGATCTCTTGTGGTTCAATTTTGGAAGCATAAGATAAGGGAAGGCAAGAGAAGATATCATAGGCATCTTCGTAGCCCTAAGACTCAAGACAAGGCAAGCGAAGTCAAGAGGAAGGCCATTAGAGGGAGATCAAAGTCTCCTAGAGAAGCAACAATAGTTGCAGCAGTTGCCGGGGATAATAATTTCAAATCAACTGGGAGGTCGAAGATATTATAGTAGGAGGTTGTGGTAGACTTGATCTTGGAGGGTATTTGTCTGAGTCTCTAGGTCACGGTATCTGTTAATTGAAAGATCTAAGAAAAGAAGAGATTTATGGGTTTTCCCCTCAAGAGGATGGGTTTTGGCCTTGGCTTGCAACCTACATACTGTGTCATTGTTCTTATTGTTTTGGTAATTGTTTGATCTATTGCGTATTGGAATAATAATGAACAAAGCTAATAAGTAAAAGATAACACACAAAAAATATCAAGTTAAGAGAATTAACAGATGCATTGCCCTATTGAATTCTCATTATGGTTTTAGAGCTTTGATTCTCTAACGGAATCATGGAGATCTCCTTTACAAAAAAGAAGGGCATCATGAAGATCTCCTCTACAATAAATAAGGTCATCAAGAAAATTGCAAGCCAACTCAAGAAAGGTATCAAGGAATCATGGAGTTTCTTATTCTCTTCAAAGAAAGCATCAACCAATGAAAGGAATGAATTCTCTTCTCATCTCTCTCTGATACTTTCAAATACGAAGACATTTGGGTAATTGATAGTAGTGCATCAAGTCACATGACTAGCCACTCCAACCAATTGAAGACCTTATCAAAAGGAAAATCCACTTACTTTGTGGAACTTGGAGACAACAACAACTATCCTGTATGTTGTAGCAGCTACAACCACCCTCCAAAATTTTGCCATCGCATCACTTTGGAGCCTCCCTCCCTAAATCTCAGCAGTTTGTCTTGCACTGCCTAGGTACTTGTGTTTTCATTTGAATTTATCTTTCACTTTACAATTTATGTTTTCTTAATTGCTTTTTTTTCTAACCCCAAGCTGACCCCCCATGACTTGTTTGCATCCGGTTCTTGCACTACCTTAGAAAACTGCGCAGTACTAGAGGGCAACCAACCTTTCTCTCTGGAATTGCGCAGTGCATCCCAGCAGTGAACCTTGCTCAATAATTGCGTAGATCAGCCTAGCAGTCAGCTTCAGCTCCAGAACTGCATAGACCTAGATAACATCTTGTCTTTAGCTAGGAAATTTCATGGAGCATGAGAGGTATCCAGAGCCACTCAACTCAGGAATTACGAAGAAGCATTCCCTCAGTTGTTGCTCGATGCATGTGCCTGCAGGTTGACCAGTTCCCTCCAGAACTGCGCAATTTCTCCAGGCATGCATGGCAGCCCTTCCTGAAAAAAATAAAAATAAATAAATAAATAATCCCTAAAAAATAGGGATATATTTTTAGCACTGGAAGTTACACTTGAGTCAATCTTAGAAACTCCCGCCACTTGTCACTTTTTCCTACATTTTTAGCATGTGCGTCATAAACCTTAAATCGATCAAATATATTTATTGGATGCTCCCAGAGCTCATTTTCACATTTGATCTCGGAACTCTGGCATTATCGAATCATCTAGGAACCTTCGGCACGATCGACACAACTTTTTTGGGTAAGTTTTTTTTTTCAAGTCTTTTGTTGCTTTTTTTGTCACTTTTGTTTCCTTGGTTTGTATGAGTGTTGTTTTGCATGTTTTATTGAATGACCGTTGACATTTTAGTTTGTTTGAACTTGTAGAAGTGGTGTTTCAAGTTTTGCATTACCTTTCTTAAGTGTCGTATGGATAACCTAGTTTCTGAACTAACGGTCGTCGTTGTGGCGACTCTCCCCACAAGTTTCGTTGTTTGTCCATTTGACTGATTTATGCACTTTCCTTGATTGCACGCATGAAAATTCACTTAGATCTTCACCATCCTTCACTCATGAATTCAAATCTACTCGTTTTCAAGTTTCCCTTGGGTATATATGGGTTGTCTTGGCTCAGATCTAGCTCTTCCCAGCATACACAGTACATTTCTGGAACTCAAGGCTCTACCTTAGCTCCAGGAATTGAGCAAAGGCTGCTAGTGACTAGCTCTAGCTATGCTTTACATAGTTTTAGGAGACAATCCCTAAGTCTTACCCACTGGGATTGTGAAATGCGAAATCCCAGCCAACATCAAGCCAGACTGAACTGCACATTATGCAGTTCCAGTCCACAACAAGCGACACTGGACTGTGCTCTACACAGTTCCAGTCATCAGTACCTCTCACTGACAGTTGGGATTGCGTAATGTGCAGATCTAGCTGACAGTCCCTCACCTCTAAGAGTCAAAATTGCACAATCTTGCCCAGCAGTTACCCAATTTGTTACATGATCAGTCCTTGAACTGCTTTTGTTTTTCAGCTTAAATTTTCTTTCCGTGAGCGTTCACTCTATCTGCAGGTACATCAGTTGTTGAGAAAATTCTCAGCAGTATAGGAAGTATGGTTTCCAAGAGATTTGGATCAAATGATACTGTAGAGAGCAGCACTAGAGATGTGGTTGAACATGTGCTAACGAACTTGCCCATCTATGCAGACACACATTTGTTCGTAGAGAAGGACATGAAGATTACATGGCAAGAAACAAAGGACATATTTGCAGATAGCTTCAAGGAAGATCTGGAAGATGGAAAGGTATATTTCAACATTCATGAGTCAGGCTTGTATAGGGTTGCATGAAGGTACCTTCCTTCCGGTGCGCGGATATTATTCACTAGATTGTATCACATATCGATCCTGAGACAATGACACTGAGCAGTACCAGTGGAACACAACTTGCCACCTTCAGGATGCAAAAATACCATCAAATTTATCACTTGCTGTAGTTGGTGAACCACATGGATGCACTGTTCTACACTCCCAACAACAATGTGAACACTAGAGACATCGAAGTTCAGGGTGACACCCAAATAGGTCTATAAGATGAGATAAATCATGAATGCCTACCAACTCTTGGTCATCTTTGCATTCCACTTGTATTATCAAGACAACATGAAGACCTTTCTGTAGAGTTGGTTGGTTATGTTGGATTAGTTGGAAAATGAAGGAAGGTCATTTAACTGATCTGAAATGTTGGATCTTCAGCTGAAAGTGCATGTATCTAGTGCCATAAATCCACTAAAGGATGAGCAAGAAATATTTCATATGTCCATGTACCTACTTGATGTAATATGTTCCCAGCAGCAACACCACAGGAAGCAATAACAACAGCAGCAGTGAGCAGCGAACCGACACAAGACAAAGGCAAGAGGAAGATTTTCGAAAGCACAAAAGCTGAGCAAAGCTACAAGTTTAGAGAAGATCCTCTTGTTAGGAAAGTAGATTTGGAGATAGAGGCAAAGAGGTGACAATGCGAAAGGAGAGTAGAATAGAGGAAGAGCAAGAAGCAAAGGTTGAAAGATATAGAGAGGAAGTTGTAGGAAATAAAAAAGAAGTTGAAAGAAGAGCAAGAGGTTAGGAGGGGAGAAAGGGAAAAGAAGAAGAAACAGGAATAGGAGGAAAGGCAAGGTGCACTAACAATGCAAATTGTGCCTATATAGGTTGAAGTATCAGAGCAGCCAAGAGATGAAGAAGAGGGTGAGCAGGTGCAAGTTCAAGAACTCGCTCAATAGGTTGAGCAGCTGGTTGAAGCAATGGACATGGAGACAAAATAGGAGCCATTATACTAAGACATCGATCTCATGCCAAGAGCATCTGATGTCGCACCACAGTCTCCACTGCCTCTAGAATCACAACTAGTCTCAAGCGAGCAAGGAGAGGTTGTTCTCCTTGATGATGATCTAGAGATGGATGTGTACAATTTGTCATTTGATGAGTCACAATAAAGGATTGTACAGGCACGAAGACAACAACTCCCAAATGATCACACATCACCTGTGCACATAGAGGAAAGGGTGATTATATCAGATCTTAGAAGAGATACAACTTCCATGGTTGAAGCTTCTAAGGCTTATGCAGAAGCCACGAGCTCGATGGTCAAGTTCTTGAAAGCAGAGAATGATCGGATGGTAAGGGACTTGCAAGATGTCAAGTAGAGAATAGAGTAGTCCATAGGATCCACTATGGCAGAAATGAAGAAAGCGATACTTGTTGAAGTATCAACTCTAGAGACCACCATGCGAACACTGTATAACAGATTTGTCACCATGCACAAAGAAGTTTTCCATCTATACTGTTTTCACCAGCAGTGTGCAAAGACAATCCAAACTCTCAAAGACATGCATGCTACAAGGGAGCCCCACTTTACTTGCACAATATGATGAAGCCATAGACAAAGCTAGTCAAAGCACAGATTCAAATGTTGATTTGGGACTATGAGCAGCTCCCTCTACTTATCACCAGCATTGAGACTTCCTATGCATGCTTGTTTAGGAGTCTACATTTCATAGTGAGGACACACACGATCCTTTCAATCATAACCCTCACTCAAGCCATGAGGAAGAACCAAGCCATGCTAGAGGTTGATAGGTACATAGAGCAGTTGATGTGCGAAGCAACCAGTGATGACTTGCAGCTGAGCACAGAGAACATGCAGAATTACATCAGTGGTCCAACCACACTCAAGACAGTGTCATACATGCTTTGAGATGAGATGGACAGAAGTTTTAGAACCATATACCTGGAAACTATGGAGGCAAGAGACTGCTTCAATAAAGACATCAACAAATAGTACAAGGAAATAATAACATAGTACCAAGCTTTGTATCAGTTCATCACCAAAGACTAGCACGAGGAGGTTACCGAGTTGGTCTTTCCCCAAGACCTTGAGTGATGTTTTTTGTCTTGTTAGGTTGACTCAATCCTATTTTGTCCCACATGGGTATATGTGGAAATTGTATTATTGTAAATATGTTGTAAGTGAAATTCCAAGTGTCACTAGTGGAATGTGAATAGTCACTATGTAATGTGAAGAATCATGAGGGCATTCCAAGAGTCAGAGGGGAATGTCAAGGTTCATGCCACCCTTTGCTATATATAGAACCTCATAATTCATAGTACAGGCTTTTGGGAGTCAATCCTTTGGCTAGGCATTACTTAGAGAAGGCTTGGAGAGTATTGTGACGAGCCTTGGCTTATCCACATCGTAGAGCGAGTACATCTCTTTTGAGGAGTGGACGGTGTTGACTGTAATGTTCCACTATTGGGGCTAGTGGTTGTCAATGGTGTATGCATGGATGGAAATTTCACTTAATAATATATAACAAAGCCAACACGTTTTCATGCATATATTATTATTGTAGGTTTCTTTAACAGTGTATGTTATTTAATTTACGCATTTGTGTATGAACTATTTTGTATGCAGTTGTATGAATCTTGTTGCAAACATGTTGTTGGTTTAACCTGTGACTTTGGTTTGTGGAATATTCCACTTTCCAGCTTGTGATGTCATTCTTCTTGTGTGTTCCTTTCAGGATACGTACTATTCCAGGCTTCTAAGGAACACACTTCCTTTTCTTCTATGTGTGTTAGAACCCCCATGCATCTCGCTTGACTCATTGCAAGGTCATGCACTTGATTCTGATAAAGTTATCACACTTACCTTTACGCACTACCGCAATGAAGGCATTACTTTACTAACCACTGCTGAGACTCCTACTCCAAATGGTCTGAGGTCTAGTTGGGACTTCTTACTGAGGAGATCCCCTAACATGTTGGCATGTCCAACACTGTCAACATTTATGGCGCTAGAAGGAGGTCCAAATGACAAGTTTAGACCTCAAAGTCTGTTTTGAACCTCTGTACACCATCCATGACTTACATTACAATCTCAACTCCGACATGTTTTTCTGATGCACATGACTTCAAAGTGTCGGAGGACATCATAGATTACTTTTCACGTATCAAGTACGGTGGTGAAGGCGGAGCACGCTTGTTAAGACATGGAGTTGCCTTCTTAGGCTTCTTTGAAAGGAATGATGTCCCTTTAGATGACATTTCCTGTGGGTTGTTCCCTTACAAGTTCGACAGGCATGTTGACCAATGGTGTCGCACATTGCCCCCAACCTCCATTCACTCTTATGATAACATGATCAAAGAGTTAATTCATGGTTTCTATCGTTATGATTGAAAAGCACTCAATAAAAAAAAATTGGAAATATGAAAAGAACTTGATGAATCCATTTCACAATTTTGGGATCACTTTTGTAATCTCACTTTTCAAAGCCCCAAAGATGAAATTGATTGGAAATTTCTCAAAGAAATATTTCAGTATCTTCTTCACATATATAAAAATCCACATGAGTTGGAATCATTCGAACCCCTCCCAGCATACCTCGGTGTTAGAGCTTCCAAATCTAAGATGGACAAGGTTGTTGTCACAAGTGACCCTCCATCCTCTTCTCATCAGACAACTCTAGCTCCACAGGACGAGGTGGGAGAAGTTGTGAACCCATCTGTTGAACTGTCACATCCTCCCACCCCACCTGCTCTTAACATCTACATAGATTTGGACTATAACCCTGATGTTTTTCATGAGGTCTTGTCTTCTCAACCTCCATTCTCTGGTTCCTTTGATCCTCTGGATTGTACTGTGTTTTTTTCACCCATTCCAAACTCCACCTATGTTGTCATGAGGATCAAGTTGTTGAAGGAGTTGGTGTTGAGCAGCCAACCTGCACTGTCAATTTTTATGAGTATGTGTGGGAATATGAAGAAGAACCTACAGTGAGGGATGAACTCCTTCCATCTGTGCCTCGTCCACTTTTTCCTGACATCTTTTATGATTCTGCCATTTTCAGCTTTTTCTTGTGAAAATTCATTCCCGGATGTTTCTACTTCCGATTATTCACAGAAAACACAGGATGCCAATTAGTCATTTGATTACAGAGAGGACACATCTTTCTTTCTGAATCCACCCAATATTCATCTTTTCTTTCTGGAAATTTAGAGGGTGAAAATTTGTGTTTCTCATCAATCCCTCTGTATTATTGGTTATATCATGAGGATGTCGATGTACATCTAGAATTTTATGATCGTGGATTGCATGATCTCTTCACTCACTCATTCAATCATGATGTTGATTCACTTGTTATTGATCTTTCCAGGCCTCTGACCTTTGATTATCTACTCGCTAATGAGGTTGAAACCCCTCAAGATGTCGAGGCATTTCAGCTCGAGCTGATGGTTATGTTAGGTTCTTGCTGTCTTGAGGTCAATTCTGCTCCCAGTCAGAAATCTGTTGAAACACCCCAGACTCCTCATCACTCTCCTATTTGCATTGAAGATAGTCTTATCCATAGATCTCACATCCTCCACTAGAATCACATGATCCTATCACTCATGCATTGGAGGATTCATACGTAGAAATTCATGTTGCTAAGTGAAAGTTTTCTTCTTTATGCATGTTTTCGTGTTTGTCAAGATAAAAAGAGTGTATGTTCATTGTCTACGCACAGTTTAATGCTTCGCCATGGTATGTCCGCAGAGTGTTTGTCTTGTGCTTTTACTCTTTTCTTTTTTGTGGATGCATTTAAACTTTGAGCATGTTGGTATTCATTGTTTTATCTTTCTTTCATGCTAGTTCACCTGAATATCTTTCTTGTCGGCCATGGCTTCACCAACACAGGCCAACCAATGCGTTAAAGGTTGCATTGAAAGTATCACTTTACATGAGTAGGCCCATGCACTATTTAGCTTAGGAGTAGGAGTAGTGTTTGATTTCTTGTTTCCTTTTCTTAATCGCTTTGTTTTCCTTTTACCTATGTCCTTTGCTTGCTTGTTTGTTTGCTTGTTACACACCCGTAGGATTAGCTTCACATGAAACATGTTTGGCTCTTGAGACAAGAGGGGTGAAGTATAAGAGGACTTGTACAACTATCAACATTTGGTTATTTGTTATCCCCTATATTTATCAAGATCTCGCGTTCTTCATTCGATGATACCTGGATGGAAAATACATTCTATTCAGAGTGAGTCTTGGTGAAAATACAACGCTTGCACTTTAACTAGTATCGCCTACTCTAATTGGGTTTTCTATATTAGGTTAAGCCTTGTCAGCGTATTCAAGTAGAGTAAGGTGAGGGGGAAGACCTTAACAAGTATGTCAAAGGTATATATAATATCCTTCTTTGAAGGGACAACCTCTTCTGCTCTCAATAAGTTGAGATCCCTCTTCCACCTAATGGAATTAATAAGCTCCTATGCACAGTTCTCTGGAAAATAAATAAAATAAGGCAAAAGAAAAGAAATGCTTCCTACATAGGGAGGTGAAGAAAGTAACTCCTCTAGGGTACTGTTCAGGCTTGCTGACAGTGGAGCTATGATTGTGTTCTTGAAGTGACTCTGTCGAGGTACTGTCCAGGCCTGCTAGCAGCAAAGCAACACCAAAGATGAAACTAAAAATTTGACAATCTATATTACTTGTGCATCAATATACCCATCATCCCCAATCAAAACAACTTAGTTGAATTGGCTTGGTATGTGTGCTGACTGATCAAGAGAATGGTAGGGACTATATATTTAACTCAAGCTAGTGAGGAAGCCATGACGATCAAAGAATTGAACAATACTTCCGGAGGAGTTAGACTCGCTTTACACAAGACAAGGTCCATACAGAGCTCTGGAGTTCTACAAGTGTGTCACCAATGTTGTAGTGACTACAACCATCGTCCAAAATTTTTCCTTCACTTCATTTCAGAGCCTCCCTCCTTAAATCTCAACAGCTTGTATTGCACTGCCCAAGTACTTGTGTTTCCATTTGAATTTATATTTCGATTTACAACTTTTGTTCGCTTACTTGCGTTGTTGTCTAACCACAATCTGACCCCCCATGACTTGGTTTCATCCGGTTCTTGCACTGCCTTGGAAAATTGTGCAATCCTAAAGGGCATCCAGTTTTCTCTTAGGAATTACACAGTGCAGCCTAGCAATGAGCCTTGCTCTCAAGAATTGTGCAAATCAACCCAACAGTGAGCTTTGGCTCCAGAACTGCGCAAACCCAGCTGACAGCTATTCTTTAGCTAGGAAACTGCATAGAGCATGAGAGGTAGGCAGAGCCACTCAACCCAAGAACTATGCAAAAGAATTTTGTCAGTTGTTGTCTGATGCATATGCCAACAGGTTGCCCGTTTCCCTCTAGAACTACACATTTTCTCCACGCATGCATGGAATCCCTTCCCGAAAAAGAAAAAAAGCAAAAAGAATCCCTAAACACTTGAGTCAATCTTAGAAATTGTTGCCACTTGTTGCTTTTTCCTAGATTTTTGGCATCTGCATCATAAATCCTTAATCAATCAAATCTATTTAATGGACACTTCCAAAGCTCATTTACAAATTTGATCTTGAAGCTTTGGAATTCCTGAAGCATCTAGGAACCTTCGGCACGATCGACACAACCTTTTTAGTTAAGTTTTTCTTTTCAAGTCTTTTGTTGCTTTTTCTATCGCTTTTGTTTCTTTGGTTTGTGTGTGTTGTTTTGCATGTTTTATTGAACAAGAATTGGAGCTTTAATTTTTTTTAACTTATAGAAGTGTTGTTTCAAGTTTTTCATTGCCTTTCTTAAGTGTCGCACGCATAACCTAGTTTCTTCACTAACGGTCGTCGTTGTGGCGACTCTCCCCACAAGCTTCGTTGTTCATCCATTTGGCTTATTTATGCACTTGATTTGATTACATGCATGACGATTCACTCAGATCTACACAATCCTTCACTCATGCATTCAGATCTACTCGTTTTCAAGTTTCCCTTGGGCAGATCTGGGTTGCCTTGTCTCAGATCTAGCTCTTGTCGACATACACTGCACATTTCTGGAATTCAATGCTCTGCCTTGGCTCCAAGAATTGCATAGAGGATTCCAGTGATTGGCTCCAGTTGCGCTCTGTGCAGTTCTAGGAGACATTCCCCGAGTCTTGCCCACTAGGATTACACAATGCGCAATCCTAGCTAGCATCAAGCCAGACTAAAATGTGCATTGCGTAATTCCAATCCACAACAAACCACAATGGATTGTGCTATCATTAGTACCTCTCACTTAACATTGAGACTCTCAAATTTGCAGATTCAACCTGCAGTCCCTCACCTCTGAGAGTCACAACTGCACAATCTTACCCAACAGTTACTCAGTTTGTTGCATGCTCGATCCTTGAAGTGCTTTTGTTTTTAAGATGAAATTTGATTATCGTGAGTTTCCACTTTGTCTCTAGGTACATCATTTGTTTAGAAACGTCTCACCAATACATGCAACATGGTTTCCAAGAGAGTTGGATCAAAGGATACTGTAGAGAGCAGCACTGGAGATGTCGTTGAACAGGTGCCAATGAATTTCCCATCTATGCAGACACACAACTATTCATAGAAAAGGACATGAAGATGACATGACAAGAAATAAAGGACATATTTGAAGGTAGCTTCAAGGAAGATCTGGAAGATTGAGAGTTCTATGTCAACATTCACAAGCCAGGCTTGTACAGGGTTTCATGCAAGTACCCTACCTTCCTGTGTGCAGATATCATTCACTGGATTGTCTCACATATTGATCCCAAGATGATGACATTGAGAAGTACTAGTGGAACAGAGCTTGCCACCATCAGGACGGAAAACTACCATCAGATGTATCACTTTCCGCAGCCGGTGAACCACATGGATGCACTATTCTACGCTCCCAACAATAATGTGAACACTAGAGACATCTTGAAGCGTTGAGTAAAAGAGCCATTAAAGATCAGAGTGACACCCAACTAGGCCTACAAGATGAAATCACTCAGGAAGGCCTACCAACTCATGGTCATCTTTGCATGTTTCTTGTATGGTTTAGATATCACGAAGACCTTTCCGCAGAGTTGGGTGGTTATGTTGGATCAGTTGGAAAATGAAGGAAGGCCATTTAACTAGTCTAATGTGTTGGATCTTTAGCTGAAAGTACATGTTTCTAGTGCTCAGAATCCACCAAAGAATGAGCAAGCAAGATTCTATATGGCCGCGTACCTACTTGATGCAATATGTGCCCAACAATAGCACCACAGGAAGCAACAACAACAACAACAGTGAGTTGAAAATCATCACAAGACAAAGGCAAGAGAAAGATTGTCGGGAGCATAGAGGCTAAGAAAAACTACAACTTTAGAGAAGATAATCTTGTTAAGAAAGTAGCTTTGGAGATAGAGGCGAAGAGGCAACAATGCAAAAGAAGAGTAGAACAGAGGAAGAGAAGGAAACAAAGGTTGGAAGATACATAGAGGAAGTTGCAAGAAATAGAAAAAGGTTGAAAGCAGAGAAAGATATCAGGAGGAGAGAAAGGGAAGAGAAGCAGAAATGAGAACAAGAGAAAAGGAAAGGCGCACTCACAAAGAAAAATGTGTCTATACAGGTTGAAGAATCAGAGCATCCAGCAAATGAAAAAGAGGGTGAGTAGGTACAGGTTCGAGAAATCGCTTGGCAGGTTGAGCAGATGATTGAAGCAACGATCATGGAGTCAGAACAGGAGCCATAAGACCAAGACACCGATCTCATTCTGAGAGCATCCGAGGTCACACCACAGTCTCTTCCACCTCTAGAATCATAACCAATATTGTGCGAGCAAAGAGAGGTTGTTCTCCTTGATGATGATTCGGAGATGGATGTGTACAATTTGTCATTTGATGAGTCACAACAAAGGATTGTATAGGCACAAATAAAGCAGCTCCCAGATGATCACACATCACCTACACACATGGAAGAAAGGGTGATTGTATTAGATGTTAGAAGACATATAGTTGCCATGGCCAAAGCTTCTAAGGCTTATGTAGAATCCATGAGCTCGACAGTCAAATTATGGGTAGTAGAGAATGATTAGATGGCAAGGGACTTGCAAGAGGTCAGGCAGAGAATAGAGTAGTCCACATGATCCACCATGGCAAAAATGAAGAAAGAGATACTTGCTGAAGTATTAACTCTGGAGACCACCATGCAGACAATGTATAGAAGATTTGTCACCATGCATAAAGTGATTATCCATCTATACGGTTTTCAACAACAGTGTGTGAATACAACCCAAACTCTCAAAGACATCCATGTTGCTATTGCGCATGTACAGGAATGGACAATGAGGTACAAGGGAAACCCGCTTTACTTGCACAAGATGATGAAGCCGCAGGCAGAGCTAGACAAAGCATATATTCAAATGTTGATCCAAAACTATGAGTAGCTACCTCCACTTATCACTAGCATTGAGACTTCCTATGCATGATTGTTCAGGAGTCTGGATGTCATAGTGAGGATACATAGGATCCCTTCAATTAGAACCCTCACTCAAGTCATGAGGAAGAACCAAGTCATGCTGGAGGCTAGTAAGTACATAGAGTATTTAATGCGTGAAGCCACTAGTGATGACTTACAGTTGAGCGTAGAGAACATGCAGAAGTACATCGATGGTCCAACCACACTCAAGACATTGTTGCACATGCTTCAGGATGAGCTGGATAGGGGTTTCAAAACCATATACCTGGAATCTACGTAGGCAAGGGTCCACTTAGATAAATATATCACCAAATAGTACGAGGAAACAATAGTGCAATACTAAGCTTGGTATCAGTTCTTCATCGAAGAGCACCACAAGGAGGTTATCGATTTGGTCTTTCCCCAAGATCCTGAGCGATGTTGTTTGTCTTGTTAGGTTGACTTAAGCCTATTTTTTCCCACATGGGTATATATGGAAATTGTATTATTGTAAATATGTTTTAAGTGAAATTCAAAGAGTCACTAGTGGAATGTGAATAGTCACTATGTAATGTGAAGAGTCATGAGGGTAGTCCAAGAGTCAAAAGGGAATGTCAAGGGTCACCCCACCCTTTGCTATATATAGAACCTCATAACTCATAATACAAGCTTTTGGCTAGGCATTACTTAGAGAAGGCTTGGAGATTATTGTGAGAAGCCTTGGCTTCTCCACAGCGTAGAGTGAGTACATCTCTTTGGAGGAGTAAGTAGTGTTGACTGTAATGTTCCACTATTGGGGCTAGTGGTTGTTAATGGTGTATGTATGGATGTAACTTTCACTTAATAATATATAATAGAGCCAACACATTTTCATGTGTATGTTGTTATTGTAGTTGGACTATTTTGGTTGCTTTAGCAATGTATGTTATTTAACTTACACATTTGTGTATGAAATATTTTGTATGCAATTGTATGAATCTTGTTGTAAATGGGTTGTTGGTTTAACCCGTCACTTTGGTTTGTGGACTATTCCACTTTCCAACTTGTGATGTCATTCCACTCGTGTGTTCCTTTCAGGTTGTGTACTCTTATAGGCTTCTAAGGGACACACTTCCATTTCCACTCCGTGTGTTAGAACCCCCATGCATCTCACTTGAATTGTTGCAAGGTCACACACTTGCTTTCGACAAAGTTATCACACTTACATGTACACGCTACCACAGTCAAGGCATTAGTTTACTACCCACTACTGGGAATCCTACTCTAAATGGTCTGAGGTCTAGTTAGGACTTCTTACCGAGGAGATCCCCTGACATGTTGGCGGCTACAGCACCGTCAATAGAAGGGCATTGGATAAACTTCCATAAAAATCAAAGATGGAAGCAACATCCACCTCAACAACATTCTATTTGTTCCAGGTTTGTACAAAAAATTATTTTCTATTTGAAGTTTAGAAGACAAAGGAGATAAAGTAGCCTTCATTGGTGGCAAAGTAGATGTTTGGGGAAAATATTCAAGCTTAGATCAAGCTAAAATTATTGGTATCCAAGAAGGAAGGCTTTACAGATTAATATCTCCTATAAACCAAGCCCTAATTCACACTGAGATTAGCCCATGTGAAATTTGGCATCGAAGGTTTAGTCATCTACATTTCAAAATACTTCCAAATTTAAGTTCCATAGTAGATGGAATCCTAAATATAAAGAAAGATCATGAAGGTGTCTACAAGGGATGTGCTTTGGGAAAGAATACCAAGAGACCATTTGGAAGCAGTGCTTCACGGTTGAAAGAAATATTAGACTCATTCACTCTAATTTGTGTGGCCCTATGACTCCAAAATCACTTGGAGGCCATCTATACTATGTCCTATTCATAGATGATCATTCAAGAAAGACTCGGGTTTACTTAATGAAAACCAAGGATGAAGTATTTACAAAATTTCAAGAATTCAAGGCTAAAGTGGAGAATCTTACAAAAAGAAGAATCAAGATACTAAGATATGATAATGGAGGAGAATATACATCCAAAGAGATTATAGCCTTCTGTAAGGAGTCTAGGAATAAGAGGGAGCTGATAGCCCCATACAATCCAGAACAAAATTGATTTTCAAAAAGAAAGAATAGATCTATTGAAGAAAGTGTAAAAGCAATGTTACATGATCAAGATCTACCTAAGTATCTGTGGGAGAGGCAACAAAGGCAATTGTCTACATTCAGAATCGATGTCCTCACAGATCTCTAGATAACAAGACTCCTGAAGAAGTCTTCATTGGAAAGAAGTCATTTGTAGATCATCTCCAGATCTTTAGGTGTCCTATGTATATTCATATACCAAAGGACAAAAGAAAGAAGTTGGATCCTTCCAGTATCAAAGGTATATTTGTTGGGTAAAGTAACTTATCGAAAGATTATAGAATCTATATGAAATATGGACATCACATTGAAGTTAGTCGCGATGTTATATTTGATGAGAGTATAACATTCAAGAAGTCAAAAGAACTTTCTATAGATTCTGATGATGAAGAACTTTTGATATTTGAGGAGGAAGTTGACAAGGAAGGAGAAGAATCACACCATGAAGAAGAAGGGCCTAGTGAACCTGTTCAACCCATGGTCATTCTAGAAACAAGGAAAATACCTAATTTCTTGAAATCCACACTACTTGATGCAGAAGGCCATGGGGCAGTGCAAGGATCATTTAGAGAAAGTAAGAGAACCAAGAAATATTTTGGGTATGCTGCATACATGACAAAATTAATAGAAGCAGGACCATCCACCTTTGAAGAGGTTGTATAACATCAAGGATGGAAGGATGCCATGAATGAAGAGTATCAAACTATAATGAAGAATGGAGTATGGGAGATCATACCTAGGTCTGAAGACAAATATGTGGTTACTTCCAAGTGTATCTATAAGATCAAGCATGTAACTGATGGAAGTATAGATAAGTATAAAGAAATATTTGTGGCTAGAGGTTTCTCTCAACTTGAAGGCATCAACTATGAAGAAACATTTTCTCCAACAAAAAGAGATACAATGATTCGATCATTAGTCTCTCTAGCAGCATCGATGGGACGGAACATCCACCAAATGGATGTCAAGACCGCATTTCTAAATGGCACCATAGATGAAGAAATCTATATAGAACAACCCTTGGGATTTGAAGTCAAAGATAGGTTTTCGGATTGAAGAAAGAATTATATGGCCTCGAGCAAGCACCAAGGGCATGGTATGCTAGAATGAATGCATACCTACAAAGAATAGGCTTCAAAAAATGTTATCTTGACTCAAACCTTTATATTAAGGTTGAAAATAATGAACCTGTAATTATTCTTCTGTATGTAGATGATCTTCTCTTAACAGGTGTAGAAGGTTGAATTGAAGAATGTAAGAAGCAACTAGCAGCAGAATTTGCCATGAAGGATCTTGGGTTGATGCATTACTATTTGGGACTAGAAGTCTGGAAAGGACCGAATGAAATCTATTTGGGTCAAGGAAATTATGTGGTCGATATTCTAAATAATTTCAACATGATGGACTCTAAACCTATGACCACTCTGATGATCACAAACTTGAAGAGACTGAGGAGTTCCAAATCAAGCCCCATGTATCCTTCCAAGTATAGACAACTTGTTGGCTCATTGATGTACTTGATGAATACTTGACCAAATATATGTTTTGCAGTAAATGTACTCAATCAATTCCAATTGGATCTGAAGCATGATCATTGGATAGAAACAAAGCATATTTTGAGATATCTGTGAGGAACCATCAACTACTGTATAAAATATGATAGAAGGAATGTTGTAAAATTGATTGAATATACATATTCTGACTGGGGAGGCAATGAACATGATTGAAGAAGTGCTACGGGAGGATGTTTCAGTTTAGGATCCTCCATGGTCTCATGGATGAGCAGAAAGCAAGACATTGTTTCTTTGAGTAGTGCTGAGGCTAAATATGTTGCAACATATGAAGTAAGCAGAGAAGTAGTATGGTTAAGAAAGATTCTATCTAACTTGTTTGAAGGACTGATGAACCCTACAATGATACTTTGTGATAACATCAGTTGTATTCATTTGTCTAAGAATCCATTGTTTCATGGAAAAACAAAGCACATCAACAACAAGTATCACTATATTCAAGAGATAATACAAAATGGTGTGTTGCAGCTACAATATATATCCACCTATGAACAGGTAGCTGACATGTTGATGAAATCACTTCCGAACAAGAAGCTTGTATACTTAAGGGACAAGCTTGGTTTGGTTGATTTGACCTCCCTAATTGAGAGGGAGATATAGAAACTACATTCTTGTCTTCACTTGGGAAGAAAGAATGGAGGATTGAGTAACCATCTAGCATTCGATACTCTTTGAGAATGTGGTAGGACACTCAAGATAAGAGTAGTTGTGGACCGCTATAATTTGACGATTATCTACCCAAGATAAGAATAGTCCAATGGAAGGTCATACTCTGTGAACACTCGGTTGGAGTATGTACCCCAGGAGACAATGATGAATGGTGTCTATACATCATTGATCTCACCAGCATTGTGCTCTGATCTTGTGGAGAGATAAAGTTCTTAGACGAGGCCTTGCTATGTGACAATGTTGGTTAATATGATGCTAGACAAATAAGTTACCAATTGGACTCTTCTTATGAGATCTCTTCAGATTGAGAATGACCATGTACATCTTATGAATACCTCCCTAGTTGAGAGGGAGTGTTGAAAAATGTGTAACTGGGTTCGATATTCATAAGTGTGAAATTTATTCTTGTAAATATAAAATGAAAATAAGTTATTATTATTATTGGAGCACAGGTTTCATGCTCAAGTTACTTTATCTTATAGTTCAAGCGCCCATTGAGTGCTTCTAGGGTTTGTCCTAGGTATAAGAGTCATTAGCATATATTGAAGACCCTATGGGCACATTATAAATTGTAAAGAAAATTGTATTTTGTCATTAAAGTGTCAAAATACCTCTAAGATCAAGTTGACTTAATGAGTTGTCAAGTCGGCCTACATGAAGAGCCACGTCCACCCTTGAAGAAGCCTAAATATAAAGGAACACGTCCTCCACTTGGATCACTCACTCACTCATCTCTTATGTGAAGAAGCAGAAGAAGAAGAAGTCGAAGAAGGAAGCGTGAAGAAGAGGAAGTCGAAGAAGTCTAAGTGTTTTTAGGCCTTATCTATCTCTCTTGGGAAGATCGAAGTTAGGGTTTATGTGCTGGGATCTCTTGCGATTCGATTTTGGAAGAATAAGAGAAGGGAAGGCAATGGAAGGTATCTTAGGGAATCTTAGCAGCCCTAAGACTCAAGGCAAGGCAAGTGAAGTCAAGAGGAAGGCTATTAGAGGGAGATCAAAGTCTACTAGAGAAGCAGCAGCAATTGCAGTAGTTGTTGGGGAGAAAAATTTCGGATCTACTGGGAGGTCAAAGATATTGCAATAGGAGGTCGTGGTAGACTTGATCTAAGAGGGTATTTGTCTGAGTCTCTAGGTCATGGTATTCATCAATTGAAATATCTAAGAAAAGAAGAGATTTATGGGTTTTCCCCTCAAGAGGAGGGGTTTTGTCCCTGGCTTGCAACCTATATACTGTGTCACTATTCTTACTATTTTGGTAGTTGTTTGATGTATTGCACATTGGAATAATAACGAACAAAGCTAATAAGTAAAAGATAACATAAACGATTATCAAGTTAAGAGAATTAACGTATTCATTGCCCTATTGAATTCTCAACAGATTATCATATCACGATGGATGGATTGGTTAGATTTAGGGATAGGATATATGTGCCAGATAGTTGTGAGCTCAATAAGGTGATCTTGGGAGAGTTCCATAAGAAACCATATTCAAATCACCCGAGTTATCAAAAGACACTAACAACAGTAAATAAATTCTATTATTTTCCAAATTTGAAGAGAGAAGTAGTAGAGTTTGTGGCTAGGTGCTTGGATTGTCAGCAAGTGAAGGCAAAGTGCAAGCATCCAGGTGGAATGCTACACCCGATTCAGATTCCATAGTGGAAATTGGAGGTCATTTCCATGGAATTTATCATAGGTTTGTCGAGGACATTGAGACATCATGATTCCATCTTGGTAGTGGTGGACAGGTTGAAAAAGGTGGCACACTTCTTTCCAGTGAAGTCTACATTCTTAAAGAGTGATGTAGCACAAGTCTTCGTCAAGGACGTGGTCAGATTGCATGGAGTTACGAAGAAGCTTATGACAAACAAGGATGCGAAGTTCACTTCCAAGTTTTGGAAGGAATTATTTGCGAGTTTGGGCACAGAGTTGGCCTTCAGTACAACTTATCATCTACAGACAGATGGACAGATAGAGAGGGTCAACAGGATATTGGAGGATGTGTTGAGGATGTATGTGATGCATCAACAACGGAAGTGGGAAGAGAACCTCCACTAGTAGAGTTCGCTTACAACAATGGGTATCAATAATCTTGAGACACTTTATGGGCTGAGTTGTAATTCTCATATTAGTTGAAGTGATCCACTTAACAGGGTGTTGATTGGACCATACATGTTGGCGGAATTGGAACAGGAAATGCAGGTAATCAAGAAGAATCTGAAAGCAGTATAGGATAGGCAGAAGATCTATGTAGATCAAAACAAGTTGTTTAAGGAGTTTCAGGTTGGGGAGCATGTGTACTTGCGCATCAAGCCGAAGAAGAGCTCCTTGCAAATTGGATCGTGTGCCAAGATGACACCCCAATTTTGTGGACCTTTTAGGATTATTAAGAGGATTGGGCCAGTAGCTTATCAACTTGCATTGCCTCCAACAGTGAAAATCCATGATGTTTTCCATGTGTCATTGCTTAAGAAGTATGTTAAAGATGTTGATCATGTGATTGGCTGGTCTGTATTACAGGTGGAGCCAGAAGGAGAATTACAGCCAGAACCGCAGTACATTTTGTAGAGAAAGATGCTTATGTTCCAGAACCAAGAAATCAAGCAGGTTAAAGTGAAATGGAAGCTCTTTGGGCCTGACAAAGCTAAATGGGAGATGGTGGATCTGATGAAGACTATGTATCCTTCCTTATTCGCTAGTTGAGTGGATGTTTAGGTATATGTTTTTGGTATTTGTTTTGGGTACATGTTTTGGTAATGTTTTGTATATGTACATATATATATGGATGTAAATGTTTCCATGAACTATGTTATAAAGCTCAAATAAGCGGTATGGGTCTTATGTCATTATGATGTTATACTTGTTATCTTGTCATGTTGGTTTTCTTCTCAGCAGGATGATCATTGTAAATACTGCAACAAGCTAAGTTGTAAATTTCCATGGGTAGTATGTTTTGCTTACAACAACCTTGTTGGTTGTAGGTGTTGTTGAACACTGAGGATGGTGTTCCCCTAAGGGGGAGGATTCTGTAACAGCCTTGGTAAAAAAATCCATGTAAAAGTTAATAAAGGAAAAATATTTACCAAGGTCATGGGACACTTACTCCAAGTTAAATGTTGGGAAAACGCATAGTTATGGGGATCACTGGTGATTAATTAACATCTAAGAAAATTGGCAAAGGCAATGGAAAAGACTTGGGAAAGGCAAAATGACATTTTGGCACATTTATTTATGAAAATAATGGAAATTAGGAGAAAAGGGAGGTGAAAGGTCACAGGTTGCATGTGAGGAGGAAAATGAAGGAAAATAATGGAAAATGAAGAAAATAGAGACCTCATTAATAAAAAGGCTTCTGAGGATTAGTTCATAGACTTTTGTTAGTTCAGTTTTGGAGCTCTCTCTTTATTCTCTCTCTCATACTCTTGGACACTTACAGTTTTCTTGGAGCACTCTTGGAGGAGTGTGGCATGCTTGGATTTTTTGAGCAAGAAGGCAAAGGAAGAGCAGGAAAGCATAAGAGGACATCGGGATCAACAAATACAATGAGTTTTTCTTGCAGGTACAAAGTTGCATGTATGTTTTCCTCACTAGTTTGTTTATTGGTCATGATCTGTCATTGGCATGGAGGATTGCCTGGATTCACAGTGGATTTCCCTAGCCTTGCCATTTCCAGGATAGCTATTGTGTTGTGGGTTCATTTTTTTTCTTGGTTGGTTCTCATGTTTCCTTTAGCTTGGGTTGAGTTACTAGTTCCTTGGAAGCCTTGGTTGGACAAATGCTCTAGAAGCCATTTAACAACTTGAGTTGAGTTACTAGTCTTGGAAGCCTTGGTTGGACGAATGTTGTGAAAGCCCTTGGTGGGTTGAGTTACTATTCCTAGAAGCCCTAGTTAGACAAACGCTCTAGAAGCCCAGTGGATGCTGTGGGTTGAGTTACTAGTCCTGGAAGCCTTGGTTGGAACAAACACTCTAGAGCCCTGGAAGGCTTGGATAGAGACTGATCTGGTGATGGTTTATGATGTCCATTTGTGAGGTGGAATCACTGTTTGATGAGTTGAGGTGGTTTGGCCTCTAAAAGCCCTGGTTCGGCTTTGATGGATTGTTCCATGAGATCCCACATTCATGCTTAGAATATGGCATGTGGGTGATTGGTTGAAGAGAGATTTGGCTCAGCCATGTCTACGGTCGGGTTGTTCATGGAAGTCCCACACTTGGTTGGCCTTTGCGTCATTAATATGAGGTTATTTCTCCTTGTTAATTCATGAGTATTATACTGGTTTATATGGTTGTTGTTTCCTTGGTATTTCTGTTGTTATTATGATGGTTATGAACATGTATTATGACAATGGCTATGTATGGCTCTCATCATTTTTTACTTGTAAATGAATGAATAATGTATCTATGACCTAATAGATGAAACTGCAGCTAATGTGTTGAGGCATCAATGCTTCGTAGTGATTCTCAGATAAATATGAGACCCCTATGCTTAGTTCTACTATTAAGACCTATAGCTTTCATGTTTGTGAAATGTTTAATGAAATACCTGTCATGGCTAGTAGGGGTCCAATCTAGTCCTTGTCAATGTTTTTGCAAATGTATCATTTTTCTATTGTGTAAATTCATCTCTAAAGGTGTCATTGAGTTTTGGGTAGTGACTTGGGTCTAGGCCTTAAAAAGTGGCACAAATCTTGGAGTCGCAAGCATGACACTGGGAGAAAAATTCCCTGGATGCTCAATTTCCCTTGCCGTGGTAGCGTCTGGAGCCTCCTAGACGCACCTCGGTCCATATCAAGGGATCGTTCAGGGTTTTGATGCACTAAAACTTCAGTTGGTCTGAGGGGCTAGTTATTTGAGTGATTGGGATGGATCTTGGAAGTTCTGTTGATGATGTGGAAAGTCTGTGTGATGTGTTTCATCGGTTCCACTTCCTTAACTAACACATAGGGAGTTGAATCATATCATAGTAACTTCTCGTCAGATGTTTACCCTGGTTGGACAGTTACTTGGGTAGATGTGGGAGGAGGGTGTTACACATATGCACATGAAGGTTGGAATTAAACACTCAACTGAAACATATAAATTCAAGGTTCATTGACTGCATATTCAACTCCTTTTGGGTCCAATCAGTGGCACATGTCTGAGTCTTTGATGAATCTTGAGGAGTCGTTTTTATGCTTTTTGTGGCCCTAATTTATGAAAAGGTACAGTGTGCATTAAAGTTCCTAGAGTTGGACATGACTAATATATGGGATCATATTTGGTCTTATTCAGAGATGAGTTTTCTTTTGTGTATCTTGGTTCAATCTAAACTAAGGTCACTAGTTTATTAGTCGGTTGAGGTAGATTCATGCCCTAATTAGAGAAGTGACTTGGCTAGCACTAGGACTTTCACTATCTAGGATTTGCAGAAAGTGTAATGTTGAAGTTTGAGTTAGAAACAAGACCAACAAAAGATTAAGGCCAGTGAATAGTGCTTTGGTATATTCTAACCATCATCAGATCAATAGGAATCTACGAGGTCTGTAGAACTTAGTAAGATCTATCCTCTAAACATCGCGTGGGAAAACAATAGTATATTCACTAGATTTCTCAAACCTGTAATAGCCCAAATTACTTAATAGTATTAAGATAATTATGTTGGAGGCATTTCTAGAAAGCAGATCTTTGTTCCTAGTCTTGACAAATCTTTTGGAAAAGTTCTAGCTGATAAAATACTAATTTCTAGCTTGATTAAGGACTAATTTCAGGTCCATCCGAGAGTATACTGCTACAAAGTGCAGTGCAATAGTTGATGATGTTAGCATTAACAGTTAGGGTTTTTTGACCATAAGCTCCAGGGTTGATATATTAATTTTGGGGTCATGTACATTGCTATTTATAGCTGATACATTGAAGCATGTGATTTGTTTGAGCAGTGCTATGGTCTCACAAGAGAAGAATTGTATCGCAGAGATTAGATGGACTATGGACCATTGGGAAGAAGCAGAGGTAGTGACATTGTAGTAGTGGTAGTACCATGATGACAATAGCATAATTTTGAGAATGATATGATAAGAGCAGAGGCACTACAATGGTGTTATTGGCAACCATTTATTTTTAGTTTTGAGCATAGGTGGATCAAGTCTGAAAATTGTGAAACGTGGTTCGCTTGTTGAATAGGGTGACAAGGTGGTGCTAGGGTAGGTTGGAGCCTATGCAGGGCATTGGAGCGTCCTTTCAGTCAGAGTTGATAAAGCAAAGGCATTGGAGCATCCTTCCAGTTGGAGCTGGTAAACTAGGCGTTAGCGCTAGTAAACTAGGTGTTAGAGCGTCCTTCCAGTTGGAGTTGGCAAGTCAGGGAGTTGGAGCTTCCCATTGTTGTAATCTTGAAAGGATCTATATTAAGAAGCATTCAGTGGTTTTTCTCCTAGAATGCTTTCCACCTAAAATCTTGTACTTATTGTCTTCACTGTTGTGCATTATTGAATGGTGTTGTTAACGGTTTATGTTTAATGTGATGCTAATGATAATTAATGATCTATGAAGCTAAATTGATTAATTGAAGACAAATACTTATCACGCCCCTCTAAGTGTTTCCAACTCAAACAATGTTGGTGTGGGGTCTGAATGAGGCCAGACCCACACACAAAGAATTTGATGAGGAGGCTCGAATATATATATATATATATATGCACACACACATACACACTTATATGCCTATTCCACATCCATCTCTGCCTCCACCAATGCTCGATATCGACTCCTTGCAGAAGATCTCCTTGAAGGGGTCGCAGTTGTACACTCTGAGGCCTCGCTATCGATCTCTGCTGTCGACTTACTCCACTAAGGTTCAACCATTGATTGGCTCGAGAAAACGTTTGTGCAAAATAGTCCCTGTGTGGAATAAGTCATCCGCCAGGCAAAGATGCATAGAAAAAATGTGGCAGTTGTCTATAACGACTTTTTGAAAGTTTTTCCGGCAAGTTTTTCCGGTCGAAATCCGGCAAGAATTTATTGGAATCGCAAGTTTGATAGCTAGTTTCTGCACAATGAAAGCGTCCCAGGGTTTTCAAGGATGCTGAATCCAAATATGCAGTTAAAAAACCATTTTAACTGCAACAAATCAAGATTTAACCTCAATTTCTTCCGCCGGATTCCGTCACCGGAATCTCCAAAAAATCGCATTATAGACAACTCCAAAAATGTGTAGAGACCAACATAACAACAAATTACGGAAATGATTGTGAAAATGCATTCTCGAATAACAACAAAAGTGGAGCCTATAGTAACTACCAAATAATAAAAGTAGTAACTCTCGTTAATTATTAAATCCATTCCAACCATACAAATTGCGAAGCCTAAATTAAATAAAGGATTTCTAAGAAATCTTGAAAAGCGTATTGTATTTGAGGTTTGTCAAATTCCATCCTTGTTAGCGAAGTGACCGTCGTCGGTGTGATTGGGCACACAAAGAAGCGTTGTATATTCACACCTTCCCTACACTCGACTCCAAGTAACGCATAAGAGCACAAAGCCAAGCCCAGCCCAGCCCACTCCTGGTGTCCCAATGGCTTCATGAATTTAGGCGTAGTTGTCAACAACCCTGCCCGCTGTCCCAGGTCCTTTTTTGGCGAGTATCGAGCCCTGGTCCTGGTCCTCGCCCCGCGGCCAAAAACCCATGGAATCTTCATATTCCAAAATTACCCAACACGGTCTGTGAGAAACAAAACCCCAATCCCCCATTTTGGCAGATTTGCTTTTGATGTCCGAAGATTTTTTATTTTTTATATACAGTGGGAATAAGGGATGGTAGACACACGGGAAAAGGAAAATCTGTTCTATCGAAGGTTTGTTCTGAGAGTGATCAGCACCAGGCGGTTCTGGTTCCTTCTGTTCGTGTCAATCTATGGGATTCTCATATGTTCGCTGTGGAAAACCGTGAGATCCGTGCTCAGATGGCAGTCGGGTCTGCAGGAGCAACCGAGCGTGGGTTGGCCGGCGCTCTACGCCTCGGTGCTGCTGGGTGCTGTCTTCGGAGCTCTGGCCATGGTGGCTATGCTCGCCGCTACAGTTCCGGCCATGCTTATAACGTGGATTACAATACTCGTCCTGCTCACCTTCGCCGGGAAGCCCAGGGATTTGCTGGTATTGGAAGGCAAGAGGATTACTAAAGATATAGGGTCTTTTGCCTGCAAGATTATGCTTAGAGAAGGGAATCTTATTGCCGTGGCCTGTGCGCTGCTCAGTTTTTTTCTTCTCATCCACCGACAGGATTGAAGGGCTTTTATGTTTATGTTAAGGATTTTCCGTATGCGCTCACAGTTCTGGAGATCTGTTGCATCCCGGAGAGCGGCTGAAATTCTAGGAGGATCCATGGTTTGGGATGTTATTCTTCTCTTCGTCAAAGCTTTCCCCGGCGAGAGGTCGAGGGTTCGATCCCAATTCCTGCTTCCAAAAGAGTTTGTGTTGATATTTGCCTTTAATCTATATTTTATACTTTCTGAATAAATATATATATTGTTTGTCTTCATTCTATTTGCCTAGTGGTAGTGTTCGCCTTTCATGGAATCTTTCCCGGATCTTGGTTGTCCAATATTGTGAATATTAATGCGAATGATAGCAAATTACTCATATCATTTTATTACTTTTATCTATCCATTGTTTGGAATAATAACTTTAATTTAATTTTATTTTTATCTTACGTTTTATTATTATTGGAGTTATCTAACGAGGAGGCGGAGGAATTTTCTGGATGGTCAAAAGTGGTCACAATCTAGGCAGAAACATTTCAATTTTTTTTTGATAGAGACTGTTTGAATCCTGTTTTTGATGTTGGAAATGGATTTAGCACCATCAAAAACGTCTAAGACACTTAAAATTTTGAAATTTAACTTCTATAACTTGGATTTACAAAAATCCTCCTGGATTTTCTCTAAATATGACTAGAATTTCCATAACTTTTCGGACAATTCTTCGGGCTAATTAGACTACAACCTTATTATTCAAACATTGTATGAAATTTCAACGCCTATAATTGAAAAATGAAATTAATTTAATTTCGATTTGATTTGATTTGTGTAAACTTTTAATGCAAATATTTGGCAAATGGAATTGGAATTGGACTTGGAATTGATTACAGAGTTTGAGTTACGACCCTATCCTATCATATTTGTGAAATTTTAATGCCACATATGAAATTGGTAGAACTATATCACATTTGGTGGTAAGGACAGGAAATACATGTACATATATTGTCATAAACCTTCTTGGGGAATTCAAAATCCCATTAACATTAAAAATAAATATGATTTTGCAAATAGGGTATCATTCCTATATATATATTAAAAAATATATTATCATATTTGTGGTGAAATTTTAATGCCACATATGAAATTGGTAGAACTATATCACATTTGGTGGTAAGGACAGGAAATACATGTACATATATTGTCATAAACATTCTTTCTTTGCGAATTCAAAATCCCATTAACATTAAAAATAAATATGATTTTGCAAATAGGGTATCATTCCTATATATATTAAAAAATATCTTATCATATTTGTGAAATTTTAATGTCACAAATGAAATTGATAGAACCATATCACATTTGGTGTTTAGGACAGGAAATATATGTACATATATTGTCAAAAACATTGTTTGGGAATTTTAAATCCCATTAACATTAAAAATATGATATGATTTTGCAAATAGGGTATCATTCCTATATATATTAAAAAATGTCTTATATATTTACTTAGAACTGATTTAGGAATACCGAAAAAAAATGATATTTCATATTTGTATTAAAATATAATTTATATATTTATTTAGAAGTTATTTAGGAATACGGGAAAAAATGTGATGTTTTATATTATATATTAAAATATAATTTATATTATGTAGTTTTAAACCCAAAAATGATAATTTATATTTGTATTAAAATATAATTTATATTAAGTAGATTTAAATAGGTTAGAATATAAAAGAAATCATTTTTTATTTAAAATTACAAATATTAAATTGTCTAAAAATTTTGGGATTATTATTATCTAATTTTAAGGTCATGGCTAGACACTAAATTAGTGTATGAGATCTTGTATGAGATTCTCTTGTTTGTGGGACAAGGGACCTAATATCCAATTTTAAGGTCAATTTTGAGGATGGGTGTATGAGACCCCTTTGTTTGTGTGACAAGGGACCCAATATTCAATTTAGACACTAAATTGGTGTATGAGACCCCTTGTTTGTGAGACAAGGGACCCAATATCCAATTTAGACACCAAATTGGTGTATGAGACCCCTTGTTTGTGAGAAGGGACCCACCTCCTTGTAACGATTTGACTGCTAAATCTACGAAAGCATTCATACTCTACACCTCTGATTTTGAACTTGTAACCTCTTAGAAAAAAACACATGCTCTTAACCATTAAGCCCACTCAAACTATATACCCTATCTTTCTTATACCATTTCACTTTATTAAAAAACACATATCATATTACATAAAAATAATAATATTGCTTCACTTGTACCAAAGTGTGAGTGAGCACAACAAATTAGGCTACACTTTAATAAAAAATTCATTTCCTCTCTCAAACCAACTTACCCTAACAACAAAAGCGGTAGGAAACGAAAGCTAGGTATATAAAGGAAAGGCCAAATCAATCGCTCGTGAAAAGAGTTGGAGAAGGTCCAAAATCTTAAAAAGGGAAAGAGGAGAGAAGAGGAGAGGAGAGGAGAGGAGAGGAATGGCTAGAAATGTTAATAGAAGAAAGAGGTAGAGTGGGAAAACATTGATACAGAAAGCACCACGTGAGAGAGAAACAATTAGATCATAGAAAATCATCTTGGAAGACATGCTCATTGTCTGAAGTTCAATCTCTTTTTGTTTTATCTTATAATCTATCCAAAATACATATTTTAAATTATAAAATTAATGAATAAGATTAAAAATTTATAATTTATCCAAAATACATATTTTAAATTATAAAATTAGTGAATAAGATTAAACATACTTTTAGTATTTTTGTTTTTGAAATAAAGAATTTTACAATATTTCAGGGTTGTTGTTGAGGATTTTGATGATGGTGATTATCACATTTATTTATTTTTACCAGTAGATATTGTGATTTCAATTATACAATTTAACTAGTGAATTTGGTTAGTTATATCAAACAAAATTTAATTAGTTAATTTGGTTAGTTATACTAAATATGAATTGTTTATGTTAATTTGTCATCTAAATTATTTTTATTGAAAATATTTATTAATTAAAGAGAGGATTTATAATCTATATCTATATCTATATCATTAACAAACTTAGACTATTCTTATTTCTAATATTCTAAGATTATTATTATTTATAATATTCTTTATGGGCATATAAATATGTTGTGTAAATAAATGAGAGTTGGGTAAGTTAAGTAACATTTCATTATATTTTAAATTAAAATACAATCAATAAACTAATAAAGATGTGCACTTGTGGTGTTAACTTTTTTAAGAGTGCCGTGGAGGCAATGTTGAAAGGGGAAATAGAGATGGAAATAGCTATTACCATGTGTCTCTCTTTTTTGTTAAATATAATAGAGGAATCGACAACTAGGCTAGTCTCATACTTCTGTGATATGGGGTCAATTTTGACTGCTATCACTATTACCCAAAGTCTTCATGTCCTTTATTTCCTGTGTCTTTAAGTCTTATTTTTGCAAGCTTTAGGGAAGGGGCACACATTGTTCATGCACACTGTAGAATAGAATTTATCTACCTTTGGGGAAAACGCTAATGCATGCTAACATTCATGTATGTTGTGGCATTGATGTTGGGTAGCTACAACATTGGGGTTTGATATATTGCCATGCATGTATGAGGAAACATGGTTGAGAATATGTGTAACAATTACATCTAAGATTCTCTAGTTCCTAGCATTAAAGATTTCTTAATGAACCAGTGTTGAAGCACTTGAAAGTAATGAGACAGTTTAGGATACTATTTAACAATGAAAGGGATCCCATTCCTTGTATTGTGTAGGGTTGAGGGGGAAAGAGATGCTAGTGAGTGGGATTGTTGTTATAAAAATGGTTTGATATGTAATATTTTTATTGTAATAATTGGAATTGGGATGATTGAGGGAAGCACGAGCTATAGTTAGTAAATTCTTCCTTCTTGTTTCATTCACTGGCATGGGGGTGGCATCAATTTCAATTGGTGCCTATTGTTGGAAGGAAAAGCACTTCCATGGAGATATTTCCCCAAGTGCATTTTAAAATAAGTATTATAGACTTTGTTATTAATGTGTTGATGTTTGATAATGTTATTGTTGTTATATATGAGAATTATGTACTTATTTCTTGAAGATTACAGGCCAAAAGTTAGATTTGGTTTGGGAGGGCATTTTGGGATGTCTAGCACATATCTGTATGCAAAATTGAGGTTGTAGTACAACCATATTTGTAAAGCGAAGGGGCATAAGTCTATTTCTATTATGTAAATTAATCTTCAAAAATTTCAATTGGTTGTAATATGATTTGTGGGTATCTCAAAAGAGGCCAAAATCATGAAGGATTTGTAATAATTTTATGAGGAAATTGACTATACGTTTAATTTCCAACATATCATCTATGATAATTTGTGTAACAAAGATTAAGTTTTAAGAGTTTAAATGGATGAATACATTCATGGATAATTGATTTTTTTTTGTTGACAGTGTTGATTTCAAGACTATATTTCTAATTGCATATGATTTCCATGTAAGAACATTGATTACACTTTAATTAGGTCATTGAGCACATGCCCAAATGGTATCAGTGTCACTAGTTACAACACTAGTGTAACATGACTTGGAAAAGAGATTGTACACGAACAATGACAAAACGCAGGGAATTTGTTTTCTAAAATCTCTCAAAAAATGATGTAAAATTTTGTGATGGAGAAAATTAAGATTTTTCAAGGCCAATTAGTGTAACCCTTGAATTATACACATTAAATTTCAAGGTATATTGTGTGAATTATGATTCCGAAGACGGATTTGTATAAAACTTTGCGGAAATTAATGAAAATTCCCAATTTTGAATGAGACACAAACATATAATGGTCGCAATGGTGACAATTTGACAAGTAATGGGGTTGGTTTCCTTCTTTTGGTAGAGATTTAATGCATTAATGAGCCATGGAATGAAGTTGAGCAACCACAATTGAATTCTTGGCCATTGCTATATATATATATATATATATATCTTTGAGATGAACAAAAATACAATACTCGGGTTCTCTAGGCACAATCCATAATGGATCATTGAGATATATATCTCTTCATAATCTTTCCCTATAGTAGTACATCCAACAAAATCCACATCCTTCATAATATCAGCTATATTATTTATCATGTAAACAAAACATAAACTTAATAATGCCTAATACAATCAAATTACAAGTTAAAAAGAAGTTTAGAAATCATTTAATGCAAAGTGATGGATGACCGTTGCATGACCATATTTTATTTCTTCCAAAGAACCATAAAGCTTAAGTAGTTCAAGTCTTTCCTTAGAGAGTTGATCTAAACTCTTGTTGTGCTCCCTAGAAACATGAGGATAGTTGATCCAAATAAATTGATTAGATATTGCATTTAATTGTAGTGTTAGAGGAAGGAGAGAACTATTTTGTACTTGAAGATTTCCTTTCATCCAACGAATGACCATTAGATGAATCACCCATGATATGATGCTTATCATTTCCTTTGTCTAAAGTAGATTTTAGCAAATAGTATAAGGCCTTGAATTCCCCTTGGTTGTTTGTTCCTCTTCCAATATTAAATTTGGTCTGAACTTTGTGTGTCTATAAAATATAGAATGAAGCATGTGAAAATTCAGCTAACGCCGAATCTTATTGCAGCAATTGATGTTATTTCTTCTATTTGTTAATTAATTACACAAATTATTTGTTGTGTGCTACGGAAAATATCGAAACAAATGCACTGCAACCTTCACAAATAAAATATTGCAGAAGAAATAAAAATGTTGGGAGAAATAGATGCACACACACACAATATGACACCGTTATTTTTGGACTAATTCCTCGGAAAAACCCAACTTGGGAAAACCCGTGCAACAGCTGAGGGTTTTGCTATTATGGAGTAGTGAAAATCTGAGTATAATCTATGGATTCTTAAACTAGCAATCCAAATAGAGAAATAACTGGCAATAATAACTAGTGAGAAAACATTCTCACTCCACAGGGGATCCAACGCTGACCTCAACTCAAATTGAGTTGCTCCTTGCTCCCTCTGCGCAGTCACTACGTCCGACAAGCTTGAAACTACGTCTCCTCTCACTGTCTCGTCAGTTGCTGTCTGGGAAACTGATACTCTTTGCCTCCAGACCCTCTACCCAACTTCTAGCTTAGAATTTCTCCTTCTCCCCAACAAAACAAAAATCTCCCCAAGAGGGATCTGCGCTGCCTCTCTACAATGTACTCGTCAGAACTGGAAAATCTTCCTCTAACCTCATTATCTCTTCCCCTCTCTCACTACTTTGATCTCACTAAATCACCTCTGGAAACTGAATGCTACTACTCTGGAGATCAATTTCATAGCAAAATCAAATGCTCAACTGATTTAGTGTGTCTTCTCCAAGCCCCGTCAAATTCTTCTTATAATCCTCCATTCAGACTTCAACGACCACGATTAAATCTTAATCGATGGCTAGGATTGACTAGAAATTGATCCATGTAATTTTCTAGAACATTCTCACCATGACTTAATTAATTCTGATTAATTAATCATATTTCTTAAGTTTAGACTTAGGAAATATTAAAAATTGATTAATAAATCTAATTAAGTCGTCTCTAGGTCGAATTTCTAAAAACGATTTCTGGGTATTGGAGAATACATGTATTCTAACATCGTCATCAAATATCGTGGCTAGAACACATTTGATGCTACAAAAACTAACACTTCCTCTTAGAAAGGAATGTGTTCTAGTGCTGCAACCCACTGAAACAACACCTTGCCTCTAGATCATCTCATGTCACACTGTTGATGTCTGGCTGCCGCTACCCACCAACCATTGCGCAAATCTGATATGTGTTGCATCTATGCTGCTGTTGACTCTGCTGAACTGCTGCCAACACTGCATCTTCACTACAACTCCCTCTTCATCTGTTGCTGCTGCAAATGCAACATTCGTAACTAAAAATCATCCAAAATACTGAATCAACTGTGATTAGTTTGATGCATTTGTCACTCGAGTCTTTGAACGCTGCTAGTATTTGCACTGTCATTGAGGCATCTGTTCTACTGCTGACTCTGCACTGTGCCACCTGCACTGTTTCCAACTCTATACTGTGCTCCCCAACATCTGACATGCAACTAGACTTTGCATCTGACTACATCTACTACCACTGATCCATCCTACTACTGAAACACTGTGGGCTCCCGTAGCAAGGTTTTGATTCAAGAGGTGGACCTACTCAAGAATCATGCCCATCTGTAGCACTCTGAGGCTACAATACCAAGTTAGCGAACTTTACTCCTGGGGGTATGTTAGTAAACATGACAAAGTATTCCTCCAGCTTGGAGGACAACCTATCAATCTCGGCATGAGATTTTGCCTAATCTTACTTCTCCTCCTTTTCCTTCTTCCTGAGAGGACACTGGATGTTGTAATGAACAAGCTCACCACATCGGAAGCACTTGACCTTGGCAGGTCCTTCTTCTTCTTTCGCTACTCCCCTTGTCTCTGACTAGGACCCTTCGATGCGAGGTCCACATTCTCCTCCCCCTTCACATGCTTCCACCTGTTGTTGCTGCCATTGGTGGAACTATTCAAAAGAGCTTGTCTCAACTCCTCCTGCTGCAAATCAACCCACATCCTGTCCCAACCTGGCAAGGTTTCTCTGCCCAAGATACTTTGGACAAACACCTGCTACTCCTTTGAGACATTGTTGAGTGCCAATCGTACTAGCTCTGTGGGTTGAGGCACTGCCCCAACAGTTGACAACTGATCTTGGATCTCATGAATCCTGGTGAGGAAGGGTTTTATGCCTTCCCCCTTCTACATCCTGGTGCATCTCAAATTTTCTTCCAAGTACATCTTCCACTGCTCAGAAGTGCCTTGGTATAGCATGGAAAGTGCATCCAACATCTCCTTGGTCATTCCCTTGACCGTTATGTGTGATACAACATGATCCCTCACATCATCTTGGATCAATCTCTTCACCCTCGCTATCTCCTTTCAGTATTCCTTCAGCTGATTTGTGTCCAGGGGGATAGATACCACTGCATTTATGAATGGCTTCAGGCCTTACTCATCCAGAAGGAAGGACATCCTAGCCTTCCATATGACATAGTTTGGAGCACTGTCCAACTTGTCCCGATCTCGTAATCTGATAGTGGCCATCTCAACAAAATAAGTCAAAATCATCCTCTTCTCTTCTGCTCGGCTACTGCGAGGCTCTACACACTTCCTGTTGGAGTGAGTAAATATGCTCATAGTGACTATTGATTTGCAAGAGAAAATTGAACTTTTGAAGCTAGAAGTCCCTCGGGGAAACTTTCCCTTAGTGTGTGCTCTTTCTTCCTCCTAACGCTATTTTGCACTGACAACTTTTGCAAAATACCACGTCTAGCTAGAGATATGCTCTGCAAGGAAGATACTGCCTGCTCCCTCTGCCTTTGGTAATATTTGAACTGGAGAAATACAATTTCTCTGTTAGCCTATGAAAGAAATCGATTTTTCCTCACAAAATTGACCGTCCTGGCCAAAAAACTGCGCTGCCTCTGAGGGTTTCAAACTGCAAATTACTTAGAGCTATGGAATTCCTCTTCCCTTCTGCTACTGAGCTCTCCGACTTACAATCTGCGCTCTGATACCATGTGAAAATTCGGCTAACCCCGAATCCTATTGCAACAACTGATGGTATTTCTTCTATTTGTTAATTAATTAAACAAATTATTTGATGTGTGCTACAACAAATATCGAAACAAATGCACTGCAACCTTCACAAATAAAATACTATGAAATAAATAAAAATGTTGGAAGAAATATATGCACACACACAATATGACACCATTATTTTTAGACTAAGTCCTTGGAAAAATCCAACTGGGGAAAACCGGTGCAAAAATTGAGGGTTTTGATATTAAGCAGTAGTGAAAATTTGAGTGCAATCTATGGATGCTTAAAATAGCAATCCAAACATAGAAATAACTGGCAATAATAACTAGTGAGAAAAAATTCTCGCTCCATAGGTGATCCAACATTGACCTCAGCTCGAATTGAGTTGCTCCTTGCTCCCTCTGCATAATCACTGCATTAGGATACGCAATTACTGCTTCCCACAAGCTTGAAATTGCATCTTCTCTCATTGTCACGTCAGCTGCTGTCTGGGAAACTGATACTCTTTGACTTTGGACCCTCTGCCCAACTTCTGGCTCAGAATTTCTCCTTCTCCCAAGCAAAACAAAAATCTCCCCAAGAGGGCTTTGTGCTACCTCTGCACTTCCTATCTGTGGCAATCATTTCCTCTCTACAATGTACTCGCCAGAACTGGAAAAATTTCCTCCGGCCTCACTATCTCTACCCCTTTCTCACTACTTTGATCTCATTGAATCACCTCCGACAACTGCATGCTACTACTCTGGAGATCGATTTCCCAGCAAAATCGAATTCTCAACTGACTCGATGTGTCTTCTCCAAGCCCCATCAACTTCTTCTTATATTCCCCCATTGAGGATTCAACAAACACAATTAAATCTTAATCAATGGCTAGGATTAACTAGAAATTGATCCATGTACTTTTCTAGAACATTCTCACCATGAATTAATTAATTCTGACTATTAATCATATTTCCTAAATTTAGTCTGAGGAAGTATTAAAAACTGACTAATAAATCTAATTAAGTCGTCTCTAGGTGGAATTTCCAGAAATGATTTATGGGTATTGGAGAGTACATGTATTTTAGCCTCTCCACCAAGCCTCGTGGCTATAACACATATGATGCTACAAAATCTAATGAATCCCACTAACTAAATCTAGGCCTTGACTTATCCACTTATATTGTAGAAATATTTTTCTATGGTTTAACCTTGGGATTAACCTTGTAATATGCAAATAAAGCTTTATCTTAGACAACAACCTGAAAAGTGGGCATAAACTTATCTTCAAACAAAATGCATTTCTAGCTATCCATATTCACCATAGAGCTATAAATTGGAGTTCCCTTAGGCACATGTATACCATACATTGAGAAACATATCTATGGATTCACATTTCCAAAGCCTCTAGATACCCAAAAAATCCCAACCTCAACCCAAACGTTATGAGATAAACTACAATGCAAGAAAAAATGTGAAGTGTTTTTATCACTACACCTATAAAGTAAACAAACAATTGGCCTTGTTCTATTTCCTTTTTAGGGGGTTTCCATGTTAAAAAATTATTGTTCAATGACTTATCCACCTATTATGTTGAAAAAAGTCTCTGTTGTTTAACCTTGGGGTTAATCTTATAATTTGCAAATAAAGCTTTAACCGAGATAACTACTTGAAAAGTGGGCATCATCTTCTCTTAGAAAAACATAACATTTCTATCTATCCAGTTCCCCATTTAACTTGAATTGGATTTACTTGAAGCACAAGTAAACCATACATTGAGACATGCATATATGGATTCACATTTTCAAAGGCTCTAGATACCCAAAAAATCCCTAGCCCCAACCTAAATTTTTTGAGAGAAACTATAATGGAAGAACAAATGTGAAGTGTTTTTGTCACTACACCTACAAAGTGAGCAAATATTTGCATGTACTCTATTTTTTTTGGAGGGCTTCCCATATGTTAAAACTTTATTGTTCAATATGAGCCACATAAACAAATTACTCATGGGAGGGGCCTTAACTTTCTAGAGTTTATGCCACCACCACTTCTCATCTCTCGGTCTTAGTCCAAAGAGTGTTGAGTATCTAAGACTAGGGTATAATTTTCCCTTTCATTCAAAGTCCACATTAGTTCATTTGGGGAATTTCTAACCTTCTATGTGCCTTCTTGAGTATTGCTAAAAAGTGATCCTATTTTTGGGCCAAATTTCCTTCAAAACCAAGGTTGGTTTCCTTTCTCTAGCCTTCAGACTGTAGAGATTTGTTGTCTAGATTGTTAATCAAGTGAATTGTTCATTTTCCAATTACCTAAAGGCGTTGTATGATGTCATCAAAGAGGAATGCATCTCTATCACAACCCATTATTGCGTCTATCCCCGCTCTTTATTGTTACCCATTTCCCACTCTCCATGTTAGATAAGAGCACATGATTAGGGATGTTAGTGTCATTGCCTTCCATTAGTAGGATACATTCACTAAGATCTTCCTTTCCTCTTTAATCTAGTCTAAGAGGGTTCCTAGAGCAATGCATTTCTATATGAGAATCCTTTTCCATAGGCTCTCCTTTGTGATGATATTCCATAATGTTTTTTCTGCTAAATCCTTACCAAATAAATGTATGTTCTTCAACATCCAACCCCTTAGAGCTTTTGGGATTGAAATTATCTACCACTTAACCAAATGATTCCCTTTGTAATCATTTTCCCCTTGCCATAACAAATAAAGAAAGATATTTTTTTTTTTTTTTCAAGAAGACCTTTGGGTATGTGAGCTAGAGCGTGCCAATATATGGGCATGGATTCTAGAATTGACTTAAAAAAAACAATCTACCACCCTTAGAGAGATGTCTGTTGCATAAAAAAGAGACATGTTTTTCAATTTCAGACAAGAACCAATAATAATATGCCTTTACATAGCCATTAGGATGAAGAGTAAAGCCTATATATTTTATCCCTTTTGACATGTCTAAATGTCGAAAAGGAAGACATCCTCTAATACCCAAATCTTGAATAGCTTCCATACAATTTGTGTAATATATATACTTATTCTCATTTATTTCTATGCTTGTAGTGTTATTGTAAATTTGTAATATGTTGTTGAGACATTGATACCCCCTTTCTAATCTAAAACAAAATAATAGAACATCATCTGTGAATAGTAAGTGTGTGAGTTCCTTACATATTATTATTCTCACACCTTTGATTCCCCTCATTCTCCCAACTTCACTAATGGCTCTACTTAATCCATCTGCTACCAAAAAAAGGTGTAGGATGAGAATGAAAAACCTTGTCTAAGTCCCCTTGATGGCTTAAATAAGTTTGGTGTTGATCCATTAATCAAAATTGTAAAGGAAATAGTAGTCACACATCCCATAATCCACTTTCCAAGAGGAAGTGAGAACCCTATGTGAATTAAGAGTAGGTGAATGTAAAACCATGAGACTATCATATTCTTCGGAGAGATCTAAATTGACCATTATTGGTGGCATATGTGGTGCTTTCATAGTGTAGAATCTCTCTTATGCTAATCCTATGGAGTCATGTATTTGGCATCCTTTCAAGAACCCAAATTGCTTAGGTGAGATTACTTTTGAGAATATATTCTTCAATCTAATAACAATGACCTTGCAAATAATTTTATAATTGCAGTTGCATAGAGAGATATGCATAAATCCCTAAAAATTACTAAGACAATCCACTTTTGGGATGAGAGAAAATAAAAATGAAATTAAAGGATACAGGTGCTTTCCTATATGTTCTCAGTTCAACAACTCTAAGCAGGTCCACACCCCACATATTAAAGAACTCAATATAGAACTACAATCTAACAATTTCAACCTAGACTTAAATCTTTCTTAAAATATTTAGGAATGTAAATAAGTTCCTCGATTGAGAATACCCTATACATTATTTCATTCTCCTCTTCCGCAACCAATCTAGGGAAATAAGACGCCACATTGAGAATTTATTCTATGCTTATTTAAACACCTCCTATAAAAGATGCACCTGTAACTCAAATATATCCCAAAAGTTTCTAAGCTTCCTCTATTCCCTATTGGTTAGTTCCCAGATTGTATTAACACTTTCTATGACTAGAAAAGTTTTGAACAAATTTGGTATTTTGATCTCCCATTTCAATCTAAGTGGATACTTTTGAGCTTGCATTCCTTTATGTATCTAGAAGTAGCATTGGATTTTTTAACTCTAGATCCTTTAAAATGAATGTATCCTCATCATCGGGCTAACATCCCATATTATCATTTAAAAGTGACTCTAGATTCATCTCCACTTATTTTAGTTGACCATTCTTTTTTTGTGTCTTTTTCCTACCCAATCAACCACAGTTTCCATAACTCTTTTCAAATCCTTTACAAATTATTCACAAGTAGTGCCCTCTCATGAAGGATTGTACCTTAATTCGATTTTCCTTCACTAGATCTTGAAACGCTTCATTACTAGCCCACCCTAGACTAAACTTCAAAGGAGCTCCTAGCTTTGGATTGATTTGATCTAGTTCCAAAACAACTAAAAAATGTTTTGAGCATCTACTGGGTCCCACCCATGACTGATACCTTTCAATATTTTGTAAAAATCCCTTATTTATCAAAAATCTATTGAGCCTATTGAAAAATATTTCCCCAATATATTATTACTTCAACTTAGATTAAGCTTAATAGGCTTAATGTCCACAACACCTACTTGATTAAACAAGTAAGGGAATAATCCAACCAATTTATCCACTCTAGCACTAGACCCTCATATCTCCCTTCTATTCAAAGTAAAATTCAATTCTTCTCCAATAATCAGGTTATCGAATTTAAAGCACTTAGAATCAAACAAAATTTCCTAGTAAGTTTGATTTCTCTCATAAATACCATACACATTTAGTAAAGTCTGAGTCACTCTTAAATTTTTACTTAATACATCTATGCAAATCCCTAAATGAATAAATAGAGAATTAATAATGGATACATATTAATTCCAACCTATAATCAAACCCCCTAAAAATAATTATGAATCTAAAACATGAAAATCCTATCTCCCTAAAGAATTTTTGGGTTTGAAAATTAATTTGTCTCAATTTCCCATTGTCTCTTGTATTGGAATTATGCCAGGATTGTCTTACACCATCAATCACTTGAATGTTAGTCTATTGGACTACCCCCCCCAAGCTCGAAAGCCTTTTATATTAAATGAAAGTACATGATACTTAGGGGTTTAAGCTTGCTCTAAGGCCCCTTGTAATCAATCTTTGTTTACCTTGATTCTCTTCTTTAATTTCTTTATTCTAATCTAGTTTCTATGCTAAATTTATCCCTATAATCAGAGGTCATATGTCTTTTGGGAAATCAAATCCAAGACCACTGTAGGCTAGTAATACTAGTGGGGTTGACCCCCATCCTTGGTCATAGAAGGTAATGCCCTCCCTCCTTCAAAAAGGTGTCTAAGATAATCCAACAAGTCCCTCCACTAATAATATTTCCCTTATTAATAGAATAAATTGACTCACATGAATCAACATCAGGGGATTCCCTACTTATTGCTACTCTGAAAAAATTCAAATCACCTGACAAAGAGATAATTCTACCAACAAAAATAACTTTTTGGTTTGATTCCATAGGAAAATTGTCTACCTCTTCCATATTTTGAAAAGTAAAGGAATCCATAGATTGATTAAGAGGCACAATACTAGACTTACTTGAAATCTTGTGATCCTCCATTAAAGTATCTCTTGCAATCATTCTTATTTTCAAGAATAAATCATACTAATCCAAGCCAAGTTGGAGTCTTATTGAACCAAAACTAATCATGATCCCCCAAAGGTATATAAAGGTCCCCTACTTGTGAGTCAACCTGGACCTCTTTGTCCCCCATCCTCTGATCATTTCCCTTCAGTACATTATTTGAACCATGAAACTTTGAACCTTGTTCCTCAACATTTCATTTTGAATAGGATCCACTAGTTTTCCCTCATTGCCACAATTTTAAACATACATCTCTTTCTTCCACCAAACTTTTTTGAAGAAAAAATTCCCATGGTCCTTGTGCACATGGCCATAGGCATGACATCTTATGCATCTAAATGGAATGTTTAGATAATATAATTTAATAATATTTTGGACCACCCATTACAAAATTCATCAACTCATAAACATCAACATTGACATTTTTCTCAACTAGCAACCTCACCACATATCTACTTTTATTAGGTAGAAATCTATAATCAATTAAAAGTATATTTCCATGAAAATTCCCAATTGTTGTAAAAAGATTGCATTGTTTATAGCTCCATGGATAAGATAAGTAGTTTCACCCAAACTAAATTTTTTTCCATAACCTCATCTTTAGTGTCAAATAAAGGATGCCATGACTTTATGGATAGGAAAGAATTGCCCATGAACCATGCTTTTTTAAGAATGAGTAGATATTCTATCTCAGAGTTGAATAATAACCCTAACCATCCATGAAATAGTACATGAAAGGACAAATTGTAACCAAGAACAACAACCCACACCTATTGAATCCAATTTCCAAGTTGTTCCAAAGTCACCCTTTAATTCATGAGTGTCCCCACCAATGTTTTTCCTACCAAATCAAGTATCTGGTTTACACCCATGTCTTCACCCACCAACAAAGAAACCCCACTCCCCTAACTCTCTACCACCTTCCACCTCTTCGTTCCTTTCACTTCCATCACCCTTGTCTCTCCTTGAAAATGTTGTGATTCTTGCCTATAAAACCACCATCCCCCATATCTAAAGCTTTCTTCCTTCCATTGACCAACTTCGTAACCAATAACTTCATGGATAGTGAGTGCTTTGAAGGTTTAGAATTAATTTCGTCCAAGACCCAGACTCAAGATGTCTTTACTTTTAAAATAGTAGCAAATTCCTATCCCTTTATTGTAGTCCACCAATTATACTCTAGGGGAATTTCCAATTCTTAAACACATGCCTAAAAATATAGATCACACCCTAGAATTACATCACCTCCCATTAGGTTAACATTTCAACCACTTATCCTATGTATGGATTTGAAACTATTTTCTCACCTTCTACTTCCAAAACCCTAGGAAGCCTTTCCATCAACATAAGACCACTAGGGTAGTTAGTAAAATTTTCATATTTGGGTAAGGAGTCTTTAAAATAGTCCAAGAGCTAAATACCTTCCTCTATTTCTCCAGCCTTATCTCCTTATGACCACCAAAAAATTATAATCATATCAATGCCAAGGTTCCATTACTTTAATCTCTTGTGAACATGTATGAGTTAGCTGTAGACTCAACAATTCGGAGGACGCGCGGAGATAGGGTTTTTCTTCTGCACCTGCTGCCGCCATTGGGAAGAGGTGGCTGGGCCACCCCTGGTTTTGGTGACCCTTCTTGAAGCCATTGTTAGGAGCTTCGACGCATTGCCGAGCTGCCGAAGGTCTGATCGAGATTAGAAGTTTTCAGTTGGGGTTTTGAACGATCCTATTGTTTTATCGATTTCGGCACAGCTTGAGGCGGAGCTACATCTTCGGCCCCCGCTTCCCCCATTCCTGCTGACCTGAATCCTTCTCCTCGGCTTCGGCTCTGAGATTCTGGATTGGAGGTCCGCTCGTCTTGGGCTCTGAACAGAAGAGTTCCGGGGTGACTTGCATCGTTTAGGGTCGAGTGGCTGAGGCGAGAGGTGCCTTGCCGTGCCACTTTGCTTGGCGGTCAAGAAAAGGAGTAGGTCTTTGGTGTTTTTGAACTGAGTTGCGGTGCAGGAGCAGGGATTATTTTTGGTCTTCATATTTTACTCTTCGTGGGGGCAAGGTGGCTGCCCTAGCCACCTCTGCCCCCAGAATCACCTCTACTCTGGTTGGGACCGGATGGGTTCCTTTGTTGTGGAAAATGGTGCTTTTTTGGTGGCTCGCTGGCATACCACTGTGGTTTTTTGAAGCGTTGAGGGAATAGGGCTACATTGTTTCGTGCCGCTTCATCATGGCTGGTATTTTGCTGGGGTTTCTGCTGGTGGCTGAGGAAGCTTGGGGCAGTTTGGTCTCTACCTCTGGTTTCGTTGGTTTCAGGAGGAGAGTTTGAGGGGGTGGGGGAGGAGTGGCTACCCTAGTTGCTCTTTCCTCATTTCGTGCCTCTCCTACTTGTCTGGGCAGCGAGATTTAGAGTTTTACTATTTCACTTTTTCTCTCCACAGGAGATTTATTTTGCTTTATTTGCTGTTTGTTGTGATGGGTATGGGTTTCCTCCACTGGTCTGTTCTCTGTAGACTGGTTTGGGGTTTACATACCCATTTTCTTGTTGCCCAGTCTGTGGGCTTTACTGGAATACTTCTCTTGAAATATTGTTATTGTAAGTGGCTTTGCCCACACTTCTGCATATGCGTTTAGCATCTACAACATGTAATTTTCTAAAATTAATGAAAATTACGGATTTTCTCCTCGGAAAAAAAGAGTTAGCTGTAGACTTGTAGATATCCGTTCACGTTGTATAGTCGTGCCTATATCAAATTAAGATCATGGGATGTAGGTTATCACCCCAAATGAACAGGAGCAAACAATTTTAAATTTCAACAATATGCTAGATCTATCCAATAAGAAGCCATTTCCTATCTATAAGATGTTGTGCATAATATCTTTCATAATTGTTAGTAGAGTGAGTGGATAATATGTTGTATGAAAGTCGATGATTTGAGGACATTAATAATGGGATTGAAGAGAAGAACATGACCGAACAAGAACATGTGTCCAATTAAGAAAACACAACCCATCTCTTAGAATTCAGTTGATATGCATACTATAGACACCTTCACCAATGACTTCAATCTTAACATTAGTTATGGAATAATATTTGTATGGTTTTTTACCTCCAAAACATCTTTTGTACCTATAGGAGAAACCCTAAAAAACTCACTTCAAGTAGCTACAAAAAACCCCTACATGAAAATCATGTTTCCATGCAAACTTGCCATGTTAGGGTCCACTTTCATTTGATAATTGCAAATTTTAATTGTTAATAACATATTGTGGCTCGGTCCCCACATAAAATAAAACCATAGTATCCATGCCCTCGACCCTAAAATTTGTACTAAGCTCTCATATATATTTATATATCAACAAATAGATCAACCAAAATCACACTCCCCTTAGCTAGTAGATCATGCCTCTCATTCTTAATCTAGATATCAAATCCAAGCCAAATATGCCTCATGTGTCATTTGCATAGATATGATTATTTTTGGCACAACCATCATTTATTTAGGATAGCCTCTCCTTAGAACTTGATGCTTTTTCTTCCCAACAAAACTTCTCTTCAAACTTTTAATATTTTTTCCCTTGCATTTTGTAGCACTAAATCTCTTCAACATCGCATGAAGTCGCAAAAATCCTATAAATCAACAAAAAAACCATTCACGAAAGATACAAAACCCCTAAAAATTGCCACACCATCTCAAAGAGATCGAGGCTCCATCAATCCACCCATTGCATGCAATGTAGGTAGAGTAGTTTTGTGTGCCAATTTTAATCCTTCATAACATATATTATATTAAAAGACAATGTTGCAATTTCTTAGGATTATGTATCTTATGTGAATGCTTTATATGATTATTTATAATTTTATGAAAAACCTCAAAAAAATGATGTGGCACTGTACAAAATAATTGCACACATTTGACATAAACCCAAAATTGTGACATGGATGAGTTAGATGACATGGAAGGGCCATGTGGAAGTAAGGTATAAGTGGTAGTATAAGATGGAGTCTAGGTGTACAAGTGGTTTCCATGTGGAACATCAAGAGAAATAAAGAAATGATGCAAAGGATGGTTGAATTAACAATACTCATTGATTGCAGGTGGTAAATGTGTAGGATTTTTAACAATGACACATCCTTCTACAATCCAAAACCACCAGAGTGACATAGGGTGTGTGGAGGTGAATTATGAGTGAAATTAAAGGAATTTCCAAACTACTCTTCATCCCTTTGCAAACCACTTACCACCATCCTTGGTGGATTTCATAGAATTCAATGCACTAGAGGACAAATGCTAGCAGTGGGACCTCCTTGTCATAACCAAGGGCAAGATCGTGCCACATGGATGATCTATAGGAGTGGTTGCTCTTGTGGACTAGACTAAATTTAACAAAAGGTTTTAAATATGGCCATGAAGACATAATAGAGGTAATATGACATGGAGGCTAAGAAAGGTTATATGGTGGTGTTGTGTTGTACAACAACCCCCCCATTTCTTTAATTTTTTTTTACAAAAGCTTTAATTAGAAATGGGTCCCTTTTTAATAAACTTAGAAATTTAGTGATTCAATAATACTGCTTGCCTGGCATTAATCATATCACACAAAAGGCTCGATGCAATAGAGTTATGACCCAAAACCTTTTGCTAAAATGTGAAATATCCTTTTGAAAAGTCATCATAAGTAACTCTCCGATGCAATAAAGTGATCGAAGATCGCATATCTCAATGATAAAAGAATGCACTCAAAAGGGTCCTCATTAAAACCTCCGATCCGATAAAATAATCGCAATCAGCAGTCAGAGGTATCACACAACACATAGCAAGGATGACTCTGAATTCCCTGATTGCAATATCATAAAGAAAGGCGCGCATTTCAAGGAAACTTCGTTAAAAGGTATTGTTTGCGAATATAAATTTTAAAAGCATTAAACCAAACTATTCACTGAACATACCCCGCCTTATTATATTTTCCTTTATCGTGATTGGAGCTATTAGTCTGAAACGCTAAGCCCGACCATTGAGTCTCCCGATTGCGATTCGTGATTTATCGCTGATTGTCAATCGGGAAAATCTATAGACATGCTTGAAAGGATCACTAATCATATGGCCAATGCGATGGGAAATTATGAGATTATTTACTAAGATTGGTGACTATGATGGTTATTTATTTTGCAGTTAAGGGTGAATCCTTTGAGGATCTCACCCATGGTTATTCTTAATTACATTCGGTTTATCATATGCGAATTGCCTTAACTGCTTTCATTTCTGTATTAGGCTTTCAACAGAAATATTTCTTTGTTATGTTTTCATTGTATGTGCAGAGCTTCTTTGAGCTTATGAATCCGGAAAAGATGGGAAAGAAAGTGAAGAAAGCCAAGGCCCTTGTCGCAGTTAAAGAACCAGAACCAAATAAGAAAGGATTGATATCAGATATGACTTGCCTTGGTTTAGGAAAAGCAAGCTAAGAGAGTATCTATAATTTACTAGAAGCAGAAGAGCCTGAAGAACTCGAAGAAGAAGCTACTACAGATTCTACAAGAAAATCAGAAAATACATTGAAAGAATTGGCCCACTCATTCTTACACAGAATATCAGCGCGTGCCAAGGTGTTGCCATATAATGATGTGGTCAGATGGATTGTTGAAAGCATTGCAACCACAGACAGGATGTTTAGTACAACCGAAGGAAAAGTCTTCGGGTCATTTAGAGCAGAGGATCTCAGACAAATGTATCATTTACCCAAGCCATAAAAGTATTATAATAAAGCATTCTTAAAAGCTTTTGCGAAGGAAAACGACATTGAATCAGATCCTATCAGGCAATCGAGACACTTCCCAACCAAGCAAAAACATGAGACATTATTAGGGTATGTACTCTGTTGATTCATTAGCCTCTCCTTATTGTTATGCTAGGGCATTGATGTGCAGACTCTTTGGAGTCCATAATTCTACTAAGTTCTCTATAGATATGGTTCCTTTAATGGAAGCTGCAGTTCATGGCTATATCATGGACTAGGCAAAGATTCTATCTGACAAAATGGCCACTAAGATACTTGAATATAGAAGAAAGAGGTCTGTGGTTTCCCAGGTGATACATCCTTTTTACCTTAGTGCCTACATAATGGACACCATCTGTTTTAATTCCGAATACCCCATTCTCGGATGGAAATGGACTCCCCAAGATCCCAATCTCGTTCACATCTATCACAAAGAGCTATGGAAGGCCCATTATAAGAACCATTTGTATAGAATTTGTAATTGTTTTATTCTTCCTATACATTATTCCTTATTCAATAAGCTTTCCCTTAAGATATCCGAGGAAGCAGCAATTGACCTAACAACAGTAGGTAGTTGGTTTGGAGAAGAGAAATTAACCTATATAAGGCTTTTCGGCAGTCTCATTGATCCTCATGTTCTTCCTCCGTACGTTCCCGATAAACTATTGGCCCGTGAATTAGCATATCAGATAACAATTGCAGGAATGTCAAAGACCCTTAGGGATTCTAAGAAACATATGTGGCCTACATTTCCCCTTCAGTGTGGTGCCTTTACCCTGCATGATTTTAAACATGTAGAGAAAAAGGTTGAGAAAATCAAGTTGTTAAATCTTGCAACTTTTCCAAAAAGGCAGTATGACCCTAAAAAGGTTGCCTATAATGTTACTCCTCAGGCTAAAATCGCCAGATTTGATCATGAAGAGGATAGCTTTAATGACTTGTTTTCTTCAGCAGAACTATTTTTCTAGGTCAAAGGATTGGCTAAGACTAAATTGGGAACATAAGGACTCGAGAAATTCCATAGGCTCAGGGCTCAGAGATTGGAAACCCTGCCTTTAGATTTATTAGCTACAACCTCAATGGTTCAACCACAAGGCCACAATGAACAGAAAATCACTGAGAATGCTCCCAAAATGGAGAAGAAGAAGAAGACACCAGAATAGGAGTAGAAGCAGGTAACATTTAGTGAACCCCTTGATACACACATTAATGTTGACCCTAAGTTGATTAAGGAATGGAAACAATTCGGTTATATCATCAGTAATCCAGAGAACACCCAAAGGTTCACTACACCAGAGGTGTCTACAACATAGAAATCAGTACTCAACACAGTTTTGATTGTAGGAACAAGTGACCCACCCAAGCTTAATAAAGACAAAGAAATCATCCCTGAAAATCCCACTAATGAAATTGTTCTTCATGTAGAAGAGATACCACCATTAGATGTCTTCTACAGCCCTAAGCATAGGGCTGTAGTCAAAAGATAGAGGAAGAAGAGGAAAATTGATCACTCTCCTCTTTTGAATCCTCAGATGGAAATGATGAATGTGGTATGGAGGGAGGAAATAAATCCCTCCAAAGATTTAACCAAACTTTCTCAATATGCCGGAGCATATACAGCGACAACAATAGATAAGGTTTCAAAGGTTAATCATTTATTGAAGGAAAAAGATCAAGCGATCATTCAGCTAGAGGCACAATCGATGGAACAACAACAAAGAATAGAACAACTTGAGCAATATTTGGCAGAACAGAAACAACTTAATGAGCAATTGAATGAGCAATTAATTAATGAGAAGCAGAGAATTGATGAACAATCCATCTTTAAGCAACAAGAGTTATCCTAATCATTGAGCAAACTACAGCTATTGAACGAGCAGGTGAATAAATCAAAAGAACAAATCGCTCAAATGAAGGATCAAATAGAGCGATTCAAAGGATATCCCAAGGTAGAAGAATTTAGAATTGAAGCCCTGGAGATGACCAAGGCTCTATCTCGGCAGTTGGACCTTCTGTGTTATAGTATATTCTTGATTGTTCCTTTATGTGATATCTAAGCAGTTATGATCGATAAGTCAGTAGATGCAAGGCTTGAGTTAGAGAAGGCAGATGAAACCTTGAATAAGTTTATATCTTGGCAAGATTCAAATGAAGGAAATGCTGCCAACCTGCCAAAGATACATGAGTCATATAAAGAAATTCTATTTTCCGAATGGGAGTCTCAGTTAATGAAAGCTGAGAGAGATACATCCAGATGTAGATCAACAACAAATAATTTGATTGAATTAATCAACAATAGTCTGTATTTATGTAATCTAATAACAGAATGCTCTCTAGGCAAACTCCCACAGGTAAAATCATTAGAACAACAGTGGAAACAAGAGCTAATGCATAGAGAAAAACTGATCGGAGGCATTCACAGCTTAACATGGCATATGTTTTGGTTTTTCCTTGTAAAACCATATAGTTAGTGAATGGCGATGAATTGTCTCACAGATGCAATCAATCACATGATCCCCAAACTTGCCGATGCCACATTTACAACTCAGTTATACTCTTGTATGAGTCAGCCACCAGAGGTCCAGCCAATGCTTGCCATTTGTCAACTCCGATCACAAGAAGATAAGTCGATTCAGTGAATCCTTTCAACCGACTGCAACAATGTTATTTCAAGAAGAATTCCATATTTTTATGTTTTGGTTATACCAACGCATAGCATATTTCTTTCATAGTTTGTTATTTTTGTAGTATTTATAGACCCTTTCATGTTTTTAGAAAGGATCTTCAATTTTGTATTAGGACTTAAGTCAGGAGTTGCACTATTGTGCTTTCGATATATTTATTTTTATAAAACACTGGACCTAAATTCTGAGTTTTGACAAAGAAGGCTTTTATGAGATATTCACTTTTGCTTCCTATGAAAGTATTCCCAAATTAGAAGGTAGAATTTGAATGTGATTCACATCGGAGGAGACTCAAATGCATACGGTTCTACTATCTATGCTTTCGCTTTATTTTTCTATGTGAATTAGCATTTATCAACTTTGCTATTATTGATGTATATATGTTTCTACAACAATTCTTTAAGCTGTCACTATTGAATGTTTATGAATTGTCATCTTTCATATATATATGTCAGTGATATATTACGATCAGTGCAATAACCTTTTAATTATCACTTTGTTCAATTTATTGAACAAAGTAATTATCATATGAATGCATATTTTTATTTATAAGTAAATCATATTCATGTTTACTTGTAAATAAAAACAATCAAGAATCGCATTAAGAGAAAGAATTCCCAAGATATATTAGTTATCTTTGTATATTTTTTCACTTTAGAATAGAGAACTTATCAATTCCATTATACATTACAAACCAATCATCCATCAACTCATATATCACTGGGAAACTGGTCCCATTGCACCCAGTCGGAGCCACCACACCAAAAGGAAAAGGAGCTGCTCTAAGGTCCGGACCGAGTGGTTTTCCCCGATGTTGATGCAACGATTTTCGAGGCATCAACATTTTTGGTGCTAGAAGGAGGGCATGAACTATGAATGGTGAGAAAATCCAAATCCATAGCCCATTCTGAGAGTAAATCTCCTTCCACCTCACCTTCGACTTCTCCCTCGCACTCTCAATCTCCAATTTCTAAGCAAGGAGTTGAGAAAACAACAACCACTGCTGAACCCAAAAATATCCTAGATAAATCCACCCCTGAACCTCTTGAAGTTCAGTCTTTAATTCATAAACTTCAAGGATTTTCAATGTTACCACAGAAATCTGAGTTATCTCAAGGCAGTGTGACTTCGCAATACATTCCTTCCCATCCTCTTACCAGACTACAGAGTGAAAAGCTTGGTATTGAACCTACAAAATTCCCTCTGCCTAAAAGGAAAAGAGCAAGGAAGACACCTGAAGATTTTGATAGTGAGACTCTTTCATCATCATCCATTTCATCTTCTCCATTTCAAAGTCAACCATCCACTCCTCCACTCCATATTGTTGTTCAGTAAGGTACTGGAACTTCAAAATCTTCTTCCCAACCACTAGGAAATTCATCTTCTCTTTCCTCTATTAGTAGCTCAACAATGGCTCAAAGACCATGGAACAATCCAGGGGCAGTCACAATGCCTGCACCCTTGAGTCAATTTCCGACTCATCCCGAAAAATGGCTGCCAAATTTTAACCCAGATACAAGCATGCTAGCAGAAGAACATATAAAAAACTTTATGTTGTTAGTGAACTTAAAAGGAGTAAACGAAGAAGATGCGGTTGTTAGGCTTTTCCCATATACCTTCTAAGGAGTAGCTGGGTCTTGGTATTTTTCATTACCATCAGGATCCATTACTAGTTGGAATATTTTCCAATAGAAGTTCTTGACTAAATTCGGAGATGATAGGTCAACAATGACATTAATCAACGATCTCTCAAATCTCAAAACCAAACTAAGAGAACCAGTGAAAGATTTTAACTCGCGATTTAATAAGCTCTTAAATAAGATTCCTACTGCATCTAAACCTAGTGAAGAGGTTCGAAGTGAATGGTACATATCAGCCTTACCTTCAAACTTAGAAATCTTTGTTGACAGAGCTGCAAAGCCCACTTTAGCAGAGGATATGAGGGAAGCAATCACTGTCGAAAAATGTATCATTGCCTTAGAGAAGAAAATTGGCCTTGAAGAGTGAAAGTCTAAAAAGGTTACTTTTAAAGATGACTCAAAGAAGAAAATGGCTAAAGATCCATATGATATGGAAGGTCTGCAAAAGGTTTTAAAGACTATGTCAAATGAGATGGTAGAAATTAAAAAACAAGTAGCTGAGACCTCCACTAAGAAGCCATTTAGAAACTTCAAAAAACCTGAATCAAAACCACCTAATGCTATATCTAATGTAGAATCAGATCTGGAGAATGATGAAGAGGAAGATACAATCTTATCATATGAGGAAACTGAGGAAGAAGAGGTTGTAGAATGTCATGGTATGTGGGACTTCATCTTGCCAAATTCAGATACTGAAAATGAAAAGGAAGCTTTCCCAGTAAGTACCAGGAGTAAAGGAACTGCAGAGCTTGTTCAACCAACTCAAAAGAAGAAAAATATGAGTCCTACTACCAAAGATAAGGTTCCCACAAAGAAATCTACAGTAGTGCCTACTCAAAATAAGCCATCATCTTCCAATCCACCTTCATCATCCAAGACATTAGTAGTTGCTGACTCTATCGATTACAACATCATTGAAGACATCAAGAAGACTAGAGAAAATATCTCTATACTTGAGCTTAGCAAGCTCAAACATTAATAGAAATTGCTACTCAAAGAATTAAATGTAGTACCTTCTTCTCCTCTTCCAAATGATGTACTGTCCAAGGCAGCTAATGGAACAGGTAAGCCATCATCCGATAGAGTAGAAGCTACTGATGCTGTGTTGATCGAAGACATATCTAATTCTCATACCCCTCCTTTTCTCTTGACCTATGAAATCTACAATAGAAACTTGCGTAATTGCTTGATAGATTCAGGGGCTTCATTGAACATAATGCCAGCTTTAGTCTGTTCAAAATTGAATATTGAGCCTCAAAAGTTTGCAGTGTATATTGTTCAGTTGGATAGAACTAAGGTTCAAGTATTGGGAGAAATCAATTCAGTTACCATTAGGTTATCAGCTGATCCAAGACTAGTTTAGAGAATTGATATATTGATTGCTGACATCCCTGAGTATTATGGTTTAATTCTAAGCAGGGATTAGTCTAACAAACTCCATGGTTACATTTCTACCGATTGGTCTCATATGTGGCTTCCCTACAAAGGAAAGCCAAATCAGATCAAGATCGATCGGGAGAAGCATATGACTCATACTATAACAGAATTTGAGCAAGAAAACCAGCCCATAGCATTCAACAATAACATCCTTGGCAACTACTCATCTGAATCATTCTTTGGTAATTTTAATGCTCAATCATCACCTTTCTCAGTTAATAGTTTCACATCTCAAATAGAAAATTTTTCTCATACAGATACATCAAGGTGTGTTAATATTGTTGAGGAAATTGTAAATAAAACTGTAGATAAACTTGTATTTTGGTCTTTATATTTTGATGGGTCAAAATCCAATGACAGTGCAGGAGCAAGATGTATTTTAGTTAGTCCTGAAGGAGAAAAAACTATGTTATCCTATAGACTAGAGTTTGAGTGTACAAATAATATTGTTGAATATGAGGCATTGATCCAAGGACTTTACGAAGCAATAGGCCTAAAAGTGCAATATCTTATAGTATTCGGTGACTCTAAAATTGTTATTAAGCAAGTCAGAAATACTATACATTGCTTTTCTGGTCATCTTAAACATCATCAGTCCTTGGTTCAAGACCTTATATCTCATTTTCTAGCGTTTAATATTTCTCCCATTCCTAGATCACAGAATGCAGCAGCTGATTTACTAGCTAATGTTGCTTCTAAGCTCCTTCCATCCGAGGATTACAACCTTGATAGATTTTCAGTTGAATTATTTTTTAGACCATCAGTTCCAGACAATGTCACTAATTAGCAGGTATTCAACCATGACGACAACATTTTGAATTTCTTAACTTCTGTTAAATCCTATGATGACTAGATTATTGATGAGAGTGAGCATGATCTTCAAATGAAGCATAGACTTGAGGAAAGTTCTATACCTAAATTAGTAGTTAAGCTTGAGGATCTATATGATATTAAAGATAGGTTTAAACAAGTTACTAATTCAAAACTTCAAAGTTCTATTTTGAGATTTGAATTAATAAATCTTAGCATTGAGGCTAAACCACAAAATATCAATTTGGGATTAGGACTTACTTCAGAAGAAAGAATTGCTTTTATAAGACTTTTGAATAGATATAAAAATGTTTTCTCTTGGAATTATGACGACTTAAAAACATATGATACTTCTATCATACAACATACAATTCCAATGATATTTGAAGAGAAACCAGTGCAGCAAAAATTGAGGAAAATTCATCTGAACCTAGAAAGTCAAATTAAAGCAGAGTTAAATAAACTCTTGAAGGCTAAGATAATTTTTCCTATTAGACATTCAAAATGGGTTTCTAACTTAGTGCCTGTCAAGAAGAAGAATGGTGACATTAGGATTTGCATTGACTTCAGAAATCTTAATAAAGCTAGTCAAAAGGATAACTTCCCACTACCAACAATGGAGCAAACTCTTCATTCAGTAGCTGGTTCTGAATTAATGTATTTCTTAGATGGTTTTTCTGGATATAACCAAATATTGGTACATCCAGATGATAGACTCAAGACTACTTTCAGAACTAAGTGGGGAACATATGCCTACCAAAAAATGCCTTTCAGTTTGATTAATGCTGGGGCTACATTTCAGAGAGCAATGGGTATAACATTTAAAGCTTTAATTAATAAGTCAGTTGTTGTCTATTTAGATGACATTATTGTCTTCTCCAAGAAAAGAACAAATCATTTACATGATTTGAAACAAATCTTTGAACGCTGTAAAAGGTATGGGATTTCATTGAATCCCAAGAAATCATTTTTCACTCTTGACCAAGGTAAACTCTTGGGGTTTATTGTCTCAAAAGATGGTATTTATATCGATCCAGAAAGGATCACGTAGATTTATGATATTCCACTTCTTTAAAATAAAAAATCAATGCAATCATTTTTAGGTCAAATAAATTTTGTAAAAAGGTTTGTTCCAGATTTTTCACAGATTGTTTTACCATTACAGACCATGATTAAGAAAAACTCAGTGTTTAAATAGGGGCATAAAGAAAAGGAAGCTTTTGATTCAATCAACCATGCAATCATAAATTCTCTTGCATTAAACACTACCAATTTTTCCAATCATTTTATTCTATACACTTTGGCATCCGATACCTCCTATGCAGCTATGTTGACACAAATCAATGATCAAAACATGGAAGCACCCATATCTTTTTTCAATTCAAATATTTAAGGTGCTAAGCTTAATTACTCTAAAGTAGAAAAGAAAGCCTTTGTTGTGTTCAAATCCATTAAACAGTTTAGGCCCTTCCTCTTAAAGACTCATACAAAAGTAATAGTCCCTTTTTCAGCAGTGAGACAATTACTAGTCCAAAGGCAGTTAGGAGAAAAGAAGGCAAACTGGGTTACAACATTACAAGAATATGATCTGGACATTAAACCAGCGAGGATTGTCAAAGGTTAAGGTTTTTGCAGGTTGTTAGCAGGAGCTCTTAATATTCAGGAATATGAAGGTTCAAACAATATTGAAGAGATCAATGAGATAAGTACCATCAATCCTGATATTTCCTATAAAAATAAACGTGCCATAAGACTGAAAGCTAAAAAATTCGAGATTGTTGATGATGTGTTGTTTATAAGGAATTATGATTTGGTTTTATTAATATGCCTTGAAAAAACTGAGGCACAAAAGGTCTTGCAGGAACTACATGATGGTCCAGCAGGAGGACATTTTGGAGGTGATACAACATCTCACAAAATTATACATGCTGGTTATTTTTGGCCCGTGTTGTTTAAAGATTCCCATGAATATGTAAGGAAATGCAAAATGTGTCAGACTGCTAGTGGAAGACAAAGGAAGCCAGCCTTTCCTTTGTAACCAGTCAACATCAAACAACTTTTTGAACAATCGGGACTAGATATCATCAGAGAAATTATTCCACATTCATCCAAATAGCACAGATATATCCTTACAGCCACGGATTACTTTACAAAATAGGTAAAAACAATTCCTTTGAAGGTAGCCAATTCTGAGACAATTATCAACTTCATAGATCAGTTCATCATTACCAGGTTTGGCATACCTAATGCTCTCATTTTCGATAATGCATCTTATTTCTCTGGAAATACCATACTTGAATTTGCTATTAAAAGAGGGTTTAAATTGAAATACTCTGCAAACTACTACCCTCAGGGTAATGGTTTAGTAGAATCGACTAATAAAAATCTTATCAAAATCATTAAGAGAATTGTTGATCAAAATCAAAAGAATTGGCACAAGTCTTTAGTATTTGCACTATGGGAAGATCGGATAACGCAGAAGGCCTCAATAGGCACTTGTCCATTCAATTTAGTGTATGCAAAGGAAGTTGTCACACCAGTAAATTTAGCACTTCCATCTCTAGCCTTAGTGTGGTTTATTGAATAAAATCACTCATCTTCTATTCAATTGAGATATAATCAAATCCTTAAATTAGAAGAAGAAAGGGAAAAAGCCAGAATTACACATGCAAAGCATCAATAGGTTATTAAGTCCTCTTTTGATACAACTTCCACTGGCCCAAAATTTTTACAGATTGATGATCTTGTTTTGAAATGGGACAAAGCCCATGAAGATAAAGGTAAACATACTAAATTTCATAAAATGTGGCTAGGACTATTTCAAATTATCAAGAAGATAGGCCCATCAACATTCATATTGCAAGATCTATCATGAAAGAGAGATTCTCTTCCTATCAATGGGCTTATCTTGAAAAAATTATTTACTTAAGGAGGAAAACCCTTCTTATTTGTAAATATTCAATTTGCAATTATATTTGTGTGGATTTACAGTTTTGTTTGTTTGCTAGAAAATAAGGTTGAAACTAGCCTTCTATTGGCCTTTATTGTTTTGAAAGGTGCTTAAAGGAAATAGTGTTAATATTTACTTTTGATAAATGGAAGCCTTAAAGGAAAAGAAGGAAGTGCTAGGGAATTAGATACAATTAGACTATGAAAACCTCTTTATTTTTGTAAAATCTTTTCAAACCTTGAAAATACTGTAAATCACTCTAGGTTGTTGAAGCTCGAATGAGGTTATCTATAAAAAAGCAAAGGCCTATCCAAACTTAGCATATTCAACTCTTACATTGTCATCCATATTCTCTTAAGGAGTAAATCATTCACCCCATCCTCAAAGTTTGTGATTTTTTAGAGTGTAATTCTAAAATATGTTGGATATAAAAGATAAGAGGTCTCTTTACGAGCCTGCTTATCATGATCATAGGGAAATAATTAAACTGACATTACCAAAACTGCATTTCAAAACAGCGTAATGGCTTATAATTATAAGACAAGGGGTCTCATCATGAGCCAACTTGTTTAGTTCAATTACAACTAGTGAATGGAATTTTCAATAGCTAGCCACCAAACCAGGACAATGGATTTTTATATTTTTAAATAAAAATAAAGAAGATGAAAAATGCAATAAAGAAAATATGTGGAAACATATCTTTTTGGATTTACTCTTAGAAATACTCTGAAATGGATGGGACAATGAATGATTAAATGGTTAAAAGGTAACCCTATCGAGCCTATAAACGTTCACTGGCAACAAAGGCTCTACCTATGACAACAGAGTCATTATATATGCTAAGTTGGAGAAATCTTCTTATTTTATCTTTATCAACCAATCAAGGCTTAAATAAACTTAGAATGTTTTTATTTTCAAGATGAGAAAGAGATTACAGAAACATTTTTCATTATATTCGGAGTTCATGATTATCAAGTTGTTCTTAGATTTTCTCTATACTCAAAGGTTTTCAAATAAAGAAAGTTAGAATATTGCATTACTTTCTTAGAGATAACTGTTTCTTCCAATGAATCGCTAATTGTTGTGCTGTACAACAACCCCCCCCCCCCCCCATTTCTTTAATTTTTTAAAAACTTTAATTAAAAATGGGTCCCTTTTTAACAAACTTAGAAAGTTAGTGATTCAATAAAACCACTTGCCTGGCATTAATCATATCACACAAAAGGCCTGATGCAATAGATTTATTACCGAAAACCTTTTTCTAAAATGTGAAATATCTTTTTGAAAAGTCATATAAGTAACTCTCCGATGCGATAAAGCGATCGAAGATCACATATTGCAATGATAAAAGGATGCACTCAAAAGGATCCTCATTAAAACCTCTGATCCAATAACGTAATCGGAATTAGCAGTTGGAGGTATCACACAACACATAGCAAGGATGAATTTGAATTCCCCGATTGTGATATCATAAAGAAAGGCATGCATTTCAACGAAACTTCGTTAAAAGGTATTGTTTGTGAATATAAATTTTAAAAGAATTAAACCAAACTATTCACTGAACATACCCCACCTTATTATATTTTCCTTTATCGCGATCAGAACCATTAGTCTGAAACGCTAAGCGTGACCCATTGAATCTCCTTATTGCGATTTGTGATTTATCGCTGATCGTTGATCGGAAAAATCTAAAGACACTCTTGAAAGGATCACTAAGCATATGGCCGATGCAACGGGTAATTATGACATTTATTCACTAAGATTGCGGCTATGATGGTTATTAATTTCACAATTAAGGGTGAATTCTTTGAGGATTGCACCCGTGGTGATTCTTAATTACATTTGGTTTATCATATGTGAATTGTCTGAACTATTTTCATTTTCGTATTAAGCTTTCAGCAGAAATATTTCTTTGTTACGCTTTCATTTTTTGTGTAGAGCTTCTCTGAGCTTATGAATCCAGAAAAGATGGGAAAGAAAGTGAAGAAAGCCAAGGCCCCTGTCGCAGTTAAAGAACCAAAGCCGAATAATAAAGGATTGGTATGAGATATGACTTGCCTTGGTTCAAGAAAAGAAAGTTGGGAGAGTATCTATAATTTACTAGAAGCAGAAGAGCTTGAAGAACTCGAAGAAGAAGCTACTGCAGATTCTACAAGAAAATCAGAAAATACATTGAAAGTATTGGCTTGCTCATTCCTACACAGAATAGCAACGCGTGCCAAAGTGTTGCCATATAATGACATGATAAAATGGATTGTTGAAAGCATTGCAACCACATATAGGATGTTTAGTACAGTCGAAGGAAAAGTGTTCAGGTCATTTAGAGTAGAGGATCTCAGAAAAATGTATTGTTTACCCAAGCCAAAAAAGTATTATAATAAAGCATTCTTAGAAGCTTTTTCCAAGGAAAATGACATTGAATTAGATCCTATCAGGCAACAGAGACACTTTTTACCCAAGCCAGAAAAGTATTATAATAAAGCATTCTTAGAAGATTTTGCCAAGGAAAACGACATTGAATTAGATCCTATCAGGCAACTGAGACACTTTCCAACCAAGCACAAACATGAGACATTGGGTATGTACTCTGTTGATTCATTAGCCTCTCCTTATTGTTATGCTGACACATTGATGTGTAGACTCTTTGGAGTCCATAATTATTCTAAGTTCTCTATAGATATGGTTCCTTTAATGGAAGTTGCAGTTCATGGCTATATCATGTACTGGGCAAACATTCTGTCTGAAAAAATGGCCACTGAGATACTTGAATATAGAAGAAAGAGTTCTGTGGTTTCCCGGGTGATACCTCCTTTTTACTTCAATGCCTACATAATGGACACCATCTATTTTAATTTCGAATACCCTATTCTCGATTGGAAATGGACTCCCCAGGATCCCAATCTCATTCACATCTATCACAAAGAGCTATCAAAGGCCCATTATAAGAACCATTTGTATAGAATTTGTAATGGTTTTATTCTTCCTGTACATTAATCCCTATACAATAAGCCCGCCCCTAGGATATCCGAGGAAGCAACAATTGACCTAACAACAGTAGGTAGTTGGTTTGGAGAATAGAAATTCACCTATATAAGGCTTTTTGGTAGTCTCACTGATCCTTATGTTCTTCCTCTATACGTCCCCGATAAAACTGGCCTAGGAATTAGCAATATCAGATAACAGTTGCAGGAATGTCAAAGACCCTTAGGGATTCTAAGAAACACATGTGGCCTACATTTCCATTTCGGTGTGGTGCCTTTACCCTGCATGATTTTAAACATGCAGAGAAAGAGGCTGAGAAAATCAAGTTGTTAAATCTTGCAAATATTCCAAAAAGGCGGTATGACCCTAAAAAGGTTGCCTATAATGTTACTTCTCAGGCTAAAATCGCCAAATTTGATCATGAAGAGGATAGCTTTGACGACTTGTTTTCTTCAACAGAACTATTTTTCTAGGTCAGAGGATTGGCTAAGACTAAATTGGGAACATAAGGACTTGAGAAATTCCATAGGCTCAAGGCTCAGAGATTGGAAACCCTTCCTTTAGATTTATTAGCTACAACCTCAATGGTTCAACCACAAGGCCACAGTGAACAGAAAATCACTGAGAATGCTCCCGAAATGGTGAGGGTTCCTGAGAAGAAGAAGACACTAGAATAGGAGTAGAAGCAGGTAACAGTTAGTGAACTCCTTGATACACACATAATGTTGACCCTAAGTTGATCAAGGAATGGGAACAATTCGATTCTATCATCAATAATCCAGAGAACACCCAAGGGTTCACTACACCAGAGGTGTCTACAACACAAAAATCAGTACTCAACACAGTTTCGATTGTAGGAACAAGTGGCCCACCCAAGATTCCTAAAGACATAGAGATCATCCCTGAAAATACCACTGATGAAATTGTTTTGCATGTAGAAGAGATACCACTACTAGATGTCTTCTACAGCCCTAAGCATAGGGCTGTAGTCAAAAGACAGAGGAAGGAGAGGAAAATTCATCACTCTCCTCTTTTGACTTCTCATATGGAAATGATGAATGTGGTATGAAGGGAGGAAATAAATCCCTCCGAAGATTTAACCAAACTTTCTCAATATTCCGGAGCGTATACAGCGACAACAATAGATAAAGTTTCAGAGGTTAACCATTTATTGAAGGAAAAATATCAAGCGATCATTCAGCTAGAAGCACAATCGGTGGAATAACAACAAAGAATAGAACAACTTGAGCAGTAGTTGGCAAAAAAGAAACAGCTTAATGAACAACTGAATGAGAAATTAATTATTGAAAAGTAGAGAATTGATGAATAGGCCATCCTTAAGCAGCAAGAGCTATCCCAAGCATTGAGAAAACAACAACTATTGAACAAGCAGGTGAATAAATTAAAAGAAGAGAAAATCACTTAAATGAAGGATCAAATAGAGCAATTCAAAGGATATCCCAAGGTAGAAGAATTCAGAACTGAAGCCTTGGAGATGACCAAGGCTCTATCTCGACAGTTGGACCTTCTGTGTTATAATATCTCGTTAGTTGTTCCTTTATGTGATATCTCAACAACTATGATCGATAAGTCAATAGATGCAAGGCTTGAGTTAGAAAAGGTAGATGAAACCTTAAATAAGTTTCTATCTTGGCAAGATTCAAATGAAAGAAAAGCTGCCAACCTGCCAAAGATACAGGAGCACATAGAGAAATTCTATTTTCCGAATGGGAGTCTCAGTTAAAGAAAGTTGAGAGAGCTACATCCAGATGCAGATCAACGACAAATAATTTGATTGAATTAATCAACAATAGTTTGTATTTATGTAATCTAATAACATAATGCTCTCCAAGCAAACTCCCACAGGGAAAATCATTAGAACAACAGTGGAAACAGGAGCTAATGCATAGAGAAAAACTAATCGAAGGCATTCACAGCTTAACATGGCAGATGTTTTGGTTTTTCCTTGTAAAACCACATAGTGAGCGAATGGCGATGAAGTGTCTCACAGATGTGATTAATCACATGATATCCAAACTTGCCGATGCCACATTTACAGCTCAGTTACACTCTCATATGAGTCAGCCACCAGAGGTCCAGCCTATGCTTGCCATTTGTCAACTCTGATTACAAGAAGAAAAGCCGTTTCAGTGAATCCTTTCAACCAACTGCAACACTGCTATTTCAAGAAGAATTCCATATTTTTATGTTTTGGTTATACCAGCACATAGCATATTTCTTTCATAGTTTGTTATTTTTGTAGTATTTATAGACCCTTTCATGTTTTTAGAAGGGGTCCTCAATTTTGTATTAAGACTTAAGTTGGGAGTTTCACTACTGTGCTTTCGATATATTTATTTTTATAAAAGACTGAACCTGAATTCTAAGTTTTGACAAAGAAAGCTTTGATGAGATATGCACTTTTGCTTCCTATGAAAGTATTCACAAATTAGAAGGCAGAATTTGAATGTGATTCACATTGGAGGAGACTCAAATGCATACGGTACCACTATCTATGCTTTCACTTTATTTTTCTATGTGAATCAGCATTTATCAACTTTGCTATTATTGATGTGTATATGTTTCTACAACAATTCTTTAATCTGTCACTATTGAATCTTTTTGAATTGTCATATTTCATATAAATATGTCGGTGACATATTACGATCAGTACGATAATGTTTTAATTATCACTTTGTTCAATTAATTGAACAAAGTAATTATCATATGAATGCATATTTTTATTTATAAGTAAATCATCTTCATGTTTACTTGTCAATAAAAACAATCAAGAATCGCACTAAGAGAAAGAATTCCAGGGATAGATTATTTATCTTTGTATATTTTTGCACTTTAGAATAGAGCACTTATCACTCCCGTTATACATTACCAACTAATCATCCATCAACTCATATATCATTGGGAAACTGGTCCCATTGCATCCAGTCGGAGCCACCACACCAAACGGAAAAGGAGCTGCTCTAAGGTCCGGACCGAGTGGTTTTCCCTGATGTTGATGCAACGATTTTCGAGGCATCAACAGGTGGAACTATAGGCTGACACGTAAGGCTCCATTGCCACATTAGTAGCAATATGTTATGCCATGTCAGTAAAAGATTTTTTTTTTTTTTATTAAAATAGTCTATAATGAAAGTATTAATTTGTGCATAGTAGGAGCATATAAGGTCAAAATGAGGTGAAATTTCAAGAAGAGTTAATAGTGATGAGGCCTATAAAAATGCTAGGGAGGTTGGTTTGTTAATTTAAACACCAACAATTCCAGAAAATTGCAATTAGTGGTATAACAGGGTACTCATTGCCAAAAGCTTCATTGATGGTAAAATTTGGATAGTAATGAACATGGGTAAGCATGAAGATACGCAATGGAGGATTTGGGCAAATTCTAAGTGGTTTGGAGAGGCATTAAAAAAATGAATCAAAATTTAATATTATGAGAGACTTTAGTGGTAGTTTGTGAAATTTTTAATGGAGGAAAACAAGTCCAAGATAACAAATTTGGATTTTTTTTTCTTCTAGTTGACAATTGATTTCCTCAATACATTGGATAACATTTCCCTAGAGAAGTTTTTCTAGTTTTTTTTCTAGTTGAAATATAATAATGTTAGTTACAAATTGTAAATTTGGAGAAAGGGTAAAAATGGAAAAGTTGTAATTCCATAATTATGTAAAAATCAATTAAAGTATCACATTTATAATTTGAGGTGATAGAGGTCGATCTTTGACCTTCACTGTACTAATGATAAAATTGTAGGAAATGGAAAAAAGTGGTAAATTATGAGAGGTATAACTTTTATCCCAAGAAGTGGATTACAAAAAAGGAAATTCAAAGGAGAACACAAAATAAAATATGATTTCAAGATACAATTTTAGAGTTTTCAAGAAGTTGCAAGAATAAAGCCTCTGAGCTTGATTAAGAAAGGCAATGGTCAATATAATGACTGCCAAAGTTTCTTAATCTTGGGAAAAAGTAGTATATCATGATATAGACATGTTATATGTAAATATGACTCAGGGTGATGACACAAATCATAATGGTTCTTGTGCAATGGTGTGGAGATACATTGGGAGGTACAGAGGTATGCCAATGAAAATTGATTGTTAAATATTTGGGTGAAATCACGATTGATGATGGCTACCTATAGATTTAGAAGTATTATTCATGAACATGGATAATCAAGCTAATGGTATTATTAAAATGTTGAATATCAATATGGATACATTACGTGAATGAATATTTTCAAGGTCTTTTGTAGATTAGCTTTTAAGTTCAATCATGATGAAAGAAGGAATCCAAAATGCAAATATGACTTTCAAATAAAAGTGAATGCCATGCATTGAATATAACGATATTGTGGAATTTAGATCATAGAATAAGAGATATGGAAGTTCTTGGTAATATAACTAAATATTGTATGAAGCAAAGAGTGCCATGTAAGGTATAAGAAGCCTATAATAGGCTAGTAGATGGGAATTCTCTTCTTATGCATCAAGAAGGATGCAAGTTCCTAAATTCCCAAGAATTAGAAAAGGAAAATAATTAATACAAGTTATAGATCATGATTATGAAGAAGGAAATTATGAAAGCCTGGAATTCTAGAGGAAATATACTAAGAGAAAGAGAACATGCATGAAGTAGTAAGTGAGCAATGTGATGGGTGATACATATTATGGGAAAGTTATGAGTATGTACCAAATATTTTGAAATTATGAATTAGAAAATTAGAAATAAGGGATGAGAAAAAAATCATGAACTTTAGTTCATTTGAATAAATGACTCCATCATCAGGATTGTTCTTGGTGGACATAGTTGAACATGATGAAAAGTTTTCATGGAAATGAAAGAAAATGCTAGCCTCAGAAAAACACTTAAAAGAAATTATAGATAATGAAGGGCATGATATGAAATATGATGGATGTTCACACTACTGTAAGACATAGCAACATCAAGGTAAATGATTCCAGTAGCAAATGAGAATTTATAATGTGAAACAAAGGTAGAGGGTGTTGAGTGAATTCTAGTTATACAAAAGGGGAATATGAAGTGGGAAGAGTATTCATGCTAGGTATTAGTTGAAAAAGAGGACACTTTAAAAGGAGTACATATGAATTTGGAATGGAATTAGTTGTAGCACTATGAAGTGTTGGAAGGCCTAGGAAAAGTTAAAGTTGGGGACGAGAAGGGTTGAATTGGGCTTGGCTAGAAGAACTGAGAAAAAAATGGGGTAGTAATTATTAGAGGTGAACAAAATGCAAAGGAAACTCTAAATAGAAGCACATAATGTTATTAGAATCCAATGATATTTAAGGAATCCAAATATATCAAAGGAATATAGAAAATTCTAAATGAAGCTACATGATGCTAAGGAAATTTTTGTAGCTATGATTGGTGATCATGGAGAGCAAGGAAAATATGATAATGAGGGATATTTTCTCACTTTTAACTTTATTTTGTTTATAAGAAGTAGCCTTGTATTCTTTAAAATTAGCAAGAGTAAATGTGTATGCATGTGACTTGGGTGACAAAGTCATAACTAATGATCCATGGTATGATTGACATCGAGCCTCTAGAATTGGATCAATGATGATAAAGAATTTCAAGCTGTGTTGAGGAATTGTAAGGGATAATTCTTTAACTCTTATCTCACTACATTTTTCTTTAACTCTTATCTAATTGCATTGTCCATATTTCTTGAGAAATTAGAAGTATGTTAAGTGTAGATACTCTTAAAACATATGAATATTAGATAATGAAAGAACATAGGGTAGTTAGATTGGATAGGCACTGGTGGGAATGTTGAGAGATGATGCTTGGTGCATGTAGATATGCTTGAACATATATGATTTGCATAATTAGTTGATATTAATATGTTGTTACAGATGCCATGAGTATGGCATGATTATTTATTATGCAGTATGATGATACATAATTAGAAATGGTTGAAGCATGGTTGGATATGTCAATGATATTGCTGCATATAATAGTCATCCTTCTAAAGAAATAATAACACCAATAATAATATTGATCAATAGCTTGGTGAAAAGATTATATGAGCTTCCATAGGACACTAACTATTTTGGTAACATCATAGATAATGTTGGGAACCATGCATATATGTAATTTATTATGTTTATTTTGCTTGTTTCGAAGGGAATTTAGGTAAGAATCCCTATATTCATGATTGTAAGAATAAATAAATATGTTTATGTTTTTGAATGTATCATGTGGTAAGGGGAAAAAATCCCCGAGGCATAAAATATTGATAAAATATTTCAAATTCATTTATATGAAATAAAATGTTATGTCATGTTGTTATGGTTATGATATAATAATGAAGGAAAGTTAGGACTTATGGAAGTGAATTACATGTGAGATAGTTATGTGTGAGGCCATAGCGTTGTTAGATATAGAAAGGCTATAACACTACACAATTTTGCATCAGTTTCCATTCTTATGTCAATATCCTCAACCAAGACCTTCTTGACAACACTAAGACACCATTGGAGGGAAAGGATTTCCTAAGGGACTATTAAGAAAAGAAAATAAAATTCATCTAGTATGCTTTAGGAACTATTTAGTAGAGAAATGGCACATTCCTGGTGTTTTATAAAGCTAAATATGAAGGTGCTCAGATGGTCCAACAAGAATTTGGGGGGTCGCTGGATGATGCGTTGAGACGCTGGATAGACCTTCCCACTCATCATGGTTGAATGCATGACATGAGGCAATGGTATTCCTGAATTAATTCAAGTATGCATTGAGCACGCATGTTGTTATCATATACACATGTATGCATGACAAATATGTTTGAATGCATTGTGTAAATGCATGCTTATGCTACATATCACTGCAATTAATACATTGGCAACTAAGATAATGGAATGATTGGTAATTTCATAATAATGGAATCATTTCATAGGTGAATTATGGATGTAGTAGAAATAAATAATATTTAAAAGTAGTGATGTTTTGATAAATTACAAGAAAGTTATTTTAGGAGGACAAATATTATAGAAAGGGATGCCTTATGATATGGAAATGAAAGTATGCAATAATGAATATAGGGAGTATTTCCTACATAATTGAAATGTAAGTATCATGTGGAACTTCCTTTATTATTTTGAATCTCATTGTTGTAATATGTAATTCCCAACTCCCTCAAGACCCAACACTAGTCTTCTAGTTGTATATTTTCTTGTGATAAGGATGTGTTTTCATTGATTATTTTGCTTGTATTCATGAGAAAAAAAAAATTAAACATATAATGGAAATTCTATAGACGAGTTGTAATAAAGGGTATAAGAGTTAAATTGGTTTGAAATATGGGTCACAATATGCATTAGTGGGGTTGTCAAGAAATCTTGCCATCATTTGTGAATTTCTTTCATCAAGTATGAAATGTTCTAGAGTTAGAGTTGGGAGGCTTGATTTCCTCTCTAATAGTCATTTCCAATTCATTTGAGCTTGTGCCCTCTCTCCCCCATCTCAATTATTACTTCTTGGGAACATGGATACAACACTTTCCTCACATTTAATATCTTCTTGATGTGTGAGTCGTCATCTCAAGTGGATTTTTTAGAGCATCGTATTGAAGCTTCATCAAACCTCCACCATTGATCATTTTCTTGTCTTTCAAAATTTTTTATTTTATGACATTCTTATGTTGTCTCTACTACAACACCCTCCAAATTTTGGCCTATATACAAACTTTGGAGCCTCCCTTTGATCGTGTGAACTATATTTTCTAGTTTTTAGGGTCATAACATGCTTTCTTCCTAAGTTTCTAAGCCCATTTTCGAAGGAATTCGAAGTGTCATATTTTGTTAAGGGAAGTGTCTTTCTTTGTGAAAGGAAATTATGGCATATAATTAAGAGGAAATATAGGTGATTTTTCTTGCATTAATGGATTATATCTATCATAAGGACAAGAATTGGACTCATCCTCAAGGTATTGCATGCTTTCTTGTTGCAGTCGACACTTGTGTCGAAATGTATATCGTAAGTGTCGCACTTAGAGGTAAGTGTCGTCTTGTTTCCATTTCAATGGATGCATGTTTATTTTGGGTTATGAGTGTCTCATTTTCATGTGGTTAGTCGTTTATGAGTGTGTGATCATGTCCAATTCATGTTACATTCTTCCACTCTCATCTTTCTACCTTACTGATCCCACACTTTATCAATTTTGGAGTTTTCTTGTCTTCGCGTCTTGCCCGACCAAGCGCCTTTGTTTCTACCACCTTGAACTATGCACTGTGTAGTTACAAGCCTCAGTCAAGCATCCTCCACCTCCTAGAACTACACACTATGCATTCATAGAGAAATGTCTCCGTAAACTGTGCCTTGTGTAATCTTAGTGCTCATTCATTGTAAACTGCACTTACCCATTGTGCATTCCTTGACCAATCTTGTATTCACTGTGCACTACACACTTTTAGCCAATATTCGATTCATGTTTGAACCCATGCAATACTCAACTAGATAGTGCATTGACACTCCCTTCCAGAACTGTGTACAACACAATCACAAGGAGAAAGCCTGTCATCTCTACCTCCCTAATTCCTTCAACTATGTAGTCATGTCTCCCACTCTCTCAGCCATTACACACTGCACAGTCACATTTCCTAGACCCTCACTCCCTGCCTCCTACTCCTGTGCACCATGCAATCCTTGGGCCTTCTCCTCAATATTGTGCACTATTCCAGCTTAGTCAGTATGTTGCATGAGAAACATAACAAATGATGATATTTTGGGACTGATGTCATCTTTTCATGAGTGAACTCTAGTTGCAGGTGTTATTATCTTAACATGACCGGATGATGGTTATGGAAGATTCTTAGGAGATGATATGAGGAGAAACTTATGAAGTTTAAAAAACAAAGAGATCATCAAGTAAAGAGACAAAAGGACACTAGATCATGGCAGAAGAATGAAGATCAAATATCATATGGAAGAATATATATCATAACCATCCCCTTGGAGGATGAAGATGAAGTACATGAAAGACGTATCATGAAGATGTGAATATAACATCAAGGATAAAAGCTTGGCATCGATACTCTACAATTAAGTTCCATGTTTCCATTTCCAAGTCATGGCTTCTTAAAGTGTCACCATGAAATTCATATGTTGTGATTGTATTTTGCCACAAATTTGTGGAAATGTAATATTGATTTTTTTATAAAGTGAGAAAATGTAAAATGCGTGGAAGCCCAAGGTTCACACATAGAATGTGAAGAGTCATGTAGAAGCTCAAAGGTCTCTTAGGAATTTTAAAAGTCACATGGGAGCTCAAGATTCATGAGGGAAGTTCAAGAGTAATAAGAGAGAGCGAGTCACCTAATTTGTTATATATACAACCTCATAACTCAAGCAAAGGGATTTTCACCTTAGCTTCTCAAGTTGGGCATGGGAGAGAAGATTAGTGTATTGAGAAGGAAGTAGTTGCTTGTTGGGGCCTTCATTTAAATTTGGAAAAGGTTTTGACCAATTTTGATTGACCAAGGGACGAGAAGGAAACGGGTGGCAACAATGGTTGGTTGGTGGAACAAGCAGTTGCACAAGAGTTGTGGCAAGGTGGTAGTAGGAGGCAAAGGCAGCTGAGGGGGCGGGAAGGTGCAGAAGAAACTGATGGGAAGAACTGGCAATGCAAGTAACAGAGAATGGATATAAAAAGAGAATACCAGGAAAGGAGCAGGGTTAGATTCGACAAGGTTAAGGGAAGGTGAAAAGGATCTTGCTGCTGCCGACAGAAGGGAAGATCGCAGGAGCCAATAAGACATGGTCCGTGAAGTTTAACAGTACCCGCATAACTGACCCAGGGTACTCTATGTAGTTTTTTATGGAGGAAGCCGAGTAAAGTTGTAATGGTTAACTGTTATGATTAATATAAAGATCTGTTAAGATCAGTTGTGGTTTATTATGTATCTAGGCCCTGTGTATGAGGGATATTTAATTTTTTTTTGAATGAATTAACAATTGCATGTAATCGGTAGTTCATGTGACATCATGAGTATGTTGTTATCTCTGTGTTTTATATAATGTATTCATGTATTTGATCGAATGCAACTCGGTTAAGACTTTCATGACTCCATGCTGAACCCTTCTCCCTTTTGGTCGCGACGTGCCTCGGGTGAGACTCCTTGCCCTTTGGGGTAAGGTGAAAATGTCGATGCTATCCTAGACTACAATGGACCATTATTGGCCTCTTGTGCCCAAACCTAGGGTCTTCCCCTTGATGACTCTCGCGAGCCAACAAATGGTTCCATTATTGGGAGCTAAAGGTATGAGAACTGGTTCAGACTATGGTGTCGAGGATATTTATAAGAGAGATTAGGGATTGGTGGAACCATAGAGTAGCGGAGTAGGCTACCCATGGAAGTCAACCGATCAGCAAGGTAAGTGAAGAAATTTTATATGCTGATGACACTAATGATCAGTATGAAATTTTTTGGTGTAAGTTCCGAGAGGATCTATACAATTGGTTAAGAAGGTTGAAGAGACAGACTCAGCCAGGTGGATTGGTGATAGCTTGCTAAAGCTGGACCCCGTCGGATGTCGCCCTGCTGTAACAGTTGGATAATGATCTGACCAGAGCAGCCGACTTTTAGGTAATGACTACGGTGGAGGGATACATAGTTGAGTTTGCCACAGAGAGTTATCAATGTTTTTCAAAAGCAGAAGTATTGTTCGGCTCAGGACTAAGAGGTGATTTGATGAGGGAAGTACTGACATGGATTGAGATGTTTATGGTGGAGGAAGGACTATTGTCTTCACCCGCTGCGGGGATGGTAGTGTAAATCCCCGGTATCGGGGGAGACGTAGAGGGGAATGTTGCCGGTTGAGGGATAGAGATGCTGCTGAAGGGATGGATGTTGAAGAACTAAAGAAAGCAAGAGATGTTAGGGCACAGAGAAGGGAACTGCTAGTGGATAAGTGGCAAGCAAGGGTGATTCAGACTCTAGGGAAGAAAAGGATGCCCCCCCCCCCCAAGTAGGAGCGGTGAGGGGAAAACCCTGAGTCAAAGAGGAAGGAGAAGACAGTAATGGGAAAAGTGAGGGTGGTGAAGGAAGATGGAAGAGTCATGGAAATGGGGACAGACATTCCCTGTAGGTTACTGAATCTGTATTGCAAGTATAGGTTGCGACAGACAGATCATAAGAGAAGAGGCCACGTGGGAATGAAGAAGGAAGCAAGGAGGATACGAATGAGGTGATGAGGAGGTTATTCATTGAAGAGGAAGCATCCATTAAGAGTCAGCAACAATACCCTCGAGACGTAGGAAGCATTTCCCCTGATCTTCCCCTGGTACTTTATCATAATCCATAGGAATTTATTATTAGCTTAGCGAAGGCAATGTGGGTATATATCACGCGGGAGAAATACTGAGTCCAGTTCAACATTGAGAGCGGAAAAAGAACCAGTAATATTAGTAATTTAGGATTACATGGATCCCAGCAGTCGGGGAGAAAGGGGTTCCTGCTGATAGCGCCTACCTTGATAAATATGGCGGGATCTTTTACCAGATACCCCAAATTTGTGGGAAAAGGAAGCGAGGATGTAGAGAAGCATTGGTATCTCTGCGAAGCTATTTGGAGGGCCCGTTAGACTCCAGATAATGTAAGGGTAGTAGCATTCCAAACCACACTGAGAGAAAGGGCTCTGCATTGGTTTATAAAGCAAGTGGAGCAGAATCAGAACCCCACAGTAGATGACATCAAGAGAGGATTTGTGCAGGAGTTCAAGGTACCGCAAACGGATCAACAAGGGCTATTGGAATAAGGCCTTGTGTGAAACTGTTTTGTTTGGTTCTAACAAACGCAATGAAATTTTTAAAGAGCTTTGTGACACCTAACAACACTTGGTTAATGTTATGAAACCAACTCAAGAAAAGATAGAAAACAGAGATCAACGCCTTAGAATTCAGCCTCTTCGAGGGGGCAACCTCCTTTACATTACATAAATGAACAATTCTTGGATGATACAAATGACAAAACCTCCTTTCTATATATAGGAGTGTAAGGAGTCACAATATAATCCAGCCGACCTAACAATAATAATATAAAGCCACAAAAATAACAATAGAGGGATTCTATGGGGCACAGAAATAACAATATGGGGGTAATAGGGGCACAAAAATATAAATAAGGGGTATAAATACAATAGTAATGGGGTAATTACTAGTATTATAGGGACCCAACATGCCCCTCTCCTTAAAAAAAGTGTTGTCCTCAACGCTTGAGCAGTTCTGGGTACTTCTGCATAAAATTCTCATCCTCCCATGTGGAATCTTCAGCGGATAAGTTCTTCCACTTGATAAGATACTCTGAAATTGATCGATTTCGTAGCTGTCGAGTTCTTGTTTCTGTGACTACTTCCGGTTCCAATATAATTTTTCCTTCCTCGTCAAGTTCTGGCAATATTGTTTGAACTAGGAGCTTGTCGCCTATGACCTTCTTTAAACATGAAACATGGAAAACTGGGTGCAATCGAGAAGCTGCAGGAAGCTCCAATTTGTATGCCATAGTACCAATATTTTCCAACACCTTGTACGGACCATAATACTTTGGTGATAATTTATTATCCTTCTTAGCTTGCTTTAGGGACATTTGTTTATATGGTTGTAGCCGTAGGAATACCCAGTCACCTACATCAAAACTTCTTTCACTGCGATGTTGATCTGCCTGTTGTTTCATTCTATTTTGTGCCAACATGAGGTTATCCTTTAAGAGTTGGAGGACTTGTTGTTGATGTTCGATGTGATGTTCCACTGCCTGAACCTTAGAATTTTCTCTTAAATATGATGTGATTGATGGTGGTTGGTACCCATAAAGTGCCACAAATGGGGTCATTTTTGTTGCTGTATGGAAGGAAGTGTTATACCACCATTCAGCCAGAGGCAACCATTTGACCCATTGTGTCTGTTTATCAGATACAAAGCAACGAAGATATCCTTCCAAACATTTGTTTACTATCTCAGTTTGCCCATCAGATTGAGGATGATAAGATGAGCTATGAGCTAACTGAGTACCAAGACAAGAAAATAATTCTGTCCAAAAATTTCCAGTGAAAATGGGATCTCTGTCACTTACAATAATCTTTGGGTTTCTATGTAGCTTTTGAACTGTTTCCATAAATGCAGTAGAAACTGTACTGGCTTTAAATGGATGTGATAATGCACAAAAGTGTGCATACTTGGTAAGTCTGTCAACTACCACCATGATGACACTCTTTCCCTCAGACTTGGGTAAACCTGTGATAAAATCCATTGAAACCTCCTCCCCACGTTGGCTTGGAATGGATAAAGGTTGTAATAGACCCGGTGTCTTAATTGTTTCAACTTTATTTTGTTGGCAAACCAAACATTCCGCCACAAACTTTTGAATATCTGATTTAAGGCCATCCCAAAAAAATTCCTTCTTAACCCTGTGGTAAGTTTTTAAAAATCCTGAGTGCCCTCCTAAGGGAGAAGTGTGCAATTCCATAAGAATCTTTTGTTTTAGCTGGGGATTCTTACAGAGGTATAAGCGATCTTTGTACCATAACGAATCATTTTTCCAGCTAAATGTATCAGAAGTACTGGAATCTTGTTGTAGCTTTCGAATAAGTGCCCACACTTCTTCGTCATTCTTCCATTCCTCCTTTGCTTCGTTTATCCAATCTGGTTGGATAATAGAAATGGCACACAACAATGCTTCCATATCCTCATCCTTTCTTGAGAGTGCATCTGCCACCACATTTTTCTTCTCTTTTTTGTAGATGATTTCAAAGTCATAACCCAACATCTTTGTGACCCACTTTTGTTGCTCTTCAGAGGATAATCTTTGTTCTAAAAAGTATTTAAGGCTATCATGATCTGTTTTTACCTTGGTCTTCCCATTAGGTAGGGTCGCCATTTCTTAAGTGCATGGAGTATTGCCAACATTTCCTTCTCATAAATAGCTTTGCTTAAAAACTTTCCTTTGATTGGACGACTTTCAAAAGCAATGGGTCTTTCATCTTGCATTAGAACAACACCAATTCCATTTCCTGAAGCATCACATTCCACAATAAAGGTTTTTGTGAAGTCCGGTGTAGCTAAGACCGGTGCTTGGCACATTGCCTCTTTAAGATGTTTAAAGGCCTTTGTTGCTTCCAGAGTCCATGAAAATGAATCTTTCTTCAATAATGTTGTTAGAGGTGTTGCTATTCTCCCATATTTCTTAACGAACTTGCGATAATACCCTGTCAACCCAAGAAATCCTCGTAGATGCTTTATGGATGTGGGGATTTTCCATTCCATAATGGATTTAATTTTGCTAGGGTCTACCTTAACTCCTTCATGAGATACAATATGACCCAAATATTCCACCTCCCGGACTCCAAAGAAACATTTGGATCTTTTGGCATATAATTGTTTCTCCTCCAATAGTTGTAGCACCTTGTCAACATGTTCAACATGATCCTTCCAAGACTTGCTGTAGATTAGTATATCATCAAAGAATACCAACACAAATTTTCTAAGGAATGGTTTGAAAATTGAATTCATCAAACCTTGAAATGTTGAAGGTGCATTGGTAAGGCCAAAAGGCATGACCAAAAATTCATAATGACCCTCATGAGTTCTAAATGCCGTTTTCGGAATGTCTTCAATCTTCATTCTGATTTGATGATATCCCGAACGAAGATCCAACTTGGTGAAGTAAATTGATCCATGCAATTCATCCAATAATTCATCAATGACAGGAATGGGGAACTTATCTTTAATAGTGAGCTTGTTGAGCTCCCTATAATCTGGACACATGCGCCATGATCCATACTTCTTGTGCACCAATACTACTGGAGCTGAGAAAGAACTTTGACTCAGTTGAATTATACCAGCCTCTAGCATTTCTGCAACCATACGTTCAATTTCACTTTTTTGGACATATGGATATCTGTACGGCCTGATGTTTGGAGGAACACTTCCTGGAATCAGATGAATAACATGATCATGATCACGCATAGGTGGGAGACCTTTTGGAGTCTCAAATACCTTGGAATGATTGTCCAGGAATTTTTGAAGATCTGGAGAAATAGATGATTCCAATGTGGAAACATCTAGCAAACATAATTGTGCAATTACACCTCTTTGCTCCTTTTTTAGAAGCTTTGTCATGCCATTAGAGCTGATTATATTTCCTGGTTTCCCTGCAATACCCCTTAATTCAACTTCCTTTCCTTCCACAGAAAATTTCATGAAAAGTTCTTGAAAATTAAAAGCTATTGTACCCAAGGATTGTAGCCATTGGACTCCTAGTACAACATCAGCACCTTCCATTGGAATGGAAAGCATTGGGCTAGTCAATACATATTCTCCCATGGATAGCTTGATATTATGGCACTTTCCAGAACAATTTATTGTTCCTCCATTTGCAATCATCACTTGACACTCTGGTGCTGGATATAGGAAGCAATTCAATTCTTTTGCTACCCTACAATGAATAAAATTGTGGGTGCTTCCTGAATCAATCAACACTATTACCTTTTTCTTCTTGATTTGTCCTTCTATCTTGATGGTTTGAGGAGTGGTAATTCCCGCCAATGCATTACAAGATATGGTCGGATTTATTTGTTCTTCATCTAGGCTTTGTTCTTGGAATATATCCTCTTCTTTTGACCTTTCTTGCTCCTTTTCTTCTTCCTCTTCACAATCTATGTAGAATAATTTCTTCTCACCACACTTATGACCCTTTGTGTATTTGCTATCACAATTGTAACAAATCCCTTTTGCTCTTTTTTCTTCCAATTGTTGTGGTGTCAACCTTGTAGGTTGTGGAAGACTATGGGCAACAATACTTCCGTCTTTATAGTTGTGAATGGTATGCTTCCTAGTTGCCATAATTTTGCTTTCTAGTTTTCTTGCTAACCTGAATGCCTTCTCTAATGAATCAGGTTCCCAAAGGCGCACATCATGTTGGATATTATCCTTTAAAGTCCCTATGAACACATCAATCCTATGCTCCTCTGGAATATCTTTTACCCTTATGTTCAATTTTTGGAACTCCTCAATGTGCTCCATTATTGAACCCTTTTGTTTGAGACTTATCAATTGGCTAAAAAAAGTGTTGCTTTTTGTATCCTCATAATGTGCTATCAATTCTTCCGTAAAAATTTCCCAAGTGATAAATTGTTTACGAGAACAAAGCCATTGATACCATACAAACTGATTTGGTTCCAAATATAAAGTTGCCATACGTACCTTTTGTGTGTTTTGCACATTATTGAGATCGAAGAATTGCTCCATCTGTAATATCCATGTGGCGGGATCCTTGCCATCAAACTTCCTCATATCGATTTTTGGAACATGGTGAGTCTTCGATCCAACATTAGAGTCCATGGAATCATGATTAACATTTCTTTTGTTCTCATCATGAGTTTCCTTTAGTACTCTTTCACCCTTAGTGACCATTTCTTGTAGCAACTTATTCATATTTATCTTCAATTCTTCCATATTATCATCCATGCCATCAATTTTAGCATCCATGCCATTCACCTGAGTTTCCATGCCCTTTATCTTAGATTCCACGCCATTTATCTTAGCATCTGTTAGCTTTTGTGAGCGCGACATTTGTTGCACTTGTTCTTGTAATTTTAATATATCATGTAGCATTTCTTCCTCTTCTTCATGAGTCATGCTAGAGCTTTCAGGTTCCTTACTAGGTGTTTGAATTTTCTTTCCTCGGGGCATCAATTACTGATAATAATGCTTTACTATGCCCTTTGAATTCCTTCAAACCAAGCTTATGCAAAAATTAAAAAAAAACTACACACCTTTTTTTTACTTTGTAGAAGCCTGATATTGAATCTGATGTATCTCTGTAATTTCGAATCATACAGTTCTGAATTTGTGACCTGTAGTAGCATTCTATGTCCTCTTTCCAATGCCACTAGTCTGATCCAAATTGGATTCTCCAAGAAAGAGTTATGCACAATCTTCCGCAGTGACCTGATTATAGACTAGTTTAGTAGAGCGAACTTGTATGAAGTGTCACGTGTCACTGTTTCAACGTTTGACTCTGAAAATATATAAAAGAAAACTAATATCCGTCCTCTTTCTGTACCTTCTTACTAAATTTCAATCCGATGCTCATAAAGAAAGTTATGACAATTTTCCCCAGGTCACCTGTTTTTAGTGTAATTCAGGAGTCTGCAAAAAGACCAACTTCCTCAGATCATATCTCCGAAAATATCGCGTGAAAAGCTCTGAAATTCGGACCCAAGGTTCAGCGCGATTTCTTCTCAAATGGGTTTTTTTTGATACTTCTGAAACGTCACATAAAAAAGTTATAGCGAAAATTCCACGATGACCTGTTTGGAGCAGCGAAACCCTAGAATCCAAAGCTCTGATACCAAATGTTATGAAACCAGCTCAAGAAAAGATAGAAAACAGAGATCAACGCCTTAGAATTCAGCCTCTTTGAGGGGGAAACTTCCTTTACATTACATAAATGAACAATTCTTGGATGATACAAATGACAAAACCTCCTTTCTATATATAGGAGTGTAAGGAGTCACAATATAATCCAGCCGACCTAACAATAATAATATAAAGCCACAAAAATAACAATAGAGGGATTCTATGGGGCACAGAAATAACAATATGGGGGTAATAGGGGCACAAAAATATAAATAAGGGGTATAACTACAATAGTAATGGGGTAATTACTAGTATTATAGGGACCCAACAATTAACTTTTGGTACCTCTTCTTTTCTTGGGCCTGATATCTTTAAGGTCAAGGATGTTCAAATGGAAAGTATGATCTATTTGAGTGGAAAATATTTGAATAGAACCATGATGCCTAAATCTATTTTAGGATCTTCATTCCTTGAATTGGTATTATAATTGAATGGTGTTTTTCTGCTGATCCAATTGAGTAGAGAAGGGAAAGGAGAAAACCAAAGGCAAGCATTCTAATTTCAGAGGTATATAATAGTCTCTGAAGGAATAACCTCTCTTTCTCTCAATAAGTCAAGATCCCTTTTCCACCTTGGCGATATAAATGGAGATAAAATGCCAATGAGCATATTGAAAATAAAATAAGGGGTGGTAGAAGAGAAAGGATTCTTGCACAAAGATGAAGCAAACAACTTTGTCAAGGTACTTAACAGGCTTGCTGGAATGAATCAATGTTTGTTTTCTTGGAGTGACTTTTTCCGGGTGCTCAATAGGTTTGCTGGCAGTAGAGAAACATTGAATGTGAAACTAAGACTATGACCATTCTAAACTTGAATATATAATATCCTTCTCCCAGATCAAAACAATTTTGAAATGGTAAGATTTGTAATTGTGTTTAGCCGAGAAAGGGAATAAGAGAGACTACACCTATAACCTGGACAGATGGGGAAGTTGAGGCAATCTACATGATGAATCAATACTTCTTGAAAGACTAGACCTAGTGCATAAAGCTAAACCTAAATAAAGAAGTTGGGGTTCTTCTAGTGAATCTCCAAGTGTTGTCACTACTACAACACTTGCCAAATTTTGGCCTATATTCAAACTTTGGAGCCTCCCTTTGATCATGTGAATTGTCATTTCTAGTTCTTAGAGTCATCACTATTGGAAATAATACTGAGAGGGGGGGGTGAATCAGTATTATCAGATCATTAAAAAACTTTTTCAATGCTCAAGAACATATACGCTACTTCCGTTAAGTGAACCCGCGTGTACACGCTACTGTGTCTAAAGAAACCAGCGTATATCCAGAAATCTTATGATTCAGTTAGCTTAGTCTTCAGCAAATACATCAGATCATTATTAAGCATATTAACAGTAAACAGGTGCAAAATAACAGAACAGAACATCACACAAGAGCCACACACATGAACACAAAGATATAAGGTGGAAACCAATGTGGGTGAAAACCACCTGCTGCAAGTCATCTCAATCTTCTTCTTAATAAGAAAATCCTTTTACAATATTTGTACTGGTGCAGTCTTATACCAGTACGGGAGCTACAACCCCCTTTTCTCTTGTACTAGCCGATCCATTTACTAGTACGCAGGCTGCTACCTGCAACAATGCTCCAAAGATCTCCATTAGCTTTTGTACTAGCTTAGATACTAGTACGTAGGTGCTTGCCTACAATCTTCTTACCTCCAGGTACCACGTTTCATCAATTTTCAGACTGGATACACTGAAGCACAACACATACTCTGAAAGGCCACTTTTCATCCAATTTTCATACTGGACCCATAACTATCATTGAAGCTCAAAACAATCATCAAACCCTGAATCACTGAAACCCTGTTAACAACAGTCACCAGAACACAGAGCAGACACAGAACTCTGTAATAACCATCAGATCCATCTGCAACTTCAAATATCAAGCTTTACAATGTATACGCTACTTCGATGAATCAAACCCGCGTGTATACGCGCTTTTGCCAAAGACAACCCGCGTACAGATATAAAAATAATTTCTCTTAACTTGCAGTTGTACCAGACATCAGTCATACTCATAACAATACATGCGTCAGTATGTAGATCTAGAATAAGCATCATAAAGATAGTTCATTTCAAACCATTTGATCCCGATCTCTCCTTAGATCTTGTTCTCCATCAACCGGTGAGATCTCTCCTTAGCTCAGATCAAGAAATGCATCATCAACCCATAACCTTGCATACTGGATCTAATGCTTCATCAGATATTCAAGACATTTCAGATACACTTGCCTAATGATTTCCTTCCCTTTATATAGCCTTAGGCCTTGTTCAATACCAAGAGCCAAAACCATAGAAATCCAATACCATCAACTTCAAAACTAGGGATCAACACGTCCGCCGAGACGCCAAGGTCCAAAACCATAGGCACAACTTCCAAGGAATAACCGCCATGGACCAAAGGTACTTTTCCACATACACGCGCTTTTGCTGAATCCAACCTGCGTGTACACGCGACTTGGGCTTAACGAACCTGCGTGTATGAACTTTCTCTTCTTCTTATAGTCTGATCATCAATTCCTTGTTGCTGACCTTCTGTACTATGATTTGTCATCAGTGAGGTTTGCCATCAAGGACAACACTTATCTCATAATGCCAACAATCTCCCCCTTTGGACTTGATGGCAAAGCTAACTTGTCACACTTAGAACTATCATCTGATCCCTTTGAGCTGTCCTCCATCAGTCACATCTGATATCTCTTCTGAAGATTCATCATCTAATTCCTTTGAGCTGTCCTCCATCAGTCACATCTGATATCTCTTCTGAAGATTCACCCAGTTATACATAAGTGAGATATTCTTCTATGAGAGGGTTGCCATCAAGTACAACACATGCATCATAATGCCAACAATCTCCCCCTTTGGACTTGATGGCAACAACACCAAATCACTCTCCCCCTTTGACATCAAGGGCAAAGGGTGGACCAAGATATTCTCTTCCTTTGCTGAATCATTCCACTGTCCATACTCCCCCTGAGTACCTGCTGAAATCTCTGAATAGTCTCCCCCTTTGTATATGCCAAGGTGTACCAATCTGTTCATGCTCCCCCTGAGTACATGCTAAATCTCTGTACCGCTGAAGTGTGTTGTACATGCTCTTCCTGACTGTAGGCAAGATCTGCAAAAGATGTTCTTCAAGAAGAACATGACTCTATACATCATAAAGGACCTTCCTATCACTTAGGACTCATACATACATCCATCTCTCAACTAAGTGAGGATATACAAAAATTGACTCATCCACCCAACCAAGTGGGAATACATCAAAATTTTACATATGACAACCAATCACATTGCATCAATCATCCCAGGCATAGTGGGGAAACCAAAATAGGCCGTTACATGACCTTGACACCATGAAAGAGATACCACAAAAGAGATATATGACATAGAGACGAAATAACTAGGCCAAGACTTATGAAAGTCACCAGCAGCATCTGATAATCACCATTCAGATCAGCAACCAAGAGATCCTTCTGTTCTCCTTTCGCCTTTGTTCCTCCTGAAATCAACACCAAATGTGAACTAGAACCAAAAGCTTTAAGATAATGCCAACAATGCATCATTGGAAGATTATCTGCTCCCCCTGAACTTGTGCCAGATGATCTCTGTCAGACCTATATCAGACTTTCTGCAACCAACATCTGTCCCTGCTGATTTCCTTCAAATCTCCATATACGCGTCTGTATACACATAAACAAGCGTATATACACAGATATCCCTTACGCAACACGCGTACACCATATACGCGACTATCCCCTTGTAAAACGGCGTATGCACGCGGATATCCTTTAAACAACACGCGTACACAAATTTCCATATCAGCAACCTATAAATGTCCTGTAGAGAATAGGTCATCAACCTATAACAAGGTATGTCTGCATCAATTCATCCCTTTGAACAGAATTCAGAGTCATTCACATTGTATCATGTGTGAAACCACCATAGCCATTTCATCAAGCTCTACATGATCCAAGTATCATTACTTGGGAACATCTGCATCAATTAACATATAAACCTATCATCATATAGATAAGAACTCATCACCATGTCTCCAATAAAGCAACTTTGAGTAGTCATCCATGTATCAGCATTATGTATCTTGAGCTCAAGCTCATTTGACAAAACTTCTTGATATCATCAACAACAACAATCCTTATCCACAAGAGTGCCTGCATCATAACTGTATGGTTTTTATGCATATGACAACAGCAGTATATGAGTGACCCATCATCAAGTGAAGAAGATGTATATTCAAGCTTTGTACTTCTTCTTGTCCTTATGAAGATCACCATGTAAGCACCATATATGCATCATCAAAGAATCATCCATAAATCTGATCTGAACATCAACTATGTAACCCCAAGAATCATATGAGATTTTATCATAGACAGCTCACAACCACATCATAGCAAGATATATCATTTAGCCATATAAGAATCATCACCAAGGATTATTAACCATAATGCCAACAATGAATTACTAAAGGCATATGCTCCCCCTCAACCAGTGCCATCTGTTAGATCTGATCATGCATAAGCATCAAAACATCATCATCCTTAAGTTAGGATCAAAACACTTCTAGACATCATACAAGTAACAAAACATTTCCACACATCCTCAGCAGACTGTAACCAATAGAGCAAATAATAGACTGAATCATATCAGATCCTTTTTCTGATCCTGTTCCCACTGCTTTTCCTCAGACTGACATATACGCGACTTCCCTTTAAGGAACTTGCGTATGAGATTCAGGACACTGAAGTTTTACACTTTCAGCTCCCCCTGAGTCTGATATGTCTGTGCTGTGTTGTGTCTCAGTACATTGTGCTGACTGTACTTCCTTCTTCCTCCATATCTTCAAGTGTGATGAGGTTTTCTCCTTTTGGTGTGATGTCCATCCTTTGTTCCTGCATTCCTTTGCTATATGTCCAATCGTGTTACATGCATAACATCTTACATATTTCATATTCCTCCTGTAGCAATCAGCGGCTTTGTGACCAAACATATTGCAAGCAAAGCAATATCCATTAAAGTACCTTGAATGTGATGATCTTTCTACATGATGGTCTTGAACCCTTCTTCTTCCACATCTAGCTGCAACATGTCCAAGATTATGACATACATAACATTCAACATTATTCATAGGAGGAGTAAACGATTTTCTTTGAGGAGTCTCTTTCCTTGATTGTTGATGGGGTTGACCTTTCATCTCCCTTTTGATCATTTTAGTTTTCTCTTTAGAGTTCCTTGCCTCACCTTGTGAGCTAGATTCACCTTCAACAGATTCATGAAAACCAAGACCAGTCTTGATTGCAGGAGACCTTTGACTACTAAGAATATCATCCAAGGCTTTAGTACTATCTTGAAATCTCAAAAGTTTAACCTTTTCTTCTAATTTACCTTTCAAGATATTTACCTCAACTTGAAGTTGTTCCTCCTTTTCTAGACATTGCTTCTTCATGTCTTCTCCATCTTTTCTTCCTTCTTCCATTTGTTGCCTTAGATTGAGTATCTCCTTTTCTTGCTTTTCATACAGATCCTGCTGAATTTGACGAACTCTGAAGGCACATTCCAACTGTGATTTTAAGCTGATGACTTCGTTGTCTTGTTTTTCAATTGCTTGGTGTAGATCTTCATTCTGCTTCTTGGATTCTTCAAGATCTTCCTTTAGTGAGAGGATCGTAGCTTCAAGATTTTCATAGTAGCTGGATCTATCTTTGAGTTTCTTGATGGTTGTGCTTCTTTCGTTGACTTCTTTTCTTAATGATGTCACTTCATGCTGCAATTTTTGACATTGGTCTTCCTTGTCCTTGAGTAGCTTTCTTACCTTGTTTCCTTCTTCTAGTTGGGCCTTTAGTTTGGTAACTTCTTCTTTGAAAGCACATTCCCTTTTGTTCAATAGATCTTGTTGATCTTTAACTTTGTCTGCCAGCCTTCTAAATACTGCCTCTATTTGATACTTTTCTTGCTCACCCATAAAAGCATGTTCAGTAGTTTCACTATCACTTCCATCACTTTCACAAGGAAATATATCAGGAACATCAGAGGATAACACATTCATACCTGATAATGATTCTGAATCTGAATCTGATTCTGAATCTGAAGAATTTCTTATACCTAATCCCCAATCGACTCTCCCACTGTCATAGATCTTCTGAGATGTCTTCTTCTTCTTATGAGCTTTCTTCTTAAGCTTCTTTCCCATTGTTCCACGGATCTCCTTCAAGCGATCAAGCTTCTACCAAAGGAACTGCTCTGATACCAATTGTTGGAAATAATACTGAGAGGGGGGGGGTGAATCAGTATTATCAGATCATTAAAAAACTTTTTCAATGCTCAAAAACATATACGCTACTTCCGTTAAGTGAACCCGCGTGTACACGCTATTGTGTCTAAAGAAACCAGCGTATATCCAGAAATCTTATGATTCAGTTAGCTTAGTCTTCAGCAAATACATCAGATCATTATTAAGCATATTAACAGTAAACAGGTGCAGAATAACAGAACAGAACATCACACAAGAGCCACACACATGAACACAAAGATATAAGGTGGAAACCCAATGTGGGTGAAAACCACCTGCTGCAAGTCATCTCAATCTTCTTCTTAATAAGAAAATCCTTTTACAATATTTGTACTGGTGCAGTCTTATACCAGTACGGGAGCTACAACCCCCTTTGCTCTTGTACTAGCCGATCCATTTACTAGTACGTAGGCTGCTACCTGCAACAATGCTCCAAAGATCTCCTTTAGCTTTTGTACTAGCTTAGATACTAGTACGTAGGTGCTTGCCTACAATCTTCTTACCTCCAGGTACCACGTTTCATCAATTTTCAGACTGGATACACTGAAGCACAACACATACTCTGAAAGGCCACTTTTCATCCAATTTTCATACTGGACCCATAACTATCATTGAAGCTCAAAACAATCATCAAACCCTAAATCACTGAAACCCTGTTAACAACAGTCACCAGAACACAGAGCAGACACAGAACTCTGTAATAACCATCAGATCCATCTGCAACTTCAAATATCAAGCTTTACAATGTATACGCTACTTCGATGAATCAAACCCGCGTGTATACGCGCTTTTGCCAAAGACAACCCGCGTACAGATCTAAAAATAATTTCTCTTAACTTGCAGTTGTACCAGACATCAGTCATACTCATAACAATACATGCGTCAGTATGTAGATCTAGAATAAGCATCATAAAGATAGTTCATTTCAAACCATTTGATCCCGATCTCTCCTTAGATCTTGTTCTCCATCAACCGGTGAGATCTCTCCTTAGCTCAGATCAAGCAATGCATCATCAACCCATAACCTTGCATACTGGATCTAATGCTTCATCAGATATTCAAGACATTTCAGATACACTTGCCTAATGATTTCCTTCCCTTTATATAGCCTTAGGCCTTGTTCAATACCAAGAGCCAAAACCATAGAAATCCAATACCATCAACTTCAAAACTAGGGATCAACACGTCCGCCGAGACGCCAAGGTCCAAAACCATAGGCACAACTTCCAAGGAATAACCGCCATGGACCAAAGGTACTTTTCCACATACACGCGCTTTTGCTGAATCCAACCTGCGTGTACACGCGACTTGGGCTTAACGAACCTGCGTGTATGAACTTTCTCTTCTTCTTATAGTCTGATCATCAATTCCTTGTTGCTGACCTTCTGTACTATGATTTGTCATCAGTGAGGTTTGCCATCAGTGAGGTTTTCCATCAAGGACAACACTTATCTCATAATGCCAACAATCACATGCTTGCTTCTTAAGTTTCTAAGCCACTTTTTGAAGGAATTTGAAGTGTTGTCTTTCATTAAGGGAAGTGTCATTCTTTGTGAAAGGCAATTATAACATATCTTTAAGAGGTAGTTCCAGTGTTTTCTCATACATTAATGGATTCTATCTATCATAAGGAAAATAATTATGCTCATCCTCAAGGCATTATCAACTTTCTTTTTGCATTCGACACTTGTGTCAAAAGGTATATCTTAAGTGTCGCACTTGGATTTAAGCGTCATCTTTTTGTTCTTTCAATGGATGCATGTTGATTTTGGGTGTTGAGTGTCTCATTGTCATGTGGTTGGTAATTTATGAGTGTGTGATCATGTTCAAGTCATGTTACATGCTTCTACTCTCATCTTTCTGCCTTACTAATCCCACACTTAGTTAATTTTGGAGTTTTATTGTCTTCACATCTTGCCTGACTAAGAACCTATATTTATACCTCCTTGAACTGCGCATTGTGCAATCACAGAGAAGTTCCTCCACCAATTGCTCACTGCACAATATTAGTTGTTAGTCATTATCAAATCCACTTTCCCACTACGCAATCCTTGACCAACCTTTCCTTCACTGCACATTGTGCACTTTTAGTGAGTAGTCAGGTCATGTTTCAGTCCCTACAGTGCTCAACTACATAGTGGATTGATTCTCCCCTCCAGAATTATGCACTGCATATTCGTAGTGAAAAATATTGTTATCTCTTCCTCCCTAACTTCCTCAATTGATCAATCATGTCTCGCACTCTCTCAACCACTATGAATTGCATAGTCAGAGTGCCTAGACCCTCACTCCTTACCTCCTACTCATATGCACTACGCAATCCTTAGGCCTTCTTCTCAATCATGTGCACTGTCCTAGTGCAGTCAATATGTTGCATGAAAAACATGATAGACTAGGATATTTTGGGGTTGATGTCATCTTGTCATGAGTGAAATCTAGTTGCAGGTTTTATTATCTTGACATGGTAGGATGATGCTCAAGGGATATGTCTAGGAGATGATACAAGGATACACTTATGAAGCTAAAAATACAAAGAGATCATCAAGAAAAGAGACAAAGGGACACTAGATCATGACAAAATAATGAATATCAAATATCATATGGAAGACTTTATATCATAGCCAACCCCTTGGAGGATGAAGATGAAGAACATGCAAGACTTATCATGCATATGTGAAGATAGAAACAAGGAGAAAATCTTGGAATTGATACTCTATAATGAAGTTCCATGCCACCATCACCAAGCCATGGTTTCTCAAACTTTCACCATGAAATTCATATGCTGCCATTGCATTTTCCCACAAGAAAAATGTAAAATGTGTGGAAGCCTAAGGGTCACACATAGAAGCTCAAAGGTATCTTAGGAATTTGAAAAGTCACATCAGAGATCAAGAGTCATGAGGGAAGTTCAATGGTTACAAGGGAGGTAGAGAGTCACATCATTTGTTACATATACACCCTCATAGCTCAATCAAATGAATTTTCACCTTGGCTTCTCAAGCTAGGCATAGGCGAGAAGATTAGTTTGTTGAGAAACAAGTAGTTGCTTAATGTACCACTATTGGAACTATTATGATATCATTTTAATGGTGTAGCTTGGGAATTTCACTTTATAATTCGAAACTCTTGGACTAGATGACGCACTTTCATGCATATGTCGTGAATGATTGTAAGAATATTCTTTCATTGTTTGCGGTGTATGTTTGTGTTTTTACATACTAATGAAAATGAATTATTTTGTTGGCTTTAGTATGTATCTTTTAATTGTGCATTAGTTCATTTCATGAGTGTTATTTATTTATGAACTATTTCACAAGCTAACTAATAATTATTTCAACTATATCTGTGTCTCTTTATTAGGATAACAATATTACATTTCTCTTAAAGACTCACTTTCTTTTCCTTTCCATGAAAGAAACATTATACACTTTGTAATTGAATACATCATAAGGATAACTTAATTCTTTATCTTGAAATTATATGCACTCTTTGTTGTGTTGATTACTTCAACCAAGGAAAATCATTAAGGATATGACAACCAGGCCTATTTCCTGGATGGGGCTCCTACTCCAAACGGTGTGAGGTCTAATTGTGACTTAAAATCAAGGAGACCTCTTGATTGTTGGTGACATTGAGCACCATTAAAACCTTAATATCAACTTACAACCAACTCGTTCTAGTGGATATGTGAACTCCACGATTTCTAAATCCATACTAAGAAAAATAAAAATTCGCTTTGCTACTTTAATGTTGGGCTATTTAGAGATCACTTTAACAACAACATTTCTAGAGTAGAGTAATGATTTAACATGAATAAATATAAGAGATGGAAAAATTTACGGGTAATGTTCTAGAGATAATTTTCATTTCAAAGTCAAATTCCCCCTACACATATGTTTAGAACCAAGCTCTTAAAAAGAAACAAAGTTACACGTAGGATTACAATTTATCATATAACAAAGCAGGAAAAGATGCTTGATTGACTTGTAAATTTCTATACCATATTATAAAAAATAGGAAAAAATAAATAAATTAACAATTACACATGATATGGCATGTAATTCCCAACTTCGTCATAACCCAACATTAGTCTTCTACTTATAGATTTTCTATGATAATGATATTTTTGCATTGATTCTTTTACTTTTATTCATGAGAACTTTTTTTCTTAACCATATAATAACAATTTTGTAGATGAGTCACAATAAAGGGTATACATTAAACAATTTTGAAATCTAGATCACAATATGTGTTAATGGGACTATCAATAAAGATTTTCCATCATTTATGAATTTCTTTAATCAAGTATGAATTGTTCTAGATTTAGTTTCCTAAGGCTTGATTTCCACTATAATAGTTCCAATTCGTTTGAGATGATGACCTCTCTCTCCCATATTTCTCATTACTTTTAATAGCATGAATATTAAGGACAAATTATTCCTCACATTTCATAGCTTCTTAATGTGCTAGCTATCATCTCAAGTGGATAGTTTAGAGCATATTCTTTGGGGTTCATCGATCCTCCACCATTGATCATTGTTCATCCAACCAATGCATGGTGGAATGCAAACTCATCTACATGAAATTTTTTATTATAAACCTCCCAAGAAGGACATAAAACCACCAAATAAGGCATTTTTATTTTAGCCCTTCTCACCCACTTCACCTTCTTCTTTCCTTTAAAGTTGAACCAAATCCTAACATGTAAGCAAGAGTCTTATTAGAGCTAGCGTGCAATGCCAAAACAATAATTTAAGTGTAGATGGTACTTTGATGCATTGCATATTAGTGAGAATAAATGTAATTAATTCTTAATTGTGTTTGTTTTCTCAAGTGAAAATTCCATTATGGAAAAGAAGAATATAATGGAACTCTTCATTTCCTATTGAAAAATAGTGATTCCATTATATCGAAGTTTAGCCATGTTTTGGGTGCTATTAGGTTGCTTAGATCTTACCTCTCCAGTAATTATAGAATAATTATCTAAGGATTTTTCCACTACATTGGTTGAGGGAAAATATATTCTTTAAGCCCATGTTGAAACTTATTACCTGAAAGAGTGCCCTAGTGATTACCACTCTTGCCCACATTCTCAGTAGTGATAAGAATTTTATAGATGCCTTGACATGTGTCCATTTTTATCATCCACCAAAAGAAGTTCCAAAGATAAATATAAAGTTTCCAAGTTAGATATGAGTTGAGAATATTGATGTGTAATGTCCCAATATCACTTCAAATAGGACAAATGGAAACATGGAGTATTCACACAAAATGTTGATGGAATGCTTAAACTAGATGTCAACTCCTATAATATGATGAATATTAAAGTGTATGCTATAAACAAGTCCTATGAGTAAAGTTTCACATTTTCACACCAAAAGTGGCCAAAATACACAAAATAAGACAATTTGACATTTCCCTTTGTGCTCAAGGCATGTGATTTCTTGTGAGATCTTCATATGGGATATAAAATTCATTTAGTTATAATTTGGAACATAATTCAAGTCAAATGTTTTCATGGGGAAAATTTACCATAACTATATCCTAAGTGGGGATGCATAAAATATATTGCACCAACTATTGGATATAATTTCCAAAAGAAAAGTAGTTTCATGGAAGGAAATGCTTGTGGATATGTCTAATATGGTAATTCCAATAAAGACATGAAGCTCTTCAAAAAATGTCTCTAGTGAGCATGATAACTAATTTAGTAATAATGACACCTTTAATCTAGGGATGTACCCAGTTAGTAGCCTTAGCACAAGGCCAATGGATTAAAAAAAACACCCATAATTCATCAACACATCCTCAATACTAACAATTATATATGCAACCAAGTGCACAAAAATGGCATGGAAAAAAGAATAAATATCAAGATATAAACATACATGCTTATAATGGTTCTTAGATATTTGGTAACAATAATGCATTCTATATAAGGCCACTTCAATACATACAATATAAAGATAAGACAAAACCATAACACAATGGGTCATTTGTTTCCCAATTCAATCAACATACATCATCCATACAAGTTTGTGACATGTTTCCTAGGTGGACTTCTCACCATTTGTTTTAGCACCATAATTTCAACCGTTGAATTCTAACAGATAAAATTTAAAATTCACAATTACCTTGAGGCCACTATTATGGATGTAAATTCCTAATATTGGAATTCTTGTTGTTTCACATCAATTTTTTTGGCACACTTTTAGGACCCTTTCCATATTTCATTGGAAGTGAATTCTCATACCAATAGCCAAGTTAGCAAGGTAGTGAATCCATATATGACCACTTATGCACATAACCAAATTTGAAATAAAGAAAAATATAAATACCAATTGAATTATAATTCACTAATAAGTAGTCTCTACTAGAAATGCTCCATCCATGAACTCAAACACTCTTTCCCTTGCTAACTCTCATGGTGCTAACATGTTTCCTCTTAGCCATACAAAGGGAAAAATTATTTTCTTGAAACCCTAAAATTGTGTGGGTCCATAACCATTTTTTTGTTATGGAATGTTCTTAGTGTGTATGTTATCATCCATTGGTAAACAACCAGATCCATAATGCCAAATTCCTTATATATATTATTTATCTGTTATTTTATATATTCATTTTTCATAATTTCATGATGTTTAGTTTGTCTTCCGTAGCCCTCTTCTTCCTTTAATCAACTCCATATAGAACTCCCTAAAACCTTGTCCACTTGACACAACTTAACTTGCTCATAGCATAAATATTCATTTCATGTTCACACATATATCAAACATAACGTATACACTAATCTACTAAACATATAAGACTATCAATTGTATCATGACAATCAAGGACATTCCCCAAGTCTCTTACATACAACATAATTAAAAACATGGTCACTAACTTTTTAGAAAATCCTCAAATTAGCTTCCTAATTTTTCTCAAATTATAGTTAAGAAAGGAGGGGCATTACATAATTATTTCAAATCTTAATTGAAGAATAGACAAATACCCCATGATATTTATATGTTGATGTTTATGACATAGGTAGATGGTGATTCTAGCTAGTAATGGAAAATTATGAGTATTGTAAGACTGAAAACTTGTGGAGGATGCCACTGTGATGGCACTAAAACCATATGATTTCCATAAGTTATTGATTGATTATAGGTTTCCAATGGATCCCTAAAAATGAGACTCTATAAGTTGGCACTCTTCTTACATGTGAAAGCCTTGGAAAACTAGACAGCTTGAAATAATATTTAGTAGAGAAAGGGATCCTTGAGATTGGAATAGCGAGTGTGGCAAGGATGAGGCAACTTAGATGAATTAAAGGTGAAGGATTCAAGTGATATGTTTGTTGGGATCCAGTGGGGCTTGTTAGAAAGGACAATGCATTGAATTCATGCCTTTGACAACCTTGTGAACTAAAGAAGTAGTTGTACAAAATGTATTAGAATTGCATATTTAATTTTGTATTGTGAATATTCATGCTTACATTGTGGAGTCAAGGATTTCGACGAACAATATAATTGCTACATAAAACAAGTTGTGAAATGGATGTTTTCTTAATGATTATTAAAGTTGTAGTTGAATAATGAAGAAATGATTGTATTATTTGAAAAATGAACATCGATGATGATATTAAAAAAGGGGAGGAATGCAATACCCCCTATGAGCATAAGTGTATATTGTGTAAGTTTATGATAAGTGGGTAAGTAAAGTGTCATTTCATTATTTTTAATTGATAATATAATCAATAGAGTAATTAATAGGTGCACTAAAGGGTGATAACTCCTTAGGAACACCATGGGGGCAACTAGACAATGAGAGAGGAAATATGGATGCTCAATAAAGCATATTATTTTTATAGCTCTTATTGGACTCTAAAATTCACCATTTTTGTTACCATATTTCCCTAAATTTTGCTCATCAATCCCTATTTTTCCATTCTCTTTACCTCATTACCACTTCATATTTTGTCACCAATATACTATCCTAGTATTATAAATTGGAATTAAAATTTAAGGTAATTTTCTTAACTTTGTAAACTTTACATGTTTGTGAATTAGTAATTTTGTTAAAATCTATTATCTAAGAGTTCGCTACAAGAATCTATGATTATGTAGTGACCTGTTGACGGTGTTGGACTTGTCGACATGTCAGGGGATCTCCTCGGTAAGAATTCCCAAATAGACCTTAGACCGTTTGGAGTATGATTCCTAACAGTGGGTAGTACGGTATCACCTTGAATGTGGTTACGCGTAGAGGTAAGTAAGATGTACTTGTTGGAAGCCAGGGTGTGACCTTGCAGTAAGTCAAGGAAGGTGCATGAAAGGCTCTAACACATGAAAGGGGAGAGGAGCGTGCCCCTTAGAAGCCCGTGATAGCACATAGCTTGAAAGGTAACACAAGAGCAGAAAGACACCACGAGATGGAAAGCAAGATAGCCGACAATCCAAAGTGATGGATTATACCAACAAAACGCTTCGATAAGATTCATACAAAAACATACGGAATAGTCCATACATGCATGCATAAATTCCAACTACATACATCATTAAAGTAACCAGGATAGCCGAAATATAATAAAAATATATGCATGAAATGTGTTGGCTCTATTATATTGAAAGAGTGAAAGATCCAATCATACATACAATCATAACAACCACTAGCCCTGATAGTGAAACATTACATTCACTTCTACCTGCTCCTCTAAAGAGATGTACTAGTTCTGCAGCGTGGAGAAGCCAAGGCTTATTACAATACACTCCAAGATTTCTCTAAGTTATACTTATAGGAAGCTTGGCTCCCAAAAGCATGTACAATGAGTTGTGAGGTTCTATAAATAACAAAGGGTGGGGTGACCCTTAACATTCCCCCTTTGTGACTCTTCACCTACCCTCATGACTCTTCAACTTACACATGACTGTTTACATTCTACTATTGACACTTGGTTTTTCACTTTACAACATGTTTACAATACAATTTGTACATGTACCCATGTGAGACAAAAATTGGCTAGAGTAAGCCATGAAAGACATCACTAAGACTCAGATAGCTATAGGAATACTAACTCTTCGACATCCTCATGATGATCGACGATGGTGAATTGATGCCAAGATTGGTAGTCTGTTATGGTGTTCGTGTACTCTGTGGTGACATCCTTATGAAAGTGAACTCTTGCCTCTGTTGCATCATGGTACACTGATTTGGCTCCTCTATCCAACTCGTCAGATGAATGTTCATCATGGTCTTGAGTGTAGATAGACCAACGACATACTGATGCGTAGGGTATGCACTCATCTGCAAGTCTGCGCGGGTGGCTATGTGCATCAACTGATCAAAGTACATGTCCAGCTCCAGTCAGAATTGGTTCTTTTCTTTCTCCTCGATGAGTGTGTCAATGGATGGGATCGGATGCGTGTGCAAAATGACATCCATGGTCCTGAACACTCATGCATTTGAATCCTATAAGCTGGTGATGAGATGTGGGAGTTCCCCATAGTTCTGGATCTGACTCCGGATGCATGCCTTCAACTCCACTGCCTTTGGCTTCATCATCTTTGGCAAGTGCAATGGGGTTCCCTTATACGTCATTGTCCATATCTGCATCTGATCCATAGCAATGTGTATGTCTGACAAGATGCATGCTCTCCTAGCACAGTGCTGCTACCAACTGTTAAGATGGAAAAATGACTTATGCATGGTGACAAACCTGAAGTACAACTTCCGCACGACTATCTTGAGAGATGATTCATCAATTATTGCTTTCTTCAACTCTGCACTGGTGAATGTTGTAGCTTTATCTTCTCCCTGCTTGGCCACTTGTAACTCCTTAGCCATGCGCTCATTCTCAACTATCAAGAATATAACACTTGATTTGGTGGCTTCGGCATATTCTTTGGTAGCATCAGCCAATGCAGCTAGATGTCTGTGCACATTGAACACGATCACTCATTCTTCAAACTGCGTAGGAGATACAAGGACATCCAAAGTGGGCACTCTACTTGACTGCATAACTCAGTGTTGTGACTCATTGAAGGATATGTTGTGCACATTTGCTTCTAAATTGTCCTCAAGAATTCTAGTGTCTCCTTGATCTCTTGGGACTTTCTCTACTCCCGGATCTGGCGAAGCAGGTGGAGCAACATCTTGGTTTTGAGGCATGAGGTAAATGTCCTGATCTAACTATGGATGAACCACATCCATGTCCATATGTTCCAACATTTGTTCAATCTCCTGAGAAAAGTCCTACTCCTGTGGTTTCTCACCTTGTCTTCTATTGGCCAGCTGCTTGGATGAATCAATAACCTGTATGGGTGCAATTTCATCAATATTTGCATGTTGCGCCTCCTGCTATTCCTATTCATGCTACACTTCCTTCTCTCTTCTTTGTAGCTATTTTTCTTCCCTGAGTTGTTGCTTCAACTCCCGCAACTCCTTTTCCGCCTCCTCTAGCTTCTGCTTCTCCCTTTGTCTTTGTGCAATCCTTTTTTTGTGCTGTCACCTCTTTACCTCAATCTCCAAAGCTTCTCTTAACACAAGTGGATCTGCTTTGAACTTGCAGTTTTGCTCTGCCTTTGCGCTGTCGACAACCTTCCTCTTGCCTTTGTCAAGTGTAGGTCTGCTGCCCTTTGTTGTTGCTGATGTTGTTGCTCTCTAAGATGTTGTTGCCTTCTATGCTACTAACTACTATATAGCCATTCTAACTGATTCATTGAGCCTGAGAAGTTATAGCAGTATCTACATGGGTCTTCGTCAAGCCAATGACACGCCCCGTGGATCCAAGGATGATAAACTCTCACACAGTGGTCTTCTACTAAGCGATTTGGGTCATATGGATTGAAAATTCTGGTGCCGAAAGTGAATCTCTTGAATTCCTCCATCTCGACCTCAACATGCTTGAGATTCTAGATCTCATACAACCCGATCCGCAAAGGAACAGTGGGCTAAGGTGCCTTCTTCTTCCTATACATTCTTGTTGACAACCCTATTGAGAAGTGGTAGGAGACTTCTTGCATGACCAGCTTATCCATGGAAAACTTCAACAAAACATGTAGAGCCTTCTTCGCATTGTACATCCGGATGAAGGTGCCAAGGGGCGAGGCATACCAATATGATATGTTAACCAATGCCTCTATCATTTCTTATGACATGCAAGGGAGATCTTGCTCAAAGATCATCCTATACACCAGGGTGATGAGGTGGTCTGATAGTTGTATTATAAATCCACATAAGCTACACTTAGAGACCAACCTGCAATAGGTGTGCACAGAGGTTTCTAAAGGTGTCCATGCCCAACCCAATAGGCACATATTGTATCAAGAATGTAAACGGACATGAAGAGATTTGCTTGTTTTCACTTGGGTGAATGTCGGGCTTCTGTTACTTGCCCCTTCAGTTGGAGACCCAACATGTCAGACCAATTGAAAGGCCTTCCTTCGTTCACTAGTGGATCTAATGTGATCACCCAATTCCACAAGAATGTTCCTGTAATCTCTTGTCCATATAAGTGACATGCGAAGATGACCAAGAGATGATAAGCCTTCCACAATATCCTTGTCTTGTAAACTTGGTTGGGTGTTTTCCTGAACTTAGATGGTTCTTTCACCCAACTCTTTAAGACGTCTCTTGAGTTTGTACTGCTCTTGGGCTTGGTGAAGGTCACATCCATTGTGACCACCAACTGCGGCAAGTGATACATCTCCTAAAAGTCTTGTGCCCTGAAGGTAGAAAGTTCTGTTTCACTAACACTGCTCGACACCATATTCTCTGGATTAGTATGTGAGAAAATCCAGTGGATCATGTTTGCGCATGGAAACACGGGATACCTTCATGCAATCTAGTACATGCCAAACTTGTGTATGTTGAAATAGACTCTGCGGTCCTCCAGAATCTCCTCGAAGGGGCCTAAAAATATGTCGTTGACGTCCTGCCATTTCATATTGATCTCCTTGTCTATGAACAACTTAATGTCTTCATAGATGGGAAAGCTCATAAACACTTGCTCGACCACATCTCCAGTTGCACTCTCAATGGTGAACTTTGATCCTACTCTCTTGGAAGCCATTGTACTTGTACTATTGAGAGACTGACGAACACCTATGATACCTAGAGACAGAGCAACACTCATGGCAAGAAAACTTTTAGTTGAGAGCCAAAAGAAACTTGAGGACTGAAATGCAACACACTTGGGTGATTGACTGGAATATTTGCACAATATTCACTAGGAGGCTGGGAGACTGACTATCAGAACTATGCTGGGAGACTGAATAACTACTGAAGCTGCGAAGAGCACAATCCAACTTGGCTTGCTGAGGACTGAAATTGTGCAATGTGAAGTTTGAGTCAGCATGACTGCAACCCGGTAAAATTGCATTGCACAATTGTGGGGGCCAACTGAAGCATTGTCTCTCAGAATTGCATAGAGGAAACCTGGGAGGCCAGTGTGAGGTAAGCTCTAAGATATTTCTAGGAGCAAGGCATGGCCTTCCATCCCAAAAATGTGCAGTGGAAGCCGAGCAAGGCAAGGTCTGGGCCAAAGTAGCTCAAACCCGCCGACGTGTGACTGAAAATAGTAAAGACTGAATGCATGTGTGAAGCCGGGTGTAGACTTGACTGAATTAACATGGATGCAATCAATGAGTGAAAAATTCAGTAAACGGGAAAACATGTATGTGAAGCGAGTCACCGCAATGACAATCGTTAGTGCAGAAAGAGTGTCATGCATGTGACAATAAGGAGATGCAATAGAAAAATTGAAACAATGTTCCTACAACCTAACATGAATTAAAATGACATCAAGCGTGCAATGAAACCAAGAAAAAAACACTCACACAAACCGCAACAGAAAAAGCGACAGAAAATCCGCAAAAGGCATGAAAAGTGAACTTACCTTGAAAAATCTGAGCTAAGTGTTCTAAAGGTTCCTATATGTGATGGGGAATGCTAGAGCTCCAAGATCAAAATTAAGAATGATATATGAGGCGTCAAATAAATAGTTTTGACAAGATTGAGGCTTATGACATGCATGCCACAAATCTAGGAAAAAGCGACACTTGGATGGAGGTTTCTAAAATAACTTTTGCATGTAACCCCAACTGCTAAAAATAGATCCCTAAAATCTAGGAATGTTTTTTTTATTTCTTATTTTTTATTTTTCGGGAAAAATTAGCCCATGCATGTAAATAAATATTGCTCAGTCTTGAAGGGAACCAGTCAACTTGGGAGCACATGCAATGGACTACAAGCCTCTAGATGACTTTTGCACAGTTTTTGGGCTGAGTGGCTCTGGTTGCCCCTCAAGCTCTGCACAATTTCTGGATTGAATCCAAGGCTACCAGCTAGAAGTGTGCAAATTCTGAGAGCAAGCCTAGTGATGGGCTGCTCTACACAATTTTTAAGGGGAAGTTAGTCTGCTTGCTCTGCATAATTTTGGAGAGCAGAAGTATGCCTTGATGCTTTGCACAATTCTAGAAAGAAAGGTTGGTTTCCCTCCAGCTCTGCACAATTTTCCAAGTGAACATAAGAGACACTTGGTGACCAAGTCATGGGATGCCAGCTTATGGGTGAAAGGCAAACAAGCTAGAAAACACAAGCAAATAAGCCAATAAACTCAATTGAAAGCACATGTGCCTGGTCATTGTAAGACATGCTGCTAAGGATAGTTGGTAGGGAGGCTCCAAAACAAAGCTAAGGAAAAATTTTGGAGGATAGTTGTAGTTGCTACAACATGACCATAAAATCTATGGAAAAATCATTATAGGTCAATCGAATTAAATATTTGTGATGAACTAGAGGATAAAGTGTGAGTTAGAAAAGGTAGCTACCTCAAGGAGATGGATTTCTATTCATTAGATGAAGCGGGCACAGAAGTAGGGAAAGTGGAAAGGATGGCTAGCAACGGGTCAATGGTGGAGCATTCCATGTGTGTCAATAGCTATTTTCTTTGGCCAAATTAAATATCACAAATAATCAACATGAGTGGAATCTACCACCAATTTCTATTGAAATTAGAGCCAAAATGCTTATTAGAAATTGTTACTACCAAGATAATTTGTTTTGTAATATTGGATCCCTTATTTTGTATCCCATATACCCCATTTTGAGAGCTACAACCTTAGTCATAACAGTTACGATTTGTAGAATTTTTATTCTATTCTATAAAATAAAATTAAACAAGATATATTATAATAATCATCACCTTATATTGAAGCATACATTTTTGAACCAATTGTAGAAAAATTCCTTTTTTTTCCTTTGATTAATACAAACAACGATTAGCTCTTTCTTATATGACTTCAGTTTGATGTGTGAATGCTTAAAGAATCTAATTGTGTAACTCGTTAAATCAACAAAAACCTGAAGCAATAAGGGCCCACTACGTAAGGGTATTCATTGCACATTTAATTTTAGTTTATAATTTAATTCTAATTGTTTTTTTGTTTTGTTTTAACAATAATGAGAATTTATGGAGAATCAATAAATTCGACGATTGGCTTCCACTATTACGCTAGATACAAATATTTCATAAATGTCACAAAGGGGAAATTACAACATGTCTTTGTGTTAATTTTTCAAATCATCCTACGTTGTATCAATTACTTTATCCCAATTCATGTCTTCATTTAACAATGCATTCAATTATTAGCAATGCATCCAATCATACACTGTAACCAAAGAAAGAATAATATATGAAATGAAAAAGAAGACAACAACAAAACCATAAGAGACAACAGATTGGTCCAAGACAAGGGATAAACCCCACAAGGGGGAAAACCCTTTCAAATCTTCTTCTTTATTATATTGTCATAAAAGAAATTTAGCAGAGAGTACAATGAGCCCAATACATAAACTTGCAGCAAACATTTACATAATAGAAGTAGACTACAGAATTATATAACAACAAAGGAAAACCCTTTATCCATTAGATCATTAAAGCCAACTGAAGGAAACTTTTAAACTCTAGATCAAAACCCTAGACACTTCCAGCAAGGTAGACTATGTGCGACTGAAACTTTCTGGACGTTCCCTTAGCCATAGTGTGCGAGTGTCTGCGTTTGACCCATATGATCCCAGGAAGACTGTATGTGTGTGCATGGGGATAAAAAAACACAAAAATACTCCAAATCCCCAAACGATGCCTTCCAGATACTATGCGAGCGACTGGGACTGCGAAAACACACCCTTGACCACTCTATGTTTGCATCTGGGGACCAACACAGTCTGATTTTCTTCAAAAACCCCAGACGCTCCCTTCAAGCTTCTGTGTGAGAAAATTATACTTTCTTGACACTTATTTAGCCATTTTATGTGTGTGTCCAGGGACAAAAATTCTCAGTTATGTGCGTGTGACTGAGAAATAGAAACCCTAGATCTGTGCAAGCTTCACCCTGCAATTTCATATCTTGACCGAAATTCCTCTGTCAAACCTGTGCGAACGAAGATAATAGAAGAGAGTATAAGATGGCTTGATCAATGTGTCCAAATGAGCTTGAGGTATATTCTATTTATAGGCTTCCATGAGGGTGCACTTGATGTTGCAGTAGACCTGTCCAATTATACATTTTCTTAGGGCCGACCTATTCCAATATATAGGAGTGGATAAAATAATTCAAAAATCAACTTCTGATTATCCAAATAGGGTGATCTTTAGGTCGATTTTGGTCCTCTCAAAAAGAGGAATTTAATGAAATCATCATATCAGTCATTTGATTTGTGCAAGGTGGAATTTGACCCTAGTTGCGAAAAATTAACACTCCCTCTCAACTAGGAGCTTTCCACCTGCCAATATTTGTCTATTGATCATCACATCATCTTGTCATTTTTTCATCATGCTTTGGATATCTCTACTCAACTCTACCTGTTAAAACTTTCTTGAATCTAAAATAAGAAGAATCGAGGAGCAATAGATTCCACCCATATCGAGCAATAGGATAATTAATCATACAGGGGAGCACATCTTCGACCCTAGAATCTCATCGGGGAGCTCATTCTCAACCTGGAATCTCAAAAGGGGAGAAAGTATCAAGCCAATCATATTTCCTACTGATATTCCCATCAATGACTCTCAATAGTCATGTGGTAGAACACCTGCATCATAATCAAATTGGGTTGTACACCACAATTACACTCTCAACCCATTGGCCAAACAGGGAGTGGTATTCCCAACAAGCCTTGCTTGAGGGTATGATGCCAATTGGGGAATAATTTTCATAGAATAGATGGGGGAGAAACATATCCGAACCTACGAAGATAGGGGAGAAGAATCTCCAAACCTATGGGTAAGAGATAGGGGAGTACCCTATTATCCAAAGATCCCTCAAGCCCAAGAGCCTTTTATCTCAATTCATCACCCTGGGAGCTCAAACAGGGTGGGAAGGGAATAGTTGGCTCAGTGTCCTTGATCAAAACAACCCCTTATCTAGAGGGGACACATCCACTAGTCCAAGCTGCTCTCTAAATACCAAGAAATTTCCTTTTGGTAATGCCTTGGTGAGAATATCTGCAATCTGCTCATCTGGTGATATGTGATGGAGTCTAACAGATCCTCTTTACACCATGTTTGGAATAAAGTGATATTTAATCTCCATGTGCTTATACTTGTCATGAAACATAGGATTCTCTACCAAACAAATCCCACTCTTGTTGTCACAATATTACACTATAGTGTCTAGGACCTACTCAAATAGCTCTCCAAAGAGCTTCCTCAACTAAGCTACTTCGCAACTAGCCATGCTTGTAGCAATGTATTTTTCTTTGGCAGTGCTCAAAGCTACAAAATTTTGTTTCCTACTCATCCAGGATATCATGGTAGATCCAAGACTAAAACAACATCTAGATGTACTCTTTGTGTCGATAACATTTCCTGCCTAGTCAGCATTAATGTATCCATGAAGTTGAACATCTCTGACATAATATCTCAGACCAAGTGTGATCGACCCATGGAAATATCTCAATATGTGTTTGGAAATGATCCAATGTGCATGGTGGGCCTCGGTCATGAATTGACTCAATGTAATCACTGCATAACATACGTTTAGACTGGTGTTCACAAGGAACATCAGAGATCCAATCAATTGTCTATAATCGAATGGATTTTCCAAATCGGGTCCTGCAGATTCTCCACATAAATTCTTGAAATTAATTTCCATTAGTGTATCCATGGATTTACATTCAGTTATTCCAAATATTTCCAACAGTTTCACTATTTATTTTCCTTGTGAAAGGAAAATCTCACTAGGCCTTTGCCACACCTCAAGACCTAGAAAGTAGTGCATGAGACCAACTTCCTTCATCTCGAATTTAGAGGCTAGCTCCCTCTTACACTAGATCATCATAGGCTCACTATTTGTCAAGAATATATTGTCAACATATAGAACTAAAATCAATGTCATACCTTGGACTACCTTGAAGTAGAGGTTGGGATCATCATTACTTCTTGTGAATCCCAACTTCATTAAATAACTGCCAATGTGTGTATACCAAGCTCGAGGAGCTTGCTTCAAACCATACAATGCCTTATTCAACCTGCAAACATGTGTTCTTTGATCTTCCACTTCAAATCCCTATGGTTGTTTAACATATAATTCTTCCTGTAACATGTCATGAAGGAATGTGGTCTTTACATCCATCTGATGAAGAGTCCATCCTTGACTAGTAGTAAGGGAAACTATCGAACAGATGGTTGTATATCGAGCCATAGGAGAAAATATGTCATCATAATATTCTCCCACTTTATGAGATAATCCTCGAGCTATGAACCTTGATTAGTATTTCTCAATTCTTCCATCAATTCCATTGTTCGATCTTGAATAGCCACTTTGAACTCACAACAAACTTCCCATTCGGACTTGGTACAACATCTCATATATCATTTTTCACAATCGATTCATATTCATCTATCATAGAATCCTTCAAAATTTGATCTTTTACAACTTCTTCGAATGAGGATGGTTTAGCTTGAATCATAGTGCTCATGGATGCAATATATCCCCTATACTTGCATGGTTTCTTCCTTTATCTAAATGGTCTACGAGTGGGAACATTTCTTTCAACATTTTGTAGGATATCCGCGAAGCCAAAGTGGTCTCTTCCTAGTAGGAGGATCACTTGGAGGAGGAGCTAAAGGATCCATAGGCTCCATGGGATCATCAACAATATCTGACTCGGGCACGGAAGGACCATCAAGAATATCCCAGTCATCATTCTCCTTCTTGGTAGGAGGAGGTGGAGGAAGGTCTCTTGCTTTTCCAAGAGTTGGATCTTCATCGAATGTTACATCACTACTAATTTCGACCTTCCTTTGACTAGGAATATATATTCTATATGATTTAAAATTTTCACAATAACGCAAAAACTTACCTTTTAATCCTGTAGCTTCCAACTTATTCCTTTTTTCCTTCAACACATGAAAGTATATGGGGCTTCCAAATACACAAAGATGGCTAATATCAGGCTTGACACCTGTGAATATTTCTTTGGGGGCCTTGTTTTCTAATGCTTAATGAGGCACCTTGTTTTGAACATATACAACAACATGTGTGGCTTCTGCCCAAAGGAATTTTGGCACCTTTTGAACATGGAGCATGGCACAAGCAACTTCTAATATAGAAACATTTTTCCTTTCTGGTAAACCATTCTATTCATGGGTATATGGCACAATTGTTTCCTTCTTGATCCCTTCTTTCTTGCAAAATGCTATGAACTTGTTTGACATGTATTCCCCTCCATTTTCAGACCTGAATACTTTGATTATATTCCCCATTTGATTTTCGATCAAGCATTTGAATTCCTTGAATATTTCAAAGGCTTCATCCTTGTGCTTTAGGTAGTATATCCATGTATTTCTTGAGAAGTCATCAATGAAGGTGATGAATTAGATATGACCACCAATAGAATGCATAGGCATCCGACCGCATATATCAAAATGAATGAGATGGAGGATGTCATTTGTATTTTTCTCACTAGAGGGGAATGGTCCCCTTGTTTTCTTTCCACTCGCACAACCTCAACAAACTCCATCATGATGGGCTTGAAAATCAGGAATACCTGAGACCAATTTCTTCAATTTCTGAAGAGCAACACAGTGTAGCTGAGCCAGTCTACAGTGCCACAACTCAATCAGATGATTGGTATTATGAACCAATGTTAGAAGTGGCCTTCTAGTGACTCTATAGAGTCCTTCAAATCTTGATCCTAATGTGAATGCATCTCTCATAGGTGAATCAATAGACCAAGTCATAACTTTTCCTTTGATGAATGAAACCCTCATCTATTTATATTCCAATGCGGATATAGATACCAAATTCTTCAATAATCTCGACACATACATAACATCATGCAGCATAACTGATTCCAGATAATTCAACTGCAATTTGATAGAAGCAAAACCTTTCATTGGATGAGTGTAGTTGTCTCCAAGAATGATCTTAAGCTTAGTCTCCCTCTCTACTAGATTAGAGAGGAATCACTTGTATCCAGAGAAATGATGAGTAGCTCCACTATCAACCAACCAACTATCCCACGAATCTAGTGGAGAAGAACTAGTAAGGCCAGAAATAAGAATGTATTCAGATTTATTTACATCATTACTTTCATATCTAGGAACCCTTGACTTCTTTTGAGGAGGATGATCTTCTTCACGGTTGCTTGAGGAATATCTTCTTCTTATTTCATATCTTCTATCGTGTTTATTTCTTTGATTTCCTTTTCTTTTTTTATTATTGTTGTTGCTTCTGGTGTTGTAATGTGGCCTTTTTCTCTTCTCAGGATAGTCTCGAGCATAATGACATTTCTTGTGACAATTATAGAATTCAATATGAGTTACATATATGTCATTCCTTCCTTTTGCATTTTGAGAAGGAGGGTTCCTTGATGGACCTCATTTTCCCTTCTTCTTTGTTTTTTCATGAGTAATATATGCAACAAGCTCTCCCTCTTCGTGCTTTTGAATCCTTCCTATTGCTATCATTCTCGATTCTTCTTGAGTAATATCCCAAACAATTTCATCAAATGATGGGAAAATATTGTTGTTTCTTATTGTAGTAATGAAGGTTTCCCAAATAGGAGGGATACCTCTAAGAGTCACAACTACCAGTTCCCTGTCACGCACATTTTCTCCAACTCTCTGCAGTTGATCTCTAAGGAAACATATCCTCATAATGTAGTATTGAACAACTTCTCCTTTGTTAATATTGGTTTATTTGAGTTGATCTTTCAAGGTGATGATCTCTTTCAAAATTTTGATTTCATACATGCCAATTATCTTGTCATACATGTCTTTAGACTTTCTTAAATTTTGAACATATGCAAGTAAATGATCTTGTAAACCATCAACTATAATTTGCTTTGATTTGAACTCACCTTTCTTGTACCTATTTTTTAGGGAAGCAGAAGAATTTTCCGGAGGCTTGGGCATCCTTCCTTGAATGTATTCCAACACATTATTGTTTTCAGCTATGATCTACAACCTGACTTTCCATGCAACAAAGTTTGATGCGTCACCTAACTTTTCATGCTTCTTGAAGATAGAGGAAGAGATATTGACTTTAACTAGACAATATTCTTTCCAATAATGATGGCTTCAATGCTTGTCTTCTCTTGGGATTGTCTTTCACCTTGGCTTTGATCCCATGTTAATTTTTTAGATTGTGCTATGTTGTATCAATTACTTTAGCTGAATTCAAATCTTCACTTAACAATGTATTCAACTATTAGCAATGCATCTAATCATAAATTGTAACTGAAGATGGAACAATATATTCAATGACAAAGAAGACAACAACACAAGCATAAGAGACAACATATTGGTCCAAGACCAAGAAAAAAACCCCATAAGGGGTAAAACCCTTTCAAATCTTTTTCTTTATTAGATCTTCATAAAAAAATTTCAACAAAGAGTACAATGAGCCCAATACATAAACTTGTAGCAAAAATCTACAGAATAGAAGCAGACTACAAAACTACAAAACAACAGAACAAAAGAGAGAAACCCTTTATCCATCAGACCATTGAATCCAACTGAAGGCAAATGTCAAATACTAGATCAAAACCCTGGACGCTTCCAGAAAGGCAGATTGAATGTGACTAAAACTTCCTGGACACTCCCTTAGCCACTATATGTGAGCTTCTATGTCTGACCCCGAACACTCTGAGGAAGAATATATGCATGCATCTGGGAAAAAACACGCACAAAACTGCTCCAAACCCCCAGACACTCCTAGTTACTCTGCGAGTGACTAGGGCTTCACAAAGGCACCCTTGACCACTCAGTGTGTGTGTTTTGGGACCAACACAGTCTGATCTGCTTCAAAAACCTTGGACACTCCTTTCAGGATTCTGTGCAAGCATATGAGACTTCCTGGACACTCCCTTTTCCATTGTGTATGTTCTTCCAAGGAAATAAATCCCCAGCTATGTGTGTGCGACCAAGAAACATAAACCCTAGATCCATGCGAGCTTCACTTCTTTAATTTCAAACCCTCGAGCGAACTTCTTCCATCAAACCTGTACGAACGAAGACAATAGAAGAGGGTGGAAGATGGCTTGATTAATGTGTCCAAATGAGCTTGAGGTACCTTATATTTATAGGATTCCCTGAGGGTCCACTTGATGTTGAGGCTGACCTGTCCAATTGTACATGTGCTTAGGGCCGACCTATTCCAATATACATGAGTGGATAAAATAATTCAAAAATCAACTTTTTCTTGTCCAAATAGCGTGATCTTTAGGTCCATTTTGGTCCTCTCAAAAAGAGGAATTTAATGAAATCATCATCTCATTCATCTGAGGTGTCCAAGGTGGAATTTGACCCTAGTTTAAAAAAATTGACACTTTGGAGACTTGAACCCAAGTAGTTTGGGAAACAAATTGTTCACAAAACCATTCAAGCTAAGTTCTTTTAACTTAAAATTTAAGGAGGACATAGGGGTGGAATTTTATCTACCCATGTGTTCACATGTCACGAGATCATTTAATATAATCCTTCTAGGTGCAAGCACACATTCAACCACTACCTCAAGGTGCACCAATAGATCCAATTTAATCCCTTATGGGAAATGAACCTCACCCAATGGTGAAAAACTCTTTGCTCTCCACCATTGGATCCAACTCCTTTGGGAAATTTAATTCTAATTTTTCTATGTCATTTTGATATATTTTGCATCTTTTTTTTTTTATAAATACAAATATCATTGTATAATCATGATTTGTGGGAAGAAATATTTAAAATGTCACAAAGGGAAGATGAGCCTCTTGAAGATTATGTAGAAAGATTTCATTATGATGTAAAAAGAGCTAAGAACAAAATTTAAATGCGCATACTCTCAAAATTCTTCTACTCCAAGGAATTGTAAATGAATGGATATATATGATGAATCTTATTGATAAGGGAGATGCGTATCAATTAATTTTTCAATAAATCTGTGAATTATGCAAGCATATTTATTGAGGAAAGGCTAAGTATGGAAGGGACCTAGAGATACCATCTTTAGAGTCAACAAATTAGCATTTGGTGTGGTAAGTAGAGTTGAAATTTTTATTTTGTTAGAAAAATTTAAAACATATATTCTTTTTAGTATTAGTGAACAATTAGATACCTTGAAAATCAAATAAAAACAAAAAGCAGGAAATGTAGCATTGTTAATTTTTTGTCCAAAATGTAGAAAGAAGCATCCTTGAGTGAATTTCCTTTAAATTATATTGACATTTGCACTATTTGTGTAAAAAATGATGCAACAAGATATTTTCCATATTTACCAATACTAAAAGAATTTTTTCAAGGAGACAATGAAGCCACAATACAACTCTTTTATGTTGCACCATGAAGACCCTGGAAATCATGACAAATAGGTTTCTCAGGGCCTCGCAGAATAGTTTAATCCTTATCAACAATGTCCAAATCATAATTGGAACACCATTATGCCTTGGAAAACCTGACCACCACAAAAAAATTAGAACCAACATTGACAGAAAGGATGGAGAGGGTTAGCTTATGGAGGCATGCCTAATTTTCTACAATATCCTCAACAATACCCCAATATCCATAGTATCCACAAAAAAAATCCATAAGTTCCACAATATTCACCTTAAGTCCAATAATTTTATCCTAATAAATCTCCACAACCATAAGTTCCTCAAACAAAATAATTACAATTTCCATCAACTCAACCTCCTACAAGACCTACTCAACTACCTGCACAACCTGTTCCAAATCCCAATAATAAAGTAGCTCAACCCTCCTACAATACTGAGCTAGAGAATTTTCCAACCTATATGATTACCCCTCTTTAAGTTAATGATATTCATCATAGATGAGGAAAGTACTTCATTAATATCCTCCTATTATCATTGAAGAACAAATTGAAGAGGAATGTCCTAATCAAATAAACAATAATTCAATAAATCAAACTTTTTCTATTCCTCTAGTATATCAACCGCCAACTTCTCAAGTTCCTTCGTTTCTAAAAAGGTTTAAAGTAGATAAGAAATTAATAGAATCTTAATATGATCTATTAGATGAATTGAATAATGTATGTATTCAAATTCTTTTACTACAAGAAATTAGACATATTTCAATTTATTCAAAAACATTAAGGGAATTATGTATTAGAAAAAGCAAGAAGAAAGAAAAAAGACCCACAAACAGTTCATGTTATTAGCAAATTGGCAAATACAATGATAGGAAAAGTTTCTATTAAAAATTATCTTGATCTAGGTAGTCCCATTGTTAAAATTCATATCAATAACATTGCAATTTCAAACACATTAATATATTTAAGAGAAACAATTAATGTAATGGAACAAACATAATGGATGATCTTCAATTAAATAATATTTCTCACACACCTATGGTTTTACAATTAAGAGATAGATCTACAATAAAACTAGAATGAGTCTCACACGATGTTTTGGTTCCTTTATATTCATGGGAAAATCAAATTTCTTTTATAGTTTTAACACCTAAAACTAATTTGTGAGGTCATTGACTATTCTTAAGGAGACTATGGTTAATTACAACCGATGCTTTCAATAGTTTTAGGTTTGGTGATATGACTATCTCAAATGGAAATTGAGTTAATAAATTCACTTTATATCCATCTACAAAATCAATATCTAAAATTGACAATTCACAATGGATTGAATATATGAATGAAAGTGGAGAAGTAATACAACTTGTTTTAACAATCACACAAGATATGAGTTTCAAAGAAGATATTAAAAATATCAAATTACCAATTTCATTAACAACATAGATTTTTCATAGTATCTTTGAGGGCAATCTTGTTATACTCATATCTTGGATAATTTTTTTTCAAGAAAATTGTAAAATAAAAATATTTTATCATCATTTGATTCTATGTCTTTAATAATAATATTAAAATCTAGTAGCACTCTTGTAGTGATTAATCAAGGAAAAAAATTGAATAATAAATCTAAACTTGATGGGTCTCAAAAATCACAATTAATTCAAATGCTATGAACACATTCTAGTGCATTTGCATGGGAGTACATTGATGTGCAAGGAATTAATCCTAATACTTGTTTTCACCATATTTATATTGAGGAAAATTCCAGAGTAGTTACACAACCTCAAAAAATGTATGAACCTTATCTTAAAAGAAATGATGAAATAGAAATTACATAAATTATAGATTGTAAACTTTACGTACCCCATTTATGATATTCAATGGGTATTACCTTTGGTAATTGTTCCTAAAAAGGATGGTAAATAACTTGTTTGCATATATTATAGAGAATTGAATAAAACTACCTTAAAAGACCATTTCCCTCTTCCATTCATAGATCAAGTTTTAGATATGTTAGTAGGAAAAAACATTTTTCCTTTCTTGATGGTTTACCAGTTATAGTCAAATTCAAATCACGCAAAAAGGTTAGGATAAAACAACATTCACATGACCATGGGGGACTTATGCTTATATAGTATTACCCTTTGGGTTATCTGATGCTCTTGCTACTTTTCAATGAGTTGTTTTAGGTATGTTATTTGAATTGATTTATGATTGTGTATAATCATATATGAATGGTTTTATATCTTATGGAAATTCTTTTGAAGAAACCTTGAAAAATATTGAAAAAATTCTTATTAGATGCCAAAAATCTAATCTTTCAATAAGTCACAAGAAATTTCACATTTTAGTTATTGAGGAATCATTTTTGGACATTGTATTTCATGTGCGGGAATCAAGGTTGATCCAACAAAAATAAAGTTATTTCTAAACTTCCAATATTCAAAACCAAAAAAGACGTGAAACGTTTCTTGGGCTATGTAGAGTATTACAAGCAATTCACAGAAAATTATACAAAGGTAGCCTCACCATTATTTAAATTGCTTTCCAAAAATAGTGTTTTTTTTGGAATATTTCTTGTTAAATTTCCTTTGATACATTAAAAAGGAAACTTTCTGAACTACCTCTTTTGAGAGAACCAAACTAATCTCTTTCTTTCATATATCTATTGATAGATAGAAATTTAGGGGTAATTTTAGGGAAAACATTATTTCGAATCTAATATTCAATTTATTTTGTAAGTGAGAATTTAACACCTATAGATTTGAGTTATACAATAATTAAAAACGATTTTCTTGCAGTAGTACATGCCATAAATAAATTTAGGCACTATTCATAGGCTTTGAGACTTTTATTCATACTGTTCATTCTACCATTTGATATTTAATGAAAAAACCAAACATCAATGGTAGGATAACTAGATGGATCCTTTTACTACAAAAATTTAATATAACCATTCTAGACTTCGAAAAGAGATTTTAGTTGCATATTTTGACATGAACATTTATTTGAAATTTCTACTAAAACTCCTTGGTTTAAGGATATTTCTAATTATTTGGCTATAGGAAGTTACCTCGTCATTTGTCACGTAGAGAAAAGAAAAACATCATAAGGTCAAGTGCCACATATCCTTGGATTTGAGGAGATCTCTTTCATATTGGACTTTATTTCATCTTTCGACAATGTGTGAGAGAAGATGAAGTATTTGACATTTTAAAAGCATGTTATGATGAACCTTGCAGAGGACATTTTGCACAAAAGAGAATAAGCTATAAATTCTTACACCCAGGTGTTGGGACTCAGAATTGACCTATTTTTGACCTTATCTTTTGCCGTATTATTACCCTTTTGCAGTCATAAGTTGAAAGCTTTTATTTTATAAATGACATATTAACCCCAAGGTATGAAGTAACCTCCCGCATATCTATGTTTAATTGTTTATTTCATATTCGTGAATATCTTTATACTTATCCTTGGAAACGCTGACTAAACTGTCAAATAATTGCCTTAAGTTTGCAGGAATTATAATGTATAGTTGCTGTAACACCAAAAATAGCAACTACGCAGTTGCTGTAACACCAGAAACAGCAACTACGTAGTTGTTGCAACACCAGAAGCAGCAACCCCGTAGTTGCTACAGTCAGCAACAGCAATTACCTAAAGCAAGCTATTTTGTAACAGCCACGAACAACAGATGGCAACTATTTAAAGAACCTTGACGTGGCATAATCAAGCGGAGGTCTAAAGTAAGAAGAACACAGTCAGCATGGCCCAAATCAAGAACAACATGGGGAAATGGCAAAGGAATATGAAGATCCCGAGAAGACGGTCGAAGTCAGTTACCCGCTGTGTAACAGCCAGAGCTCAAGAAAGAATGTATTATTATACTGTTGTAACAGCGTTCTAAATTGCTTATTTTTGACAAGATGGGTTAACTGAATAGGCTGTAATACTTTATTGTAATAGATGTCTCCTCTATAAAGAGGAGACATCTACATGAAAAGGGGATTAGTCAGTGTCTATGGTCAGTCTGTAAGAAGAAAATCTTGAAGAACATCAGCAAGTCTGAACTACATTGTATTTAAATCTTTTTGGCAGATGAATATAAAACTGTTTTGAGCACTTAATCCAGTCTTCATTTTCCTGGGGAATCTTGTGAGAGGGACTGGGCCCACCTTCCTCACAAGATTCACCCATTTACTTTCCTGTCAAGTGTGTAAGTGTGCAATAGTTTCTTTCTAGTACTCTACTTGGATTTGATAGCATTACCTCTAGTATTCTTTTTTTTGCTAGTACTTTGTTTCATTAATCACTTGAGTTTGTTTCTCACCGGTGAATGAGAGTGCAGTGTGCATTAGTAAATCTGATTACAGGGGCAGGTACTGAACGTCCCCATCTGGAGGATAGGGTCCTGATCCTCTGCCAACAGAGCATCCATCATTTCGCTTTCCAGATTTGTAGTTTTAATTAATTGCTTTTGCTTTAACAAGTACTGTAATGACATAGCGTAAGAATTACGTATACTACAGCTTTTCAATGCTTTTAGATTTTGAGTACATACAGTACGCGGTAGCCTTTGGAATGAAAAGACTTTCCCTGGTTGACAATTAATGTGGTACTTGAATGTTTAATTCATAAACAATTCAACTAGCCAACATTTTGGCGCCGTTGCCGGGGAAGGCAACTAAAGAATTCTAAAAGCATTAATGGTTTCTTTGTGAAAATAACAGGTGTATGAGAGGACGCAAGAAACCTAATTTTACAGGCGGCAAAGGAGGAAGGAAGACTTACATCGACGAAATCATCTCTAAGGCCGAAGCGTCACAGAGGACGAGTTCCCGGAGACCCCAGATCCAATACTCCTCACAAACAGACCAACAGACGGAGGAAGTGATAGGACCTGAGAGGAAGCTGGAAGCACCAGAGTACACTGAGGAACCGGTAGAGGAACCTGAAGAAACAGAATACACAGAAGATAAAGCGAGTGATTCAGGGAAAATACCGATGGAGGATAACAGAACATAAGGGAGAGGGGAAAACTCGCTCTCTACCCTGGAATTCCCTATTGGGGAACTTCCGAGAGGAACAACCCCCATGAAAAATATTCCACTCTCGGCATTACCCAATTTCCATGGGTTGTCCTCCGAAGACCCGGACGAATTCCTCTTTGAATTCGACATACTGTGTAGAAGCTATGATTACATAAGTCCTAATCAGAAGCTGAAATTGTTTCTAGCAACACTAAAAGGGAACGCACTGAGGTGGTTTATGAGCTTAGGAGCTCAGGCAATCACCACCTGGGACCAGATGAAAGAGGGATTTCTGGCTAAGTATCAAGACTACTGCCGGACAAGAGAAAGAAAGGAAGAATTGTTTAAAATGGTCCAGAAAGAGGATGAGAATTTGGAAGATTTCGTGGAAAGATTATAGTATAATCTGCAGCGGTCTGATCATCCTAATATGAGCAAAGATATTTTGAAGGCCATACTGCTGAAAGGGGTAAGAAATGATTGCCTGGACATGCTGAACATGCTTGGAAAAGGGGACATTTCTAAAGAACCCTTTGATGAGATTATTAGGCTTTGTATGCGGTGTTCAAGGGGAGCGGCAGGCAGATCAAAAAGCAGAGATAATGTGTATTCAAGGGTTCAGAAGTCAGCCAGTGGAGGAGCAACAAGAGCTGAGATAAGTAACTTATTAGAAGAATTTAAGACTGAAATGCTAAGTTCCTTTGCTTCACAAATTGATGCTCTGCAGGTCAAGAAGAAACAGGCAGAAGCAGAAGCTGCTCTGGCAATTTTCTGTTCAAAATGCAGAGAAAAGCATCCACTTAGAGAATGCCCACTGGATAGGATGCCTATATGCACAATCTGCGAGAAGGATCAAGAAACACAGCAATTCCCCTCTCTGCCTGGAATCAAAGCAGCACTGCAGACAACTGAAGAAGAAGCTGAAGCAGTGTACCTAATGACACAGAGGAGGCAATGGCCGCAAAGACAAGGTACGAGCTCTAATACAACATTCAATCATTGGAATAATAATTCTCCTTTTTACCCACCCATGGATCAAATGCAATACCCACCCTTCAACACAATGAACTTTCCACTTATGCAGCAACCAAATATCCCTTTTCCTGACCCTACTATGTGGAATCCTTGGGCTCCCCAGCAACCATACTTTAATCAATGGAACCCAAACTGGGCAGCCCAACAGATACCCTTTCCTCAACAACAACAATCTCTTTCCTTACCATCTAACAATCCTCCGAATAATCAGGCAATGAGACCGCAGCTGCCTGTACAACCTAACCCCAATCCAAATAATAATAAGGCCCTGCAAGTTATTGACATTCAAAATCAGCCTATTTCTCCCCTGCAATGTAATGATATTCACCTTCGCTCAGGGAGAATAGTCGAACCTATTATAGATGATATCACGGACTCTGACAAAGAAGAGACTAGAAAAGAGAAACCAGCTAACCATAGTGCTGAAACAGTAGAATCAACACCTAACAATAATGACCAAACGGTAGATCCACCATTCCCTGTAAGGCTGACTCTCACTAAAACACCTGAACAACCTACCTTCAATCTTTTAGGAGAGTTACAAAACTTGTATGTCAAAATCCCATTATTGCAAGCACTAAGGGATGTTCCTATATATGCTAGAACTATTAGAGACATTTGTGTAAAGAAGCCTGGAAGGAAGGCTAAAGACCCCCTCACAGTTCATGTGATGGGGGAATTAACTGCCTTAATGACTGAAAAAGATTATCCTGTCAAGTATGGTGACCCTGGTCACCCTAGAGTAACAGTCCAGGTCGGAAAAACCTTTATCTCTAAAGTCTTAGTAGACTTAGGAGCTGCAATAAATATCATGACACTCGAAACAACTCAATTGCTCCAGCTAAAAAACCTTATCAGGGAAACTCCTACTATCTTAGAATTAGCTGACCGTTCTACGATCAAACCCGAAGGGGTCATTGAAGACCTTATAATCTCTGTAGAATCCTGGAACTACCCGGTTGACTTTGTGGTCTTACAAACTAAAACAAAGTTGGGGGGTCATCCGTTGATTCTAGGGAGACCTTGGTTGGCTACAGCAGATGCTTTCATCAGCTGTAGATCTGGATCAATGACCATCTCCAATGGACAAGAGACTAAACAGCTGACCCTCTATCCTCATGCCACTCCCATGATTAACAGTGACAATTCCATATGGGTAGACTATGAGGATGAGGAAACCCAACCGATATTAACTATTGGGCAAGCTTTGACTTTTAAAGACTCCACCGAAGATGAACTAATTAGCAGTTTTATCTCTGAACCCTCTTCGGTTAATCCAGAAACATTTAATCACTTCGCTGCAATCCTAGAACCTGAATCCCAGCAGAATATGAAAGATGAAAACTTATGCCAGACAGCATTAGGAAACTCTTCCAAGAGCACAACAGTTGAAATTGAACCTGGTAAAACGCTGAATATAAATCCTGATTTGACTGATGATGAAAAACAAAAATTAATAAAGTTACTCCAAGCAGACAAAGAGGCATTCGCATGGGACTACACAGACATGAAAGGGATCTCACCTGAATTATGTACTCACCGTATATACATTAAGGAGGGATCCCGGCCAGTCTGTCAACCCCAGCGAAGAATGAATCCTAACCTCAGAGAAATTGTGAAGGAGGAACTCCAAAAACTTTTAAATGCAGGATTCATATATCCAATATCTGACAGTGAGTGGGTTTCTCCACTCGTAATTGTACCAAAAAAGAATGGGAAATGGCGAGTATGCGTAGACTATATATCATTAAATAAAGCAACCCAGAAAGATCATTTCCCTTTACCTTTTATTGATCAAGTATTGGATAATTTAGCAGGTAAGAAATTCTTCTCATTCTTGGATGGGTTTAGTGGATACAACCAAATCAGGATTGCACCCCAGGATCAGGACAAAACCACATTTACCAGCCCATGGGGAACCTTTGCCTATAGAGTACTTCCATTTGGGTTGTGTAATGCACCAGCGACATTTCAGAGAGCGGTGATAGGAATCTTTTCTGATATGTTAAACGATTCATTAGAAATATTCATGGACGACTTTACTCCTTATGGAGTGACCTTTGAAGATGCTCTGCAAAACCTTGAAAAAGTACTTAAGCGGTGCATAGAAGCACACCTCGCTTTAAGCACTGAAAAGTGCCACATGATGATGAATCAGGGCATTGTATTGGGTCATTTCATTTCATTTTTAGGAATCTAAGTCGACCCAGCTAAGATTTAGGTGATTCAGAACCTTCCTATCCCCAAAACACAAACAGAGGTGAGAATTTTTTTAGGACATGCCGGATATTACAGAAGATTTATTAAGAATTTTTCTAAAATAGCTTCTCCTTTGTTTGTGTTATTAATGAAAAATGCTGAATTCAAGTGGACTGATGACTGTGAGACTGCATTCAATAAACTTAAGCATCAGTTGTCCACAGCTCCTATTTTGAGAGGACCTGATTGGGCATTACCCTTTCATATTTCCTCTGATGCCTCTGATACGGCAATTGGAGCTGTCCTGGGTCAGGAGGAAAACAATCTCCCCTATGCTATCTATTTCATCAGCAAAAACATGACACCAGCTGAGTTAAATTATACAGTAACTGAGAAAGAATTTTTAGCAGTTATTTATGCTATTAATAAATTTCGGCATTATATTACTGGCTATACTACCTTTGTGCATACTGACCACTCGGCCATCAAGTATTTAATGAATAAATCAATTACTAATGCTCGAGTCACCAGGTGGTTATTACTATTACAGGAATTTGATATCACAATTGTAGATAGGCCAGGAAAAGAAAATGTAGTTGCTGATTTTCTTTCTCATTTAAAAACTGATGAAAATGTTCCAGTAGATGATTCTTTTCCTGATGAGTATTTATTTGCAGTATCTGCTCACTCACCTTGGTATGCAGACATTGCCAATTACCTAGTTGCAGGAAAATTACCATCACACCTATCACACAGGGAAAGAAGGAAGATCATCCAGCAAAGTGCTAGGTACAGCTGGATAAGCGGGTGTCTGTTCCACACAGGAATAGATCAAGAAATCAGGAGATGCGTTGGGGAAGATGAGATTTATGACATATTGAAAGCTTGTCATGATGGTCCTTGTGGAGGACATTTTGCAGATAAAAGAACAGCTCACAAGGTACTTAGAATGGGTTATTACTGGCCATCACTTTTTAAAGATGCTAGAAAATATGTGAAGGCTTGTGACAGCTTTCAAAGAATGGGCCAGCCCAACCATAGGGATGAAATGCCACTCAACCCCTAGGTAACTCTCGAACCCTTTGAGAAATGGGCATTAGATTTCGTAGGTCCCATTAATCCTCCATCTAATCAAAGAGTTTATATTTTAGTATGCACAGATTACATGACTAAATGGGTAGAGGCCAAAGCACTCATTAAAGCTAATGAAGAAGCAGTATTAACATTCTTATTTGAGGAAATCTTTGTTAGATTTGGACTACCCAGAGAATTAGTCACTGATGGAGGACCTCCTTTCAATTCTCATGGTTTCAAAGATACGCTCCAAAAATATCATATCAAGCATAAGATGACCACACCTTACCACCCCCAAGCAAATGGGCAGGTGGAAAGCACAAATAAGGTCATAGAAGCTATCTTAACAAAAACAATAAAGGAGAATAGAAGGGACTGGTTCCAACGCTTGCCCGAGGCTCTTTGGGCCTATAGAACTACTCGGAGAAACACAACAGGATTTTCACCCTATGAATTGGTTTTTGGAAAGAATGCTATTTTTCCTGTAGAGTTTGAAATTAAAACCTTAAGAACTGCCTTAGCTGTTAACCTTGATTTAACTGATGCACAGACAGCCAGGTTGCAACAGTTGCAGGAATTGGACGAGAAAAGACTGGATGCCGTCCACCAAACAACTATGATACAGCAACAAAGGAGCAGATGGCATGACAGAACCATTAAGCAGAAGCAGTTCCAGAAAGGTAACTGGGCTCTACTTTATGATTCACATTTCGAGAACTTTCAAGGGAAGCTGAGAACAAGATGGCTAGGGCCGTATGAAGTGGATACTGTTTTCCCAAATGGAATGGTTAGACTATTAACAATTGATGGAAGCAGAACACCACTGTTAGTGAATGGCTACCGACTTCGGTTATATCAGCGGCGGGTTTCCAAAGAGGACTTTAATGCCACTTGCATGGCAATAAAACAATATTCTTTTCTAGGGGAACTTGCTGTCCCTCAAAGCACTTGAATTTCTATTATTTATGTAATTTTTACGATTAGACATTTTTTTTTTTTTTTTTAGAAACTAATAAAACCTGCCAAGGATTGCGATATTATTCGGTATTTTGTAGATGTAGCATGGGGAAGTAGCTGAGAACAAATTACTGGGTGGATTCCGAATTCCTATTGCTGCAACACTATTCCTCGTTGCTACAACACCTATTCCTCGTTGCTGCAACACCAATTCCCGTTGCTGCAACACCAATTCCCGTTGCTGCAACACCATTCCTGTTGCTGCAACACCATTTCCCGTTGCTGCAACACCATTTCCCTGTTGCTGCAACACCATTTCCCTGTTGCTGCAACACCATCTCCCTGTTGCTGCAACACCATTTCCCTGTTGCTGCAACACCATCTCCCGTTGCTGCAACACCACCCCCGTTGCTGCAACACCATTTCCCGTTGTCACAACATTATTTCTGTTGCTGTAACACCAGTTCCATTACTTCAGCACATTCCCCGTTTTCACAGAAGTTTTTCCCCTAATCCTTGTTGCCCCAACGGTAATTTTCCGTTGCTGCAACACCAGCCCCGGTGTCACGATATTGCTTCCCGATCACGAAATATCCTTTCCGCACGAAATATATCACCTTTCGTGATGATTACAGCACCCCACTGTCACTTCCCATCATTATCATTACAAATCACCCATATTCCCGTGTTTTCAGATCCGCGGTAATGTTTATAATTTGACAGCAGACAAGAAAAGACTTTTTGACGCAGCGATCAAAAAAGGTAAAGGACGAAGGTACGCACGTTTATGAATAAGCATTAAATAATAGATAAGCGGAAAAAGGTTGACAGGTCCATCAAATGATTACATTCCCAATCATGTCATTTACACGTAGGAAGGGGGGGGATTACCAAAGCAATTCCCATAATGGTAAACCACGCCAACCACCGCCACCCTTAATTCTCCCAGTTGTATGTAAAAACTGCGGCATGTTACCATTTGTGATGTATACTCTGAGTTGAAATCGGTAGCTCGGCTCTGAATTCTAAAGATTTACCGAGACAACAACCATGGGAGGAACCCTCATTACTCATGAACCAGGCACGACAGTAGTTCTGGAGCTCTTTCCGGAAATTTACCAAATTTTCTTGCAAGCTGGATGGATAGAGTATTTCAGGAGACTTCCGGACTTTGACGAACAGCAAGTCCTGGAATTCACATGCAATTTGACAGAAGGATTCTCTGTCGTCCAAGGAATTCAAGTTCCGGTTACGGAAGAAATCATAGCTGAAGTCACCGGACTCCCAGCCACTGGTACACGGTGGTTCAGCAGAAAGCACCTGATTCTGAATGCACAGCAAGACTTTCTCCGACCAGGCGAGGAAGTAGAAACCAAGGGCAGAGGTGTAGCATTGCGGTCGTTACCTCAACCATGGCCAAAAGTCACTGAATTCGTCAAGCAGTATTTGACATGCGAAGGTCGTTACCAGGTAATCTACCAGCACGACTTCGTCCTGTTAAATCATTTAAGGAATGGTCAATTATTGAATATGCCATATTATTTGCTGGGTTGTCTTAAAAATATGGCACGATATGCTATGAAAGCGAAGCATCCAGTCCTCTCCCTAAAACACCATCGCTTAATCCAATTGCTGATTAACAGAGCTCTTGCTCTAAACATCCCTCCACCCCCCATTAATCCCCATCAGGAGGAAAGAATTCCACAGCCTGTGCAGGAAAGTCCTCATCAAGAAGAGGAAACTTCTCGTCAAGCTGAGGACACACCTCAGCGAGACCTGGAGCCTTCTCAACAAACAGACGACAACCCTGAACAAACTCCTTTGGAAAACCCTCAGCAAACAGAGCATATCTCCGAACAACCCCAGCAAACACCTCTGCATGTTACAGAGAATGAACAAGCAGCAGCAGAATTAACCACGTCTCCCAAAAGAACCAATTCTCCCGCCCCCATACTCAGTATTTCTACTGATGATTCCGACGATAATATCCCAATTACGCAGCTTAAACGAAAAATACAGCAGGCAAAGAAAACCCCAGCAAAAAGGAGAAGAACGAGGGTTTCAACCAAAGCACCTACCACCCCGACTACTGTTCCGACCTTAAGGTCCAGCAGGAAGAGAAAAATACCTCAATTCCCTGCCTCTCTACCAAAACGAAAATCGGCAGTAGTTGGATCCCCTAATTCCTCCAGCTCACCACCCATCGCTTTAAAACCCCGCACTCCAGCCACTCCTCGAAACCCCTCTCCCCCACCCACAGAGGATGAGATGCAGAGTGTTCATAGCTTCGTGGCATCATATCTTAAGACAATTGATACACAAGAACCAGCTGCTGACACCCAGAATGATAGTGACCAAGTGGCTGCAACACAAGAAACAACCACTACCCCAGGTGACACACAAGAACCACCTGTGAGGAATACTGATCAAATTGACGAAGCAGAACCGCTGCCTCCACTAGAACCTACTGTCTCACAGGATCAGCCTACTATACCCGCCCTGCAACAGGAAATTGAGTTTCTGAAATCTCAGATTCAGGACTACCAGGAAGAGATAATAAGGGTCAAGGAAGCATATCAGAAAGAATTCAGCCTGCATGTTTTAGCAAGAGTAGCGTCTGCAGCAGAGAAAAGCAAAGAAAACGAATATGTGTGCACAAATTGTGGTGAGATATATGCTCAGGCAGGATATAAGGTAGTACAAGAACCAATAAAAGAAGCCTCCGATGCTGAAAATGAAACAAAGGAGTCTGCTGATGCTGAAGTAGAAATCCCACAATTCTCTGCTGAGATAGAGAGACCTGTTGTTACACAAGAACCAACAGGATCTGCAGAGGAAGTGCAGACAGAAGAACCTGTTGTTACACAAGAACCAACAGGAGCTTCAGAGGATGTGCAGACAGAAGAACCTGTTGCTACACAAGAACCAACAGGAGCTTCAGAGGAAGTGCAGACAGAGAAACCTGTTGTTACACAAGAACCAACAGGATCTTTAGAAGAAGTGCAGTCAGTGAGACCTATTGCTACACAAGAACCAACAGGTCATCCAGAGAACATGGAGGACCTAGATCAAGAACTTACTGACACACAAGAACCGGTAAGTTCACCTGAAATTGCACAAGATCAAGAACTTACTGACACACAAGAACCAGTGAGTTCACCTGAAACTGCAGAAGATCAAGGACTTACTGATACACAAGAACCAGTGAGTTCATCTGAAACTGCACAAGACCAGGAGCTTACTGACACACAAGAACCAGTAAGTTCCTCAGAGACTGCACAGGAACAAACAGAGGAGCTTCCCGACACTATGCAGGAAGAAAAGAAAGAAGAAAACAAGGACTCACCCCGGCCTACCCAATCTGATATGCAAGAAGAAGATATACAAGAACCAGGAAATGAGGAAAGAAACACTGAAAGTGTTATGGAACAAGAGGAAGATATAGAAGAAAATGAGGATAAAGGTAAAGATTCACCTCGGCCTGCTCAGACTATTATGGAGGAGGAAGAAAAAGATACAGATTCATCACGGCCTGCCCAGACTATTATGGAGGAAGAAGAAAAAGATACAGATTCATCACGACCTGCCCAGACTATTATAGAAGAAGAAATAATCTCAGGAGAAAATGAAGAGAAACTGGACCCACCTAGCCCTATTCAAGTTGCTAAGGAGCTAGAAGAAGAAGAAAAAGGTACAGATTCATCACGGCCTGCCCAGACTATTATGGAAGAAGAGCAAATAGTTTCAGAAGGAAATAAAGAAGAATTGAATTCGCCTAGCAAGAAGCAAGGAGCAGATGAAGAGAAAGAGACAGATTCACCCTGGTCCACCAAAATCAATGTGGAGCACAATGGATTAGTCCAACAGGGGGAAGAAACTCTGGTTAGAGATGAAGAGAGAGATGCTGGATCATCCCAGCCCATTTCAACAGAACAGATGATTCTGATGGATGCCTGTATGCAAACAGAGCTTCCCACTGTTAGTGATGCATGTATAGAAACAGAAAGCTTTCAGGAATTGAAACATAGATGATGGAAAGCATATCAGCAGTCTCAAGGCAGAGCATTCGAACAACAAAAAGGGACTTGGTTTGATCATGCTTATAAGAACTGGGAAGCACTGGAACAGTGTAGGGCCCAGTATAAAGAAATTAAGGAACTGAAACACAGAATGTCCCAGATGTTTGAGTTATGTCAAAGGATGCTTGCCACAAGGAAACCCTCTTTTAATTATGCTACATTTTTAAGGGAAAGACTTGCATTCATTCAGCTGAAGGCTATCAAAGAAGGGAGGCCTCATCAAGTGGTCACAGCAGATCAGTTTATGCAGACCTTTGCAGAGGCACCCAAAAGCGACCAAAACCTGTTATGTGAATTGTATCTCCATAATGAGGCAGTGTCTGAAGAAACGAACATGAATATGATACCTGTAGTTGGTGACATACAGTTGAGAGCCTTCATCTCCTTTTTGGCTAATCAACTTACCTAGCAAAATGCCTATGTCTCAGGCCTCCAAAACGAACAGAATTGTCTTCTGTGGATTCGATCTGAACCACAGAACGCTGCCACTTTCATTTTACAACACTTAAAAATGATAAGCAATGATAATATGAAGGATCATGTTATGAGACTGCAAACAGAGGTCCTAACAGACTGTCAGTAGTATGTAAAGACCAAAGCATCCTTGGTTGTTAAAGCAAATAAACTATTTTGGGATAACTGCCCCGCAGAAAGGAAGGAATATCACCCGTATAACCTAGCAAATCTGCAAGTAGCACTTTCAAGGGTACCTCGGTATGTTGAATGCGTGCAGCGTTGTGCTGAAAATTGGATGGGTTATAAATTTAAGTTTCCACTTTTATGGCTGTCTGGTGATCAGTATAAGGGCCAGTTTGGACTTTCTAACAGAGAAGAGGCAGCAGCATGGAAGCATATACGAACTGTTTGTGGTTTCAGAGACAAGTTTGATGTTACTCCCTACAGCTATTGTCTTAGTAATCTGCATTGTTCGTCCCAGTTCTCCGACTCAGACTCAGAGTAGCCATTGCATGGGGACATGCAATCTCTTCAGTTGGGGGGGATGTTGGGACTCACAATTGACCTATTTTTGACCTTATCTTTTGCCGTATTATTACCCTTTTGCAGTCATAAGTTGAAAGATTTTATTTTATAAATGACATATTAACCCCAAGGTATGAAGTAACCTCCCGCATATCTATGTTTAATTGTTTATTTCATATTCGTGAATATCTTTATACTTATCCTTGGAAACGCTGACTAAACTGTCAAATAATTGCCTTAAGTTTGCAGGAATTATAATGTATAGTTGTTGTAACACCAAAAACAGCAACTACGCAGTTGCTGTAACACCAGAAACAGCAACTACGCAGTTGCTGCAACACCAGAAGCAGCAACCCCGTAGTTGCTACAGTCAGCAACAACAATTACCTAAAGCAAGTTGTTTTGTAACATCCACGAACAACAGATGGCAACTATTTAAAGAACCTTGACGTGGCATAATTAAGCGGAGGTCTAAAGTAAGAAGAACACAGTCAGCATGGCCCAAATCAGGAACAGCATGGGGAAATGGCAAAGGAATATGAAGATCCCGAGAAGACGGTCGAAGTCAGTTACCCGCTGTGTAACAGCCAGAGCTCAAGAAAGAATGTATTATTATACTATTGTAACAACGTTCTAAATTGCTTATTTTTGACAAGATGGGTTAACTGAATAGGCTGTAATACTTTATTGTAATAGATGTCTCCTCTATAAAGAGGAGACATCTACATGAAAAGGGGATTAGTCAGTGTCTATGGTCAGTCTGTGAGAAGAAAATCTTGAAGAACATCAGCAAGTCTGAACTACATTGTATTTAAATCTTTTTGGCAGATGAATATAAAACTGTTTTGAGCACTTAATCCAGTCTTCATTTTCCTGGGGAATCTTGTGAGAGGGACTGGGCCCACCTTCCTCACAAGATTCACCCATTTACTTTCCTGTCAAGTGTGTAAGTGTGCAATAGTTTCTTTCTGGTACTCTGCTTGGATTTGATAGCATTACCTCTGGTATTCTTTGTTTTGCTAGTACTCTGTTTCATTAATCACTTGAGTTTGTTTCTCACCGGTGAATGAGAGTGCAGTGTGCATTAGTAAATCTGATTACAGGGGCAGGTGCTGAATGTCCCCATCTGGAGGATAGAGTCCTGATCCTCTGCCAACAGAGCATCCATCATTTCGCTTTCCAGATTTGTAGTTTTAATTAATTGCTTTTGCTTTAACAAGTACTGTAATGACATAGCGTAAGAATTACGTATACTACAGCTTTTCAATGCTTTTAGATTTTGAGTACATACAGTACGCGGTAGCCTTTGGAATGAAAAGACTTTCCCTGGTTGACAATTAATGTGGTACTTGAATGTTTAATTCATAAACAATTCAACTAGCCAACACCAGGGTATTATTTCACATCTCTCTTTAGGGATGCAAAACAATACTTTAGGAGCTATGACAATTTCCAACACATGGATTGAACAATACTAGATGATGAGATGCCTCTACTTCATTAGGTACTTATCGAGCCTTAAATAAATGAGCTCTAGATTTTGTGGGACCTATCACTCCAACTTCAAGAAAGAAAAGGTGCATTTTGATATGTACAAATTACTAAGTGGGTTGAAGTTAAACCTCTCCTTATAGATAATTAAAAATCAATAGTAGAATTTTTATTTAAGATATATCTATGTGTTTTAGTGTACCTAGGGAACTTGTAACATATTAAGGTGAAAAATTTACATCAAATATTGTGTAAAATATTATGCAAAAATACTATATCAAGCATTCAAAATATACCCCATATCATCCACAATCCAATGGGAAATTGGATTCGATCAACAAGGTTCTAGAAGTTATTCTCACCAAAACAATTCAACTTCATCATAACGATTAGGTTGATTGACTTCAAGAAGCATTGTGGGAATATAAGACCACCTAGAAAAATACAATTGGATTTTCACCATATCAATTGGTATATGGGAAACAAGTCATGCTTCTAATTCAGTGCTACATAAGACCTATTGAACACAACAAAAATTGGTTTGAACCATTCAAAAGCACAGAAAAAAGGGATGACCCAACTCAATGAGTTGTATGAGTGTTGTGGGGGAAAATGCCTATGCAGGACGATCCTATCCACCTAAGGTCTGACAGTGCCTTAGCAACAAACGAGTACAGCTATACTGGTTTCTTCCTTTATGAAATGTGAAAGAAGAAAGATCAATAGACTTACCGGTGTCTTCCGTTTGTCCCTCGATTCGATCTCCCTTCTCTTTGGGTGTTCACAGCTACTTGCCTTCTTGCTTATCTAGCTACAACTTCCTGCAAGATCACAAGAGAACAGCTACTTGCGACAAGAGAAGAACACTACACAACGACAGATATTCACATTCATAACTAGTTTAGGATTAGAAATAAACCAAATACTCTAATACATTCATACATCAAAATACATCAGCATATAGGAGAAACCAAGATAGCTTTATTGATGAATAATAAGGTTCAGGAAGAGATACAACCCAGAGGGCTCCAATCCAGCATCTCCTTCCCAGCAAATGGAATTCCTCTCTTTTCCCCCTTCAAAGCATTAAGCACCCAATGATTCTAGTCTCAAACCAACAACAATTCTTTGCAATAACAAAATTCCAGCCTCTAGATCTCATGGAGGAGAGATCCATATATATATGTTTGGAGAGAGGATGAGTCAGCTTGAGATCTGACTAGTGTCCTCTCCCTCTGTCAGTTCTTGAGTCCACTTGGAGGTTCTTGCTTCCATTTGGAGATTTGGAACCTCTTACTCATCACCAGTCGAATTCCCTGAGGCAAGTGTCATTTTGGAAGCTTCCTGGGTTTTGACACCTTGAGAAATGAGCCTGCCACTTGTCCACTCTCGTTCAGCACAGGTAGCCTTTGTTCTAGTTGACATTCAACACAGGTAGACAGTGTTGGCTTTGACATTCAGCGCAAACAGCTAGTGTAGCCACTGAAATGATCCTGAATTGACTTGTTTTTGAGCAGTTTCTGGTGGAGAACTTCTGTGAATTGCTGTGGTTTGTTAGCCTTGTTCCTCTAGGGGTAGGAACAACATGTTTAGGGACTTTGGATCCCTTAGATTATGGACATTTCATGCTCAATGCTGTAAGGCACAAAAATGTCTATAACAGTTGCCCTCTAAAGTATGAGGCTGTTTATCGGGCGAAATGCTTTATCAGGGGGATCCGAAGTTCATCCAATGCTGGGAGGAGACCTGTAATAAGATACAATACAATACATTATTTTTCATACTGCTTTCATGATCTAGCTGAGGCGGGCATTCCCATGCTCAGCTTTATAAATTCATTTTTCTGTACATAGAATAGACAATCGTCTGATGGTAGACTGATAATTTTGATGAAATTATCATCCTTTGAGTAGGATGATTATCTGCTGCAACGATGTACATGTCAATGTCTTTATCTTTCCTGAATATATGTCGCAGCCCGGATGGATGAAACTAGATCCGGGGTCTTCAAACTTGTTCGATCTTCACTCTAAGTACAAGTCGATCCATGTGAGAAATGTTCTGAAGTCGAACATGGAAAGACGTCGCTTGATTACCGGTCAATGATGTAAACCGTTAACAAGCGCGAGAGGAATCACCGATAATGATAATGACCCTCAAGGTACTGCAGTACAATTCACGTGGTGTGAATAAAGGACTTGGCGTCGAACACCACGTAAAATCTTTTGGTCGAAGGTCATTGATGTATACCTGTCGCCGGAAGTGAGAAACTTGCCATTGTGGCATGCAAGCTTCAAAGTACTGAAGGGGGTGTTCCTAGATCAAATTCTTGGATAATGAGTTGATGTCGACAAGAAGCGATCCATCAAAGGAGGGCCTTAATGAATCCCACATCAGTGACACGGAACGAAGCTAATGATTTTAATGGAGGTGAAAACGATCTGTGACATATGATTCAGGGTGGCGGTCATGAAAGGATGAAGGATAATGTATGGCAGTGGATGGGACACGGTTGACTTTTTCTGAACGACTTCCCTTGAACATATGGCGACACTGATGCGATGGATTGGTAGCATTACCCCAAATATGGATGGTATGGCGAGACCATGGATGTGACCGGTGAATGAAACAACCCAACCCGATTGTGGCACAGAGGAAAAGTGTCATGTTCAAGAGCGACTTGCTACCATCAAAGTTTTCTTTAGATTCTCCCAATTTTTCCCCAGTCATTGCTGACCAGTACCTCTTTATTTTTGTCAAGCTTGAGGAGGATAACATATGCTTGTTCTATAACCTGCCCTTCGGGCAAGCCCATCGCTATGTTTTAACGAGCCTAGCGATAGTGAAACTCGTTCTCGTCTAAAGACAAGTTTGTCGCTATTTAATGATTTTAACGAGTCTAACGACAAGGATAACTCGGTCCTTTTCATTTTTAGAGAGTCTGAAAAGGTACATAAAGTCAACTCCAAAATTCCTTTTTCGTCATCTAATCCCTTAGGTCCGAAAAAGTATAAAACAATACAGAAGGGATGAGTTTTCGATAGTTTTAACGAGCCGAATAAAACAAGCGCTCGATCTTTTTGTGCAATAATCCCTCAGGTCCAAAAAGATTAAAATCTAGAGGAGGGATAACACTTCCGGTTGCTTTAACGAGCTGGAAGGCCAAAACTCGGCAATCTTTTCATATTTTACGAGTCAGTTGAAAAGAGCTTAAAGAAGACTCTTCTTTTGAGGAACGAGTGATAAACAGGGATAACAGCTGATTCCAGGTACAGGTTGGAATTTTCCAATCACGGCAGTGTCACAAGGATGGCTAGGTGAAATCACTCTTCGCAGCTGTTCCTCAAAATGGGTAAACAATCATATGGAGGTGAACGATCGGCCAATGGAAAAGTGGAGGTGACGGTGCAAACATGACCAAAGCTTTAATGGCTGATGATATTACATTCACAGTGGTTATTTACCGGGATAGTTCATTTTTTAATGAGCTTAAACGCGGGTGGAAACATTTGCTCGAACTTATGTTTATTTTTTAATGAGCATGAACTATGTGCTAAAACTGCTCGGATCTTGCGTTTATTTTTTAACGAGCATGAACTTTGTGCTAAAACTGCTCGATTACCCAGTGATATGATAAGAGTGTCTCATCAAGATTCTATTTTTTATGGAGCTTCATCTCACTAAGATTTGCTCCACATCCTTTCTTTATGCAAGTTAGAAAACGGCTAGCCCAAAAAATAGATAAATAACCACTCTTTGCTTGCACTCCAAAAGGTTTGCATGCCCCCAGGTATAAAGTACGATTTCAAGGTTACCTCTACTTCTCTTCCTTCAAAACAATTGTTTTAAAGAGAGAGACTTCACCTCTTTCAGGTTACCCAAAGATTGTCTCGTTAACCTTTCAAACAAAACACTTCCTCAGCAATGTCTACCGAAATAGACAAAGGTGAGCGACAATGCCTGCCCTCTCACATAACTTTGACAGGAGAATCTTATTCTAGAATAATCCTCTTCCTAGACAGACGAGGTACAGACTAGTCATATTCTCCCGCGGAAACCTACTCTATACCCAAAGTTTCCCTGCCGAAGCAGACTAGGACGCATGCCCCCTGGGTTCCAGTCATATCCTCTCAGATTACTCGCGCTCATCAGGAGGACGGACCGTGGGTTGAGACACTTCTTGCGTGAATAGACCATTTAGAGATGGTATGTGACTATTTGCGATGTGTGATCCGGGAAATGAAAGTTGGTCCACGAGCTTGACCATTCTTCCTTCATGCGGAAAACACATTACTCTAAAGAGTGAGGAGACTATAGATCTCATGCAATATATATAGTCTCGTCCAAGGAGTAGGTTATAATCCAAGGGTCCTTGAACGACCATCACGTTCATTTGAACGGTCTTCCCTTTCAATGTTATAGGCACATTTGGGAGGATCCCTAAAGGTCGACTAGTTCCTTTATCAAAACCTGATATATTTCTCATTTCAGGCAAAAGCGCTGGTGAACCAAGCGCTTTCCAAGCAATAGAGGAAAGGATACTCACAGATGCCCCCTCGTCAATGATAGTTCCAACCATTACCATTCTGTATATTTGAACGATAATTCTGAATGGTATGCTTGCTGGCAACTGGGGTCTGCCTAGTTGGTTCCAGTCTTCCTGCGATAAAGGAATGGGGGCATTGCCCCCTTGTTCATCAGAGTCAGTGTTGATGAAGAGAACTTGGACGGTGTCGTATTTATTCTCCTCTGTGATGGTATCATTCGAAGATAGAGCCTCTAAAGGCAAAACCGGGTCAACTGCCGTATCAACCTTTTGACTTTCGTCAGGCATGGATCCAGACGGTTCATCTTCAACGATAGGTGCTTCGGCTGACCACCTGGGTGGGCCAGCCGGGTTCTCAACTAGTGAAGGACTTGGCAGGAGTTTTTGATATCCAGGAGGAAGTTGCGCCCGTAAAATCGGGCGATCTTCCAAAACTCTTTTAGCCTCATCTAAGAAGGGAGAACGATGGATGGCGTGATCGCCTTCACACAGTTTGCAGGGAAATCTAGCTTTCCCTCTCTGTCCTAGGACTTCACTTCCACTAGTCGACGGTGAGCAGTCAACATGGCTATCAGAGGTGGATGCTACCGAATTGTGCAAACGGGGAGACCAGTCCCTTAGTATTCGAGGGATACAGGGACAATCTCTGTGGAAATGGTCTCCCTTGCATATGACACATGGCGATTTAGGCCTTGTCAGTGCTGTGTGTGGATTTTTGTCAGACGACACTTGTTTGCCCCCAGTCGCCTTTGGCTCCTTCTTCTTCTTCTCTTTCTTCTTCTTTTCCTTCTTCTCCTTAGGAACTTGGTTTTTTGCTTTACCAGTTCCGTCAAGCGAAGAGGAAGGAGGAGAGGAAGAGTTAGATGAAGTAGAAGGCTGGTGGGCAATTCTGGTCTGGTCCAACTGTTGACTCGACTGTTCAGGAATGGTGGTGTTCTGAACGACATTGGTTGAAAAGAGCCAGACTGGCAGGCCAATTGTCAGTCCTGGAAGCGACAATGTGGCCATGTGGGGCGCACCAACATCTCCCCAAGAGGAGAAGGGACTAGGATTTCCACCAAGGGGAATTCCTTGGTTGGTGTGCTCCATCTTTCAACCTAAAGATCAACGCAGGAATTAAAGGGTGATTGTTCCGTTTAAAATAATTTTTTAACGACGCTTAGACACAACTTGCTTTTTCAGTTTTACAGAGTCGAGAAAAAGCTAAAGATGACTCTAGTCTCCTTCGATGTTTTAACGAGCCCGAAGTGACAAATGCTCGGATGGACTTTTTCTGTTATAGAGTCTGAAAAATGCCAAAAGGAACTGCTCTGGAGTTCTAGGCAGAGGGTGTGCCAAACTTTTCGCAAAACCGCAGAATACTTTTTAGGGTACAGGCGGTCGATCTTCCTGAATGCTGTGTTCAGTGCATTGCGATCAGTAGGGCGGCCGACACAGCTTCCTAAGGATAAAGGTTTTATGCCTATAGGGGTCTCCCAATATATACGCGACGGTACGTGGGAGCACAATCCGTACTGGCGCTATCGTCCCTCAGGAGGAATCACCCACCATCCACGAGATCGACAGTCACCAGGCTTAACGACGCCGGAACACGTCTCTAGCCTAGACCTCTATGTTGTGCGTTATATTGCAAAACGTTGTTAAGTTCATTCAATTTATTTTAGGTTGATCTTTTTAAAGTTTGCCTTTCAAGGTTCACCACGTAATGTATGATACAAATTCCTAAATGCAGTCTAAAGATGATAAGCAAGCTTTATATCTTTTCAACTTTGAAAATCCTAGCTACCAAGGGAAAAGAAAGACACCATCTTTTCTCAAAGAGCAATCAGCACACTTTAATGCACTTTTCCTAAATCCAACATGCAAACTATCAAATGCAAATGCACAATGCAGGTGTTTGTTTTTCCGCTTTCTTAGTATTGATGCCTACAAAGAAAGCTTTTTGTACAACTTTGAATTTGCTTTTAAATGATCAATACAAACAAGTTTACTTTTTCGAAATCAGAGAAGATAGAAGAGATTACAACACTTAACGATTTTCGAAATGAATACTTGTTTCGACACTTAAAAGAGACAAACTCAAACCAATAAGCAAGAGTAAATGTATAATCAATCTGCAAATAGCCAATGAACTCTCTTCTAAGATCACAATCAACAGATCTGAATCAAGGGCTACAGGATGACTATTTCACTCATGCAAAGGAAAACTGTAAATGACGCCACAAACACATAAAAACACTCACAGTATTTTTGTGCAAAAGGAGGCGGAATCTAAGCAGAGAAAAGGAGTTTTCAGACTGGTACCTATGCTGGTTACAGGCTGCAAAAAACAGAGATCAAAACAAGGCAAAACAGAGCAGAGAACCCCAGCTGCACAAGAGCAAACTGGTTCAGCGCAACCTCAACACAGGGGTTTTGACATTCAGCACAGGTAGCCTTCACGGGACCTGCGTTGAAATGCAGAATCCCTTCACTGGGTCTGCGCTGAAGGAGAAACTCTCGTTTCCCTCAGGTTCTGGGTCACAGATTGCTATTTAATCAACTGTTTCAGGCCAAATAAAAGCAACAAGCAAGGTGTAATCAAAGGGATGCTTTGAAGGGCTACTAAGATCTATCACAAGGATCATCAAATCATTTGTGAATCCATTGTTAAGATCATAGACAAGTCCAGCAATTGGATCAAAGCAGCAACTGTCTACTTTGCATCCGGGAAAGATGCAGTTCGATTGTTGCTGTCAAGTCTATGAAAGAAACAATGATAGAAACACAAATAAAATGACTAAACAGATCTCCCCAGTGGAGTCGCCAATTTGTTGTGGGGAAAAATGCCTATGCAAGACGATCCTATCCACCTAAGGTGTGACAGTGCCTTAGCAACAAACGAGTACAGCTATACTGGTTTCTTCCTTTATGAAATGTGAAAGAAGAAAGATCAATAGACTTACCGGTGTCTTCCGTTTGTCCCTCGATTCGATCTCCCTTCTCTTTGGGTGTTCACAGCTACTTGCCTTCTTGCTTATCCAGCTACAACTTCCTGCAAGATCACAAGAGAACAGCTACTTGCGACAAGAGAAGAACACTACACAACGACAAATATTCACATTCATAACTAGTTTAGGATTAGAAATAAACCAAATACACTAATACATTCATACATCAAAATACATCAGCATATAGGAGAAACCAAGATAGCTTTATTGATGAATAACAAGGTTCAGGAAGAGATACAACCCAGAGGGCTCCAATCCAGCATCTCCTTCCCAACAAATGGAATTCCTCTCTTTTCCCCCTTCAAAGCATTAAGCACCCAATGATTCTAGTCTCAAACCAACAATAATTCTTTGCAATAACAAAATTCCAGCCTCTAGATCTCATGGAGGAGAGATCCATATATAGATGTTTGGAGAGAGGATGAGTCAGCTTGAGATCTGACTAGTGTCCTCTCCCTCTGTCAGTTCTTGAGTCCACTTGGAGGTTCTTGCTTCCATTTGGAGATTTGGAACCTCTTACTCATCACCAGTCGAATTCCCTGAGGCAAGTGTCATTTTGGAAGCTTCCTGGGTTTTGACACCTTGAGAAATGAGCCTGCCACTTGTCCACTCTCGTTCAGTGCAGGTAGCCTTTGTTCCAGTTGACATTCAACGCAGGTAGCCAGTGTTGGCTTTGACATTCAGCGCAAACAGCTAGTGTAGCCACTGAAATGATCCTGAATTGACTTGTTTTTGAGCAGTTTCTGGTGGAGAACTTCTGTGAATTGCTATGGTTTGTTAGCCTTGTTCCTCTAGGGGTAGGAACAACATGTTTAGGGAATTTGGATCCCTTAGATTATGGACATTTCATGCTCAATGCTGTAAGGCACAAAAATGTCTATAACAATGAGATATGAAAATAATCCATTCAACATATTACATTCATTTAGTGGCAAAGAATGAAATGTCTTGACAAACTTTTGAAGAAAAACAATTTTAAGTAAGTGATCAGGCTCCTGTTTTTTAATCCAAATTCAATTCTTTTAAGGCAAATTCACTACCCATTGGTTAGGACTTAATGAAATTATGGGATTTTTTGATAATGGATCAGTGAGAATTAAAAATATTGATGAAAAATGAATCCGTTTCTAGTACATGGTCATATGTTAAAGAAAAATCAAAATCCTTTTACCAAAGAAGAATTCATCAACAATTTGTCACAGCAATCTAAGATGGATATTGTGGATAAGAGGAATTCTCCTCCTATTCATCTCTCTCTCTCTCTCTATATATATAATAATAATAATAATGAAAACAACCTTTGTGGTGCAATTCAATAAGAACTTTATTTGGAAATCAAGTTGCTAGAAAGTGAAGTTCAAAGTAACCACAAATTCTTCAACTACAAAATTTTTCTAGATTTTGCAAATTGATTAGTCCTTATTTTGGCAGCTTAATAAACACTGCATAGGTCATCATTATTCAATTTACTTACTACTTTATAAATACCTCAGTGCTTAGGATCAATTCTAGTTTTTAGGTTTTGGGATACAAAGTGTTGGAAGATATTTTGGAATCTATTAGATCCACAATTTTTTAAATTAATGGTTTCGTAGATATCATAATCACAAAATCCGAATGAAAAAAAATTGCAAAGAATTTCATCCAATGTTGTCATGAAATTATTGGATTGTGGATCCACATTTCAGTGAAATTTTCATTAGTAGCAGATAGTATCTAAGGGCAACATCAACATTTTCTCTAATAACTTTGCAGCTCAAAAATGTTATAGTTTCAAAGTAAAATATGAGGTAATATATTTTTAATATAATTGTTATTCTAAAGAATGAAATTTGTATAAAATGAAAAATTAATCGTTCTAGTTCCTTTTGAATGTATGTCTTAATAATCCTTTAAAAATCCTACCCTTTCTTTTACCTATGGTCCTAATCCTTGATATATCCAACTTCCTCTCATTATCACATTCAAATTTTGTATTTTTGCACCTTACCTTGTCATGGTGACTTAATAACTCAATCCCAATCACAATATTTTTTGCATATAGTGGTAATAATGTGATGGAAACAAAAATCATGTTGAGAATTGATGCTAATTTCCCCACAATTTCTCAATTTAATGCAACATAATGTGATTAAACATTTCATTATTAGACTGCAGAGTTAGTAGAATGCATGATTTTTAATTCCAACTTCCAAATTCTAAAAATGTCATTTTTGCACCCTGTTATGTGTTTTCTATAAGCTAGTGTGGTTGATTATAGCAACAAGGATATATTGTGAATGTTAGGTTTCTTGATTCTTTGTCCTCATGGGTTTTGGGAGAAATGGGTCTAGTAGTGATAAGCAAGCCCAATGGTTTCAAATATTGGAAACATATCCAAAATGTAGATGTATATTTCATAAGCTAGGGTGGCTACCTTTCTCGTAGAATTTTAGTGTGGGAGATGAGAAAGTGAAAAGGGAATTTGGAGAAACATTCAAAGGTGTTGAAGCCTAAGTAGGGTATCTATAGATACAAAAGTGATAGGGTTTTGTAGCTAGGGCTACTGAATTGCCTCTTGATGGAGAAAAATGATTTTAAAATCACGAGTTGGAGGACAATGGTTGGAAGCATTTGTTAAAAGACCCTAAAGAAGTCATGAAATTTACTAAAGGTATTCCAAAAAAGATGCTCATGGATATATGACAAGATACATTATTCTTCATTATAGATTGGTCACTTACGAAAGGTAATATATATTAGTTTTCTTTTATCATTTGAGCTTTATGATGCATTTCCAAGTTAACAAGAAAATCAATCTTCCTTTTTATCTGATCAATAGTCTTAAAAATATTGAAAAATTTATTCATAAGAATCCCAATGTAACAACCTTGGTGAAAATTCCATGTAAAAATATATAAGACCACGCTTGATGGGACATGTATTCCAAGCTAAATGTTGGGCAAGACATCCCAGGGGGTGTTCATTTGGTTGTTTATGGCTAAGGAAATTGGCAAAGTCAATGGCTAAGTCTTTGGAAAGGAAAAATGGCATTTTTGGCACATTTGTTTATGAAAATAGTGGAATTTAGGAGAAAAAGGAGATGAAAGGTCACAGGTTGCATGTGAGGAGGAAAATGAAGGAAAATAATGGAAAATGAAGAAAATAGATGCCTCGTTGATAAAAAGGCTTCTGAGGTTCAGTTGGAAAGATTTATTAGTTCAGTTTTGGAGCTTTCTCATTATTCTCTCTCTCTCTCTCTTTCATTGTTGGAAACTTAGAGTTTTCCTTGGAGAACTTTGGCATTGGAGCAAGAAAGGAAAAGAAGGCAAGGGGAAGTAAACATCAAGCAGGGAAAGACATGATCAAGAAGCTACAACATGATTCATTGCAAGTATCAATTTGCATGTGTATTTTTCTTGCTAGATATGGAATGCATAGTATTGTATGTGGTTCTTTTCTATCATGACATGAGTTTTTCCAGATCTGACAGTGTTCTTCAGCCTAGCATTTCCATTTATTGATAGCCTTGAAGAGATGGGTTCTCATAATTCAGTTGATGTGGGATGGCCGGATGGATTCAAAGTTGAGCGAGGTGGATCTTCGAAATGACAAACACATGGCTTAGTGGTCGCTGAGACAGACTGTGGATCACGGTAAATCCACTGGCCTAGTAACCCCTGAACCAAACTGTGGGTTGTGGTAAAGCCAGGATTATGTGCCTCAGTGGGCCTAGGAATCCTTCTCGATGAATGGAGGGATATATGGTAAAGCCAAGAGGTGGATTTATCTCCATTGGGCCTAGTAGTCCCGGGATGGGATGTATGGTAAAGCCTGGAGTGTGTATTGGTGTAGGGCCTAGTGATCCCTGGATCAGACTGTGGATTATGGTAAAGCCTGAGAGACTAGGAGGCACTCAAATTCCTCACGGTGTAGGTGGAGAAATTTAGTGGCATCCGTGCTTTTTTTTTGTTTTTGGTGTGTTCTGTGAGTCCCACATTCATGATTGAAATATGGCATGAGGATGATTGGCTAAAGAGAGACTTGGCTTAGCCAATCTATGGTCGAGTGGAATGTGGTAGCCCCATATTCGGTTAGTTTATTGCATTCATTAATGAGAAATTCATTCCATTGATTTTCATGTGTAAATGTATTGATATATATATGGATTTTATGGATGATATTCTTATGATATTTATGTCCCTATTATGCTGGTTACATGTATGTTTTATGACAACAACTATATATGGCTCTCAGCATATTTTTACTTGTAAATGGATGGATAATGTATCTATGACCTAATAGATGATACTATGACAAATGAAATGAGGGAAAAATTGTTCATAGTGATTCTCAGATAATTATGAGATCCCTACACTTAATTATGTTGTTTACACCTGCAAGTTACATGTTGATGATATGCTTGACGAAATGCCTATCATGGCTAGTGGGGGTTCTGGTTAAGGTATTTTTTTTAACTTATTGATTTTGCATCATTGTTTCCCTGTTATTTTATTGATCTTAAGTCATCACTCCATTCTGGGCAGTGACCTGGGATCTGGGCTTGAAAAGTCACTCAAATCCTGGGGACACTGGCATAACACTGGAAAATTGGGTCTCTGGACATTAGTAGGCAAGCTTGTGAGAGTGATTTTGGGTTTCTGAATGTTTTCATGCCTATATCATGAGAGCGACTGAGGCTTAAGGTGTCCAGAACATCAGTGGAACGTCATGACAAGATGTTTGAGTGGCTGATATGTATCATGAGGGTTTTTTTCTTGATTTGGATAGGTTGGTTGATGTGTTTCATTAATTCCACTTCCTTAAGGTCACATAGGAGGTTGAATCCAATCATAGTAGCCTCTCGGAGCATGTTTACCTTGGTTGGTTGGTCACTTGGGTAGATGTGTGAGGAGGGTGTTACAGAGTGGTATCAAATCCAGATTCACCACTTGGACTAGATGGGCGGTGTGTGTTGGTGATGCATGCATGTCAAATTGCATGTGTGTCTCTTACACTTGCATTCCATGTGCTTAATGCATTGCATAATGTTGATCATGGTTGTAGTAAGGTTGTCATGAGGAATTTGATATTGATTTTGTGAAATGAATTATCATGAGTATATGACTGGTTACATGTTGTTATATATCACTTGATTACATCCTTGTATGTTAGGTTTCATTCTTGTATGCTTGATTACATGTATCAGTCTTGTAGGTTGGTTACAAGAATTGATCGCTTCTGCTCGACTACATGTGTCTATGCGTATGTGTAGTTGATTAGGCATTTCTTATGCATGTTGGTGGTTGCATGTGGAAATGTGTACAATGGAGTAATGGTTATTGTCATGCATGAGGTCATGGTTTGTGAAGTTGTTATGGTCATGCAATGATGACTGGACTCTAGCTAGAATGACGTGTATATGGTTTTGTACTCATGCGTTATATGTCTATATGTAGTCGTTATGCATGTATGGTCTTGGTTATAGTTATGCATGGATATTAGGTCAAACATGCCTTGTGAAGTCATGGTATGCAATTTAGGTCATCATGGTGCTATTGGTATGTTATGATGCTAATGTGTTGAATGAGGTAAAGCAGGAAATGCAGATCATCAAAGTGAAGCTGCAGCATTAGAACTCGAGGCAAGAGAAAATCATCATACATGTTTGTATGTTGGGCATGCAAGTATGTAGGTTAAATATCTTATATGCATTAGGTTTATGTAAATGTCTTTTGATGTTATGGTTACGTACATGATATATGATAGTTGATTAGCATAGTCATATGCACATGAGTCGAATAGTCAAGAATGATGGTAACCTGTGGTTGTATGCATTTCTATTGTTGTTTTATGTTAGATAACTTGATGATTAGGTTATATGTTGTTGATGAGCATGATATATAGCTTATTGTTGTTATATGCTATTAACTTGATGATTAGGGTTATTTCATTGAGATCTTGATGTTGTAATTTTGATTGGACATATGCATGATGCTTATGTTCATTGCATTGAAGATATTTATGTTATATGTATTGTGTTAACATGGTTTGACCTATGTAGATGGTTATGGTTGTGATATTCAGGTATAAACCGACATATTTGTGATATGGTGTCGTACTAATCTAGAATGATCATACATATGTGATTATTATGCATGAATGAAAAATTCTTATGGGCTTATGATGTGAACATGTTAGTTAGCTACTGTTATGGGTATCATGATTTATGTTTGAGTTGATATGTTGTGAAGTTGTATTGTGTTGGCTTAGATTGATTGTGAACACGAGATAGCCTACCCTAAAATACACTAAGGTATGTGTTTGCTTATGTAGTATACTAGGTGCTTCATTGTTGATTATGTCATATATTTGGTGTTTTAGTGTTTGGTGCCTATTATGTCATCTAGTTTATTTATCTGACATGGTGCTTTCATAGCTTTCTTGAATGTTTGCTTAATTGCATGATATGAGTATGAGTCTATAGGGCTGCATGAAGAAGTGATCATGTTTTAAGATGATTGTACTAATACATATGTGTCGAGACAATTGATATGTACTTGTGTGTAAGTAGGTGATATTTATAGCATTATGTATAATGACTATGAGTTGACTATGGATTATGACATGATTGTTAGTATTACTAAATGTTGATTTAAAATTGATAGATATTATTGTCTTGATATTTGAAACATGTGGTTGACATGTGTAAGCAGTTGTAGGAAGCATGTTGGTATTAGCCTGAAAAGGTAATAGTTGATGTGTTTATATCACTAACAGTCAGGTGAAGCTTAGTACATGAGTAAGCGCAGTGGAAGGTAAGACTCTAATAGCTGGTTGGACTAGTTGGGTCCATTGTGGTAAATGAACAGTGGCAATACAGACATAAGAAAGGTAACTAAAAAAGGTAAAGTAAATGGATTTGAGGTGTTGAATGCCTTGGCTATGTTGGGAACTATTGTTCTCAATGTCATGCATGTTGTGCATGAATAAAGGAAGTTCTCTTAACCTTAACCTTGATATATGGTAATAATGCTATGATAATGATTATGGTGATGTTTATATATGTGTATATGTAGGTGTGTATATATGTCATGTTTGATAGGGTCATCATCGATCATGATTATTAATGCTAACATTTATATGTATATATATTTATGTATGTGTCCATATATCTACATCACTGTTTGACAAGGTCATCAGGAATTCTCCTTGTGGCAGAATGATTGCTTATGCAAGCGAATGGCATGAAGAAGTTCCTGGCTATGATGAATCAACTAGGAAGAGTAGTCATGACAAACATATGAGGTCAGTATCATGTGAATATAAATTTATATTGTATGTTTTTATTATGCATATGCTTATGTTAGGTATAGGTTATACCGAAGGATACATCAACAAAATGAAAGCAGTGTGGTTTGCGACATGCTGGACAAACATGGATAAGACACTGGAAGCAAGGTTGCCTGGTAAAGACATTGTGGTTTTGGATGTGTGGCACTATTGTTGTGCACATGTTGTATATGTTGTACATGTTGCATAGATGATGTGTGCACATGTGATGTAGTGTGTATATATAATGAGTACATGTTGTTTATGCAATGTTATGTACAAGATGGTACATATAGTGTTGTGCGAGTAGTGCGTATGGTGTTGTGAACATGTTGGATATGCAATGCTGTGTACAGATGATTCTATGCACATGTTGGATATGTGGTGTTATGTAAATGTGGTGTTGTGTGCATGCTGTACATGTGGCACTAGGTACATGTGGTGTTGTGTGCATGATTGTACAAGTGGCGCTGTGTACAGGTGGTGTTGTGTACATGTCGTTCATGTGACATTGTGTACATGTGGTGTCACGTACATGTCATGCATGTGGTACTGTGTATATGTGGTATTGTGTCCATGTTGTACAGGTGGTGCGGTGTACATGAGGCGTTATGTACACGTTGTTATCACTCAGAATTTTCTCTAGAAGTTATCAGAAGAAAGAAAATGACTGAGGTAACCACAAACAAACTTTTAAGCATAGGCTCTAGCCAACCTATGGCTCAGAGAGGGCTCTCTCTATATGATTTAGCTTTGTTTGTTGGGATTTCAGGCTAGTTTTGAAGGTTCACGAGGTTTTTTATTTGTATTGAAGATTGGATGGTGGAATCCTTAAAACCAATGGATATAATGATGTCTTTGGACCATTGGGGTATGGAGTCAATAGAAGGGCAGTAAAACTAGAATTAACTCATTAAAGGGAGTGTTCAAAGGGCAAGCTAGCAGAGTACAATGCAGATATTTGGGCTAGATGGGTGAAATGGTCTTAACCAGGGTGAGAGAGCAACTAAGAATTCTCAGACCGGGATTAAAACGAGGAACAGGGGGTAATCAGAAACAAAGAGAAATTAAGAATCCTTTGCTGTAGATTACAGAGAGACAACGTAAACTAAGGAGCAACTAAGAATTCCTTAACATAGATAATTAGTAGAAAACATTTAAATGCATAACGGTTAAACCAGAGTGAAATTAAGCAAATTTTGAGATATCATTCCATGTTATAGCATTCAGATACAGAAATACATTAAAGATTGTGGAAAAACTTTAAGAAAGATAACAACAACATGAGAAAATACTTGTCTTCACTTCACTCTACACATCAATCTTGTGAAATATATTGTCTTTATCCATCAATCTAGCTTGCTGGTCCAGTCAGTGATACAATAGATTTACGACCTTTTGATCAAGAAGTCTATAGAAATGTCTAAGAATCCACACTACATACTTCAAATTGTGAAGTATTTATACAAAAATTATTACAAAATATCTCAAACTAACTTGAAATTTAATCTAGGAAATACAAATATCTTCTTGCAAGAAGATAGAGATAGCTATTGAATTGTTTTCATGTTGTCCCTTTTATTATGGTTCTACTGGCCTTTATAGTTTGGTTTGTATCCCTTTATGCTGGCTTGTTGTTGTGGTCTTTTACACTGGAATCTTATTTAACTTTTAACTTTCACTTGATACTCTTTGACACTGATACACTTTGGCATGCTGACCTATTTTCATCTGTTTACCTGGATGTTCTACTTTTACTGTACAGTAACCTTTTTACTGTACAGTAACCTTTTTACTGTAAATTTATTATAGTAAATTAGTCATCTTTTCCCACCATTTATCATCAGATAACTTGTCATTCATCATTCGCCTATATATCTGATCAGCCTCGGTATACTTGGAAAAATTGGGCTTGGTGATGAACAAGTGTTTTATCTCATACTGGAGAAAAAACAAGTTCTCAAATGTATTATACGAAACTTTTCCTATTGGCAGTTCTTTTATTGTTGAAGTGCTAGCTTGTTCTTTATCCAACTGCCTAAGTCTCTTATCATAGTCCTATTGTGTCATAATTTTGTCATTAACGACCAATGGACTAGGCAATCCTTTCTCCCTCAAAATTTGGAGCTTAGCGATGAATCTATCAGTGGATACCTACATGTTCTGGCACTTTTCTTCCAAGTTTAGCATTAGGTTTCTCTTGGAAAGGACCTTCCTTATTTCCAAAATGGTTTTAGATCTATCTTCTATATCCAGCTCATGAAGCTCATACCTGTTTTTGCTATTAAGGAAGTGGATGAGTCTATTGGAAAGTTCGTCATTTGCAGAAGTCACAAAGGTTTCCAAAGTTTACAAGAAAATGAGTGAAAAGGGGTGAAAAGAGGGATTCAAGGCCTTTTATAGAAAAACAATTACTTTTGGCGGGTTCATTTATGAATGAACAATTGGTGGTTTTTTTGGTTAAGTGGGGAAGCGGTTTTGCTTGGCCATCACACCGCTTTTATGGAGGGGGTGGTATTTGGGAGGGGTCACTCGATGTACTCCAGCGTTTGACACATAGCAGTAGGGGGGTCGAGGAAAACCGCTTTATCAGGTGGGTAAAGATCGGTGATCGGGTTCGACTGATATGGCTGTTGATCGTCGGATGAGGGGGGTGATGATCAAACGGGAGTCGGGTGAGGGAATTGCATGGGGAATAAAGAAAAGGCTTTTGGGGGGGTCCATAGCTTTAATCTTCGGTGGTATGGGATTAGTTTAGGATTTAATCACTGGATTAGCAGATTGGGCGTTGCTTAATGACAAGATTAGGCGATAGAGCGAAGTTAAATGCTGGGATTAATAAAATTTTTCGGGATATGGGGTAAAGTGTATAATTATAACTAAACTAGGGGTTGGGTTGTTTATACAAAGGAATTAATTAATACGGATAATGGAACTTTGGGGATTATATAATAAAATTAAAATTAATATGAAGTGAATGAGTGGAGTGGGTAATATCCCTTAAGCGTAATGTAACATGTAATATTTGCACACTTTACATACACTTAATAATTAGGATAAAATTATTTTGTGGGTTTTTGAATGAAATATATTTTAACGTGGGGGGGCAGGTTTACTTTTCCTAGGTAAATGAAGCTTTTCCTTAGGAAAAGGGGTTTTCTTAAGCTAATGAAGGGAAATGAAGGGAGGTGAAATTTATGAAGGGGATTCTAACACTTTTTATCCATAAGTCATTAAGCCAAGGGTCTGGTCCCACCAAAAGTCAGAGAAATGTTGCGAGCCTCTTTGACTTAAAGGACTTAAGTACTTAGAACTTATTTATGGGAAATTAGTAAGTAGAGGGGTGAAATGACTGAGGGGATATTAAATAAACCAAGTTCTAAACTATTGTAATTGCTTTATTTACTACTTATGCACATTTGAAAGAGCTATTTAAACATGACATAAGTGATTTTGTGTAATCACTTGATATTTCTACAACCTTTCTTCTACTTACCCATTTACTTACCCTACCATTTTTTCTTCATTTATTTGGGTGCATTTAGGCTAGCAAACCCTTATTTTATCTTTTTTTAATAAGACAACTAACTATTTATAACCTTATATCATCCAAGGGCTCAGATTAAACTGATGAGCTCCTTTTATTTTCTTTACCTATCTAATGATTTATCAAGATTAAATTGTTTGGTCATATTTTATTCTCTAACTATAAACATACAATTCAAAGCATGGTGTTGAGCTTTGAAATTACACCTATCCTACACATTTTCCCAGACTTTTTCCCCTCACCAGTACTCCATAAGCTATCAGAAATCATTACATATTGATTTTAAAAGAGCATTTAAGTGGTTTTCTCACTATGTTTTTGTGTTTTCTGTTTGGCTTAGATTTTGCTCATTAGCTGCGGAATGCAGCCACTTTCTGCAACTGATTCAACTTTCCACAACTGTTTTTGTTAAACTCTAGGTTGTAGGTGTCATCAAGAAAAATGGGACATGTGGGTAGATCAGGAATGACCTAGACATGGATCAGGTCCTATTGGTTCAGCCGGATTCATTAAGGAAAGTCGTGGTCAACGGTGGTCAAACAGAGGAATCCTACAGCAACAGGACTTCGTCTTTAAGCACGTGAAGGATTCGTGGCCGCTCCTAGATCTTTGGGGTCATGTTGACAGCTGTAGACTGCCACATGATGCGAATTCAACAACCACTTTTGTTAGATTGAATAATCTCGGCAACCATTATGCTAAATCCATGGACGCTGTCTTTTACGTGTCCTCTATTCATGTAGTTTCACAAGAAAACAGTTATGAAGCTTTTGTTATAAATAATGTGTTTCCAAACGCATAGTTTTAGTTTTTGTTAATGTAATTTCGTTGTTAAAAGTTTACTGTGCCATGACATTAGTTCCACTGTGGTAACGAGAGGATTATTCCTTTGTTTTGAATTATAAGAAGACTCTATTTTTATATGACTGCGTGCATGTAATTTTGGATTGATAGCCTATTGACCAAGGCCGTGCAGAGGGCCCCTGCATGCTGAGGTTTTGTTTCCTTCTTGCTGTACAGTTTTTATGTATCGTTTCCTTATTTTCACTGTACATGTTTCATAGTTATCCACCTGTGTATATATTTCATCTGTTATGATATTAACATTTCATTTCTGTTTATGATTTTACCAGCTTTGTATATTGCTGTTAACACTGATCAGTATGTGTATGTTTCAGGATAGAGTAGGCCCAGGCATTTGCATATAATTTTCGCAATAACTAATGACATGGGATTAGCCTCTCTGATGACTTTCCTTTTCTTAGTTTTTCTTAATTCCAGTTCTGTTTGGTTTATTTTAGTCTTATTCACTTGCTTTGTTAGTTAGCTTAGATATCAACTTGCTCATATCATTGACGATTATCTTCGAAAGCCATAGCTTAGACTACCTAGTGAGGAATCGGATTATGAATGATGTGATTTGATTTTAGTTTTACTTTTCTGCAATTAGACATCAACTTTCTCATATCATTGACGATTATCTCCGAAAGCCATAGCTTAGACTACTTGGCGAGGAATCGGATTATGAATGATGTGATTTGATTTTAGTTTTACTTTTCTGCAATTAGACATCAACTTTCTCATATCATTGATGATTATCTCTGAATGCCATAGCTTAGACTACCTGGCGAGGAATCAGATTATGATTGATGTGATTTGATTTTAGTTTTACTTTTCTGCAATTAGACATCAACTTGCTCATATCATTGACGATTATCTTCGAAAGCCATAGCTTAGACTACTTGGCGAGGAATCAGGTTATGAATGATGTGATTTGATTTTAGTTTCCTTTTCTGCAATTAGACGTCAACTTGCTCATATCATTGACATTATCTCCAAAAGCCATAGCTTAGACTACCTGGCGAGGTATTGGACTATGAATGATGTGAATTGATTTTACTTTTATTAGATTGCAATTTTTGATTTATTTGAGTGTTGTAGCTTAATTCATTTTTCTGTATTTAGACAGCAACAAAGATAATAGTTTCATGATCAGTAGTTCATTAACTGCTTGATTTGAATAGCAGCACATTTTTATTCTTGTTCAAGTATTAATTTCATCACTAGTATGTTCTAAGACCCTCTGAAGTGTTAAGTTTTGGAAATCATTATAGAGGACATAATTGCCTTAAAATCTACATCCATACTTGCCTTCTAGAGTATTCTTAAAACTCAGGGATAGGATTTCCATTCATATTAGGAGATAAATGAAGATAAAAACCCCCAAAACAAAATAAAAATTGAAAACGACAAAAATATAAGAAAGAGGCTGTCTTGCACATATAGTGCACCACACTTCATCAGTCTACGACTCCCGGATTGATAATTAATGTAGCAATTTAGGACACACTAAATTGACTAAACATTTTGGCGCTGTTGTTGGGGAAGTGTAACTAGGTAGCCAATCTCTTAAAAAAAAAAGAAGGGAAAAATTGATAACTTCTTGAAGTATGCTCTCCTCTTGCACCTAGTGTGATATGGAGGATCAGAAAAGAGAGTTGTTAGTTTAATAATTTCTTGATTATGCTCTCTTCTTGCACCTAGTGTGACTTGGAAGATCAGAAAGAGAATTATTAGCCCGACTTGAAAAAATAAAAAATAAAAAAATGACATGCATAGAGCAAGAGATTCTAGGGGAAGGTTTATAGCTAGGGCCAAAAGTTCGATTTTCACAACTCCAGCTACTTCAAGGCATAGACAAGATACACCTCCATCATCTCTGACTCACACTCCCAGCCTTAGGATTCTTGGAATTCAAGGGGCAACAGCTGAATTAGGAGACTCTCCCACACTATCCATTAAATCTGACCTAGGAGAAGAACCTTTCTTCACTTCTACAGGGGAACATATTGTAATCAAAGAAGTAAAATCACCTGAAGAAGAGGAGGGAGAAATTTTTACTCGTTCGCCATTAAAAGAAGAACCAGAGGACTCTGATAACTCTGAGGAAACTATCATGACAGAGGAAGTAGTGAATGGATTTGGAGGAGGGGGTAGAGGTAGAGGTAGAGGAGGAGGAAACAATGGAGGAGGTAGAGGTAACAATGAGGGAAATAGGGATGGAGGTAACTCATTTGGATTCCCTATAGCTGATGAGGAAACCCATAAAACAATGAAAAACATTTCACCATCTGTCCTCCCAAACTTTTATGGGTTGCAAAGTGAGGATCCTGAAACATTTTTATTTGAGTTTGAAGTCTTGTGCCGAACCTATGATTATATGGAAGACTCTCAAAAACTCAAACTGTTTCCTTCAACATTGAAAGGAGCGACTTTGAAATGGTTCATTAGATTAGTCACTCAATCTATTAGGACTTGGAATGATATGAAACAAACATTTTTGGATAGATACTTGGATTATTGTATGCCCACCAATCATAAGGATGAGGTATTCAAGATGATGCAAAAAGAAGATGAAAACTTGGAGGATTTACTTGAAAGATTTCAATACAACTTAAAGAGAGCAAAAATGAGTAATTTAGATGAGGAAACCTTGAAAGCCCTTCTATTGAAAGCCATTAGAGATGAATGGATAGATATTTTAAACATGATGGGGAAGGGAGATATTTCTCAACTTCCACTCCATGACATAGCAGAACTATGTGTCCATCTCTCAAGGGGAAAATCTAAAACTGGAAAAGGGCCTAGAGATCCTTCTCTTCATAAAGCAAACAAATCTGCAACTGGATTAGTAAGTAGGGTAGAGATTGGCAATATGCTTGATGAGTTCAAAACTGATATTCTAGGGAGCCTTAGTGAACAACTAGACACCCTTAAAATACAAAACAAACAGAAAGAAGAAGCCGAAGCCTTAGCCATCTTTTGTCCAAAATGTAGAAAGAAACATGCTTTAAGGGAATGTCCCTTGGATGCAAAAGTTGTAGAAACGTGTGATTTGCTTAATAAGCCATGAGACCAAGGATTGTCCTTCAATTCCTAGGCTCAAAGCTGTCTTTCAGGAAGATCCAAATTCAGTAGAGTCCCTTTGTTTTGTTTCGAGAAGACCATGACAGGGGCCACAAAATCAAGGATTTAACAATCCTATGAACTTTCAGCTCCCACCAAATTGGAATTCTTGGCAACAACCTTGGCCCCAATCTCAAAATCCATACCAATCATGGGCACAAGGGATGCAAAATCCTTATGGGAGATTTGCTCAATGTTATCAATATCCTCCATCTTTTCAAAATCAAAAAATCCACAACTTCAAAATCAAAACCCACAACTTTCATTACCATTTCCACAACAACAACCTTCTCAAAAAAATCCAAATTCTCAACTCTTGCTTCCATTTCAACAAAATACAAATCAACTACCAACCCAACCATTTCCAAATCCCAATAAAAAAAATCCTCAGAATGCTTACATGGTAGAAGGACAAAAATTTCTTACCTATATGATTGTTCCTCTCAATGATGTACAACTCAGGTCTGGTAGAGTTTTAGAAAAACATTCTATAGATGTTCAAGAGAAAGATACCTCTGAGGAGTATTCTCTTAAAGCCAATAAAGGTTCTGAGGAAGCATCTTTTCAAAACCCAAACATTCAAAAAGAGAAAGAAAAAAAGTCAACCCCACAACTCCTGTAGTTGAGCAACCTGCATCTTTATCCACACCTCCTTTCTCTGAAAGATTACAAATTGACAAAGGGGTGGAAAAACAAATCTTGTTGCCTGACTATGATTTTCTAGATGAATTAAAGAATGCCTGTATCAATATTCCCTTGCTACAAGCCATTAGAGAGATTCCTATTCTAGAAAAAATAATAAAGGAGTTGAGTCTCAAAATACCAGGAAGGAAACCAAGAGATACAAGAAGAATCCATCTAGTAGGAAAAATTGCAGATATCATGATGGGAAAAATTACCATGAAGAAATATGTAGATCCAGGTGGTCCAATTGTCAAGACACATATAAATGGGATAGAAATTCCAAATACTTTGATTGACTTAGGGGCTACTATCAACATTATGAGTAGACAGACTATGGAACAACTTAAACTTCCTAATTTTATTTTTACACCCACCTTACTGCAACTTGTAGATAGATCAATAATCAAACCAAATGGTGTATTAGAAGACATTTTAGTCTCCTTAGATTCTTTGGAATATCCAGTAGATTTCATGATTTTGAATCCCAAGAGTAATTTAGGAGGGCATACACTTATCTTAGGAAGACCTTGGCTAGCCACAGTTGATGCTTTCATTAGTTGTAGATCTGGAGATATGTACATTTCTGATGGTAGTTCGACAAAGAAATTCAAATTGTATCCTCCAGCAAAAGCGGTTATAGAAGTAGGAGACAATGAATGGGTCGATGATGAGGACAATATACAACTTGTCTTTACCATTTCTGAAATTAGTGAAGATAGTCAAATTCTAAACACATTAGAAAATTTTGAAACATCTTCAGAATATGACCACATACAATTTCAAATAGATTCTGATATTGAGTACGTATCATCAAGACAAATGTCTCTTTACTCTATAGAAGAGTTCGGTAGTTCTACCATTGATATTCTTCCAGGTAAAACATTGAATATCAACAAAAATTTGAAAAAATCACAACAGGAAGAGCTGACCAAATCTTGCAAAAACATTCTACTGCATTTGCATGGGAGTATATTGATATGAAAGGTATTGACCCTAAGACTTGCATCCACCATATCTATATCGAGGAAAATAGTAGACCAATCAGACAACCTCAGAGAAGGATGAATCCAAATCTTAGGGAGATAGTGAAAGAAGAGCTCCAAAAACTACTCAATGTAAACTTCATTTATCCAATTTCAGATAGCCGATGGGTTTCCCCTTTGGTTATAGTACCCAAAAAGAATGGTAAATGGAGGGTATGCATTGATTACAGGGAATTGAACAAAGCAACTTTGAAGGATCACTTTCCTTTTCCCTTTATTAATCAAGTATTAGATACATTAGCAGGCAAAGTACTTTTCATTTCTGGATGGTTTTAGTGGTTATAATCAAATTCAGGTATCACTTGAAGATTAGGATAAGACCACATTTACCTGTCCATGGAGAAATTTTTCTTATCGAGTGCTTACTTTTGGATTATGTAATGCGCACGCAACATTCCAAAGAGTAGTACTAGGAATTTTTTCTGATCTAATTCATGATTGTGTAGAGGTTTATATGGATGATTTTACAGTTTATGGTGATTCGTTTGAAGAGGCATTGGAAAATTTGGAAAAAGTCCTTATAAGATGTAAAGAAAAAAACCTTTCATTAAGCCATGAAAAATGCTTTATGATGTTTGCTGATGGTATTGTTTTAGGACATCATATTTCAGGGGAAGGGATTAAAGTTGATAGATCAAAAGCTGAAGTCAACTCCAAATTGCCTATTCCAAATTGTCAAAAAGATGGTAGAAGTTTTCTAGGATTTACTGGATATTATAAAAGATTTATAGAAAACTTCACTAAAATAGCATCTCCACTCTTCAAACTGCTTACACAAGACTTTGAATTCAAATGGGATCTTGATTGTCAACTAGCATTTGAAACTTTAAAAACAAGAATATCTAAAGCGCCTATCTTGAGAGGACCAAATTGGAAACTTCCTTTCCATATTTCTACATATGCTTCAGATACAACTTTAGGAGCTATGTTGGGTCAAAAAGATTTAGTTCCTTATGCCATTTACTATACCAGTAAAAATTTAACTCCCACTGAGTTGAACTATACTGTGACTAAAAAAGAGTTCTTACATGTTGTTCATGCAATCAATAAGTTTAGACATTATATAACAGGCTATGAAACTTTTATTCATACTGATCATTCTGCAATTAGATATCTAATGAAAAAACCTGTTACTAATGGAAGAGTTACAAGGTGGTTCCTACTTTTACAGGAATTCAATATTACTGTGTTGGATAGACCAGGGAAACAAAATACAGTAGTTTATTTCTTGTCTAGGATTCAGAATACTAAAGAAGATTCTCCTGTAGAGGATAAGTTTTCTGATGAGTATTTATTTGCAGTAACTACTAAGACCCCTTGGTATGTAGATATAGCTAACCATTTGGTTACAGGGAAACTACCTCCACATTTATTTCCTAGTGAAAGAAGAAAGATTATTCAAGAGAGTTCAAAATATTCATGGATTTCTAATGAATTGTTTAAAACAGGGCCAGATCTTGTCATCAGAAGATGTGTTAGGGAAGATGAAATGCCTGATATCCTCAAAGAATGTCATGATGAACCATGCGGCAGACACTTTGCTGACAAAAGGACAATCTATAAAATCCTCTCTTTAGGATATTATTGGCCATCCCTCTTCAAAGATGCAAAACAATATGTCAAAAGGTGTGACAGCTGCCAAAGAGTAGGGAAACCTACCATTTCAAATGAAATGCCATTGTAGCCACAGGTGCTCATCGAACCCTTTGAAAAATGGGCTTTAGATTTCATTGGAGCTATTAACCCACCATCTAAACAAAGAAAGTATATATTGGTATGTATTGATTATGTCACTAAATGGGTAGAAGCCAAAGCATTATTTTCTGCTACTGAGCATTCAATTGTTAGTTTTCTTTATGAGGATATTTTTACTTGCTTTGGTGTTCCAAGAGAAATTGTGACATATCAGGGAAGTCAATTCACATCCAACCTGGTGGAGAAGCTAATGGAAGAATACAAAGTCAAGCACATAAAATCTACTCCTTACCATCCACAAGCAAATGGTCAAGTGGAGTCTACAAACAAAGTTATTGAAGGCATCATCACCAAGACTGTTCATCTACACAGAAGAGATTGGCCAGAAAGGCATCCTGAAGCCTTACAGGCCTACAAAGCTACATGGAGAAATACAACAAAACATTCTCCCTATGAACTTTTTTATGGGAAAGAAGTCTTGCCCCCCATTGAGTTCCGAGTCAAAACTTTCAAGATGGCAGTTTAGTTGGGAATGGATCTATCAGAAGCCCAAAAGCATAGAATGGAGCAGTTGAATGAGCTAGATGAGATCAGACAAGAGGCAATTCTAGGAACTGATCTAGTTCAATATCAAAGAGCTAAGTGACATGACAAATACATCAAGGAGAAAACGTTTCAAGAAGGAGATTGGGCATTGCTATTTGATTCCAAGTTTAAAGATTTTAAAGGAAAATTTCAGACTCATTGGCTTGGGCCATATGAGATTGACAAAATATTTAGCAATGGAGTGGTAAGAATCAAAACCATTGATGAACATCAAACTCCTCTTATTGTGAATGGCCACAGATTAAAGATCTATCATAAGCCACTCTCAAAAGAGGAATTTGTCAAAATCTTTCAAGATAGTTCTGCAATAAGGCTGGTGAAGGAGAATCCTTCTTCTCCACCAGCCTAGCCTTTGTTCTTTTCTGTTAAAAAAAAATGTGTATAAGCCTGAAAACTAATCACTGATTGGTAGTCTTATATAGAAAACACAGGGCGAAAATCAGGAACTCTTGACGCCCTATATTTTCCAAAAAAAATAAAATCCTCTCCCATTGTATTCATAGTTTCATGACATCTCACTTCACTTCATTTCACCTCATTTCACTTCACTTCATTTCATTTCATCTTATGACCATTTTCATTCACTCAGTCATCATTTATCCATCTCCATTCAGTCATATGATCACTGTGTCAATTTCCGTAGCTGAACCCAGTTTCCGTAGCTAGAAGCTGATTCTGCAGCCATCACTCTGTTTTTCAACACTGACAGTCAGATGTTAGTTAAATGATCATGAAAATCAAATGCACATATGGAAAAATGAAGATATTTTGAAGATATAAAGCACCTAGAAGCATAATCAGGAAGCAACCAATCAAAGGTCAGTGGACGGAAGTGGTAAGTTCCAAGGTATGAGCAAAGTTTATTTCAAATAGCGTTTTAAAACACATTTTACATAGTTATGAAACCACTAACTCCATTATATGTAATGATTCACCTTAACAGCTTCCATAACCGCTCCATAGCCTTTTCATAATTCCACCAAGAACCTTGCATTAATTTCTAACGGTGTTATGATCCATCTCCGAACTTAACTCGTGTTCAATCGTACTTTGACACTCCATCTGTTAAACCGAGTAATTATGAGGACGTGATCGATTTGGTCACGACTCTTTTCCACCGCACAAATTCCGTAGCCATTTTGTGAGCATGCTAATGTCTATTCCGCAGCCGTCTAGTTCAAAACTTTGTTGGGTTCACATTATTTCCATACTGCCTCATCGAAGTTGCATTTGTTTTGTTGGTCTGCTCACATAAGCCTTCATTCTATGAACTCATTCTCGCTACCTATTCTTTGTCCCTCCGTTTACGACTATTGGTTTTTCTGCACAATCCTTCTACATTCCTCGCAAGCACAACCGTCTCACCTCCATCAGTCTATCATTCACGCAGACGTATTTGAAAGCAGGGGAAGGAATGGGTCCTCTATTGAGAGAAGAACTGGAAGGGCCCAAATTTATGGAAGGGTATCCGCAATTAAAAAACATGCTAAGGAAGGCACGGTGGCTACAATTCCTTTAGAAATTTAGAGGCTACAACAAGGAAGTTACAAAGAGTTTTGCGAGGTCTTTTGACGGCGTGGAAGCTGAGGTTGGAGACCTTAAATTCTCAATCACAGAGGCATCCATAGCAGCTGCAACAGAACTCCCACAGGAGGGAGAATGGTGGTTCAAAAATAAAAGCTTTGACAAGAGAGCATGGAGGGTTATCCTATGAAATCCAAGTACGTATGTAACCATTTTCAAACGTGGAATCCCTGTCTCTGCTTTAGAAGAAAAATGGGCTAGTCTATTATTGATAATCCAGAAATTCATTACCTGTGAGGGACAATTCGGGTCAATGTACATGTACCACACCCGGTTGCTAATGAATTTTCTAGAAAACCAAACTATTAATTTGCCCTACTTCTTGTTAAATAGCCTGAAGAAAATGTCCATCACCATCCAAAAGAATTTGGGGGATGTAGAACCCCACTTGTATCATCACGACCTTGTGAAAATTTTGATTGAAAGACAATTAAAGGAAAAGAAGGACACCTGGGAGCATTTTTTAGTTAGAAATTTCTTTCAAGATCCACAAGAAACCCCTAAAAGCAGCTCATCAAGGAGAAGCAGAAGAAAGAAAACAAGTGATAGAATTTAGGATACTCCTACTAACATAGTTAAAGAAACTAGTAGGGAAGAAAAACTGTCTGAAAATAGGAAGGAAAGAACCGAGGGTAAGAAGCTAAGAAAATCAAAAGGGAAAAGAAATATTGAGGCTGTCTATCAAACCCCAGAACCTTCCTTAGAAGAGGACCACCAAATACTGTCTGAAAGACTAGTTTACCTTCAAGAATAGTCAGTTGCAGCAAAGAGAAAAGGGAAAGAAAAATAGAATGTGGAGAAAGAAGACACTAGTTCACAAAATTTAAGAAGGAGCTCTAGACTTAAAGGAAAATTGAGGAAAGTACAAATGAAAGGGCCCCACTTTATTGATTTAGGAGGGGAAACACTAGAACAACCTTCAGCAATCCCTCCTAGCCGTGGCCCACACCATACTCCTATTCCTCAGCCGGATTTTGAAAATAGTCCTTCTCGGTTAGAGTTTGAAATTAGTCCTTCTCAACCAGATTTTGGGGACAGCCCAAGGAAGACTACACCTGAGATAGATCCAATCCAGCAAGAAATGTATGATTATATTGAGACGTTGGAGAAAATAGCCACAGAGCAAGGTACTTCATCTGCCCAGCCTAATACAGATCAAGAAGCTCAAATCCAATCACTAAAACAAGAAGTTTTTGAGCTGGAGGTCTTAAATAGACACATTAAAAGAGAAAATGAAATATTGAAAGAATAGGGCAAGTTAGATAAGATTATTCACGACAACATCATGTTGCATCTTGGGCTATGGCAGAAGAAAAATAGAAAGTTAAAGAAAAAGAACAGGAGGTTGAGCAGCGCTCTCATCAACCTCAAATTTAGGTGTCTAATGAGGAAGCCGAGGATGACAGTGGTCCCAAGAAAAAAGAAAAGAAGGTTGGATGTATTGGTAGAGGTCTCAGAACACATTAACTGAAAGGAGGATGATCAAAGTTTTGGTTGCATGGGGACATGCAACACCTTCACAGTGGGGGTATGTTGAGCTTTGAAATTACACCTCTCCTACACATTTTCCCAAACTTTTTCCCCTCACCAGTACTCCATAAGCTATCAGAAATAATTGCATATTGATTTTAAAAGAGCATTTAAGTGGTTTTCTCACTATGTTTTTGTGTTTGCTGTTTGACTTAGATTTTGCTCATTAGCTGCAGAATGCAGCCACTTTTCGCAGCTGATTCAACTTTCTGCAGCTGTTTTTGTTAAACTCTAGGTTGTAGGTGTCATCAGGAAAAACAGGACATGTGGGTAGATCAGGAATGACCTGGACATGGATCAGGTCCTATTGGTTCAACCGGATTCATCAAGGAAATCTGTGGTCAACGGTGGTCAAGCGGTGGTCAAACAGAGGAATCCTACAGCAACAGGATTTCATCTTCAAGCACGTGAAGGATTCTTGGCCGTTCCTAGATCCTTGGGGTCATGTTGACAGCTGTAAATTGCCCCACGATGCGAATCCAATAGCCACCTTTGTTAGATTGAATAATATCGGCAACCAGTATGCTAAATCCATGGATGCTATCTTTTACGTGTCCTCTGTTCACGTAGTTTCACAGGAATACAATTATGAAGCTTTTGTTATAAATAACGCGTTTCCAAACGCATAGTTTTAGCTTTTGTTAATGTAATTTCGCGGTTAAAAGTTTACTGTGTCGTGACATTAGTCCCACTATGGTAACGAGAGGATTATTCCTTTGTTTTTAATTATAAGAAGACTCTGTTTTTATATGACTGCGTGCACGTAATTTTGGATTGATAGCCTGTTGACCAAGGCCGTGCAGAGGGCCCCTGCACGCTGAGGTTTTGTTTCCTTTTTGCTGTACAGTTTTTATGTATCGTTTCCTTATTTTCACTGTACATGTTTCATAGCTATCCACCTGTGTATATATTTCATCTGTTATGATATTAAAATTTCATTTCTATTTATGATTTTACCAACTTTTTATATTATTGTTAACACAAATCAGTATGTGTATGTTTCAGGATAGAGTAGGCTCGGGAATTTGCATATAATTTTCGCAATAACTAATGACATGGGATTAGCCTCTCTGCTGACTTTTCTTTTCTTAGTTTTTCTTAATTCCAGTTTTGTTTGGTTGATTTCAGTCTTATTCACTTGCTTTGTTAGTTAGCTTAGATATCAACTTGCTCATATCATTGACAATTATCTTCGAAAGCCATAGCTTAGACTACCTGGCGAGGAATCGGATTATGAATGATGTGATTTGATTTTAGTTTTACTTTTTTGCAATTAGACATCAACTTGCTCATATCATTGATGATTATCTTCGAAAGCCATAGCTTAAACTACCTGGTGAGGAATTGGATTATGAATGATGTGATTTGATTTTAGTTTTACTTTTCTGCAATTAGACATCAACTTTCTCATATCATTGACGATTATCTCCGAAAGCCATAACTTAGACTACTTGGCGAGGAATCAGATTATGAATGATGTGATTTGATTTTAGTTTTAATTTTCTGCATTTAGACGTCAACTTGCTTATATCATTGACATTATCTCTGAAAGCCATAGCTTAGACTACCTAGCGAGGTATTGGACTATGAATGATGTGAATTGATTTTACTTTTATTAGATTGCAATTTTTGATTTATTTGAGTGCAGTAGCTTAATTCATTTTTCTGTATTTAGACAGTAGCAGAGATAATAGTTTCATGATTAGTAGTTCATTATTTGCTTGATTTGAATAGCAACACATTTTTATTCTTGTTCAAGTATTAATTTCATCACTAGTATGTTCTAAGACCCTCTGAAGTGTTAAGTTCTGGAAATCATTATAGAGGACATAATTGCCTTAAAATCTATATCCATACTTGCCTTCTAGAGTATTCTTAAAACTCAGGGATAGGATTTCCATTCATATTAGGAGATAAACGAAGATAAAACCCCCAAAACAAAATAAAAATTGAAAACGACAAAAAGATAAGAAAGAGGTTGTCTTGCACATATAGTGCACCACACTTCATCAGTTTACGACTCCCGGATTGATAATTAATGTAGCAATTTAGGACACACTAAATTGACTAAACACATGGTATAATCAAGATTAAATAGTTTGATTACCATGGATTGTGGCATGAATAACAAGCTGCACACAATCATTATTATGCATAAAAGTAAATAGTAGTGGCATTTTGAATTGCACACTTTCATGGTCTCTTTTTGTTTTTGGGTTCATATATTTTCATTTTTTGACCTTTTCTCATTCCTTTTTGTCCTTTGATTATTCTTTTAGGACATACCCTCTTTACATTTTTTAATTTTTTAGTATGGAAAAAATTTGTAGAAAGCAAAGGTATGTACAATATTACAAGGCTTAACCTTAGTCATTCAAAATTATGACTCCTATTGGTATAGGAACCTAACACATGTGGTGTAGGTGGTTTCATGTACATGTGATGTTGTGCACACATTGTGTAGGTGGTGCTTTGTACATGTGGTACTAGTGTACATGTGGGATGGAGTGCTTGTCATACATGTTGTGTTGCAGGCATGCAATACTATGTATGTGCATTGTGTAGCAATGGTATCATGACATGCATTCATTGTGTTGCACTCTATATACTTATTTGTGTTGTATTGTACACCGGGTGTAGCTGTATGTGTTGTATGTCAGGTGTAGGTGCATGTATTGCATGGTGTTGTATGTAGTTTGTGATTGTATGTGTGTGATGTAAACTGTGTACATGTACATGGTTGAGGAGAAGGAAGTGGGTGATTTTCAGGTGTGACAACCGATCCAGATTGTGTACCGAATAAAGAAAAAGGTAGAAGCTAAGGCTTGATTAAAGGATAAGTATCAGTATTTTACTTCAATTTTATTATGCATGTGATTTATGATTCTAGTTTATGATGATTACATGTGATATATGACTCTGATTTATGATTATGATCTATGATGGTTGTGTTTTGAGCTAACCTGATGTGATATATTTATACATGATGATTTAATCAAATATGCTAGTTTGACTTGTTGTGACATTAATTAAACATGATTGCAATTGTACCTTATTGATGAGGTACTAATGAGGTATGATTTGAAGTTATTTCAATTTATTTTAAATCTAATCGAAGGTACGTTCTTGGTACAAGAAGCACATAAATGTCGGTTGGATGATTGAAATCGATTACAAGAATTAGAAGCAATAATGAAAGGAATTGAAAAATGTAGCAGTATGTTGGTAAAGCACTCCAGGAGAGGGGCCATTGTGGGACACTGGTACCAAATAGTGTCCATTGATTTCCATGAGATTTCTAAGACTGGTATGATGGTTTTGAGGTAGGGATATGCCTTTGTTTTTGTATCTTCCGATGCGAGGAAACCTTTCAAAGGGATGGACTACCTAGGATGGGGGTGCCAGTAGAACTTGGAAGATGAGTGACTGCATGGAATGGATTGAATGGATTTCCTGAGAGACTGTGTAGTAGAGAAGGGAAGGTCGGGGATGGATTTGTTTTAGTCATTAGAATTTCCATATGGAATCAGATGCATATTTGGAGTGCACCCTTAAACAATGATTCGGTAACTGTTCACTGAGAGGACAAGTGGCACGAGATTATAATGCTCGACACTTGCTGTAGATTTGACTTTGTAGTGGATTCTAGACTTCCTAGGAAGGAGGTGAATCCTGGTATTACTTTGAGGGTGGAGGTGTGATCCTTTGGATTCCCTTGTTGATTGAAACGGGAATTGTATCCTTTTATTTGCCGTGTTAGCAAATGTGAATATGTTTATATCTGGTTATTATAAATACCATAATGAGTTGTGTTATAAAGCTCTAGTATGTGGTATGGTTGTTATCTAGTAATGTTTTCATGATGTTTTTCTTTTGAGTGGGCCATTCATTGTAAATATTGTAATGAGATGTGTTATAAAGCTCCATAGGTAGTATGTTTTGTCTTACAATGATCTTGTTAGTTATAGGTGCCATTGAACACCGAGGATGGTGTTCCCCCAAGGGGGAGGGTTCTATAATAGCCATGGTGAAAACTCCATGTAAAAATATATAAGACCACAGTTGATGGGACATGTATTCCAAGCTGAATGTTGGAAGACATCCTAGGGGGCGTTCATTTGGTTGTTTATGGCTAAGGAAATTGGCAAAGGAAATGGATAAGGTTTCAGAAAGGAAAAAGGGAATTTTTGGCACATTTATTTATGAAAATAATGGAATGTAGGAGAAAAAGGAGATGAAAGGTCACAAGTTTCATGTGAAGAGGAAAATAAAGGAAAATAATGGAAATTGAAGAAAATAGAGGCCTCATTAATAAAAATGATTTTGAGGATCAATTGAAAAGCTTAATCAATTCATTTTTGGATCTCTATCATTATTCTCTCTCTCTCACTCTTGGACACTAAGAGTTTTTCTTGGAGCACTTTGGCATTGGAGCAAGAAAGGAAAAGAAGGCAAGGGGAAGAAAAGATCAAGAAGGGAAAGGCAAGATCAAGCAACTACAACATTATTCATTTCAGGTATCATTTTTCATGTGTATTTTCCTTGCTAGATCCAACATGCATGATATTGCATGTGGTTCTTTTCTATCATTGCATCGGTTTTTCCAAATGTGACAGTGTTCTTCAGCCTAGCCTTAGCATTTCCTGATAGGCTTAATGAGATGGGTTCTCATAATTATGTTGACGTGGGATGACCAGATGGATATAAAGATGAGTGGGGTGGATCTCTGAAATGACAAACACATGGCCTAGTGGTCCCTGAACCGGACTGTCGATCATAGTAAATCCATTGGCCTAGTAACACTTGAACTAGACTGTGGTTTGTGGTAAAGCCAGGATTGTGTGCCTCGGTAGGCCTCAGAATCCTTGTCGGTGAATGACGAGATATACAGTAAAGCCAAGAGGTGGATTTCTCTCTGTTGGGTCTAGTAGTCCTGGGATGGGATGTACGGTAAAGCCTGGAGAGTGTGTCTTGGTGTAGGGCCTAGTGATCCTTGGATCAAAATGTGGATTACAGTAAATCTTGAGAGACTATGAGGCACTCAAATTCCTCACGGTGTAGGTGGAGAACTATGGTGGCATCCATGCTTGTTTGGTGTTTTTGGTGTGTTCTATGAGTCCCACATTCATGCTTGGAATATGGCACGAGGGTGATTGGATGAAGAGAGAATTGGCTCAGCCAATCTATGGTCAAGTGGAACATGGTAGTTCCATCTTCGGTTGGTCTATTGCATTCATTAATGAGAAATTCATTCCCTTGATTTTCATGTGTAAATGTATTGATGTATATGCGTATTTATGGTTGATATGCTTATGATATTTCCATTCCTATTACGCTGATTATATGTATGTTTTATGACAATGACTGTGTATGCCTCTCAACATGTTTTTACTTGTAAATGAATGGATAATGTATCTATGACCTAATAGATGATAATGCAGAAAATGACATGAGAGAACAATGGTTCATAGCAATTCTCATATAAGTATGAGAACCCTACACTTAATTTTATTTTTTACACATGTAGGTTACATGTTGATGATATGTTTGATGAAATGCCTATCATGGCTAGTAGGGGTCTCGTTAAGGTCCTTTTTTAACTTATTGTTTTTGCATCATTGTTTCCTTATTATTTTACTAATATTAAGTCATCATTCCATTATGGGTAGTGACCTGGGCTCTGGACCTGAAAAAGTGGCTCAAATCCCAGGGACACTGGCATAACATTGGAAAATTCGGTCTCTAGATGCTGGCAAGGAATCTTGTGAGAGCGACTTTGGGTTTATGAACGTTGTCACGCCTATAGCATGAGAGAGACTTAGGCTTAAGGTGTCTAGAACATCAGTGGAACCCAGGGACAGGATGTCTGAATGGATGACATGTCTCCTGAGGATTCTGTTGCTGATGTGTTCTATCGATTCTACTTCCTTAAAGTCACATAGGAGTTCGAATCCAATCATAGTAGCCTCTCATAGCATGTTTACCCCAGTTGGATGGTTACATGGGTAGATGTGTGAGGAGGGTGTTACACCCCGAAACCCATAATTTAGTCTTTATCATTTCAAGTTAAACAAGTTGTTACTATTATATGAATTATGTTGTATCTCAAAATGACCCACTAATTTTTTTTAGCTTCTGTCAACTTCCTTAGGTGTTCTCATCCCCTTCGAAATTGTTATTTGGCCAAAAGAAATTTCAATATGTACCTTGTATCATAGCTAATGTGCATTCAAGATGCACTAGGCCTATATTATGAAGTGAATTCTAGTAGCACATCTTAGTGGTTCCACTATGGGGAGATAACTAATTCTTTGCTACACTTATCACACATTAAATCTACCTTTTTTATGGTTTTTAATATACCAATGAGAAGACATTGAGTATTAATCATGTGTGATAGGGTTCTATGATGGATGTTTGTGGGATGTATGGTAATGAAAACAAGGAAATATACCAATACCTCATAACATTGGAAGAGCCGCCAAGCTTGAAAAACTTTAGATTGTGTTGAAAATTGCAACAAGAAATTCTGAATTTGATTATGCCTTGATTAAATTGAGAAAATTTGAATTTCCACATAAGAAAACAACGTGGATGTTGTTAAATTATGTGACATGGATTTTTTCACCTATTTTACTCAGTAAATTCGAGTTGGAGGAGTTAGAATTTAGTTAAGAATGCTATTGCTAATTTATAGCAAACAAGGTCAGTTATCTTAGGTTATTTTCAGTTAAACTAGTTCCAACTTATGGAGGAACTAGTGGAAGGTCAGTTGTGTAGTGGTACTTCCGTAAAACTCAGTGATCATCTAGCTAATTGATATTTCAACCCAAAATAGCTAGTTCATGTAGAGAATTCGATTTCCCCAGCTGTGGTGAAGATTCCAAGGAAGTGTAACAACAATTGTAGACTGGTCTTGAGTGTGCAGGTGTGTATGCAGTCAGATGATCAACCTTGGGAATTGCAGAATCCATTTTCAAGAGATTACTAAATAATAGGGGCCTAATTTCTCAGGAAATGTGTAAGGAAATAAGGGCTCAAGTAGAGGAAAAATTGACTAAGTCTAGGTCAGAGATTCTCAGTGATCAGAGAGATAAGTTATGCACTTGTAGGTTGTGCTCAATTGAGAAAAGAAATTGTAATACATCTCTATTCATCAGTTTAATGCAAGCAAGCATTGGGGTTTTTAGCAGTTTTCTTTCCCCAAGAAAATGCTATTTTCTTGTGTGTGATTTCTTATTTCATGTCTAAGACTTTTGTTCTAAATTTTGAATTATAGTCCGCAAAGCAGTATAGTAGGTTTGTGTCTTGTGATTTTGATTAAAAAATCATAAGCAATTGCAAATCTACATCATAATTTATACAAATTTCTCACACTCAGATAAGTGGAGGTTTACCACAGGAATTGAGCTACCTATTTACTGAATTATTTAATTGTTTTAGAATGTAATGTATTCATATAATCAAGATGAATTGACACTTGTTACTTATGCATTGATAATTCAAGCTTTCCTGTTTTCAATGGAATATGGTTCCAATGAATATAAGTTGTGAGTAAGTCAAATGATGCCAATGAAAAGATTCCTAGTCAGGATCATTCTTGGTTACCATCCCATCTTCTAGATATGTGGATGTTCCAGAAGTTGTTGCTACTTTAAAATCATTGTTGGAAGCTCATAGAGGTACATATGAAAAAAGTTCTTGGGCGGTGGATTGGGCCTTAGTGTCTATAGATAGTGAAACTCAATTTCATGGAGATATTTCTCATAGGAATATCAAACAAAGGGAAAGAAATTGAGAACTTAATTAATGAAAATACACAACTTTCATGGTTCTAGTCAATCTGTATTAGCTTTTGTGGCTATTTCCATGACAAGGATTGGAATTCTTAATTTTTAATATTCAACAAATATGAAGATTATGTCTAAATTAACCATCTTAGAACCCAAAAAGAGAATGGTTTTCATTTTAGTGGTGGGTTCCCCATTTGGATCCATGACGATTTGGAAAAACCCCTCTTTATAATAAATATGATGGAATTTCAACATATTCTTATACACTAGTTACCGTGATAGAAATGTTTTCAAATTCTCAACATCATTTATAAGAAAAATTCTAGAAATGAAGATATATCATCCATAGGTATAGGCCTCAAGTTGAATATTTAATTTTGGATAGGTAATATTCGAAAATTTTCTACGCGGAAACCATGAAAGGTTTGGATATTGTCAAAAGGAATTTATTATCTACTTAGTGATCTATATTCTCTTGATGGACTTGTCCAGATCCAATATGAATTAAACCCATGATCCAAACAATAGTGGTGGTGTTATTCTTAGATGGCTATTATACCAAATACATGTTTTACTGATGAATATCAACAACTATGATAAATAGAGGGTTTCCCATGTGCTTGATGTTTAACAAGGGGGGAGGGGGGTGAGTGATTTGTTTTTTAATGAAATCAATGTTTGTGAAATGGTAGGGGGCCTTTCATGGTTTCTAATATCACTACACCCCCCCCGAAATATGCATATTATTTCCATGATACCAATTTCAGAAAAGTGTATGTTCGAATGAAGGTTTCACAAGCTAAATTATTTACCCATAAGCCCATCTTATGTATGTTAATAGAGCACCAAACACCCATCTATTGTCTAAGTGCCTAGGACAGGTCATAGCACACAAACAACCATCAGAAAATGCCCCAGTGTTGAAAAGCTAATAAAATGTCACCAAAGTCACAAAAATACTAATTGTCAAAGTATCCAAGTGTTATATTCAGAACTTCACTATGCCAAATATAAAATGTGAATGCCAAGGTGAAATGGAAACATATTGGTGACTAGCCGAGTCTTGAATATCGCCTAAGAAAATTATAATGATCAAATAACAAACATAGAATATGCTAGATACAATGTAGTATCTCCTATTATCCCTTGGCCTCGTGAAAGGCATGTGAGCAAGAAATGAAGTTGCCAGATAATGGGGAGAAAAGCTTGATACCTTCTGCATTGACTTATGGGGTTCTCCATATTTGAAGGCTGCAAAGGAAATAAGACTACCTTTGTAGTTTTCATCATTAAATTGACTTCACTATACATGAAGAGTAGAACAATAATAAGAATGTGTGTAATTTATCCATCATTTGAATATTGGTTTCCTGTGTATTACATAATTCATTTGGAATCCTTAGGCTGAATCCAAAAACATGGTAGAGGGAAATGCCATAAAATTTATTTGGGTTTGTTTTAAATTCATATGGAATAATACCCTTTGTTGGATAAAGTATTTTGGGTTCATGTTGGGGTCCCTTGTTAAAGACTACAGAGATGGAAAAGGCCATTGTGCAGGGATAAATGGATTAGTGAGTCAATCAAATGTTTGATAGGACCGAATGAGATCTATGGATTTTTTTTTTTGTTGCTATTATTAAAATTATAAGGATTAAACTCAAAGTCCCATAATATGGGTGGAAAACACAAAATAAATATCCTATAAAGCATGGGACATATTAGTAAATGATTATAGACTTGCCTTTATGACAATCAATGTAATCATCTATCTCATTCATATATGCATATAGATTTACTCTTGGTGGAGCATGGTCCAGTAATTAAGATCCTATCTAAGTTATTATTTGTAGTTGAATCAACGAGGCATGGAAAGAACTTGCAAGAGGTGTAAAACCTTGCTATTTCGTACCATTTGATCTTGAAATTTATGTATTACTTGCTAGTGGAAATAGTTCCATATTCACTTGTTCTCATCACACTATGGAAATTTCCTCCGAAGCATGGTACAACCCAGTGGAATATCATAAGCCACAAATCGAATCCAAGCATAAAAGGCATGATGCGAGGCTTCTATCCAATTATGTTGAATAAGGTTTCAAGTGTGGACTTGATGGTAAAGGTGACTACTTTCTTTTGGTATAATTTTCATCTAACATTAATCTATGTCAGTTTTTGGATGCGAAATATTGGAGGATACTTGGCTGGTCTGCGAGAATAAATGTTGTAAAAGGTATAGAGTCTTTGTATGAAATATTGGTGGATAGATCTCACAAAAGTGGCATTTGACAAAAGTATATCAGATGAAATTTGGAACAATATTGGGTTTGATGTAGTTTGAGTTGTTAATGTCTAGGAGTCACCAATGATCAAATGTACTCTTTTAATGTCAATTGGTAGGGTCTTAGGACAAATTTTTATATTTTCAAATAAGTTTTTGAATAAAATTTGATCATTGGTAGTTGGTTAGTGTCTAGCTCATTCCTACCCCCTTCATTCTCATGGTCAATAAATGTCATAATGGTCTTGTCATTGTTGAGAATGCAACAAGATGATGGAGCTTAGAGTAAAGAATTCGCCCTCACTAAGTGGGCCCGCAGGCTATTTTTGGTGCAAAGTCTATTTTTAGACATATGGATCATGGTCTATGAGTTGCAGGATGCTATTTGTGGATGATTGGTCATGTTGGTAAAAGTAGATGGACTTCTATTTTTAGACATATGGGCAGTTTCTATTTTTAGGCTGCCAGGCTAAAAATAGAACGGTCGAATATTATTAGCTCATAATAATATTTGGACTATAGACATTATCTTATCCTCTTGGAGCACTTCAGTTTGAGCTACAAATGTGGCACATGTAGCTGTCAGAAGGAAATACACTTTCCTTGTGGGTCAGTTGAGCTATTGCATGGTGGACTTCAGTTAGAACTCACGTGGTTGAGTTTGGTGGAGTTGAGTGAGGAGTTGATGGAGTTGTGTTCAGTTTGACTTGGTTGAACTAGTTGTATTTAGTTTAACTGAAAATACACTAGTGATGAGTGATGTGGATTAATTATTAATTAATTCACTAATTATTAACTCATAAAGAAACTAAATAATACATCAGTTAACTCAGTGCATGGACAGTTCAGTGGAGACAGGTGTTAGAGGTTGAGATTGCTATCAGTTGTGACTATAGTTGTGCATGAGATTTTTCACATGCATGGATTGAGTATTGCCAATGAGGATTGCGTGGATCAGCCAAGGAAATACGAGTTTGGATCAGCCATACTCATCTATTCTCATGCAGGATTGCGCAGTGGAGGCAGACAAATAGTGGAGGAGATTTGAGGCATCAGATCTGAGCTAGTTTTATGTGTAACAGGTGGAGATAGTACTGAGTACTTGTGAGGAGTATTGTACTATGTATTGTTACATGTTCTTAATCAATATAATATACAGACAGTGTGGGGTTTTCAGCTGTATGCTTTCCCTAGGTTACATACTGTGTTAATGTGCGCATGTGATTGATGTTTCATTGTTTTTAATTCCGCAAAATTGATGATCAACGTAGAGGAGGTTATGTATTATGCATGCATTCCGCAATAGTGTATAATTAGCATAATCTCTATGAATAAGTTTCATATTATTCAAAATTTCTACATGGTATCAGAGCAGATTTGATCATCAAATCTATTATTCAGAAAGTGTTTACATTTTACTTCTTCAGGCAGAGTCTGTAATCAGGCCAGGTAGCCTCTGGATTCATCCTTCTTTTGGAAGGTGAGATATCTGGTAAATGCCCATACAGTCAATCTCTGTATGAGAAATACTCTGTTCTCACGAATTTTAGATCAGAAGCGATTGAGTTTTGAGCTGGTGGAATTCGAATTTGCAATAGTGTTTTCTTGGTGTCAAAGTTGAAATGTCTTTCAACGGATTGTGATTAGAGTATGCTCTTGAAGGCAGCTCAAACTATATTGCATGGAAAGATAGGATGGAGGCGGTGTTAGATGACAATGGGCTGAAAGAGTTCATAGAGGTTGAGGTCCCAAAGCCTAGACAACAAAGTTTTGAAGGATTCTGTTGGAGGGCGTGAAGGATCACATTGTGTCCAACCTGCATGGAAAGGCTTCTCCATACTTGATGTGGAAAGCGTTGACAGATCTATTCCAAAGCAAGAGCAACCAGAGGAAGTTGGCGCTCAAGGATAAACTGAGAAACATTAAGTGTGAGAAGGGAGATAGTATGCCCAAGTATCTCACGAAGTTCACCCAGCACAGGGATGAGTTGGGAAGTGTGGGGGTGATTGTCGATGATGAGGACTTGGTGAGCTTGTCTCTCCTTGGTCTTCTGAAGAGTTGTCATTCCTATCAGGACTCTGTCAATGGTCGGGAAAAATTGCCAGGATGGGAGAGACTTTGGTCAGATCTTGTGCAGGAGGAGATCAGGCGGAATACCAGGGACGGATCTTCATCAAAGGTAACTGATGAAGAAAATTGTGCTTTGGCTGCCAAAGCAAAGAAGAGGAAGAACAAGAAAGCTTCTCATTCCAGTGCAAAAGGCAAGAAGTAGGACATGTCCAAGGTGAAGTTCTTTCATTGTCACTAGCACGGAAATTATGCCACAAATTGTCCACAGAAAAAGAAAAATAATCAAGTTGTTGGATCTGCAGCGGGAGAGGCCTTAGCCTCGTAGTTTTAGCTTGATTTTTCATTGATCGCATGTTTGGTATCAAGTGTGATGGGATCGGTATGGTTCTTGGACAGTGGTGCATATTTTCACATGACAGGAGATCGAGATTTGTTTTCTGATCTGGAGGAGAAAGATCTTGGAGTGCACATCGAGATGGGTGATGATGATAGATACAGTGCGACCGGTATTGGTACGATTTCCTTTGAGAGGGAGTAAGGTAAACCCTTCGTTTTGAAGGAAGTGATGCATGTTCCAGGATTGAAGAAGAATCTTATCTCTGTGGCGATGTTAGAAGACAAGGGATATGATGTTGTTTTCAACGAGGGAATGGCTTTCCTGCGCAGTAAGAGAACTGGAGAAACTTGGAAGATAGGGCTTCAAGTCAGGAACCTTTATCAGCTGGATGTAGATGGCTGTGCAGCAATGGCATGTAAGGCAGAAGGATTGGTGAGTCAGGATGATGGCGAGCTGTGGCACAGGAGATTGGGCCACCTTCACCATGGAGCCTTGAAGATACTCCAGTAGATTACTACTGGGCTTCCTAAAGGCACTCTTGCGTAGTCAGATCAGTGCAAGGGGTGTACTTTGGGAAAATTTGTGAAAGCCACCTTTCACGAGAAGGATAGTCACGCCACGATGTTCCTTGAGAGAATTCACACAGACGTGTATGGACCTTTCTCAATAGCTTCGACAACAAAGCACATGTACTATGTGATCTTTGTTGATGATTTCTCTCGGAAGTGCTGGATCTTCTTCATGCAGAAGAAGAGCGAGACATAGTCAAAGTTCTGTGAGTTCAAAGCACTGGTCGAGAAGGAGTCAAGGAAGAAGGTGAAGGCTCTTAGGAGCGACAATGGTGGTGAATTCATCTCTGGCGAGTTCAAGGACTTCTGCAGCGCAGAAGGGATTCGAAGAGAGCTCATAGCTCCCCATAACCCACAACAGAACGGGGTTGCTGAGCGGAAGAACAAAACGGTCACGGGTGCTGCATGGGTGATGTTGCATGATCAGGGCCTACCCCTTCACTTGTGGGCGGAAGCATGAAATACTGCAGTATATGTGCAGAACCGTTGTCCTCATAGGATACTTGGCATGAGTACACCCGAGGAGGATTATTCTGGTAAGAGGCCTGATATTTCTCATTTGAGGATTTTTGGTTCTAACGTTACATGCATGTGATGAAGGATGCTAGGAAGAAGTTGGATCCGACCGCAGAGGTTGGGATATTTGTGGGGTACACTGATACGCCCCACAACTATCATGTGTATTCGCCAGACAGTCGCAAGACTGTTGTGCGACGGGATATAAAATTTTAGGAGGAGAAAGCCATGAAGTGTTCGCTTGAGAGGGATTCACACTTGCATGCAGATGAGGAGCTATTAGTTCCTAAGGATGAGCCTTAGGACATGGATCAGCCACAGGACGAAGTTCATGGAGTGGAAGAAACCACTCATGCAGCACCAACCATTAGAGGGCGAAAGCGCATTACAGAAGTTGAGCGACTGGCTCAAGATGCAGAGAAGGTTGTAGGACCACCTACAGCTCAACACAGACAGAGACAGTCACCTGATCGGTACACTGGATACATGGCTCTTGTGAGCAAATGTGTTGTGACTGAGCCATTCTATTTTGAGGAAGCTGTGGAGGATCCCGCATGGGTAGATACCATGGTGGAAGAGTATGATTCGATTGTTAGAAACAGTGCATGGGAGATTGTCCCAAGACCGGAAGGGAAATCAGTGGTGGGTTCGAGATGGATCTACAAAGTGAAGCAGGAAGCTAACGGGAGTGTGGAGAAGTACAAGGTAAGATTTGTTGCCCAAGGCTTTTCACAGATAGAGGGGATCGATTATGAGGAGACCTTTGCACCTGTCACACAGTATTCTTCCATATGGATGATTCTTTCTCTCTTAGCACAGATGGGGTGGCACATTCATTAGATGGATGTGAAGGTTGCATTCCTCAATGGAGTCATTGAGGAGGAGGTGTACATTGAGCAGCCCGAAGGTTTCAAGATCTTCAGCAGTGAGTCGCATGTGTGCAGGCTCAAGAGAGCACTGTATGCGTTGAAACGAGCACCACGTGCTTGGTACACATGGATAGACAGTTATTTCACCGGACTTGGATTCTCCAAGAGTGAGGTGGATCCCAACCTATACTAGATTGTGGTGGAGGGTAAGTTGCTTATCATTGTACTTTATGTAGATGATTTGATTCTGACAGGTGATGAGCTGTTGATACATGCAAGGATGATCTTGCTAGGGAATTTGAGATGAAGGACTTGGGCCTCCTTCATTATTTCCTGGGATTGGAAATTTGGCAGCACAGAGATGGCCTATTTGTTTCTCAGGGTAAGTATGCTCAGGAGATATTGGAGAAGTTAAACATGCATAGCTACAAGCCTGTTGATACTCCTCTTCCTGGAGGTTGGAGGAAGGAGGATGCTACTTTAGCGGAGGTAGTGGATGCCACTATTTATCGACGGTTGGTGGGGTCACTTATGTATCTGGTCAATACACGACCCGATATATGCTACGCTGTTAACCAGCTTTCACAAGCTATGGTTAAGCCAACCAAGCTCTTCTGGAAGGCAAGAAAGCATGTATTAATCTCAGAGGCACATCGGGATATGGATTGTGGTACAGACAGGAGGATGAGGTGAAGCTATGTGGCTTCACGGATGCAGATTGGGCAGGGAGCCCAATAGACAGAAAGAGCACATCTGGAGGGGTCCTCAATATCGGGTCGACAACAGTTTCTTGGTATAGCAGGAAGCAGAGATCCGTGGCACTCAGTTCAACAGAGGCCGAGTATATGGAAGCAATTTTGCTTGCATGCGAGGCTATATGGATGAGGGAGATCATGGTCGGGTTGTTTGGTTCATACTTGGAGCCTACTGTGATTTATTGTGATAACCAGAGTTGCATTAAACTCTCGGCTAATCCAATATTTCATGATAGATCTAAGCACATTGACATCAGATACCATCATATCAGAGATTGTGTGCAGCGGAGAATCATGTTACTTTCATACATTCCAATGGAGGATCAGGATGCTGATATCTTGACGAAGGCACTCACCAGGAGCAAATTCGAATACCATCGAGGTAGGATAGGGGTTGCTGATAATCCATAACTTGTTGAGAGGGAGTGTTGAGAATGCAACAAGATGATGGAGCTTAGTGGAAAGAAGTCGCCTTCACTAAGTGGGCCCGCAGGCTATTTTTGGCTCAAAGTCTATTTTTAGACATATGGATCATGGTCTATAAGTTGCAGGATGCTATTTGTGGATGATTGGTCATGTTGGTAAAAATAGATGGACTTCTATTTTTAGACATATGGGCGGTTTCTATTTTTAGACTACCAGGCTAAAAATAGAACAGTCGAATATTATTAGCTCATAATAATATTTGGACTATAAACATTATCTTATCCTCTTGGAGCACTTCAGTTTGAGCTACAAATGTGGCACATGCAGCTGTTAGAAGGAAATACGCTTTCCTTGTGGGCCAATTGAGCTATTGCATGGTGGACTTCAGTTAGATCTCATGTGGTTGAGTTTGGTGGAGTTGATTAAGGAGTTGATGGAGTTGTGTTTAGTTTGACTTGGTTGAACTAGTTGTATTTAGTTTAACTGAAAATACACTAGTGATGAGTGATGCGAATTAATTATTAATTAATTCACTAATTATTAACTCATAAAGCAACTAAAGAATACATCAGTTAACTCAGTGCATGGACAGTTCAGTGGAGACAGGTGTTAGAGGTTGTGATTGCTATCAGTTGTGACTATAGTTGTGCATGAGATTTTGCACATGCATGGATTTAGTATTGCCAATGAGGATTGCATGGTTCAGCCAAGGAGATACGAGTTTGGATCAGCCATACTCATCTATTCTCATGCAGGATTGCACAGTGGAGGAGATTTGAGGCATCAGACCTGAGCTAGTTTTGTGTGTAACAGGTGGAGATAGTACTGAGTAGTTGTGAGGAGTATTGTACTATGTATTGTTACATGTTCTCAATCAATATAATATACAGATAGTGTGGGGTTTTCAACTGTATGCTTTCCCCATGTTACATACTGTGTTAATGTGCACATGCGATTGATGTTTCATTGTTCTTAATTCCGAAAAATTGATGATCAATGTAGAGGAGGTTATGTATTATGCATGCATTCCGCAATAGTGTATAATCAGGATAATCTTTGTGAATAAGTGTCATATTAATAAAAATTTCTACAGTCATCACTCCTTGTGATAGCTGATGAACGCTAGTATTGTAGCAAGGATGCTGCAACTCCTAGGCTACCAGCTTTACTTATCAACCTGAGGTTTGTGCAAACTTGGAGGTGACAGTGCTATATGCACAAGTAGAAGTGAAGGTCCCGCCTGTTGTCACTTGTTCATCTGGAAAGAGACCACAGGGATTCCAAGCCAGACTTCTATAGAGTCAGGAAAAGCTTGATTCTTTGATGGAAGAAGAGAAAATCTATTCTAGGAGAGCTATTCTAATACAGTAATGAAGAAAACAACATGTAATGCTAAATCACACCATATCCTAATTAACCATTTAAATAGCTAAACTAAGTAGAATTGCTAAATCAACACTAACCTAATGCTACTATCTAGGTTGCAGAAGTAAAGAGCATCAAACCATACTAAGGTGTAAGCAAGGAAACTAAACTAAATCTATTTCCACTTTCTTTTGGTTTTTTGGTGTTTGTGATGATCAAATGGTATTGAATGACCGAGTCAAAGCTCGAGAGTGGTAACATTTTAAGGATATACAAAATAAGCTTTGGGAAGGAGTCAAGCGCAAAAGCAGTCGGAGGACAAAATTAGTGAAAAGAGGACGTAACGAAGCAGCAGTGCATAGGAACTTTTGGATCGATCGGGAAAAATATTGATGGGAGATGAGCGGTGGAGATCTTATCGCAGAAGATTACGTGAATAGACCAACGAATAAGATTGATGAAAGATGAATGGCGAAGATCTTATCACGGGAGGTTAACTCAAGAGATGGATGAATATGACTAATTAGAAGATGAATGGTTTAGATCTTACCGCGGGTGATTTTGTGAATAGATGAATGAATAGGAATAACGGAAGATGAATGGCGGAGATCCTATCACTGGAGGTTTAAGTCAAGAGATGAACGAACAAGACTAATCAAAATATGAATGGCGAAGATCCTATCGTGGGAGGTTTAAGTCAAGAGATGAACAAACAAGACTAATCGGAAGATGAATGAAGAAGATCCTATCATGTGAGATTGAGTGAATAGATGGATGGACAAGATTAACGGAGGATGAGTGGTGGAGATCTTATCATGGGGAAAACGTGCGGAATGATGGAGCAAGTTTCTGTAGGCAATAAGCAGTTTCTCGCGTGCCCTCAAGGCTGTAAGAAGAATTACAAAATTTTGCGCGATTAGCCTAACTCGGTGGTAGTAGCATGGGAAAACCACTTTTCTCACATGCTCTTGGGTGGATATCAACTGTGCAAGAATCCGCGCGAGATTGCATGATAGCCATTGGATCAGGCAGGGTTGATCGACAGTGGAGATAGGCCAAGCTAGTTGGCGATCAGGTGATGTGATAGCCATTGGATTGAGGGCATGACAGATCGATGGTGGAGATTTGGAGTGCACAAAGTAGGTGGAAGAATTCACGATAGCCGTTGGATCAAGCTAGACAGATCGATGATGGAGATCTGGAGCGCATAAAGTCAAGCATTGAAATGAATAAGACGGTGATTTTTCAGGTTTGTTGTGGGTCAGACGGTAAGGAGATCTATGGGTATAATCTTCTTAAGATGTGGTTTATTGGCTCGCCCTTAAGTATTTCATGCTGAAGGAAAGGAGAATAAGAATGAGATATATTACAAAAAGAGAGTGATTGAAGATGATAACGATGAAATGAACCAAGTACTGAATCAAAACAACAAACTCCAAATCTCATGTGATAACTAGAAATATGAAACACAACCAATCTACTCTACTCTGTTGTAATGAAAATGCAGTTATTTAAGAAATGAATGATTAAACCATGGATCTATGCTATCATACATGTATAATAAAGAGGAGCCTTAGCTGCTAGGGTTGGGCCCCAACCCAAGAGCTTCAGCCCTTTGGGTCAACTTAGTGCTGGATCAAAACAAAACTCATTCTTATTATCAAAACAATGGATTACATCAACAACTGTCACAAGTCTTGCAACTCAAAAATAAAGTAAAGTTTTACAATCAAAAGTCTGAATAAAAAACAAAATCCTACTGAGGTCCTAGGCCTCTCAAATTATACCACTAAAGTCTCCAACTAATTCCTTAATTTTAGGGAGCCTCGGTTCCCAAACAAGAGATAAACTGGTGCTTTGACTTCCTCTTGTTCAGCTACCTTCTAGTCCTCATGATTTCGCTGGTTGCACTTTGAGCTGATGGGGGGCTATTCGAATGGAGGGGTAGTAAATGAGGAGGATTTCTCTCCTATAATTTCTCTCCCTTGTCCCATTTGAGTTTTGACTAAGGTTTTTGCTAAAATTCCTTGCTTTTATCCTTTAATCCTGCATTACATGCACATTAGACCACAAAGCAAAATGTCCAACTCTAACTCATCTCATAAACAAAATATAATCAAAAGTATGTAATAAGTTGTGAGAATAGTTGGTTTGACTAAGCTAGGAGGTGAATTAAGGCCCATATAATTACCCAATGATGAAGCTCATTATCACCCCCTTACTAAAAGTGTTTCTCATCCTCTGGGCAACTTAGTCAATGTCCATGCCCTTCATGGCTCAGGTAGTCTCTTTGACATCCCATGCCTCTGCCATGGTCTCTTCTTCTTGTGCATAGAAACATGCTTTCCTTTCTACTTCTTTCCACTGCTTCTTTTCCTCTTCTTCTTTTCTCCCTTCTAGCATCCCTAGTAGTAGTGGTGGAATGAGTTTTAGACCTATCCAATTGACCTTCAACCTTTGCATTGATTGCTTATACATAGGTGTCATGTTGAGTGCCTCTCTCAAACTTTGAGGGTAGTGATATTCTCTGATCTTCAAGTTGTGTGGCAGTGTGTTCCATCCCCTTAAGCATGCATGTATACTATCATCTCCTAGCAGCCTAAACATATCCTCAATATGTGAAATTGCTTGCTCTTGTGCAACAAGATATCTAGGTGCCAACTGAGGATCATTTGAAGTTAGATTATGGTTGCTGATTAGGGCCATGGGATTTGATTGTTCAGCTCTAATGAAAATAGGTTCATTTTTCTCTTTGGCCAATATTCTTTTCATCTCTGCAGCCCTTGACTCCTCATGGTTCATCCATGATGCCAAAGCCATTATTTGTAGATCTCCTAGCTCAACATTAGGATCCCAATCCTTCATGTCTGTGAGGGCCATGTTGTGCAAGTAAAACTCAGCCATTTTGGCCCTATCCTCTAGTGTACTTTGATAAAAAAGATCAATGAACTGCCAGTAGTCCTAAAATGGCATGGTGCCCCTTTGTGCTAGTGTTTTAATCTGAAATTGCAGCCATTTTTCTCTGAGGTAAAGAGCATAAGATTTAGCTAGCATCCTACATTGGATGGCCTCCAAGGAGAGGCTGGCCATACATGCTAGTTGGTTTTCCCTTTCCTACAGCTGTCCTCTCAGCCATGAATTTTCCCTCTCAGGTTGATATCTCATTATTTCTTCTATGTCCCTTAAGCCATTTAGCTCTTTGTTTTTCTTATCTTCTTCCTCTTGCTTTTCTTTCTCATCTCCATCAGTTTCTTCCTTTGTTTCCTCCTCTGTTTTCAGCATCATATTCCTTCTCTTCTCCTTCATCATGTTCCCCTGCATTAGTTTCTTCTTCATTCATTTCATGCCCATCTAGCTCTGTATCTTCTTCTTCTTGTTTTGCCTCCTCCTCACTAACAGAGGGACTAACATCATCGATGAGGGTTTTGATGTCACCCTCTGCTAGTAAGTCTCTGAAGACTAACCATATTATAGGGATCATGAGGTTTTGGAGGGCATCCCTAATGAGGATCTTGATCAACCCAAGGTGAGCCAATTGTTGGGGATTACCTTCCTTTACTTTGCTATTGGAGTCTATGAGTGATTGCATCAAGAAATAGGGTATGCAAAGTCTTTGGTGAACTGGCGTTTCTCCCCCAAATCCTAATTCTTCAAGTAGCCTAAAATGGTAGCCATAAACAACATTGTATCTACCCTCACATGAGATATATTTGATGAGTTGGTAACCTACCTCACTCCATGGGTATGGCAGACTGTATCTCCTTACTCCATTTTTATCCTCTGTGAGTTCTTCACTTGCTAAAAAGAATTTCACTTTTGCCACCTGAATGTCTTATTTTCTTATTTTCTCCATGGAATTCCTAGGGTAAGTGTGGTGACCCTACTGATGAGCTTTGGGGTGAGATATATAGTGATCCATCTAATTATAATAGTGGCATGTATTCTGCTGTGTGGAGTGAGGGAATGAGAAAATTATTGAGCCACCTCATCATCATACCCTGTGAATTTTTCGAAAAACCCCATCCATTGGTGTCTTATAAATATTTCAAGCACTTGGGGGTGTTGTTGTATCCTCACAGTATTTGTGGGTTCTCTCCTATTAAACCCTCATGTCATATTTCTTGTGAGGGTTGAGGAGGAAATGAGAGGTTTGACACAAGAATTTTAAATTCAGGAGAAAACAGAGTTTCCTCTGTATGTACTTCACCTCCCACAATTATTATATCCACTAGCTTTTAAAGCATTTCTAGTTCATTTTCTTGTAAATGCGGATGGATTTTTATATCCTACCTCTTTAGAATGGTGGCAGTGGACAGTGCTCATGATATTCCCTCTTGAATCCCTCTCTGCCTATCTTGTAGACTGCCTTTGTGTATCCTGTAGATTTCTCCTGTAGACTGTTCCTGTAGGAATTCTTGTGCATGCTCCTGTGGAAATTCTCTTACAGAACTATGGATCCTTGCTTCCAGTGGGTGGCCAAAGTTATAAGCGCTACTTGAGTGAGGGAGTTTCGAAGAGGTGGAATGCATGAATGCATGCAAATGATGTTTTGTTTCCCACTCCTCGTAATCAACTCCCACCTCGTAGATCCATAGTTAACCACTTCTTGTCCTACTCCTCCTTTGTCTTTGAGTTGTTTACAGCCACGTGTGAGAGGACCCCTGACATCGTAGATCCGTAGTTAACCACTTCTTGTCCTACTACTCCTTTGTCTTTGGTTGTCTATGGCCACATGTGAGAGGACACCCGATTTTGTATGTGATGACTAAATGAAGGTGGCCAAGTTAACGAGCCACCTTTTCACATATAAACCAACTACCTCGTAACCTTTAAAACTTTTGATCAAATTATGCATATGAGTGAGTGAGCGTGATACTAACCTGTGGTCTCGATGACATGCTATAATTGTCGAAGATCAAAGGTGTTGCGTTGTTTATTTGCTGCATGGTCATTCTTCTTCCTCCTCTAATGTCTACGACTGAAGTCTACTATCTATTGTTTACTGTCTAGATAATCTTAGTGAAGACCTATATATGATGATTGATATTCTGTGGGATAGGCTTCTTATAGGAGTAGAGGGGATCCTATAAAAAACAAGGTCTTCACCTGAATTGAAGCAGTGGAGTGGAAAAAATTAGAAATGATGGAGTGATGCATGGTAAGGCGTGGAGGAGATGGCTATCTGTGAGGTAGGGTGCCCTTTAGATCCTCTTTTTGCTCCTTGACTGTCTTTCTCGTCCACCTACAAATAACAATTACATCTTTTTATCTCTCTTTTTTTTTTTTGAAAAACACCTAGGTTGCCTCAGAGAGGGTTTCACCCTAGATGTTTTCCCTGGGCGACCCAAGGAAGGTTTTCACCTAGGGATCTTCTTATTATTTTTTCATTTTTTTTTAATCATTAGGTCGCCTCACAAGGTTTTCAACCCAAAGATGGGACTCGGGTGCCTCATGGAGGTTTTCACCTGAATCCTTATTCTTTTTTCTTTTTTCTTTTTTAGTGACCTGATGAGGGAGGAGCTGGAACTTGCTCCACCATCATCACTATTTTATTGATATTTTCAATGAACTCTTGCTTTGATAAAGGCCTCTTGTAAATTTTCAATCGGCATCCATTAAAAAGCAATGGAATGGCTTCTTCATGTATAGTTTTGATTCGCACTGAACCATTATCATGGAATATTTCCACCACATAAGGTCCAAGCCATCTTGTCCTTAGATTTCCCTTGAAGTCTTTATACCTAGAATCATGTAACAATGCCCAATCACCCTCTTGAAATTGCTTCTCCTTAATATGTCTATCCTGCCAAATCTTCCTCTAAAGCTGAACTATCTCTGTATGTAGGAGGTCCTACATTTTGAATTCATCCAAGCCATTCAAATGGAACAATATTTCTTTTTGTGCATGATTGAGATCCAAATATAATTGTGCTACCATCCTCAATGTGTTATATTCAAACTCAATGGACAACAAATCCTTTTTCCCATAGACTAGCTCATAGGGTGTAAATCTAGTGGTGGTCTTCCATGTTGTATTATAGGCCCAGGTGGCCTCAACTAGTCTCTCTGCCAAATCCTTCCTGCTTCTACTTACTACCTTAGTTAAGATGCTCTCCAGTGCCCTGTTGGTCACCTCCACTTGCCCATTAGCTTGTGGATGATAAGGAGTGGAGGTCCTATGCTTGATTTTGTGATCGCCAAGTAGTTCTTCAATCATGTTGGAGGTAAATTGGCTACCTTGGTCTGTGACTAGCTCTCTAGGGTACCCAAATTTGTAGAATGCATTCTCCCTTAGGGACTCAGCCACCTTCTTTTTTGTTATTGCCTTAATCACCTTGGTTTAAGCCCACTTAGTCAAATAATCGCTGCACACAATAATATGTTGTTTTTGCTTTGAAGGAGGGTTGATAGGACCAATGGAGTCCATGCCCCACTTGTTAAATGGCTCGAAAGTTAGTTGAGGTTGTAGGGGAATTTCATCTCTTGGAGTAGGCTTTCCCATCCTTTGGCGCCGATCACACTGACTAATATACTTCTTCACATCCTGATGAAGAGTGGGCCAATAATAGCCTGCTTTTAACACTTTGAATGTTGTCCTCTTTGCTACAAAGTGACCTCTACAAGGCCCATCATGACAGGTCAGAAGGATGTCAAAAACTTCCTCTTCCCTTACACACCTTCTCAAGATTTGATTTGGGCCAAGTTTGAAAAGATTGCCCCTAATCTAGGTGAAGGGGGCACTCTTCTTGACTATCTTGCTATTTTCTTTGGAGGGCAAGTTTGGTAGGAATTGTGCTGATACTAAATAGTTTTCTATATCAACAAACCATGGGGAGAGAATTGAAATAGAAAAAAAATACTCATCTGGTAACTGGTCATCCACCATTCCTTCTTCACCTGCAGGTAGATTCATCCTAGAAAGTCTACAACAACATTTTCCTAACCACGCTTATCAACAATAGTTAGATCAAACTACTGTAATAAAAGAAACCATCTTATAATTCTAACATTCACATCTGGCTTGTTCATTAAATATTTGATTGCAGCATGGTCAATATGCACAAATGTTTGATAGCCTGTAATGTAATGCCTAAATTTGTTTAATGAATGCACAATAGCCAGGAGTTCCTTTTTGGTCACAGTATAATTTAGCGCAGCTTTTGATAGGTTCTTACTGATACAGTAGATGGCATAGGGAAATTTCTCCTCTACCTGACCTAAGGCTGCTCCTATGGCTTTGTGTGAGGCATCAACATGAATATGAAAAGGGAGGGACTAATTTTGGCCTCGAAGGATTGGTGAAGTGGTTAACTTACCCTTTAAAATGTCTAAGCCCTCTTGACAAATTTTTGACCATACAAACTCAGAGTGTTTGTCCAACAACCCAAATAAAGGAGAGGCCAACTTGTTGAAGTCCTTTATGAACCTTCGGTAGTATCTGGCTAACCCCAAGAAACCATTGACATCCCTCTACTTTTGAGGAGGTGGAACCCTTCGGATGATTGCTATTTTGTTTGGGTCCACCTATAGTCCTTGATGAAATATTGAATGACCTAGAACGGTCCCTTCAGTCATTAAGAATTCACATTTTTCTGGACTGAGAGACAGGTTCATTTCAATGCATTTGTGCAATACTTTTCCTAGGTTAGTCAAGGCTTCTTGAAAATCACAACCATAAGGTGTAAAATCATCCATATAAATTTCCACCGCATCATGTACTAATTCAACAAAAATACTCAATACTGCTCTCTGGAAAGTGGCAAGAGCATTGAATAGGCCAAAAGGAAGGACCCTACAGGCAAAAGTACCACAAGGACAGGTGAATGTGGTCTTATCCTGGTCTTTTCGGCAGATTTGGATTTGGTTGTACCCACTAAATCCATCCAGGAAAGAAAAGAACTTCTTACCTGCCAGGCCATCTAGCACTTGGTCAATGAAGGGTAGGGGAAAATGATCCTTCTTTGTGGCTTTGTTCAACTCCCTGTAATCTACACAAATCTTCCACTTACCATTTTCCTTTTGAACTAACACTAAAGGAGAGACCCACTCACTATCAGAGATAGGGTAAATGAATCTTGCATTTAGCAGTTTTTGTAGTTCCTGTTTGACTCTATCCTTAAGAGCTGGATTCATCCTCCTTTGTGGTTGCTTGATTGGCTTGCAACCTTCTTTGGTGTATATGTGGTGAGTACACATTGAGGGGTGTATTCCCTTCATTTCCTTGTAACTCCAAGTGAAGGCTTATAGATTTTCTCTCAACATGTTGCATAGATTTGCCTCTTCAAGAGCAGAAAGAGATGGATTAATTTTCAAAGTTTTCTCTGGGCCAAATTCTATGGTTTTGACATGGATTGGGTTGGAATTGGCCAAGCATAAGTCAATTGGATGATTTTTCTGGGTTTCCTTTACTTCTTCTTCTAATGGTAACAAACTAGGGATTGGACTTTGGAGTAGGTGTTCAATTAAGTCATTCTCACCTTTTTGTCCTCCTCCTATGGTTGCTTCCAAAGCATAAAGTTGGGCTGAATAAGCCTCATCTTCTTCCTCCTCCTCCGAACATAAAGGTAAATCATACTCTAGAGAAGGTTGAGAAGGAGGGTATAGGACTAATTGCTTGGACATATGCCCATTCTTGATGGTCATATTCCCAGCTCTGCAGCTAATGTAAGCATCAGTTGTGGCCAACCATGGCCTCCCAAGGATGAGAGGGTAACTAGTAAGCTTAGCCTTAGGCTAGAGAACTAGGAAATCTGCAAGGTACTCCTAGGAGTCAATGGAGACCATCACATCCTCCACCATTCCCTCAGGGGTGACAATGGAATGGTCTGCAAGTTGCAGAACTCTTGTGGTCTTCCTCAATGCTCCTTGGAGGTTGAGATTGAGCATGGTGTCCTTTCTCATCACATCAATGACAACCCCAATATCAATCAGAGTGTGTGGGACAATGGTCCATTGATGTGCACATCTACTACAGGGATTCTAGGGTCCAAATATTTTGGACATATTACTTGCCCCAGCATTAAGTTAGACAACTACCCAGTGACATTAATGGTAGGGGCATCCCTTTTTCTTCTTCTTGGATGCTTGAAGAACTTATCCTTAATCAACTTATTGTAAATGGGAACATCTTTTATTGCTTGGAGAAGGGGGATCTTTACACATAGATTTTTCAATTCTCCAAGAAGTTCAAGTTCTTCTGGGGTAGGCTGGAGTGGTTGGGCTAATCTCTCAAGAAAGGGTGGATTTACTTTAAGTTTTCTTTCCTCTATTTCTTCCTCAACCTCCCTATGTGGAGAGGGAGGTTGGTTATCTGGGAGAATTCTCCCAGATCTTAGGTTGATCTCCTGTATTTCTACAACATAAGTTGGGTATGATGTCTCTCGACTGCATACTAGTTGAGCCTGCCTATTGTTCAGGTTCAGATTTGTCTAGGCAGGCATCTGGGGTTGGTTGGGTGGAGAAGAGTGTAGGAGCTGTGGTTGGGGAGGTGGTGGAGGCAATAGAGCTGGAGTATTGTTCTATTGGGGCCTCCATCCCTAGTGTGGGGTATTCCACTGAGGTTGTGGCTGAACATAAGGTTGAAATGATTGGTTGGCTGGCTGGGAATGACACTGAGATGCATAGGACCAAGGAGGGGGTGTAGACTAGGAAGGATGAGCAGGGGGTCCCCAAGAAGGTATAGTTGTGGTTTGGTTGGGGTTTTAATATGCATGGGATGACCCTTGCATCCCCTGCTGGTATGGTTTAGGCCAAGGAGGTCTCCTTTGGTTGATGTAGAAAAGATGCTCAGTTACCCCTTTAGCTCCTTGATATATAGCTTTGAGTCCATGTAAAGATGGTGTTATAGACATTTTTGTGCCTTACAGATATAAGCATGAAATGTCCATAAACCAAGGGATCCTAAGTCCCTAAAAGTGTTGTTCCAGCTCCTAAAGAAACAAGGTCAACAAATTACAGCTTCTCCCAGAAGTTCTCCACCAGAAACTGCTCAAAACTAGTCAAATCAGGATCATTTCAGATGCTCCACTAGCTAGCTGCGTTGCAAAGCACCCAAATACACTGGCTAGGTGCGTTGCAATGCACTTGAATGCACTACCAGGGTGCGTTGAGCGGGAAATGACAAGTGGAAGAGTCATTCCACGAGGTGGAGAGACAATGGAAGCTTCCAGAATCTTCTCCAATGACACTTGCCTCACTAAATTCGACCAGTGATGAGTAAGAGGCTCTCAGTCTCCAAGTGGAAGCAAGAACTGACAGAGAGAAGCCACTAATCAATTCATGAGCTGACTCATCCTCTTTGCATACATCTATATATGGATCCCTCACCAAGAGATCCAGAGGCGGGAATTTTGTACATTGCAGAGAATTGTTGTTGGTTTTGTGGTAGATATCAGAGTATTGGGTGATTTATGCTTTGTTGGAGGTGAAGAAGGGATTCTATGCTGGGAGGTTGATGCTGGATCAGGAATCATCGGTTGTAACTCCTCCTGGATCTTCTTGTTTTATCAATAAAACTATTTGAGTTTCTCCTACATGCTTGTATATCCTTGATATGTGTTATATTTGTATGTTTAGTTTAAATCTGATCCTAAGCTTTTTATGAACATAAATCCATGTCTTTGTGTATTTTCTTGCTTCTGTGAACTTGCGGGAACTTGGTGACGCTGGGCAAGTGAGGGAGCGGATAGCTGGGAGCTGCCAAAGAGAAGAGAGATTGGATCAAAGGACTAGCGCAAGACACAGGTTGGTTCATCTTAATCATCTTCGTTTATAGTTCATAAAGGAGAATACAAGAGTAGTTTTCCCTATTTGTTTCTGAGGTCTCTGTCACAACCCTGTGGGATAGGGTCATTCTGAATAGACACTTTTCTCGAAAATAAAATGGCGACTCCACTGGGGATCGTGTCTAGTTAGTTTGTTTGTGTTTCTATTGTTGTTCATCTCATAAACTTAAGAGTAGCGAATCGAACTGCATTTGCCATTTACAAATGCAAAGTAGACATCTTCTACTCTAGTCCATTCACTGGACCTGTTTATGATCTGAACAATTGACTCACAAATGATCTGATTACCCTTTGTGATAGCTCTTAAACCTCTTGTAAATCAACCCTCTGATTGTGCACTATTGATTGCTTTTACTCGGCCAAAAACCATAGATTAAACTGCAAACCATGACCCAGAACCCAGAGAGAATTCTCGTTTCTGCTTCAGCGCAGGCTCTGTGAAGAGACTCTGCATTTCAGCGCAGTCCCCGAGAGGGCTACCTGCATTGCAATTCAGTTTCTCTGTGTAGCAGGTGCGTTGATCAGTCTAGCCCTGCCTAGCTGAGGTTCTTTGCTCACTTTTTCCAGTTTTGCCTCTGATTTATGCAGCCTGTGATCAGTGTGTTTGTCTGTTTAAAAGCCCCTTTTCTTTGCCTTAATTCCGCCTCAGTTGTATAAAAGAAACTGTATTTGTTTTTGTGTGTTTGTTACGTCATTTACAGTTTCCCATTGCAAAAGTAAACTAGTCATACTGTCGTCCTTAGATTTAGATCTGTCGTAAGTGTCGATTTTGATCGTAGGAGAGAGTTTATTTGCTGTTGACAGTTGATTACGCTTTTACTTTTGCCTTTGGCTTGAATTTGTGAATTTCTAGTGTCGAAACAAGTGTTTGCTTCAAAATCATAAAGTGTCGTAATCGTCTCTACCTTTTGATTTCGAAAAGAAGCTTGTTTGTGTTTTTCACTTGAAAGCGAATTCAAATTTGTACAAAAACTTTCTTTTTAGGCATCAATGTTAAGAAAGTGAAAAACAAATACATGCACAAGTGCATTTGCATATTGACAGTTTGTATGGCTTGATTTAGGAAAAGTGCATTTACAGTGTGCTCTTTGCTCTTTGAGAAAAGATTGTGTCTTTCTTTTCCCCTTGTAGCTAGGATTTTCATTGCTGAAAAGAGATAAAAGCTTGCTTATCATCTTTAGATTGCATTTTAGGAATTAAATCTACATCTCGTGGTGAACCCAAAGGGAAAACTTCATAAGAAAGATCAACCTAAAATACATTCAATGAACTTAACAACACTTTGTAACTTAACGCACAACATCTAGAGGTCTAAGCTAGAGACGTATTCCGACGTCGTAAAGCCTGGTAACTGTTGTCCTCACTGATGGTTGGGTGATTCCTCCACTTTGAGACGATAAGTGCCAGTACGGACTTGTGCTCCCACGTACCGTCGAGTATATATTGGGAGACCCCTATAGGCATAAAACCTTTATCCATAGGAAGCCGTGTCGGCCGCCCTACTGATCGCAATGCACCGAACATAGCATTCGGGAAGATTGACTGTCGTACCCTAAAAAGTATTCTACAGTTTTGCGATTAGTTTGGCACTCCCTCTACCTAGACCTCCAGAGCAGTCCCTTTCGTTCCTTTTCAGACTCCTTAACGAAAAAGGTCCATCTGAGCACTTGTCACTTCAGGCTCATTAAAAATCGAAGGAGACTAGAGTCATCTTTTGTTTTTTCTCGACTCTTCAAAACTGAAAAAACAAGTTGTGTCAAAGCGTGTTAAAATTTATTTTAAACGGAATATTCATACCATTTTCCTACGTTGATCTTTGGGTTGAGAAAATGGAGCCTACCAACCAAGGAGTTCCCCTGGGTGGAAATCCTAGTCCTTTCTCCTCTTGGGGAGATGTTGGTGCGCCCCATATGGCCACATTGTCGCTTCCAGGACTGACAATTGGCTTGCCAGTATGGCTCTTCTCAACCAATGTCGTTCAGAACACCACTATTCCTGAACAATCGAATCGGCAATTAGACGAGTCCAGAGTTACCCACCAACCTTCTACTTCCTCTAATTCTTCCTCTCCTCCTTCCTCTTCGCTTGACGGGACTGGTAAAGCTAAAAGCCAAGTTCCTAAGGAGAAGAAGGAAAAGAAGAAGAAAGAGAAAAAGAAGGTGTTGTAGGGAAAAGTATCCGATTCGGATGACCCTATCCCACTCTAAGGGTGATAGTACCTCAGCAACAACTGTAAATAAAACTACTTAAGATTTACTTCTTTATGAAAGCAAGAGAGAATGAAGAAATGCACTAACCGTTGCCTTGCGCTTAATATTTGCTCCAATCTCTTCTCTTTGCTGCTTGCTCCTAGCTCTTTACTCTTTTGCTGGCCCAGCTACAATGAGATCCTGCAAAATAACAAAGAAGGAAACTACAAGAAGCATGCATTCATAACTGATTCAAGGATTAGCATAAATCAAATATACAATCATCACAATACATCATTGAAACAAATGCATATAGAAGAACCTCAATAGCTTTTATTAATGGAAGAAGTAAAGTTCTGAGAAGGTTACAACCATTGAAGGCCCCAATCCAGCAACACCTCCCAGCAGAAAGAATTTCTCCTCTTCACCTCCTTCAAGCAATCACCCAATAGTTCTATAGTGAAACCAACAGCATATCATTACTTTGCTCAAAATTCCAGCCTCTTGAGCTCATAGGAGAGAGCTCAATATATAGATGAATTGAGAAAGGATGAGTCAGCTTGCAACTGGTGTGTAGCTGCCTTGTGTCCTCTCTCTCTTCAGTTGATCTTCAGTTCTTGAGTCCACTTGGAGAACCTTGCTTCCACTTGGAGAAACAGAGCCTCTGACTCATCACAAGGCGAAATCCCTGATCCAAGTGTCATTTTTGGAAGATTCCAGAGCAATGACTCAGTGTGCCACTTGTCCCATCTTGCTCAGCGCAGGTGGCCTTTGTTCTACCTGCTTTGCAACGCAGGTACACCATGGAGGAGTTGAGTTTCAGCGCAGAAGCCTAGTGGAGCACCTGCTTTGATTTCAGGATTGCTTGTTTTTGAGTGTTTTCAGGTGGAGAACTGATCTGAGAGCTGTTGGTTTGCTGACCTTGTTCCTCTAGGGGTAGGAACATCATGTTTAGGGACTTTGGATCCCTTGGATTATTGACAATTCATGCCTGATGCTGTAAGGCACAAAATTGTCTATAACAGATGCCCCCTAAAGTATGAGGTCGTTTATCGGGTGAAATGCTTTATTAGGAGGATCCGAAGTTCATTCAATCTGCTGAGAAGTGTCCTGTAATAAGATACAATACAATACATTATTTTTCATACTTTTTCATGATCCAGCTGAGGCGGGCATTCCCATGCTCAGCTTTATAAATTCATTTTGGTACATAGCACAGACGATCGTCTGATGATAGACTGATAATTCTCTGCTGAAATTATCATCCTTTGAGAAGGATGATCATCTGCTGCAACGATGTACATATCAAATGTCTTTATATCCTGAATATATATCACAGCCCGGATGGATGAAACTAGATCCGGGGTCTTCAATCTCTTCCGATCTTCACTCGATGTACAAGTCGATCCATGTGAGAATTTCTTGAAGTCGAACATGGAAAGACATCGCTTGATTACCGGTCAATGATGTAAACCGTTAACAAGCGCGAGAGGAATCACCGATAAGGATGATGACCCTCAAGGTACGGCAGTACAATTCACATGGTGGGAATAAAGGACTTGGCGTCGACCACCATGCGAAATCTTCTGGTCGAAGGTCATTGATGTATACCTGTCGCCGGAAGTGAGAAGCTTGCCATTGAGGCATGCAAGCTTCAAAGTACTGAAGGGGTTGTTCCTAGATCGACTCCTTGGATAATGAGCTGATGTCGACAAGGAGCGATCCGTCAAAGGAGGGCCTTAATGAATCCCACATCAGTGACACGGAACGGAGCTAGTGATTGTGATGAGGTGAAAACAAACTGTGATGTATGATTCAGGGTGGCGGTCATGAAATGGATGAAGGACGATGTATGGCAGTGGATGGGACACAGTTGACTCTTTGCAGAACAACATCTCTTGAACATATAACGACACTGATGTGATGGATCGGTAGCATTACCCCAAATGTGGATGGTGTGGCGAGGACCATGGTGATGAGACCGGTGAATGAAACAACCCAATCCGATGTGATACGGAGGACAAAGTGTCATGTTCAAGAGCGACTTGCTACCATTAAAGCTGTGAGGTTCTCCCAATTTTTCCCCAGTCATTGCTGACCAGTACCTCTTTATTTTTGTCAAGCTTGAGGAGGATAACATATGCTTGTTCTATAACCTGCCCTTGGGGCAAGCCCATCGCTATGTTTTAACGAGCCTAGCGATAGGGAAACTCGTTCTCGTCTAAAGACAAGTTTGTCGCTATTTAATGAATTTTAACGAGTCTAACGACAAGGATAACTCGGTCCTTTTCATTTTTAGAGAGTCTGAAAAGGTACATAAAGTCAACTCCAGAATTCCTTTTTCTTCATCTAATCCCTTAAGTCCGAAAAAGTATAAAACAATACAGAAGGGATGAATTTTCGATTGCTTTAACGAGCCGAACAAAACAAGCGCTCGATCTTTTTGTGCAATAATCCCTCAGGTCCAAAAAGATTAAAATCTAGAGGAGGGATAGCTCTTCCGGTCGTTTAACGAGCTGGAAGGCCAAAACTCGGCAAACTTTTCATATTTTACGAGTCAGGAGAAAAGAGCTCAAAGAAGACTCGTCTTTTGAGGAACGAGTGATAAACAGGGATAGCAGCAGATTCCAGGTACAGGTTGGAATTTTCCAATCACGGCAGTGTCACAAGGATGGCTAAGTGAAATCACTCTTCGCAGCTGTTCCTCAAAATGGGTAAACAAACATATGGAGATGAACGATTGGACAAATGAACGGATGGAGGTGAGACTGCAAGAACACGACCAAGGGCTTTAATATGGCTGTCAAAGGTTACATTTACCAAGGTTATTTACCGGTTCATTTTTTCTGGGTGAGCTTGAACTCTAGGGTAAGATTGCTCACAACTTATGTTTATTTTTTAACGAGCATGAACTATGTGCTAAAACTGCTCGGATCTTGCATTTATTTTTTAACGAGCATGAACTGTGTGCTAAAACTGCTCGATCCTTTTGCATGCCCCCTAGACTCCAAGGGGCCGCTTCATTTTTTAATGAGGTTGACACAACAAAGAACTATCCTATTAATTTCTCATTTTTTAATGAGGTTGACCTGAGATAGGAACCATCCTCGATCTTTTAGATCCATTAGAAACAAAAGGTTTCATATTCCACTGTGGCCATTTCCGCCAGATTACTTGAAGGCGGCAATGCGAAAGTACCCATTAAATTAGGGTCTTTCAGGAAAACGACTCCGATATTTCGAAGAGAATGATTCCTTCCTTGGATCATCGGAATGCTTCCCGTAATAAATGGTGGCACAACTTCTGTCGAAGTTGCCGTCGAGCTGCTCGGTTGATCACTTCCTCTGTCGTTCGACGACTGCGGATTCCCGTAGTTTTTGCATCTTGTCGAAATCAAAGCATCATCCTGTTGCTCAGAGGTCGACACCATTAGCACCTGGCACGGGGAAGCATTTCCACTATCAACCAGATTTTGACCTTGATTAGGAAATGGATCAGTTAACACAGCTGGATTTTTAGGACTCTTGAAGAATCTTTTTATCTCAGCTTTGTATGGACAGTCCGCTGTCCAATGATCTTCGTCACATATAAAACATGGACTTTTTGGTTTCCCTTTCCGAGAAGAGTTTGAAGAAGACTTTTTAGGAGATGATTCTTCTTGTTTATTCTTCTTCCCTTTGTTTTGCTTCTTCTTGCTTCCTGGTTGATTGGTTTCTTTGCCTTTATCTGTCGATACGGCATTTACTTCCGAAGCAAGAATTTCCTCATGCGCATTTTGATTCGAATCCTTACGGGCCTTCTTTTGATTGGCCCTTTTTGGATTTGTGTTTGCCGTGCCAATCACGCCATCGCCGGCATGAGAGTCACTATTTGATTTAGGAGGAGGAGGGATTGAAAACTCTGGTCTAGGGGCGTCTGGTATTTTTTCATAGAGCGTGCCGGACTGAGTATATACTAAGTCCAAATATTGCGCACGAGCAATAACCTGCTCTTCGGTTACGACTCCCCCCTTCGCCACATCTTCCGTTATGGCCGGAAGTAACGGCTTTATAAACCACTCAGCTAAAAGCTGATCAGGAACATATGTTTTAACCATTCTTCGTCGACGTCGCCACTCATGTATATGATCTGATATATGAGTTGCGGTTGTCTGCTTGAAGTTGGTCAATATCTCTGTTCCCGTTTCATACCTTATTGGTAATTGAAAGTGGGTTAAGAATGTCGTGGCAAGGGAGCTAAAATTGTCGAACGAAGCTCTTGGCAATTCTATATACCATTTCGCCGCTGGACCTGTCAATGTCCTCTGAAAGAGGCGAAGCCTTATCGAATCATCATTTAAAGTGTTCGACGAACACCATAGATGAAATGTCATCACATGATTCGACGGGTCTTCACCTGGATTTCCATTGAATTTAGGAATGTCGGATGGAAGTTTGTGCGGGATCACTGGCCACCATGGGGCGTAAGCAATTGGATCATTGGTTAACCGATGTAAATCAGGCAACTCTAAAGTCGCCACGAATGGTAACTGTTGATTCAAGTTAGGGGAAGCGTAACCAGGGTACGATGGAATTGCCTGAACAGTTGGTCTTTGCATACCAACATAATGGAGTTGATGTTGGTATGATTGATACGGTTGATGGACTTGACCACTATAAGGTGGTTGATTTTGACCATTTTGGATATATGGTTGTCCAGTATTCGCAAAGATTTGCTGTTCAGAACCTTGGTACACTTGTTGGAATTGTGGCTGTTGGTATTGCACTATCCACGGTTGCGATACCATGGGTTGTTGTGCTACACTAACCATTGGACCAAGATGTGGGGTAATTGTACCCGATTGTACTTGTGTCACCCCACCAGTAGGCGATTGTGGTTGGGTTGCAGGGTCAAGGGGCTGTTGCATGAGAACCTGAGAAATCTGAGGTTGACATACAACAGGCATCGTTTGAACTTGCGACACGGTTACAATAGCCGGTGTAGTTGGGATGTTCGTCACAGGTACACACTGTTGCATAGAATATACAACTCTTGGTGGTTGGGACAGCATAGGTACCCAACTACTTGTTGCAATTCCACCATAACTTGAATAAGGTTGAGAACTCCCGTATGGGTACCCTCCCGGAGGGGGTAATGAAAGGGCATACAGCCCCCCATACGGTGGTAATCTGGAACTCAAGGCAATTGATTGTCCTGGAGGACTGGATGGCCTAAATTGATTCCCAAACGGGTCAATTTGATGAGTCTCACCATAAGAGTTATCAGACATTACTCCGGAACAAACAGGAACAGACCATACTGCCGAGATAGTCCCTTGGTGGACTCCTTCTAGCGATTGAGAGCTAGTTGGTACAGATGGTATGCCGACGAACATTGTTGGATTTGCAGCAGGTAATTTTGCCGTTGCCGTGTCATTCAACACAGTCCTAGATGTCGACGGTTGTTCAGACATTTTGAGTCTATCCAATTGATTGCCTAGTGATTCTACAGGAACTTCCACTGGTGATGGACAAACTTCTGTTGTAGCAGGAAATAGAGTGACCCCTACTCCAAAATGAGTTGGAGTGGATACTTGCGGTTCCTCTATAATTTCCTCTATCGCAATCAGACCAGGTGGAAGAGGAAGACCGTCAGGTCCGTAAAATATTTCCGGTGCCGAAGAAGGGGTTGTATCGACAGCGACATATGTTTGAGGAACAAAACTCTCTGGACCGGTTACAGATGGAACTGGTTCAGTTATACAAGTATTTGCCCCCAGACTAGGATCAATATTACTGTCCTTCTGTGGCGGTTGAACTTCTTCTATAGAGGCAGGGTTTCCGGAAATGTTTGGAGTAACCAGAATCTCAGATGTTGTTGGAACACTTGTTCTAACTTTTAAAGGAGATTTTGAACTGGTTCGACGAGCTCGCTTTGCCCAGACTGTTTTCGACTCCGGAGACAAAGACGGTTGAATCGCAAGCCTCCGCGAACAACGGATATTCAATTAACTTTCTTCCACGATTGCGGATTACTCGATCAACTAAAATATAAAGGGGAAAATTTGTGTTTCCAATTTGAATGAATTTTATTAGACGCTTTTAGACATAACTTTGCTTTTTCATGTTTTAAGAGTCGAGAAAAAGCTAAAGATGACTCTAGTCTCCTTCGATGTATTAACAAGCCCGAAGTGACAAATGCTCGGTTGGACTTTTTCAGTTATAGAGTTTGAAAAAGGCCAAAAGAAACTGCTCTGGAGATCTAGGCAGAGGGTGTGCCAAACTTTTCGCGAAACCACAGAATACGTTTTACGGTACGGGTGGTCGATCTTCGTGAATGTTGTGTTCACTGCATCGCGATCAGTAGGGCGGCCGACACGGCTTCCTATGGATAAAGGCTTTGTTCCTATAGGGGTATCCCAATATATACTCGACGGTACGTGGGAGCACAAGTCCGTATTAGTGCCACCGACTCTCAGGAGGAATCACCCACCTTCTTCGAGATCGACAGTCACTACGTTTAACGACGTCGGAACACGTCTCTAGCTTAGACCTCTATGTGTTTGCGTTATGTTTCAATGCGTTGTTAGGTTCATTCAGTATATTTTAAGTTGATCTTTTTAAAGTTTGCCTTTCAAGGTTCACCACGAGATGTATATGACAAATTCCTAAATGCAGCCTAAGATGAGAAGCAAGCTTTTTCAAATCTTTTCGACTGATGAAAATCTTAACTACTGAGGGAGAAGAAAGGCATATCTTTTCACACAGTTCATACAGCACAAACTAATGCACTTTCTCCTAAATCATCATGCAAACTTTTTCAAATGCAAAATGCACAATGCATGTATTTTCTTTTCCCTTTCTTAATGTTGATGTATTACAAAAAGAAAGTTGTTATTTAACTTTGATTTCAATTTAAAGTGAAAACAAACAAGCTTGTCCAAAATCAAAAGACACCTTTAAGATTTACTTGTTTAATCACTGGAAATACATGAAATCAAACCATAATGATGAAAGTAAAAAGACTAATCAGCTATGGACAACAAACAAGCTAACTCTTTAGACCAGCAAAATGCCTAACACAGGTTCAGATCTAAGAGGCCAAAGCAAGACTAGTTCACTTTCGTTATGGGAAATCGTAAATGATGTAAGAAATACAAAAGAACAAGTACAATTTCGTTATATAACAGAGGCGGAATGATGGCAAGTAAGGTTGGTTTCAGAACAGGTACAAGACTGGTAACTGGCTGCAAAATCTATAGTGAAAACAGGCAAGAAAAAGGGAGGAAACCTCAAATGCACAAGGCAAAATTGGGCCAACGCAGGTGCTGCACAGCCAGTCTGGCTCTCAGCGCAGGTAGCCCCTTCGGGACCTGCGTTGCAAAGCAGGTAGCCTGTGTACTACCTGCTTTGGAAAACGAAAGTTGCGTTTTCTCAGTTTCCGGGTCACAATTTTCTCAAAAATTCACAGTTTTTGCTCAAATCAGAAGCTATCAGTCAAGCACACACTAAGGGATGACAAGGAAGATGAAAAGCTATCACTAAGAGCTTACAAGGATCCTTGTAGATCAGCTCTTCAAATCATGAACATGCTCAGAAATGAGCTAGAGTAGCTGCCCTCTACTTTGCTTTTGATATAGTCAAAAGCTTTTCGATTTGGTACTCTTTTGTTCAGTAAATGAATAGCAAAATACTACAAACAATCAAACAGATACGATCCCCAGCGGAGTCGCCAGTTTGTTGCAGGGAAAAGTATCCGATTTGGATGACCCTATCCCACTCTAAGGGTGATAGTACCTCAGCAACAACTGTAAATAAAACTACTTAAGATTTACTTCTTTATGAAAGCAAGAGAGAATGAAGAAATGCACTAACCGTTGCCTTGCGCTTAATATTTGCTCCAATCTCTTCTCTTTGCTGCTTGCTCCTAGCTCTTTACTCTTTTGCTGGCCCAGCTACAATGAGATCCTGCAAAATAACAAAGAAGGAAACTACAAGAAGCATGCATTCATAACTGATTCAAGGATTAGCATAAATCAAATTTACAATCATCACAATACATCATTGAAACAAATGCATATAGAAGAACCTCAATAGCTTTTATTAATGGAAGAAGTAAAGTTCTGAGAAGGTTACAACCATTGAAGGCCCCAATCCAGCAACACCTCCCAGCAGAAAGAATTTCTCCTCTTCACCTCCTTCAAGCAATCACCCAATAGTTCTATAGTGAAACCAACAGCATATCATTACTTTGCTCAAAATTCCAGCCTCCTGAGCTCATAGGAGAGAGCTCAATATATAGATGAATTGAGAAAGGATGAGTCAGCTTGCAACTGGTGTGTAGCTGCCTTGTGTCCTCTCTCTCTTCAGTTGATCTTCAGTTCTTGAGTCCACTTGGAGAACCTTGCTTCCACTTGGAGAAACAGAGCCTCTGACTCATCACAAGGCGAAATCCCTGATCCAAGTGTCATTTTTGGAAGATTCCAGAGCAATGACTCAGTGTGCCACTTGTCCCATCTCGCTCAGCGCAGGTGGCCTTTGTTCTACCTGCTTTGCAATGCAGGTACACCATGGAGGAGTTGAGTTTCAGCGCAGAAGCCTAGTGGAGCACCTGCTTTGATTTCAGGATTGCTTGTTTTTGAGTGTTTTCAGGTGGAGAACTGATCTGAGAGCTGTTGGTTTGCTGACCTTGTTCCTCTAGGGGTAGGAACATCATGTTTAGGGACTTTGGATCCCTTGGATTATTGACAATTCATGCCTGATGCTGTAAGGCACAAAATTGTCTATAACAGAAGGAGCCAAAGGCGAATAAGGGAAAACGAGTGTCGTCTAATGAGAATCCACACACAGCACCGACCAGGCCTAAATCACCATGTGTCATTTGTAGAGGAGACCAATTTCACAGAGATTGTCCTTGCATCCCCCGGATACTAAGGGACTGGTCTCCTCGTTTGCACAATCCGGTGTCATCAACCTCTAGAGATCATGTTGAAAGCACACTGTCAACTAGTGAAAGTGAAGCCCCAGGACAAAAAGGGAAAGCTAGATTTCCCTGTAGACTGTGCGAAGGCGACCATGCCCTCCACCATTGTCCCTTCTTAGACGAGGCTAAAAGAGTTTTGGATGATCGTCCGGTTTCACTGTTACGACTTCCTCCTGGATATAAAAAACTCTTGCTGAGTCCGTCACTAGTTGAGAACCCAGCTGGCCCGCTCAAGTGGTCGGCTGAAGCGTCTATCATTGAGGATAAACCAACTGAATCCATACCAGACAAAAGTCAAAAGGTCGAGGCGACAGTTGACCCGGTCTTGCCTTCAGAGGTTTTATCTTCGAATGATACAATCACTGAAGAGAATAAGGATGACACCGTCCAAATTCTCTTCATCAACACAGACTCCGATGAACATGGGGGCAATCCACCCATTCCTTTATCGCAGGAAGGAAGTTTGTCAGAACCATACCCGACCGTCTACTCGGTCCCACCTCCAAGCAACCTAGTTGTATCCTTCGACTGGAATCAACTAGGAAGACCCCGTTTGCCAGCAAGCATACCATTCCGAATTATCGTTCAAATATATAGAATGGTCATGACTGGCACCATCATAGATGAGGGGGCTTCTGTGAGTATCCTTTCCTCTATTGCTTGGAAATTGCTTGGTTCGCCATCGCTGTTGCCTGAAATGAGAAATTTGATAGGCTTTGATAAAGGAACCAGTCGACCTTTAGGGATCCTTCCCGATGTGCCCATAACATTGAGAGGGAAGACAGTTCGCATGAACGTCATGGTCGTTCAAGGACCCTTGGATTATAACTTACTCCTTGGACGAGACTATATTTATTGCATGGGAGCCATCGTCTCCTCACTCTTTAGAGTAATGTGTTTTCCGCACGAAGGAAGAGTGGTCAAGCTTGTGGACCAGCTTTCATTTCCCGGATCACGCATAGAAAATAGTCATATATCGTCCCTAAATGGTCTCTTCACTCAAGAAATGTCTCAAGTCCCAGTCCATCCTCTCGATGAGCGCGAGTAATTCGGAGGGATATGACTAAAACCTAGGGGGCATGCGTCCTGGTCTGCTTCGACAGGAAAACTTCAGGTATAGAGTAGGCTTCCGTGGGAGAATATGACTAGTCCGTACCCCGTCTGTGATTGGAAGAGGGGTTGTTCTAGAATAAGATTCTCTTGTCAAAGTTATGTGAGTTGACAGACGGAGTAACTCACCTTTGTTTATCTCGGTAGACATCGCCGAAGAAGTGTTTTGTTTGCACCGCGAATAGAACAGTCTTTGGGTAACCTCTAAGAGGTAGGCCTCTCCTGATAGAACAAATGTTTTGTCTGCAAATTGAGGGGTAACTTTGAAACTCTGTTTTATACCTGGGGGCATGCAAACCTTTTGGCATGCAAGCAAGGGGCGGCTATTTATTTTTTAAATTTTTAGGACCTCTAACCCTTTAAACTCGTAGGATTAGTCGTCACCAAACTTGCATAAAGAAAGGATGTGGGGCAAAATTCTAAAAGTTGCCATTTTTATATGAGACATTCTTATCATATGACTGGCTTAATCAAGCAGTTTTAACACATAGTTCAATCTCGTTAAAAAATAAACATAACATCGAGCAAATGTTTCCACCCGCGTTTAAGCTCGTTAAAAAATGAACTATCCTCCGGTAAATAACCATCGTGAATGAAGCATTTTCAGCCATTAAAGCCTTGGTCGTGTTTGCACCGTCACCTCCACTTTTCCATTGGCCGATCATTCACCTCCATTTGATTGTTTACCCATTTTGAGGAACAACTGCGAAGAGTGATTTCACTAGCCATCCTTGTGACACTGCTGTGATTGGAAAATTCCAAACCTTACCTGGAATCAGCTACTACCCATTTTATCACTCGTTCCTCAGAAGACGAGTCTTCTTTAAGCTCTTTTCATCTGACTCATAAAATATGAAAAGATTTCCGAGTTTTGGCCTTCCAGCTCGTTAAAGCGACCATAAGTGCTATCCCTCCTCTAGATTTTAATCTTTTTGGACCTGAGGGATTATTGCATAAAAAGATCGAGCGCTTGTTTTGTTCGGCTTGTTAAAACTATCGAAAATTCATCCTTTCTGTATTGTTTTATACTTTTTCGGACTTAAGGGATTAGATGACGAAAAAGGAATTCCAGAGTTATCTTTACGTACCTTTTCAGACTCCCTAAAAAGGAAAAGGACCGAGTTATCTTTGTCGTTAGACTCGTTAAAAAGATTAATAGCGAAAAACTTGTCTTTAGACGAGAACGAGTTTCACTATTGCTAGGCTCGTTAAAACATAGCGATGGGTTTGCCCGAAGGGCAAATTATAGAACAAGCATATGTTATCCTCCTCAAGCTTGACAAAAATAAAGAGGTACTGGTCAAAAATGACTGGGGAAAAATTGGGAAGAAAACTCAAAGAAACTTTATTGGTAGCAAGTCGCTCTTGAACATGACACTTCCACTCCATGCCAGAGTCGGGTTGGGTTGTTTCATTCACCGGTCACATCACCATGGTCACGCCATACCATGAAAATTTGGGGTAAATGCTATCGATCCATCACATAAGTGTCACCGACATGTTCAAGAGAAGTCATCCAGAGAAGTCACCCGTGTCCCATCCACTACCATACATTATACTTCACTCTTTCATGACCGCCACCCTGAACCGTATGTCACCAGATTGTTTTCACCTCCATCAAAATCATTTGCTCCGTTCCGTGTCATTTATGTGGGATTCATTAAGGCCCTCCTTTGATGGATCGCTTCTTGTCGACATCAGCTTATTATCCAAGAAGTTGATCTAGGAACACCCCTTCAGTACTTTGAAGCTTGCATGCCTCAATGGCAAGTTTCTCACTTCCGGCGACAGGTATACATCAATGACCTTCGACCGAAAGATTTTGTGTGTTGTTCGATGCCAAGTCCTTTATTCACACCACGTGAATTGTACTGCAATACCTTGAGGGTCATTATCATTATCGGTGATTCCTCTCGCGCTTGTTAACAATGTACATCATTGACTGGTAATCAAGCGATGTCTTTCCATGTTCAACTTCAAAACATTTCTCACATGGATCGACTTGTACTTAGAGTGAAGATTGGTCGAGATTGAAGACCCCGGATCTAGTTTCATCCATCCGGGCTGTGATATATATTCAGGAAAAATGAAGACATTGAAATGTACAGCATTGCAGCACAGATAATCATCCTACCAAAAGGATGATGACTTCATCAGAATCATCGGTCTACCATCAGACGATTGTCTGTCCTATGTACATGAAAATGAATTTATAAAGCTGAGCATGGGAATGTCCGCCTCAGCTAGATCATGGAAACAGTATAAAAATAATGTATTGTATTGTATCTCATTATAGGTCTCCTCCCCAGCATTAGAAGAACTTCGGATCCTCCTAATAAAGCATTTCACCCGATAAACGACCTCATACTTTAGGGGGTAACTGTTATAGACATTTTTGTGCCTTACAGCTATAAGCATGAAATGTCCATAAACCAAGGGATCCTAAGTCCCTAAAAGTGTTGTTCCAGCTCCTAAAGAAACAAGGTCAACAAATTACAGCTTCTCCCAGAAGTTCTCCACCAGAAACTGCTCAAAACTAGTCAAATCAGGATCATTTTAGATGCTCCACTAGCTAGCTGCGTTGCAAAGCACCCAAATACACTGGCTAGGTGCGTTGCAACACACTTGAATGCACTACTAGGGTGCTTTGAGCGGGAAATGACAAGTGGCAGAGTCATTCCACGAGGTGGAGAGACAATGGAAGCTTCCAGAATCTTCTCCAATGACACTTGCCTCACTGAATTCGACCAGTGATGAGTAAGAGGCTCTCAGTCTCCAAGTGGAAGCAAGAACTGACAGAGAGAAGCCACTAATCAATTCATGAGCTGACTCATCCTCTTTGCATACATCTATATATGGACCCCTCACCAAGAGATCCAGAGGCGGGAATTTTGTACATTGCAGAGAATTGCTGTTGGTTTTGTGGTAGATATCAGAGTATTGGGTGATTTATGCTTTGTTGGAGGTGAAGAAGGGATTCTATGCTGGGAGGTTGATGCTGGATCAGGAATCATCGGTTGTAACTCCTCCTGGATCTTCTTGTTTTATCAATAAAACTATTTGAGTTTCTCCTACATGCTTGTATATCCTTGATATGTGTTATATTTGTATGTTTAGTTTAAATCTGATCCTAAGCTTTTTATGAACATAAATCCATGTATTTGTGTAGTTTCTTACTTCTGTGAACTTGCAGGAACTTGGTGATGCTGGGCAAGTGAGGGAGCGGATAGCTGGGAGCTGCCAAAGAGAAGAGAGATTGGATCAAAGGACTAGCGCAAAACACAGGTTGGTTCATCTTAATCATCTTCGTTTATAGTTCATAAAGGAGAATACAAGAGTAGTTTTCCCTGTTTGTTTCTGAGGTCTATGTCACAACCCTGTGGGATAGGGTCGTTCTGAATAGACACTTTTCCAGAAAACAGATGGGCACTTGTATGTGGAGTGGTTTTCTTCACAGACTGAGAAAATATCAATGCAGTTCAATGGACATTCATTCCTAGGATGCCTCCTGGTGCATCTAGGATAAAATATGGCCAAGGATATCTCTACTTCCTCTTGCTTCCTTTTGATATTCATGGAGTCCAATTGCAAGGCAAGGGTTTGCAGCATCTCACTTTTGAAATATTCCAACATATTTCCAATTTCGCCCTTGATGGATGAGTTGGAAGATGATGTACTGGCCATAGGTTGACTACTCCTACCCTTTTTCTTGGCTTCCATAGAATGGTTTCTAAAGACAATATTGATATCCTCATAGGGTTATTGGTAGATATCTCCTCCTGCTAACAAATTTAAGGTATCCAAAAGTTCTTCCCTTACTCCTCTAAGCAGGACTAGCTTTAGTGACTCAGGGTTAAGTGTGCACCTAGCCCTTTTGTAACTGAGATGGAATATTTCTTCATAGTCTTCTAAGGATTCATCCTGGCCCATGGTCATCCTAAAAATATCTTCTTTAGTATCCTTTGACCTACAGTAGTCCCTATATTTTTTGTTAAAATCCTGCTGCATCTAAGCCCAAATTGTGATGCTATCTCCAGGTAAACCCATGAACCAGCGTAATGCTGTATCCTTGAGGGTAGATGGAAATGATTTTAACTTTTTCTCATCATTTGTATAGTCATAGGTTTGACATATAACAACAAACTAAAATAGGAAAGTGTTAGGGTACTCTATGGTCAAGCCATGGAAATGAGGTAGGGAAGAGGGGCTTATATTCTTCATCTTAGTGTCCCCATTGGTTCTCTATTCCCTCTATCATTTTGGTTTTCAGCCATTGGTTCAGTATGAATGGGTTCCTCTTCTTCCTCTACCCCTATAGGTTCCTCAAATATGTCAGGTTGCTCACCTAAGGGTTCCTTTAGTTCAAAACCATCGAAGAAGAGAGAAGGTTGGCTGTTGGATGCAGTGGGGGTATTTGGAAAGAATTTTCCTAAATTTTCCCTATTCCTAAGAGGCATGAAAGGAAATGTTCTTGAGTTGGCTTTTGGAATATTTTTAGCAAGAAAGTACTTTGCAGAAATGAAATTTCTGATTGAATGAAAACTACTGACAGAAAGAAACTACTTGCTGAATTGAAATTCTACTTGCAGAATGGAAAGGAAAGAAGATAATGACAAATGAAAGAAAGGAAGCTACTAGATTAATTTTGCATAAACAAACTAATGGAAGAAAGTTGAGGACTATAAATAGAAGAAAAGAAAGCAGTAATCACATTCTTCTCTGACACCTCCCCGACAATAGCGCCAAAAAATGATGAGCACCAGTATTGCAGCAAGGATGCTGCAACTCATGGGCTACCAACTTATCAACCTGGGGTTCGTACAAACTTGGAGGTGATAGTGCTATATGCACAAGTAGAAGTGAAGGTCCTTCCTATTGTCACTTGTTCATTTGGCAAGACACCCTAGGGGTTCCAAGCTAGACTTCTATAGAGTCAGAAAAAACTTGATTCTTTGATGGAAGAAGAGAAAATATATTCTAGGAGAGCTACTCTATTGCAGTAATGAAGAAAACAAAATGTAATGCTAAATCAAACCATATCCTAATTAACCATTTAAATAACTAAACTAAGCAGAATTATTAAATCAACACTAACCTAATCCTACTATCTAAGTTGTAGAAGTAAAGAGCATCAAACCATACTAAGGTGTAAGCAAGGAAACTAAACTAAATCTATTTCCACTTTCTTTTGGTTTTTTGGTGTTTGCAATGATCAGAAAGTATTGAATGACCAAGTCAAAGCTTGAGAGTGGTAGTGTTTTAAGGATATACAGAACAAGTTTCGGGAAGGAGTCAAGCGGAAAGGTAGTCGGAGGACGAAATCAGTGAAGAGAGGACGTAACGAAGCAGAAGTACATAGGAACCGTTGGATCGATTGGGAACAGTATTGATGGGAGATGAATGGCAGAGATATTATCACAAAATATTACGTGAATAGATGGACGAATAAGAGTGACAGAAGATGAATGGTGGAGATCTTATAATGGGAGGTTAATTCAAGAGATGGACGAACATGACTAATCAGAAGATGAATGGCGAAGATCTTATTGCGAGCGATTTAGTGAATAGATGAATGAATAGGACTAATGAAAGATGAATGGAAGAGATCCTATCATAGGAGTTTTAGGTCAAGAGATGAATGAACAAGACTAATCGGAAGATGAATTGCGGAGATCCTATCGCGGGAGGTTTAAGTCAAGAGATGAACGAACAAGACTAATTAGAAGACGAAAAGTGGAGATCCTATCGCGTGAGATTGAGTGAATAGATGGATGGATAGGATTAAAGGAGGATGAGCGATGGAGATATTATATCAGGAAACACGTGTGGAATGATGGAGTGGGTTTTCATAGGCGGTAAGCAGTTTCTCGTGTGCCCTCAAGGTTGTAAGCGGAATTCCAAAATTTTGCATGATTAACCTAACTGGGTGACACATAACATGGGAAAACAACTTTTATCTTGTGCTCTCAGGAAGATATCGGTTGTGCAAGAATCTGTACGATATTGCACGAAAGCCGTTGGATCAGGCAGGGTTGATCAATGGTGGAGATCAGCCAAGCAAGTTGTCGATCGGGTGACGTGATAGCCGTTGGATCGAGGGCATGACAGATCGATGGTGGAGATTTGGAGCACATAAAGTAGGTGGAAGAATTCACGATAGCTATTGGATCAAGCTAGACAGATCGACGGTGGAGATCTGGAGTGCATAAAGTCAAGCGTTGAAATGAATCGGATGGTGATTTGTCAAGTTTGTTGTGGATCAGACCGTAAGGAGATCTACGGGTATAATCGTTTAAGACGTGATTTATTGGCTCGCGCTTAAGTATTTCGCGCTAAAGGAAAGGAGAATATGAGTGAGATCTATTACAGAAAGAGAGTGATTGAAGATGATAATGATGAAATGAACCAAGTACTAAATCAATACAACAAACTCCAAAGCTCATGTGATAACTAGAATCAGAAACATAACCAATCTACTCTACTCTACTGTAATGAAAATGCAACTATTTAAGCAAATGAACGATTAAACCATGGATCTACGCTATCATACATGTATAGTAAAGAGGAGCCTTAGCTACTAGGGTTGGGCTCTAACCCAAGAGCTTCAGCCCCTCTGGGTTAACTCAGTGTTGGCTCAAAACAAAACTCATTCTTATCATCAAAAAAATGGATTACATCCAAAACTGTCACAAGTCTTGCAGCTCAAAAATAAAGTAAAGTTTTACAATCAAAAGTCCGAATAAAAAAATGAATCCTACTGAGATCCTAGGCCTCTCTACTTATACCACTAAAGTCTCCAACGACTTCATTAAAATCAGGGAGGCTAGGCTCCCAAACTAGAGATAAACTGGTTCTTTGACTTCCACTTGCTCTGCTGCCTTCTAGTCCACATGATTTGGCTGGTTGCACTCTAAGCTAATGGGGGAATATTTGAACGAAGGGGTAGTAAATGAGGAGGATTTCCCTCCTATAATTCCTCTCCCTTGTCCCATTCGAGTTTTGACCAAGGTTTTTGCTAAAATTCCTTGCTTTTATCCTTTAATCCTGCATTACATGCACATTAGACCACAAAGAAAAATATCCAACTCTAACTCATCTCATAAACAAAATATAATCAAAAGTATGCAATAAGTTCTAAGAATGGTTGGTTTGAATAAGCTAGGAGGTGAATTAAGGACCATATAATTACCCAATGATGAGGCTCATCAATAGGTCATCCAAGAGTGTGTTGGTCATTATTTTGGTTATCATTCTATTTAGTGTTATTAGTAGGTTAGGTCATTCAAAAAGTCATGTAAAAAGTGATATTGCCACCTAGGTCATCATCATAGGGAGTAGTAATAGGAAAAATGTTCTAAAGGTTTCCTAAGGTATATTTTATTCTTTATGAAGATGTAACACTACATAATAAAGTGACATGTTACTGCACACCATCCTACCATTCAGTTTCCAAAATGATAGGTGATGTCACTGCATGAAATAAGAAAAAAATTTGATTTAAAGCTTATAAGAAAACCACCCAAGCATTTTTATTGTTCATTTCACCTTTACTGAGCATCACTCTAGCATCAAAATTACATCCTAGCCACCAAAGCATTGAATTTCATCCTCAAAATACATTTTTTGCCTCCCACGCTATGCTTCTAGCAGCTCGTCATGCTTTTGGCATTAGAGGGAAAATAAACATATACAAGGGTTCTCATTAGCATTTCCATGTTCCAACATCTTTGTGGAAAGTAATTAAATACTTGTGACCTCCTTTACTGATCATATTCCCTAGAAATTCAATGAAAATCCCTCTCTTAGGGTTTCACTGCGCTTTTGTTCTCTCAGTGATTTTACTTTGTTACAATGGTTAAAACACCTATTTTCCTTGCTCTACTACCCTCACCCACTCCCTACATACCTTCCCTAATATTTCCTTACACTTATTCCCTTCATCTCCCTTATTTTCCTAACAAACTCTAGCCTACGTTGCGCTTCTGGCAGTTTCTAGGTTAGGACTATGTTATACACATTCTCACCCCTTCCCCTCACTCTTTCTAAGAATTTCCACTTCCATACACTCCCTAATACCTATCCCTACCCCCCATAATTTTCCCATTGATTTACATAGCCCCTAACCTCTCTATTCCCTCTCCTCACTAGAATAATCCCTTTTCCCCTCTTTTCCTAAAGAAAACCCTATCCTTCCTTCCTACCTTACTAAGGTTTTACCATGCAAACTGAAACCATGGACACTGAGAAGAAAAAGTGTAATAAGGGAGGGAAGTGTCTCAATATGAGCCATCTCACACCCATGAAATCATGGCCTCATCATTTATCAAGAAGTCATTTGAAAATGCAGGTTGTCTAGGGTTTTGTGAAAGAATTCAAGAGGTACGTTGCCATGCCAGATTTACAAGCTTTTTTGCCACCAAAATCAGGGGTGATAAGGCCAACATGGCAGGGATGGACATCTTGGTATCAACATAGGCAATTGGCATGATTTTTAGGGTTTTGAGGCCATTTTCTGTACACAAGGATAGTCTCACTTAAAAATTAGTTTCTGAAGTAACGAAGATGAATTTTACAAAAGTGAGAAAAATTTTCATCAATAGTAGACCAAAGAAAAAATACCTCCTTCAGTTTATGCACAGGTGTTATGATTTGAGAGAAATGCCCAAAATATAGTTTTTACAGGAGAGTTTCTAAACTTTTGGATAGCTTGACTTCAATGTAGTTTTTTAGGGGTTTGTAGTAGGTGTTTGCAGTTATTTATGAATATATTAAGTAGCAGACATCATAATATTTCCAAACATACCACTTGAACCTCAAAAATACTTAGGGAAGGCCTCCAAATCACTCTCCAAACTTTCACTACGCTTCTGCAATTTTTCACTGCGTTTTTAGTGACCAACATCAAACTTGGATTCAGACGAAATGGAAAAGTATTTTTGAAAAATGGAGGAGGTTTCTGTTCATGACATACCTAAAACCAAAAAACTCTCTTTGTTTTTAAAAAATATTTATTGCTAGAGAGATATATCTCCATCGTTGAGCCCTATTTTGGCATAACATTTTGGGAAATTTTTTGGCAAATTTTGAGTTTTTGGTTAATTTGGAAATTTTGATGTACAGAAGCGTAGCGTGGCCATGCTGCGGTTTTTCTCAAGGAATCCAAATCAAAAATGGCTTGCACGGATGGATATAACTTTACCCCAACATCACATTCATGTACCTTATTTTCCATGTCAGCTTGCAGAATACATGCCAAAAAACATGTTTCTGCCTCATTTCTTACCCCCTCGCTGCGCTTCTAGAGTAGTCTTGGGAAAAATGATTTTTAGCCACCTTAGAGAAGTGTTTTTGCCTTCTTTAATGTTCTAAGGACAAGTAAACATCCAGGTCTTTTCAAATCTACCTTCAAATTCAACAAATGGATGAAGAAAAGTCCCTCAAAACAGACCTCAAACTTCACGTCGTGTTTATGTCAAATTTGCTACGCTTCTGAGAAAATTCGCTACGCTTCTGTCAACAAGTCAAATTTTCGATTTTCTTTGGTCAAAGTCAAAGTTTTGTGATGTAATTAATCCTCTTTGGTATTCTTGTGATGTAATTAAATGTCATTGAGCTGGTAAATGTCAAATTCATGTAGATTCATGCTCATCAAAGCTTGTAAAGTCAAAGTGAATCAGTTAGGTCTAAATTGGGAGTTGGTTTCTAACCTCCCTAGTCTTAGGTATGGTTGGAGATATAATTGTAAAAAGTTCCTATAATGGTGGATTCGACCCCTGAGAGGGGGGAATGTAGTTTTTGGTATATATTTTGCCTGATCTAAGTCATAGAGAGGGCTGGATGTTTGAGAATCATATCTTAGAGCTAGTGTACTCTTTTTTGTAGTAATACAATAGGCAATTGCAACTATTATCTTGGGATTATTGTGGTATGTTTTGTTGACAATGTTTTTCTCTATTCATCATCAAATTGAATATGTATTTTTCCTTACTACCATATCTATGCTTTCTTATGATCATCTCATGAGTCTGTAAGTAGAATTCATAAGTTATATTCTTTGTTTTGATGTGATTTTCATGCTAGTGTTCTGTTTCATCTAATGAGTGAATTCATGGTTACATGCTCATTTTTATTCCCTATATTTTCATCCATACACCAAAATGACAACCTATTTCTGTCACTGATCATAGCTACGTTGCCCCATTATATCTCTGCAATTGATCATTTGAAACCCTAGCCTAGTTCCTAGACCTATGAGCTTCATCTAGTAAATGCTAAATTCAAACACCTTTGAGCTTCATATCTAGCCTAACATCTGATTTACTCTCTAGTCACTTCATTGGCTATGAGATTCTTGAGAGAGCACTCTTTGATTTGGTAGGGCTAGCTACCAGATCCAAAGTTGGTTTGAGGTTACCTCCGTCAGTTTCCTTTCTCAACCTTGGGACATTGAGGAGTGCTAACATGAGTCATTAGCCATATCTTTAGAGAATTTTAAGCTTCCCTTTGGCTGATTTAATCTCAATTTACAAGTGCACAAAGGCTTATAATATCTAATTTAAACTCTATCTTAATTTGACTTATTCATTGCTCAATTTTCACATTTTATTTTTAGAATTCAAGATGTTGATTATGGTTGTTGGGGATTCACATCTTTAGATTTCCTCAAAGATAGAGATTTAAATTCAAAGATACAATTGAGTTATGATTGTATCCAAATTCCTAAGCACTAAAGCAGAAGGAAAACTATAGAGGTTGTGTTGTCAATGATGTTCTACCACCTTCAGGTCCAAGAAGTGCATGATACACATGAAATTAATAGCAAAAATGATGGAGTTCATCAAAATGTAGCAAAGTTTCTTTTACCTCCTAGTCAAATTTGCAGACCTCTAGAATCAATTAATAATACTGGTAAAAAAAGTTGTAGTTCCAAAGTCACACAAGGTTTTTTAGTATGAGCATGTACTAGAGAAGAATGGTTTATGAAAGGATCATTGTGTGCCAATACCAACTTTTAAGAGGAAACATGAAGGACGCCCTATTCATACAAGTAAGGAGTATGCTATACATTTTTGTGAGATAAGATGTCATTCTTGTGGCTACTTTTTCCAACTTGTGATTGACCACCCTAGTTTGCATAACACATTGTATGGTAACATTAAAAATAAAAAATTTATTTCAGAAATAAAGGAGATTGATATTGATGACAGAAAATATGCATGGAGAAACAAGGTTGGTGGAAATATGCATATTCACTATAAAAGACAAGGGGGGGCACATTCATTTGGTCCCATGCCGAAAAAATTGGACCAACAAACTATATGATCATATTAGGCTTGAGACTAGAAAATATGTTCCGAACCTGGATGTACCAAAGCATGACCTCTGCCATAAACATACTTCTTAGACACCTTTTGCAGGAAATTTGAAATCCTCAAAGGGGAAAGACATCTGTAATAATAAGCTTTTTGAGACAACCGAAGGAAGCAAAGCTCATGGTAGAGGAAGAGTTGGTTAGCATAAGATTCAATTAAAATTAGTTCCAAACTTGAGGTAGCAACGTCAACATAATTCTAGATTTCCTGTAATTAAAGATCATATAATGTTTTCTTACAATTTTCATAAGTGATTCAGGAGAGGTGGTAATCAAATGATATAGGTGGCAGATTATCTTAAAACCAAAATCGATAAACAATGGAGCCGTTTCAAACTATTTTCATAATAATTGGAAATTACTTTCATTTTTAGCGTGTCGATAGAATTCGATCCCTAAAATATTGTAATAGCTTAAGGATAATATTTTTATATATATTCTTTTATTTTGTATGTAAAAAGGGTTGGCTCTTGTTTCAAAAAAATTATATTTTGTAAAATAATGATACTTCATAGTTAATCAAAGAGTTCTTGTTTTATCTTTTCACAAAACCTGTTCCCTGTGTGAGTATTTTCATGTGCTTTAAACATATTTTGTTTCATACATTTTTAAGTTGTGTGGATCGATAGGAGATGATAGATTGAGAATAAAAATCCATTAAATACCCTGGAAAAGTTATATTCATCACTAAGCTGACTAAATAGACAATTTGTTCATATTATTCCCTTTCTACCTGAAGATTACTTCCTTTTATATAATTGTGATTTTTATGGTTGTTGAGTTGTTGAAGGAAATTTTTCATGCTTTATAGTATTATTATGGAATATGAATATTAATTATGAGTATAGATGTTGTCTGATATCTTATTAATTCTTCCATCCTCATCTTTAAAGTTGTTATTGTTGTCATGGTTGAATGTTGGCACTTAGGGTAAACCTCTGGAGAGATAGGTCTTTGCCTTGAAGCAATGAGTTTAACCCATTAGTGACCACCTATCAAAAACCCCCACACACAAACTTGACAATTGTTCTCAAAGGATACTATTTAGAGATAGTCAATAGTTAATAAGCCTTATAACATTTGATGGAGCCCCCTATGGTTCAAGGGCCAGCTTGGGCCTAAAGTAGGTTGATTGTTGTCCTTCCACAACTTCCCGGCCATAAACTCTCTATAATAAAAGATACAACAAATTATAAAATAGAAATGATAATTGGTATGAATTTTGGGTCAAGAACAGATGTATAGAGTCATGAATAAAGGAATCAAAATTAGGTAAAAATCCTAACACTACTCAGGTTGAGAATTCAGGAAGCAAAAGGAAAAATAGAAGAAGGAAAAGGAAACACATGGAAATTGAGCTTAAAGCTTAGGAGAAAGAATTGAATCTTTTAAAAGAGTAGTGAGTTTTGAAATCCTCAATGACTAAATATTATTAAAATATAATTAAAGAAAATAAAGGACAAAGGGTCTAAAACCCCAAGATAAGGAAAAAATAGCTAAAATAGAGGGGTGTCCCTCTCAAATAAGTGTTCATGTGAGGAGAAGGACCATAAGAAGTATGACAAAGGGGAAGGAACAATGAAAAAGTCCATGGAAAATATATTATATAGGTTGAAGATTTAATAAAGGAGCAAAGAATAGAGGATGAGGATGTATTCTTGAAAATATTAGTTAAGCGTTTTAATAAAATATCATGTTTGAATTCTAAATTAGAACTAGATTTTTGTGAAACAATGAGTGACAAAGGGAAACAAGCTACAAAACCAATAAATTTTATAACATAGGAACTTGAAGATGTTTTCATGGTTGAAGAATATATGGAAGATATATTAACATAGGAACCTTCAAAGGAAAGGGAATCAATACCTTCGACACATATAAAACATAAGGTAAGTAAATTTGAGAAGTTATAAACATAAATTCAAGAAATGGAGTTGTTGGTTATATATGTTAAGGATGGAAACATGATGTTGTAGGGCACTATTGAGAAACTATACAAGGAAAAGGTGTTGAAAATGTAGTAAGAAAATCTAGCTTTTACTTTCCCTTGTTCAAAATATTTTAAATTCAAATTTGTATTTCAACGGAATACTTGGAGGTAGTTAATTGAGGTAACATGGATCTTGTCACTCAATTAACTCAGTAAATTAAAGTTGGAGGAGATTAAGTTCAATTCTACATGAATTATTTCTAATTTGTAGCAATCTCTTTCAGTTAATTTTAGTTATTGTCAATTTAACTATTTCTAACTATTAGAAGAACTAGCAAAATTCAAGTTGTGGAAGTGGAACTTCAACCATACTCAGTGATCAACTATTAAATGATCAATCAAATGAAAATAATTGTTGCATGCAGAGAATTCGAGTTACCTAGTTGAGATGGAGATTCCAAGGTAGTGTACTATTAGTTGTAGCACATTCCCATGTGTACAGGTGGTGCATGCAATCAAATATTTACGAAAGGTTATTGCGCAATTCCTTGGTGTGAAATTCCTAAAAAATAGGGCAATTTCCCAAGGGAACAACACAAGGAAATAGGAGCTTGGGAAGGCTTGAAATTGGCTAAGTGTTGGGCCAAGTTTAGACAATCAGGCAGAGGGATAGAATATACACTTGCAGGGTGTGCTCAGGCTTAAGCAAGCATTGTATTTCTTCTCTATTCTATGATTAATGCAATATAGATAGTGAGGGGCTTTGAGCAGTTTCTTTCCCCTAGATAAATCTATGTGCATGTGTGATGTTTCCCTTTTCATTTATAAGATTGTTGCTTTTGATGGTGAATTAACTTCCACATATCAGTAGAGTAGCTTCAAGTTCTGTGATTTAGTAAATCTCGTGAGTAGTATTGAATCTACATAGTAATTTTCTACATGATATCAAAGCTGGAATCACTATAGAGAAGAGATTTCAATGTTTTCATTGCAGGAGGTTCGAGTTTGCATATTAGGTTGCAAGTTTTCTTCAGGACTGAGAAGATGGATTTTAATGGACTAAGGCTAGAGTATGCCCTTGAGGGAAGATCGAATTATATTGCATGGAAGGATAGCATGGATGCAATACTGGAGGATAATGGGTTGAATTATTTCATTGATAACGGTATTTCAAAACTAACAACAACTGATGCTCATAATCTAGTAGATTGGAAGAAATGTGTTGCTAAGGAAATGAGGATCATATTGGAGGAAGTATAAGACCATATTTTCTCTAATCTCCATGGGAAAGAGACTTTGAATGCAATGTGGAAAGCATTGACAGATTTGTTCTAGAATAGTAGCGACCACAGGAAATTGGCCTCAAGGACAAGCTTCAAAATATCAAGATGCAAAGGAATGAGACCATTCCATAGTAACTGAGTAGGTTCACACAGTGTCATGATGAACTTGGTCAAGATTGTGTTGTTGTAAAAGAGGATGATTTGGCTAGGCTAAACCTTCTAGGCCTTCCCAAGAGATAGCACAACTACCAAGATTCAATGAATGTGAAGGAGAAGCTACCAAATTGGGAATGCTTGTGGTCTCACTTGGTACAAGATGAGACAAGCCAGAACACGAGAGATGAGATCTCATCCAAGGGCGAGGATGAGAATAATTGTTCCTTGGATGGAAAGGCAAAGAAATGGAAAGGGAAGAAATCCAAATCTAAAGGATATTCGAGTCAAGGGGAAAATAAGAAATACTTGTCCAGAATCAAGTGCTTTCACTATCATGAATTTGGGCACTATCAAACAAAGTGTCCACAGAAGAAGGAAAGCAAGAAGACAACTTGAGGAGTAGTGGGTGAAGCCTTGGATTCATAGTTCAAAATTTATTTCACCCTCATTGCATGCATGTAGAGCACAATGATGGGTAGTGTGTGGTATTGTTACAACGATGCCTCATTCCACATGATGGGGAACAAAGAAATTTTCAGTGACTTGGAGGAGAAGAATCTCCAAATTCACATCAAGATGGGAGATGATGGAAGGTATATTGTGGCTGGTATTGGTATAGCTACATTTCAAAGGGAGTCTGGCTCCCCTCTCAAGCTTAAGGATATGATGTTTGTACCAGGTCTGAAGAAGAATCTAGTTTCCGTAGTTGTGTTGGAAGACCATAGCTATGATATGATATTCAACAAAGGGAAGGCTTTCCTGAGACACATTGCCACAGGAAAAGTGAAGCATATCGAGGTTCATGTGAAGAACCTCTACAAATTAGATGTGGAAGACTGTGCAACATTGAGAAAAAAATCAAAGAAGGTGCATAGATGATATGTTGGTGAATTATGGCATAGAAGACTTAGCCATTTTCATCATGGCACTTTGAAGATCATGCAAAAAATTTCTACAGGCCTCCCCAAAGGAGCACTAGAGTAGTGAGATACATGCAAAGGGTGTACGTTGTGGAAGTACACAAAATACACCTTCAATGATTGGGATAGCAAGGCGCATGTAGTCCTTGAAAGGATCCATTTTGATGCCTGTGGACTTTTCTCGATAGCCTCCACTACCAAGCACATCTATTATATTATATTTGTAGATGATTTCTCATGAAAGTGTTGGATCTACTTCATGCAGAAGAAAGACCAGCCATTCTCCAAATTTGTTGAATTTAAATCACTTGTTAAGAAATAAGCTGGAAAGAAGGTGAAGGCTCTCAGGAGTGATAACAGAGGTGAGTACGTGTCGAATGAGTTTAAAAATTTATGTGCAAAGGAAGGAATTCAACGCGAGTTGATAACACCCCATAACCCGCAACAATTTGGAGTGGCTAAGTGGAAAAAAAAAATTATTGTGGGAGTAGCACGGGTGATGTTGCATGACCAAAGGCTACCTCTACACTTGTGGGTTGAAGCATGCAACACAAAAAACTATTTGCAAAGAAGGAGTCCTCACATGATTCTTCGCATGAGTACACCATAGGAATATTTTTTAGGGAATAAACAGGATGCATCACACTTCAATATCTTTGGATCATTAGTTTATTGTCATGTTTCTAAGAAAGAAAGAAAAAAGTTAGAGCTAACGAGAGAGTTGGGCACATCTCTGGGGTACATAGAAACACCTCACAACTATTGTGTGTACTTTCCATCCCTCAGGATGGCAGTGGTCATAAGGGATGTGAAAGTTGATGAGGAGAAGGCAACGAGGTGTTCTCTTGAGAGGGAACTTCAGTTATAACTTGATCAAGAGCTTTTGGATCCAAAGTAAGAACCTCGGGAAGTTGTGGAGCATCCACAAGAAAAGGAGAAGAGAGTGGATAAATCCACTCAAGCAGAGACATCTAGAGAAGGAAGGAAGTCAACGAGGGAAGTTGGCAGATTGTTGGAGGATGCTAGAGAGAATGTGGGAGCAGAGGAGGTCAACAAATTGGTACACTGGCTTGGCTCATATGAGTGAGATTCTAGAGACTAAGCCATCCTAATTTCATGAAAATTTAGAGAAACCAGTATTGGTTGATGCTATGGTAGAGGAATATGATTCCATTGTCATAAACAATGTTTGGAATGTGGTCCCAAGACCAGTTGACAAATAAGTGGTTAGTTCGAGATGGATTAGAAGGTAAAGCATGCAACATACGGAAGTATATAGAAACAAAAGGACAAATTTATGGCCAATGGGTGCTCTCAAGTTTAGGGAATCAAGTATGAAGAGACCTTTGCTCCAGTAGCAAGGTACTCATCCATTAGGTCAATTCTATAACTATCAGTGCAGATGGGGTGGAAGATCCACTAGATGGATGTGAAAACAACAATCCTCAATGGAGTTATTGAGGAGGAGGTATATATTGAGTAGGCAGAGGGGTTTGATACCTTTGACAAAGAGTCACATGTGTGCAGACTCAAGCGAGCATTGTATCGACTCAAGCAAGAACCTTGTGCTTGGTACACCAGGATCGATAATTATCTCACCAATTTGGGCTTCACCAAAAGTGAAGTAGATTTAAACCTCTATCATATTTGGTAGAAGGTAAATTATTGATTATTTTTTTATATGTTCATGACTTGATCCTTACTGGTGATGAGTAGTTGATCAGATATTGCAAGGAGGACCTTGCAAGGGAGTTCGAGATGAAGGACATGGGCCTCATGCACTACTTCCTTGCATTGGAAGTATGGAAAGGTGATGGGGAACTATTCGTCTCTCGGGGAAAGTATTCCAACAAGATACATCATAGGTTCCACATGGACATGTGGAAACCCATGGAGACTCCTCTAGCAGGAAACTAGAGTAAAGAGGATGCTACTTCGGGTGAAGTAGTGTAGGCTACCATTTCTAAGCATCTTGTGAGTTCACTTATATATTTGGTGAACACATGACTGAACATATGTTATGTAGTTAACCAACTTAACAAGCAATGGTTAAACCAACCAAAATGTATTGGAAGGAAACAAAGCATGTGTTGAGATACCTCAAAGTCATTACTCAGTTTTCTCTTTGGTATAGACGGACAAAGGGAGTGAAGTTGCAAGGCTTCGCAGATGCAGATTGGGTAGGGATTCCATCACACAAAAAGAGCACATCAAGAGGAATTTTCAGTGTTAGGTCAACAATGGTTTCTTAGTACAACAAGAAGCATATATCTATGGCACTCAGCTCAGCAGAAGTAGAGTACGTGGCTACAAGTCAAGAAATATGTGAGCTAATCTAGATGAGAAAGATTCTTGTTGGATTATTTAGTTGTATGATGGATCCTACTATCATATACTGTGGTAATGAGAGTTATATAAAACTTTATTAGAATCTTGTATTTCATGATCGATCTAAGCATATCCATATCTGGTATCACCATCTACGAGATTGTTGAAAATTCAGCACGAAAATCTAGTTTTGACTTTGCCTTGGTCAAAATAGATTAATATTCAAATTTCTATTTTTGCAGAATACTTGGAGGTAGTTAACTGAGATGACATGGCTCTTGTCACTCAATTAACTCGGTAAATTCAAGTTGGAGACACTTGAGTTCAGTTCTACACAATTGATTTCTAATTTGTAGCAATATATTTTAGTTAATTTGAGTTATTGTCACTTTAACTGGTTCTAACTATCAGAAGAACTAGTGGAGGTCAGGTTGTGGGAGTGTGACTTCAACCAAACTGAGTGATAAACCAGTTAAATGATCAATCAACCCAAAATAATTGTTGCATACAGAGAATTCGAGTTACCTAGTTGAGATTGGAGTTCAAGGGAAGTGTACTATCAATTGTAAACTAATCCAAGTTGTACAGGTGGTGCATGCAGTTAAAGGATTGGTCTATGGTAATTGAACAATTCCTTGGTGTGAAATTCCTAAATAATAGGGAAATTTTCTAAGGAAACAACATAAGAAAATATGAGCTCGGGAAGGCTTGAAATTGGCTAAGTATTGGGCCAGGTTTAGTCAATCAAGCAAAGCGATAGACTATACACTTGTAGGGTGTGCTCAGGCTTGAGCAAGCATTGTATTTCTTCTTTATTCTATGAGTAATGCAATACAAATAGTAAGGGGTTTTGAGCAGTTTATTTCCCCTAGATAAATCTCTTTGTATGTGTGATGTTTCCTTTTTCACGTTAATAATTATTGTTTATATGGTGAATTAAATTCCACAGATTAGTAGAGTAGCTTTAAGTCTTGTGATTTAGTAAATTTCATGAGAAATTTTGAATCTACACATTAATTTATACATGGTATTAGAGTTGTAATCACTACAGAGAAAAGATTCTGAAGTTGTCATTGCAAGAGGTTCGAGGTTGCAGATCAGGTTACAGGTTTTCTTCAGGACTGAGAAGATGGATTTCAATGGACTAAGGGTTGAGTATGCCCTTGACGGAACCTCAGATTATGTTGCATGGAAGGACCAAATGGAGGTAGTACTGGAGGATAAGGGTTGAAGCAATTCATTGATAATGATATTATGAAACCAGTAGCAGTTGATGTTCAAAATCAAGAAAATTGGAAGAAGTGTGTTTCCAAGGTGAGGAGGATCATATTGGAGGGAGTATGAGACCATATTGTCTCTAATCTCCACTGGAAAGATACTTTGTAAAAAATGTGGTAAGCGATGACAGGTTTTTTCCAAAATAGTAGTGACCACACAAATTTGGCACTCAAGGACATGATTCGAAATATCAAGATGCAGAGGAACGCGACCATTCCATAGTACCTGAGCAGGTTCAAACAATGCCTTGATGAACTTGGTCAAGTTAGTTTTACTGTAGTAGAGGATGATTTGATGAGCTTAGCCCTTCTAGGCCTTCCCAAGAGTTGGCACAACTACCAGGATTCAATGAATGGGAGGGAGAAGCTACCAAATTGGGAACACCTTTGGTCTGATTTGGTATAGGAGGAGATAAGACAGAGCACCAGAGACGAGATCTCATCCAAGGGTGAGGATAAGGAGAATTGTTCCTTGGCTAGAAAGGTAAAGAAAGAGAAGGAGAAGAAATCCCAATCCAAAGCATATTCGATTCAAGGGGGCAAGAAGAAATACTTGACCAGAATTAAGTGTTTTCACTCTCATGAATTCATACACTAGGAAACTAAGTGTACACACAAGAAAGCAAGCAAGAATACCATAGGAGGAGTAGCGGGTGAAGCCTTGGATTCATAGTTTGAAATCTATTTTACCCTAATTGCATGCATACCAAGCAGAGTGATAGGTAGTTTGTGGTATCTCGACAGTGGTGCCTCATTCCACATGACGAGCAACAAAGATTTTTTTGCTGACTTGGAGGAGAAGGATCTCCAGATTCACAGCTAGATGGGAGATGGTGGAAGGTATAATGTGACCGGTATTGATAAAACTACTTTTCAAAGGGAGTCTAGCTACCCTCTCAGGCTCAAGGATGTGATGTTTGTACTGGGCCTGAAGAAGAATTTAGTTTCCATAGATTTGTTGGAAGATTGTGGCTACGATGTTATATTCAGCAAAGGGAAGTATTTCCTAAAACATATCACCATGGGACAAGTGAAGAAGATAGAGGTTTAAGTGAATAACCTCTACAAATTAGATGTGGTAGACTGGAAATACTTAGCACAAAAGAAGAAAAGGTGTAGAGCCGATATGTTGGTGAATTATGGCATAGAAGAGTTGGCCATTTGCATTATGACACTTTTAATATCATGAAAAAGTTTCTACATGCCTACCCAAAAGAGCACTTGAGTAGCAAGATACATACAAAGTTTGTACATTGGGGAAGTACATAAAATCAACCGTCAGTGATCAGGACATCAAGGCACATGTAGTATTTGAAAGGATCCACTCTGATGTCTATGTACTTTTCTCTACTACCTCCACTACCAAGCACAAGTATTATGTTATATTTGTGGATGATTTCTCACGAAAGTGTTGGATCTACTTCATGCATAAGAAAGACCATAAATTCTCCAAATTTGTTGAGTTTAAAGCCCTTGTTGAGAAATAAACTGGCAGGAAAGTTAAATCTCTCAAGACCAATAGTAGTGGTGATTACATGCCAAATGTGTTTAAAAATTTATGTTCAAAGAAACACATTCGATGATAGTTAACAACACCCCATAACCAATAATAGAATTGGGTGGCTGAGAAGAAGAACAAAATTATTGTGGGAGTAGCACACGTGATGTTTTATGACCAAATCCTAACTCTACACTTTTGGGTTGAAGCATGAAACACAACGACCTATTTGTAGAATAGGAGTCCTGACAGGATTCTTGACATGAGTACACCATAGGAATATTTTTTAGGGAAGAAACTAGATGTGTCACACTTCAGGATCTTTGAATCACCATATTATTGTCATGTTTCCAAGGAAGCAAGGAAAAATTTAGAGCCGGTAGTAGAGTTGGGCATCTTTTCAGGTACACAGATACACCTCACAACCATTGTGTGTACTTGCCATCGCTCGGGATGACATCGGTCAGATGGGATGTGAAATTTGATGAGAAGGAAATTAGGTGTTCTATTGAGAGGGAGCTTCAGTTGCAGCCTGATTAGGAGTTTTTGGCTCTAAAGGAAGAACCTCAGGAAGTTGTGGAGTAACCAAAAGTATAGGAGCAGAGAGTGGAGACATCCACTCAAGAAGAGACATCTAGAGAAGGAAGTAAGCAAACCAGGGAAGTTGACAGATTATTGCAGGATGATAGAGAGAATGTGGGAACACCCAAATTACAAAGCAGGTAGAGGAGGTCACTGGATCAGTACACTGGCTACATGGATATGATGAGAGAGGTTGTAGAGATAGAGACATCCTCACTTGAGGAAGTTATAGAGCAACCAGTATGGGTTTATGTTATGGTAGAATAATATGATTCAATTTTCAGAAACAATATTTGGGAAGTGGTCCCAAGACTAGAAAAAAAATCAATGGTTGGTTCGAGATGGCTTTAAAATGTAAAGCATGCAATATATGGTAGCATAGAGAAACACAAGATAAGATTTTTGGCCAAGGGGTTGTCTTAGGTTGGGGGAATTGACTATGAGGATACCTTTTCTCCAGATGGATGTGAAGACAAAATTATTCAAAGGAGTTATTAAGGGGGAGGTGTATATTTAGCAACCAAAGTGGTTTGAGACGTTTGACAGAGATTCACATGTGTACAAACTCAAGCAAGACTTGTATGGACTCAAGCAAGCACCTTGTGCTTGCTATACCAGGATCGATAGCTATCTCACTAGTTTTGGATTCACCAAAAATGAAGCAGATGCAAACCTTTATCAAATTGTGGTAGAAGGTAAATTATTGATTATTGTTTTATATGTTGGTGACTTAATCCTTACTGGTGATGAGCAGCTGGTCAGATCTTGCGAGGACCTTGCAAGAGAGTACATAATGAAGGACACGGGCCTCATGCACTACTTCCTTGGATTGGAAGTATGGAAAGGAGATGGGGAACTATATATCTCTCAGGGAAAGTATGCCCATGAGATAATTCAGAGGTTTTGCATTGACAGGTGGAAACCCATGGAGACTCCTCTAGTAGGAAACTAGAGGAAAGAGGATGTTACTTCAAGTGAAGTAGTGGAGGCTACCATTTATATGTAGTTTGTAGGCTCACTTATGTAGTTTTTGAACACATGACCAGACATGTGTTATGAAGTTAACCAACTTAGTCAAGAAATGGTTAAACCAACCAAACTATATTGGAAGGAAACAAAGCATGTGTTGAGATGCCTCAGAGGCACTACTTAGTTTGGTCTTTGGTATAGACAGACAGAGGGAATGAAAAGCCACAAGGCTTCACAGATGCAGGTTGGGTTGGGAGTCCATTAGATAGTAAGAGCACTTCAGGAGGAATTTCCAGTGTTGGGTTTGCAAAAGTTTCTTGGGATAGCGAGAAGAAGATATTTGTTGCACTCAGCTCAGCAGAATCAGAGTACATGATTGCGATTCAAGTAGCATGTGAGGCTATATAGATGAGAAATATTCTTTTTGGATTATTTGGTGAAATGATGGATCCTACTGTGATTTACCATTATAATCAGAGTTGTATTAAACTCTCTGAAAATCCAGTATTTCATGATCGATCCAATCATATTGACATCTGGTATCACCATCTACGTGATTATGTGTAGAGGCGAATTATGTTGTTGCAGTACATTCCGACAGAGGAACAAGATGAAAATATTTTGACAAATGCCTTGTTAAGAGGAAAATTCAAGTTCCACATAAGCATGATTAGGGTATCTAATAATCCATTTCTTGTTGAGAGGGAGTGTTGAAAATGCAACAACAAAATATAATTTTGACTTTGCCTTGGTCAAATTAGATTAAAATTTGAATTTCTATTTCAGCAGAATACTTGGAGGTAGTTAATTGAGGTCACATGGCTCTTGTCACTTAGTTAACTCAGTAAATTCAAGTTGGAGACACTTGAGTTCAGTTCTACATGATTGATTTCTAATTTATAGCAATTTATATTAGCTAATTTGAGTTATTATCAATTTAACTAGTTCTCACTGTCAGAAGAACTAGTGGAGGTCAAGTTGTGGGTGTGTAACTTCAACGACACTTAGTGATCAACGTGCTAACTGATCAATCAACCCAAAATAATTGTTTCATACAGAGAATTCAATTTACCCAGTTGATATTGGAGTTCAAGGGAAGTGTGATATTAGTTGTAATCTAATCCAAGTTGTATAGGTGGTGCATATAGTCAGAGGATTAGCCTATGGTAATTGCACAATTCCTTAGTGTGAAATTCCTAAATAATAGGGGAAATTTCCGAAGGGAAAAATGAAAGGAAATAGGAGCTTGGGAAGGCTTTCAATTGGCTAAGTGTTGGGCTAGGTTCAGTTAGTCAAGTAGAGGGATAAACTATACACTTGAAGGGTGTGCTCAGGCTTGAGCAAGCATTGTATTTCTTCTTTATTCTCTAATTAATGCAGTAAAAATAGTAAGGGGTTTTGAGAAGTTTATTTACCCTAGATAAATTTGCCTATGTGTTATGTTTGATTTCTCATGTCAATAATTCTTATTCTATATGATGAATTAACTTCTGTAGATTAGTAGATATTTTTCAAGTCTCCTGATTTAGTAAATTTCATGAGAAGTTTTGAATCTACACATTAATTTCTACAAAGATTGTGTGCAAAGGTAGATTATGCTGTTGTAGTAAATTTCGAAAGAGGAAGAAGATGAAAATATTTTGACAAAGGCTTTGTCAAGAGGAAAATTCGAGTTCCACAGGTGTAGGATATGGATGGTCGATAATCCCTTTCGTGTTGAGAGGGAGTGTTGAAAGTGAAGCAAGAAAATCTTGTTTTGACTTTGCCTTGGTCAAACTCAGTTAAAATTTCGAATTTCTAATTCAGTAGAATACTTGTAGGTAGTTAACTGAGGTGACATGGCTCTTGTCACTTAGTTAACATAGTAAATTCGAGTTGGACAAGCTTGAGTTTAGCTCTACATGATTGATTTCTAATTTGTAGCAATCTATTTCAGTTAATTTGAGGTATTGTTAGTTTAACTAGTTCTAACTGTTAGAAAAACTAGTGGAGGTCAGGTTGTGGAAGTGGAACTTCAACCACACCCAATGATCAACCAGTTAACTGATTAATCAACCCAAAATAATTGTTGCATGAAGATAATTCGAGTTACCTAGTTGAGATGGAGGTTCCAAGGCAGTGTGCTATCATCTGTAGCATATCCCCATGTGTACAGGTGGTGCATGCAATCAGAGATTGACCTAAGGCTATTGTGAAATTCCTTGGTATGAAATTCCTAAAAAATAGGGGCAATTTCTCAAGGGAAAAATGCAAGGAAATAGGAGCTTGGGAAGGCTTGAAATTGGCTAAGTGTTGAGTCAAGTTTAGTTAGTCAGGAAAAGAGATAGACTATACACTTGCAAGGTGTGCTTAGGCTTGAGAAATCATTGTATTTCTTATCTATTCTTTGATTAATTCAATATAGATAGTAAGGGGTTTTGAGCAGTTGCTTTCCCCTAGATAAATATTTGTGCATATGTGATGTTTCCTTCTACATGTCTATGATTCTTGATTTTTGATCATGAATTAACTTCCATAAATTAGTAAAGTAGCTTCAAGTCTCATGATTTAGTAAATTTCATGAGCAATATTGAATCTACGCATTAATTTTCTACAAAATGAACAAATTAAAACATATGGAAAAATATTGGGAAGACAGGAAATAAAGTGGAATAAGAAAATCCAAGAGACCAAAATTAGGAACATGAGGCTTAAAATAAAACTCATACAAAAAAATGAACAAAAAGGTAAAACTTCTAGTTTAGATGTCTTGCTTGATGCCACGGAGTACGTTGAAGGAGAAAAGTGACAAAATTAAGTTTTAAAGTTTTGCAAAGGAACAAAAGTTTTGGAAAATATATTTGTTGCATGAGGACATGAAAAACCTTTTGTGAGGGGGAGATATTGGGCACTAAAATACACCATTCTTATTATCCTATTTCCCTACATATTGTTTCATAAATCCGTAGTTTTTCATGCTCTTTACGACTTCATATTTTGTCACAAATCCACTATCTCAAAATTATACATTGGGGAATAATTTTATGGTAATTTTATTATTTTTATACATATTTTATTTCTATGAATTAGAAATTTAGTTAATATCTATTTTCTAACAGGTTGTTATAAGAATCTTGGATTATGTACTCACCATAAAATTTGCAGCGAAATCATGATTTGGTTATTGGCCTAAATTGTTGCAATGAGCTGATGAATAATGTGCAAGATGGAAAAGGTAAGAAACCTCATGGAGATGAATTTATGTTCATTAAAAGAACTAGACACACAAGTAGTGCATGTGAAAAGGATGGCCAATGTTGGAGGATTCCACGCATATATACAACTTTTTGATTTAGCCAAATCAAAGATTATGAAGAATCAACATGAACGAATTCTTGGACTAGTTGTTAATGAAATTAGATCCAAAACTTTTATCAAAGAATGTTACTACCAATATGTTCTCTTTTTTAATATAAGTGTTGGGGCCTATTTTTGTCTCTTTTTGACACCTTATTTTTTTTTATCTTTTATGATACCCTACTCCATTTTGACCCTTTTGATACCTTAAAAGTTTCCCTTATCCTTGTCAACTGGTCCAAATCAATGAGTGGAGGTAAAGTCACAAATTAGGCCTATTTTCATATCTCTTTGATTGATCTAGATAGATGTTAAGTGAATCTATATTCTTTTTCTAAACTTGGTTTTAAATTTACTGGGATTCCGAAGCACAAGAATAAGAACTCAATGGCATTTTCAGATTAAATTGGTAGATCAAAATTTAGATTTTTTTTTTTCTCCTGACAGTTGTTCGATACTTAGTTTTATACTTGATTCCGTACCAATTTACAGAAATTCAGTACCAGTCAATTGAATGATGTTTCCAAAGAAGCAGTGTTATCCTCTTGTAATTCTTTTAACAACAACTATAATGTTCTCTCCCGAGAATAGTACTACGACAAATCTCTATGAATATGTTAGACTGGATTAGTGATCTTCAAGATCTGACTTGTCTTACTTGAGTCTATATGATATCTTGTATTGTTTTCTTGTTTATTCAAACAGAGTTATCTTTAGGCTATGATCTCCTTAAAAGGAGAAATTAGTAGTACTACCAAGGTTAGAAAGAGAGAACATAATAGGAGAATAGTGATAGTACTGGAACATTTCAACACTCTGTTTTATTTGTATTTTGGAACTATGATGTATATGTATGATTGATAATAACATTTGCAAGCATCTATTCCTTAATCATTGGTGTTTTATTGAATAGTTAAGTTTATTGTAATAATTTAACTTTCCTTTGTTATTCAGGGTTTTCATTGATGCTAATATGGCAGTAGTTGTGATGGCAAATTCTTGTGAGCCGTAATGTTTTCCTAGGATGCTCATTGATCATAATGAAGAAAGCTCCTATGAAAATTCCATAACCTCATGTATATTATGATATCCTTGATGAAGGACTTGACGACATATGATGACATGGTTGAGATCATATTATGAGGTGAGGGACCCAAGGATTGGATACAACATAAGGATTGAATATATATATATATAGATAATGGAAGCAATGGACCCAAAGAGAAGTCCTAAGGATAAAGAGGAGGAAATCCATTAGAAGCCATCAAAAGCCATCAGAAAGCCATTGGAAGCTTTCACCTAAGGAGGAGTCCAAAAGATAAATAGGAGGAAAGCCATTGGGTGCTATCAGAAGTCATTGGGAGCCAAAGGAAATCCATCAAAATTCAAGAGAAAATGTGACAAGCCAAGGAGAAGCATATCCAAGAAAATTAGTTCAAAGAGAAGCCATCGATCAAGAGTGAAAATCCAAGGAGGAGCTGATCCAGAGAGAAGACAAAATATTCCAAAGAGATTAGAGCCAAAAGGAGATAAAAACAATAATGGAAGAGAAAAGAGAAACATATCAGAAAAATTTCTAGAATCACATCAGAGAAATCATATTGACACTCTTTATGTGTCACCACTCAGAAACCCCGACCTCTGATCTATGCTCTCCAATTTCCACCTTGATCTCCGATTTGTGATGTAGACCTTTGATATCCAAACTCTGATATGGACCTCCAACTACTGATATGCGGACCCGATTAGTTTATCATAACATATTTAATGTAAAATCTCATTCTCCCTTTATTGGAGTTTTTGAATGGGACCGCCGATAAGATCTAGTGATTTTCGAATGTAATATGCCCTGCTAACCTAATTGACTTTATTATAATGGATTTAATGTTATATCACATCCGTCGTATTGAAATTTTTGAAGCCATGTCACGTTGAAACCTCTTATTGCAATATGATTGAGGACACGATTTCTCTATCACAACACGTTTAATATAATATCACATCCATCAGAACATGTTACGGACCCGATAGGACCATAAAAACAATTTAGTTCAAATATCACATCCATCAGAGGTCAAAGTGTGTTTCAGACCTGATTGATTTATCAAAATTATTTTATTGAAATATCGTATCCATTAGAGGTTAGAGTATGATACAAACCCGATTGGAGTATCAAAACAAGTTTATTGAAATATTATGTCTGCTACATTGGAGGTTAGAGTATGTGCACAACTTAAAATGTTTGATATTCATGAAGTCGTGATGTGAAAGATTAAAGAAATAATGTGGCATGTGGGTCCTCCCATCATCTATTATAATGTGGTTTCCGATCAATGAAACTATGGAATATTTGGTCTACTATTATCAAAAGACCCATTCCGATATATTTTTAATGTTCCACCTCATGCACAAGTCGGTCTCTCCTCCAATGAACGTGTATTTTCTTTTATTGGCGAAACTCATATAAATACAAGTCAAATACTTCATTATCATCATCGATCTCAGTCATCCATTACAGAGGAGTAGATACAGTTCACAACTTGTGAAATTGAAAGAACAAAGGAAAGGAAGCAGAAGGTCGAGTAGGATTTTTTTATTTATTAGGTTAATCTTTGGAAAGCTTAGACCTGTCATGAATTAATATATAGAATAAGTGTGGGCCATGAACTAAAGGACGATCCTGTGGAGTTTCGTTTAGTAACTTAGATTAGTTCTATATCACTATCTCAAATTTGTGAATAGATTGATTCTCGGATTTGTATTACCTCTGACCAGTAAAGTAAGGTTACCTTTGTCATCATTTGAAGGGACTTGAATAAGACACTAGAATTGAAGTATTTGTGAGGTAATCATATCAAAAAAACTCTTGAAGAAGTCACTCCTGAAGTAGTTACCTCGACATTGTGAACAAAGGCTTCAAACATAGAATTTTTTGGTGTAGACATTGAGGCTTAATGCATCCTATTCAAGATACCTTGTTGAAAATATTTAGCAGCTCTTGGAGACATCATTAGAGATAATGATGCATTGTTGAAATCATCATGAGTTAACTTTGCAGATCAAGTTTGGGTAACATGAAGATTTTTGGAGACTCCTTCATGTGAAGACAAAGTTGTCATTGATGAAGTGACATGGAGATTAAGTGGAGGCATTGTTGAAGATTGACAGGGTTTATTGAAGAAGACATTGGGAGTTGTGAACTATTACTAAACTTATCTTGACAAATTAAAGCATGAAGTTGGAGCCTCATAGAGACAGGGTTAGTTCCTTTGAAGATAGAGGATAGGATTCCTCAATATGTTAGGTTTGAGCCTATATCAGCGAGAGGGTTGGAGCCCTAGAGGATAGGAGTCCTCAATATACCAGGTTGGAGCCCTAGAGGATAGGAATCCTCAATATATCAGTTTGGAGCCTACATAGAAGAGAGGGTTGGAGACCTAAAGGATAGGAGTCCTCAAAAGACCAGGTTGGATCCTGTACCAGAGATAGGGTTGGAGCCCTAGAGGTTGGTGCCTCAAAATTGACAAGGTTGGAGTCTTGGAAATTCTAAGTTGGAGCTTGGAAAAATACAGGTTGGAACCCAGGATATTGAAGATTGGTGTCCTCATCTAGGGTTGGAGTCCTACACATTATTGTATTGAATTTACTGTAAAGAGGATGGGATTCCTCATTATTTATTAATAAAATTATTATTCTATCATTGTTCATTTTGTGTTATAATTATAATTAATCTAACTGGTAAAATATAACAATTGAAAATAAATAATGATTTACCCCCTTCTTAGTATTTCCAATAGTTGGTTTAAGAGCTAGTACCTTATTTCAAATCCTAATACCTTGAAGGTTGATCCTTAGAAAAAAATTTGCAAAGCCAAGGAATAAATCCTCGAATCCTTCTAAATATGTCTCATCCTCAATGATGAAAAATGAAGACAATCATATTGGGAAAGTTCCATTATTCAATGGAAACTTTGATGTATGGAGTATGAGAATGATAAATTTCTTAATGGCTCAAGGTGTTGAATTGTGGAAATCAGTGATCACTGATAACATGATGGAATAAGAATCCAAGGAATATAATATGAAATCAATGAAAGTAATCTTGAATGGGCTACCTGATCCTATAAAGGCTAATGTGGAAAAAATTTCATCAACAAAAGATATGTGGGACAAACTTCATGATATTCACTTAAAAGGAGAATTAACCATGACTACTAGTCAAGAAGATAATGGAAATAAAGAAGAAAATCTAGTACCCATTAAGGAAGCTGAAAAAATGAGTGAAGGCATCAAGGCCAAGGAAGACCTAGAAGATGAATAATATAAAGATGAATTTGAAGAAGATCTCATGGCGAAGCTTGTGGCTAGCCTAGAAGAGATAATCAGTTTGAAAAAGGAGAATGAGGAGTTCAAGAAGCAATCATAAGATGGTGACCATGACCTTGATAACACAAGGAAGGAATTTAACCTATTCAAGATTCAAGTTCAAGAAAGAGATAAGGATCTCACTAAGATTAAGGAGGAATTTCATCAAAACAAAAAAAGCATCATGAAGAAGTGATATCCATGAAAAATCAATTGGATAAGGAAAATAAAAGGGAAGAAAATTTGTCAAGCCACCTTGAACAAAGACACGAAATATTGAACAAACTTGAAGTAGAAATTGGTCAATACAAGGAAGAGGTCTCCTCCCTTAGATCTCAACTAGAAGAAACAGATAAACAAGCACATGGAGGTGATAAGGTGATGGAACATTTGACACTCATAGAAGGATAAGTTGATGATTCAAAAAAGGAAAGAAACACCATGATATGCCAACTAGAATAAAAGGATGAAGAGAGCTTCAAACTGAAATCAGATATCAACTTGCTCAAGGCCAAAACATGTGAAGAAACAAGGATGAAGGAGGAAATGGAGAACAATATAGCAAAGGAGAATGAATAAATCTTCAAGATGAAATCTGGTATCATCTCCCTTAAAGTAGAAGCCAATGAAGTAACATGAGTCAAGGAAGAAATTGAGAAACAACTAGCTAAGAAAAAAGATGATCGTGGAAAATTGGAAGAAGATATTGTTTCACTAAGGAAAGAAGTTGAATTGTTGAAAAAAAGATTGAAAAGTTCTTAAGCCTTAGATGACTTGCTCAGCCATCAGAATATCCATTTGATAAAATAGGTCTTGGTTTATCCATTTGATAAAACAGGTCTTGGTTATACAAGTGAATCCTCAAACAGAAGTGAATCAACTCTATTTGCATCAAACAATAGAGATATGGAGAAACTAGGAAGAAACATTGATGTCCTCAATTCCAATAAAGGCAAAGAGAAGAGTCAAGATGATATTGGAAGAAACCCTGCTCCAAAAGGATGTGAAGATCATGTCAAAACTGCAAAAGGAAATAAATATGATCAAAGGCTTCTAGGACAAAATAAGTTTAGAAGTACATTGAGAAAAAATTGTGCAGAAAGTGTCAAGGATACAAGAGGAAATGAATATCATCAAATAATTCAGAGGAAAAATTTCATAAGTGTATCCCACAATTTATTTCATGGTTATTGTTATTCCTTCTCAAACTTTGGACACATGGCTAAGAACTGCAGATCATATGAAGATTCCTATTAGTTCTCCTGAGAAGGATTTTCAGGAAGCAACTATGCCCCATCTTTCATGTTTATGACTAAATTATTCATCACATTGGACATATGGCTCATGATTGTAACTTATCTTGGGTTCCTAAAAAAGCTCAAAGAATAACTTCCCAACCTGAAAAGAAAGCCACACAAGTCTAGAGAAAGAATCAAATTACATAAAAAATCCTCTTGAACTCTAAACCAACAACACATGTTGTTGATCTAATGAATATATCTTTGACATATTTTGATCATGATATTCTGCCAAGAAGAGACTGTCCATACCGTTAGGGTGAGATTATGTTTCTTAAATTTTACAACTGCGAAGAGCCCTATGAGATACTTTATGAGTTACATATGGAAAATCATGATATGAGGCATATCTCCCGATAAGATCATCTCCCAAAAGTAACTCCATTGAATAAAATCATACATTGATTGAAAATATTTTCCACATGTAGTATTTTTTCTTGTGATAAGAAAACAAAAATTAGAGGAGTTTATGCAAACAAGGGGAGATGATTGATCATCTACAATTGAATTGTAGACATTCACTAGTGTTGAAAAAAATTACAGGCTGCTGAGATTAGACTGATAACAGAAGGCAATAAATACAAAAAAATGAAGTCGATCTCAAAAGATTATGAACAAAGCCAAAATATGGAAATGACATTTGTGGAAGCAGACATCAGCTGAATCAGAGGGATATACAAGTAGCTACAAAGTATTCGAACTGGTATTTGAGTCTCTCCAAATAAGACCCAGATTGGTATAACACCATTGGAGAACTATAGACCAGAATGACAGAGGCAGCTAAGAAGCATGATGATGATAGAAAAGGGAGCACATTTTTAGCGGGGGTTGTCTAAGCAACAATGAAAGAAGCAAAAAGACAAAAAGAAGTGTGAGAAGGGAAGTACTTGGGCACCCCATTTTCCATTGATGTCAAAGGGGGAAAGAATGTTGGAAAGGAAATAATATTTCCATCAATGAAAAAGGGGGAGACTGTTATTCAAGGTTGTCATTGATGCAAATATGGCATTGGTTGTGATGGAAAATTCATGTGACCCTTGATGTTTCCCTAAGATGACCATTGATCATAATGATGAAAGTTCTTATGAAAAACCCATAACCTCATGTATATTATGATATCCTTGATGAAGGACTTGATGACATGGTCGAGATCATATGATGAGATGAAGGACCCAAGGTGAATACACACACACACACACATAATATATATATATATAGATAAGAAATGGACCCAAGGAGTAGTCCCCAAGGATAAAGAGGAGGAAAGTCATTGAAAGCCATCAAAATATTTCACCCAAGGACTAGTCCTAAAGAGAAATAGGAGGAAATCCATTGGAAGCCATCGGGTGCCATCAAAATTCATCGGGAGCCAAAGGAAATCCATCAAAAGTCAAGAGCAGAAGCGATAAGCCAAGGAGGAGTAGATCCAAGAAAAGCAATTCAAAGAGAAGGCATCAAACATGAGAGACAAGCCGAGGAATTGATCTAAAGATAAGACCACATATGCCCAAGAGGTCGAGCCAAAGGGAAATAACAACGATAACGAAGGAGCAAAGAGAAACATATCAGTGAAATGTACAGAATCACATCAGAGAAATCATATGAGTACTTTCTATGTGTCACCACTCAGAAACCATGACCTCTGATATTCAATCTCCAAATTCGAATTTGATCTCTAATTTGTGATGTAGATCTCCAATATCTGAACTGCGATATGGACCTCCAACTATTGATATGCAGACCCGATTGGTTTATCATAATATATGTAATGTAAAATCACATCTTCCCTTTATCGGATATTTTGAATGTGTTGATGGTGTTGGACCCACCAACATGTCAGGGGATCTCCCCATTAAGAAGGCCCAACTACACCTCAAACTGTTTGGAGTAGGAGTCCTAGCAGTGGGTAGTTATCTATGCCTTGACTACAATAATGCACAAAGGTAAGCGTGATATCTTTGTCGGAAGCAAGTGTGTGACCTTGCAACAAGTCAAGAGAGATGCATAGGGAGGTTCTAGCACAGGGGGGGAAGGAAATGTGCCCGTTAAAAGCCTATAATAGTATCCATCCTGAAAGGAACACATGAGTTGAAAGATATCACAAACTAGAAAGCATAATATTTGGCAATCGAAAGTGATGAGTTACTCACATATGGAATAGTCTATACATAAATGCGTAAGTTAAAACTACATACATTGCTAAAGTAAACAGAATAGTCAAACTACAATAACAACATATGCATGAAACATGCTAGTTCTATTATATTATATAAAAGTGAAAGTTACATCCATACATACAACCATGACATCCACTAACCCCAATAGTGGAACATTACTGTCAACACCGCGTGCTCCTACAAAGAGATGTACTTGCTCTGGACCGTGGAGAAGCCAAGGTTCGTCGCAATACTCTCCAACCCCTCTCTAAAAAATTCCTAGAAAAATCTTGGCTCCCAAAATCCCTCTCTATGAGTGATGAGTTTCTATTTATAACAAAGGGTGGGGTGACCCTTGACATTCCCCTTTGTGACTCTTGGACTACCCTCATGACTCATCAAATTCATTACATAACTCGTTACATTACATATTACTGTTGGTATTCCACTAATGACACTTGGAATTTCCATTTACATCATGTTTACAAAAATACATTCTCCACATATATCAATGTGGGACAAAAATAGGCTTGAGTCAGCCAGAAAAGACAACACTAGGACTTAGATGATTGTGGAAAGACCAACTCATCAACATCCTCTCTATGATCTTCGGTGACGAACTGATGCCATGCTTGGTAGTGTGCAATGGTTTCCACATATTCTTTGATGATGTCTTTCTAGAAATGAAATCTTGCCTCCATTGCTTCTAGGTATATGGATTCAGAACCTCTATCCAACTCGTCTTGTAACATGTGCAGCTTAGTTGTGGGCAAGGCCATACCAATGATATACATCTGCATGTTCTTTGGACTAACTAGAAAATCTACGTTGGTGACCATGAGCATCAAATGATAAAAGTATGCATCAAGCTCCAGTCGGAATTGGTTCTCCTCTTTGGCCTGGGTGAACGTACCAAATGACGGGATGCCATACTTTCTCACCATGACAACCAAACTCCTGAACAACCATGCATACGAAGCCTCAACACTGATGATGAGTGGCAATAGTTCTTCATAGTTCTGGATTAGACCCCGGATGTGTGCTTTTTCCAACTCTACCTAAGGCTTCATCATCTTATGCAAGTGAAGCGGGGCTCCCTTATGCCTCATTGTCCATGTATGTACATGATCAACTACGGCATGTATATATGTGAGTGTTCATGCTATCTTGGTGTAGCACTGTTGATGACCATGTAGATGGAAAAATTCCTTGTGCACGGTGACGAACCTGTCATATAGTCTCCGCATGACTGTCTCAAGAGCTGATACTTCAACAAGTATTGCTTTCTTCATCTCTTCCTTGGCGGATCCTGTTGATTTTCCCTCTTTGTGTGTAGCTGCATGCAACTCCTTAGCCATGTGATCAGTTTCTGCTATCAAAAACTTCACACTCAAGCTCATGGCTTCGACATAAGCCTTTTTAGTGTTGGCCAAGGAAGTTGGATGTCTTCACACATTTGACACAATCACCCATTATTCAAAGTGTGTAGGTGATGCATGCTCATTCGGGGTAAGAACTCTATGTGCTTGTACAGCTCTGTGCTATGACTCATCAAAGGCTATGCTATACATGTTTTTTCTTGAATTATCCTCAAGGAAAAGAATAACCATTTACTCACTTGGGACTTGCTTTGCTACTAGAGGTGGTGAAACCTGTGGGGGGATCTCAGTTGCTTTTGGCATGAGGTCAATGTCATGATCCTGTTCCGGCTGCTCCATCTCCATGTCCATTTGTTCTACTATTGGTTCATCCTATGGAGAAAGTTCTTGTTCTTCCGACTGCTCACCCTGTTCCTCAGCTGTTGCTAGTTTAGAGTCTTCACCTATATCGGTGTGGTTTGTGCTTTTTGTGGTCCTTGCACTTCCTCCTGTTCTTGTTCATGTTCCTGTTCATGCTGCTTACTTCTCTCTTTTGTGCAACTCTTGTTTTTCTTTGAGATTCTACTCTACTTCTTGCAACTTCCTCTCTTTTTGTTCCAGTCTTTTATTCTCCCTCTTTCTTTGCACTACTCTCCTATCACATTGTTGCCTCTTTGTATCTATCTCCAAATCTACTCTTTCCACAAGTGGGTCATCCTTAATCTTGTAGCTTTGCTTTGTCTGTGTGCTTTCAGAAATCTTCCTCTTGCCTTTGTCTTGCACATGTTTGTTGCTTTCTACTATTGTTGTTGTTTCTCCTAGTAGTGCTATGGCCTTGAGTGATGCTAGCTACTTTACTGACATGTTGACGGGTTCATTAAGCCTAGAGGGGTTATAACAATATCTCCATGGTTCTTCCACTGGCCAATGACACACCCTGTGGAAAAAATAATTGTACACTCTTGCACAGTGGTCCTTGCATAAGCCATGTGGATCGTACAGATTAAAACTCTTGGTGCTAAACTTAAACTTCTTGAAGTCCTCAACCTCAACACCCACTTCTTTCAAACTCCAGATCGTGTACAACCCAATTTGAAAAGGAAGCATAGGAAATTGTGACTTCTTCATCTTATACAATCAAGATAATAACCCTCTCGAGATGTGGTATGTAACCTCTTGCATGACCAACGTTTCCATGGAAAACCTTGACAACACATGCAAACCCTTCTCTGTGTTGTACATCCTGATGAAGGTGCCATATGCTGAGGTGTACCAATCTGAAATGTTTAGCAACACTTCCATTTCTTCTTGGGGCATTCAAGGCGGATCTTGTTCAAAGATCATTGTGTACAGAGGGGTGATGAAATGGTTAGATAGTCTAGCCATGACTCCTCGGTAGCTTCATTTTGAGAGAAACTTGAAATATACATTCACAACTTTCTCTAAAGGTGTCCATGCCCAACCTATGCCAAGAAACCATTGACGGGCATAGATTGCATTGAGGAGGTAGGAAGACATTTAGAATCTTTATTTTTGATCCTTGGGTGGACTCCAAGCATTGGATACATGCATTTTTAGTTGGAGAGCCAACATGTTGTAGCAGTTGAAAGGTTTTCCTTCACTCTCCAGCTAATCTAACATAGAAACCTAACTCTGCAGGAAGGTCTTCATACTCCCTTGGCCATACAAGTAGAATGAGAAGATGACCAAGAATTGGTATGCCTTCCTAAGCGTCTTCATCTTGTATATTTGGTTGGGTGTTGTCCTAAACTTTGATGGCTCTCTTACCCAATGCTTCAATATGTCTCTCGTGTTTGTGTTGTTGTTGGGAGTGTAGAATGGCGCATCCATTCGATTCACCGATTGTGGAAAATGGTACATCTGCTGATAATCTTCCATCCTGAAGGAAGCAAGCTCTACTCCACTGAAATTGCTTAGTATCATAATCTTAGGATCAGTGTGTGAGACAATCCAATGGATCACATCAGTGCACGAGAAGTTGGGTACCTACATGCAACCTTGTATAATCCTGACTTATGAATATTGACATAGACTTGATGATCCTCCAGATTCTCCTCAAAGCTACCTGCGAATATGGTGCTGATGTCTTGCCATGTGATCTTGATGTCTTTCTTAATGAACAGGTGTGTGTCTATGTATATGGGCAAGTTCATAGACGCATGCTCAACCAGATATCCAGTATTGCTTTCAACTGTGTGTTGTTATTCATCTCTCTTGGAGGCCATGATACCTATGCTACTGAGAAGCTGATCAAAAACCTATGGTACCTGGAGACAGAGAAGACACTAATAGCAAGATAATGTTAGCTAAAAACATAGAGAAACTTGAGAATTGATTGGGCAACAAAATGGTGACTACTAGGCAAGATTACGTAACATTAACTCTAGGAGGCTGGGAGACTATCATCTATAACTATGCATTGCATAGTCTTAGCTTCTAGTGAGGCTCACTGCTGACTGGAACTACATAATGTGTAGTCTAGTGTGGTTCACTGTTGACTGAAATTGCGCATTTAGTCAAGCTGGGTTTCTGGTCGGAACTGCACATTGTGTAGTTCCAGTGGGTAGGACTGGGGCACTACCTCTTAGGATTGCATAAAATACAACTGGGAGCTAGTGTGGGTAGCCTCTGTGCAATTCCTGGAGATAAGGCAGAACCTTGAATGCTAGGAATGCGTAGAACATGCTGGGAGAAACAATATCTGGGCCAAGACAACCTGGATCTGCCCAATGGCAACTTGAAAACATGAAGGACTGAGTGTGTGTGCAAAGTTGGTGCAGATTTGGGTGAATAAACATGCATGCAATTCAAGCAAGTGTAGAAATCAGTCAAACAGAAAAACCATGAAGCTCATGAAGAGAGTCACCACAATAACGATTGTTAGTGCATAAACAATGTTATGCATGTGATACTAAGGAAAGGTAATTTAAAACTTAAAAAAACACTTCTACAAGTTGAAATACATTAAAACACCAGTGGTCGCTCAATAAAACAAGGGAAACAACAGTCATACAAGCTAAAAAGTAAAAAGTGATAGAAAAGCAGCAAAAGGCTTAAAAAACAAGACTTACCCAGAAAATATGTGCCGATTGTGCGAAAGTTTCCTAGATGCCTCGGGAATGCCAGCGCTCCAAGATCGAATGTGAAGAATGAGCTATGAGGCATCATTTAAATAGATTTGGTGAAATTAAGGTTTATGACGCGCATGCCACAAATCTAGAAAAAAGTGATACTTGGCGGGAAGTTTCTAAAATTGACTTTGCATGTAACTCACACTACTAAAAATAGATCCCTAAAATCTAGGGATGCTTTTTTTCTTTTTTCGTTTTTCTTTTATGGGGAAAGTTGTCTGGCATGCAAGGAATGATTACACAATTCTGGAGGGAATCGGGCAACCTACCAGCACATGCAACGAACAACAAGTGAGGAAAATCTTCTGCGTTGTTTCTGGGATGAGTGGCCCTAGCTGGCTGGAGAGATCTGTACAATTTTCTAGAGCAGTGTTGCTGGCTAGTTCCATGCATTTCTGGAGAGAAGTGTTGACTGGCCTACTCTACACAATTATGGAGAGAAATTTTGGCTGGCTTTCTCTGCACAATTTTCCAGAGAAAGGCTGGTTGGCTTGCTCTACGCAATTTTTGAATGCAGGGCAGCTGCTGGGCTGCTCTGTGCAATTCCTAAGGGGAATACAGATTTCCCTCCAAGATTGCATAGTTTTTCCCGACAACCTATTGATCGGATGTGAACTAAGTGTTGGGTCAACTTGTGGTTGACTGAAAAGACAAGTGAGTGAACACAAGTTGTTAAGTGACAAATGAAATCAAATAAACACAAGTACCTGATCAATGCAGGATAAATACTATGATTTCGAGGAGGGAGGCTCCAAAATGAGGTGAGGGAAAAATTTTAGAGGGTGGTTGTAGTTGCTACAATAGAATGGGACTTCTGATAAGATCTGTCAATATTTGATTACGATATGCCCTCTAGACGCGATTGAATTTATTATAATGGATTTAATGTTATATTACATCCACCGTATCACAAGTTTTGAAGCCATGTCATGTTGAAACCTATGATTGCAATATAATTGTGTACCCAATTTCTCTATCACAACACCTTTAATATAATATTGCATCCATCAGAACATGTTACAGACCTGATAGGACCATGAAAACAATTTAGTTGAAATATCACATCCTTCATAGGTCAGAGTATGTTGTAGGCTCGATTGATTTCTCAAAATTATTTTATTGAAATATCGCATCAATCAGAGGTTAGAGTATGATGCAAACCCAATTATAGTATCAAAGAAAGTTTATTGAAATATCATATCCACTACATTGGAGGTTAGAGTATGTGAACTTAAAATCTCTGATATTCATGAAGTTGCGATATATGGGATTAAAGAAATGGCATATTTGGTCCACTATTATCAAAAGACCCCTTCTGATATATTTTTAATGTGCCACCTCATGCAAAAGTTGACCTCTCCTCCAATGAACGTGTCTTTTCATTTATTGGAGAAACTGATATATATACAAGTCAAATACTTCATTATCATCATTGATCTCGGTCATCTATTACATAGGATTAGATACATTTCACAACTCATGAACTTGAAAATAGAGGAAAGGAAGCTGAATGTCGAGCATTAATATAAATTTTTTTATTGGGTTAATCTTTGGAAGGCTTGGACCTGCGATGAATTAATCTGTAGAAGAAGTGTAGATCGCAACCTAAAGGACAGTCCCATGGAGGTTCATTTAGTAACTCGGATCAGTTCTATATATCTGTCTCAGATTTTTGAAAAGATTAATTCTTGGATTTGTATGACCTCGGACCAACAAAGTAAGGTTACCTCTCATATCATTTGAAGGGAGCTGAAGACAACACCAACATTGATGTATTTTTGAGATAAGCATATCACAAAACTCTTGAAGTAGTCACTCCTGAAGCAGTTACCTCAACATTGTGAATAGAGGCTTGAAACAAAGAATTGTTTGGTGCAGACATTGAGGCTTAACTCAGCCTGTTGAAGATATCTTGTTGAAAATATTTAGTAGATTTTGGAGACATCATTGGAGATCATTATGCATCGTTGAAATTATCATGAGGTAGCTTTGCAAATCCTGTTTAGGTAGCATGAAGAGTTGTGGGGACTCCTTCATGTGAAGATAAGGTTGTCATTGATGAAGTGACATGGAGATTAAGTGGAGGCATTGCTAAAGATTGACAGGGCTTGTTGAAGAAGACATTGGGAGCTGTGAACTATTTTTTTTTTTGAATATGTCTACTTCTATATTAATACAAAATAATTTTACACCGAGGCCATGGCCTCGTAAAAGCTAGCCCGAAGATGCGGCATGTTTACAAGCATAGCAGATCAATACGCAAAAAAACCCAGCTGAGTATTGCCCTGAAGAACTGCAAAGAACCTGACCATGACTAAAGCAAAAAATAAAAAAACCCCCATTGTTGTACATGGAACTGAAAATTAAGCAGGGGCCATACGGCAACCATAACAGGAAAACTAGACCATATCGATTGAACCGAGAGACATTGCCTGAAACCCAAATCTGAATACAGACTTCAGAAGTAGCTGTGACTGCAATCGAGACTGGAAACCAAAGGCTAGCAGAGTGCCCCTTTCGTAGGGGAAACTGGCGATTTGAGCTAGAGCACTTATCATGATAGTAAGGAAGGTGATAAGTGAACATTCTCGAGCTTACTGAATTCCCAAAAAACCAAAAAGCACCAACCTGTTTAAACATCATGAGAGGGATTGGGCGGCTCTTCGATGATGCGGCATCCATACTTGTAATCATCGTCATCCTCAGAGGAGCCCGCCTGATCCTTCATGATTTGGGAAGCCTTGCTTTTGCCTGAGCCTGAAGCCTTGCTCGGTTCGAAGTTCATCTGGATGGAGCCATGTCTGTCTTCCGCCAGCCTTTCCGTAGTCGCCCCAAGGGAACCTACTTCCTGACCTGAATTGAGCTCGCTAAGCTCTATGGTGACCGAGGCCATAAAGGAGAAAGTGCCATGACTACAGGGGAATTGTAGCCGAGCGGTGTTAGTCGAAGAATTGAGGGAGCTCGCTGCCATATTGTGCAGTCCTCTGCCCCTACCCCGTCCACTCCGAGTAGCCGGATACCGGTCCATGCGGAAGTCCGAGCAAAAAGTCGAGGAGTCCGTCGTGGAAGAGGAGGCCTGGCGGCCCATTTGCCCCCGGGAGCTGCCTCTTCTGCAGCTCATCCTCTGGCGAAGTTTCGGCATAACTGGAGGAACAGGGTGATCCGGGCGGCTTGATAAACTATGGAGGCAGAAAGGGATGAGGACAAGCTTGGCTTCAGCACTCAGAAGGGCGAAAGGGAGAGCAACGGACGAGTGGCTAGCGAAATTGCAGGTGTGACAGTGAGTAGCTTGAAGGCATAGCCAGAAATTCACCCAACGAACTAGAGCCCAGTGTATTCCTGGGAAGGTTCGAGAGCGAACCGCTGCAGCTGCAAAGGAGGGACTTAAGCATAAAGGAGAAACGCGAATGTGGCAAGTTGAGAGCGCCATGATCAGGAAATAAACCGGCGAAAGAGGAGGTACAGGCTGCATTAAACTTGAGCGCAGGGGAAGTTATGACCGGTGCTGTGAGAGGCCGAGTGGCGGTGGAGATCAGCCACGTGCCCACCCAAACAGCTACCCACGTACCTGTACCACAGTCAGACACCTGGATCCGAGAGGGATAGATCTTGTTGCACCAGGAGAGTGCAGTCGCATTTGAGTTGTAGATCATTGGAACTATTCAACGGACCAGAGAAGAAGGGGAGCTGTTGATCGGCCCCTTGATTAGCCAGTCTGTCTGCTGCCTTATTAGCTGTTTGCCGAATGTGCTTGAAGGAAATGCTGCGTGGAGTTTTGAGCCATTCTTCAATTTGTTCCAGTCTACTTAGAAGCCTCCAACTCGAAGCAATATTTGCAGCTGAGGATCCTGATTGTATCCAGATAGCAGCCTCTATTAGAATTTGTGAATCCCCTTCAACCTCTAAAGGGAGCAAGTTTTCTGTTTCTGCTATGCGTATACCTTGCCATAAGCTTTCAAGCTCGGCAACGTTGTTGGTATCTCTACCCATCGAACTGTGATACATATGCAGAACAGAGCCTTCCGCATTCCTAAAGATGCCACCATATCCAGCCGACCCAGGATTGCCCTTAGCCGCTCCGTCAAAGTTCAGCTTGTAAGGGTGGATGGCAGGAGGAGACCAAGATTGTGCAGACTCAGAATGAATTGAAGTACTGGGCTTGATGAGATCTACAGAGGTGAGATCTAAGTTCCAGTTGGCAAGAATGAGGCATTCCTAGGGTAAGACTACCATATCTGAGTCTTGCCATTGTCTGAGAGCTAGAGTTTCTTGAAGATTCTGCTTGAGAAGAAGCCAAAGAGTATTAAGAGGTGAACTGTGATTTTTGAAGATCCTACTGTTTCCTTCCTTCTAGATTATCCAGTAGACGAAGCCCGGAAGGAGGTTCCAGAGGGAATTAAGCAGAGGACTTTGGAAAGGATTCCAAGGCTAGTTCTTGATGGTGTTTACGATGTCTCCCTCTCTTCTACCTATTCTTATATTACATTGTGCTATTCTCTCCCACATTTGAGCTGCTAAAGGGCAAGTATCCAAGAGATGATTAATGTTCTCTGAGTGAAGATTGTAGTTGGAGCATCTGGAAGGCCCAATAAATCCTCGCTTTTGTAGGTTATCCCATGTGAGGATCCTTTGTTTGCTGAGAAGCCAAAGGAAAGTGGAGACCTTAGGCCATATGTTTGGTTGCAATACTTGGTCCCATAGTTGATCTTTTATTATCTGAATGGGGTGATGTTATAGGGAAATCTAGTGTCTATACAAAGCTGCTAGTCCCACTAAGGCTGGTAGCTACCTTAGAAACAAACAAACTAAAACCACTTTTGTTTTCCTTTATGAGAAGTAGATAAGAGGGGAAATAAGGAGACCAACCTCTGTCTTGCACTTGGTTCCTTACTTGATTCCTCTCCCTTCTGATAGATCTTTGCCACTTGCTTCTTCATCTACCTAGCTTCAAAGAGCACCTGTAGAATCAAAGCAGCATAACACTATCCAAGAACATAGATATACTATCATAAAAAATATAGGACCAGATATATATTGACCACACAAATGCATATATCATCAATCATACAAGAATGTGGAGGAAAATTTGAATAGCTTTATTAATAATCAAGAATAGAAAAGAGGATTACAACCAATTGTTTTGACCTAGCATCATCCTCTCAGAAAGAAAGCCCTTCTTCACCTCATGAAAAGCTTAGATCACCCAACACTATGATGTTACACCAAGAAACCAGCAGCACTTCCTTACAAGATACAAAATTCCAGCCTCTGGATCTATGGGATGAGGGATCCATATAGATGTTTGCTAGGGGGGTGAGTCAGCTTTTGAGATTTGATTAGTTTCATTGCTCTGATAGTTCTTGATTCCACTTGGAGATTGATGATCTCTTACTCATCCCTGGGCGAATGCAGAGAGGCAAGTGTCACAGGAGAAGTTTCTGAAAGATTCCATGATCCTCCACCTTGTAGATTGACCCTGCCATTTGTCCAATCTCACCCATCGCACCCCATAGAAGGGCTTTTCAGTATGCATCACACCTCCAGTGTGTATTTAGGTGGGATGCAGTGCACTTGACCATGGAGCAGGTGAGATGGTCCAGTTTTGAACAGTTCTGAGTAGTTTTTCATGGAGAACTTCTGGGAGAAGATGTAATCAGTTGACCTTGTTCTTTTAGAGGTTGGAACAACACTTTTAGGGACTTAAAAGCCCTTGGTTTATGGAAATTTATGATTGGGGTTGCAGTGCCCAAAAATGTCTATAACAGTTGCCACCTAAAGCATGAGGTCGTTAATCTGTTGATGTCGGGTGAGATGCTTTATCATGAAGATTTGAAGTTTTTTCGAGTTGGAAGGCGACCTGTAATAAGATACAATACAATACATTATCTTCATAATTTTTGCATGATCTAGCTGAGGCGGGCATTCCCATGCTCAACTTTATAAATTCATTTTCATGTACATAAGACAGACAATCATCTGAGTGCAGACTGATGATTCCGGTAGAGCAATCATCCCTTGGATTGGATGATTATCTGTGCAGTAATGATGTACATTTGATGTCTTTATTTTCCTGAATATATATCGTAGCCCAGATGGATGAAACTAGATCCAGGGTCTTCAATCTCGTTCGATCTTCACTCAAAGTACAATTCGATCCATCTGAGAGATGTTCTGGAGTCGAACATGGAAAGACATCGCCTAATTACCAGCCAATTATGTAAGTTGTTAACAGGTGCGAGAGAAATCACCGATAATGATGATGACCCTCAAGGTACTACAGTACAATTTACGTGGTGTGAATAAGGAACTTGGCGTTGAACACCACGCAAAATCTTTCGGTCGAAGGCCATTGATGTAAACCTATCGCCGGAAGTGAGAAACTTGCCATTGAGGCATGCAAGCTTCAAAGTACTAAAGGGTTGTTCCTAGATCGACTTCTTGGATAATGAGTTGATGTCGACAAGAAGCGATCCATCATAGGAGGGCCTTAGTGAATCCCACATCAATGACACGGAACGGAGCAAATGATTTTAATGGAGGTGAAAACGATCTATGATATAAGGTTCATGGTAGCGGTCATGAAAGGATGGAGTGTAAATGTATTGTAGTGGATGAGACATAGGTGAATTCTCTGAGCGACTTCTCTTGAACATATCGGTGACATTGACATGATGGATTGGTAGTGTTAACCCCAAATATGGATGGTGTGATGGACCCATGGTGATATGACCAGTGAACGGAACAACCCAACCCGACTCGGATGCGGAGTGAAAGTGTCATGTTCAAGAGTGACTTGCTACCAATAAAGTTTCTTCAAGTTTTCTTCCCAATTTTTCCCCAGTCATTACTGACCTGTACCTCTTTATTTTTGTCAAGCTTGAGGAGGATAACATGTGCTTGTTCTATAATTTTCCCTTCGGGCAAACCCATCGCTATGTTTTAACAAGACTAGCGATAGTGAAACTCGTTCTTGTCTGTATGGACAAGTTTGTCACTATTTGGGTTTTAACGAGTTTAACGACAAGGATAAATCAGTCCTTTTCAATTTTAGAGAGTTTGAAAAAGGGACGTAAAGAAAACTCCAATAATCCTTTTTTTTCATATAATCCCTTAAGTTCGAAAAAGCATAAAATAATACAAAAGGGATGAATTTCCAGTAATTTTAACGAGCCGAACAAAACAAGCACTCGATCTTTTTGTGTAATAATCCCTCAGGTCCAAAAAGATTAAAATATAAAGGAGGGATAGCATTTCTGGTCACTTTAACGAGATGGAGAGGCCAATTACTCGGCAATCTTTTCATATTTTACGAGTCAGATGAAAAGAGCTTAAAGAAGACTCATTTTTGGAGGAACGAGTGATAAATTCGGGTAGCAGTTAATTCTAGGTAAGGTTTGGAATTTTCCAATCACGACAGTGTCACAAGGATGGCAAACAGGATCACTCTTCGTAGTTGTTCCTAAAAAAGGGGTAAACAATCAAATGGAGGTGAATGATCGCCCAATACAGAGTGGAGGTGATGATGAGAACACGACCAAGGCTTCAAAGGCTGATGATAATGCATTCACGATGGTTATTTACTAGAAATTAATTCATTTTTTAATAAATGAGCTTAAACTCTGGGGGAAACATTTTCTTACTTATGTTTATTTTTTAATGAGCTTGAACTCCACATAAAAATTGCTCGAGGCGGGTTTATTTTTTAATGAGCTTGAACCCTGCAGTAACACTGCTCATGATAAGTTTGCATGCCCCCAGCATAATAACGCAAATCGAGGTGCATGCCCCCTAAGCTTCATTGCATTCATCTAGGTGGTTGGAATGAAGGTTTACCTTCGAGATCTTCGAAAGACTCGACTTTGATTTTACGAGATCGTAATCAAAGACTCGATTTGGAAAGGGAGTCGTTTCATTTTTAATGAGGTTGACACAATAAAAGAACTATCCTCATGACTCCTTGTTTCATTTTTTAACGAGGTCGACACGAGATAAGATTCTGGGTTCGATCCCCAGTGGAGTCGCCATTTTGTTATCGGGAAATCTAGTGTCTATGTAGAGATACTAGTCCCACTATGGCTGGTAGCTACCTTAGAAACAAACAAACTAAAACCACTTTCGTTTTCCTTTATGAGAAGTAGATAAGAGGGGAAACAAGGAGACCAACCTCTGTCTTGCGCTTGGTTCCTTGCTTGATTCCTCTCCCTTTTGATATATCTTTGCCACTCGCTTCTTCGTCTACCCAGCTTCAAAGAGCACCTGTAGAATCAAAGCAGCATAACACTATCCAAGAACATAGATCTACTATCATAAACAATATAGGACCAGATATATATTGACCACACAAATGCATATATCATCAATCATACAAGAATGTGGAGGAAAACTTGAATAGCTTTATTAATAATCAAGAATAGCAAAGAGGATTACAACCAATTGTTCTGACCCGGCATCATCCTCTCAGCAAGAAAGCCCTTCTTCACCTCATGAAAAGCTTAGATCACCCAACACTATGATGTTACACCCAGAAACCAACAACATTTCCTTACAAGATACAAAATTCCAGCCTCTGGATATTTGGGATGAGGGATCCATATATAAATTTTTGCAAGGGGGGTGAGTCAGTTTTTGAGATTTGATTAGTGTCCTCTCTCTGATAGTTCTTGATTCCACTTGGAGATTGATGATCTCTTACTCATCCCTGGGCGAATGCAGAGATGCAAGTGTCACAGGAGAAGTTTCTGGAAGATTCCATGATCCTCCACCTTGCAGATTGACCCTGCCATTTGTCCAATCCTTCCCATCGCACCCCATAGAAGGGATTTTCAGTATGTATCGCACCCCCCGTGTGTATTTAGATGGGATGCAGCGCACTTTGACCATGGAGCAGGTGAGATGGTCTAGTTTTGACTAGTTCTGAGTAGTTTTTCATGGAGAACTTCTAGGAGAAGATGTAATCAGTTGACCTTGTTCTTTTAGACGTTGGAACAACACTTTTAGGGACTTAAGAGCCCTTGGTTTATGGACATTTATGATTGGGGTTGCAGTGCCCAAAAATGTCTATAACAGGTGATAAAGGATTTGATATGCTTCCTTGGTAGTGAACATGCCGTTGGTAGTATATCCCCATCTCAATTGGTCCTTCTGATCAGAAAGTTTGATTTTCCTAAGTTTGAGCTCTTGATCAATCTCATCATAGGTTTCCTCCTGCCAGTTGGCCTGCCATGTGTTTGCCGGTCTCCAAAGTTGAAAACCTTGGGGAGATTGTTGCTGCCAGAATTGATGGACATGGATTTGTTCATTTTGCTGCATGGTTGCTTGCCACTTGGGTTTGTTAAAGAGAGAGGCAAGTTTGGGAAGTTGTTGCCAGGAATCTTCCCAAAATCTTGTAGTGGTGCCTGAGTGGATTTCCCAGAAGTTGTGTGCTTGAACAAAGGCACTATGTTGCTTGGCAACATTCCAAATTAGCGAGCCAGGGGTGGTTGAACTGAATCGGATTAGCTCCTCCTTTGGACTTCCTGGAGCATATTTGGCCTGCCATAGACGACCCCAGGGAGTGTGCGGTTTAGAGATCCAATTCCACCATATGCGCGCACCCATGATGTTGTTGCTGTGGAGGGGGTCCCTCAGACCTAGTCCCCCAACTGATTTCGGAAGACATACCTCCGTCCATTTGACCAGAGCCCATTTTCTGTTGTGACCCGAGGAGCCCCAAAGAAAATTTCTTTGAAGATTGCAAATGTTCTTGAGAACCCATTTCGGGGCAACCAAAATTGAGAACAAATACAGAGGCATGGCTTGGAGAACAGATTTGATGAGGATAATCCCGCTAGCAATGTTGAGAGAGCGGTAAGTCCTGGAGGAGAGCCTGGTTTCTAAGTTGTCAAGGAGGGAGCTCCCAGATATTTCGAAGGAAGCTTGGCTATTGAAAAGCCCAAAATCCTGGCTATATTCCTCTAAGTGAGAATGGGAGTATGGAAGAAAAAGAGTTGGGATTTGGAGGCATTGATGGTGGTGCCAGAGGCTTCTGAAAAGAGATTGAGCAGGAGTTTGAAGGCAGAGGCTTCTTGCACTGACGGATGGCCAAAGAGCATATTATCGTCAACAAACTATTGGTGAGTGATGGGGGATTGACCATGCAATGAGATGCCCTTTAAGGAGTGAGAATTAGAAGTAGAATGAAGAAGGCGGCTTAGCCCTTCGGCCATGAGAACAAAAAGGAACGGGGAAAGAGGATCACCTTGATGGATGCCCCGAGAAGGATGAAATGGAGGGGAAGGGGAACCATTTAGAAGGATGGAAAAGTAGGGGGAGGAAATGAGATTCATTATCCATTGCGTCTAGGTTGCATTGAAGCTGAATGCAAGTAAGGTGTGTTTAATATAGGACCAGCTGAGCTTGTCGAATGCTTTGGAGAGATCTAGTTTGAGAATCATACCTGGTTTTTTCAGTATCTTGAGGGAGTGGATCACTTCATGGGAGAGAATGACACCATCCAGAATCTGGCACCCTTCTACATAGCTTGTCTGCTCTGGCGAAATGAGGAGAGGGAGAAGAGGTTTGAGCCTGTTCGCCACGACTTTAGATATGAGCTTGTAGATTACATTACATAGCGCAATCGGCCTATATTTATCAGGTGTATTGGAGTCTTCCACTTTAGGAACGAGTGCTATAAAGGTCGTGTTTAGGGAAGGAAGGACCCAGTGCATCGATCTTGATTCATCCACCAGCTCCCAGACCTCTTTTTTGATGTGCTCCCAGAAAGCATGAAAGAAATTGGCTGTGAATCCGTCAGGGCCGGGTGCTTTACCATCCTTGAGCTGGGCCATTGCGTCCTCCACTTCCTGCATTGAAATAGGCTAGAGAAGCCTATTGTTGTGATCCTCATTTATGATTTTAGGAATGTGCTGCATTATATTTTGTATAGCTTGATTTCTGCAACCCAGTGATTCCTTAAGAATTTCCTGAAAGTAATCTTGGAATTCTTGTGCCATGTCTTCATGCGCCTCCAGGCGTTCCCCTTCTTGATTGTTGTTGAAAGCAATGTTGTTGTGCATTCTCCTTTGAATGGTTGACTTGTGAAAGAATTTATTATTTTTCTCCCCATCCTTAAGCCATCTGATCCTGGATTTTTGTCACCAGAGAGTCTCTTCTTGCTGCCTACATGTTTCAATTTGAGTAAGGACGGCCTGCTCCTATAGTGCATAATCCTCCGTTCTTCCCTCAGAGATGATACATTGTTGCAGAGTGTTCATTTTTTGCTGCAACACTTTCCGTTGATCAAATATGTTACCTAACTAAGTGCGATTCCAAGATTTCAGCACTTGCTTAAGGTATTTTAGATTTTGTTGAAATTGAAACATCATGGCTCCTATGGGGGGAATAAAGGATTTCCGGGCAGCGATGACCACTTATTTGAAGTTAAGATGAGAGAACCAAAAGGATTTGAAGAAGAAAGGTCTGTTGCTCTTAGACTCTGGACGCGACCACTGTAGCATAATGGACCAGTGATCCGAGCCCACATGAGGCATGATGGAAGCATGGAAGTATCCACCCAGGTGCATGGCATTATCCGACAAAAGGAATTGGTCTAGTATTGAAGCTATGTGTTGTGATCCCCTTCTTTTACTGGTCCATGTATACATACCATTCGAAGTCTGAAGGTCCATTAGTTGATTGCTGTGTATAAAGTTTTTAAAGCCGATGTTGTCCCCTTCCAGTCTTGCTCGACCTCCTGATTTTTCCTCCAGCGCTGTGATGATATTGAAGTCACCACCACTTATCCAAAGGGGATGGCTCCTGCCAGAGTTAAGAGCAGTGAGTGTGTTCAACAAATCCAGCTTTTGTTGTGAATCTTGAGGAAAATACACATTAGTGAGAAGACCATGGATATTGGTCCCAATTAGGTGGAATGTAGTTTGGATGAAGAAGTGAGAGGCATGAAAATCTTGAAGGGAGAGAATTTGAGGATTCCACAAGATTGCTAGCCCTCCAGAAGCTCCTGAGGCATCTACAGAGACTAAGCAACATCTTGTCCATACTTTATTTAGAATTTTCTCCAGTATAGCATTGTGGCTTTTGGTTTCTTGTAAAAATACTAATGAAGGCTTTTCTTGCTGGATCATATTTTTTAGCATTAGGTGTTTTGTAGGGCTATTAAGCCCTCTCACGTTCCATGAGATTAGCTTCATGAGGAACCATGGGGAAGAGATTTAAAGAACTTGGTCAGCTTGGGGAATCTTCCAGAGTCCACCAGCATTTCTCCAATAATAATAGTCCTTTGCAGATCTGTTTTGCGCCCACGTTTTTTCGAATCTTTCAGGATTTTTTTACCATCCCAAGGACTGCCTGCCTGAATGCCAAGGTATTTGTTTTGCTGTGCTCTGGCTAAAACAACTTCAAGTCTTTCTATTTCTCTAGGGGGTATATCACTGAATTCTTTCTGTCGACATGCTGCTTCCAGTTTGAGAATGTCCAGACCTCCCAGATCTACACTTTCTGGTTCCTCCTCCATGTGTATCGGTTTGTTCTGTTCCTCCTCATCTGACCTTTGATGAATACTGAGAGCTAGAGATGCATCTATCTCCATGGTGGAAGATTGTAGGGCTGTGTCTGAAGCTTGATTTTTATCAATGGAGTTTGAGACGAGGGTGCTAATTAAAGCGGACTTTGAGGGCGAGGCTGAAGGATTTGGGGGAGGCATTGGAGTGGAAGGGGAAGGATCTGAAGGTGGGATGAATGTGTGATCCTCCAAGTTGGTTTGTGAAGACAGGGTTTCAAAACTATTCCTTGTTTCAGGTTTCTTGGGAGCTTCTGGAGCAACTGGAGGTTTCTTGGCATGCTTTCTGCGACTGGAGACCCTAGTAAATCCCTCAGCATCTTTACTCGCCTCAGTTGCAGGAACTTTAGATTGAAGATTCAGAGGGCAGTCCCTGAAAAGATGGCCATGTTCATGGCACTTTTTGCATCGAAAAGGAACATGCTCATAGTCTATTGTTTGGATCCATTCAAAATCGTCATGAAATAGACTTACCAAATCTGTGAGTTCTTTGGCCAGATGCATGTGTACACAGATCCTGGCGTAGGAGGTGTATCTTCTGGATTTGGTTTCCTCGGCGACTTTGATGAAGGCTCCCAGGCTGTTGCCAATGTCCTCTAAGGTCTCCTCGTTCCAATATTCCGAGGGAAGAGAATACATGCGTATCCATACCGGAGCCCAGTTGAAATCTTCTTTGTCTGGATTGAACCTCGCTTTCCATTCACGAAGATACAGGCCTGCAGAGTTGAAGAAGTACGGGCCTCCTTCGAAGATGTGAGTTTTGTCTTCCAGACAGTTGAAGATGGCGGTGAAGAAACCTTTGGGGCCAAGCTGCAGGGTGACTTGTCCTTTGGGCTTCCATTTGGAGGCAATCCAACCATGCAAGGCCTTTTCAGTTGGCCAGAATCCGAGGAACTTGCCTATGAGTGCATGATCCCTCATATATTGGATTTGGTTGATGATCGCAGAGGATGCTTTTGGCATTGGCATCGAGTAACTCTGATCTGTACCTTTGTCTTTGGCTGCCGCATGGCCTGCAGCAGTGTCTTCGCTATTGATATTGTCAGGATCGGTGTGGAGGGCGTCATTTGGGATGGGGCCAGAACCGACTGGAACATCTATGATTACTGGAGTGTCAGAGGAGGGGCCTGATGCGGGAGGGGGGGCAGAGCCCACCCCTCCAGAAGGCGGAGCCATGTTGAGGTGATCAGTGCCGAAGTAGGACAGGAGAGCCGAGGGCGTAGTGGAGATAGGCAACAAGTTTTCTCAGGAACCCTAGCAAGGGCAGTCGAATCATCGCCTAGCGGAGGTTCTCAATCGGGAGCTGTGAACTATTACTAAACTTATCTTAACAAATTAAAGAAGGAGGTTAGAGCCTCATAGATACAAGGTTGGTGCCTTGAAAGATAAAGGATAGGAGTCCTCAATATGTCAGGTTGGAGCCTGTATCAATGAGAGGGTTGGATACCTAGAGGATAGGAGTCCTCAATATATCAGGTTGGAGTCTGCACTGAAGAGATGGTTGGAGCCCTAGACGATAGGATTCCTCAATATATCAGGTTGGAGACTACAAAAAAGAGAGGGTTGGAGCCTTAGAGGATAGGAGTCCTCAAAAGACCAAGTTGAAACCTATACTAGAGATAGGGTTGGAGCCCTACACATTATTGTATTGAATTTATTGTAAAGAGGATTGGAGTCCCCATTATTGATTAATAAAATTATTATTCTATCATTGTTCATTTTGTGTTCTAATTATAAGTGATCTAACTCACAAAATATAGCAATTGAAAATAAATATTGATTCACCCCCTCTTAGTATTTCCAACAGCCTTAGGTCGTGGCAAGGGCCCACCACTGATCTTTGTCAAGTTTGTAACCATTTTCAGTTAAAATAAAATTACATGTTAAGGCATAGATTAATTGCGTCCTTGGTTTATGATTTCTATCACTTCCTTCTGAGTGTTTAAAAATATTGTTTCAATATTTAATGTTTGATTATATTTATTTAAATTTATGACTTGAGTGTTGAGCTTATTATGAATTGAAGTCTTAATCAAATCATTGAATAGAGAGTTAACAATAGGTTTTTTTTTTCATTAATGGTACTCTTCAGTAAGATCATGTTCTTTGAATACTTATCATATAATATTTAATTTGTTTGTTTCTTAGTTAAGTTATTTTAATCTTTAAGATTAGAATTACATGATTGAGCTGATAGTTTATTTCATATAGTGCTGAAAAATGTAGAGTGCCAAATTTTGAATCTTGAAGTCAAAGTTTCAGTTTTTCATGAGTTTTGAATTCGTAATTAAATATTTCTCAGTTTGATTAGGTTCGTACAAGTGTACCTAGATTATATTGTATTGTAACTCAAATATTACGATCTCTGGTTGATACTATAATGAGAGGAAATTAATTCAACGAATAAAAAGCCTAACATTTTTTGGCGCCAATTTTCAGGGAGTTGCAAATCGTCCAGGTAACATTTTTCTTTGATAGGAGTTGGTAGATTCATGTTTGTGATAAAAAATTTACAGGGAAACAATAGGGTGGAGAAAGTACGGTAAGACATGAGTGAAGAGCCATGCATCCACTATGGTGGGGTTGCTCCAAGATTTGGTTATCCCTGATCAATTTATTTAATTTATTTCTAATATGCGTAGAGATAAAGGTAGACCTAGAGATAGTAATGAAATATTTATTCAGGGTGAGAAGTTTCCTTCAAATTTTTTTTTTTCCTATAAAGACCACCCTAATTAAGCTTGCTAATTGTTATGCATGCAACATGTAGAAAGGAGAAAGTTCAATTGCAAGAGTAGCCTCAAACAGGGAGGCACCATATACATAAGAAATTATACAATTTGGAGGTATATCACAACAAGAGAAACCTGTATTGGAAGCAGTTGTGGAGATATAACAAGTACCCATACTGCAGGAGGTGGTGATTTCACAAGTAGAGTCTACAATGGGAGCACCTCTGAGAGACTTAGGACTAGTGCATATAAGACCTAATTTAATTGAATCTTATTGCAATTGGGACACTACACCATATTCTATTTCTTTCTAATACATTGGGAGTTGGCTGCCAGGGAAGGTGAAGAGAACAAAAACAATGAAAAAATTAATGGTAATGGTGGCAGAAGAGAAGGACCTAGAGTTGGACCCGATGAAAATGAACATGAAGAGGAAACAAAGACCACATTCAAGTTCCCTATCTTGAATGTCTCAAGAAATGATACTATGGAGAACATACCTTTGGCATCTCTTCCACATTTTCATGGCATGTCTCTAGAGGACCCTGATTTTTTTTGTTTGAGTTTGACATTCTTTTAGGAGTTAAAACTATCATGGCGATGCTCATAAACTAAAATTATTCCATATGACTTTGAAAGATTCAATCCTTACGTGGTTCATGAGCCGGGGGGGAATACCATCTTTTCGTGGGATGAAATGAAATCTACTTTTCTTAAAAAGTACCAAGATTACCGTAAAAGAAGAGATATCAATGACATTTTTAGGATACAACAAATGGAAGTTGAAAGTTTACAAGAGAATCTTGAGAGATTCCTTTATAACTTTCATAAGTCTTGAATAGGTAACCTAGATAAGTGAACTATTTGGAATGTTATTAAAGGGATTAAGAGAATATTTCAAACAAACATTAAACCTCTTAAGTCAAGAGACATCTAAAATAAACCTTTTACTGAGATAGTTGAACTTTGTAGAACATATTTTAGGAGTCAAGCTAAAGTAGGAAAAAGGATTCGAGACAATGCAAGAGAATCTATAACAAGAATTACTAAACCTATTCAAGGGGGAGTTACTTGACCAGAATTGGGGAATCTTTCAGAAAACTTTAAAACGTATATCTTCAACACCATTAGTTATCAATTGGACACTATTAAGATCAAGGAAAATATAGAAGAAGAAAATGGTGCTTCGGCCATCTTCTACCCTAAGTGTAGAAAGAAACACACTGGAAGAGAGTTCCCTATAATTGTAATGGAGGTTTATGGAATTTGTACACATGGCCACCCAACTGAACAATGTTGTTCCTTATCAGTATTAAAAGCTATTTATAAAGTAGGGGTTGAAACAAGTGAATATTCCTATCCTCCTAGAAGACCACCATGGAGGGCACCAAATATCAACTCTTATCAAGACCCTAGTATGCAGCCTTATCCCTAATACCAAACCTGGAATCCTCAAACATCTTGTTCCCCATGGTGAAATTAGTCACCTCAAAATTCACCATGGAGTCAAGGATGCAGAGGAAATCCTTATGGGAATTTATATCATTCCCAATTTCTAGTTTGCTCATACTCCTAATATCAACCAAAATATGTATCTTATGCACCATACACACCTAATGCCCCTCAATATCATTAAGGATGTAATCCACCCTGTTCCACACCACAACTACCTGCATTTCCATTACCACCACCACCAGAACAACCACTCCCACTACCTCAAGGTACTAATCAACCTTCATAATAAAACAACCATTTAATTGGAATCCTCCAACACCAATGCAGTTTCATACACAACATGTACCTAATCCTAATAATATACCTTCTCAGCCTATCCAAAACATAGAACTTCAAACCTTCTCCACCTATGTCATTACTTATTTTCTTGTAAATGAAATTCAACTAATGTCTACGAAAATATTAAATAAAAATAAACCTGCAATCGTTATTCAAGAGGAGGATCCCCAAACAAAATTTGAAAATAAACTTGAATAAAATAAAGAAATGGAAACTAAAAAAAATGACGTGATAAGAGAACCACGGGAACAATTGGAACCTAAAGAACCTCATTTTCTGAAAAGATTTCTTGTAAAGAAAACTGAAGTACCTATGGAATATGACTTGGAATCAGAAGTAAGAAAAATTTATATAAATATCCCCTTACTTTAGGCCATTGAATATATACCTATTTACACTAATTTTATTAGGGATCTTTGTATAAATAAACCAGAAAGGAAGAAAATAATAACCAAACCATTAAGGTAGTTTTCCAAATTGCCGAAATGATATCAGGGTTGCCACTAAAATATGATGATCTAGGGAATCCAGTAGTAACTATAGGAATTAATGGAACTTTTTTACCTAACACTCTAGTGGATTTAGGAGCATCCATTAATGCAATGACCATTGATACTATGACCTTACTACAACTAAATAGGGTAAGACCCACACCTATTGTGTTAGAACCGGTAGACAAGTCTATTGTTAAGCTTATTGGAGTCTTAGAAGATATGATAGTAACTGTGGCTTCTTGGGATATTTGGTATATTTTATAGTGATCTCTCCAAAAACCATTAAACCAAGACACCCAATAGTTTTGGGCAGACCATGGATAGCTACTGTTGATGCCTTTATTAGCTGCAGAACTTGAGAAATGGAAATTTTTAATGAATCCCAAATCCAAAAGCTGACCATTTTTTCCACCTACTCAACTTGAAAATGAAGTTCCCTCTTGGTTAGAGAACCCATATGGAGAAGAATAATGCATTTTTTTGTTGTTAACTTTAAAACAATCAAGGGGATTTCAAGAGAAAACATAGGAACATGTCCTTCAACAATTTTTATTGGACGTAAGGTATATTGAATATCTCGTTTCCTTTGGTAGTTATAATCATTCTTTCAGTTCTAAATTTTAAGAAACTTGTTATACAGTTGGTTTTCCATCTTTTACTATTATAGCCATGGGGGAAATAGAGAATTAGGTGTTCATCCTGTTGAGCTTAGCCCTGGAAGAATATTATACATTGGTATTGATTTAAGTACATAATAGTAAGAGTAGGTAATAAAAATGATCCAAAAAATCTAAAACATTTTAGTACTCAAACATGAAGGATTCATCTCGATACCTGTACCTACCACATTTACACTAATGAAGAGATCAGACCTATTAGACAACCCCAAAGAAGAATGAACCCAACTCTCAAGAAAATTGTTAAATAAGAACTCCAAAAATTATTGAGTACCAATTTTATATATCCCATTTTTTATAGTAAATGGACATCTCCTTTAGCAATCATTCTGATAAATAATGGAAAATGGATATTTTTCATTCACTATAGGGAGTTGAATAAAGCTACCTTGATATATTACTTTCCTTTATCATTGATTGACCAAGTATTGGACACCTTATCTGGGAAGATGTATTTTTCCTTTTTAGATGTGTAATAAGATCCAAATAGCCTTAGAAGACCAATATAAAACTAATTTCACCTGTCCTTGGGGCACTTATGCCTATAGAGTTCTCCCTTTTGGCTTGTGAAATGATCCAACCACTTTTCAAAGATTTGTACTAACCATTTTTTTTATCTCATACATGACTATGTGGAGGTTTATATGGTCACGTTTATAGTCCATGGGAATGAATTTCAAGAGGCTTTGGATAATTTAGAGAAAGTCTTGATTCATTGTTAGGAAACTCATCAATCTCTCTGCAACGAAAAATTTAAAATGATGCAAACCGAAGGAATTGTACTTGGCCACAATGTTTCACAAATTGGAATAAAAGCCAATCCTGCGAAAATCGAAATAATCCTACAAATCCTAGTCCCCACTTCACAAAAAGAGGTAAGAATTTTTCTAGGGCACACAGGATACTACAAAAAATTCATTGAAAAATTTCACTAAACTTGTTGCTCCTATGTTTAAGTTGTTGGCTAAAGACGTTGATTTTTCATGGGATACTAATTGTCATAATGCTTTTCAAGTACTGAAAGATAGGTTGTCAACTACACCAGTATTGAGGAGGCCTAACTGGTCTCTTCCTTTTCATATTTGTATCAATCCATCAGATACAACCCTTGGATTTGTGTTGGGTCAGAGAAAAAATGAAATTCCTTATGCGATTTATTTTGTTAGAAAAAATATCTCACCTACAGAATTAAATTACATTGTTACTAAAATGGAGTTGTTAGTTGTAGTCCACACCATTAACAAGTTCAAGAATTATATTGTTGGCTATGAAACCTTTGTGCACACCGATCATTCGAGTATTATATTTCTCATGAATAAAACTTTTACAAATGGTAGAGTTACAATATGGTTATTTTTACTTTAGGAATTTAACATTATTGTGATTGACAGGCCTAGACGAGACAATTCAATTACATATTTGTTTTTATCTAGAATCAACATTTCATAAGATGTTGCTCTAGTCTAGGATGAATTTCGTGAAGAGAATCTCTTTTCCATTTCCACTCATACTCCTTGGTCCACTGATGTGGCTAATTACTTTGTGTCAGGAAATCTGCCAAAAAAATTATCTTCCAAGGAGAAACATAATATTATTTAGTTGAGTGCTAATTATTCATTGATTGAAGGAGATATGTACCACATAGGATCAGGTCTAATTATGAGGAGATGTGTGTGGAAAGATGAGATGTGTGGTGTTTTGAAATCTTGTCAGAGTGAGCCATGAAGTGGGAATTTTGTTGATAAATGGATAACTAACAAAGTGTTGCATGAAGGCTAATATTGGCCCTCCCTTTTTAAAGTTCCTGAAAATTTTGTTACTAGTTGTGGTGCTTGCCGAAGAATGGGAAGACCAATTTCAAGTGATGATAGGCCCCTTCAAAACCAAGTATCAAATGAACCTTTTGAAAAGTGGGAATTGGATTTTGTCAGACCTATTTCTCCTATGTATAGAAAGAAGAGGTATATTCTAGTCACCACTGATTATGTGACAAAATGGGTAGAGGCCAAAGTCTTATATTCTACTTGTGAAAAATTTCTTGTGTATTTTCTCTTTGAAGACATATTTACCCACTTTGGCATACCTAAATATATTTTCACTGATCAAGGGACATAATTTAATTCCAAGCTAGTGAAAGTTATCACTAAATAATACCAAATTAAGCATTGCAAGTCCACACCATACCATCCCCAGGCTAATGGTAAGGTAGAATCTACCAATAAAGTATTGGAGTCTATTCTCACTAAAAAATTCAGTTGCATCATGGAGACTAGGTTGACAGGTTACTAGAAACAGTATGGGCCTACATAATAACTTGGAGAAATATGACTACATATACACCCTATGAACTAGTTTATGGTAATAAGGTATTGCTACCCATTGAATTTCAGATAAGGACCTTTAGGACTATTGTTCAATTAGGGATGGATTTCAATGAAGGTCAGAAACAGAGTGCTACAACTAAATGAACTTGATGAGATTAGGCAGAATGATCTCCAAAAGACTATGTTGGTACAAGATCAAAGGGATCATTGGCATGATAAGTACATCAAAAGGAAAAATTTCCAACCGGGAGACTGGGCATTATTGTATGAAAATAAATTCAAACAATTCAAAGGGAAATTTTCAACTAGATTGATAGGACCCTATGAAGTGGAAGAGGTTTTTGACAATGGCGTAGTAAAGATCAAGACTATTGATGATAATCAGACTTATTTTCTAGTAAATGGACACAAATTGAAGGTTTATCATTGACCACTTTCCAAATAGGAATTTCTAGAAACTATCGTACAAAACTCATAGATGGAGTTGATTAAAAAGGAGGATGCAACTCCTATTGGTTCTTCAAATCAAATTTTAATTAATCGTATTATATATATATATATATATATATATATATATATATATATATATAACAATGGGCTTAATTTTTCCTTCCTCCTTAGGCCCACATACAATAAAGAGGAAATTTTTCAAGTGTAAGTTTATTCCTTTATCTGGACTTGATAGATTATTTATGGAAAATGACACCCTTGGAGTCTTCTTTGAGTATCTTCAAACTCTCTAAAACTGAATACTTCGAGCATAAGCTAACCTAGGCTTGTTAAAACCAATGGGATGGAAGTAGTCAGGGATCTTCCAAGCATATAGTTGTTCTTTTCTGGGTTTGGTAAAATATGATGGAAATGAAGGCTCCCTGGAGTTTACTTTGAGCATGTTCAGACTCTCTAAAATTAAAGAACTATGTGGTGAGACTAACCCAAGCTTGTTAAAACTTGGATGGGATAGTGGTAGTTAGGGATATACCAAGTAGAGAATTGTTCTTTTCCAGACTTGGTAGAACAATTATGGGAAGGAAACTTGTGGAGTCTTCTTTGGCATGTTTCAGACCCTCTAAAATTTAAATTCCACCAGGAAGTAACTATTTCAGGCTTGGTTCAAAATCCATGGAATAGTGGTTCCAAAATTTGGTTTAAAGCAACAAATCTTAATGTCAGTTTGATTCTCAAGTTAGATGTTTTTTATGTAGTTGATTTTCCAGATCAGTTCCAAGCTAATTCGAATGTAAAATCCTTTACTCCAATAAGTTGTGCTTCATAGTTTCTATTCCAGCATAGTTTCAGTGGTTTGGTACCTATTTTGCTGCTAAATTTATTTACAATACCTAAACAACTCCAATATTTTGGTACTCAATTCGGTACTTAAACATTATCTACAAGTTTTGAGTACTTAACCAATTCAGTATTATAGGTTTCATTGATTATGTTTGTGTCAGCATCAAATTCAAAAATTGAGAAGCATCGGTTTGTCCACATCAAATTCAACAATTAAAGAACATTGACATTAACTTTTGATAATGTTAAGAGTATTTTATCACTCATTTCTTTTGAATTACACAGTCAAAGTGAAGGTATGGATGAACTTTCATTTATTTAGGTTGATGCAAAGAATGTGGATGATAGAGTCTAACTAGTGATCTTGAACTCCATTCATTTAAATTATGTGCCATTATGATTAAATATATTACTTTCCTTACACCACTGAAATGAAATTTTGAATTGTCATGTCCATCAACAAATCATGATTACCAATTTCTTGTTATTATACATGAATTGTTGTTTTCACCCATATTTTTTTATAAACCCTATTCTCATCATAATTTATAAAAAAACGTGTCTGCCCCTTTCTATTTTAATCCCATTTGTATACTATGAATTCGTAAAATACTAGAATGAGATGCCTTCTACTCCCAATTTCATAGCTTAATTGTGTTCAACGTAGTGGCTTCTTAATTTCTTGTTAAGCCTTGAAACAATTTTATCACCGACATGGGGGTGGATAGGCATGATCCTTCCTTTACTCAATTCATTACTAGTATTGAGTACATCACATGAAAAGCTAATTTTGAAGAGAAAGGGTTTCCTACAGAAATTTCAAGGGCATAATGACAGGGTCACCATGGAGTTTGCACATAATTTCAATAGGAAGCCAGTGAAAACTGGAGATCTTGAATTTGAAATAATAGATGCATTAATGGACAAGGTATTGAGGTTATCTCTGAGCGGTGAAAATTATTTCATGGGGTTCCAGTTCTATTGGACGGAGTGCTCGAAATTTATTAATCTTGCATATAAACATGTCAAATGGACCAGAGGAGTCCCTAGGAGTTTTATTGTAGAAGAATGGTGGCCACTTCTGATAGCATTGCATGGAATTTTGACTTGTGAAGGGAGGTATATAGTTACATTCCTTTACCGTATAAGGGTTCTTCTACATTTCACACATGGTCTTGATATAAATTTCCATTTCTTCCTTTGAAAGTCTACAAAAAGTTGTTAGGAATGTTTAATCAACCTCCAAAAGAGCATAAAATAGCATATTCCATTACAAACTCATTAAGATGGTTATTGTTTATGAATTGGTAGAAGGAAAAGATACTTGAGAAAAAATTTTGACTAGAAAATTTCCTAGAGAAGGAAATCAAATCAAGTTGAAACAAAGAACAATTAGTCTGAAATCAAAGAATTTATGCAAAGGATCTAAGGCCCCTATTAAATCACTTACCAGACAAGTTGAGCAGCCTATATAGAAACCAAAATCAAAGGGAACTGAAGGGAATGCAGTGAAACCTCCAGATGGGTTCTCCTTGAGAAACCATAGCCTTATTCAAGATAAAGAAGCCCCGTCATCCCAAGAAAATAAAAATAAAAGGGTACCCAAACAAAGTTTATACATAGATATCTAGGTGGTGGGCTCCAGTATTGCAACAATAATGTTGCAACTGTTGGGACTCCCTTCTTTACTTTTATCAACCCGGTAGTTCGTAACAAACTTGGAAGCGACGGTGATATATGCATAAGTACTAGCTCTTGCTGCAGCTGCCACTTGGTCAGTTGGCACAAGTCCGCTAGGAGCTTAAGCCAACTTCTATGAGCTCTGAGAAGAAGCTTTTTAACTAATGGACGAAAGCTAACTCAAACAAGGCTAATCTACTTGCAGAAAGAAACTGGAAAGCTGAAAGGAAACGTAAACCCTAGCAAACCCTAATTTTCCCAGCTAACCCTACTGATGCAAGAAAGAGGATGCAAGCTACTGAAAGAGACGCCATTGACTTCTAGGAAGGTAAGATGCATGTGTCTAAGCTACTTCTACAGTAACATCTGAAAAAAAACATCTTTTTGTATTTTTGAACAAGTTGTCAGAATTATCATGCATGTGCTTTTAACTGGTTTTTTACTATGCAGATGTGGATTGGCGAGAGGAAATGCTTGCAGAAGGTTGGGAAGGTTCGAAGAGGGCCTAAGGGGTCCCTAGCACCCTTCCAGAGAGTTTCAAAACGTTTGGCTATCAAGAAACCGCTCTTGTGAGCTTCTATAGGAAGTCTGTAGGGGTTCTACAGGATGTTCTGTAATTTCTACAGGATGTTCCAAAAAGAGGTTTTTGGAGGGTGGATGGAGAGAGAAGGGTGAAGGAGTGAGTATGGAGGTAGGATAAGGGTGTGAGGAGGTCCAAGACTTGGTGGATGGAACTGAGGAGAGATGAGGATGGCTGTATTTGTTCAAGGAGGAGTGGAGTAATGTTGCACAAAAATATGGAAACTAGGTCAAGGTGTAGCAAATGTGAGGCAAGAATCATAGTTAGGAGGATGGAGTAGATGGGATTGATGGAGAGGTGTTACAGGTGCTCTGCAAGTTACTTCTCAAACTGAACAAACAATGACTTGAAAAACCAATGACCTAGCTACTTTATTCTAATCTGGCCCAAGTAACAGCAAAGGAAATGAACAGAAGTTTATTTGCAATGAAATCACGTGAAATAGTTATGAAAACTGAACAATCATGAATCTGAATGCTTAACCACAACTGGTATCAACTTCTGCAAATGAGAATCTAACACTAATGATTGCATGGTGAGGCAATGACAATGTTTTTGTTGGTAGCAAGGTTACCTTTGTCCCAGCTCATGATCCCACTGAGGGAGAGGTGAGATCAGAGGTCCTTGATGGCCTTTTTCTGAATATTTTCCTCGTTAATAACCTATCAACTCAATCTAAACATAAAGATCCTTTCTAACCATCAACAATGACCTAGATAACTAGCAAGATTTTAATATACTTAACATAAATTATTTTGCAAAGGCATAAGAATCAAATAACAGTACATAAAGGAAGCCTTGGCACTTGGGTTGGGCCCAACCCCAAGAGCTACAGGCTCCTAAAGAAAACTCAGAACTGATGCCAAGTAAATTTTCTCTTCATTCCTCAAAAATAGTCATGTCACAAGAAAGTTATACAGCATTAGCTACAAAAATGAGCTGAAACAATGATAGCACTATAGTGCAAAACCCAACAGTTCCAAAAAAGTAAACTACGAAGGCTGAAGCCTTCCTATTTATGCCCTACGAGGGTCCTAGCAACCCTTCTTAACTCAAGGGGCTTAGCTGTTCAAACTGCCAGTAAACAGTCACTCTTCACAAAGCTACTTGGCTGCCTTTAGGATTCGTTTTGGTGGCCTGCTGAGCTCTGAGTTGAGGGTGAAGATTTCGAGGAAGGGCCATTTAATGCAAGAGACAACCTTCCTACAAATCCTCACCCTTTCTCCCTCATGCTTGGCTGTCACCTGGCTCATAATTGCTTGGCTTTGCTCCAAAATTTGTCCAAAAAACCTGAAATAACCACGTATTAGCCTCCTTGGTAAAGTGACCACCCTTATTCGTTCAAATAACATAAACATACTCAAAAAACATGAATAATCTATGAAAAATGGTGGATTGATGAAGAACATTAGGCAAAATGAGCCCAATAAGTTACCCATTTTTGGGGCTCATCATCACCCCCCTGCTAAATGGGTTGCTCATCCTCTGAGAAACTAATCTAGCTCATCATCCTTTATAGCTTTGACCACCTCCCTCACGTCCCAGGCCTCTGCGGTGATATATTCTTCCCAGTCATGAAATCCTACTTTCCTTTCCACTTCCTCCCACTGTTCATTTTCCTCCTCTTCCTTAACTCTTTCTAGAAATCCCAAAAGCAAGGGGGGACTGAATTTCAGGCCAATCCAATTGGCCTATAGATTTTGCATCAACTATTTGTTGAGAGATACCCTTGCCAAGGCCTCCCTCATCCTGGTGGGAGAATGGTATTCCCTTATCTTCAAGCTGTGAGGCAGTGTGTTCCACTGCCTTGTGCAGGCATGAAGGCAGTTATCCCCCAACAGTCTCTCCATGTCCTCAAAGTGGGCAATAGCTTGAGCCCGTTGCTCAATGTATTCTGGTAAATCTTGAGGGCTATTGGCCAACTGCTGGTGGGTGTTTATCACTAGTGAGGGGTCATCCGACTCTGCTCTGATCATTAGTGGCTCACTGAGTTCTCTGTTCATAATACTGCAGACCTCTGCTGCTCTTTTTTCCTCATGATTCATCCAAGAGGCCATGGCCATAAGTTGGACATCTCCTATCATAGTGTTGGGATCCCATGCATTCATGTTTGGAAGGGCTAAATTGTGAAAATAAAACTCTGCTAATTTAGCCTTGTCCTATGATGAACTACTGTCACATAAAGCCACAAATTGATGATAATTTTGAAATGGAGTGATGCCCCTTTGGGCCAAGGTGTTAATCTAAAACTGCAACCACTGATCCTTAAGGTATAGGGTGTATGATTTGGTAGGTTGCCTACACTGCAGAGCTTCCATCACCCAGCTGGCCATGCAGGCCAGTTGGGCCTCCTTTTCTTGTACTTGTTGTTTAAGAGACTGTATCTCCTGGCCTACTTGCAAGTCTCTCTCCTCTAGTTGTCTAGTTAGTGTCTCAATTTCAGCCTACAACCCATATCTTCTCTATTGTTCATCAGGGGTTTCTTTGTCTATTGTGGCCTTCTCCTGTTGCTATTGTTCTCCCAAGATGTGAGGCCTGTCTTCCTTCTTCTATCCCTGTAGTTATAGTTGTTGCTTAAGGAGCTCATTTTCTTCCTGTAGCTTGGCCCGCTGGCTACTTTCCACATGCCGTACCATAGCCAATTCCTTTCTCACATCTTTGAGTTGTTCCTCCAGGGGACCTATATCTGCCACACCCTTGGACTTAGCGATCTTCATCCAAGTGTGGGTCCTCACTCTCTCTTCTTCTAGTGCAAGAAAAAGTGGCACTGTGAATTTTTGGGGAATGATCTTTCCGGCCTCTAAGAAGTTATAGTAGGAGCCCAAGCTGGGCTGGTGGCTAGGTTCCACAATGTTCTCCACCTTTTCTTCCTCTTGTGGTGATTTAGCTGCCTCTCCTTCCATTTCTTCGGTCTCCTTTAGCCTAGCCAGTGTTTCCTGTAGAACAGTATTAACATCCTGTAGAGAGGCCTTTGTGTCCAACATTTTCATTCTTTCTCTCCAGGTGGATGTCTTCGGGCTTCCCCATTCATAGGTGATGGATGCCCTTGAGGGAGACCTCTCCTTTTGTGTAGCTGGGGTGTCTACAATCGTGATTGGATCTTTTGACGGTGGCTCGGGTCTGCCTGTTTTTATCCGCATGCTCCTTCTTGTCTTAAAATACATGGAAGGCTCCCTCTTTCGCTTCCCTTTTTTCTTTGGAGATGTGCTTAGGGTAGCCAGCACATCTTCTGCCTCCCTAGCTAAAATCTCAGGTGATTTTTCCTTTTGCTGCCCTGTTTCCATGCTTCCTGTAGAAAGTCCTGTGTCGACTACTTTCTGGCTTCCTGTAGAAACTGTTTTCTAGCTTCTTGTAGAAACTGTCTTCACTGTTTCGGTCTGCTTGGCTGGATGTGTCTTTCCTTTTAATTTTCGTGTGGTTGCCTTGGTTGTGCCCTCCTTTGTTTGGACTTTTTCAATCCTCTCTTCTCTACTCTGCGATCGTTTCTCCCTTGGTGTTTGTGCCTTTGTCCCACCCACAGTTTTGGGCTCAACAACTTGGCCTTTCCCTCGTTTCTCTTCTTGTTCTTTCTGTGGTGGTCTGTCCTGTGTTTCGTTACCACTGGCCTTCTCTTCTGCCTCAGTGTGTTCCCTTTCTTCACTACTGGATGAAGTTAGTTCCTCGGCTAGAATTCGAATATCATCATCCTTGGACATGTTGTGGAAAATCTCCCAGGAGAGAGGGATATTGTAGGTATGGAGGGCATCTTCTACTAGAAGCTTGATAAGGCCATGATGGGCTAGCTGATCTGGTGTCCCTTCCTTCAATTTTGTGCCACACTAAATTAATGATTTTAGGAGGAAATAGGGGATGCTTAACTTCTGTTCTGGAGGTAAATTCATCCCATGTCTGAGTTCACTCAGCAGCCGGAAGTGATAGTCGTAGACAATACTGAACCGCCCCTCACAGGTAATGTATTTCATGATCTGAAGACTGGCCTCGCTCCAAAAAGGATGTAGGCTGGCTCTCTAGACCCCATTCTTGTCTTCTGCAAACTATTCCTCTGGTAGGAAGAATTCTTTCTTGGCTTTTTGGCGCAATTCCCTCTCCTCTTTGCTCCAGGGTATCCCCAATGGCATATTAGTAACTCGACTAATGAGTTATGGGGTAAGCTTTAGGGTCAACCCTCTGAAATTCACAGTGGCCAGTGTCTTTGATTTAGGTTGTAGGGACATTAAGAATTCCTCCGTTATCTCATCATCATGACCTTGAATTCTATCAAAAAAGGTCATCCAATTGGCGCGGCTGAAGAGGTTCACCACTTCAGGATGTTCATGCAATTTTCTGGAATCTGAGGGTTCCTTCCTAATAAACCCCCCTGGCATGGTGAGAGTGCTCTATTTTGGTTTTTGCTCTAATCAGAAAGGGGAATTCTGTTTATGGTTTCCTCCCTTGAACTTCAAGGAAAGATCTCTCAGGTGTTTAAATTTTTAACCTGCATCAATTCCCTGGTTCTAAAACTTTTGTTGCCCAAAACTCGGTTGTCCGTATGTAAAAGGAAGAATCAGGTTTTCACAGACAGGGCATATAGCTCAATTTTCATCCTTAGCATACATACAATTATGAAAATTCAACTACTTCATATGCAGGTTAGCCCTCACGGTTCTTCATCTTTTTTCAGGAGCAATTTTTTTATCAGGGACCATGGAGGAGAGTTTTGACATAGAACCGACTGAGTAATTCCGAGCAACACACAGGCAAACCACTATTGTCGACTCACAGGTAGACTTGTCTCTGACTTCCTTATTCAATATAGTTCAATTCACCACCTTTCAAACACACCATGCATGGAAGAGTTTTTTTCGAGCCTACCTCTTTCGGGACTCCAAAATTGTCAAAGAAAAATCCATTTTCTCTACTCCGGAAGGCTATGCTGTATTTCTTGTAGAGCCTCTTCCTGTAGAATGCTTTGCCAGCTTTTGTAGGATGTCATAGTGCTTCTAAATGAGCCTAGGACGCGGCAGAATTTTGAAACAGGCCGAAAAGCTCAGGCTAACAGACTGTGGAGGAGGATGCATACTTCGCTGAGAATGGTTGCAAATGTAAATGAACAACGGTTAATGTGAGTTCTTCGGCCGAGCATTTTTGAATTACGGCGCAATTCATGGCAAGGGGGTGAGGTGGCCAGGCCGATCTGTTAGCCAACGTCATGGCCATCATTCCTCTACGTGTCTCTGCCCGCCATTACCTTTCCTCTGCCATTAACCACCGCCACCACTCCAATCCCGCCGATTCTCCCCGACTGGACACTTCCCACGTGTTGGCTGCACATCTCGTTAGAGATTTCGAACGTAACTGAGCTTGTTCGGATCTCACGAAGCCATTCGACTAACTGTGGGTTGCCAGTTGACTGGCCAACAAATTCGTTCAATCCGAACCATTTCACAGACATGTAGTTTTCGGAATATAGTCTATGCAATTTGAAAAATAAGGTTAGACACTTACCTGTGTGGTTGTGGACATGTTCTGCAGGCTTCGGGACTTGGAACGACTGCTTCGCTTGTTGCTGCTTCATGCACACGTACTGGAACTCCTTATTTCATTGGTTGATGTTGTTTTCACGGCTTTGGAACCCGATCCTCGGTTGGCAACGCTGCATGCACATGTGGTGTTTGGTTTAATCCATCGAGGATGTCTTCACGTCTAGGAGGAGCCTTTTTACATGTTTCCTTTTTGCTGGTTTCAGCTACCCCTGCCTCTATAGTGTGTTTTCCAGGGGGATCAACTGCTACAGGACTCTTGTAGGATGTCCTGTAGCTGTTTCTCCTCCTGGGATGCAAGCTAAACGAGCAGGGCTGAATTCGTTGATGAAGAATCTAAATGGAGCTTGAACAGGTAGAGTGTGCGGGCCTTCACTGCTTGATTTGTCACTGAAAAATTTTCTGTCCATCTGAAGAAAATAGTATTTCTTGTATGACTGCAGAAACACATAACCAGATGGTTGCAATGGCAGTGGAAATAAATGAAACAGGTGATGGATGGAAGAGAGGGGTGGCTGCAGGCCTAATCAACAGACTCCAAGCTTCAAATCCCCTTTCAAAATCGAATTTGGCCTGCCCGAAGGCTCTACAGGATGTTTCCTGTAGAAATGCAGAACTTCCTGTAGAAAGCCCAAAACTTCCTATAGAAAGCCCAGAACTTCCTGTAGGAGGTGGAATCTCGACTCGAATGTGATCAAATGCATTCCCTACAACCTACAATAATTTTACAGAGATTAGACCTGTTTCTTTTTCTTTTTTTTCTTCCTTTTTTTCTTTTTTTTTTTCTCTTTCTTTTTTCTTCTTTTTTTCTTGAGAGACAGCTGGGGTGCCTCCATGAGGTTTTCACCCCCACTATCTACCCTAGGTGCCTTAGAGAGGTTTTCACCCAAGGATCTTTTTTATTCCATTTATTTATTTTCTGAGAGATAGATGGGGTGCCTCCATGAGGTTTTCACCCTCATTGTCTGCCCTGGGCACCTCAGAGAGGTTTTCACCCAAGGATATTTTTATTCCTTTTGTTTTTTTTTTTTGAATGATCAAGGTGTGGGTGGAATAGAGGCATAGCCCTGCTCTACTACCAACATTGATTTTTCCAAAGTTTCAATGAACTCCTGCCTCGAAAGGGGTTTCCTGTAGATTTTTAGTCGATGCCCATTGACAAGCATGGGGATGGCTTCTTCATCAATGGTCCTGATAAGGACGGAACCATTGTTATTGAATTTTTCCACTGTATATGGTCCTAACCATCTTTTCCTCAGCTTCCCTTTGAAATCCTTGTATCTTGAATCATACAGCAGCGCCAAATCTCCCAGCTGGAATTGTTTTTCACTAAGGTGCCGGTCATGCCATATCTTCCTCTGGAGTTGAACTACTTCTGAGTGGAGGAGGGCCTGCATTCTATGTTCATCTAATCCATTGAGCTACAATAATCTTTCACATTGAGCATGGCTGAGATCTAGGTCCAGCTGAGCTGCCACCCTCAATGTGTTGTACTCAAACTCTATGGACAACAAAGCTTTCTTCCCGTAGACCAGCTCATAAGGTGTGAAACCTGTTGTAGTCTTCCAAGTGGTGTTGTAGGCCCAGGTGGCCTCAACCAGGCGATCTGCCCAATCCTTTCTGCTGTTGCTCACCGCCTTAGTCAAAATCCCTTCCAATGCTCTATTAGTGACTTCCACCTACCCATTTGCTTGTGGATGATATGGGGTGGAAGTCCTGTGCTTGATCTTGTGATGAGCGAGCAAGTCTTCAATCAGGTTAGAGGTGAACTGGCTTCCTTGATCGGTGACTAACTCTCTTGGGTAGCCAAACTTGTAGAAGATATTTTCCCTTAAAAAATCAGCCACCTTTTCTTTTGTCGCTGCTTTGATTGCCTTTGTTTCTACCCACTTTGTCAGATAGTTGGTGCACATAATGATGTAAGACCTTTTCTTTGAAGGAGGGTTGATAGGACCCACAAAATCCATGCCCCACTTCTCAAATGGCTTGAAGGTCACTTGAGGTTGGAGAGGCATTTCATCCCTTGGAGTCGGTTTCCCCATCCTATAACATCGGTCACACTGGCTGATGTATCTTTTGACATCTTGGTGAAGAGTAGGCCAAGAGTAGCTTGCCTGTAGAATTTTGAAGGCAATCCTTTTTGCTGCAAAGTGGCCTCCACAGGGCCCATCGTGACAGGTTAGGAGGATGTCAAAGACTTCCTCCTCCCTAACACAACACCTCAAGATCTGATCTGGGCCAAGTTTGAACAGGTTGCCCCTGATCCAAGTGAACGGGGCACTCTTCCTCACAATTTTGCTCTTCTCCTTTGAGGATAGATGCAGAGGGAACTGTGCTGAGACCAAGTAATTTTGTATATCGACAAACCATTGAGAGAGTACTGAGATAGAAAATAGATGTTCATCTGGCATCTGGTCATCCACTGTCCCTTCTTCACCTGCAGGAAAATCCAATCTAGACAAGAAGTCAGCAACAACATTTTCGTTACCTCGCTTGTCAACAATAGTCAAATCAAATTGCTGCAACAAAAGTAACCATCTAATGATACGAGCATTTACATCAGGCTTATTCATTAAATATCTAATCGCAGCATGATCAGTGTGTAAAACTGTTTGATAACCAGTAATGTAGTGTCTGAACTTGTTTAGGGAATGGACTACAGCCAATAATTCTTTCTCAGTTACAGTATAGTTCATTTCTGCCTTGGACAAGTTTTTGCCGATGAAGTATATGGCATATAGTAGTTTCTCCTCAACTTGTCCTAAGGATGCCCTTATGGCTTTGTTTGAGGCATCAGTGTGGATGTGGAAAGGTAGGTCCCAGTTTGGACCTCTTAAGATCGGGGCGGACACCAGCTTATCTTTCAACTCATCCAGAGCCCCTTGACAGTCGTCAGTCCATTTGAACTCAACATCTTTGCCTAAGAGGCCAAACAATGGCAAGGCTAGCTTACTGAAATCTTTAATGAATCATCTATAATATCCTGCTAAGCCTAGGAAACTCTGAACATCTCTCACCTTTTGAGGAGGTGGGACCTTCTGGATGATAGCAATCTTGTTAGGATCCACCTGTAATCCTTGCTGGGAAATTGTATGGCCTAGCACAGTCTCTTTGGTCATCAGGAATTCACAATTTTCGGGACTGAGGGACAAGTTCATCTCAATGCACTTGGTTAGAGCTTTTCCCAGGTTAGTCAATGCTTCTTGGAAGTTGGACCCATAAGGAGTAAAGTCATCCATATAGATTTCTACCGAATCGTGGACCAACTCAGAAAATATGCTCAATACTGCTCTCTGGAAAGTGGCAGGAGCATTGCATAACCCAAAGGGAAGGAATCGGTAGGCAAAGGTACCCCATGGACAAGTGAAGGTTGTTTTATCTTGGTCCTCCGGGCTAATTTGGATCTAGTTATACCCACTGAACCCATCTAGGAAAGAGAATAACTTCTTCCCTGCCAGTCCATCCAACACTTGATCTATGAAAGGAAAAGGGAAATGGTATTTCTTGGTGGCTTTGTTAAGTTCTCGGTAATCTACACAGATTCTCCACTTCCCGTTCTTCTTGGGCACAAGCACTAGAGGTGAGACCCACTCACTGTCGGAGATGGGTAGATAAATCCCGCATCCAACAATTTTTTCAATTCTTCTTTGACAATGTCTTTAAGGGCTGGATTAGTTCTCCTCTGAGGCTGCTTGACTAGTTTACAATCTTATTTAATGTAAATGTGATGGGTACAGACCGAAGGGTGGACTCCTTTCATCTCCTTATAGCTCCAAGCGAAAGCATCTAGATGATTTTTCAGTAAGCTACACAACTCCTTCTCCTGGGAGGGAGATAGGGAGGAACTGATCTTTAAGGTTCTTTCGGGGCCAAATTCCACATTCTTAACTCTAGGAGAGGTCGAACCGGTCACACAGAGGTCGACTAAAGTACTGGCTTGGGTATCTTCCACCAACTCCTCTAAGGACAGTGCACTGGGGGATGGATTTTGAATCAAACTCTCAATCAAGTCATCCTCAGTTTGAGGGCCTCCCCTGGTGGTTTCTAATGTGCACAATGGTGCAGATTAGACCTCATCCTCATCTCCCTCTTCCAACTAGACTGGTAGGTCATGTTCTAGTAGAGGTTTGTTATAGACATTTTTGTGCCTTACAGCATTGAGCATGAAATGTCCATAATCCAAGGGATCCAAAGTCCCTAAAAGAGTTGTTCCTGCCCCTAAAGGAACAAGGTCAACCAATGACAGCTTCTCCCAGAAGTTCTCCACCAAAAACCACTCAGAAACAATCAATTCAGTGCTTCCACCTGCGTTGCAGTGCACCTAGCCAGTGTAGCCTCTGCATTTCAACGCAGGAAGCAAGACTCTCCGAACCGGTTGCTGATGGAACTGGTTCAGTAACACAAGTGCTTACTCTCAGACTAGGATCAGTATCGCTGTCCCTTTGTGGCTGTTGAACTTCTTCTCCTTTTTCGGCACCAGAAATATTTTACGGACCTGACGGTCTTCCCCTTCCACCTGGTTTGATTGCGATAGAGGAAATTGTAGAAGATCCGCAAGCAAGTACTCCAACACATTTTGGAGTCGGTGTCACTCTATTTCCTTCGACAACAGAAGTTAGTCTACCACCAGTGGAAGTTCCTATAGAATCGCTAGGTAATCTTTTGGATAGACTCAAAATGTCTGAACAACCGTCAACATCTAGGACTGTGTCAAATGACACAGCAACGACAGAACTCCCTGCCGTCACTCCGACAATGTTTGCCGGCGTACCATCTGTCCCGACTAGCTCACAACCGCTAGAAGGAGTCCATCCAGGGACTATTTCGACAGTGTGGTCCATTCCTGTTTGTTCCTCCGGAATAATATCCGGCAACTCTTATGTTGAGACTCGACAAATTGATCCATTTGGAGGTCAATTTGGGCCATCCAGTCCCCAAGGGCAAACAACCCCCTTGAGTTCCAGATTACCACCGTATGGGGGGCAGTATGCCCTTTCATTACCCCCTCCGGGAGGATATCCATATGGGAGTTCTCAACAATATTCAGGTTATGCTGGAGTTACGTCAAGTGGTTGGGTATCTATGCTACCCCAACAACCAAGGGTTGTGTATTCTATGAAACAATGTGTACCTATGTCGAACATCCCGACAACACCAGCTATTGTAACAGTGTCACAAGTTCAAACGCTGCCTGTTGTATGTCAACATCAGATTTCTCAGGTTGTAATGCAACAGCCCCTTGACCTTGTGACTCAACCACAATCACCAACTGGTGGGACGACACAGGTCTAAACAGGTACAATTACCCCACACCTTGGTCCAACGGTTAGTATAGCGCAACAGAACATGCCTTCACAACCATGGCCGGTGCAATAGCAACAACCACAATTCCAACAAGTGTACCAAGGTTCTGAGCAGCAGATATTTGCGAACAGTGGACAGCCGTACATTCAAAACGGTCAAAATCAACCACTTTACAGTGGTCAAGTCCACCAACCGTATCAGTCATACCAACATCAACTACATTATGCTGGTATGCAAAGGCCAACTGCTCAGGCAATTCCATCGTACCCTGGGTATGCTTCACCTAACCTGAATCAACAGTTACCATTCGTGGCAACTTTAGAGTTACCCGATTTACACCGGTTAACAAACGATCCAATTGCTTACGCCCCTTGGTGGCTAGCGATTCCTCACAAACTTCCATCAGACATTCCTAAATTTAATGGAAATCCAGGTGAGGACCCATCGAATCACGTGATGACATTTCATCTATGGTGTTCATCAAACACCCTAAACGATGATTCGATAAGGCTTCGCCTTTTTCAGAGGACGTTAACGGGTCCAGCAGCGAAATGGTATATTGAATTGCCTAGAGCTTCGTTCGACAATTTCAACACCTTAGCCACGACTTTCTTAACCCATTTTCAATTACCGATAAGGTATGAAACGGGAACGGAAAACTTAACCAACTTTAAACAGACAACGGCCACTCACATATCTGATCATATACATGAGTGGCGACATCGTCGTAGGATGGTAAAAACGTACGTTCCCGATCAGCTATTAGCTGAATGGTTTATCAAGTCGTTACTTCCTGCCATAACGGAAGATGTGGCAAAGGGAGGAGTCGTAACGGAAGAGCAAGTTATCGCTCGTGCACAATATCTAGACTTGGTCTATACTCAGTCTGGCATGCTCTACGACAAAATACCTGACGCCCCTAGACCGAAATTCTCAATTCCTCCTCCTCCTAAATCAAACAATGACTCTCATGTCAGCGATGGTGTGATTGGCACGACAAACGCGAAATCGACAAAGGCTGCCTCCAAGAAAGCCCGTAAGATTTCAGATCAAAATGCAAAAGACGAAATTCTTGCTTCGGAAGTAAATGCCGTATCAGCAGATAAAGGCAAAGAAACCAAACAACTAGGAAGCAAGAAGAAACAAAGCAAAGGGAAGAAGAAGAAACAAGGAGAGTCATCTCCTGAAAAAACTTCTTCAAACCCTCCTGGAGATAGGAAACAAAAATATCCATGCATGATATGCGATGAGGATCATCGGAGTTTACATTGTCCATACAAAGCTGAGCTTAAAAGATTCTTTAAGAGTTCACAAACCTCAACTGTGTTAACTGATCCGTTTCCAAATCCAGGCACAAATCTGGTTGATAGTGGAAATGCTTCCCCATCACAAGTGCTAATGTTGTCGATTTCGAAGCAGCAAAATGATGCTTTGATTTCGACAAGGAACAAAGATTACGGGAATCCGCAGTTGTCGAACGGCAAAGGTAAAGATCAACCAAGTAGTTCGACAACGACTTCGACAGAAGTTGTACCACCCATCATTCCTGAATTAACAATAAAACCGCCAAAGGGAGTAGTACACAAGTCGACGTTTAATCCTCGTGCTAGAGCGGCGCATCATTACAACATAGTGGAAGATTTGGCCGAATCGCCATCCGCTATGTCGACTCTTGAAGTACTACAAAATTGTCCATCCCAAAGGCAGGCTTTGTTATCGGCAATTGGTGGGGTTGCTCCTAAGGATTCCAATCTTGTATCCTTCGACCACAAGGGATACGATCCTCAGTTACCAGCTCAACTAGCTTTCCTCATTCAAGTGAAAGCCCTCGACAAAACTGTTCATCGAACAATTATTGATGAGGGGGCATCTACATGTATTATGTCGATGAGTTGCTGGAAAAATTTAGGATCTCCAACCTTGTCGCGGTCTTCGACGACATTAAAAGCATTCGACGGAAGGACATATACCCCATATGGTATCCTAAATAACTTGAAGGTTGAACTAGGGGGAAAAACAGTAGAAATAGATGTTGAAGTCATCGATGGGAATCTTGATTACAACATCCTGCTAGGAAGACCGTGGATCTACGCCATGGCAGCTGTTGTGTCGACCTACTTCAGGAAGATTGCATTTCCCTTTCAAGGAAGAATTACAGTCGTCGACCAACAAACTTTCCTCCCTGACAGTTCACAAGTTACGGGAAGCATTCCAATGATCCATGGAAGCAGTCATTCGCTTCAAAATATTGGAGTAGGTCTCCTAAAAGACCCTGCCTTAATGGGTACTTTTGCCCTACCACCTCCGAGTAATCTGGCGGAAGTGGCCACAGTGGAAACCTACAATATGAAATCTTCTATATCTAATGGATTCCAAAGATTCCTGAACATTTTGTCAACATGGATCATCGCCATTTTAGAAATATTGTAGCAATCAATTTTCTTGGCCTGGGGGGCAACCCCAAATCAACGCTCATCAAGCGTTTGGATAGATAGGTCTAGAGAATATGGTACCCCTTCAGATCCTTGGTCGCGAGTGCATGGAACCGACGAAGGAATTGTCCAATCAATGGTAATTGACGGGGCACCATGGAATGATTCCCACCATTGTTCCCTTCTCCCGGATTGTGAAGAAGATACTCAAGATGACCTTTATCATCCTTCAGTTTTCGATTTTCTATCAAATACTGTAAATACAGTGGGCGCCGAGGATGGTTCTTATCTCGTGTCAACCTCGTTAAAAAATGAAACAAGGAGTCATGAGGATAGTTCTTTTACTGTGTCAACCTCATTTAAAAAATGAAACAAATCCCCTTTTCAAATCTCAAAGGTAAACCTTCATTCCAACCACCGAGTTGAATGCAATGAAGCTTGGGGGGCATGCTCCTCGATTTGCGTTGTTATGCTGGGGGCATGCAAACTTATCATCGAGCAGTTTTAGCACATAGTTCATGCTCGTTAAAAAATAAACATAAGATCGAGCAAGTGTTTCAATCCGCGTTTAAGCTCGTTAAAAAATGAACTATCCTCCAGTAAATAACCACCGTGAATGTAAATTTATCAGCCATTAAAGCCTTGGTCGTGTTTGCACCGTCACCTCCACTTTTCCATTGGCCGATCATTCACCTCCATTTGATTGTTTACCCATTTTGAGGAACAGCTGCGAAGAGTGATTTCACTAGCCGTCCTTGTGACACTGCCGTGATTGGAAAATTCCAACCTTTACCTGGAATCAGCTGCTACCCGTTTTATCACTTGTTCCTCAAAAGACGAGTCTTCTTTAAGCTCTTTTCATCTGACTCGTAAAATATGAAAAGATTGCCGAGTTTTGGCCTTCCAGCTCGTTAAAGCAACCGGAAGTGTTATCCCTCCTCTAGATTTTAATCTTTTTGGACCTGAGGGATTATTGCACAAAAAGATCGAGCGCTTGTTTTGTTCCTCTCGTTAAAACTATCGAAAACTCATCCCTTCTGTATTGTTTTATACTTTTTCAGACTTAAGGGATTAGATGATGAAAAAGGGACTTTGGAGTTACCTTTACGTACCTTTTCAGACTCTCTAAAATTGAAAAGGACCGAGTTATCTTTGTCGTTAGACTCGTTAAAAAGCATTAATAGCGACAAACTTGTCTTTAGACGAGAACGAGTTTCACTATCGCTAGGCTCGTTAAAACATAGCGATGGGTTTGCCCGAAGGGAAAATTATAGAACAAGCATATGTTATCGTCCTCAAGCTTGACAAAAATAAATAGGTACTGGTCAGAAATGACTGGGGAAAATTGGGAAGAAACTCAAAGAACTTTTATTGGTAGCAAGTCGCTCTTGAACATGACACTTCCACTCCGTGCCTGAGTCGGGTTGGGTTGTTTCATTCACCGGTCACATCGCCATGGTCTCGCCATACCATCCACCTTTGGGGTAAATGCTATCGATCCATCACACAAGTGTCGCCGATATGTTCAAGAGAAGTCATCCAGAGAAGTCAACCGTGTCCCATCCACTACCATACATTATCCTTCATCCTTTCATGACCGCCACCCTGAACCATATATCATCAGATCGTTTTCACCTCCATCAAAATCATTTGCTCCGTTCCGTGTCACTGATGTGGGATACATTAAGGCCCTACTTTGACGGATCGCTTCTTGTCGACATCAGCTCATTATCCAAGAAGTTGATCTAGGAACACCCCCTTCAGTACTTTGAAGCTTACATGCCTCAATGGCAAGTTTCTCACTTCCGGCGACAGGTATACATCAATGACCTTCGACCGAAAGATTTTGCATGGTGTTCAACGCCAAGTCCTTTATTCACACCACGTGAATTGTACTCTAGTACCTTGAGGGTCATTATCATTATCGGTGACTCCTCTGGCGCTTGTTAACAGTTTACATCATTGACTGGTAATCAAGCGATGTCTTTCCATGTTCGACTTCAGAACATTTCTCACATGGATCGACTTGTACTTAGAGTGAAGATCGGACGAGATTGAAGACCCCGGATCTAGTTTCATCCATCCGAGTTGCGATATATATTCAGGAAAAATAAAGACATTGACATGTACAACATTACAGCACAGATAATCATCCTACCAAAAGGATGATGATTTCATCAAAATCATCAGTCTACCATCAGAGGATTGTCTGTCCTATGTACAGAAAAATGAATTTATAAAACTGAGCATGGGAATGCCCGCCTCAGCTAGATCATGAAAGCAGTATGAAAAATAATGTATTGTATTGTATCTTATTACAGGTCTCCTCCCAGCATGGGAAGAACTTCGGATCCTCCTAACAAAGCATTTCACCCGATAAATGGCCTCATACTTTAGGGGGCAACTGTTATAGACATTTTTGTGCCTTACAACATTGAGCATGAAATGTCCATAATCCAAGGGATCCAAAGTCCCTAAAAGAGTTGTTCCTGCCCCTAAAGAAACAAGGTCAACCAATGACAGCTTCTCCCAGAAGTTCTCCACCAAAAACCACTCAGAAACAGTCAATTTAGGATCAATTCAGAGGCTCCACTAGCTGCCTGCGTTGAAATGCAGAGGCTACACTGGCTAGGTGCACTGCAACGCAGGTGGAAGCACTACCAGGGTGCGCTGAGCGGGAAATGACAAATGGAAAGCTCATTGAACGAGGTGGAAAGACCATGGAAGCTTCCAGAATCTTCCTCAATGACACTTGCCTCAATGAATTCGACCAAGTGATGAGTAAGAGGTTCTCAACCTGCAAGTGGAAGCAAGAACTGACAGAGAGAAGCCACAAGTCAAAACATAAGCTGACTCATCCTCTCTGCTTACATCTATATATGGATCTCTCACCTAGAGGTTCAGGAGGCTGGAATTTTGTATTTGCAGAGAATTGTTGTTGGTTTGAGATTGAGATTAGTACATTGGGTGATTTATGCTTTGTTGGAGGAGAGGAAGGGATTCTTTTGCCGGGAGGTAGATGCTGGATCAGGACTCACATGGTTGTATCTCCTCTTGAACCTTGTTTATAATATCAATAAAGCTAATTGAGTTTCTCCTATATGCTTGTATTTTAATGATGTTTTGTTATATTTGCATATTTAGTTTATATCTGATCCTAAACTAGTTATGAATGTGAATCTATATCTTTCGTGTAGTCTTCTGCTCTTGTGATCTTGCAGGAACCGTGTGAAGCTGGACCAGTGAAGGAGCGGGCAGCGGGAAGCGAACGAAAGAGAGAGAGTGATCGGATCGACAAACTAGAGGAAGACACCAGTTAGTTACATCCTTCTTTCTCTATTTGCATCTCATGAAGAAGAATACTCAGATAGCTTTCCTTGTTTGTTGCTAAGGCACTATCACCTCTTAGAGTGGGATAGGGGCATTTCGTATTGGATACTTTTCCCAACAACAAGGTTGGGCAGGAGGGTATAGGACTAGCTGCTTGGACATAGGCCCATTCTTGATGGTCATGCTTCCAGCTCGACAACTGATGTAAGCATCCGCAGTGGCTAACCAAGGCCTTCCCAAAAGGAGGGGGTATCCAGTGAGCTTTGCCTTTGGCTGAAGGACTAAGAAGTCCACAGGGTACTCCCAAGAGTCAGCAGAGACCAAGACATCTTCCAAAATCCCTTCGGGAGTCACGGTGGAGCGATCTTCTAACTGCAGGACTCTCAAGGTCTTCCTTAAGGAACTCTGAAGGTTGAGTTTAGGCATGGTGTCCCTAGTCATCACATTAATGTCAGCCCCTAGATCAATCAAGGTATGGGGGATTATGGTTCCATTGATGTGGACATCAACTACAGGACTCCGAGGGTCCAAATACTTTAGACAGATTACTTGCCCCAACATTAGATCAGACAGTTTTCCTATGACATTGATAGTCGAGGCATCTCTCTTTCGCCTGCCTGGGTGCCTAAAACACTTCTCATTAATCAATTTGTTGTATATTGGTACATCTTTTATGGCCTAGAGAAGTGGTATTTTCACACAGGGTTTGGTTGCATGGTTACAATTAGTCGCTGAGGAAAGGGTGGAATGGCTTTGGGTTCACTTTCCTGTTTCTCTTCCTCGTCCTCCGGGGGAGGAGGTTGGCGATCTGGAAGGGTCTTCCAAGATCACAGGTTGATCTCCTGGATCTCCATAGCATAGGTAGGGCATGTTGTCTCCCCAGTGTATACCTACTGGGCCTGTCGGTTGTTGGAGTTCGGGTTCAGTTGAGCAGGCATCTGGGGTTGCCTTGGAGGAGCAGGAGGTAATGGTTGTGGCTGAGTCAGTGCTGGAGGCAGAATGGCGGGAGGAGAGTTGTATTGGGGCCTCCACCCCGGTTGAGGTGCATTCCACTGAGGTTGCAGCTAGACATGTGAGTGAAACAAATGAGCAGTGGGTTGAGTATGGTATTGAGATCGATAAGACCACAGAGGAGGTGCGGACCAGGAAGGATGAGCAAGGGGACCCCAAGAAGGTAGGTGAGAAGATTGGTTGGAGCTACAATAAGCTTGGGATGTCCCTTGCATCCCCTGTTGGTAAGGTCTGGGCCCATGCAGCCTCCTTTGGTTGAGGAGGTAGAGAGGTTCAGTGGTTGCCTCAATCCCTTAGTACATGGCTTTAAATCCGGGTAAGGTTGGGCATTGGTTTGTGGGATGGTATTCCTCACAAACAAAACATACCTCTACTGAGTGCAATGGACACTCGTTCTTAGGGTGCTTCCTCGTACATCTGGGACAGAAAATGGCCAAATCTCTCTTAGCTTCCTCTTTCTTTTGTTGGATTTAGAAAGTATCAAGTTGCATGGCAATGGTCTGTCTCACCTCACTTTTGAGGTCTTCCATCTGATTAGCAAACTAATGCTTGGAGAAGGCGGTACTAGCTGAAAGCGGATTCCCCTACCTCTTTTCCGGGCTGCCCTAGAATGGTTTGTAAACACAATCTTTATGTCTTCATAAGGTAGTTGGTAGATGTCCCCTCTAGATAGCAAATGGAGGGTATCTAGAAGGTCTTCAGGGACTCCTCGGAGTAGAACCAACTTTAGAGATTCAGGGTCAAGTGTGCACCTGGCCCGTTTGTAGCTAATTTGGAACCTTTCCTCATAGTCTTCTAAGGACTCATCATTTCCCATGGTCATCCGGAAGATTTCTCCCTTTGTTTCCTTGGACCTACAGTAGTCTCGGTATTTGTTGTTAAAGGCTTGCTGCATCTGAGCCCAAGTGGTGATACTGTTTCCAGGTAACCCCATGGACCAGTGGAGTGCTGCATCCTTGAGGGTAGAAGGAAAGAGTTTAAACTTTTGCTCGTCCTCAGAATAGTCATAAGTTCGGCAAAGGACAACAAACTCAAACAGGAAGGTGTCAGGGTCTTTAGTAGTCAATCCATAGAAATGAGGCAAGGTTGAGGGACTTATGTTTCTCATCTTCATGTCCCCGTTGGTCTCTCAGATGGGGAAGGTACCTTCTATTCTCTCATTATCTTCTCTACCGTTTCTGTTTTCATCCATGGTCTCAAAAGGAATGTTTTCTTGCTCTTCTTCTGTTATAGGATCTTTGTATATCTCAGGAGGTTCACCTATAGGTTCTTCTAGGTCACTGCCACCAAAGAAGAGAGAAGGGTGACTCAGTGAAGTGGTGGGGGTGTTGGGTAGGAATTTACTGGTATTATCTCTGTTCCTACGAGGCATGAAAAGATTTTTTTTTTTTTTTTTTTTTTTTTTTTTTTTTTTTTTTTTTTTTTGCTTGTACCTGCAAAATTGAAACAGATGGAATTGCAACTAACTAAAATCTATCTTGCAGAAATGAAAATGTGGAATTGAAATGAAAGCAGGAAAGGACTAATCTATTTTGCTGAAATCAAATTGCAGGAATGAAATGCTATTCTACGCTTGCAAAATTGAAATTGCAGAATTGAAAGGCTAATCTATGGAAGTAGGAAATGTCTAATATACTTTTGTAGAAATGAAATTGCAGAATGGAACTGAAATAAACTACTTAGCAGAAGGTTGGAGTAGAAAAATAGAATAAAAGCAGAAATCAAAAATACTCTGATGCATCCCCGGCAACGGTGCCAAAAAGATGGTGGGCTCCAGTATTGCAGCAATAATGTTGCAACTCCTAGAACTCCCTTCTTTACTTTTATCAACCCGGTAGTTCGTAACAAACTTGGAAGCGACGGTGCTGTATGCACAAGTACTAGCTCTTGCCGCAGCTGTCACTTGGTCAGCTGGCACAAGTCCGTTAGGAGCTTAATCCAACTTCTATGAGCTCTGAGAAGAAGCTTTTTAACTAATGGATGAAAGCTAACTCAAACAAGGCTAATCTACTTGCAGAAAGAAACTGGAAAGCTGAAATGAAACGTAAACCCTAGCAAACCCTAATTTTCCTAGCTAGCCCTACTGATGCAAGAAAGAGGATGCAAGCTACTGAAAGAGATGACATTGACTTATAGAAAGGTAAGATGCATGTGTATAAGCTACTTCTACAGTAACATCTGAAAAAAACATCTTATTGTATTTTTGAATAAGTTGTCAGAATTATCATGCATGTGCTTTTCACTGGTTTTTGATTGTGCAGAGGTGGATTGGCAAAAGGAAATGCTTGCAGAAGGTTGAGTAGTTTTGAAGAGGGCCTAAGGGGTCCCTATCACCCTTCCAGAGAGTTTCACAAAGTTTGGCTATCAAGAAACCGCGCTCGTGAGCTTCTACAGGAAGTCTGCAGGGGTTCTACAGGATGTCCTGTAATCTCTACAGGATGTTCTGAAAAGAGGTTTTTGGAGGGTGGATGGAGAGGGAAGGGTGAAGGAGTGAGTATGGAGGTAGGATAAGGGTGTGAGGAGGTCTAAGACTTGGTGGATGGAGCTGAGGAGAGATGAGGATGGCTGGATTTTTTCAAGGAGGAGTGGAGCAATGTTGTAAGAAAATATGGAAACTAGGTCAAGGTTTAGCAAATGTGAGGTAAGAATCAGAGTTAGGAGGATGGAGTAGATGGGATTGATGGAGAACGGGTAGATGGAGAGGTGTTACAGGTTCTCTGCAAGTTACTTCTCAAACTGAACAAACAATGACTTGAAAAACTGATGACCTAGCTACTTTATTCTAATCTGGCCTAAGTAACAACAAAGGAAATGAACAGAAATTTATTTGCAATGAAATCACGTGAAATAGTTATGCAAACTAAACAATCATGAATCTGAACGCTTAACCACAACTGGTATTAACTTCTGCAAATGAGAATCTAACACTAATGATTGCATGGTGAGGCAACGCCAGTGTTTTTGTTGGCAGCAAGGTTACCTTTGTCCCAACTCATGATCCCACTAAGGGAGAGGTGAGATCAGAGGTCCTTGATGGCCTTTTTCTGAAGATTTTCCCTGCTAATAACCTATCAAATCAATCTGAACATAAAAATACGTTCTAACCATCAACAATGACCTAGATAACCAGCAAGATTTTAATCTTCTTAACATAAATTATTTTGCAAAGGCATAAGAAGCAAATAATAGTACATAAAGGAAGCCTTGGCACTTGGGCTGGCCCCAACCCCAAGAGCTACAAGATCCTAAAGAAAACTAAAGACTGATGCCAAGTAAGACTGCTCTTCATTCCTAAAAAATAATCATGTCACAAGAAAGTTATACAGCAGTAGCTACAAAAATGAGTTGAAACAATGATAGCACTATAGTGCAAAACCAAACAGTTCCAAAAAAGTAAACTATGAAGGATGAAGCCTTCCTATTTATGCCCCACGAGGGTCCTAGCAGCCCTCCTTAACTCAAGGGGCTCGGCTGTTCAAACTCCCAGTAAACAGTCACTCTTCACAAAGCTGCTCGGCTACCTTTAGGATTCGTTTTGGTGGCCTGCTGAGCTCCGAGTTTATGGTGGAGATTTCGAGGAAGGGCCATTTAATGCAAGATACAACCTTCATACGAATCCTCACCCTTGCTCCCTCATGCTTGGCTGTTAGCTGGCTCATAATTGCTTGGCTTTGCTCCAAAATTTGTCCAAAAATCGTGAAATAACCACGTATTAGCCTCCTAGGTAAAGTGACCACCCTTATTCGTTAAAATAACATAAACATACTCAAAAAACATGCATAATCTATGAAAAATGGTGGATTGATGAAGAAAAGTAGGCAAAATGAGCCCAATAAGTTACCCATTTTTGGGGCTCATCACCAAGCATAGAAGGAACTGATATCAGAGAAACTGCAAGAATGTGTTGGGAATAATCCACAAAAGTAGGTTGCAGAACCGGATGTTTCGACAGAAAATAAACAAGGAGTGAAATAGTTAAGGGAATGTGCTAATAAGGAATTAAGGAAGCTATTTCAAGAAAAAAATGATACTATGCCACCAAAAACCCTGTCTTCTCCCCCACAGCCTGAAGCAATTCCTAATTCAGTAGAGGTTATGACTTTGCAATAGGGCAGAAGGTTTACACGTAGCATGACATGACAACAACATCCTCCACGGATAAACCAAACCCTCAAAATAATGTCTATTCCATCCATCTCTAGAGGAGGAACCATATGTTGGCACATAAATCCCCTCTCTGTCACATTGAGAATATGAATTCCTGATAAGTTACCACTAGAGGAGGAAGGGCGTGTGGACAATTTTGATGACTTTCAAGGTAAATCTCCACCCAATGCTTTATCTGAACATGGGCATACTATAGGTAAAGAGGTATATGAAACAATGATAAGTAAAATTCAAGAAAAAAAGGTTCATGAAGATATTGGTTCAAGAGAAAATAGTTTTGCTCTTGAAAATGTGCCTAATTCTATCAAAAGAGAGTTAGAGTATCAGGTCAATAAGATACAAAGGAAAAATCTTAAGCTAAAGGAGAAGGACCATAAATACAAGGTCCTGTATATGCAGGTTATATGTGGGAATGAATTGTATAAGGCTCAAAATTTGACTTTGAAATAGAAAATGATAAGCTGACTGCAAAAACAAGAAGTTGCTTCACTAGAAGGTAAGGCAATTGAAACCTGCCCGAATATACATCACTTATGATAGAATTAAAACACTTCAACAACAGAGGAAAATGAATGATCATGTCCTGGAAATTTTAGTTATTGCAATAGGAATCTAAGAACAAGGTTGACCCAAATTTTGATGTTTGAATTAATGTTTTATAAGACAAATGCATGAGGGCATACATCCTCTTTGGCATGGGGGAGAAAAAAATGTCAATCTTTTTATTTGTTGAATTAATTGCTACTCATTATAGTATCAAATAGAGATCATAAGATTTGATTTACAATATAATCCGATCTAGGTGAACTTATCTAAACCTATGAAAATGAAGAAATATTTAATTATGGATTCGTGACTCATGAAAAACTGAAACTTTGACTTCAAGATTCAAAATTTGGCACTCTACAGTTTTTCGGTACTAGATGAAAGAGTGTGTCATCTCAATTTTGTAATTCTAATATTAAAGAGTAAAAGAATTGAAATGAGAAAAAAACAAATGAAATATTATATGATAAGTATTCAAAGAACCTAATCTTATTAAATAACTCTAATTAGAAATCCTATGATACCATTTATGAAGAAAAGTAAGGAATCAACATTTAATTGTTTGTTCGACAATCTGATTAAGACTTCAATTCATAATAAGCTCAACACTCAAATCATAAACTTAAATAAATATAATCAAACATTAAATACTAAAAAAATATTCTTAAACACTCAGAAGGAAGTGATAGCAATCATAAGCAAAGGATGTAATTAATTTATGCCTTAACATGCAATTCTATTCTAACTGAAAATGGTTACAAACTTGACAAATATCAGTGGTGGGCCCTTGCCATGACCTAAGGAAAGTTAAATTATTACAATAAAATTAACTATTCAATAACACACCAACGATTAAGGAATATATGCCAAAAATATTATATTAAAAGTCCTCAATAATACAGATACATCATAGTTCCAAATTGCAAATAAAATAGAGTCTTGAAATGTCCCAGTACTGTGACTATTATCTTATTATGTTCTCTCTTTTCTCCCTTGCTAACCTTGGTAGTACCACTAATCCCTCCTTTTAAGGAGATTATAGCCTAAACATAACTCTACCTGAATAAACAAGAAAAATACAAGATATGATCTGGGCTCAATTAAGACAACTCAGATATCGAATATCACTAATACAGTCTAATATATCCATGAATATTTGTCATAGTACTATTAATGGGAGAGAACATTATAGTTGATGTCGAAAGAAGTATTAGAGGATAATATTTCTACTTGGGTAACATCGTTTAATTGACTGGTACCAAATTTCTAGAAAGTGGTAATGCATTAGGTACAAAACTAAGTACCGAACAACTGCCAGGTGCATAACAATCTAAATGTTGATCTATCAATTTAATCTGCCAATGCTATCGAGTTCTTATCCTCATGCTTAGGAATCCTAGTAAAGTTATAATCAAGTTTACAAATAGAATATAAATTCACTTGACATCTATCTAGATCAATCAAAGATATATGAAAACACATCTAATTTGTGACTTAACCTCCACTCATTGACTTGGACCATTTGGAAAGGATAAGGGAAACCTTTAAGGTGTCAAAAGGGCCAAAATGGAGCAAGGTATCACAAAAGATAACAAAATAAGGTGTAAAAAAGAGACAAAAATGGGCCCCAACAATAAGATCCCCTCTTTTGTATCGTTGATTCTCAGTTTTGAGATTCACAACCTTAGTCTTAGTGACTACAATTTGTTAAAATGGCCATCTATTCTATAAAAATAGATTGAGTAGGGCATATTATAAGAATCATGGTAGAGTATTGAAGCATATGTCTTTGAACCAATTATATAAGGCTCTCATTTTTATTTGATTAATGAAAACAAAAATTCACTCTTTCTTATATGAATTCAGTTTGATGTGTGAATGTTGAGCTCATGGGGGCTTCACTCAATGAACCTTTGACATAGCACGTGCGTTCGTGGCATACTAAACAATACCCTTAATTTGACTACATATTGGAAAATACCTCTAAAAATCACATTATTTAATCCCTACCAATATGAACCTAATACACCTTCCCAATTTAATAAACCCCTACTTTCACTATATATTATAGGTATTCATTTTTTCATTCACATTTTTTATACCCCTTTATATTTTTTCATTAAATTTGAGCTCCATTTTTTATACCCGCCATTATAAAAACCCTTTACTCCCTATTACATCCTCAATATATTATGTCATTTTTTCCTCAATACATATCCCCCAATATGAACCCACGTGCTATGGTATTTCTCCCCCAGTGAAGCCCCCATCATTGAGCTAAACGTAGTTCTGTAACTAATTAAAGAAACAAAGATATGAAGTAGCAAGGGCCGATTTCGCAAGGTATTTGTTGCACATTTAATTTTAGTTTATAATTCAGTTCTAATTGTTATATGAAGTTTCAAGTAGAATTTAATTCAAGTTTTATTTGCATATGGTATTTGTTTGATTGAATTTTCATGTACAAAGTATTCTTGTTTGATGTTTTAGTTTAAAACTACGAAAAATAGAGCTTGATTCTAGATTTGAAATATTACTTCACAAGAATTGCAAAAACTAATATTTCACTATTGATTAAACTGTAATTGGGGACACACAAATAATTATAGAACACATATCTTATTAATCTTTGTAGTAGGTCAAAATAGTGCCATTTAAGTAGTCTTCTTATACTAGTTTTTACATAAATAATGTTTATGCTTCACAAGACTACAAAATCCAACGGATAATTAAAATTAAGGAATTTAAATACAGTTAAATCACATAACAATTATTTCCATGTGTCATTACAACAAACCTTCATGTCCTCTATATTATGTGCCTTGAATTTTATTTTCCAAAGATTTAGGGAAAGGGCATATATTGCACATGAAAACCTTGGGATAGAATTACTATGTGTTTAGGAAAATCATTGATTCCTGCCACCATCCATGTATGTTGTGGGGTTGATGTTGAGTAGCTAGAATGGTGGTGTTGGATATGTTGCCTCTAGCTTTGATACCATACATGTACAATGAAACCTTGACTAAAAGTATGTGTAACTATTACAACTAAGATTCCCTAGTTCATAGTGTTAGAGATATCCCACCTATCTAATGTTGGAACATTAGAGGGAAGTGAGACAGTGTAACACACTATTTAGAAATAAGGGGATCCCATTCCTTATGTTGTATAAGGATGAGGAGAAAGAAGAGATTCGTGAGTGGAATATTTGTTATAAATATAGACTAATATGTAATTATTTGGTAGTAATAATTGAGAATTTGGTTGCTTAAGGGAAATTAGAGCCATAGGAAATTAATTCTCCCTTGTTGTTTCAATTCTTAGCACGGGGGTGGCATTTAGTTGAGTTGTTGTCTATAGTTTGGAGGAAAATTGATCTTGTGGGGTTATTTCCCCAAGGGCAACCTAAAATAGATCAGTATTATAGTATTTATTATTAATGTGTTAATGTTTGATGTTGTTGTTGTTGTTAATATATGAGAATTATGTACTTATTTCTTGAAGATAAAAAAGATAGAAGTAAGATTTTTCCCTGAAGGGCATTCTAGGTTGTTTGTTACATATTTGTGTGTAGTTTTTAGGTAGTTACACAAGGGCATAATTCTTCCTTTTCCATGTAATTTAATTTTCAACCATTTCTATTGGTTTTAATGGGATTTGTGGGCATTTTACAAGGGAACAAAATCATGAAGGACATGTAATTGTTCTATGGGGAAATTGGCTATACATGTATGTTGTTGTAAATATTGATGTATCAAATGTCACACTTCATGTGTAGTCAAAGTTTAAGTTTTCAGAGTTGAAATAGATGAATAAATTCTTGGGTAATTGATTAATTTTTCATGGAAAATGTTAATTATATATTTCTAATTCCTTATGAACATGTAATAATGTTGTTGATTCCTTAATTAGGTAATCGAGTATGTGACACTATAAATATTTTTGCTAAAATCGTTTAAGAAATATCCCAAATTAGAATGGATAACAAATATTGAATAATAAAAATTATGAATTTTCCAGATAATAGAATTGCACTTTGTAGATTCTTTATAGTGTTTTTCACAAAAAATAAATCTAAATATAGTATCACAAAAGCACATTAGATTCTTTGTAGATTTGCATTAGATATCAAACAAATTGACTAAGGGGTGATAAAAAAGTCATTATTCTGAATAGATTTCCATCATTGGACCTAGCAAGCACCATAAACGTTGTGTGGGGAAAACTTTAAAGGAAAACATTGTTAGGTAATTAAATACTTATGTGGACTTGCTACATAGTATCTTATTCACATGCTAGTAGACAAGTATGCATGATTGCAACACAATTGGTATTATATGAAATCAAAGGCATTAGCATTGTATGAAAATGAGCCATGAAAACAATGACTTCTCTTATGTGTATTGAAACATTAATCAATCTTAGAGTCTACTAAAGTGAAGCAATAGCAACCATTAGGCTAAGGTAGAGGGTTCCTTGATTATTTAGTTAAGGGATATTGATGCAAAAATGAAATTATAACAACCTCATTATAAATTCAAGGATGTAGATCGAAGATAGAACCCACATATAGAATAAAATATCTTGTTGTTTGATTTTTAGCATGGAATTTATGAGGTAGTGGATGATAACTTTTTCCTTTATTGCATTTATATGACTTTTTCTTTTTTCACAATTTTCACCAAGTAGAGCATGTCTTTAGATATTTGAACCCGCCACAACCAGAAACACAATATGTTCCTCTATTGCTTGAGCTCAACTCCTTTGGCCAAGAAGGTAAGATATTACCTGGAACTCTTTAGCATTTTATTTCTATGATTGAAAAACATCAAAATAATCATTCCAATATTTCCGAAGTTTTGTTCACCGAAAACATAAAATATGTTGGTAGTGTGACAAGTATTTTGGAAATTATATCAAATGTGAGTATAAGATGAACAATCTAAGAGAAATTTATTTTCATATTCAACCCTATTAGTATCACAAAGCTGATAGAATCTCTCATCCCATGGTGTTTTGACAATTGACCAACACCCAATATCACTATAAAGCTCATGAGAATTTGTTATTATTTTAGAAACGTTTATTTTTTCCTTAACATTAGTCAAGATATAGAGATAGTTTTTATTTGCAAGATTTGGAGTTGATCACCTCATTATAATATCTTTGTTTCTATTTTCCCTCTTACTCTTTATCATCCCATAATTTCTCCGCAAATTTTGATGTAATAATATTTTTAATAAGGAGACCTAATGGAAAGCTAGATCACATGATTTACCGGAAGAAAACACATAAAAAAACACCTTCACAAAATCTCTCACCATAATCCCTGTTAGCAGATTGGTGTCATTAAAATGTTAGAATCTAGAGCCTTTGAAAACTCAGGTATAGACCATTAACCAAAAAATAAAGGACATCTGATTAAATATTTCAAAAATAATCCTAAGTTCTTATAATAATCCTCTTAACACTAGCATCCAAAATCTTGGGAAGATTGCTTTCCTTCCTTACCTCAAGGGAACCAATAACAAGATTTCCAAAGTATTGAAGAAGAAATATATCAAAACATGTTTTTGACCTCATACCACCATAAAAAAAATGATGAAATTAGTGAAACGTGGCATTGACCACTTCCAATACAAAGGTGTTTACAATATAGAATGCCCATATGGAAAATTTTACATCGGAGAAACTAGGTGATCCCTAAAAGGAAGGATTAAGGAACATGGTGGTAACATAAAACATGAAAGGACTAAGAATCCAACTATTTCTAAACATGAAAAGAACACAAAGCATCATGTTAACTTGGAAAATATTAAAATCCTTGCTAAAGAAAACCACTATTATCGATGACGGATAAGGGAAGCCCTTAAGATCAAAAACGACCCTGATAATATTAATAGAGATAGTATCCTTGAGATCAATAAAAAATGGTGGCCCCTGATAACCACTAAAAATGATAAGAAACAATCCCCATTTGTGAGCTTCCTTTATCCTTTGTATTCCCTCCTCCCTTATATGTGATCCTTTTCCTGTGACTCTTCCCTATCTTCCTCATTTCTTACCTTCCCCTTATCTAGCTATATGTATCTCTCTTTCCCTTCCTTATTTCCTCCTATCCTCATCCCTCCCTTCATTTATTAAAATTTTCCACCTTTATAGGTATTCCAATCCTTTTAGTTTTATTCATCTCACATTTAAGTTAGGTTTTATTTTATTAGCATAGATTACTCGATTACATAAAATTGTAGGTTATATTCAGACCCAATATATAATATAATACTATAGTATTAAAATTATTCATTTATACTATTATTTATCTATACATAATATAATATATCTATATAGATCAAGGTTTTCTTGGGGGAAAATAGATTGCACATTGTTTAGGTAGGGTTTGCTCAAGTTGTGTATGCTTCCCAATCATCGTTGCTAGCTAGGGGTCTTCTTCTTTATTCAAGAATGGATCATGCTACAGAGATGTTGTTTCTTTATTTATCCTAGGAATCAACAAATGGGGGCTTTGTTTTAGGCCTATGGTAGAATGGCCCCTCCTTTTTAGTGTCAAGGTCCATTTCTTTTCTAAAATTTCAATCGATTTCTTCTTGGGTTGGGCCTTGTTTTGTTTTATATCAGTTCAATGGGAGTGATCTTAAGATATTTATTACAAATACATTTTTAATCATGACCCATCTTATATAGTGTTCTCTGACTCATGGGCGAAGGCTAGGGTGGAGGTTTCTTTCCCTGTGCATAAATGGGTGTTTTCTCCAAAAATTACACATCCTCTCTCGGAGGACCGAGCAATATGTTCCTTTGGCAATTAAGGAGTGGAGAATTTTCAGATTTTTATCAATATTGTGAGAGGGAAGTCCTCCACTCTTTGGATGAGGAGCTCAGACTATGTCCCTATCCTAAAGTAGATCATAGAGGAAAAATGGGGCATACCTACAAATATGCAAAATCTATAATTTGAAAGGGAAGTTGTTCCAAGATTTTTCTTGGATCAAAGAATACAACATCAAACGGAACTCAACCTTAGTCCTGAAATTAAGGCTGCATGGAGGAGATCCAGGACCTAGGATATCAAATGGAATTGTTTTTTGTTTCAAGGATGCAGTGAAATGGAAGTCTTCCACCCCAACATAACAACTTCAAAACATTCTAGGACACTATATTGTAGAACAAATGGAAGAAATTCCAGCTATGGAAGTAAATCTTCCTGACGAAAATTACCTCTTCTTTGTATTGCATTCCAAGGTTGTTATTTTCATATTTAATGGCTTCTTTCCAAAGCCTAAGGCTTCACACCAATGGGTATTCTTCTCTTGGACACCCAAGGGTGACATTTATTTATGTTCCAAAGGTTTTTTCACTGTCTAATTCGATGCACAAAAAGGTTTGGAGTATGTTCTAAATGAAGGGCCATGGTTTTTGGGTAGAGTTGGGCTCTTCATCACCCCATGGTTCTGTCAGTTTGATGTGACAAATATGATGGTATGAGTGAGACTTTCAAACCTCCCTCTTCCCTTTTGGCATCATAAGGTCATAGAGGATATTGGAAACACTAGCAAAATTAAAAAAAATGGACCTTGAAAGAATAAAGAAAGGTATTTTTACTTTTTCCATAATATGTTGGAGATTTATCTCAACAAAGGTCTACTAGATCGCATAATATTAAAACACAAAACCTTACAATGGTACCAAGTTTTAGATTATAAGAACACAACATTTCAATGTTGAATATGTTTCCAAATAGGTCATTTGTAGAACACGCATCCTTAGACTAAAAGAAACCCACAAAAGAAAAAGAGGTTGGTCAATAGGCCAAAAGGATGGTAATTTTCATATCCTCATCTCTCAGCTGAATAAGAAGAAGATACTATGGAGAGTCATCATGTCCAAACATAAGTGGATGCACTGGCTTAACCTAGAAACCAATCGAATGGGGATATTGTGGCACAATCAGGTTTTTTTACCCTTATTCAGAAGGGCACTGAATCTGATGGTTTTTCAACACCCAATGGGAATGGAGGCACAAAAAGAGCTCATGTATTTAGGGGCCTAGATTCAGAAATTTTGGGTTGTGTTATATTATTTCCACGTAGTTAACAGGGAGTTTGAGGGGTACACGTAACCCCACTTTATGGGGTCCGGGGTAGCACCCCAGAAAATTTTGATGACCCTATGTTAGGTTGGGCAGACCCACCTATGGTTTTGTGCATGATTTTTGCACATGTTTTTTGGATGCGATGGTTTTTCAGTCCATGGTATTGGACGCGATGGTTTTCGGTCTATGGTATTGGATGCTTTGGTATGTATAAATATGTATTGTAATGTTGAAAGGAACATAATGAAAAATCAAGCTGGTAGTCCCGTTTTTGGGATCCAATGGGAAAATCTCTGTGTATATGTGTTTTAAGTGTTATGCTCTCGCATTTTTTATTTTTCTGTGTTTTAGAATTCATATGGAGGTAATTTCTGTATGGGGTTAAAACCTACATTTGGTATCAGAGCTATTTTTGGCTTCAAGGGGATGCCTTTGTTGCTCAGGGGTTTCACTCAGGCCTATGATAGACCCTGTTCAGTGGGAGATCTGCGAGATCGATTTTGGTGGTGAAAGAAGATGGCGAGTGGTGGAAAGATAGAGATCGAGAAATTTAATGGTCAAAATTTTGAGTAGTGGAAACTCAAGATGGAGGATCTGTTGGTGGATAAAGATCAGTGGATCGTGGTAGATCCAAGTACTAAACCAACAGGAGTGATCGATGAAGAATGGAAGAAGTTGGATCAGAAGGCAAAGAGAACAATATGATTGTGTGTCTCAAATTCAGTATTGTTGAATGTATCAAGGGAAGCTACAACAAAGGCTTTGTGGGACAAGTTAGGGACTTTGTACCAATCTATGTCTCTAGTGAATAAACTGTTCCTGCAGAAAAAGCTGTATAACCTGAGGATGAAAGATGGAGACTCAATGACAAAGCATCTAAATGTGTTTAATACTGTGGTAAGTCAGTTAGCATATGTTGATATTAAAATTTCAGATGAAGATAAGTGCATCAATTTGTTGTGTTCTCTACTATATTTGTGGGATAGTTTGGTTATTGCAATAGGTAACAATGCAACTACCTTGCATTTTGATGAAATAGTCTCATCCTTGTTGACGGAGGAGATGAGACGAAAAAATATGGAGAGCCAGAATGGTGATGCCTTGTCTGTACGAGGACGGTTCCAGAACAGAAACAAAAATAAGTCATCGAGTGGGAGATCTAAATCTAGAGGGAGATCTAAATCTCCAGGAAAACCTGTAAAGGTGGTGTGCTGGAAATGTGGAAAGGAAGGGCACTTCAAAAGAGACTGTAAATCTAAAGCTCCTGAAAAAGGAAAGGGATTCGATGATGCTCCTTCTACAGAGGTGAAAACCACCTCAGATGAAGGTGGGGATGTGTACTTGGCTTTTTCAAGTACACATGTAGATCATGAGGCATGGTTGATTGACTGAGGTGCATCCTTTCACTTCACTCCCCATAGAGATTGGTTCTCCGAGTATGAGAAATATGATGGTTGTGATGTCTTCTTGGGGGATGGCAGGAAGGCTAGAATCATTAGTCATGGAAAAGTGAAGTTGAAGTTGCAAGGTGGAAGGGTTTAAACACTTCCGAGTGTTCTACATATTCCTGCATTGACCAGAAATCTGATTTCTGTAAGCAAGCTGGATGATGCAGGTGTAAAAATAGTGTTCGAGAAGGATACCTGCAAGATGGTTCAGGGAGCACTAGTATTGATGTGGGGAGTTCAGACTAGAAATCTGTACAAGCTGCAAGGTAGCACTATTTTTGATGGGTGGAACAGTTCTGTGGTTCCTGAAAGTGGAGCAGAAAATCTAGTCTTCTCTGGAGAGAGGACCATGTTGTGGCATCAAAGGCTTGGACATATTGGAGAGAAGGGCCTTTGAATACTTCATGGTAAAGGTATGGTAGAAGGTATGAGTAATAGCTCTCTGGATTTTTATTTCTGTGAAAATTACATATATGGGAAGCAGAATCGGGTGAGTTTCCCCTTTGGAAGTAAGAGGGAAAAACAAATATTATAGCTTGTGCATAGTGATGTGTTTGGACCTGTGAAGGTTCCATCACTGGGTAAGTTTGTGTACTATGTATCATTTATAGCTGACTTCTCAAGGAATACATGGATATATTTCCTTAAGAAGAAACCTGAAGTCTATGACAAGTTTACAAAATTCAAGGCTTTGGTGGAAAACCAGACAGAGAAGAAGATAAAGGTGCTGAGGACAGATAATGGTGGAGAATTTTGCAATAAGGAATTTGAAGAATTCTATAAGAAGTGTGGTATAGCACGGTAGAAGACTACTCCATATACACCTCAACAAAATGGATTTGTAGAAAGAATGAATAAGACATTTATGGAAAGGACAAGAAGCAAGCTCAGTGGTGCCGGGTTAGGATAGGAATTTTGGGCAGAGGCAGTGGATATTGCATGTTACCTGGTCAACAGGTCACCTTCATCAGCGTTGGAGGATAAGACTCCACAAGAGGTATGGACTGGTAAGAAACCCTCTCTTTCACATTTGAGGGTATTTGGATGTGATGCATATGTACATGTTCCAAAGGAGAAACAAACCAAGTTGGATAGTAAATCTGAAAAGCGCATCTTTATTGGGTATAAGGATGGTTTGAAGGGTTATAAGCTTTGGAACCTAGTAACAAGGAAGGTTGTGTATAGCCAAGATGTGGTGTTTAGAGAGGTGAAAGATGTTATTAAACATGAAGTCCAACCAAAGGAACCTAAGAAGATATAGTTTGAGCTAAAGGAGGAAGAATCAAACTCTACAACAGAGGAGGAATCAGAAGCTGAAGAGCCACAAAATCCGGGTGTAAGAAGATCAGTTCAAGAAAGAAGGCAGCCAGAAAGGTATAGTCTATCTACTTTTTGTTCAAATTTTTCTTTATCTATTACTGATGATGATCCCAGAATTGTGAAGGAAGCAGTAGATTCAGAGGATGAAAAACTCTAGAAAGAGGCCATGGTTGATGAAATGGCATCTTTGCACAGAAATGAGGCTTGGGATCTGGTGGAGTTGCCGTCTGGAAGGAAACCCATTGGAAGCAAATGGGTGTTCAAAAAGAAGACAAATTCAGAAGGAAAAGTGGAGAAATACAAAGCTCAATTGGTAGCAAAAGGTTATTCCTAGGTGTCGGGAATTGATTTTGGTGATATTTTTCTCTTGTTGCCAAGGTAACTTCTATTAGATTACTTTTATCTGTTGCTACTGCTTTTGATTTTTAGGTAGAACAGATGGATGTGAAGACATCATTTCTTCACGGGGATCTGGAAGAAGAGATCTACATGAAACAACCTGAAGGCTTTGTGGTGAAGGGTAAGAAAGAACTGGTATGCAAGTTAAAGAAGTATTTGTATGGGTTAAAACAGTCACCAAGGATGTGGTATCAGAAATTTGATACATTTATACAGGGACTTGGCTTCACCAGAAGCAAAGCAGATCATTGTGTGTATTTTAAATTAATTGGTGACCGTGTTATTTATCTGATTTTGTATGTGGATGATATGTTGCTGGTTGGAAATGACAAAGAAATTATCCAAGATTTGAAGACCCAATTGTCCTCCAAATTCTACATGAAAGATCTTGGTGCTACAAACTATATTTTGGGCATAGAAATTAAAAGAGATTGGGAAAAGAGGAAGCTCTGATTAAACCAGAGGAAGTATGTCGAGACAATATTGCAGAGGTTTAATATGTAGGATAGTAAACCAGTGAAGGTTCCTATTCCTGTACCCTATGTTAGGTTGGGCAAACCCACCTATGGTTTTGTGCCTGATTTTTGCACATGTTTTTTGGATGTGATGGTTTTTCAGTCCATGGTATTGGACGCGATGGTTTTCGGTCCATGGTATTGGATGCGATGGTTTTTAGTCCATGGTATTTGATGCTTCAGCATGTATAAATATGTATTGTAACATTGAAAGGAACATAATGAAAAATCAAGTTGGTAGTCCGAGTTTTGGGATCGAGTGGGAAAATATTTGTGTATATGTGTTTTATGTGTTATGCTCTCGCAAGTTTATTTTTCTGTGTTTTAGAATTCATATGCAGGTAATTTTTGTACGGGGTTAAAACCTACAAGAAAAAGAATCTTATCAAATGGAAACAAGAAGAGAATTGGAAATATTTCTTATTGAACCAAAATCAGATAGTTGGCAGAAAGGTCTAAAAACGAAAGGCAAACAAGAGAAGTTAAGTGTGAATTATCACACTTAATTTAGTATTAATATTGTTTTAAGGGTTTTTTTTTTCCTTTTTTAGCTCAATGACGTGAGGTATTCTTTTGGAATCCTTACATCATATGCAAAAGGTAATTTTATTTTTCTACAATGAATAAAATTACATGTGTCTTTTCTATGGAATATATATGTGTGTGTGTGTGCATTATTTACTTTAAATATCATTTTATTTATATTTTTAATTATACTTTTTTCACATTTCCTTACTTCCATCCATTGGCTTATTTCTAGCCAAATGTTAGGGTTTCAAATAATGCTCTTCATACTTTGCTCGTACTATTATTTCTCTATATGTTCTTTATATTTTTCTCATGTCTTAAAGATGGACCCAACCAGTGTTTTTGAAATGTTGATTGAAATACTCAAATATGTGGATGTTCCTCCTTTAATAAAAAAATACCAACCACAGAAACCTAAAAACTATAATATTTTTAATATTATCCTTGTTCGACAAAATGATATCCTCCATTATTCACCAATGGTATATTCAAGACTAGGCCTACTTATGCCATCCTCGCTTGATTTGAAGGTTGGGGATTTTTCTAGAGCTTAAAGAAATTTTAGGAAACCTCTTGGCTTCCATGTTTTTTAAATTCTTCTTATCCATAATATACCTAATCATAGCCATGATTTTAATGGGGGAAGACTTGCTTCAATAAGGAGGATAGGATAGTGAGTATTTCTTTTAATCTTGAGATTGTATATTATAAAATACTTTTTAATATTTGTATCTTACTCCATGGCTCTTTGGATAAATTGCAACTCCAGACCTCACATCCATACAAAATAATAGGAGTGATGAGAATCTCAAAAAAGAGTTTTTTTAATCCTATATCTAAAGATCTGCTAACTTACAATTGTTACAAGCCCTTAAGCTTTCCATTCTCCATTTATCCTTTCTCAATTCTACAATTATGATTTATCTTGTGATTAATATCAATTACAAAATATTTGAGGAACTTCCTCCAATAAGTTTTTGTCATATACGAAAGTATCATATGTGATCTTTCTCTGGATTTGATTATCATGACTTTAGTTTTTGTTAGTATTCACAATCATACCCATCTTGGAGGATTCTTAGTTTCTTTCCATGATCATAATGGATCTTCTCCAAAATAATAATACTAAGAGAATTAAGGAGAAGAGTTATGACTATACTAGTGAGCACGTGGCCAATATGACTTGCATATTCCAAACACTCTTCTAACTTATCAATGTGTACACCAAAAAGGGTAGGGGATAAGGGGCACCCTTGCTTGACTCCAATATTACATTTAATTTCCTTTGAACAACCTTTAGTCATCCTAAATTTGCCATAACATACTTGAACAACCTTGTTACAACAACCCTCAACTCAAGAGGAGCCATTATCTCTTTCATCCTCTTCCACAAGTTTGTCTTAGGAGCATTGTCAAAATATTTTATAAAGTCAATGAAATAATAGAAGAGATCAATTTTATTATTTCAACATTCTTTGTAATGATTTTGAGAGTAATAAGGTGTTCCACCATTTAATTCTATCTCCTAAATCTAACCTGGATTTTTTCTCTATTACCATGGGTTTCTAGCGATGGGCTAATCTTCTTTTCCCAAATAATTTTGTACAACTTGGATAAAATATAGCTAATCATGCCCCTTGGAGGGGAACTCAATTGGATATTTTCATGATATGAATTATTTGTAGAGTGTGTGGTTAAAGGTTCAAATTCCCCCTAAAGAGCCATGTGAATCATGTGTGGGGATGCACATGGGTTCACATAGAGGTATAGAAGTAATAGTTAGAATTGATCCTCGGTCACACAAGTAACAATCTGGACTAGTTGTCAATTCCTCTAGATACAATAAAATAAATAAATGTAGCTAATCAACATTTAAAATAGGGGGCTACACTAACATTAACAATAAGGGTGCTACACTAGTATTATAGGGACCTAACATTATGCTCTCCTTCAAAAAGGGTTTTCCTCAATGCTGGAATAGTTCTGAGTGATTATGTATAAAATACTCATCCTCCCATGTGGAATCTTCAGTGGGTAATTTCTTCCACTTAATGAGATACTATAAAATTAATCGATTCCATAGCTATCGAGTGTTAGAAATTAATTAATGGAGGAATGAAATACATAAAATATTGCAGAAAAACAAATACAGAAACGCATAAAACAAGAGAGACATAGATATATGTGGTTCACCCAATTTGGGCTATGTCCATGGAGAAACAACCTATCCTTCCTTTTATATTATCCAGTAAAATGAAAAGATACAACCTATAACAGATTCATTGTAATTTCCTCTTTTCTCTCACACAACCTCCTCTCTCTCTCTCTTTCGCTCAGAATAATAATACACAGCCATAATAAAATCCCCTCATATAAATTGAGGGTTTCCTTCTACGGAAAAAACCGTAAATGAACATAGCTTCTATTGTCATATCTTTTTCTTAATGGATAACCCAGATTGAATATGAAACTACAACATTTTACAGGGAAAATTTTCATCTATTTTTAGCTTCAAGGGTGTTTCCCCTGCTATCACTCCTCTGGATCTCCAAGGCTGAGGAAGAGTCCAGTTGAGTTAACCACAGACCACTCTTTTGACTTGGTAGCGAGCCCTACCAAGATGGAGAGGGCTATCTCCAAAGGATCACAGCCAAATGGGATGAATAGATTAGGGTTTTAGGCTAGATGTAAAGTGCAAAGGGTTGTTTGATTTGATTTGGTTGGGTAGTCAGAAGGATGAGTGAATTAGGTCAAAGGATGAACTAGGTCATGGCAAAGTGAATTTGAATTGAATACATTTGATGGGGAAAGGTAGGCAAGGTAATTTAAACTTAGTAGTATAGTGATGAGATGGTTTAGACTAGTGAGATGCTAAAAATAACATGAGGGTCATGAATTCTTTTTAAACTGAAGAAATGAAACAATATATGATGATTTTCACAAAACAGAGCATACAAAGATGAATTATGCTTATCACACCTTGAAAATCAAACACAATTATAGTGAAATGGATCATGAAAGGAAAAAAACATTCACAAATATGAAACTAAATAAGAAACAAGATCAAAATTCCATGCAACATGAATCCCACCAAAATAGCTGCAACTTCATCCAATATATTCCATGTCAAAGTCTGAAAGCTAATACAACATCCAAGAGAGTCCAACCTATAAAATGACTAAGAAAATACATAATATAGGCCTCAAACCAACTCATCCCAACCTCAGGGGTCAAATCCATGATAGGAGGAGCAGTTGCAAGAAAAACTAATCTGATAGCTAGAGTATAGGGTGGTCAAAGTGACTTATCCCTAACTTAAGCAAATTGATTCATTACAAGTCATGTAGGCCATTTAACTAATGTATTTACCCTAGATAATAGTAAGAAACATAATAATTACATCATCCTTATCAATTACATCAGTAAAACATCATTTTCCCATAGGTGACAATTAATTCGGAGAGAAACAGTGAAAATTGGAGAGGACTGTCAAACGTGCCCTCTCTTTGTCAAACGCGCTCTCTAAGTGTCAAATGCGCCCTCCATGTTCAGGGCTGATTTTGGGTGCCTTACTAGTGTCCAAATTTGCTCCAAGATAGCATGTTGGAAAGCCCTTGAAGTCTAATTTCCTGATATTTATTTAGTTTTCAATTTGGAGCTCATTTTCCCTATTAAAAACTCAATCTACCAAGACTGGTAAACGTGCAGCGCCTAGGCCGAAAAAGAGGCAGAAAGGTTTTTTTGTGTCGGTTTTGACCTTTTTGGCTGTCCAGTTTGCCTCCAAATTATTAGAAAATGCATAAGGTGCATGTACTCATCAATATAAATCCAAATATGCTAGCCTTTTGTTCATCAGATGCATCAAAAAAGAGCGCAACACCTAGGACCCTTTCATTGTGTTAAAAATTCTTTAAAAAACACAGAAAATCATAACTTGCAAAATTTGTTCAAAAATTGTCAAAATTGGTGGGCTGATGGCTGATCATATGTTTGAGGCATGGAGTGATGCCTCAGTAAGAATATCTAGCCTCCTTTTCTCCTCTTTCTTGGTCAAGGCTTCAATTTTTGCATGGGCTCTTTTGAGTTTGGCTCTTGCAATTTTGTTTCTCATGGCATAGTACTTTGCCATCCTTCTCTAAATATCAATATCACTTTTGGCCTTGTCTAAGAGGCTCTCAAGATGGGTTTTCACCTCTTGAACCAATTTTCCTGGTTCTCATTTACCATTTTGTAAAATTTCTCATTTAGGGTGAGCTGATTGGCTAGTTCTTCCTCCGTTTTCTTTTCTAGCTACAAAGCTCTTTTTAGGCCTCTAGTCCTTGGCCTTGTTCTTGGAACCTGTTCATCAAGTTATTCACCATATTTCCCATATGCCTCAACAAGTAAGGCTATACTCTTTTCAGACTCTCTCTTTGCTTTGATGAGTTGAATCTCCATGAGCTCATTTTTTACCTCAAATTTCATGTTCTCATGCTCATAGTATGAAATAATGTATTTGGCCCTTTACAAGTTGACTTGGAGCCCTCCTATGAGTGCATTCTTCTCCTTTATGACAATGGCTATGTTATCACTATCATCATGCTTATTTGATTCAACTAACTAAAAATCATGCTCTGTCTCACGGAGGTCCTCCAGCTGCTGCTGAATCTATGCCTCTATCACCTTTTCATTACCCTTTTGTACTTGCTTTGCCGATGAAGAAGGAAAGTGTTATAGACATATTTGGGAACTTCAACCCCAATATTATATGTCAATAAAATAGGGCTCTTTAACCCCTAAAAGTGTTTTTTCATACCCTAAAAGATCATGGTCAACTGATTACATTATTCCTTGAAAGTTCCACCTAAAAAACCATCTAGAATTGGCCTAAACTAGAACATATTGACTGCTCCATCGTCAAGGTGCAATGCATACTAACTTCTACCCTAGCCAGGTGCGATGTACTGATGAGACCTTTGGTAGGGTGCGATGAGGGAGGATGGACAAATGTCTGAGACAGTTTGCTAAGTGGATGCTCATGGAATATTCTAGAAACTTCTCCTATGACACTTGCCTATCTAAATTCACCTAGGGATGAGTAAGAGATCCAAGAAATCTCCAAGTGGAACAAATGCAACAAGTGGAATGACACTAATCAAAAACCCAAAGATGATTCACAACCTTGCACACATCTATAAATGGATCCCTCATCTAAGAGATCTAGTGGTTGGAATTTTGTGAATTGTAAGGAAGTGCTAATAGTTTGTATTTGAGAAAGAGCATTTTATTGTTGGGTGATTTTTCTATTTCATGAGGTGAAGAGTGCTTCATGTTGGGAGGATGATGCTGGATCAGAAAACTGGGTTGTGATTCTCCCTTCTATTTAATAAATCTCTTTGAGTTTTCTTCCATATAATTGTGCACTTGTGAATGTTATTATTTGTGAATGCCATTGTATGTTCATTACATTTTTGATTCTGTAATGATATAATAGATCAAGATGCTTTGACAGTTCCTTGTTATTGTGTTTCTACAGGTACTCTCCAAGCGGGATAAGTATGGAGAGGAGTTTCAAGCTCTGTCAAGAGGAAGAGATATCAAGCAAGGAGTTAAGCGGAAGATCCAGTTTGGTTCCTTCGCCTTTCTCTTATCTATTATACATAGAAGAAATCACAAATTGCTTTAAACTGTTGTTTCTAGGGTAGCTGCCAAACCTAGAGGGCTATTTGATCGAAAAGACACTAGTTTTCCCAGAAACAAAATGGCGACTCCGCTGGGGAAGGAATAGATGTTCTGTTTTTTGTTATTGTTTGTTTTATAAACTATAGATGGAGCCTGAAGTCAGCCAGATAGCCTTCGAACTGCTCTTGCTCTGCAATTGCATAGTAGATGAATGCTTCTTCAGTCAATCTCCAGTTTAGTTTATGAATTGAACATTTGACTTACAAGCATTCTAGATGCCCTTTTGGTAGCTCAGTAACCTCTCAAGATCATTCCTCTATACTTTGCTCTTTACTTTCCATCATAGCTTAGCTTAACTCACTGAAATCAGCTGCAAATTTGAGCCAAAACCCATTTCAGTTGCACTCCCTGACCCATCGCATTGTCTCTCACTGTCAACTAGTATGTATCGCACCTCCCAAGCCTGAAAAGTGCAATGCATCCCTATTTTTGTGAAGCCCAGGTGTGATGACTGACTGAACCTATTTCCATTCTTGAAATTTGGGGTTTTTGTCCTTGTTTTCAATTCTATTTAGTTGATTTGCTGCTTATGAACAGTACCTCATTACTGAAGCCTACTTACATCGCATAGATCAGCCTCCTTTTATTAGGATTAGTAAATGTTTTTATCTATTTGTCCATCATTTACAATCCTTTGTCGAAAAGTTGCTTAAATTGATCTATGGTTTTGGTACAAAAAGTGTCATAACTGTCGTTTTGTGTCAAAAAGAGAAGTGTTGTGGAGTCTTCCTTCCCTGAATATTTGATTGAAATTTTTGTCATGTATTTGATTTGATTTTTTGTTATTCTAAGTGTCGAAAGCATTTTCTATTCAAAATTGAAAAGTGTCATTTAGTCTTCCTTTCTATTTTGAAAAAGAAATTGTTGAAAATGTCGCTTTGAGTGAAACATTTCAGATCTTTGTTATACTTAGTTTTCCTTTTTGGCATTTTTCACATTAAGGGGAACGAAAAGCAAATACATGCATTTTCATTTGCATTTAGTTTGTGTGCGAAAAATGATTTAGGAAAAATGCACTAGTGTGTGCTCTTTGCTCTTTGTTTGAAAGAATTTGAATCTTCTTTCCCTAGTAGCTAGGATTTTCATTTCTCAAAATAAACAATGATTTTTTAACATTATAGATTGCATTTTTAGGAATTTCAAATCAACATCACGCAGTGAACCATTGAAAGGAAAATTTTTAACAAGATCATCTCTAAAATGAATTTCAGTGAAATTAACAATGCTTTGGAACCTAACGCAACACATCTAGAGGTGTACGCTAGAGACATGTTCCGGCATCATAAAAACTAGTAACTATCGTTTTCATCGAAGGTTGGGAGATTCCTCCTCCTTGATACGACAAGTGCTAGCATGGACTTGTGCTCCCCATACCGTCGAGTATATATTGGGAGACCACAATAGGCTTGTATCCTTTATCCATAGGAAGCCGAGTTTGTCGCCCTATCGATCGCACTGCACTAAACACAGCATTCGGGAAGATTGACTGCCATACATAAGTCTTTGGTAATTTCTCTTTAATACATCACCAAGGTGTATATTGCAGTTTTGTGATTGTTTTGGTAATCCCTTTGTCTAGATTTTCCAGAGCAGTCACTTTCGTTCTTTTTTGACTCTTTAAAAGAAAAGGTCCATCTGAGCACTTGTCGCTTCAGGCTCATTAAAAATTGAAGGGTACTAGAGTCATCTTTAGCTTTTTCTCGACTCTTAAAAATTGAAAAAGAAAAGTTGTGTCAAAGCGTCATTAAAATTTATTAAATTCGGAATAACATCCCTATTCCTTCGTTGATCTTAGGTTGAGATAATGGAGTTGAGCAATCAAGGATCCCTTTTGAGGGGAATCCTAGTCCATTTTCTTCTTGGGGAAATATTGGTGCTCTGTATATGGCCACATTGTCCCTTCCAGGAATTACAATTGGCCTGCAAGTATGGCTTTTCTCAACCTCTGTGGTTCAAAATACCATGATTCCTTTGTAATTGAATCAGCATCCAGTTGATATTGAAGTTGACCCTTCACCTTCTTCTTTGTTTGTTTCTCCCTTCCCTTCTTCCTCTTCGCTTGGTGAAAATAGTGATGCTAGTAACCAGGTGGCTGAGAAGAAGAAGAAAGGGAAGGAGAAGAAGATGAAGAAGTGGATTCAGCAAGAGGATAACCATGAATCATCTAGTGAAAATCTACACATTAAATCTCCTAGACCCAAATTTATTTACATAATTTGTAAAGGAGACCATTTTCATTGAGGTTGTCCTTGCCTTCCTTAGATCTTGAGAATGGTCTCCTTGTTCACACCGTTAGGTGTCATCAACCTCTGGTGATCATGTTGACAACACACCATCAACTAGTAATAGTGAAGTTCATGGACAGAAGGAAAGGTCAAAGTTCGATGTAGGTTATGTGAAGGAGACCATACCCTTCACTGTTGTCCTTTTTTGGATGAAGCCAAAAGAGTCTTAGATAACCGTCCTGATTCACTGCAACGACTCCCATCTGGATACAGGAAACTCTCCCCAAGTCCTTTACTAGTTGAAAAACCGACTGACTTAACTCAACCATCGATCGAAACACCTATCACTGAAAGTGAATCTTTTGAGTCCATACCCGACGAAAGTCAATAGGTTGAGGTGACAGTTAACCCAGTTTTACCTTCAGAAGATCATACCCTTCCCAAAGAGAGTAAGAACGATACCATTCAAATTCATTTTGTTACTTCAGAGTCTGATGAACTTGGGGGCAATCCACCCGTTCCTTCACAACAGGAGGAAAATCCCCCAGTTCCCGCTACTCAGGGGGTTAATTCACCCGTTTATTCGGTACCCCCTCCAAGTAGTCTAGTCACTTCCTTTGATTGGAATCGACTAGAATGATCTCGCCTTCCTTCTTATTTACCATTCCGGATCATAGTACAAGTTTACAAAAAGATCATGTATGGCACTATCATAGATGAAGGGGCATCAGTGAGTATCCTTTCCTCAACTGCTTGGAAAGCACTTGGTTCACCATCGCTTATGCTTGTTACAAAAAATATGTCAGGCTTTAACAAAGGAACTAGCCGACCGTTAGGGATCCTTCCTAAGTTACTGATAACTTTGGGAAGGAACATCGTTCACCTAAACGTGATGGTAGTCGCAGGGCCATTAGATTACAATCTACTCCTTCGACGTGACTATGTTTATAACATGGAGGCTATCATTTCAACACTCTTTCGAGTGATGTGTTTCCCGCATGAAGGCAAAATTGTCACTGTTGACCAGCTTTCATTTCCCGGTTCAAGCATAACTCCAAGTCGATCATCATCCCTAAACGGTACTTGTACATCAGCAGTGTCTCTCGAACCTTCATTCCATCCACCCGAGTAGTCTGGTGAATGTAACAAAGCTTAGGGGTCATGCACCCTTGTATATTTGGTGGACAAACCCACCTGAAAAGATAAGTTTCCCTATAGGTTATGTGATTGGTCTGAGATACCATTCACCTTTTTCCATTCTGCAGACGAAGCCGAGGAAGTTTTTTATCTATTTTGCGGACGAAACAATCCTGCCTAACATGGTTTCCCTGTAGGTTATGTAATTGGTCTGACACACCATTTCCCTTTGTCTATTCTGTGGACAAATCCAAGGAAGTGTTTTGTCTATTCTACAGACGAAACCATCTTGCCTAACCACAGAAGTTTCCATATGGCTACTAGAGACTCTCCTTTTCATCATGCTAGGGGCATGCAAACTTTTTTCAAATTCATTTTTTAGCTTTTTAGATTTTCTAGCTTTTTTAGCTTTTGTCATTTCTAGCTTGCATAAAAAGAAAAACTAAAAAACCAAGCATATGTTTGTTCATTTCAAGCTTGTAAAAACAATGAAACCCACACCGAGCATAGTTCCCCACGGTTCAAGCTCGTTAAAAGTTGAACCCACCTTCGGTAAATAACCTTTGTGATTGCCATGCTATCAGTGTTTTGAGCCTTGGTTTTGTTCCTCCCATCACCTCCATTCTTTTGGCTGGTCATACGCTTCCACTTGATTGCTTACCCTTTTTGAGGAACAGCTGTGAAGAGTGGTTTTGTTAGCCAACCTCTTTACATCGCCATGTTTTGAGAAGTTCCAAGCTTACTCGAAACCAGTTGCTACCCTAGACACCACTCGTTCCTCAAAATAGGGTCCCCGTTGAACTCTTTTTAGATTTGTTAAATATGAAAAGATTGTCGAGTAATTGGCCTTTCCAGCTCGTTAAAGTGATTGGAAGTGCCATCCCTCTTGTATATTTTAATCTTTTTCAGACTTGAGGGATTATCTCACAAAAACGTTCAAGCGCTTGTCTTTTTCGGCTCGTTAAAGTGATCAAAAAGTCATCCCTTTCGTATTATTTTATCCTTTTTCGGACTTAAGGGATTACCTTACGAAAAATAATTGTCAGGGTTTCCTTTTCGTCCCTTTTCAAACTCTCTAAACATGAAAAGGACCGAGTTATCCTTGTCATTAAACTCGTTAAAACAATAGCAAGAAAATCGACCACCCTAGACGAGACAGAGTCCCCTTTTTGTCCCTTTTCAATCTTTCTAAACATGAAAAGGACCAAGTTATCTTTGTCATTAAACTTGTTAAAACAATAGAGACAAACTTGTCCACCTAGACAAGAACGAGTTTCACTGCCGCTAGACTTCTTCAAATATAGCGACAGGTTTGCCCGAAGGGTGAATTATAGAGAAAGCATATGTTATCCTCCTCAAGCTTGACAAAAATAAAGAGGTACTGGTCAACAATGACTAGGGGAAAAGGGAAGAAAACTTGAAGAATTTAATGGTATCAAGTCGCCTTTGAACATGACACTTTCACTCCATCACCATTATTGAGTCGAGTTGGGTTATTCAGTTCACCGGTCATTTCACCATTGGTATTCCACACCATCCATTAGTTGGGGTTAACACTACCAATCCATCTCAGTGTCGCTGATATGTTCAAGAGAAGTCATTCAATTGAGAAACCACAATCCAGTTAATGCCTCATCCACTGCAATACCTTCACCCTCCATTTTTCATGACAGCCATTCCTGAACCTTGTGTTGTCGATTGTTTTCACTTCCAGAAAATCATTTGCTTCATTTTGTGTCGTAGATGTGGGATACATTAAGGCCCTCCTATGATGGGTCACTTCTTGTTGACATCAACTCATTATCCAAGAAGTTGACTGAGAAACACCCCTTTCAGTACTTTGAATCTTGCATGCCTCAATGGAAAGTTTCTCACTTTCGGCGATAGGTTGACATCAATGGCCTTCGACCGAAAGATTTTGCATGGTGTTCGACATCGGATCATATATTCACACCACGTGAATTACACTGTAGTACCTTGAGGGTCATTATCATTATCGGTGATTCCTCTCTCGCCTGTTAACAACTTACATTATTAGCTGGTAATCAAGCGATGTCTTTCCATGTTCAACTTCAGAAAATCTATTCACATGGATCGACTTGTACAATGGGCAAAGATTGAACGAGTTTTAAGACCTCGAGTCTAGTTTCATCCATCCAGACTGCGATATATTCAGGGATATAAAGACATCAAATGTACATAGAAGCTGCAAAGATGGTCATCCAAGCCAGGGATGATGACTCTACATATGAAGAATCACCAGTTTGCAACTGCAGACGATTATCATTTCTATGTACATGAAATGAATTTATAAAGTTGAGCATGGGAATACCCACCTCAGCTAGATCATGAAAATTATATTATGATGATGTATTGTATTGTATCTTATACAGGTCACCTTCCAGTTCGAAAACCTTAGATCCTCATGATAAAGAATTCACTCAACATCAAATATTTATGACTTCATGCTTTAGGGGGCAACTGTTATAGACATATTTGGGCACTTCAACCCCAATCTTATATGTCGATAAACTAGGGCTCTCTAACCCCTAAAAGTGTTGTTTCATACCCTAAAAGATCATGGTCAACTGATTACATCATTCCACAAAAGTTCCACCTAAAAAACCATCCAGAATTGGCATAAACTAGACCATACTGACTGCTCCACTGTCAGGGTGCGATGCATACTGACTTATACACTAGCCAGGTGCAATGCATACTGATGAGGCCTTCTGTAGGGTGCGATGAGCAAGGATGGACAAATGTCTAAGACAGTTTGCTAAGTGGAAGCTCATGGAATCTTCTAGAAACTTCTCCTATGACACTTGCCTCTCTGAATTTTCCCAGAGATGAGTAAGAGATCCAAGAAATCTCCAAGTGGAACAAAATGCAACAAGTGGAATGACACTAATCAAAAACCTAGAGATGACTCACACCCTTGCACACATCTATAAATGGATCCCTCATCTGAGAGATCTAGAGGCTGGAATTTTGTGAATTGTAAGGAAGTGCTGATAGTTTGTATTTGAGAAAGAGCATTGTATTGTTGGGCGATTTTTCTATTTCATGAGGTGAAGAGGGCTTCATGCTGGGAGGATGATGCTGGATCAGACAACTGGGTTGTGATTCTCCCTTGTATTTAATAAATTTCTTTGAGTTTTCTTCCATATAACTGTGCACTTGTGAATGTTATTATTTGTGAATGCCATTTTATGTTCATTACATTTCTAATTCTGTAATGCTTATGATATAATAGATCAAGATGCTTTGACGGTTCTTTGTTACTGTGTTTCTACAGGTACTCTCCAAGCGGGATAAGTACAGAGAGGAGTTGCAAGATTTGTCAAGGCGGAGAGAGATCAAGCAAGGAGTTAAGAGAAAGATCCAAGTTTCCTTCGTCTTTCTCTTATCTATTATACATAGAATAAATCGAAAATTGCTTTAAACTATTGTTTCTAGGGTAGCTGCCAAACCTAGAGGGCTAGTCGATCGAAAAGACACTAGTTTTTAGGAAATAACAAGGCCCCTCCCACAATATATGGGGAAAACGCTTACCTGTGCCCTCTCTAATAGGCATGTGTCAAGGTACCTAAACCATCCCCTTTAGGCTTACTACTTTCACCATGCTCAATGTGTTCTTTCTCACTACCTTCATCACTACCAAGTGAATGAATAGCCTCATGAGATGGTGATGATGAAGGTGATGTTGTGGCTGACTCATCAGATGAAGATGGATGATGTATGGGCTGACATCGATGAATGGAGGAGAATGTATGAGATGATGAAGGTACTTCTTGTCCATGCCGAATAGGTGGGAGTGTGAAAATCTCATTGGATATGAAAGTGTCCCATGCAATGTTAAGACGATCAAGGTGGTGTAGGACTATCATCTTGATGAGGGAGTGGTGAAATATACTTTTCATTTGATGATCATAATCTTTCTTTTGGGCAATGAATGACATCTTGTCAATGTCTCGGTAAAGATAATAGGACATATTGAGCATTTTGACTCTTATGAAATGCATGAGTAGCCGAATATGATAGGAATAGAGCCTAGAAAACCTACCCTCACATGTGAAGTACTTCATGATGATTTTATCATGGGAACATATCTGTCTAGGAGGTAAGTGAAAGGAAAAATTCTCTTTCTCTCATTCTTGTACCTTGGTTTAAGATATGGATCATAATAAAAATGATCCAATTCGCCTTCTTTAAACCATTTTTCCCCAACATTTGGGATCCCAGAGGCTTCTAATATGATAGCAGGAGATATAGTGAAGGTGACACCAACAAGGGTTACCTGGTTGTCATGGAGGTTGGTAATGAATAATCTGGTCAACATAGGATGATGCTAAATCCTTTCCACTTTCTCACAAAACTCAAAACAACCCATATGCTTAAAGCCTGTCACAGTGATGGGAGATCCATGAGTTCTCTGGTATTGGTTGGGTTATGTCTAATGATTCTCCCTCCTTTCTTAGAGAGCTTCCTCTCCTGTCCTTCTTCCTCACTCTAACTTTTGTTATCTTCTTCTACCATGAATTATTGGAGTCAAACTCTAGGGAGATGATGAAATGGAATATATTTTTTGAGAATATGGAATGATGTGAGGAAATTGAGGAGAATGAAATGGGGATGTGTGATATGAGGGACGTGACAGGGGGTAGTTTTGAAGTGTAGGAATGGTAGTGGGATGCTAGGAAATGAGATTTAGGAGTGGAATTATGTTACTAGAGTTTTGAACTTAGTATGACTCCAAAACAAAATGAAACATCATATAAATCAATTGTGAAGGAGAGGAATAATATAACTCTAACCTACTTGCTTGCTGGAGCACCTTGGTGGTAAATTTTGATGCTTGGGGCAATGTAGTGCATTTTGGGCAATTTCTAGATGTTCTCGGGCAAAGGCGCAGTAAAATGGTTAAACGAACACTCTACTTATAGGCACTCAGCACCCTTAGGAAATGCACTAAATTTTATGGAAAATGTGCAGTACTCTAGTCAAACGTGCCCTCCAAGTTCAGAACGTGCCCTCCAACGTGAAGGTTGATTTTGGCTACCTTCCTGATGTCCAAATTGCACCCCGGATAGCTCTTTGGAAGGCTTGTCTTGTCTAGTTTCAAAATCTATGTTCAGATTCTACAATGGACTTGATCTAACCCTCCAAAAGTTGATTCTCCCAAGACTGGTAAAAAAGTACAAAATGGGGGTGCAAAAATGAAGTGTGATCTTGTAAGAAACATTTGGGGGACTTTCGAAACTCCAAATTGAGCTGATGATAGCTTAATGGAAATATCTTTCTGCCTAGTTATCATTTCACTTATCAAGAAAGTCATTTGGATAGTCCATCTAGGAGAAAAAAATGATTTTCACAATATCACTCCAGAAATGTAGCAACCCTCTTATAGCAACTGTATTTTTGACATTTCTCCAAAACCATGGCACGTGTGTCAAAAATGAATGAGGTTTTTCATACTTTTCCTATGCTGGACACAAACCGCTCTCACATTTGTAAAATTATTCTTTGTTTGGTTGGAAACATACTTTGAAGAAAAACTGGCCGTATGTGTGGCAAATGATTTGTCCCTTAGAATGACTTCTTGAAAAATGATGGAGGCATGATTTTTATGAGTTGTAATGGCCTCATACTTGCTGAAATGACCTCCCTTAGGCCTCCTCTTCTTAGATGTCTCTGATTCCATAGCCAACCCTAGTTCAGTGGGAGAGGAAATTAGGGTTTAGTGCTTGTGGAAAATGATTATTTGGACACCCTTGGGAAAAGACAACTCCCTTTGGCATTCACTTAACCCTTTGAAACTTTACCCTTTCACTTGACTATTTCCTTTGAAAAATTGATCTTTTGATGGTCTTTGAGAACTCTTTGAATTTGACTTTTCTTTAATGATGTTGCCATATAGAGATTGAGTTGGAAGCTTAGGAACAATACTTATTACATATAGTGAACATAGAATTACATGATGAAATAAGCGTTTCTCTTTACAAATCATGTTCACATGGTGAAGAGATGTTATTTGATCACCCTTTACTTGCCATTCTTATGCAATGGAATGGAGTTTTATTGGAACCTTGGAAACCCTAATGACCTAATGAAACCTTGAAAAATGCTAAAAGACCTATTGAGACCTTGAAGGACTAAATTTCAAGATGACATGATTGATGTGATGGCATGATGTCATTAACTTATGGAAAATGGATGCTCAGCAAGGTTGAAATGAGCCAGCAAGGGGTAAATTTCTAAAAGGAGTAAAGGAAACCCTATTCAACATTCAGTGGCCAAATGTTTCCATGAAAACCTAGTGGAATGACAAAAATTTGATAATGGAACCCTAATATGATATGAAAAGTGTATTTTTTATCACTGATGGTAGTATGAAAATACTGACACTAACATTGGCCTTATTAGGGATGGCAGCTCCTTGGAGGTGTCAACAACACCGTAGACCAAGTTCCTAACCATTTGGGCCAATACGATCAAAAAATTAACTGAGATGCATGACTAAATGTTGACAACTCAAATGGCACAAACTAACTTGAAACTGGCTTGAATTGACTGAAAAAATGACTCAAGACTTACTTAAATGAAACAAGTACATACAAAGCTTATTAATGGTACTAGACCATCAAGACTTGAGGGCTTCAAATCCCAATGACAACCACCTACCTACTGAGGAAATATGTACAATCATGTGAAGTGAGCCTTCCAATGTAACCAATCCAGCAGATGGCTACCTATTGAAATTCTGCTCTCACTCTCCCCGAGCAGGCAGAATGACGTACATGTAGGCAACTCACAATAACAACTGAAACCAAGGCTTATGCTAACAAACCAGACAACATTCATCCTATCCAATACTTGTAAAAGACTATTGAAGGGATCTTGAAAATTTGGAAACATTACCTTGTCTTGAGATCTAGTAGCAAAAATACAAGTACTCCCTTCATTCTGATCTGAAAGAACAGTTGGTTGTTGATTGATAGGAAGGCATAAGGAAGTATAACATTTTTCTATCTGAGTGTTGGTTGTAAATTCCTCGAGCATGAGAAATTCTGACTCAATTTCTGGCATACTATCTCTCTCAGGCTCATACTCCTCAAATTCATATTCTAAGTCATTCTTAAACAAAAAAATCAAACATGACAACCCTATCATCTTCATGAAAGAAAGCAATATCTATTAGTTGATATATAAATCTAATTTCAAGGTTGTCCTCATTTTCAAAAGTGGAAGACTTTTCACTAACACCTTCTTGACTATGTGAACACAAAAAAACGTGCATTAGCTTGGGTTGTAACATAACTTTTCAGGAGTTTATCTGTCTCATCTTTAGACAGAGGAGATAGCACTTTTTGTTTTCTTTTGCTAGAACAATAATTGTCATATTTACCTCCTAAAGTTTGACAAGGACATTCAATATATTCATTAATTTCAATCAAAGGAGTATATAAGTTTTCATCAGACTGTTGATTCATTTCATGTGATTCTTTTTTACTATCAAAATGCACAATTCCTTCATCTTCAAGAAAAGAGGAAGCTGCTCTATCAAAGTGACTAGCTTCTTCAGATTGTCCTTGAAACTCAAATTGAAATTTCATTAATTTGCCATAGAGTCATCCAAAAAATATTTTTCACTTACTTGAGAAAAAATCTCATCTCATTTCTCATAAAGGGACTGGATTACCTCCTTTTGAAGACTTTGTTCTAATGGGCTAAGAACACTTGGGTCAATAACTTTGTTTTCTTCATTCAAGGTGATCTCAACAATATAGCTCTCCTTCATGGGATCCAGAACAACATACTCTTCATCATCGCAATCTGAATCTAGATCTGGAATAGCCAAATTGATATTATCACAATCTGAAATTGGAACTTGATATTCCTTCATACCATCTTCTGCTGCAATCAAATCTAAAATAAGACCTTGTCTTCCATCATTTTCAATTGTACAAAGATCTTCAACCTACTGCGGACTTTCCTGAGCATCTTGACAAGTATCCTCTAATCTTTCTTTATGCTATTGAAATGGATTTTCACACAGGACTTCCATCTTCTCATTGTCCATGAATTCATCATCTCCATAAACATTCTCAATATTTTCAATAAAACTATCAACATGTTTACAACAGTTCTGAACTAATATTAAGGATGGACAAGATTCTTTATACCTTTCAAAGAATATGGTATGAAAATCCTTTAAACAATAAATACAAGTAGGTGGCAAACTTTCATACCAAGATTGGGCTTCACCTTCCAAAGTGGCCATGAATATCTTCATCAAGAAGTCTTAAGGAAAATCAATCTTTAATCTATGCACATGCATGTGAAATCGCACCAAATGAAGAGCAACATCATAACTTTTCACATCTTTGAACATAGGAAAATTGATTTCCCAATTTACATTAGGCATTTTATTTGGAAAACCTGGAATGTGATCTCTTTTCAATGGAGCATACCTTCTTGCAATAGATCCCATCTTGAAATTTCTTCAAGCTACTGATCTTAATGCAGTGGAGTCGCCATGAAGTGTTGATTTTCTAGATCTTTCAGTAAATGGAGTCGCCAGGTAAATGGTACATCCTTCCTATGTGTCCAATTGTTGTTCACCATCAACAATTAGATCTAAAATTTGTCATACACCCAGGGAAAATGAATCTTTCGCTCCCCGGCAACGGTGCCAGTATGTTATCACTCCCCTGAATCTCCAAGGCTGAGGAAGAGTCCAGCTGAGGTAACCACAGACCAATCTTTTGACTTGGTAGCTAGCCCTACCAAGCTGGAGAGGGATCTATCCAAAGGATCACAGCCAATAAGGTTGGATAGATTAGGGTTTTAGGCTAGATGTAATGTGTAGAGGGTTGTTTGATTTGATTTGGTTGTGTAGTTAGAAGGATGAGTGAATTAGGTCAGAGGATGAACTAGGTCAGGGCAAAGTGAATCTGAGTTGCAAACATGTGATGGGGCAAGGTAGGCAAGGTACTTTAAACTTAGTAGTATAGTGATGAGATGGTTAGACTAGTGAGATGCTAAAAATAGAATGAGGGTCATGAATTCTTTTTAAACTGAAGAAATGAAACAATATATGATGATTTTCCAAAAACAGAGCATACAAAGATGAATTCTGCTTATCACACCTTGAAAATCAAACACAATTACAATGAAATGTATCATGAAAGCAACAAAACATTCACACATATGAAACTGAAGAAGGAACAAGATCAAAAATACCAAGACACATGAATCCCACCAAAATAGCTACAACTTCATCCACTATACTCCATGTCAAATTCTGAAAGTTAATACAACATCTAAGAGAGTCCAACCTGTAAAATGACTGAGAAAATTCATAATATAGGCCTCAAACCAACTCATCCTAGCCTCAAGGGTCAAATCCATGAGAGGAGGAGCAGTTGCAAGAAAAATTGAACTGACAGCTAGAGTAGAGGGTGGTAAAAGTGACTCATCCCTAACTTAAGCAAACTGATTCATTACAAGTCACGTAGGCCATTTAACTAATGTATTTACCCTAGATAACAGTAAGAAACATAATAATTACATCATCCTTATTAATTACATCAGTAAAACATCATTTTTCCGTAGGTGAAAATTATTTTGGAGAGAAACAGTGAAAATTGGAGAAGACTGTCAAACGTGCCCTCTCTTTGTCAAACACGCCCTCCATGTTCTAGGCTGCTTTTGGGTGCCTTCCCGGTGTCCAAATTTTCTCCAATATAGCTCCTTGTAAATACCTTCAAGTATAATTTCTATATATGCATTCAATTTTCAATTTCGAGCTCATTTTCCCTGTAAAAAACGCAATCTTCATAGACTGGTAAATGCGCAGTGCCCAGGCCAAAAATGAGGCAGAAAGGTGTTGTTCTGGTGGTTTTTTACCTTTTTGGCTGACCAGTTTGCCTCCAAATGCTTAGAAAATGCACAGGGTGCATATCCTCATCAACTTGAATCCAAATGTGTTAGCCTTTTGTTCATTATATCCCTAAAAAAATAGCGCAGCGCCCTAGTGCTGCGCGTTTGACCCTTTGACTGTGTTAAAAATGCTTTAAACAACATAGAAAATAATAACTTGCAAAATTGGTTCAAAAATTGTCAAAATTCTTGGGTTGTGTTATCACTCAGGTTGTTCCCCAAAACCAGTGAGAAAAGGAAATACGGCCGAGGTAACCACTAACCAATCTTTTAGATGCAGATTCTAGCCAATTTGCAACCAGAGAAGGCTCTCTCTTTATGATTTAGCTATCTTTTGCTATATGTTAGGCTAGTTATGAAGTGCAGGTAGTTGTTTGATTTTTGGATGGTGACATTCAATAGAATAGGGCTACAAGGTATGAGAAGTTCAGACCATTGGGTCAATGGAGTCAAATGAAATTAAACTTCTGGGTATGGTTTCTTTGGCAAAAGGAGAAACTACAAAGCAACATAATTAATCATGGAACAATTTTCAAGCTGGAATCAGGTGAAATGGAGTCAGGGAATGAAAGGAAATTAAGGATCTTTCATCATGCTAACAGAGGGAAAGTGGGAAAATATTACCAAGGAGTAGCTAAGAATTCCTTAATTATATTTAGGGTGTAAGAACCAGGGAGACAGGAGCAGTCAAGAATTCCTGCCTATGCTAGTCCTGAAGAAAACAAAAAAATTGACAGGAATTGAACACAGAGTACATTAAGTAAATTCTGGGCTATTCTTTCTTCCTGAAATTTAGAACATGATATATAGATGATATATAAAACATACAAACAGTAAAACATGAGTTAGAAAAGACTTATTGATCCATGAAATAATTCAAGAATTCTGCAACATGGGCTTCTGCCCTCCATTCCATAACCAGAGAGTTTATCAGCAAAGCATTCCAGCAATCTTTATTTAGAAGAGTTCTCAAATTTACAGTGCAATTCCAGAATGATATTCACCAACCCCTAATACTTAGATTGGGGAGGTATTTGTAAAAAAATGTTTATAAAATATCTCCAAGAGATAATATATTGCAATAACTTCTTTCACCTACTCTATAGAAGGAGTAAATGCTCTTGGGAACAGAGAGAAATGAATGCAGAAGTAAGAAAATGTTGTGCTGGTTGTTTTCTTGGTGAGATGCATTGATTGTTCGCCCATTAAGTCGGCCGATGGATATTTAGTGAAATCCGCTTTTCTGGTGCTGCTTTCCTAGGTTCTTTTTCCTACGCTTCAATTAACTGCTGCCCAGCGTGATTTTTACCTGCTCTTTTCTTCATTTTATGGCCTCTGTTATGTTCTGAAAAAAATAAACAAAACTTTGAAATCCGCCTACAGAATTTCTAGCCTACTCTGCCACCATTCATCATCTGGTAATTGGTGCCTGCGCATTTTAATTAGAGTTTCATCTGCATCTGTGTACCTGAAAAAAGTGGGTTGGACTGTGAAAAGATGCCTCACTTCATGTTCAATAAAAACAAATTCTCCAAATTGTCATATAGGCTCTGTCCAGATGGGAGTGCTTTCTCTCCTACAAAACTTAATGATGTTGTGGCTTGAGTATCCACATATGTATTTAATCTATGTACATAGGCTACATGTGACATGAGTCTGTAGTCATCAGTTAACAAACTGGGTAGACCCTTTTCCTCCAAAACTCTAAATTTCTGTGTGAAAGCATTTATTTCCATTTGTATTTCTTGGCACTTCCTTTCCAGATTTTGGATGAAATTCCTCATGGTTAGGACCCTTTTAATTATTAAAATAGTGCCTGTTCTGTCCCTGATATCCAGTTTTGCCAGATCTTCTTTGGTGTGGGTGTTCATGAAATATATTAGCCTATTGGCCTGTTCGGGCATGTTTCCCAGTGAATCCCTGGTCTTTTGAATTTCTTCTTGAGCTGTTGCCACCAAATCAATCTGCTCATGAATTATCTATATTGATTTCCACATATCAGTGATGGATTGGCTAATGTTGGCCCACAGAATGCTCCTAATTTCTGCCAGAGGTTTGTCTAATAAGAGGTCCTTTTCCAATGCCTTTACTTTGTTTTCCAATGCTTTCACCTCCCTTGTTTTTTCTACTATAGTCATCTTGAATTTATCATAAATTACTTCCAATTTTGCTAATTTCTCTTTGGCACCTTTTAGCTCTGACACCTGGAGTCTTAGATCCTTCATGGCCTTTATCAGTTCTTCAGTAGTGTTTTCGAGAAAAGTGTCTATTCAGAACGACCCTATCCCACAGGGTTGTGACAGAGACCTCAAAAACAAATAGGGAAAACTACTCTTGTATTCTCCTTTATGAACTATAAACGAAGATGATTAAGATGAACCAACCTGTGTCTTGCGCTAGTCCTTTGATCCAATCTCTCTTCTCTTTGGCAGCTCCCAGCTATCCGCTCCCTCACTTGCCCAGCGTCACCAAGTTCCTGCAAGTTCACAGAAGCAAGAAACTACACAAAGACATGGATTTATGTTCATAAAAAGCTTAGGATCAGATTTAAACTAAACATACAAATATAACACATATCAAGGATATACAAGCATGTAGGAGAAACTCAAATAGTTTTATTGATAAAACAAGAAGATCCAGGAGTTACAACCGATGATTCCTGATCCAGCATCAACCTCCCAGCATAGAATCCCTTCTTCACCTCCAACAAAGCATAAATCACCCAATACTCTGATATCTACCACAAAACCAACAACAATTCTCTGCAATGTACAAAATTCCAGCCTCTGGATCTCTTGGTGAGGGATCCATATATATATGTATGCAAAGAGGATGAGTCAGCTCATGAATTGATTAGTGGCTTCTCTCTGTCAGTTCTTGCTTCCACTTGGAGACTGAGAGCCTCTTACTCATCACTGGTTGAATTCAGTGAGGCAAGTGTCATTGGAGAAGATTCTGGAAGCTTCCATTGTCTCTCCACCTCGTGGAATGACTCTCCCACTTGTCATTTCCCGCTCAACGCACCCTGGTAGTGCATTCAAGTGCGTTGCAATGCACCTAGACAGTGTATTTGGGTGCTTTGCAACGCAGCTAGCTAGTGGAGCATCTGAAATGATCCTGATTTGACTAGTTTTGAGCAGTTTCTGGTGGAGAACTTCTGGGAGAAGCTATAATTTGTTGACCTTGTTTCTTTAGGAGCTGGAACAACAATTTTAGGGACTTAGGATCCCTTGGTTTATGGACATTTCATGCTTATAGCTGTAAGGCACAAAAATGTCTATAACAGTTGACCCCTAAAGTATGAGGCCGTTTATCGGGTGAAATGCTTTATTAGGAGGATCCGAAGTTCTTCTAATGCTGGGGAGGAGACCTGTAATGAGATACAATACAATACATTATTTTCATACTATTTTCATGATCTAGCTGAGGCGGGCATTCCCATGCTCAGCTTTATAAATTCATTTTCATGTACATAGGACAGACAATCATCTGATGGTAGACCGATGATTCTGATGAAGTCATCATCCTTTTGGTAGGATTATTATCTGTGCTGCAATGCTGTACATTTCAATGTCTTCATTTTTCCTGAATATATATCGTAGCCCGGATGGATGAAACTAGATCCGGGGTCTTCAATCTCGACCAATCTTCACTCTAAGTACAAGTCGATCCATGTGAGAAATGTTTTGAAGTCGAACATGGAAAGACATCGCTTGATTACCAGTCAATGATGTAAACTGTTAACAAGTGCGAGAGGAATCACCGATAATGATAATGACCCTCAAGGTACTGCAGTACAATTCACGTGGTTTGAATAAAGGACTTGGCGTCGAACACCACGTAAAATCTTTCGGTCGAAGTTCATTGATGTATACCTGTCGCCGGAAGTGAGAAACTTTCCATTGAGGCATGCAAGCTTCAAAGTAATGAAGGGGTGTTCCTAGATCAACTTCTTGGATAATGAGATGATGTCGACAAGAAGCGATCCGTCAAAGGAGGGCCTTAATGAATCCCACATAAATGACACGGAACGGAGAAAATGATTTTGATGGAGGTGAAAACAATCTGGTGACATACGGTTCAGGGTGGCGGTTATGAAAGAGTGAAGTATAATGTATGGTAGTGGATGGGACACGGGTGACTTCTCTGGATGACTTCTCTTGAACATGTCGGCGACACTTATGTGATGGATCGGTAGCATTTACCCCAAATGTGGGTGGTATGGCGTGACCATGGTGATGTGACCGGTGAATGAAACAACCCAACCCGACTCTGGCATGGAGTGGAAGTGTCATGTTCAAGAGCGACTTGCTACCAATAAAGTTTCTTTGAGTTTTCTTCCCAATTTTTCCCCAGTCATTTCTGACCATTACCTCTTTATTTTTGTCAAGCTTGAGGAGGATAACATATGCTTGTTCTATAATTTTCCCTTCAGGCAAACCCATCGCTATGTTTTAACGAGACTAGCGATAGTGAAACTCGTTCTTGTCTAAAGACAAGTTTGTCGCTATTAATCTTTTTAACGAGTCTAATGACAAAGATAACTCAGTCCTTTTCCTTTTTAGGGAGTCTGAAAAGGTACGTAAAGATAACTACGGAATTCCTTTTTCGTCATCTAATCCCTTAAGTCCGAAAAATTATAAAACAATACAGAAGGGATGAATTTTCGATAGTTTTAACGAGCCGAACAAAACAAGCGCTCACTCTTTTTGTGCAATAATCCCTCAGGTCCAAAAAGATTAAAATCTAGAGGAGGGATAGCACTTCCGGTCGCTTTAACGAGATGGAAGGCCAAAACTCAGCAATCTTTTTATATTTTACGAGTCAGATGAAAAGAGCTTAAAGAAGACTCGTCTTCTAAGGAACGAGTGATAAAACAGGTAGCAGCTGATTCCAGGTAAGGTTTGGAATTTTCCAATCACGGCAGTGTCACAAGGATGGCTAGTGAAATCACTCTTCGTAGCTGTTCCTCAAAATGGGTAAACAATCAAATGGAGGTGAATGATCAGCCAATGGAAAAGTGGAGGTGACGGTGCAAACACGACCAAGGCTTTAATGGCTGAAAATGCTTCATTCACGATGGTTATTTACCAGAGGATAGTTCATTTTTTAACGAGCTTAAACGCGGGTGGAAACATTTGCTCGATCTTATGTTTATTTTTTAACAAGCTTGAACTATGTGCTAAAACTACTTGATTAATCCAGTCATATGATAAGAATGTCTCATATAAAAACGGCAACTTTTAGATTTTTTCCCCACATCCTTTCTTTATGCAAGTTTGGTGACGACTAATCCTACGAGTTTAAAGGGTTAGAGGTCCTAAAAACTTAAAAAAATAAATAGCCGCCCCTTGCTTGCATGCCAAAAGGTTTGCATGCCCCCAGGTATAAAACAAAGTTTCAAAGTTACCCCTCAATTTGCAGAAAAAACATTTGTTCTATCAGGAGAGGCCTACCTCTTACAGGTTACCCAAAGACTGTTCTATTCGCGGTGCAAACAAAACACTTCTTCGGCGATGTCTACCGGATAAAAAAAGGTGAGTGACTCCGTCTGTCAACTCACATAACTTTGACAAGAGAATCTTATTCTAGAACAACATCTCTTCCAATCACGGACGGGGTACGGACTAGTCATATTCTCCCGCGGAAACCTACTCTATACCCGAAGTTTTCCTGCCGAAGCAGACCAGGACGCATGCCCCCTGGGTTTCAGTCATATCCCTCTGAATTACTCGCGCTCATCGGGAGGACGGACTGGGACTTGAGACATTTCTTGAGTGAAGAGACTATTTAGGGACGATATATGACTATTTGCTATGCGTGATCCGGGAAATGAAAGCTGGTCCACGAGCTTGACCACTCTTCCTTCGTGCGGAAAACACATTACTCTAAACAGTGAGGAGACGATGGCTCCCATGCAATAAATATAGTCTCGTCCAAGGAGTAGGTTATAATCCAAGGGTCCTTGAACGACCATGACGTTCATGTGAACTGTCTTCCCTCTCAATGTTATGGGCACATCGGGAAGGATCCCTAAAGGTCGACTGGCTCCTTTATCAAAGCCTGTCAGATTTCTCATTTCAGGCAACAGCGATGGCGAACCAAGCGCTTTCCAAGCAATAGAGGAAAGGACACTCACAGAAGCCCCCTCATCTATGATGGTGCCAGCCATGACCATTCTATATATTTGAATGATAATTCGGAATGGTATGCTTGCTGGCAAACGAGGTCTACCTAGTTGATTCTAGTCGAAGGATACAACTAGGTTGCTTGGAGGTGGGACCGAGTAGACGGTCGGGTATGGCTCTGATGAACTTCCTTCCTGCGGTAAAGGAATGGGTGGATTTCCCCCATGTTTGTCGGAGTCTGTGTTGATGAAGAGAATTTGGACGGTGTCATCCTTATTCTCTTCAGTGACTGTATCATTCGAAGATAAAACCTCTGAAGGCAAGACCGGGTCAACAGCTGCCTCGACCTTTTGACTTTCATCTGGTATGGATTCAGTTGGTTTATCCTCAATGATAGACGCTTCAGCCGACCACTTGAGCGGGCCAGCTAGGTTCTCAACTAGTGATGGACTCGGCAAGAGTTTTTTATATCCATGAGGAAGTCGTAACGGTGAAACCGGACGATCATCCAAAACTCTTTTAGCCTCTTCTAAGAAGGGACAACGGTGGAGGGCATGGTCGCCTTCGCACAGTCTACAGGGAAATCTAGCTTTCCCTTTTTGTCTTGGGCTTCACTTTCACTAGTTGACGGTGTGCTTTCAACATGATCTCCAGAGGTTGATGACACCGGATTGTGCAAACGAGGAGACCAGTCCCTTAGTATCCGGGGGATGCAAGGACAATCTCTGTGAAAGTGGTCTCCTCTACAAATGACACATGGCAATTTAGGCCTGGTCGGTGCTGTGTGTGGATTCTCATTAGACGACACTCGTTTTCCCTTATTCGCCTTTGGCTCCTTCTTCTTTTTCTCTTTCTTCTTCTTTTCCTTCTTCTCCTTAGGAACTTGGCTTTTCGCTTTACCAGTCCTGTCAAGCGAAGAGGAAGGAGGAGAGGAAGAATTAGAGGAAGTAGAAGGTTGGTGGGTAACTCTGGACTCGTCTAATTGCTAATTCGATTGTTCAGGAATAGTGGTGTTCTGAACGACATTGGTTGAGAAGAGCCATACTGGCAAGCCAATTGTCAGTCCTGGAAGCAACAATGTGGCCATATGGGGCGCACCAACATCTCCCCAAGAGGAGAAGGGACTAGCATTTCCACCAAGGGGAACTCCTTGGTTGGTAGGCTCCATTTTCTCAACCCAAAGATCAACGCAGGAAAAGGGTATGAATATTCTGTTTAAAATAAATTTTAACACGCTTTGACACAACTTGTTTTTTCAGTTTTAAAGAGTCGAGAAAAAACAAAAGATGACTCTAGTCTCCTTCGATTTTTAATGAGAATGAAGTGACAAGTGCTCAGATGGACCTTTTCCGTTAAGGAGTCTCAAAAGGAACGAAAGGGACTACTCTGGAGGTCTAGGTAGAGGGAGTGCCAAACCAATCGCAAAACCGTAGAATACTTTTTAGGGTACGGCAGTCAATCTTCCCGAATGCTGTGTTCGGTGCATTGCGATCAGTAGGGCGGCCGACACGACTTCCTATGGATAAAGGTTTTATGCCTATAGGGGTCTCCCAATATATACTCGACGGTACGTGGGAGCACAAGTCCGTACTGGCACTTATTGTCTCAAAGTGGAGGAATCACCCAACCATCAGTGAGGACAACAGTTACCAGGCTTTACGACACCGGAATACGTCTCTAGCCTAGACCTCTAGATGTTGTGCGTTAAGTTACAAAGCGTTGTTAAGTTCATTTAATTTATTTTAGGTTGATCTTTCTTATGAAGTTTGCCTTTTGGGTTCACCACGAGATGTAGATGTAATTCCTAAAATGCAATCTAAAGATGATAAGCAAGCTTTTATCTCTTTTCAGCAATGAAAATCCTAGCTACAAGGGGAAAAGAAAGACACAATCTTTTCTCAAAGAGCAAAGAGCACACTGTAAATGCACTTTTCCTAAATCAAGCCATACAAACTGTCAATATGCAAATGCACTTGTGCATGTATTTGTTTTTCAGTTTCTTAATATTGATGCCTAAAAAGAAAGTTGTTGTACAAATTTGAATTCGCTTTCAAGTGAAAAACACAAACAAGCTTCTTTTCGAAATCAAAAGGTAGAGACGATTACGACACTTTATGATTTTGAAGCAAACACTTGTTTCGACACTAGAAATTCACAAATTCAAGCCAAAGGCAAAAGTAAAAGTGTAATCAACTGTCAACAGCAAATAAACTCTCTCCTAAGATCAAAATCGACACTTACGACAGATCTAAATCTAAGGATGACAGTATGACTAGTTTACTTTTGCAATGGGAAACTGTAAATGACGTAACAAACACACAAAAACAAATACAGTTTCTTTTATACAACTGAGGTGGAATTAAGGCAAAGAAAAGGGGCTTTTAAATAGACAAACACACTGATCACAGGCTGCAAAAATTAGAGGCAAAACTGGAAAAAGTGAGCAAAGAACCTCAGCTAGACTGATCAACGCACCTGCTACACAGAGAAACTGAATTGCAACGCAGGTAGCCCTCTCAGGAACTGCGCTGAAATGTAGAGTCTCTTCATAGAGCCTGCGCTGAAGCAGAAACGAGAATTCTCTCTGGGTTCTGGGTCACGGTTTGCAGTTTAATCTATGGTTTTTGGCCGGGTAAAAGCAATCAATGGTGCACAATCAGAGGGTCGATTTACAAGAGGTTTAAGAACTATCACAAAGGGTAATCAGATCATTTGTGAGTCAACTGTTCAGATCATAAATAGGTCCAGTGAATGGACTAGAGTAGCAGATGTCTACTTTGCATTTGTAAATGGCAAATGTAGTTCGATTCGCTACTCTTAAGTTTATGAGATGAACAACAATAGAAACACAAACAGACTGAGTAGACACGATCCCCAGCGGAGTCGCCATTTTGTTTTCGGGAAAAGTGTCTATTCAGAACGACCCTATCCCACAGGGTTGTGACAGAGACCTCAGAAACAAATAGGGAAAACTACTCTTGTATTCTCCTTTATGAACTATAAACGAAGATGATTAAGATGAACCAACCTGTGTCTTGCGTTAGTCCTTTGATCCAATCTCTCTTCTCTTTGGCAGCTCCCAGCTATCCGCTCCCTCACTTTCCCAGTGTCACCAAGTTCCTGCAAGTTCACAAAAGCAAGAAAATACACAAAGACATGGATTTATGTTCATAAAAAGCTTAGGATCAGATTTAAACTAAACATACAAATATAACACATATCAAGGATATACAAGCATGTAGGAGAAACTCAAATAGTTTTATTGATAAAACAAGAAGATCCAGGAGGAGTTACAACCGATGATTCCTGATCCAGCATCAACCTCCCAGCATAGAATCCCTTCTTCACCTCCAACAAAGCATAAATCACCCAATACTCTGATATCTACCACAAAACCAACAACAATTCTCTGCAATGTACAAAATTCCAGCCTCTGGATCTCTTGGTGAGGGATCCATATATAGATGTATGCAAAGAGGATGAGTCAGCTCATGAATTGATTAGTGGCTTCTCTCTGTCAGTTCTTGCTTCCACTTGGAGACTGAGAGCCTCTTACTCATCACTGGTCGAATTCAGTGAGGCAAGTGTCATTAGAGAAGATTCTGGAAGCTTCCATTGTCTCTCCACCTCGTGGAATGACTTTGCCACTTGTCATTTCCCACTCAATGCACCCTGGTAGTGCATTCGAGTGCGTTGCAACGCACCTAGCCAGTGTAGTTGGGTGCTTTGTAATGCAGCTAGCTAGTGGAGCATCTGAAATGATCCTGATTTGACTAGTTTTGAGCAGTTTCTGGTGGAGAACTTCTGGGAGAAGCTGTAATTTGTTGACCTTGTTTCTTTAGGAGATGGAACAACACTTTTAGGGACTTAGGATCCCTTGGTTTATGGACATTTCATGCTTATATCTGTAAGGCACAAAAATGTCTATAACAAGTAGACATGGTAGTGCTGATGCCTGCTGCTTTTGTTGTGGAAGTGCTTGGTGCTATTGATGACGGGTCAGTTGGAGGGACTGCTGTTGTGACTATAGAAGGAGCAGCTGTAACTATTAGATCTGTTTGGGATGGTTGAGAGGCCAACTCTCCCTGTTTTCCTTGTAGTGCTTCCTCCAATGCCTTCTCTGTTGGCATTATGATTCAAGTGTTGTCCTTGATGGCAACTAACTCAGAGGTTGGTACAGGTGCTCAGAGGTTGGTACAGGTGATGGCAACTTAATCAGAGGACAGATCTTAGTACAGCATGCCAAGAAAGTTCATACACACAGGTTCGTTAAGCCCAAGTCACGTATACAAGCAGGTTCACTATATACCAAGTCGTGTATACGCGGGTTCACTATATACCAAGTCGCGTGCACACGCAGGTTGGCTTCAGTAAAAGAGCGTGTATGTGAAAAAGTACCTTTGGTCCGTGGCGGTTAGTCCTTGGAAGTTGTGCCTATGGTTTCGGACCATGGTGTCTCGACGGGCGTGTCGATCCCTAGTTTTGAGGTTGATGGTATTGTGTTACTATGGTTTTGGACCGTGGTATTGTGAAGTACCTAAGGCTATATAAGGAGAAGATCATTAGGCAAAGGGGCAAGCAATGTGTGTCTGACGAAGTGAGAAGATCTGGTATTACTGTTTATCTGTTCGGGACGCTTAGCAAGGGTCGGATCTGACAGCGAAGGCATAAGAAACTATTTCTAGATCTGCACGCGGGTTGCCTTTGGTGAAAGCGCGTATACACGCGGTTTTGGTACAGTGAAGTAGCGTATGCATAATAAGATTTGATATTTCAGGTTGCTGCTGATTCTGGTGGTTGTTGCAGAGTTCTGGGCTCTGGTTTGGGTTCTGTGTTCTTGATGACAGGGTTTCAGTGATTCAGTATTGGGTTGTTTAATGAATTATGATGCAAGTATAAGTTGATGATTGTATTGCGGTAATGTTTGTTTTGTACTCTTGGATCCAGTCTGAAAATTGATGAAACGTGGTCCCTGAAGGAAAGCAGGTTGTAGGGTCAGCATCTACGTACTAGTAAATGGATCGGCTAGTACAAGAGCTGAGGGGGTTGTAGCTCCCTTCCAAAAGTAGTTGGAAAATGAGAGAGGGCTGTAGCTCTCTGCAGGTTGTAGCCTGCGTACTGGTAAAGGACTGCACCAGTACATTGTAAAAGAAGTTATTATTAAAGAAGAAAGAGACGAATTGCAGCAGGTGGTTTTCACCCACATTGGGTTTCCACCTTATATCATGGTGTTCATGTGTGTGGCTCTTGTGTAATGTTCTGTTCTGTTATTCTGCACCTGTTTACTGTTAATATGCTTAATAATGTTCTGATGCATTTACTGAAGATTAAGCTAACTGAATTATAAGATCTATGGATATACGCGAGTTTCATTAGACACAGTAGCGTGTACACGCGGGTTCACTTAATTGAAGTAGCGTATATGTTTCTGAGTATGAAATAAGAAAGTTTTTACTGATCTGATAATACTCATTCACCCCCCCCCTCTCAGTATTATTTCCAACAATTGGTATCAGAGCAGGTCCTTCAGAGGAAGCTTGATCGTTTGAAGGAAAAGATCCATCAGAATGGCTAATCCAGAAAGAGAGGCACACATCAGGCCACCAGTCTTTGACGGGAACAATTTTACTCACTGGAAGATAAGAACCACTGCATATCTACAATCACTTGGAGCAGAAGTTTGGGGAATCGTAGAAGGAGGATACAAATTCCCATCAGCAACTCCTACAGATCCAGCAGAGAAAAAGCAATATGAGCTCAATTCCAAAGTTGTTACTGTCCTATTGAGTAGTTTGACTCAATCAGAATTTATGAAGATCATGCATTTCAAATCAGCAAAGGAAATATGGGACAAAATCGTTACAAGCTACGAAGGAGATGATCAGGTAAAAAGAGCAAAGCTTCAAACTCTCAGAATCCGGTATGAAACTCTTAAGATGCGTAGTAATGAAAGCATAGCTAATTATTTCCTGCGTATGGATGAGATTGTGAATTGTATGAGGGATCTGGGTGAAGAATTTGAGGAAGTTGTCTTAGTTGAAAAGGTTTTGAGATCTCTGTCTACTAAATTTGATTCTAAAGTATCTGCCATAGAAGAAAAGGAGAATGTGCAGAAAATCACCATGTCACAGCTTCACGGGATCTTAACTGCTTTTGAAATGCGACAAGAGGTACCACCAGAGGCCGCATTCGAAGTGTCAGAGGAAGAAGATGAGGTAAATTTTGTCAAGAATCTTGAACGGGGAACTGGACGGTTCAAAGGTAAGCTACCTTTCAAATGTTTTCTACGTAGTAGGGTTGGTCACTATGCTGCTAGATGTCCTCATAACAAAGGAAAGATATCTGAAGAAGATGGTAGAAGCTATTATACCCATATTAAAAGTTCATTCAATGATAGTGAAGATATTAGAAGTCTCATGGCACATAAGAAGAAGAATGCTTCATCCAATAATAGCGAAGATATTAAAATTCTCATGGCACATGAAGAGAAGAATGCAGAAACTGAAGAAGTTGCCGAATTAAAAGAACAATTGGAGACAGAAATCAGGGTAAGGGAGCAATTGCAGGATATAGTAAAGGATCAGAGTACAAATATTCAGAGACTTGAATCAAAGATCCTCTCTCTAAAAGAAGATCTTAAAAAATCAAGAGAACAGAACAGAGAAGATCTTGAAGATCAAGAACATGAAGTGACCAAACTAAAGCGACAAGTGGAAGAAGGAAGAAAAGTTGAAGAAGACCTAAGGAATCAATATCTGAAAAAGGAAGAACAACATCAAGTTGAGGTAAATATCTTGAAAGGTAAAATAGAAGAAAAGGATAAGCTTTTACGATTTCAAGATAGTACTAAAGTCTTGGATGATATTCTTAATAGTCAAAGGTCTCCTGCTATCAAGACTGGTCTTGGTTTTCATGAATATGTTGAAGGTGAATCTAGTTCACAAGGTGAGGCAAGAAACTCTAATGAGAAATCTGAAATGCTCAACAAGGAACAACCAAGGAAAGAAATTCCTCAAGGAAGATCCTTTACTCCTAACTATGGACGTGATAGACGATTATTTCCTCCACTGAATAATGTTGAATGTTATGTATGTCATAATCTTGGACATGTTGCAGCCAGATGTAGAAGTAGAATGGTTCAAGAAAGATCATCGCATCCCAGGTATTTCAGAGGATATTGCTTTGCCTGCAATGCATATGGACACAAAGCAATTGATTGTGATAGAAGGAACATGAAAAATGTAAGGTGTTATACATGCAACAACTATGGGCATAAAGCAAGGGAATGCAGGAGCAGATTTCAAAATTCAAGACAAGAGGACCATACATCATCACAGTTGCAGGAATTGAAGAAGACAGAGACAGAAAGGTGTGGCATAATTCAGACAGCGGACATAACAAACACAGGGGAATCTGAAAGTTATGAAATTCAGTATTCCATCTTGCATACGTTGATATAACGAAGACAAGTTGCGTATATACGCGAGTTACAGGCTGCAAAGTCGCGTATATGAAGAAAGGGTAGCAGAACAGACCCAGGTTCAGTCATGGTTGGCTCAGGCTCTGGGGGAGCAGAACAGACTCAGGAAATGGTTCAGTCATGGTTGGCTCACACTCAGGGGGAGCATATACTTCAAATAATTCATTGTTGGCATTATGGTTAGAAGTTGATGATGAAACTAAATGATACATCTTATTGTTTAAGGAATGGTTTTGCAGGCTTATGATAAATAGTTATTGCTGGTCTTAGAACCTGCATCTGCTCAGGGGGAGCATGGATGGATTGATACAACTTGGCATATACAAAGGGGGAGCCAAATCAAAAACTTCAGCATGTACTCAGGGGGAGTATGGACAGCAGTATGGACAGCAGGAGGTATACCAAAGAAGAGAACATCTTGGTCCGCCCTTTGCCCTTGATGTCAAAGGGGGAGAGTGACTTGGTGTGGTGGTTTCCATCAAGTCCAAAGGGGGAGATTGTTGGCATTATGATTCAAGTGTTGTCCTTGATGGCAACTCACTCAGAGGTTGGTACAGGTGCTCAGAGGTTGGTACAGGTGATGGCAACCTAATCAGAGGACAGATCTTAGTACAGCATGCCAAGAAAGTTCATACACGCAGGTTCGTTAAGCCCAAGTCGCGTATACAAGCAGGTTCACTATATACCAAGTCGCGTATACGCAGGTTCACTATATACCAAGTCGCGTGCACACGCAGGTTGGCTTCAGTAAAAGAGCGTGTATGTGAAAAAGTACCTTTGGTCCGTGGCGGTTAGTCCTTGGAAGTTGTGCCTATGGTTTCGGACCATGTTGTCTCGATGGGCGTGTCGATCCCTAGTTTTGAGGTTGATGGTATTGTGTTACTATGGTTTTGGACCGTGGTATTGTGAAGTACCTAAGGCTATATAAGGAGAAGATCATTAGGCAAAGGGGCAAGCAATGTGTGTCTGACTAAGTGAGAAGATCTGGTATTACTGTTTATCTGTTCGGGACGCTTGGCAAGGGTCGGATCTGACAGCGAAGGCATAAGAAACTATTTCTAGATCTGCACGCGGGTTGCCTTTGGTGAAAGCGCGTATACACGCGGTTTTGGTACAGTGAAGTAGCGTATGCATAATAAGATTTGATATTTCAGGTTGCTGCTGATTCTGGTGGTTGTTGCAGAGTTCTGGGCTCTGGTTTGGGTTCTGTGTTCTTGATGACAGGGTTTCAGTGATTCAGTATTGGGTTGTTTAATGAATTATGATGCAAGTATAAGTTGATGATTGTATTGCAGTAATGTTTGTTTTGTACTCTTGGATCCAGTCTGAAAATTGATGAAACGTGGTCCCTGAAGGAAAGCAAGTTGTAGGGTCAGCACCTACGTACTAGTAAATGGATCGGCTAGTACAAGAGCTGAGGGGGTTGTAGCTCCCTTCCAAAAGTAGTTGGAAAACGAGAGAGGGTTGTAGCTCTCTGCAGGTTGTAGCTTGCGTACTAGTAAAGGACTGCACCAGTACATTGTAAAAGAAGTTCTTATTAAAGAAGAAAGAGACGAATTGCAGCAGGTGGTTTTCACCCACATTGGGTTTCCACCTTATATCATGGTGTTCATGTGTGTGGCTCTTGTGTGATGTTCTGTTCTGTTATTCTGCACCTGTTTACTGTTAATATGCTTAATAATGTTCTGATGCATTTACTGAATATTAAGCTAACTGAATTATAAGATCTCTGGATATACGCGAGTTTCATTAGACACAGTAGCGTGTACACGCGGGTTCACTTAATTGAAGTAGCGTATATGTTTCTGAGTATGAAATAAGAAAGTTTTTACTGATCTGATAATATTGATTCACCCCCCCCCCCCCCCCCTCTCAGTATTATTTCCAACATTCTCTATTTCTGCCAATCTTTCATTTATTTTCATCAGCAGTTCCATTGCATCTTCCTGTGATTTTTGTTCAACAATATATGTAGTTTTGGGATGCATGGTAATGGGTAGCTTGAGCTGCTTCCTGAGAGCTGCAATGTCTTCTTCTTTCTTTCTTATTAATGCTTGGATGCCTTTGGGATCCTTGGGTTCATGTCCCAGCTCTATGATAATCTCTTCTAAGGATTTAATTCTGTTATCCTTAGCCAAAGAGGAAGCCATTTCCAATTCCAATTGGGCAGAAGTATTATTCAAATAATTCTGCAATTTGTGGTCCAACAATGCCTTATTTGCCAATGTGGAGTATACCATTTCCCCGGTTTGCTTATGTAATTCAATTTGGTCCATTAGCTGGATATCCTTAGCTAATACTTCTAGATTGGTTCTAATGTAATCAGTAGCTGTCCGTGGCTACAACATTTTGGGCTTGAAGTGACTTAGGATCATCTTCCCTTCTTGGATGTCATATGTTGACATTAACCTTTGTTGATTTGTGGGGGCCATCCTCAGCAAGTGATTATAAAGTTGATTCCTTATTGGCTCATTCTTTGCTTTTATTTTAGTGAATGTTCTCTTAATTTCTGAGCCTTGCTTACTTTGTTGCCTGGCAGAAGAGAATTCTACACTATGTTGTCTTCCAATCTCCTGCCTGTGTGAACTGGCCAATGTTTCTGTGACTGGAGATGTATCATGGCTGACTGCTCTCTCTTCCCTTGGACTGTCTGTGATTTCCTGAATGAATTCCTCCTCTAAATGGGGTTCAATCTCTGCCTTTTTTCCCCTGGTTGCTCTTCAGGACTGCTGATCGGTGTGTCTTCTTGCCTATCCCTTTTCTTGCCTCTCTCCTTATGTAGACGAGTTTGTAGTATAGGGATTTCTGGGGCCTTTGTTTGTGTTGGGGGGACTTGCCCTTGGCCTTGTTCCTTTGATGTAGCTAGCTGGTCTGTCATTATGTCCTGCTCTAGATCTATTACCTCTTTGCCCTTTGTTGACCTTGTGCTGGTTTTTTGTGTGGGCTGCTGAGAAGTACCTGCAAAAGATGTATCACCTCCTGTGTGTTGGGGAAGTTTGAAGGATACCTGTCCAAAAGAGTCCAGGTCAAGCATTTTTTCAAGCTCTTTCATGGCTTTTTCCAATTTTTCTTCTTCAGTAATCTCTTCAATTAATGTGCCTTCTACCCATTCTTGTTGGTTAGCATATTTTTGAATTTCAGGGATTTTGTGGTGAACATATGTTGTAAGCTTGTTTTTCACTTTCCTATAACTTATGAAATGCTTAGGGTCATATGGTGCCCAATAAAAGCTTTGTTTCAGCATAAGTTGCTCCCTTAAAATCTTATCGGCCTCTTCCCAGGCTTCCCTTTTGTTGAAGATAAAAGGGCCCAACTGATTTCTTATTTTAAGTTGTGCCTTTTTCCTAGCACCATAGAAATGAGTCAAATCTGAACTAATAAATTGCCTGAAGTATTCCAGGGCAAACAGTCTCATAGGGACATGCTTTGGCAGCTTGTAGGGGCATAATTCACAGCCATATATCTGGATCTCTGTGTGATTCTGGTAAAAGTACCAGTCACCTATACTGTAGTCTTTTGAGAGATGTAAATTTTTCTACATTTCAGAAGAGAGCCTGGCAGTAGGAGTTGTAATCAATAAAGAGGTGGTTGGATATATGAACAAGTCAATGAACTCACAATATGTATAAGGAGAGTTATGGACTTCATGGAATACTGAGGTCCAGAAAATTACAGACTTCCTTTCTCCTTTGAGGTCTAACTTTCTAAGAGGAATTTGAAAACTATCAGGTTGATTGTACAACAGAAAATGATATATGTAGGATGTGTATTTGAACACTCTTTCTCTGTCCAGGCTCATGAATTTCTCATGGATTTTATTAGCTATGAAGGTGGCATAATCATATTTGACAGCAGGGGGCGTGTGGGAGTAAATATGGACATCAAAACTAGGACAGTCTCATCAATATGCTCACTGGTTTTGAATCCCAAGATATAGGAAATCATATCAGCAATGAATATACTAGCTTCATTGAACCATACTTGATTAAAAGGAGGTGGCTGCCTGGGCTGGCTTTCTGGTCTCATGAATAATTGAGCTATTCTGGTTATCTCTGAACTGGGCAGTTTGGCACCTTGGTCAAGCAAGAATTCCATGGTGAGAGGAGCCAGAGGTTGAGTTGGCTTAAAGTGCAGTATCTCATTTATGGATTGAGGAGTAATATAGAAGAGGACAGTCCCAGATGGAGCCATAACTACTCTTTGAGTGGGGTCATAATTGGCACAGCATAAATGGATGAGATCAGGAATCACATTTACTGAAGGGAGGTAGTAGATGGGCATGTTGGATTCCCAAATTCCAAATACATCAGTATTGCTTCTGTAGCTATTCCTAATTTCAAAAAAAGCTTGAAGGTGAGGCTTGTCACCCATCATATCCTTAATTTGGAAATCTCTGTCAGCAAGGGGCAACCATTCCAATTATTTATGTGGTGCATTCAAGGGGGCAACATTGAGGGCCACTGGAGCCTCCATTATACAATCTTTGATGATTTTTGAATTTGAATTTGTGGGTTTTATGTAGCAGTAGTAGGTAAAATAGTAGTTTTGGTCTTTTCTGTGGAAATTGCAGGTCGAAACGAGCTTGAATTTAGCTTAATGGGCCAATTTTGCAGTGGGAGACAAAGTTCACGGGATTTCTTTGGAAAAAATTGGTAAAACAGTGGCTATGATGCAGAGGTTTGAAGGAAGCAACGTGATTTCAATTCGAATTTGGGTGCTCCGGGCGATTTTTACAGAGAAAGCTAGAAAAATAGGGTTTAGGAGCAGGATTTGGGTAAATACCTGTTTAATGGATGCCTGGTGCGAAATGTGGGTAGCAGACCGAGCCGAGGGACCACGCTATGGACTGGATTTCTCTGGGTGGTAGACTGTGCAGTGGAAATGTCGTTTTGAACGTAAAAAAACATGCAAAAAATCATCCAGAAGAAACAAAGCGAAATGAACGAAAAACGATGTTTAATAGCTTTTTAACAAAAAATTGATTTTGGCGGGTTTTTGGCGTGCTTTGGTCGGGTGACGTCAGCATGACATCATCTTTGTCGAGTAGCGAGGGTATGGAAGCTGACTTGGCAGTGATGTGGCAGACACGGTGGATGATACAGTGGTGAGGTGGCAGCCAACGTCGGTGATGACGTGTGCGATGATGTCAGCGGCGAGAAGTGAGGGCGGTTTATGGTTTTATCGCATCGCTTTTCGGACAACAGTGGTTGGGTGGAGCGGATGCGATGAAACGAGGTGGCGACACGTGTTTTTTGTACGACGACAAAACCGTCGTTTTCCCAGAGGCTATCATTTGGTCATCGGAGTGGTTGCGATATGCGTATGGGTCATTGGATCTACGTGGTATGATCCAACGGCCGACGGAAAAAAAATAAATAAATAAATAAAAATAAAAATTAAAAAATAAAAAATAAAAATAATCATGGTGGAGGACAAGAGTATGGGACCCGCGCAATATATTTAACGTTTAACAAGGTTTTTGCAGGGTTTTCAATGTATTCAAGCTTTGGGTTTATGTTCGGGTTTGGTTATTCATTTAACCAGATGTTAAATGAAATCCTTTGTTATATGCGCGTGGGGAGGGTTGTCCACAGGGTTTCGGGTAAACCCTGGACCCCCTAAAACATTAACATATGGCTTTCATCAAGCCCAGGGTGGAGCATTAAAACTTTGGGGTTTTGTGTATTTTATAAATAATAGGGGTGGGGAAAACTTTACATAGGAGTTATATAATAGAGTTAGGATTTTGATATGAGAAATGTTTGATCAAGACACTAAGTCAAATGAGTAAAACTTAGGCTTAGGGAACAAAAGGGATCCAAGTCATGAATTTATAGAGACTTAGCACAATGGAAGAAAAAGACTTTTACACAAGAAATGTGGCTTCCCTTGCCCAAGTAAACACAAATTTTTACTTAGTATTTCTCATAGAACCAGGACCACTGAGCAGATCCCAATCTCCTTGAGGGGATGTCAGTAAATGTTCTTGGAGAAATGAGATGGGAGATTAGTCATGCTTCAGTTATTTTGTAGCCACTTTTCCATGGTACCTATGATATCCATGAGATGGATCCTATTCAAAAAGAAAAAACTTCTCGTAAACTTGCTTATGCAACATCCAACTGCCTACCCAGCCTAATACACCTAACATTTTTTCTTCTTTTCCCTTGGGTGCATTTGAACTAGAAAACCCTTTCTCTTTTGTTTTCTTTTAACTGCCCTCCTATCTAAGTCTGCCCTTATGTCTTCCAGGGGCTCAGATTTAGCTGTTGAGCACCCTTGCTTCTCTACCTAACTATTGATCAGCCAAGCTTGAACTGTTTGGATAGATATTATTCTCTAGTTCTAAAACAAGAAATTTAAACATGGATTTGGCCAAGATTCAGCTGTTGGGCCATCCATCAAGTGTGACAGAAGTCACTGATTGCACAATCTGAACTTCTTTGCAAAAAATAGGATAGTAGTGGCATTTTGACTAGCACACTTTCCTGGTCTTCTCTTTGGGGTTCATTTTCTTTGTTTTTTTTTTTACCAATTCATTCTTTTTTCCCTTTAATTTTTCTTTTAGGGCATACCCTCTTTTCATTTTTAAAATTTTTGATTTATTGAAAATATGGAACCTTTGCAGCATGGAAAGGATGATCATATTTGGCATTCAACAGTCAATCATGAAATATGACACCTATTGGTATAGGAACCTAACAGGCTGATGGCTTATCATATGTTTGAGGCATGGAGTGATGCCTCGGCAAGAATATCTAGCCTCCTTTTCTCCTCTTGCTTGGTTAAGGCTTCAATTTTTGCATGGGCTCTTTTGAGTTTGGCTCTTGCAATTTTGTTTCTCATGGCATAGTACTTTTTCATCCTTCTCTGAATTTCAGTATCCCTTTTGGCCTTGTCTAAGAGGCTCCCAAGATTGGTGTTCACCCTCTCGAGCCAATGTTCCTAGTTCTCATTTACCATTTTGGCAAATTGCTCATTTAGGGTGAGCTGAATGACTAGTTCTGCCTCCCTTTGCTTTTCTAGCTACAAAGATCTCTTTAGGCCTCTAGTCCTTGGCCTTCTTCTTGGAACCTTTTCATAAAGTTGTTCACCATATTTTCCATATGCCTTATCAAGTAAGGCCTTACCTTTTTAGCCTCTCTCTTTGCTTTGATGAGCTGAATCTCCATGAGCTCATTTTTTACCTCGAATTGCCTGTTCTCATGCTCATAGTATGAAATAATGTATTTCGCTCTTTGCAAGTTGACCTAGAGCCCTCCTATGAGTGCATTCTTCTCCTCAATGACAATGGTTGTGTTCTCGATGTCATCATACTCGTTTGGGTCACCTAACTGAAAATCATGTTCTGTCTCCTGGAGGTCCTCCTCCTATTGTTGAATCTCTACCTTTGTCACCTTCTCCTTACCCTTATGTACCTACTTTGCCGATGAAGAAGGCAAGGCCCCTCCCACAATCTATGGGGAAAACACTTGTTTGTGACCTCTCTGATAGGCATTTGTCAGGGTACCTAAACCAGCCCATTTAGGCTTGCTGCTTTCACCATGCTCAATGTGTTCTTGTTCACTACCTTCATCTTTGCCAGGTGGATGAATACTCTTATGAGATGGTGATGATGAAGGTGATGGTGTGGCTGACTCATCAAGTGAAGATGGATGATGTATGGGCTGAGGTGGATGAATGGAGGAGGATGGATGAGATGATGAAGGCATTTCTTGGCCATGTGTTATAGACATTTTTGTCCCTTACAGCTCCAAGAATGAAATGTCCATAAACCAAGGGCTCCTAAGTCCCTAAAAGTGTTGTTCTAACCCCTAAAGGAACAAGGTCAACAAATTACAGCTTCTCCCAAAAGTTCTCCACCAGAAACTGCTCAGAATAAGTCAAAACAGGATCATTTCAGCTGCTCCACTAGCTAAGTGCGTTGCATAGCACCTAAATCCACTGGCTAGGTGCGTTGCAACGCACCTAAATGCACTATGAGGGTGCTTTGACCGAGAAATGACAAATGGAAGTGTCATTCCGCGAGGTGGAGAGACAATGGAAGCTTCCAGAATCTTCTCCTATGACACTTGCCTCTCTGAATTCGACCAAGGATGAGTAAGAGGCCTTCAGTCTCCAAGTAGAAGCAAGAACTGACAAAGAGAAGAAACTAATCAAATCACAAGCTGACTCATCCTCCTTGCATACATCTATATATGGATCCCTCATCCCAGAGATCCAGAGGCTGGAATTTTGCACATTGTAAGGAATTGCTGTTGGTTTTGAGATAAACATCAAAGCATTGGGTGATCTATGCTTTGTTGGAGGTGAAGAGGGGCTTCTTTGCTGGGAGGTTGATTCTGGGTCAGGAATCATCGGTTGTAACTCCTCCTGGATCTTCTTGTTTATCAATAAAAACTATTTGAGTTTCTCCTCCATGCTTTTGTATCATTGATGCTTGTTACATTTGTATGGTTAACTTAAATCTGATCCTAAGTTGTTTATGAATATAAATCCATGTCTTTGTATAATTTTCTTCTTCTGTGATCTTACAGGTACTTGGTGAAGCTGGGCAAGTAAGGGAGCAGGTAGCTGGAAGCTGTCAAAGAAGAGAGGGATTGAATCAAAGGATTAGCGCAAGACACAGGTTGGTTCTTTCTATTCCTCCCTATTTATAGTTCATAAAGGAAATACAAAAGTAGTTTTTCTCTGTTTATTTCTAAGGCAGCTGTCATACCTTAGTGGGATAGAGTAGTTCTAAATAGACACTTTTCCCGGTAACAAAATGGCGACTCCGCTGGGGAGAATGTCTAATTAGTTTGTTTGTGTATCTCTTGTTGTTTGCTTCATAAACTTATAAGTAGCATTCGAACTGCATTTGCCATAACAAATGCAAAGTAGACATCTGCTGCTTCAATTCATTCACTGGATCTGTTTATGATTTGAACAACTGATTCATAGACTATCTGATTGCCCTTGTGATAGCTCTTAGACCCTCCTTAGATCTACCCCTGATTGTGCATTACTGATTGCTTTTACTCGGCCAAAAACCAAAGAATAAACTGCAAACTATGACCCAGAACCCGGATAGAATTCTCGTTTCTGGCCCAGCGCAAGTACTGTGAAGAGATCCTGCATTTCAACGCACTTCCCGAAAGGGCAACCTTCGTTGCAATGCAATTTCTCTGTTACAGGTGCACTGATTAGCCTAGCCCTGTGCAGCTGAGGTTCTTGTGCTTCATTCTTTCCAGTTTTGTCTCTGAATTTTGCAGCTTGTGATCAGTGTATGACTGTTTCAAACCCCTTTTCCTTACTGATATTCCGCCTCCTTTGTACAAAAGAACTGTAGATGTTTTTGTGTGTTTGTTGAGTCGTTTACAGTTTTCCATTGCAAAAGTAGAATAGTCGTACTGTCGTCCTTTGATTTAGATCTATCGCAAGTGTCGATTTCGATCATAGGAGAAAGTTTAATTGTTGTTGATGGTCGATTATACTTTTACTATTGCCTTTGGTCTGAATTCGTAAATTTCTAGTGTCAAAACGAGTATTCATTTCAAAATCGTAGAGTGTCGTAATCTTCTCTATCTATTGATTTCAAAAAGAAGCTTGTTTGTGTTTGTCGCTTGAAAGCAAATTCAGATTTGTACATCAACTTTCTTTTTAGCATCAATACTAAGAAAGTGAAAAACAAATACATGCATGTGCATTTGCATATAGACAGTCTGTTTGGCTTGATTTAGGAAAGTGCATTTACAATGTGCTCTTTGCTCTTTGTGAAAAGATTGTGTCTTTCTTTTCCCCTAGTAGCTAGGATTTTCATTGCAAAAAAGAGATAAAAGTTTGTTTATCATCTTTAGATTGCATTTTAGGAATTACATCTACATCTCGTGGTGAACCCAAAAGGAAAACTTCATAAGCAAGATCAACTTAAAATAAATTCAATGAATCTAACAACGCTTTGGAACTTAACGCACAACATTTAGAGGTCTAGGCTAGAGACGTATTCCAGCGTCGTAAAGCCTGGTAACTGTTGTCCTCAAAGATGGTTGGGTGATTCCTCCACTTTGAGACGATAAGTGCCAGTACGGACTTGTGCTCCCACGTACCGTCGAGTATATTTTTGGAGACCCCTATAGGCTTAAATCCTTTATCCATAAGAAGCCGTGTCGACCGCCCTACTGATCGCAATGCACTGAACACAGCATTCGGGAAGATTGACTGCCGTACCGTAAAAAGTATTCTGCAGTTTTGCGATTGGTTTGGTGCTCCCTCTACCTAGACCTCCAGAGTAGTCCCTTTCGTTCCTTTTCAGACTCCCTAACAGAAAAGGTCCATCTGAGCACTTGTCACTTCAGGCTCATTAAAAATCGAAGGAGACTAGAGTCATCTTTTGTTTTTTCTTGACTCTTAAAAACTGAAAAAACAAGTTGTGTCAAAGCATATAAAAATTTATTTTAAACGGAATATTCATACCCCTTTCCTACGTTGATCTTGGGTTGAGAAAATGGAGCCTACCAACCAAGGAATTCCCCTTGGTGGAAATCCTAGTCCCTTCTCCTCTTGGGGAGATGTTGGTGCGCCCCATATGGCCACATTGTCGCTTCCAGGGCTGACAATTGGTTTGCCTGTATGGCTCTTCTCAACCTCTGTCGTTCAGAACACCACTATTCCTGAACAATCGTATCAGCAATTAGACGAGTCCAGATTTGCCCACCAACCTTCTACTTCCTCTAATTCTTCCTCTCCTCCTTCCTCTTCGCTTGATGGGGCTGGTAAAGCCAAAATTCAAGTTCCTAAGGAGAAAAAGGAAAAGAAGAAGAAAGAGAAGAAGAAGAAGGAGCCAAAGGCGAATGGGGGAAAACGAGTGTCCTCTAACGAAAATCCACACACTGCACTGACCAGGCCTAAATCGCCATGTGTCATTTGCAGAGGAGACCACTTTCACAGAGATTGTCCTTGCATCCCTCGGATATTAAGGGACTGGTCTCCTCGTTTGCACAACCCGATGTCGTCAACCTCTGATGATCAAGTTGAAAGCACACCATCAACTAGTGAAAGTGAAGCCCCAGGACAAAAAGGGAAATTTAGATTTCCTTGTAAACTGTGCGAAGGCGATCATGCCGTCCACCGTTGTCCCTTCTTAGACGAAGCTAAAAGAGTTTTGGATGATCATCCGGTTTCACCGTTACGACTTCCTCCTGGATATAAAAAAATATTGTCGAGTCCATCATTAGTTGAAAATCCAGCTGGCCCGCTCAGGTGGTCAGCTGAAGCACCTATCATTGAAGATAAACCATCTAGATCAATACCAGACAAAAGTCAAAAGGTCGAGGCAGCAGTTGACCCGGTCTTGCCTTCAGAGGTTTTATCTTCAAATGATACAGTCACTGAAGAGAACAAGGATGACACCATCCAAATTATCTTCATAAACACAGACTCCGACGAACATGGGGGCAATTTACCCATTACTTTACCGTAGGAAGGAATTTCGTCAGAGCCGTACCTGGCCGTCTATTCGGTCCCACCTCCAAGCAACCTAGTTGTCTCCTTCGACTGGAATCAACTAGGCAGACCCCGTTTACCAGCAAGCGTACCATTCCGAATTATCATTCAAATATATAGAATGGTTATGGCTGGTACCATCATAGATAAGGGGGCTTCTGTGAGTATCCTTTCCTCAACTGCTTGGAAAGCGCTTGGTTCGCCATCGCTTTTGCCTGAGATGAGAAATCTGACGGGCTTTGATAAAGGAACCAGTCGACCTTTAGGGATCCTTCCCAATGTGCCCATAACATTGAGAAGGAAAATAGTTCGCATGAACGTAATGGTAGTTCAAGGACCCCTGGATTACAATCTACTCCTTGGACGAGACTATATTTATTGCATGGGAGCGATTGTCTCCTCACTCTTTAGAGTAATGTGTTTTCTGCACGAAGGAGGAGTGGTCAAGCTCGTGAACTAGCTTTCATTTCCCGGATCATACAGAGTAAATAGTCATATACCATCCTTGAATGGTCTTTTCACGCAAGAAATGTCTCAATCTCTAGTTCGTCCTCCCGATGAGCGCGAGTAATTCGGAGGGATATGACTGAAACCCAGGGGGCATGCACCCTGGTCTGCTTCGGCAGGAAAACTTCGGGTATAGGGTGGGTTTCTGCGGGAGAATATGACTAGTCTGTACCCCCGTCTGTGATTGGAAGAGGGGGTTATTCTGGAATAATATTCTCTTGTCAAAGTTATGTGAGTTGGCGAGCGCCGCCACTCACCTTTGTTTATTTCGGTAGACATTGCCAAGGAAGTGTTTTTCTTGCGCCGCGAATAGAACAATCTTTGGGTGACCTGTAAGAGGTAGGCCTCTCTCGGTAAAACAAATGTTTTGGCGGATAGAAGTAGAGGTAACCTTGAAACTCTGTTTTATACCTGGGGGCATGCAAACCTTTTGGAGTGCAAGCAAAGAGCGATTATTTATCTATTTTTTAGATTAGTCGTTACCTAACTTGCATAAAGAAAGGATGTGGGGCAAAACTCTAAAAATTGTCGTTTTTATATGAGACATTCTGATCATATGACTGGATTAATCGAGCAATGTTACCGCAAGGTTCAAGCTCGTTAAAATATAAATCCGCACCGAGCAAATGTTTCCACCCGCGTTTAAGCTCGTTAAAAAATGAACTATTCCCTGGTAAATAACCACCGTGAATGTAGTACTTCAGCCATTAAAGCCTTGGTCGTGTTTGCATCGTCACCTCCACTTTTTCATTGGCCGATCATTCACCTCCATTTGATTGTTTACCCATTTTGAGGAACAACTGCGAAGAGTGATTTCACTAGCCATCCTTGTGACACTGCCGTGATTGGAAAATTCCAAACCTTACCTGGAATCAGCTGCTACCCATTTTATCACTCGTTCCTCAAAAGACGAGTCTTCTTTAAGCTCTTTTCAACTGACTCATAAAATATGAAAAGATTGCCGAGTCCTTGGCCTTCCAGCTCGTTAAAGGGACAGGAAGTGTTATCCCTCCTCTAGATTTTAATCTTTTTGAACCTGAGGGATTATTGCACAAAAAGATCGAGCGCTTGTTTTATTCGGCTCGTTAAAACTATCGAAAATTCATCCCTTTTGTATTGTTTTATACTTTTTCGGACTTAAGGGATTAGATGACGAAAAAGGAATTTTGGTGTTACCTTTACGTACCTTTTCAGACTCTCTAAAAATGAAAAGGACCGAGTTATATTTGTCGTTAAACTCGTTAAAAAGGTTAATAGCGACAAACTTGTCTTTGGACGAGAACGAGTTTCACTATCGCTAGGCTTGTTAAAACATAGCGATGTGTTTGCCCGAAGGGAAAATTATAGAACAAGCATATGTTATCCTCCTCAAGATTGACAAAAATAAAGAGGTACTGGTCAGCAATGACTGGGGAAAAATTGGGAAGAAAACTCAAAGAATCTTTATTGGTAGCAAGTCGCTCTTGAACATGACACTTCCACTCTGTGTCCGAGTCGGGTTGGGTTGTTTCATTCACCAGTCACATCGCCATGGTCACACCATACCATCCACATTTGGGGTTAATGCTACCAATCCATCACATCAGTGTCGCCGACATGTTCAAGAGAAGTCATCCAAAAAGGCCACATGTGTCCCACCCACTACCATACATTATACTCCATTCTTTCATGACCGCCACCCTGAACCGTATATCATAAGATCGTTTTCACATCCATCAAAATCATTTGCTCTGTTCCATGTCATTGATGTGGGATTCATTAAGGCCCTCCTATGACGGATCACTTCTTGTCGACATCATCTCATTATCCAAGAAGTTGGTCTAGGAACACCCCATTCAGTACTTTGAATCTTGCATGCCTCAACGGAAAGTTTCTCACTTTCAGCGATAGGTTTACATCAATGACCTTCGACCGAGAGATTTTGCGTGGTGTTCGACGCCAAGTCCTTTATTCACACCACGTGAATTTTACTGCAGTACATTGAGGATCATTATCATTATCGGTGATTCCTCTCGCGCTTGTTAACAGTTTACATCATTGACTGGTAATCAAGCGATGTCTTTCCATGTTCGACTTCAAAACATTTCTCACATGGATCGACTTGTACTTCGAGTGAAGATCGGACGAGATTGAAGATCCCGGATCTAGTTTCATCCATCCGGGCTGTGATATATATTCAAGGAAATAAATACATTAAAATGTACAACATTGAAGCACAGATAATCATCCTACCAAAAGGATGATGGCTCTATCAGAATCATCAGTCTACCATCAGACAATTGTCTGTCCTATGTACATGAAAATGAATTTATAAAGCTGAGCATGGGAATGCCCACCTCAGCTAGATCATGAAAACAGTATGAAGATAATGTATTGTATTGTATCTTATTACAGGTCTCCTCCCAGCATTGAAAGAACTTCAAATCCTCATAATAAAGCATTTCACCCGATTAACGGCCTCATACTTTAGGGGGCAACTGTTATAGACATTTTTGTGCCTTACAGCTCCAAGCATGAAATGTCCATAAACCAAGGGCTCCTAAGTCCCTAAAAATGTTGTTCTAACCCCTAAAGGAACAAGGTCAACAAATTACAGCTTCTCCCAGAAGTTCTCCACCAGAAACTGCTCAGAATAAGTCAAAATAGGATCATTTCAGCTGCTCCACTAGCTAAGTGGGTTGCATAGCACCTAAATCCACTGGCTAGGTGTGTTGCAACGCACCTAAATGAACTATGAGGGTGCGTTGAGCAAGAAATGACAAATGGCAGTGTCATTCCGCGAGGTGGAGAGACAATGGAAGCTTCCAGAATCTTCTCCTATGACACTTGCCTCACTGAATTCGACCAAGGATGAGTAAGAGGCCTTCAGTATCCAAGTGGAAGCAAGAACTGACAGAGAGAAGACACTAATCAAATCACAAGCTGACTCATCCTCCTTGCATACATCTATATATGGATCCCTCATCCCAGAGATCCAGAGGCTGGAATTTTGCACATTGTAAGGAATTGTTGTTGGTTTTGAGATAAACATCAAAGAATTGGGTGATCTATGCTTTGTTGGAGGTGAAGAGGGGCTTCTTTGTTGGGAGGTTGATGTTGGGTCAGGAATCATCGGTTGTAACTCCTCCTGGATCTTCTTGTTTATCAATAAAAACTATTTGAGTTTCTCCTCCATGCTTTTGTATCATTGATGCTTGTTACATTTGTATGGTTAACTTAAATCTGATCCTAAGTTGTTTATGAATATAAATCCATGTCTTTGTATAGTTTTCTTCTTCTGTGATCTTACAGGTACTTGGTGAAGCTGGGCAAGTAAGGGAGCAGGTAGCTAGAAGCTGTCAAAGAAGAGAGGGATTGAATCAAAGATTTAGCGCAAGACATAGGTTGGTTCTTTCTATTCCTCCCTATTTATAGTTCATAAAGGAAATACAAAAGTAGTTTTTCTCTGTTTGTTTCTAAGGCAGCTGTCACACCTTAGTGGGATAGAGCAGTTCTAAATAGACACTTTTCCCGGTAACACCATGTTGAATAGGTGGGACTGCGAAAATCTCATTGGATATGAAAGTGTCCGATGCAATGTTAAGCTGATCATGGTGGTGTAGGACTATCATCTTGATGAGGGAGTGGTGAAATATACTTTTCATTTGATGATCATAATCTTTCCTTTGGGAAATGAATGACATCTTGTCAATGTCCCGGTAAAGATAGTAGGGCATATTAAGCACTTTGACTCTTGTGAAATGCATGAGTAGCCAAATATGATAGGAATAGATCCTAGAAAGCCTACCCTCACATGTGAAGTACTTCATGATAATTTTCATCATGGGAAGATATCTATCTAGGAGGTAAGAGAAAGGAAAAATTCTCTTTCTCTCATTCTTGTACCTTGGTTTAAGATATGGATCATAATAAAAATGATCCAATTCTCCTTCTTTAAACCATTTTTCCCCAACATTTGGGATCCCAGAGGCTTCTCATATGATAGCAGGAGATATAGTGAAGGTGACACCAGCAAGGATTACCTGGTTGTCATGGAGGTTGGTGATGAATAATCTGGTCAACACAGGATGATGCTGGATCCTTTCCACTTTCTCACAAAACTCAAAACAGCCCATATGCTTAAAGCTTGTCACAGTGATGGGAGATGCCATGAGTTCTCTGGTATTGGTTGGGTCATGTCTAATGATTCTCCCTCATTTCTTAGATATCCTCCTCTCCTGTCTTTCTTCCTCACTCTGACTTTTGTTCTCTTCTTCTGCCATGAATTATTGGAGTCAAACCCTAGGGAGATGATGAAATGGAATATAGGTGTAGAGAATATGGAATGATGTGAGGAAATTGAGGAGAATGAAATGGTGATGTGTGATATGAGGGATGTGACAAGGGGTAGTTTTGAAGTGTAGGAATGGTAGTGGGATGCTAGGAAATGAGGTTTAGGAGTGGAATTATGTTACTAGGGTTTTGAACTTAGTATGACTCCAAAACAAAATGAAACATCATATAAATCAATTGTGAAGGAGAGGAAAATATAATTCTAACCTACTTGATTGCTGGAGCACCTTGCTGGGAAATTTTGATAATTGGATCAATGTAGTGCATTTTGGTAAATTTCTGGATGTTCTCAAGAAAAGGCACAGCAAAATGGTAAAACCCTCCCTCTCCTTAAAGGTGTGCAATGCCCTTAGGAAATGCACTGAGTTTTATGGAAAATGCACAACACTCTGGTCAAATGCGCCCTCCAAGTTTAGAACATGCCCTCTAACTTTTAGGTTAATTTTGATTGCCTTATAGGTGTCCAGATTGAGCCTCGGATAGAGCAGTGGAAAGCTTGTCATGTCTAGTTTCCAAATCTACCTTCAGTTTCTACAATGGACTTGATTCTACCCTCCAAAAGTTGATTCTCCTAAGACTGGTCAAAAAGTGCAGAATGAGGGTGCAAAAATGAAGTGTGATATTGCAAGAAACTTTTGGAGGTATTCTGCAACTCCAAATCAATCTCATCATATCTCCTTTTAAAAATATTTCTTCCTAGTTATTATTTGACTCATCAAGAAAGTCATTTGGATAGTCCATCTAGGAGAAAATTGATTTTCCCAAGGTCACTCTAGAAGTGTAGCGACCCTCTTGTAGCAACTGTATTTTTGACATTTCACCAAAACCATGGCACCTGTGTAAAACCTAAAGGAGGTGTTTCATTATTTTCATATTATGGACACAAACCTCTCTCACATTTGTAAAGTTAATCTCTGTTTGGTTGGAAATGTACTTTGAAGTAAAACTGGCCCTATGTGTGGCAAATGATTTGTCCCTTGGAATGACTTCTTGAAAAATGATGGAGGCATGATGTTTATGAGTTGGAATGGCCTCATAATTTTTGAAATGACCTCTCTTAGGCCTCCTCTATTCAGATGTCTCTAATTCCATCGATAGCCCTAGTTCAGTGGGGGAGGAAAATGATGATTTGGACACCCTTGGTAAAAGACAACTCCCTTTGGAATTCACTTAACCCTTTGAAACTTTACCCTTTAACTTGACTATTTCCTTTGACAAATTGATATTTTGATGGTCTTTGAGAACTCTTTGAATTTGAATATTATTTAATGAAGTTGGCATATAGAGATTGAGTTGGCAGCTTAAGAACAGTACTTATTACATATAGTGAACATAAAATTACATGATGAAATAAGAATTTCTCTTTAAAAATCATCTTCACATGGTGAAGAGATGTTATTTGATCACCCTTTACTTGTCAGTCTTATGTAATGGGATGGAGTTTTATTAGAACCTTGGAAACCCTAATGACCTAATGAAACCTTGAAAAACCCTAAAAGACCTAATGAGATCTTGAAGGACTGAATTTCAAGATGACATTATTGATGTGATGGCATGATGTCATTAACTTATGGAAAATGGACACTCAGAAAGGTTGAAATGAGCCAACAAAGGGTGAATTTCTAAGGAGTAAAGGAAACCCTAACTACACCTTCAATGACCAAATTTTTCCATGACAACCTAGTGGAATGACAAAAATTTCAAAATGGGACCCTAATATGATATGAAAAGAGGATTTTTGATCACCGATGGTAGTATGAAAATACTGGCACTAACATCGGCCTTATTGGGGATGGTAGCTCCTTGGAGGTGTCAAAAACACTATAGACCGAGTGCCTAACAATGTGGGCCAATACGGTCAAAAACTTAACTGAGATGAATGACTAAGTGCTGACAACTCAAATGACACGAAATGACTCGAAACTGACTTGAAATTGATTGAAAAGATGACTCAAGACTTACTTAACTAAAACAAGTACTTACAAATATTATTAATGGCAGTAGACCATCGAGATTTGAGGGCTTCAAATCCTAATGACAACCACCTACCTATTGAAGAAATATGTACAATCATGTGAAGTGAGAAGGCAGAATGACGTACATGTAGGAAACTCACAATAACAACTAAAACCAATGCTTATGCTAACAAACCACACAACATTCATCCTTTCCAATGCTTGCAAAACACTGTTGAAGGGACCTTGAAAATCTAGAATCATTACCTTGTCTTGAGATCCAACAGCATAAATACAAGTACTCCCTTCATTCTGATATGAAAGAACAATTGGTTTTTGATTGATAGGAAGGCATAGGGAAGTATAACCTTACGTTATCTGAGTGTTGGTTATAAATTCCTCGAGCATGAGAATTCTGACTTGATTTCTGGCGTACTATCTCTCTCAAGCTCATACTCCTCAAATTCATAGTCTAAGTGATTCTTAAATGGAAAACATTCTTCAAGATTATCAAACATGAAAACCCTATCATCTTCATGAAAGAAAGCAATATCTATTAGCTGATCTATAAATCTAATTTCAAGATTTTCCACATTTTCAAAAGCAGAAGAAGTTTCACTAACACCTTCTTGACTATGTGAACACGAAAAACCTGCATTAGCTTGGGTTGTAACATGACTTTTCAGGAGTTGATCTATCTCATCTTCAGACAGAGGAGATAATACTTTTTGTTTTCTTTTGCTAGAACAATAATTTTCTTCTTTCCCTCCTAAAGTTTGACAAGGATGTTGAATATCTTCATTAATTTCAAGCAAAGGAGTATATAAATTTACATCAGATTGTTGATTCATTTCATGTGATTCCTTTTGACTATCAAGATGCACAATTCCTTCATCTTCAAGCAAAGAGGAAGCTATTGTATCAAAGTGAATAGCTTCTTCAGATTGTCCTTGAAACTCAAAACTGGAATTTCTATCATTTACCACAGAGTTATCCAAAGAATATTTTTCACTTACTTGAGCAAAGATCTCGTCTCGTTTTTCATAAAGGGGCTGGATTACCTCCTTCTGAAGAATTTGTTCTGATGGGGTGAGAACACTTGGGTCGATAACTTTGTTTTCTTCATTCAAGGTGATCTCAATAATAGAGCTCTCCTTCATGGGATCTGGAACAACATACTCTTCATCATCAAAATCTGAATCTAGATATGGAATAGCCAACTTGACCTTATCACAATTTGAAATTGGAACTTGATTTTCCTTCATACCATCTTCTTATACAAGCAAATTTGAAATAAGACCTTGTCTTCCATCATTTTCAATTGTACAAAGATCTTCAACCTGCTACGAACTTTCCTAAGAATCTTGACAAGTATCCTCTAAGATTTCTTTATGCTTCTGAAATGGATTTTCATACAGGGCTTCCATGATCTCATCATCCATGAATTCATCATCTCCATAAACATTCTCAAGATTTTCAATAAAACTATCAACATGTTTACAATAGTTCTGAACTAATATTAAGGATGGACAAGATTCTTTATACCTTTCAAAGAACATGGTATTAAAATCCTTTAAACAATAAATACAAGCAGGCGGAAAACTTTCATACCAAGATTGGGCTTCACTTTCCAGAGTGTCCATGAATATCTTCATCAAGCCGTCTTTAGGAAAATTGATATTTAATCTATGCACATGCATGTGAAATCTCACCAAATGAAGAGCAGCATCATAACCTTTCACATCTTTGAACATAGGAAAATTGCTTTCATCATAGGGTGGACACAAACCTTGACCACTTTTCTAAAATTCATCTCTGTTTGTTTGGAAACATACTTTGAAGAAAAACTGGCCCTATGTATGGCAAATGATTTGTCCCTTGGAATGACTTCTTGAAAAATTATGGAGGCATGATGTTTATGAGTTGGAATGGGCTCATACTTTCTAAAATAACCTCCCTTAGGCTTCCTCTTCTCATATGTCTCTGTTTCCATAGCCAACCCTAGTTTAGTGGGAGAGGAAATTAGGGTTTAGTGATTGTGGAAAATGATTATTTGGACACCCTTGGGAAAAGACAACTCCCTTTGGCATTCACTTAACCCTTTGAAACTTTACCCTTTAACTTGACCATTTCCTTTGACAAATTGATCTTTTGATGGTCTTTGAGAACTCTTTGAATTTGACTTTTCTTTAATGAAGTTGGCATATAGAGATTGAGTTGGCAACTTAGGAACAATACTTATTACATATAGTGAACATAAAATTACATGATGAAATAAGAATTTCTTTTTACAAATCATCTTCACATGGTGAAGAGATGTTATTTGATCACCCTTTACTTGTCGGTCTTATGCAATGGAATGGAGTTTTATTGGAACCTTGGAAACCCTAATGACCTAATGAAACCTTGAAAAACCCTAAAAGACCTAATGAGACCTTGAAGGACTGAATTTCAAGATGACATGATTGATGTGATGGCATGATGTTATTAACTTATGGATAATGGATACTCAACAAGGTTGAAATGAGACAACAAGGGGTAAATTTCTAAAAGGAGTAAAAGAAACCTTAATTCAACCTTCAGTGACCAAATTTTTGCATGAGAACCTAGTGGAATGACAAAAATTTCAGAATGGGACCCTAATATGATATGAAAATAGGATTTTTGGTCACTGATGGAAGTATGCAAATACGGACACTAACATCGACCCTATTGGGGATGGCAGCTCCTTGGAGGTGTTAAGAACACCGTAGACCAAGTGCCTAACCATGTGGGCCAATATGGTCAAAAACTTAACTGAAATGCATGACTAAATGCTGACAACTCAAATGACACAAACTGACTCGAAACTGACTTGAAATTGACTAAAAAAATGACTCAAGACTTACTTAACTGAAACAAGTACTTACAAAGCTTATTAATGGCAGCAGACCATCGAGATTTGATGGATTCAAATCTTAATGACAAACAGCTACCTACTGAAGAAATATGTAAAATCATGTGAAGTGATGCCTCCAATGTAACCAATCCAGTAGATGGCTACTTACTGAAATTCTTCTCTCACTTTCCCCGAGCAGGAAAAATGATGTACATGTAGGAAACTCACAATAACAACTGAAACCAAGGCTTATGCTAACAAAGCAAACAACATTCATCCTCTCCAATGCTTGAAAAATATTGTTGAAGGGATCTTGAAAATCTGGAAGCATTACCTTATCTTGAGATCCAGCAGCAAAAATACAAGTACTCCCTTCATTCTGATCTAAAAGAAAAGTTGGTTGTTGATTGATGGGAAGGCATAGGGAAGTATAAAGTTCTGTTATCTGAGTGTTGGTTGTAAATTCCTCGAGCATGAGAAATTTTGACTCGATTTCTGGCATAGTGTCTCTCTCAAGCTCATACTCCTCAAATTCATAGTCTAAGTCATTCTTAAATAGAAAACATTCTTCAAGATTATCAAACATGATATTCCTAGAATCTTCATGAATGAAAGAAATATATGTTAGCTGATCTATAAATCTAATTTCAAGGCAGTCCTCATTTTCAAAAGTGGAAGAATTTTCACTAACACCTTCTTGACCATGTGAACATGACAAACATGCATTAGCTTGGGTTGTAACATGACTTTTCAGGAGTTGGTCTGTCTCATATTTAGATAGAGGAGATAGTACTTTTTGTTTTCTTTTTCTAGAATACTAATTGTCTTCTTTCCCTCCTAAAGTTTGACAAGGATGTTGAATATCTTCATTAATTTGAATAAAAGGAGTATATAAAGTTTCATCAAACTGTTGATTCATTTCATGTGATTCCTTTTGACTATTAAAATGCACAATTCCTTCATCCTCAAGCAAAGAGGAAGCTATTGTATCAAAATGACTAGATTCTTTAGATTTTCCTTGAAACTCAAAACTAAAATTTCTATCATTTGCCACAGAGTCATCCAAAGAAGATTTTTCACTTACTTGAGAAAATATCTCGTCTCATTTTTCATAAAGGGAATGGATTACCGCCTTCTGAAGACCTTTTTTGATGGGGTGAGAACACTTGGGTCGATAACTTTATTTTCTTCATTCAAGGTGATCTCAACAATAGATCTCTCCTTCATGGGATTTGGAACAACATACTCTTCATCATCACAATCTGAATCTAGATCTGGAATAGCCAACTTGACCTAATCACAATCTGAAATTGGAACTTGATTTTCCTTCATACCATCTTCTGCTGCAAGTAGATCTGAAATAACACCTTTTCTTCCATCATTTTCAAACGTACAAATATCTTCAGCCTACTGCGAACTTTCCTGAGCATCTTGACAAGTATCCTCTAAGATTTCTTTATGTTGCTGAAATGGATTTTCATACAAGGCTTCCATGATCTCATCGTCCATGAATTCATCATCTCCATAAGCATTCTCAAGATTTTCAATAAAACTATCAACATGTTTACAACAAGGACAAGATTCTGTATACCTTTCAAAGAACATGGTATGAAAATCCTTTAAACAATAAATACAAGCAGGCGGAAAAATTTAATACCAAGATTGGGCTTCACCTTCTAGAGTGGCCATGAATATCTTCATCAAGCAGTCTTCAAGACAATCAATCTTTAATCTATGCACATGCATGTGAAATCTCACCAAATGAAGAGCAGCATCATAACCTTTCACATATTTGAACATAGGCAATTTGCTTTGCCAATTTACCTTAGGCATTTTACTTGGGAAACCTGGAATGTCATCTCTTTTCAGTGAAGTGTACCTTCTTACAACGGATCCCATCTTCAAATTTCTTCAAGCTACTGATCTTAATGTAGTGGAGTCACCATGAACTATTTATTTTCTAGATCGTTTAGTCAATGGAGTCGTCGGGTGAATGGTATAGCCTTCCTATGTGTCCAACTATTGTTCATCATCAACAATTAGATCTAAACTTTGTCTTACACCCATGGAAAATGAACCTTTCGCTCCCCGGCAATGGTGCCAGTATGTTATCACTCCTTCATATCTCCAAGGCTGAGGAAGAGTCCAGCTGAGGTAACCACAGACCAATCTTTTGACTTTGTAGCTAGCTCTACTAAGCTAGAGAGGGCTCTCTCCAAACGATCACAGCCAATAGGGCTAGGTAGATTAGGGTTTCAGGCTATATGTAAAGTGTAGAGGGTTGTTTGATTTGATTTTGTTGGGTAGTCAGAAGGATGAGTGAATTAGGTCAGAGGATGAACTAGGTCAGGGAAAAGTGAATTTGAATTGAAAACATCTGATGGGGCAAGGTATGCAAGGTAATTTATACTTAGTATTATAGTGATGATATGGTTTAGACTAGTGAGATGATAAAAAGAGTATTAGTGTCATGAATTCTTTTTAAACTGAAGAAATGAAACAATATATGATGATTTTCCCAAAACAGAGCATACAAAGATGAATTCTGCTTATCACACCTTGAAAATAAAAAAAAATTATAGTGAAATGGATCATGAAAGGAACAAAAGATTCACACATATGAAACTAAAGAAGAAACAAGATCAAAATACCATGCCACATGAATCCCACCAAAACAGCTGCAACTTCATCCAACATATTCCATGCCAAAGTCTAAAAACTAATACAACATCCAAGAGAGTCCAACTTATAAAATGACTAAGAAAATACATAATATAGGCCTCCAACAAACTCATCCTATCCTTAGGAGTCGAATCCATTAGAGGAGGAGCAGTTGCAAGAAAAATTGAACTGATAGCTAGAGTATAGGGTGATCAAAGTGACTCATCCCTAACGTAGACAAACTGATTCATTACAAGTCATGTAGGCCATTTAACTAATGTATTTACCTTAGATAAAAATAAGAAACATAATAATTACACCATTCTTATCAATTACATTAGTGAAAAATCAATTTCCCATAGGTTAAAATCAATTTGGAGAGAAACAAAGAAAATTGTAGAAGATTGTCAAACGCGCCCTCCATGTTCAGGGCTTCTTTTGGGTACCTTCCTGATGTCCAAATTTTCTCCAGGATAACTCGTTGGAAATCCTGTCAAGTATAATTTCCAGATATGCCTTCATTTTTCAATTTGGAACTCATTTTCGCTACAAAAATGCAATCTCCCAAGACTAGTAAATGCACAATGCCTAGGCCAAAAACGAGGAAGAAAGGGGTTTTTCTAGTGGCTTTTGACCTTTTTGCTGATCAGTTTGCCTCTAAATGCTTAGAAAATGCACAAGGTGCATGTCCTCATCAATCTAAATCCAAATATTCTAGCCTTTTGTTCATCATATGCCTAAAAAAAGAGCGCAGCACCCTAGGTGCTAAGCGTTTGACCCTTTCACTATGTTAAAAATGCTTTAAAAAACATAGAAAATCATAACTTGTAAAATTTGTTTAAAAATTGTCAAAATTTGTGGGCTGATGGCTGATCATATGTTTGAGGCATGGAGTGATGCCTCAGTAAGAATATCTAGCCTCCTTTTCTCTTCTTGCTTGGTCAAGGCTTCAATTTTTGCATGGGCTCTTTTGAGTTTGGCTCTTGTAATTTTGTTTCTCATGGCATAGTACTTTGCCATCCTTCTCTAAATATAAATATCCCTTTTGGCCTTGTCTAAGAGTCTCTCAAGATGGGTTTTCACCCTATCGAGCCAATGTTCCTGGTTCTCATTTACCATTTTGGCAAATTTCTCATTTAGGGTGTGCTGATTGGCTAGTTCTGCCTCCCTTTGCTTTTCTAGCTACAAATATCTCTTTAGGCCTCTAGTCCTTGGCTTTCTTCTTGGCACATGTTCATTAAGTTTTTCACCATATTTTCCATATGCCTCATCAAGTAAGGCCTTAGCCTTTTCAGCCTCTTTTCTTGCTTTGATGAGCTGAATCTCCATGAGCTCATTTTTTACCTCAAATTGCCTGTTCTCATGCTCATAGTATGAAATAATGTATTTGGCCCTTTGCAAGTTGACCTGAAGCCCTCATATGAGTGCATTCTTCTCCTTGATGATAATGGTTGTGTTCTCACTATCATCATGCTCGTTCCGGTCAAATAACTAAAAATCATGCTCTGTCTCATGGAGGTCCTCCTCCCGCTGTTGAATCTCTACCTCTGTCACCTTTTCCTTACCCTTATGTACCTGCTTTGCTGATGAAGAAGGAAAGGCCCTTCCCATAATCTATGGGGAAAACACTTGCCTGTGCCCTCTCTTACTGGCATTTTTCAAGGCACCTAAACCAACCCTTTTAGACTTGCTGCTTTCACCATGCTCAATGTGTTCTTGCTCACTGCCTTCATCTCTGCCAGGTGAATGAAATGGTGATGATGAAGTTGATGGTGTGGGTAACTCATCAGATGAATATGGATGATGTATGGGCTAAGGTGGATGAATGGAGGTGGATGGATGAGATGATGAAGGTACTTTTTGGCCATGCTAAATAGGTGGGACTGTGAAAATCTCATTGGATATGAAAGTGTCCCATGCAATGTTAAGCTGATCAAGGTGGTGTAGGACTATCATCTTGATGAGGGAGTGGTGAAATATAATTTGCATTTGATGATCATAATCTTTCCTTTGGGCAATGATTGCTATCTTGTCAATGTCCAGGTAAAGATAGTAGGTCATATTGAGCATTTTGACTCTTGTGAAATGCATGAGTAGCCGAATATGATAGGAATAGAGCCTAGAAAACCTACCCTCGCATGTGAAGTACTTCATGATGATTTTCATCATGGGAAAATATCTGTATAGGAGGTACGAGAAAGGAAAAATCCTCTTTCTCTCATTGTTGTACCTTGGTTTAAGATATAGCTCATAATAAAATGATCCAATTCTCCTTGTTTAAACCATTTTTCCCCAATATTTGGGATCCCAGATGCCTCTGATATGACAGCAGGAGATATAGTGAAGGTGACACTAACAACAGTTACCTGGTTGTCATGGAGGTTGGTGATAAATAATCTGGTCAACACAAGATGATGTTGGATCCTTTCCACTTTCTCAGAAAACTCAAAACAACCCATATGCTTAAAGCTTGTCACAGTGATGGGAGATGCCATGAGTTCTCTAGTATTGGTTGGCTCATGTCTAATGATTATCCCTCCTTTCTTATATAACCTCCTCTCCTGTCTTTCTTTCTCACTCTAACTTATGTTCTCTTCTTCTTCCATGAGTTATTGGTGTCAAACCCTAGGGGGATGATGAAAAGGAATATAGGTGTAGAGAGTATGGAATGATGTGAGGAAATTGAGGAAATGAAAATGGGGATGTCTGATATGAGGGAGGTGACAGGGGGTAGTTTTGAAGTGTATGAATGGTAATGGGATACTAGGAAATGAGATTGAGGAGTGGAATTATGTTACTAGGGTTTTTAACTTAGTATGACTCTAAAACAAAATGAAACATCATATAAATCAATTTTGAAGGAAAGGAATAATGTAATTCTAACCTACTTGCTTGTTGGAGCATCTTGGCGGAAAATTTTGATGCTTGGAGCAATGTAATTCATTTTGGAAAAATTTTGGATGTTCTCGGGCAAAGGCGTATAAAAATGGTCAAACACGCCCTCTCCTTACAAATGCGTAGCACCCTTAGGAAATGCACTTAGTTTTATGGCAAACACATAACACTCTAGTCAAATGTGCTATCAAACTTGCATGTTGATTTTGACTACCTTCCTAGTGTTCAAATTGAGCCCCAGATATCTCAGTGGAAATATTATCCTGTCTAGTTTCCAGATCTACCTTCATTTTCTAAAATGGACTTGATTTGACCCTCCAAAAGTTGATTCTCCCACGACTGGTCAAAACGTGCAGAATGAGGGTGCAAAAATGAAGTATGATCTTGTAAGAAATGTTCAGAGGTTTTCCACAACTCTAAATTGAGCTCATGATAGCTCATTGGAAAACTCTCTCTACCTATTTATCAGTTGGCTTATCAAGAAATTCATTTGGACAATCCATCTAGGAGAAAAAATAATTTTCCCAAGGTCACTCTAGAAGTGCAACAACCGTCTTGTAGAAACTGTATTTTTGACATTTCTCAAAAACCATGGCACCTGTGTAAAAACTTAAGTACTTGTTTCATGCTTTGCCTACGATGGACATAAACCTCTCTCACTTTTGTAAAATCCATCTCTATTTTGTTGGAAACGTACTTTGATGCAAAACTAGCCCTATGTGTGGCAAATTATTTGTCCCTTGGAATGAATTCTTGAAAAATGATGGAGGCATGATGTTTATGAGTTGGAATGGCCTAATAATTGCTGAAATGACCTCCCTTAGGCCTCATCTACTCAGATATCTCTAATTCCATAGCCAACCCTAGTTCAGTGGAAGAGGAAATTAGGGTTTAGTGCTTGTGGAAAATGATTATTTGGACACCCTTGGGAAAAGACAACTCCCTTTGGAATTCACTTAACCCTTTGAAACTTTACCCTTTCGCTTGACTATTTCCTTTGACAAATTGATCTTTTGATGGTATTTGAGAACTCTTTGAATTTGAATTTTCTTTAATGAAGTTGGAATACAGAGATTGAGTTGGCAGCTTAGGAACAATACTTATTACATATAATGAACATAAAATTACATGATGAAATAAGAATTTCTCTTTACAAATCATCTTCACATGGTGAACAGATGTTATTTGATCACCCTTTACTTGCCAGTCTTATGCAATGCAATGGTGTTTTATTGGAACTTTGGAAACCCTAATGACCTAATGAAACCTTGAAAAACCCTAAAAGACCTAAGGAGACCTTGAAGGACTGAATTTCAAGATGACATGATTGATGTGATGCCATGATGCCACTAACTTATGGACAATGGATAGTCAGCAAGGTTGAAATGAGCCAGCAAGGGGTAAATTTATAAAAGGAGTAAAGGAAACCCTAATTCAACCTTCAATGACCAAATTTTTACATGACAACCTATTGGAAAGACAAAAATTTCAAAATGGGACCCTAATATGATATGAAAAGAGGATTTTTGATCATTGATGGCAGTATGCAAATACTGACACTAACATCCCCGAGACCTCTTCTAGGGGGGCTCATTAAAAGTATTTTTCTCCCCCTGAACCCCCAACTATCATATGGGAATTGATATCGCCCCATTTAGAAACTCGAGTCCATTGTGGCTGAGACCTCTGAATCAAGAAGATAATTAGGCTCCACAACCAACATCGGGTTCTTGTTTCCGTGACTGCTCTGGACTCAAATATGTTTTTTAATTCTTGGTTAACTTCTGGAAATATTCTTTGAACTGGGAGGTTGTCACCGATAACCTTCTTTAAGCATGAAACATTAAAAATTGGGTGTACTCGGGAAGATGCAGACAACTCGAATTTGTATACCATAGTACCAATATTTTACAACACCTTGTAAGGACCATAGTACTTAGGTGATAATTTATTATCCTTCTTAGGTCACTTGAGGGACATATGTTTGTATGGTTGTAACAGTAAAAAATACCCAGTATCCTACATCAAAACTTCTTTCACTGTGATGTTGATATGCCAGTTATTTTATTCGATTCTACACTAGAGTGAGGTTATCCTTTAATAGTCAAAGAACTTTTTTGCTCGATGTGACCTTCCACTGCCTGAACCTTAGAATTTTCTCTTAAAGATGATGTGATGGATGATGGATGATATCCATAAAGTTCCATAAATGAGGTTATCATTTCTGTAGTATGGAAGGAAGTGTTATAGCACCATTCAGCCAGAGGTAACCACTTGACCCATTGTGTTTTTTTATTAGATACAAAGCAACAAAGATATCTTTCCAAAAAATTTCACTATCTCAGTTTTCCCATTAGATTGAGGATGATAAGATGAGTTATGTGTTAATTGAGTACCAAGACAAGAAAATAATTTCGTCCAAAAATTTCCAGTGAAAATGGGATCTCCGTCACATACAATAATCTTTGGGTTTCCATGTAGCTTTGATTTTTTTCCATAAATGTAGTATCATTGTACTGACCTTAAAAGGATGAGATAATGCATAAAAGTGTGAATACTTGGTAAGTCTATCAACTACCACCATCACAACACTCTTTCCTTTAGACTTGGGTAAACCTATAATAAAATCCATTGAGACCTCCCCCCAATGCTAACTTGGAATGGATAAAGGTTGTAACATATCTAGGGTCTTAATTGACTCAACTTTATTTTTTTGGAAAAAAACATTATACCACAAACTTTTGAATATCACATTTAAGGGCATCCCAAAAAAAATCCCTCTTGACCCCGTGGTAAGTTTTTAATATCTTGAGTTCCATCCTAAGGGGGAGGTGTTCAATCCCAAAAGAATCTTTTGTTTGAGTTGGAAATTCTTACAAAGATATAAGCGCTCTTTGTACCATAATGAATCATTTTTCTAGCTAAATGTATCATATGTACTAGGACCTTTCTGCAATGTTTTAATGAGTGTCCACACCTATTTTTCATTCTCCCATTCATCCCTTGCTTTAGTTATCCAACCAGGTTGGACAATAGAAATGACACAAAGCAATGCTTCCACATCCTTATCCTTTCTTGAGAGTGCATCTGAAACAAAATTTGACTTTCATTTTTTGTAGATGATTTCAAATTCATAAACCAACATCTTTGTGACCCATTTTTATTGCTCTTCTGAAGATAATTTTTTTCCAAAAAGTAATTAAGACTATCATGATTCATTTTTACCTTGAAATGTCTTCCAATTAGGTAAGGTCACCATTTCTTTAGTGCATGTAGTATTTCCAACATTTCCTTCTCATAATTAGGTTTGTGTAAATACTTTCACTTGATTAGATGACTTTCAAAAGCAACGTGTCTTCCTTCTTACATTGAAACAAAACCAATTCCTTTTTGTGAGGTATCACATTCCACAATGAAGGTTTTTGTGAAGTTTGGCATAGACAATATCGGTGCTTGGCACATTGCCTCTTTAATATGTTCAAAGGCCTTAGTTTTTTTTATAGTCCAATAAAATGCATCTTTCTTCAATAATGGTGTTATAGGTGTTGTTATTCTCCCATAATTCTTAATAAACTTACAATAATTCCCTATCAACTTGAGAAATCCTCGAATATTCTTTAGTGTTGTTGGGTTTTCCATTCCTTAATGGCTTTAATTTTGTTGGGGTATACCTTAACACACTCATGAGATACAATATGACCCAAATATTCCACCTCTTGTACTCCAAAGAAACACTTGGAGGTTTTTGCATATAATTTTTTCTCCTCCAATAGTTTGAGCACCTTGTCAACATGTTGAACATGATCCTTCCAAGACTTGTTGTAAATTAGTATATCATGAAAAAATACTAACACAAATTTTCTAAGGGTTTGAAAATGGAATTCATCAAACCTTGAAATATGGAAGGTGCATTAGTAAGGCCAAAAGGCATGAACAAAAATTCATAATGGCCATCATGAGTTTTGAATGTCATTTTCGAAATTTCTTCAGTCTTCATTCTAATTTGATGATATCCTAAATAAAGATCAAACTTGGTGAAATAAATTTCTCCATGTAATTCATCCAAAAATTAATCAATGACAGGAATGAGAAATTATCTTTAATAGTGATCTTATTGAGCTCCCTATAATATGGACACATATGCCATGATCCATCCTTCTTGTGCACCAATACTACTGCAACACAAAAATAACTTTGACTATGTTGAATTATAACGACCTCTAGCATTTTTGTAACCATACATTCAATTTCACTCTTTTGGGCATATGGATATTTCTAAGGACTGCTATTTGGAGGAACACTTCCTAGAATCAAATGAAAAGCATGACCATGATCATGAATAACTGGGATGCCTTTTGGGAGTATCAAATACCTTGGAATGGTTGTCCAGAACTTTATGGATATATGGAGAAATAGATGTTTCGATGTTTGAACCTCTAGTGAGCATAATTGTGCAATTATGCCCAGTTGTTCTTTCTTTAGAAGAATTTTCATGCTATTAGAGTTGATTATATTTCATGGTTTCCCTATGATACCCCTTAATTCAACTTCCTTTCCTTCCCAAAAATATTTCAAGAAAAGTTCTTTAAAATTAAAAGCTATTGTCCCTAAAGATTGCAACCATTGGAATCCTAGTACAACATCATCACAACCCATTGGAATGGAAAGAATTTGACTATTCAATACATATTCCCCCCTGGTTAGCTTGATATTATGGAATTGTCTAGAGAATTTTATAGTTCCTCCATTTAAAACCATCACTTGACACTCCAGTGTTGGATATAAAAAGAAATTCATTTCCTTAGCTATCTTACAATGAATAAAACTATGGGTATACCCGAATCAATCAACACTATTACCTTTTTATTCTTGATATATCCTTCTATCTTAAGAGTTTGAGTGGTAATTGATGCCAATGTATTACAAGATATGGTTAGACTCATTTATTCTTTATCTGGCGTTGGTTCGTGGTGTGTATCCTCCTCTTTTGATGTTTCTTGTTATGTTCCTTCCTCCTCTTCACAATATATGTAAAATAATTTCTTCTGAGTACACTTATGACCTCTAGTGTATTTTCCATCATAACTGTAACAAAACTCTTTTTCTCTTTCTTCCTCCAATTGTTGAGGTGTCAACCTTTTCGGTTGTGGAATATTGGGAGCAACAACACTTCCATCTTTATAGTTGTGAGTGGTAGACTTCCTTGTTGTTATAATTTTTCTTTCAACTTTTCTTGCCACCTTGAATGCGTTCTCTAATGAATCAGGTTCCCAAAGGTGACCCTCATGTTGGGTGTTATCCTTTAAAGTCCTTATGAAGATATCAATCCTATGCTCCTCTATAATATCAGTTACCTTGATATTCAACTTTTGTAAGTCCTCAATGTGCTTAGCCATTGAACCCTTTTCTTTGATATTTATCATAATGTGTTATCATTTCCTCCATAAAAATTGACCAAGTGAAAAGTGGTTTACGAGAAAAAATCCATTGATACCATAAACATTGATTGGTTTATAATATAAATATGTAATGTGTACCTTTTGTGTGTGTTACACATCATGGAGATCAAAATATTGCTCCATCTATAGTATCCAGGTTATCGGATCATTGCCATCAAACTTCCTCATATTGATATTTGGAATGTGGTAGGTCTTAAACCTAACATTGGAGTCTCTAAAATCATATTTCATATTCCTTTTGACCTCATCATGATTTTCATGGATTATCTTGTCACCATTGGGAAGCCTTTCTTGCAACAACTTTGTCAAACATTCCATCTCGACATGCATCATTTCTTCCATGTCTGATTTTAACCGATTCTTCAAACGTTCCATGTCCCTTTTTATTTTAACTTCTAAACCATCCATATTAACATTCATCATCGCTTCCAATTCATTTGTGGTTACTCTTTACAAGAGTGAAATTTGTTGCACTTGGTCTTGTAATTTTGATATATCATGTTGAATTTATTCCTCTTCTTCATGTGTCATAGTAGAGATTTCAAGTTCCTTATCAGATGTGTCAATTTTTTTCTTCGTAGAATTTTGGAATAAAAATAATATATATGCTTAAATATGTCCAGTGAATATGATCCATAAATTTTCGTGGATATTCCATTGGACAGTTCGTCACAACAGATATGATAATATTATATTAAAAATCTGAGATTCTACACTATTACAGTTTTATTTAATTTTTAGATATGTAAAATTAACTGTAATTAGTGCATGCATATAAAATTAAATCATGTAAAAAAGTATAGAATGAAAAAATAATCTCACAAAAACATAATTCACAAGATATTCTCTATGGGAAACCCTTTCGGGAGAAAACCCAGTTGGAAGGTCAGGCAACTTCGCTCTCTTTCTTTGTTTGGAAATATGGTTGCACATACAAAGAAGTAATTTATGTGGCCCATGGGTTGCTACAATGCATAGATCATCTCTATATGTTCTACCTCCTATCTCTCCTCGATATCTTTGCTCAATTATGGAACAAAATGCTCTCAAAAGAATGGAATGCCTCTTTCTCCTAGTGGCCCGGTTATAACACAGCTCGATAGCCTACTAGTGGTTAAGTTTGACTAAATAAACTCTTAACTAGAGTTACAAAATAGATTCTTATATATTCTTTTACATAACAAACACATGGCTAGCCCATTTTCCATGAATAATTGGGGCTGACGCGGCATCCTCCCGAACTATAGGTGTGAAAACAAGGAGGTCAACTTCGCAGTGGCATAACTTCTCATACGGACTTTCATTGGCGTGCTTCTTGAACCGGTGGAAATCACTTTGTGTGTCAAATATAATGAAAAAGATTTTCCAATCGGAAAAAAATTTTTACCCCAAAAAAATGTTGTTTGATGCCTCAAAATGCTCCTAGAAGGTTTCAGACCTTGTTTCGCCAAACTAGGTCCCACCGGTAAAACCGGTCCCATGAGCTGATTCGTCTACTTTTTCCACTCCAAATGCATCGAGATGGATGAAAGAAAACATAATGATCCAATTTGTATCATAATCACTTTAAACTAATTTTTCAAACAAAACTTATGCAAAGTTTTAAAAGAAATACACATTTTTTTCTTGCTTTTTAGGAACTCAATATTGAAAATGTTGTATCTATGTGATTTCGACTCTCCAATGTCTAAAATTTCTTCCTATGGTGGCCTTCTAAGTCTTATTTCCATTTACATAAGTCAAACAAATATTGGATTCTTCAAGATAAATTTATGCCCAATCTCCCACAATGACCTAATTATGGACGAGTTCAGTAGAGTGAACTTATATGGAATGTCACATGTCATTTTTTCAATATTCGGATTGAAAATGATATACGAAAAACTATAGTTTTTTATATTTTAGTATATTTTTATGGAATTAAAATCTGATGCTCATATAGAAAGTTATGACAAATTTTCCTAGGTCAGCTATTTGATACTGAATTTTGGAGCCTACAAAAACCCTAACTTCCTCATATCTTATTTTAGAAAATATAGCAAACCAAGATCTGAAATGTGTACACGAAGTTCATCAAGATTTAATATCCACATGGTTACAATTTCCACTTTCGAAGCCTCGTAAAAAAAAAGTTATAGGTAAAACTCCAAGATGACTTGTTTGAAGAAACAAAACCCTAGAATCCAAAGCTATTATACCAAATGTTATGAAACCAACTCACAAAATAGAAGAAAAGATAGATCAATGACTTAAAAATTATCCTTTTCGAGGGGTAAACCTACTTTACATTACATAAATGAACAATTCTTAGATGATACAAATGATAATACCTCCTTGGTACATATAGGAGTCTAAGCGGTCACAATATAATCAAAGCCTACATAACAATAATAATGTGAGGGCACAATAATAACAATAGTGGACTTCTATGGGGACAAAAATAAAAATATGGGGGCTACATGGGCACAAGAATAACAATAGGGGTCTACACTAATAATAACAATAAGGGAGATACACTAGTATTATAGGGACCTAACAAATTAATAGTTATATTATTCTTTATTATGAAACCATGATAGCGAACTTGCCAATGGAAGCATAGAGGATCGTAGTAAAATTATGATAGAGGTTTTCGATGTTATACTTGTAAGTTAAGAGGTGTAATGTGACATACCCATCCCCTTAATGCCTTATTAAGGATAAGAGGTATCCATACTTGACCTCAAAGGGTAATTTATGGAGATGTGTTTTTAAAATTTTTGTGTCCTTTACACATATTAAACATACTTTTTGAGAATATCGTTGTAGTTTTCTCATCAAGAGCATTCCATTGTATAAATTTCATCCAAATATGAGATTTATACACAAATTTATGCTTAATTGGAAGCTTTTTCTCTAGGTGCCTCGTTAGAATCTGTATTATTGCCACATGGTAGTGCTTTCCCCTATTCCCTCTTCTAAGACACCATGACATGACTACTCACCATGCCAACACACCACATAGACCTTACATGTCAGATGCCACATTAGAACATTATCAAGTTTCATGAGTATTTGGAGGAAAACATGATAGTTAGTGCCTCAACATCTCGATACTCAATCACTCAATATGTGATAATCTAATATTTGAAAACCCAGTGTCTTGAAACTTGATAGTCAATAATTTAATGTTATAACTTAGCCAGTGTTATTATTTTCCCATCTTCGATCACCTAAAATATTGGACATCTGTTATTTATGAATTTGACCTTATCTTATAATGCATTGACCGGAATTACCACTCCTAAAACTATCAAGATAGAAGGACATATCAAGAAGAAAAATGTTCAAGAAGTGAAAGATCACATTGAGCATCAAGAAATGATTCTGACCATATCTTGTAATGCATTGGAAGAAATTACCACTCCTCAAACTCTCAAGATAGAAGGACATATCAAGAAGAAAAAGATTCAAGCATTGAAAGATCACATCAAGCATTTACAACAGGTTCTCCAACTTTTAAAGGATAATGCCACTTTGGTGCAAAATCGAATGAAATAATAGGCAGATCAACAGCATAGTGAAAGAAGTTTTGATGTAGGCAATTGGGTATTTTTACGTCTACATCTCAAGAAATCTATTTATGAGAAGAAAATGTTGGCAATACTACATGCACTTAAGAAATGGCGGCCTTACCTAATGGGAAGACACTTCAAGGTAAAAATGGATCATGATAGTGTTAAATACTTTTTAGAACAAATATTATCTTTAGAAGAACAGAAAAATGGGTCACAAATATGTTGGATTATGAATTTGAAATCATCTACAAAAAGGGGAAGAAAAATGTTGTTGTAGATGCACTCTCAAGAAAGGATGAGGATGTAGAAGCATTGTTTTTTGCTATTTCTATTATCCAACTAGATTGGATAAACGAAGCAACAGATGAATGGAAGAAGGACGAAGAAGTGTGGCCACTCATTCAAAAGTTGCAGAAGATCCCAGTTCAAACAATATTACCAAAACTTGACGACGAAGGAAAAATCATATTGGAACCTGAAGCAGTCATAGAACCGAGAAATCAAAAGCTACAAAATAGATCAATTTCAGAGTATCTCATCAAGTGGAAGAACTTACTCACTGAAGATTCCACATGGGAGGACAAGAATTTATACAGAAGCATCAAGAACTACTCAAGCGTTGAGGAGAACACTTTTTGAAGGAGAGGGGCATGTTAGGTCCCTATACTACTAGTGTAACCCCTTATTGTTATTAGTACAACCCCCTTATTATAATTTTGTGCCCATGTAGTCCCCATATTGTTATTATTGTGCCCCATAGAAGCCCACTATTGTTATTATTGTTCCCTTATATTATTATTGTTATGTCGGATCTGATTATATTATGACCCCTTAGACTCCTATATATAGAAAGGAGATCTTGTCATTTGTATCATCCAAGAATTGTTCATTTGTGTAATGTAAAGGAGGTTGCCCCCTCGAAGAGGCTGAATTCTAAGGCATTGATCTATCTTTTCTATCTTTTTGTGAGCTGATTTCATAACAGAACGTAACTTTCATGTGACCAAGTAGTTAGCAATATTTGCAAACCAAGGAATTTGAGTAGTTACTGCAAAAATATATTCATCAGGAAACTTGTCTTTAACCAGAGAATCTTCTTTGATATTCTGAATCCTGGACAAGAAATCAGCATCTGTGTTTTATTTTCCAAGTCTATCTAGCACAGAAATGTTGAATTCTTGCAAAATTAAAAGCCATCTTGTAACTCTACCATTAGTAATAGGTTTATTCATCAAATATATAATTGTAGAGTGATATGTATGAACAAAGGTTTCATAGCCTGTTATATAGTGTCTAAACTTGTTAATTGCATGAACAATAGCTAAAAAGTCCTTTTCAGTCATAGTATAATTCAACTCAGTGGGAGTCAAATTCTTACTTGTATAGTAAATGGCATAAGGAATCAAATCATTTTGTCCCAATATAGCTCCCAGAGCTGTATCTGAATCATCTGTTGAAATATGGAAAGGGAGTTTCCAATTTGGACCTCTTAAAATGGGTGCTTCAGAATTTTTTTTTTCAAGGTTTCAAATGCCAACTGGAAATTAGAATTCCAATTGAATTCACAATCTTTGGTAAGAAATTTGAAGAGTGGGGATGTTATTTTAGTGAAATTTTCTATAAACCTCCTATAGTATCCTGTAAATCCTAGAAAACTTCTAACATACATTTGGAAATTTGGAATTGATAATTTAGAGATGACTTCAACTTTACATTTGTCAACTTTAATCCCATCTCTTGAAATGTGATGTCCTAAAACAATACCTTCTGTTAACATCATAAAACATTTTTCATGGCTTAGTGAAAGGTTTGTTTCCTTACATCTTTTAAGAACTTTTTCCAAATTTTCCAAAGCTTCTTCAAATGTATTTCCATAGACTGTAAAATCATCCATATATACCTCTACATAATCATGTATCAGATCAGAAAAGATTCCTAGTACTTCTCTCTGGAATATTGCAGGTGCATTACATAACCCAAAAGGAAGTACTCGGTAGGCATAAGTTCCCCATGAACAAGTAAATGTGGTATTATCCTAATCTTTATGATCCAGATTTAAACAGGAACACAACAAATTACAGAGATAACCATATACACAAAGATGCAGCGGAAATAATACTTCATTTCATTAATGGAAAATACTGACATATGCTTACAAATAGAAATGGCAATAAACTAGCTAGGGCGATGGTAGCTTATCTCTGAGAAGAGATGTGATGGCTACATGCCTCTGAACTATTCTAAACTGTATTACAATGAGGCTCGAAGGCCTATTTATTGTTGAGAAACAATGGAAAACCCTTCACATACCGAAACCTAACCCTAGAAGATGAAACACCAAATTGTGGGCCCCGTTTGGGTAAATTGGTACATCAATTTCCCGGGGTCGTAACTTTGGCATACGATCTCCGTTTGACGCGTACAATAGCTCGTTAGAAAGATCTATCCGAGTACTACCACTTTGGGAGGCAACATAGGGCTCGGTCGCCCCAGAATTCCAAAAAAACGTCGTTTAGGGCCTCAAAACGGCTCCGGAAGTTCAGGACCCGAAAAACTGCTAAAAATAGTAAACTGTGCTACAATTAAGGAAACTGAAAATGCTGAGAAAGACAATAGTGGGGGTCCAGTTGGACCTGGCAGGTGGCCACCAATATCCACCTGGATCATTCCTCCCCCCTTAGGAAGCAATGGTCCCCATTGCGTTGAGCTCCTCCATGAGATGAGGAAACCTCTGCTGAACTTGTTCCCTGGTGAGCCACTTGCCCTGCTGAAGGAGTTGGCCTGCTTTGACAACTCGATACAGTTGGATATGCTGTTGGTGAGTGTTCTTGATCTGTGTGTCCATGATCCGATCAGTTGCAGCTTGTTCCATGCAATCGGGATTTAATTCTGTGGGTTTGAGCTGTTCTGCAATGTCGGATGTGTCTAGCAATGGTGGAAAGTATGGCCAAAGGCGGTCCACATTGAACACTGGGTGCAGGCCAAGGAATGGGGGAATGCTGAGCTCAAATGCATTGTCTCCCATAGCCTTAGTAATGGTGTAAGGACCATATCGAAGTGGTCTCAATTTCCGATAGGCTCCAGTAAGGCGTTCCTTTTGCAAATGCAACCAGACTTTGTCGCCCACCTGAAACTTGTGTGGCACCCGGTGTTGATCATGTCGCTGCTTGTACTTGGCATTTGATTTCTCAAGAATGTCATGGACCTGCTGGCGAATATGTTGGATGCGCTCAATGAAGCTGGTGGCCTTATCTGTTTCGGACTGGACATGAGCTGAATTCATGTGAGTAGCCGCAAGTGGCATGGCCACATCAATGGGGCATAGTGGCTGGAATCCTAAACCCACCTGAAAAGGGCTATGGCCAGTGGAGCTGTGAAGAGCTCGGTTGTAGCTGTGCTGAACATAGGGGAGGCTCTCGTCCCATGTGCGTGGATGCTTTGAGTTATACATGCGCAGAATGTGCACAATCATCCTGTTGACAACCTCTGTCTGGCCATCAGTTTGAGGATGGAAGGCTGTGGACTTCGTGAGTTTGGTGTCCAGCATTGACCAGAGACTGGACCAAAATGTGCTGAGAAACCGACTGTCCCGATCTGAGATGATAGACTGTGGGATCCCAAAGTGCACCCACACTCGTTCAAAGAAGAGTTTAGCAGTGGCTTCTGCTGTGATATTCTTCTTGCAGGCCATCATAACGGCCATCTTTGAGAACCTGTCGACGACCACAAAAACACAGTCATTTCCATGCTTAGTGGAAGGAAGGCCTAACATGTAATCCATGGAGATGGATTCCCAAGGTCGACTAGGGGTAGGCAACGGGGTATAGAGGCCTTGCTTCTTAATGGTCGGTTTGGCAATGGCACAGGCAGTACATGATCGGATGTACTTCCCAACATCCTGTCGAAGATTCGGCCAATAGAAATAGTTTTGCAGTACTGCCACTGTTTTCTCGACCCCGAAATGCCCAGCAGCCCGACTGTAGTGTGCTTCCCAAATCATCTTGGCACGCTCGCTTGAAGGAACACAAAGGTGACCGAGGTGGCATAATAGGGCATCCTGGAGGTGAAAATCTGCAACCTGCCGACCCTCCAAGAGTGTCTGGTATGTGTGGCCGAATTCTGGGTCGCTTTTGTAGAGAAGTGGCCAATCAGAAGTCTCGTGCCCGCAAGAGTTGAGCACGGTGGTTAGCGCCATGATCGGTGGTCGACTGAGGCAATCTGCAACATTATTGGTGCTGCCCTTTTTATACTTGATATTCAAGTGAAACTGTTGCAGGTATGTAGACCACTTCTGATGGCGATCATTCTGCAATTTCCCTTGGGTCTGTATGAATTGCAGAGGTCGGTGGTCTGTGTGGATGACCGTTTCCTTCCCCAAAATGTAATGCTTCCATTGTCGGTAGGCCTGTACAATGGAATACATCTCTTTATCATAAGTGGGGTACTTCCGGACTGTGTCTGAAAGTGTTTCACTGTGATATGCCACTGGATGTCCATGTTGAGTAAGGACTGCCCTAATAGCATAGTCAGAGGCATCTGTCTCGACCTCAAATGGTTGTTGTAAATCTGGTAACGCGAGCACTGGTGCCGTGCAGAGGCGATCCTTCAACTCCCTGAATGCCTTCTGTTGAGATTCAGACCAAAAGAATTTTGCTTTCGCCCCGCCCTTGGTGACTTGACTCAAGGGCCAAGAAATATGAGAAAATCCCAACACAAACCTGCGGTAGAAGTTGGCAAGACCTAGAAAGTTGCGGAGCTCTGTTAGAGTGGTTGGAGAGGGCCAATCCCGAATGACTTGGACCTTGGCTGGATTGACATGCACCCCCTGTTCATCAATGATGTATCCCAGATACTGGACCTCGGTCATGCCAAAAGTGCATTTCTCCAAATTGGCACATAGCTTGTGTTGCTGCAGTGTTTGGAGAACCTGTCGGATGTGGTGGAGGTGCTCTTCCCAACTCTGGCTGAAGATCAGAATGTCATCCAAGTATACTACTACAAAGGAGTTGGTGAATGGCCGCAAGATGTCATCCATTAGCCTCATAAAGGTTGCAGGAGCATTAGTCAATCCGAAAGGCATGACCAACCATTCGAAGAGGCCCTCCTTGGATTTGAAGGTAGTCTTCCACACATCTGAGGGTTCAATTGGTACCTGGTGATATCCTGACTTTAGATCGATCTTGCTGAAATATTTCGCCCCCTTTAGTTGGTCTAGGAGGTCATCAATCCGCGGGATCGGGTACCTATTACGGACAGTGATCTTGTTCAGCGCCCGATAGTCAATACAGAGTCTCCACGTCCCATCCTTCTTCTGTACCAACACTATCGGGCTCCCACAGGGCGAAGAACTCGGACGGATGTGACCTTTCTGTAGGAGCTCCTGAATCTGCCTCTTGATTTCATTGTTCTCCAAAACGGAGCGCCGATAAATTGGTCCATTGGTTAGCGGCGCACCTGGGGTCAGATCAATGGAGTGCTTGACTTGACAGTGCAGAGGAACCCCTGCCGGGGAGGTGAAGATGTCTTTGTACTCCTCCACAATCTTGTCCATTTGTAGCTGCCGTGCAGAGGGACCTCGTTTGGAGGCCGCGGCCACTGTCTTCTTCTTCCCTTGAGGGCGTATCATCAGGAAAACAAATTTCCTGGTTTTGGAAATGATCTTACTGCATTGTTTTGCAGTAATCAAAGAGATGGCGGCAGGTGGTGGTACCTCTGGTATCCTGAACAACTTATTTCCCAATGTAATAATAACAGCACGGGGCCTTGATTCATACACAGCATGTCGCTTCCACAAGTATGGTTGTCCTAGTAATACATCACAAACTTCAAGGGGAGCAATGTCACACAATATCTCATCCGTGAAGGGCTTGATGTTGTATGGAAGGCGACACTGCTGGCTCACGCGAAGATCTCGCCCTTGGTAAAGCCACCCAATGGTGTATGGTTGTGGATGTGCTGTGGTCGGTAAGCCCAACCGCTTCACGACCTCTGCCGAAATGAGGTTCTTTTGACTCCCGCTATCAACAATGAACTGTATCGGGGAGCCCTTGACCCACATCTGGGAGTGGAAGAGACGCTCCTCCTCCTCTGGATCTTCGGGTTCATTTTTCTGGATCTTTGCGGTAGCAACAGTGGCGCTGGGATCCGCATCAATGATCTGCTTCCCTTTTTCATACCCCTTATCGGGTTCTGACTCAGAGTCGGAACATGCATCTGATTCTGAAACCTTTAGCTCAGCCACCAGTGACTGTTTGGCCCGACACTCACTTGTGTTGTGAGTGGAGCTCTTATGGAACTCGCACCATTTTCCAGTGTCCTTTCTCGGCTTCGCGGCGTTGCTCTTTGCTTGCAGCTTCAGCTGGTTGTCTTGGGCTGTCCCGCCTTGGCTTTGTCCTTTGTTTTGTGGTTTAGGGGCACCTTTCCCCTGCTTTGCATTCGCAGATCCAAAGTCTCGCTTCTTTTGTTTAAACTTCTGCTCGACTTTGACGGCATACCGGTATGCTGCGCCAAGCGAGGGGATGTTTAGGAACTGTATTTCTTCCTGGATGTACTTGTGCAGGCAGCCACGGTATTTGAGTATCAAATGTTGCTCTGAATCCTTGATACCCAACTTTGTGCGAAGGGTATGGAAAAGATTGGTGAACTCCGGCACATCTTGGTCCCTTCCCTGCCGCAGCGTGGTCCACTTTATGTATTCATCCTCATAGCTTCCGACAGGGTAGTACTGCTCCTTGATGGCATCCCGGAATGAATCCCAGGTGGGTGCGGCTGAAAATAGTGAGCCAGTACTTTCATCCTTCTGCTCGCAGTAGGTTTCCCACCAGTCCTTGACGTGGGGGGCTGCTTTGAGAAGAGCAAAAACAATCTTTTCCCGACTCGAAAATTCATGAACAGAAAAATAACCCTCTAGCAGATTTAACCATTTATCTACGGCATCGGCGTCTATCTGACCCTCGAATATGGGGATTTCAAAATTAACTTGTACCTTAAAGGGTGTGGCGTTTCCAGAGGAGCTGCTGGAAGCCGATGCGCCGCTTCTGGGTAGCCGCTGAAGGATCTGCGCAAAGCTGTCCATCATCGCGTTCCGTTGTCGCTCGAGCGCTTCTTCGAGCAAGATTTTGATGGGATCTCCTGCCCCCTCGTCTTTCTTCTCGTCCGCCATGGGAGGCCGTCGGGATTTGCGAGGCTGGTCTTGCAAAGGTTCAACCAGTTCAAGCCCTAACTCCTTATATCCCGACCTTGTTGGGGACATGCAAAGAAAAACAGAGAAAAAGCAGACCGCTCTGATACCACTGATCCAGATTTAAACAGGAACGCAACAAATTACAGAGATAACCATATACACAAAGATGCAGCGGAAATAATACTTCATTTCATTAATGGAAAATACTGACATATGCTTACAAATAGAAATGGCAATAAACTAGCTAGGGCGATGGTAGCTTATCTCTGAGAAGAGATGTGATGGCTACATGCCTCTAAACTGTTCTGAACTGTATTACAATGAGGCTCGAAGGCCTATTTATTGTTGAGAAACAATGGAAAACCCTTCGCATACCGAAACCTAACCCTAGAAGATGAAACGCCAAATTGTGGGCCCCGTTTGGGTAAATTGGTACATCAATTTCCCGGGGTCGTAACTTTGGCATACGATCTCCGTTTGACGCGTACGATAGCTCGTTAGAAAGATCTATCCGAGTACTACCACTTTGGGAGGAAACATAGGGCTCGGTCGCCCCAGAATTCCAAAAAAACATCGTTTAGGGCCTCAAAACAGCTCCGGAAGTTCAGGACCCGAAAAACTGCTAAAAATAGTAAACTGTGCTACAATTAAGGAAACTGAAAATGCTGAGAAAGACAATGGTGGGGGTCCAGGTGGACCTGGCAGGTGGCCACCAATATCCACCTGGATCACTTTAGGTGCTACCTGAATTTCATTATAACCACTAAAACCATCCAAGAATGAGAAATACTTCTTATAAGCTAATGTATCTAACATTTGATCTATAAAAGGCAAGGGGAAATGATCTTTAAGGGTTTCTTTATTTATTTCTCGATAGTCAATACACACCCTCCATTTACCATTCTGTTTAGGCACAATTACCAAAGGAGAAACCCATTGGCTATCTGAAATTGGGTGAATGAAGTTTACATTCAGTAATTTTTGGAGCTCTTCTTTCACAATCTCCCTAAGATTTGGATTCATCATTCTCTGAGGTTGTCTAATAGGTCAACTATTTTCCTCAATGTAGATGTGATGAATACAAGTCTTAGGATCAATGCCATTCATGTCGTTGTATTCCCATGCAAATGCAGCAGAATGTTTTTGTAATGTTTTTATTAGCTCTTCTTGTTGTAATTTCTCCAAGTTTTTGTTTATGTTCACTGTCCTACCTAGAAAAATTTCAATTGTAGAGCTACCAAACTCTTCCATAGAATAGAGAGACATCTTCCTTGATGACAAGTATTCAACATTAGATTTTTCTTGAAATTGCTCATGGTCATTTTCTGAAGATGATTCAAAATTTTCCAATGTATTCAAAATTTGACTATCTTCACTAATTTCTGAAATAGTAAAGAGATGTTGAATATCATCTTCATCATCAATCCATTCTTTGTCATATATTTCTGTGATTTCTTTTGCTGGAGCATATAGAGTAAATTTCTTTGTTGAATTACCATCAGAAATATACATGTCACCAGATCTACAGCTAATAAAAGCATCAGTTGTGGCCAGCCAAGGTCTTCCTAATATGAGTGGATGTCCTCCTAGATTGTTCTTGGGAGTTAATATCATGAAATGAACAGGATATTCCCAAGAATTTAAGGATACTGAAATACCTTGTAGCACACCATCTGGTTTGATTACTAATCTATCTGCTAATTGCAGTAAGGTAGGTGTGTAGAGAAGATTAGAAAGTTTAAGCTGCTCCATAGTTTTTTACTCATGATGTTTATAGTTGCCCCTAAGTCAATCAATGTATTTGGAATTTCAATTCCATTGATATGTGTTTTGACAATTGGACTACCTGGATCCACATATTTTTGTATGGCAATTTTTCCCATCATTATGTCTGCTATTTTTCCTACCAAGTGAATTTTTTTTGTTTCTTTTGCTTTTCTTCCTAGTTTTTTATGCTCAAATCCTTTATTGTTTTGGCTAGAATTGGAATTTCTCTAATGGCTTGTAGCAAAGGAATTTTGATACAAACATTCTTCAATTCATCTAGAAAATCATAGTTGGGCAACAAGATCTATTTTTCTACCCCTCTATCAATTTGTAGTCTTTCAGAAAAAGGAGGTGTAGAAGTAGATGTTGGTTGCTCATTGATAGGAGTTGTGTTCACTGATTCTTTTTGTTTTTCTTTTTCAATGTTTTGGTTTTGGAGAGATGTTCCCTCAAAACTTTTATTGACTTTTATAGAATCTTCCTTAGAATTTTCTTGTTCCTGAATAACTACAGAAGCTCTTTCCTTTTCTAATATCCTTCTAGATCTTAGTTGAACATCATTAAGATCTAGAGGAGTAATCATGTAAGTTGGAGATTGTTTTCCTTCTACCATGTAAGCATTCTGAGGGTTTTTGTTGTTGGGGTTTGGAAATGGTTGGGCAGGCAGCTGATTTGGTTTCTTCTGAAATGGCAGTAAGAGTTGAGGATTTTGGTTTTTTTGTGGAGGTTGTTGTGTAAACGGCAATGAAAGTTGACGATTCTAATTTTGAAGTTGTGGTTGTTGATTTTGTTGCTGAATGTGTGGGGGAGGATAATTCTGATACGACGGAGGATAATATTGAGAAAATATCCCATAAGGATTTTGTACTCCTTGTGCCCACAATTGAGATTGAGATTGAGGTTGAGGCCAAGGTTGCTGCCGAGAATTCCAGTTTGGTGGGGGCTGAAGATACATTTGATTGTTAAATCCCTGATTTTGTGGCCCGTGCCAAGGTCTTCTAGCAAAAAACAAAGAGGTTCTACAAAGTTTGGGACTTTTTCCTCTTGGAAGACAACCTTAAGACCTGGGATTGAAGGACAACCCTTGGTCTCATGGCTTTCCGAGAAAATCATACAAGTTTCTACAATTTTTACATCTAAAGGGAATTCCCTTAGAGCATGTTTTTTTTCTGCATTTTGGACAAAAAATGGCTAAAGCATCAGCCTCGGTTTTCTTCTTGTTTTCTATTTTAAGGGTGGATAATTTCTCACTAAGGCTCCCTAGAATGTCAATTTTAAATTCATCAAGCATATTACCAATTTCTTCCCTACTTACAGATCCCATTGCAGATTTGTTTACTCTAACAAGAGAAGGATCTCTTGGCCCTTTCCCTATTTTAGATTTCCCTCTTGAGAGATGAACACACATTTCTCCTATATCATTTAATGGAAGTTGAGAGATATCTCCCTTCCCCATAATGTTAAGCATATCTATCCACTCATCTCTAATGGCCTTTAATAAAAGGGCTTTCAAGGTTTCTTCATCTAAATTGTTCATCCTTTCTCTTTTCAAATTATAGTCAAATATCTCAATCAAATATTCTATGTTTTCATCCTCTCTTTGAATCATTTTGAACACTTCATCTTTGTGATTGGTAGGCATGCAATAATCCAAGTACCTATCCAAAAACGTTTTTTTCATGTCATTCCATGTTCTAATGGACTGAGTGACTAACCCCATGAACCATTTCAAAGTAGCTCCTTTCAGTGTTGAAGGAAACAATTTAAGTTTTTGAGAGTCTTCTAGATAATCATAAGTTCTGCACAAGACTTCAAGTTCAAACAAAAATGTTTCATGATCCTCACTTTTCAACCCATAGAAGTTTGGGAGGACAGAGGGTGAGATATTTTTCATTGTGGAATTTGTTTCCTCATCCACTATAAGAAATCCAAAAGAATTATCTATTTCCCTATTTCCTCTACCTCCTCCATTATTTCCTCTACCTTCTCCATTATTTCCTCTACCTCTCCCTCTACCCCCTCCTCCAAATAGTGAGAATTCTCCATCTTGTTCTTCTTCTGCCATTATAATTTCTTCAAAGCCAGTATAGGGTTCAACCTACAAGGTTACTTCCTCCTCTTCTGGTTCTTCTATTAATGGAATATGGGAGAGAGGTTCAACTTCTTCTTCCTCACCAGGTATTCCTAATTCTTCAACTACAATGTGCTCTCCTATGGAGGTAAAAAAGGCTATTCTTGCTGTTGTAGATTCGAAATTTTTCTCCCCTAGGACTGACTTGGTAGATGAAGTAGGAGATCCTTTTGATTGGATTTCTTCCCCTGGAATTCTAGGAGTCCCATGGCTGGGAGTATGAGTTTGGGATAGAGGTGTGTCTTTTCTTGTTCTTGGTGGAATAGGTGGTGTTGTAGGAATTGAACTTCTGCCCCTAGCTATAAATCTACCCCTAGAGTCTCTTTCTCTATGCATGTCATTTTTTTTAATGTAAGAGATAAGGCTACCTAGTTACACTTCCCCGGCAACAACGCCAAAATGTTTGGTCAATTTAGTGTCCTAAATTTCTCTACATAAATTATCAATCCGGGTATTGTAAATTGATGAAGTGTAGTGCACTGTTTGTGCTAGATAACTCTTATTACTTCGTTATTTTTGTGTTTTATGTAGTTTTGGGGGGTTTTTTTGGTCTTTTAATTCCTAATGATTTACAATGTAACTATCAAAAACTTAAATATAACTTTCGTAAAGACTAAAAATCTAAAAATGAAAATAGAACTTAAGAAGGAAATGAAAATAGGGCTAAGAAAGACTTGGAAGCAAGGCTTAAGCAAGAAATGAAAATAAAGTTTCTATTCCTGTTTTACCATTATTTCCAAATCATGAATTAAAACTGAAAACGAAATTTGCAACTAATGTCTAACTAATTACAAAAATAAAACTAAATGAAATACTTAGTTACTCTGCCTCTCAATTTTGGGAGAAAGTCTCCTTGGAATGACATTTGAGGAATTATGTACTTCATTACTCTAAGAGAAAACAAATACAGATATGCAGCAATAACTTATTGCATAAATGAAATGTTCAACCACTTAGTTAAGGATAAATTATCAACTTGAAGATCTTTTCATAAACATTCATTAACACCATGAGTTATTAAACTAAAAATAAAATGGAAAAGACAATAAATGGCACTTATTAGTCTAATTGAAAACTAAAATTATCAAAACAGTGAATGAAGTAAACTAGATTACATTACTAAGTTTCCTCTTCTAAACTACTAATAAAAACTAAAAAGTGATTAAGCAAATGGAAGCTACTCTAAATTATGAATATTGTTAATAAGAAAATGATGGAAATTGCATTATAAACATTGTTAGTAAGAAAATGATTATAAACATTGTGAAAGAAAATGATGAATTTACAGTTAACAAGAAGAAGAAAAATAAAATGAAATGTAACCTTCTTCAGTGTAGGGGCCCTCTGCAACTGATTAGGCTATGCGGTCTTCATATTAAAATTAGGGACACAAAATGCCCATGAATTACAAAGTTTAAAACTTTGATTTCACATAAAACTATTACTATCACTACTAAATTCTTTGATCCTTTACACAGGTATTTATAAGAAACACCATATAACCTTTTGTGGAGAAAAACATGCTACAATCAAACACGTAGAAGATAGATATGCAGAATTTCTTCCTCGGCTACTAGAGACATAAATCCAAGACATCGTGCCTGTTGGATTCGGTTGTGTAGGTGGCTGTTGGAGTCCATAGGTACAGGTAGTTGTTCCAGATAACGCTTCCCATCACTGTGAAACGTGTTAATTAACCATGAAACAGAGTCTTGTTACCTTCGGTCTCTGTACGTTTGACTTATCCATTCACCGTAGTCTTATTCCATCTTCTTTGTTGACCTGGGCTAAATGAATAGGATAGGGTCCATGTCACAATGATTTCCAAGTTGCCCATGTAGCTAGTTTCTCCTTCTAACACCTGGAACCTGTTAGAGCATGAAGGTAGCTGCAGAACAGCCGATTAGCTGCAAAATAGGTTATGTTCCATAGCTAATATGCAAAAATTTATTCAAACAACAAAACATAATGTCATAACATGTAAATCACTAAATTTCCTCCTCAAGACAGTATATACCGGTCATTAGTGATGAGAATGCATCTTTCTTATGGAAAAACAAAGAAAAGGAATGAGAAGAGTTGTTGGGGAAAGAGTAATTTTGAGGCTCAACAATCCAATGGATCAGCATATCGGTGATAGGGATTGACGTGCTCAGCCACAAGCATTCGTCATGCACTAGGAACAAAAACTTAATGACAATCTAGTTAATATTGGATTAATGGTAGTGGGGCACCCACAACAGGTTCAGAAACCCCGACTGGTTCACTCCGCAAATCCATTCCATAGGCTCTAATGCGATGACACCAGATTCTTTGTAGAAGACCTTGTTCATGTAGGTGTCTGTAGCAAGGTCAAGGAATCGCTTGTGGTTCGCTAAATCCCAATCCTCTATCTTAAAATGTGGGATTCGCGCCAAGCGTAGACCTTCAAAGGTTAGGTTCTCTCGTAGCAGTTGTGTGTTAAGGAGGAATTGTCCTGCATCCGGGTCCATAGGGACCTTCACATTTCCCTTGCGCAGAGGGATATACTCTGGCATATTAGATATATGACCCACCCCCTCGGTGTCTATATCTTCTATGCCCTCCTCAGCCTCCAGATCCACCACTTTCCCCTTCTCTTTTGCGCTCAGATTTTCCTTCCTCTAGGCCCGTGTTGCAGCATGCTTTCTCAGTGACTCATGCACCAGCACCCGCTTCTTTTGCTTATCTTTCTCTGGTTTGGGGACCTTCCTCACTGGTGTAGGCTTCGGCCTAGGTGACCTCGGCAATGCAGCTGGAACCTCCATGCTCATTACCTCCAGGGCAGCTCCCTTAGAGGCGATAGTTCCTCCAGTGCTAGCGGTTTTAGCGGGACTTGGTTCTAACATGATGTCAGTAATGATTTTTTTATCTAACTCAAGCAACTTGTCGAATACAGGGCTTGTGATCAAAGCTTTGAAATACTCATGATTCATGTGCACCAAAGAACACAACACAAAAATTATAAGGATGAAAAGATTTTTTTGTTGGACAAGCACGCGTAATTTATAGGAGAATTTGAATTCAAATTCAACCGTTCCCCCCAAAATCCATCCATAAATTTTGAATTGGCGACATATTTCCAATATTTCATTCTTAAATTCAGCTTTAAATTCCTTAATTTTCGCCCCCCCACTCCTCTTAACCATCTTCTGGCAGTCAAATCATGAAGAGTGACTATAACAGCTACTTTCTAGCTGTGTTCTGTGCTTTCTCCCCCTATAGCGTAGCTTCCTTCGCACTTCTTTTGGTAATGTGACACCATCCCATTTCGTACAACTCCCCTTCATGCAGTTCTACAAACCAGGCATTGTAGTTTATAGTCTTTTGCCTCCTTGTATCTGCCTGGAGTGCTAAGACTGTGCTTCCATCATGTAGTCATTGGGTCGGATCCCCATTCTATGGCTTCAAATGGCTTCCATTTACCTTCCCCGGAAATGGATCTCCATTCAACTTCGTGAGATGAACTGCTCCACCATCTGTAATCTCATTGATAACATATGGACCCAGCTAGTGCATTTGAAATTTTCTTGGAAAACCATGAAACTTACTATCATATAATAAAACAAAATCATTTACCTTGAAGGTGTGCAATTTGATGTGTCAATCATGCCAAGGTTTTTCATGTCACTTTTGAACCTGCTAATGGATTCTAGCCAGAAACCTATCTTCCTTGAGCTCTGTTAGATGCATGAACCTTTATTCTAAGGCTCTATAGTCCGCCATTCCTGTGAAAACTGCTATGCATAGACTAGGTACAATGTATTCCATAGGCATTATAGCTTCTACACCATAAACCAAACTAAAAGGTGTCTGGCCCATAAGCTTCTTATAGGTAGTTCTATAAGCCTATAGCACTGCTCATACATGCACGTCGAATCATTCCGTTGTCCATTGCAAACCTTCGTCAGCGCATTCTCCAATATCTTATCAAAAGCCTTAACTATTCGAATGGCCTGAGGATGGTATGGCATACTCTTTGATGGTAAACCTGGAACTCCCATGTCAGTGTGCTAATCATTTCATTAATAAAATGTGTACCGTGCTCACTCATCAAAACCTTCGGGAAAACAAACCTCGTTGACACATAGTTGAAAAGGAATTCCATTATTGTTGCCTCGGTATAGTACTTCACAAGTTGTGCCTCCACCCATTTGGTCAAATATTTGGTTGCGGTGATGATATATCGTGTGCCCGTCTTCTTGCTTGGAGGTTGAATCGACCCTAAAAAATCAATTGACCATTTCTCAAATGGCTACAATGTCACCTATGGATTCAAAGGCAGCTCGATCCTCCACAATGGCCTACCCATCCTATGACATGCATCGCATGCCCTACAATATGCTTTGGAATCCTTATGCAACGTCAACACAACCAGCATGCAAAATATTATGCGTTGTTGCTTTTCCTGCATAATGTCCTCCCACATCTCCTCCATGAGCTTCAGTGAGGATACTATGTCTTTCAAAGTCGGTGTGGTGTAGGCAAATTCTCGATGTGGACAAAGACAATTCCTCTAGCCCAAGAGAGCAGGTCTAGCCACAAACAAATAATCTAGTGAAAACTTCCTTAGGCTAGAATCAAATAAGAGGGCCTACCTCTTAGAACGCTATTCCGCTTGGTGATGATATTTCTTCCTTACTCCAGCCACCTTTCGTTTCCTTCCTTCGAATATTTGGAACAAGAAAACAAACAACAACAACAACAAACATGATAGCATACAAAATGCATTCAGCCTACTTAAAAGGTCAAGTAACCTTAAGCCATCAAATGTAAGATAACACTTAATGTAGGAAATCAATCAATAGTTGTATTCATATAAGTTTAGAAAGAGATTACAACCAAAACCTTGATGTTTCAGGTCTACTCTGACGTATCCAGGTTCCCATACCTCTACTAACATCTCATGGATAGCCCCAGCAATGGAAGTTTTAAGGCTTCTTGCCTTTAGTTCCAAACCAAACCAAACACACTATTCTCCCTCCACAAACATAAACTAGAAAGCTACAAGTTATATATATCTTGCTGGTTATTCAAGCTCCAAAAAGACTAAGCCTAGATTAGCTTGGAAAAGGAGGTTATATAGCTTTGATGGAGGGGATATGGTTCCTCTTATGATGGGAGAGGGCTTATCTCTTTTGTTTGTTCCATCTTAATAGGGAAAAAGAGCCCAAACAGACTTCCTCAGCTCCATCCAGCCCAACCATTTACTAGACTTGCATTACGAAGCTTCTAAACCTCGAAGCTTTGACTCCATATTTAAAAAACTTGCCAAAAGAGGATCAACGTGACTGAGAAAGTCTCATTTGCAACGTACGACACTAGGCCGAGTTTTAGACTCTACAAATCGACGCAAGGAGGAAATGGGTCATTAGCGTCGGTCTTGTAAACTGGGGTAAGAGGAAGATCCTTGGGAAATGATTCAAAAGGGAGATGTTCTACTCATGGAGAGGGACATAATGGGAGTTTCTTCATGATGGGAAAGCATGTAGGGTTCATTGTAGAGGTCCTCCATGATCGAGTAATGGGGAGTACAGGGACAGTGACAAAATGTTGTGTAACAGATGCCCCCTAAAGTGTGAAGGTTGAACTAGAGTCAGGAGTGAAATGCTTTACAAGTAGATGCAAGGAACTGGAGTCCGTCATCGGAAAATCAGAAAGCAAGCATAGATACATATACATCACTGAAACTATAACAAATTATACATGAATGGTGGTATGGATGCATCCATCCATAGAGAGATCATGTAAATGGATCCAAGGCATGGGCACAGCCATCCAATAAAGAGGATCATATCAAAGCCCAAGTATGGTTGCGACCAACCAATAATGAGAAGGATCACATATAACAACTCATGGTATGGTCGCAGCCATCAATCTGAGAGAGGCATGTATATCAGCATGATCATGTCACATCGCCTTACAACCTGGACTTTTGTAATTTGAGTCCAGGGTCTTGCACTCCAACATGAGTGATCAAGGTACTAATTATAACATGTGAATAGGTATGTTGAAGTCGAACATGCTATAAAGTCACTTGATTATTGGTCAATGATGTGGACCATAACAAGCGTGAGAGAAACCACTAATAATGACAATGGCTCTCAAGGTACCAATAGCAAAATCCACAAAATGTGAATAAAGGGACTGAAGTCGAACACCCCTGAAATCACCCGATCGAAAGCCAATGATGTGAACTTGTTGTCGAGTGCAAAGAACTTGCCATTATGGCATGCAATCTCTAAGGTACTGGAAAGGAGTCCCTCAGCCAACATCCCAGATAATGAGCTGAAGTCGACAGGAAGTGACCATGTCGAAGGAGGGCCATGATGTATCCCACATCATCAACACGAGACAAGGGGATGAAATGATAATTGATGATATAGGGAATCCGGAATGAGTGTATCTGCAGAAGGACAGCTCTTGAACATATTGGCGACATGACTCTAGACTTTGGAAGCTTTTGGATCCATAGGATCAGAGGTCATGATGACGTGGTAGAGATCAACTGGAAGGAAAACATGAACGGACCAACCCAGGAAAGTCAATGATGAAGTGAGCATATCCCAGCCAGACATGAAACAAAAAGTGTCATGTTCAAGAGTGAGTTGCCAACACAATTAATATAATTTCCCCTTTCCTTCACCATTTCTGGCAGGTACCCCTATTATTTTTTATCGCAAGATTGAAGGGGATAGCATGTGCTTGCACTATAAGTCCATCCCTCAGATGAATCTACCTAGTAATTAGGTGCTCGACCATAAGGGAGAGGGAGAGGAAAGGAGAAACATCATCTATACAATGCCATAGCTTATATATCTATAACGGAAGCAGCCCTTCCTTCCATCCAGGACAGGGTGACGAGCTGCTGCCAGGACATTAGAAGTATAAGGATAAAGGCCTAGACATCTGCTGCCGATAGGGCGAGCTAAGAGGCGATCCCAGATTGCGATGCTGGTAGTCATGCCAGGTTCTTTGCTGCTACTCAATCCAGGTAGGTTTCGATCCAATAGATGGAGGTATTCAATCCAAGAGTCGATCCAGATGGCAATGAAAGAGTAAATTTCAGGTGTTGAGGCACTCAATCACAGGAATAGCTGGGCTGGGATACTCAACTGGGCCACTTGGCGGGTCTACTTAGCTTGGCTTGAGGAGCTTTTGGAATGGCTCTACCTCACCTCCCGGGATGTCTATATCTCTCCCTGAATGGCTCAACCTAGTCCCTTTTCCTTGGGTCTATCTATCCTCTCTCGAATACTAGCTCTAGCCCCTTCCTGAGGTCTGGTCTATTGTCGTAGGTGCTGTTGTACTTGGTGATCTTTTAGTTCTAGGCCTATGGTGAACGGTTTGTAATGAGCCCTAGGAAGGACAAGCTCATGTCTTTCATGGTGACGAATCTGATGTCGTTGAATTTTTTAATGAGTTTGACAAAGGTGTAACTCGGTATCTTTTTCATATTTAGAGACTTTAAGAAAGACACGGAAAATAAAACTCCAAAAGGTCCCTTTTCATACATTTGTCTCTCTCGATCCCGGAAAGGTAGAAAATAATACTTGAGAGAACCTCTTGACCATGTCAGCCAAGGAGTACCATTTTCGTAAATAGTTTATCCCAGCCCAAAAAAGGGGTAAATGTATGCTAGGTAAACAACATTTCGAAACCATTTACGAGGTCAAAACAACAAGAACTTGACAATATTTTATTGTTTTTAGAGTCGAAAGAGGGCTTAAAGGAGACTCCCTGTTTTTTATTTTCTTTAATGAGTCTAAAAGGGAAAAATAATCAGCAACCTTTTCATGTTTTACAAGTCAAAAAAGAGCTTAAAGGTGACTTGTCCTAGAGGAATGAGTGGTATAAAGGGTAGAAACTGGTTTAGGTAATGATTGGAACTTGTCAAAACATGTAATGGTCAAGAGGTTGGTTAAAAAACCACTCATCGTTGCGGTTCCTCAGAAAAGGAAAAACAACCAAGTGAAACAATATGATTAGCCAAAGAGATGGTGGCAATAGAATGAAACAACCAATGCTCATCAAGCAGAAATCAGCTAATAAAAATGACAATCACGAGATGTAAATCGGTCATGGGTTCATTTTTACACAAGATTGAACCATGGGGAATGATGTTTGAATTCTATTTCATGTTTACACAAGCTCGAAACGAAAAACTATGCTTGTGATAAGTTTACATGCCCCCAACATAATGACTCAATTCGAGGTACATGACCCCCAAGCTTCATGACACTACCCTAGGTGGATGGAATGAAGGTTCGCTTTTGAGATCCAGGAAAGATTTGACTGTGATTTAATGAGATCTTAATCAAGGACTCGATTTGTAAAAGGGAGTTGTTTCATTTTTTAATGAGCTTGACATAGGAAAAGAACCATTCTCATGACACTTATTTCATTTTTAAACGAGGTTGACATAAAAAAAAAAAAAAATTGTCCTCATGGTCCACATTTCATTTTTTTAACGAGGTTGACATAGTAAAAGAACTATCCTCAAACTCCTTGATTCATTTTTTAATGAGCTTGACACAAGACAAGGAACTATGCTCACACCCCTTGTGTCATTTTTTAAGGATCTTGACATAAGACAAGGAACTATGCACACACCCATTGTGTCATTTTTTAAGGAGCTTAACACAAGACAAGGAATTATGCTCTGTATCCCTTTGTTCATTTTTTAATGAGCTTGAAACAAGATAAGGAACTATGCTTCGTATCCCTTGTTCATGGACCATATGATAACATGGCTCCCAAGTGGTCCTCACTAGATGGGAGAACTATGCTCCCAATGACAGATTAGATTCCAATGCCCCCAATACATAACGCACTATATCGTCTCTGTGATCATCAGCAGATGTGGAAAAGGAACGGGTAGCTACAAAATTTACCTATGGCAGGGAAGGTACTGCTTGCAAAAAAGAACCAATAGGGAATGATGGCTGCATAGGAGTTACTTGGTGACCAAAGAATGACGATTGATTAATGGTCACTATTCTCCCTTCATGTGGAAAGCAAACCACAAGAAAAACTGAAGAAACAAGAGCTCCCATGAAATAAACATAGTCACGTACAAAGAAAAGATTGAAATCTAAGGGACATTGGACTACCATCACGTCTATATAGATGGTATTTCCTCCCAAAGTAATAGGTAACTTTGGAAGGATCCCTAAGGGTTGATTGGTTCCTCCGTTGGAAGCCAATAAATTCTAGTTGACATGCACAAGCTATGGGGAACCCAAAGTTTTCTAAGTAGTAGAAGACATGATGCTAATAGACGCACCTTCATCTAATATAGTTCCATGTACTACCACATTATAGGCTTGTATTATGATATGGAAAGGCACATAAGATGGAAGGTGGAAAGCATTCAATTTACTCCAATCAAAAGAAATGACATAACTACTTGGTGGGGGTATCATATGATTCCACCGCTGATCAGCAGCAATAGGAGAAGTTCTCCTAAACAACTGGGATGGGAGGGCCACTCTTCGACTCATGAGAATCTGATGAGACAAGAAGAACATGAGTAGTATGATCACTACTCTCTTTAAGAATAGAGTGCACAACTGAAGGCAGAGAAAATTTGACACTATTTTTTACCAATGGTTGGTCGGGAAGAGACATAAGAGAGTGATGCTCAGGAAGAGAAGGGTGGGAAAGAGATGAATCCAAATCAATCTCTTTACCAACCAGGAGAGGGTTAGAAGAAAGCCTCTGATAACCAACAAGAAATTGGGGTTGAGGAGCTGTAAGGTTTTCCAAAATCTTGGAAGCTCTATAGATAAGAGGACAAAGGTGAAGAAGATGCTTCCCTTCACATAACCTACAAGAGAATCTAATATTTCCCTTCTTCTTACTATCATTATCTGAAGCTGTAGCATCGAAATGATCTTTAGAGGTCGATGGGGATGGACGATCCAGATCTTGAGACCATACCTCTAAGACTTTGGGAATGCCAGGACAATCTTGAAGGAGATGGTCACCCTTACACAGCCTACAAGGGAATTTCACCTTCTGCAAAAGCTCAGAATGTTTGTCAATGGGAAGTTCATTTTGAGAAATAGTTTCACAGTTGGCCTCTCGCTTATCTAAATTCTTCTTCTTCATCTTATTCTTCTTCTTTTTAGCCCCCTGGTTACTAGATTTCAAACTTTCACCAAGCGAACTAGAAGAGGAAGGTGAAGAAATATGGGAAGAAGGTGAGAGGTCAACCTTAGAATCAACGTGATGTGGTTCAAATGAAGGAGATTGTTGGACAGGAGTTGGGACACTTTGGACCACTAAGGTCAAAAATAATGATAGGTAAACCAATGGTTAACCTAGGGAGGCACAACGTTGTGATATAAGGAGCACTAGAATTTCCAAAAGAGGGAAAAGTACCAGAATTCTCATTTGAGGGGAATCCTTCACTGGTAGACTTTGGAAATGTCGCTATTGGAAACAACCCTAAAGAATCACTAAGGGAGATAACTTTAACTAGGAATATTTCGTGGGTTGTTAATTTTAAGACAATAAAACAAAACTTTGGCTTTTCATATTTTAAGAGTCGAGAAAAGGGAGAAAGGTGAATCTAGTCGCTTTTAGAGTTAACAAGATTGAAATGACAAGTGCTTGGTGATATTTTAAATTTAGGGAGTCAAAAATATCAAAATGACTACTCAGGATAATCTAGGTAAAAAGGATTACCAAGTAACCATGAGCCGTAGAATACCTCCTGGCGAACCAAGAATTACGGGTAGGCAATCTCCCCGAATGTTGTGTTTGGTGTATCACGTTTACAAGGCGGCAGACTCAGTTTCCTGTGGATAAAAAATTTCAAACCTAGTGGGGTCTCGCTTTATATATGCAATGGTATGGGGAGCTGTTGTTTGGAAAAGTATCTACTCAGAACGCCCCTATCCCACTCTAAGGTGTGACAGTGCCTTAGCAACAAACAAGGAAAACTACTTTCGTATTCTTCTTTATGAAATGTAAACAAAGAGGAAGAATGAACTAACCTATGTCTTGTGCTAGTTTGTTGATCCAATCGCTCTCCTCTTTGTTTGCTTCCCGCTGCCTGCTCCCTTACTTGCCCAACTTCACCAAGTTCCTGCAAGATCACAGAAGAGGAAAACTACACAAAGACATAGATTTACATTCATAAATAGGTTAGGATCAGGTTTAAGCTAAACATGAAAATATAACAAAACATCATTGATACACAAGCATGTAGGAGAAACTCAAATAGTTTTATTGATATAATAAGAAGATCCAGGAGGAGATACAACCAAGTGAGTCCCGATCCAGCATCTACCTCCCAGCAAAGGAATCCCTTCTTCACCTCCAACAAAGCATAAATCACCCAATGCACTAATCTCAATCTCAAAACCAACAGCAATTCTCTGCAAAGTACAAAATTCCAGCCTCTGGATCTCTGGGATGAGGGATCCATATATAGATGTATGCAAAGAGGATGAGTCAGCTTATGTTTTGACTTGTGGCTTCCCTCTGTCAGTTCTTTCTTCCACTTGGAGACTGAGAGCCTCTTACTCATCCTTGGTCGAACTCAGTGAGGCAAGTGTCATTGGGGAAGATTCTGGAAGCTTCCATTGTCTGTCCACCTCGCGGAATGACACTGCCATTTGTCATTTCCCGCTCAGTGCACCCTGGTAGTGCATTTAGGTGCGTTGCAACGCACCTAGCTAGTGTACTAGGGTGCTATGCAATGCAGGTAGCTAGTGGAGCAGCTGAAATGATCCTGATTTGACTGATTCTGAGTAGTTTCTGGTGGAGAACTTCTGGGAGAAGCTGTAATTGGTTGACCTTGTTCCTTTAGGGGTAGGGACAACACTTTTAGGAACTTTGGATCCCTTGGATTATGGACATTTCATGCTTAAAGCTGTAAGGCACAAAAATGTCTATAACAGGAGCACAAGTCTGTACTAACGTTTTCTAGTACCGAAGTGAATGACAACTACTAGGTTTAAAGATGACAGAACACATCTCTAGCCTAGGCCTTCTAAATGTGAGCGTTAAGTTTTGAATGAGCCTTAGGTTAAGTTTCGAATACCAGGCTTGCGATCAAAGCTACGAAATACTCATGATTCATGCACACCAAACAACACAACACAAAAATTCTAAGGATGAAAAGTGTTTTCTGTTGGACACTAACACGTAATCTATAGGCGAATTTGAATTCAAATTCGACCGTTCTCCCCAAAAATCCATCCATAAATGTTTAATTGGTGGCAGATTTTCCAAGATATCATTCTTAAATTCAGCTTTAAATTCCTTAATTGTTGCTCCCCACTCCTCTTAATAGTCTTCTGGCAGTCAAATCATTAACAGTGACTATAATGACTACTTTCTAGCTGTGTTTTGTGCTTTCTCCCCCTATATCGCAGCTCCCTTCACGCTTCTTCTACTAATGTGACACCATCCTATTTCGCGCAACTCCCCTTCATACAATTATATAAATTGGGCATTGTAGTTTATAGTCTCGCGCCTCCTTGCCGCTGGTTGGAGTGCTAAGACTGTGCTACCATCATGTAGTCATGGACCAGATCCACATTGTATGGTTACAAAATGGCTTCCATTTACCTTCCCCAGAAATGGATCTCCATTCAAATTCGCGAGTTGAACTACTCCACCATTTGTAATCTCATTGATAACATATGGCCCCAACCAATGCATCTAAAATTTTCCTCGAAAACTATCAAACTTACTGTTATATAATAAAACTAAATCATTTACCTTGAAGGTGCACAATTTGATGTGTCAATCTTTCCAAGATTTTTCACGTCCCTTCTGAACCTGCTGATGGAATCCAGCCAAAAACTATCTTCCTCGAGCTTTGTTAGCTGCGCAAGCCTTTATTTTAAGGCTCTGCAATCCGCCATTCCTATGAAAGCTGCTATGCGTAGACTAGGCATAATGTATTCCATAGGCATTATAGCTTATACACCATAGACCAACCTAAAAGGTGTCTGTCCCATAAGCTTCTTACAGGTAGTTCTTAAGCCCATAGCATTGCTCGTATGCGCATGTCAAATCATTTTTTGTCCGTTGCAAACCTTCGTCAGTGCATTCTCCAATATCTTATTAAAAGCCTCAACTTTTCCAATGGCCTAAGGATGGTATGGCATACTATTTTGATAGTAAACCTAGAACTCCCGTGTCAGTGCACTGATTGTTTCATTGAGAAAATGCATACCATGATCACTCATCAAAACCTTCAGGAAAACAAACCTTGTTAACACATAGTCGAATAGGAATTCCACTTTTGTTGCCCCGGTACAGTCCTTCACAAGTTGTGCCTCCACCCATCTAGTCAAATATTTGGTCACGGTGATGATATACCGTGTGCCCATTTTCTTGCCCGGAGGATGAATCGACCCTAAAAAATCAATTGACCATTTCTCAAATGGTTGCAATGTCACCTGTGGATTCAAAGACAGCTCGATCCTCCATGATGGCCTACCCATCCTATGACATGCATCGCATGCCCTACAATTGATCCAAATTGGATCCATCAAGAACTGTCAAAGAACTATGACTATATCAGGTTGGGAAAAATCTCAAAGAAATTCAAAAACAGTGATCAAAAACACCCCAAACCAGTCGCAATGGCAGCCAGCGTGGAACGAAAAGGACCTTGGTCAAAAAAATAAGGAGGTTTTTGATGCGAGATTAGCACTTCGTTGGGCGAATAGGGAAATAATGAAGGAAAGGCCCAAGCACTCGGTCGCGTGCGGGAACCAGAGAACCGCAGGCGGAAAAGCGAAAAGTGATAACATACAAAGGGGGGACCCATGCTCTGGAAAATTGGTGGTATTGATCAGGGTGCCCACAAACGGTAAGAGGTTTTGGATGAAAGCGGGGCAATTCCATACATCGATTGACAGGTGACAAGCAAAGGTGAGAGAATACCGCCATTGATCGCACGCTATCGATCGATAAGTCAACTACACAAGACGTGCGTATGGCATCAGATCTGGAGGCCCCAGATCAGACAGCTAAGATCGAGCCCGACTGGGGGAAGTGGAATCAATGGAAGAATGACCTGTGTTTTAGACGGATTTGGAATCCGTTTGACCACCATGGTGGTGGAAGAATGCATCCACGACGTAACTGAAGAAACGAACTAACGAAGCAGGCTGGCGCCATTTAGAGGAGGACATGTGGCCACTCCCTGAGCATTCATGATGACCCCGAACAGGGAACTCCAAGCGCAGTTGTAGAAGGTGAATCAACAAAGATGGACAAGGAACCGAACAGGCATTAGAAAAAATGGATAAAAACCATGAACAGAGATAGAATAGACAGTTGGAGTCAATCAGAACAAACCCCGAGAGGAGGACTGAACACTAAGAGACAGAAACTAGAGAAGAAGGCAATAAAGCAAAAGCAGAAAGAGACAGAGGGCCGAGCTGACCAACGATAGCATCGAGCACCAGATAGCTTGAGAGATTCAAGCCATCCCATAGAGGAATCTGTCCGGACTAAGCACCACATTTGGCTCCTTCCACTTAAGACCAGAAGGTCATAGAGCTAGTAGGAAGAAGAAGTGTGTGTGTACTCTAGTAGTTTGGGGAATCCAAGAACCACCCTGCCAAGCAAAACCTACTTCAGGAGAACTCACATTGAGTCTCTGTATTGTAATTCTCTGCTTAAAGGCACAATAAAACAAGGCCACCACTAAAAGCTGGAACGGAGATGTATCCCTGGAGAATAGGGTGAACTCCTTATTAATTTCTTGTGTTCTTGTATTTTCTTACTGTATTTCTCTGTTGTCTTTCCATTCAATTGCCTGTGTATTGGCAATCTGATCGATCTGTTGCTTAAATAACATAGACATACACCAACATATGAGTCTGTAATACCTTCATTTAATAAATCTTTAACTGAGGTAACTCATAGGGTGATTATCAGACCAAGTGGTATCAGAGCTCTAGGCTGTAAGGTTAGACAAGCTTGTGTTGGTTTAGCTATTGAATGCTCACTAGATCAAAGCTCAAATTAGGAGAACGAGATTTGGTTGAAACTAATCCTGAAATTGGGGGAGTCTATCCTCGGAAGACAATGTCAGAGGAAGGTTCTATGGGGCTGGACCCTCAATTCATAGAGAGTTTCCTAGCTATAAAGTCTATGGTAGAAGAAATGTATAGGGACTTTAGAAAGCATAAGGATGAAGATTCATCAAGTTTTAAACAAGATAAAGAAGAAGATGAGTCTCATCCCCATGACCATTCAAAAGGAAAAGGGAAAGAGGAAAGCTTTCTCACGCCTCCTAATAGCCCTGTGCATAATAAGAAAGCATCTATGATCAAGCTAGATGTTAAATTTGATTTTTTTATATATGATGGAGAGCTAAATGCTGAAAAGTTGGACAATTGGATTAGACAAATTGATGTGTATTGCAGATTGAAAAACATCGACTTAGACAAGAGAAAAATTCAGCTAGAAAGCCTACGCCTACGAGGCACTACCTTGGTTTGGTGGGAAGGCAGAACCCAAGCTAACATCAAAATACATGGGAAGACTATCTCTGTCTGGAGTGACTTTGTTTCTGCAATCAAGAAGCAGTTCTATCCATTGGCCTACATGCAACAAACCATGATGAGTTGGCAAACTCTTTGGCAATTGAAAGGGCAAAGCATGCAAGGGTATACTCAAGAATTTAGAAAGAGAGTATTGATTCTAGGGATCTCATTAGACTCACCAGAGACTCTTTTGAAGTACATTGGTGGTCTACACATCTACATGAGGCATACCATCCTCATGTTTAATCCCACTAGTATAGATGAGGTAACTGTACAAGCTACTCATCTAGAAGCTAGAGGGAAGAATGGAAATCCAGAAGTTGGGGGACCATCCCAACCCACTGTAAGCAAGTGCAAAGAGAAAAGAAAGCAGAAGTGGAAAGCAAGGAAGGCTAACACTGCATATAAAGGCAAAGCTTCATGCACTCACTGTAAAAAGGAGGGGCATGATGATGAGCATTGTTGGATTCTACATCCAGAGCTGAGACCTAAGAAGTCCAAGGGCAAGAAGAAGAAGATTGTTGTAGCTATTTAAAAATATTTGGGGTCAGACTCGGGAGATGAAACAATCATTGCAGCCATAGGAATAAAAGGTAAGAATTTTGAAGCATATACTAGTAATTCTGCTCAAACTATTATTGATGAAGAACATGAGAGAAAAAGACATGAGCTTTTCCATATTCGATTTATTTCCAAACATCAAAAGATTGATCTTTTTTTGATAGTGGCTCGGAAGTAAATTTGATTTCTGAAGAAATTGTAAAGAAATTGGGTTAGCAACTACACCTCACAAGAAACCATACCCATTAGGATGGTTGAATGATAAAGCACAACTACAAGTGACTAGACAGTGCAAGCTCAAGTTTTCTTTTGGGTCAGCATTTGTAGATGAGGTTAAGTTAGACATAATTCCTTTGGATATATGTGGAATTGTTTTAGGAATTCCTTACTTGTATGATAGAAAAGCTATTTTCTATAGAGCTGAGAACAAGTATCTACTTGTTAAAGATGGAATCGAATACTTTGTAAGGGCTCACAAGCTCAAGAATAATTATACTCTCATAAATTCTGGGCAGATGAAAAGAATGATAAATTCATGCAAACAATTCTTACTGATGGTTGTAAAGGAAAAGAAACCTAATAAAACCAATGTATTTGAGGGTTGTAATGCTCAGCAGCAAGCTGATATAGAAAACATTATTTCAGAGTATGATGTCCTGTTTTAGGAACCTAAAGGTTTGCCACCCAAAAAGGAAATAGTGCATGATATTATTTTGCAGCAAGATGTTCCATTGCCTAACATTGGAATGTACAGGTTGTATGCTTTAGAGAATTCTGAAATCAAGAAGTAGGTGCAGGAGTTGCTCAAGAAGGGATTCATTAGGCCTAGCACATCACCAATCCTTTTGGTGAGAAAGAAAGATGGCTCTTGGAGAATGTGCATTGACTACCGAGCACTAAATAAGATAACAATCAAAAATCGTTATCCCCTTCCTCGCATAGATCATCTTTAAGATCAATTGAAGGAAGTTGTTTATTTCACCATGCTGGATTTTCACAGTGGATACCATTAGGTTAGAGTTGCAGAGCAAGATGCATGGAAGACTACTTTAAAAAAAAAAACAGGGATTGTATGAGTGGCTAGTTATGCCTTTTGGCTTGACCAATTCCTCTGCTACTTTCATGAGATTAATGAATGATGTACTCAGGCTTTTTCTTGATGATTTTTTTATTATGTATCTGGATGACATTCTGATTTTTAGTAAAGCATGGGAAGAAAACTTAAATCATGTTAAGCAGACATTAGATGTTTTGAAAAGAAAAAAACTTTATGTTAAACTCTCAAAATGTCAATTTGGCAAAACATCTCTAAATTATTTGGGTCATATAGTAGAGGGTGGTGAATTGAAAATAGATCCCTCTAAAGTGGAAGTCATTGTAAACTAGCCTAAACCCAAGTCTGCTACAGAAGTGAGAAGCTTCTTAGGAGTAGCACAATATTGGAGGAAGTTCATTTCTAATTTTCCCTCAGTTACAGCTCCCTTACATGCTTTGACAGGATTGAGCAAGGTGTTTCAGTGGGGAGGCAAACATCAAAAAGCCTTCGACACATTGAAAGAAAATATTAGTACAGCACCTGTACTAGCACTGCCTGATCTACAAAGACCATTTGAAATCCAAACAGATGTCAGTGACTATGCCATGAGAGCAGTGTTGACACAGCATGGTAAACCCATATGCTATCATTCTAAGACTTTTAATCCTGCAGTAGTTAACTATCCTACATATGATAAAGAATTGTATGCATTAGTTCAGAGTGTGAAAAAGTGGAAACATTACTTAATGGGCAAAGAGACAGTAATTCATACTAATCATCAACCACTTCAATATCTATACTCCCAAACTAAGTTGCAGAAATCAAGACACTACAGATGGATGGGTTTTCTACAAAAATTTCATTTGGTCATCAGATATAAAAAGGGCATACATAACAAAGTTGCAGTCATATTATCTAGAGCCATTATAAATACATCTACTATACTTAAGCATAATTATGTACTACATGAAAGTTACATTGAACAATATGCTCAAGATATAGATTTTAATGATGTATATGCAACTTTGAGTCAAGGAAAAAAGGTAGAAGAATTAGACTATCATGTGAAGGACCGACTCTTATATCATTGTGGGAAACTCTGCATTCCACAAACCAAGAGAGTAAAAATGATTAGAGAGGCACACACTTCTTTGATATCAGGTCACTTTGGGGTACGTAAAACAATTGCACAGCTGCAAAGATTTTGTTATTGGCCAAAAATGAATGAGACAGTTTCTAAATATGTAAGAGGGTGTACTATGTGTGCTAAAAGCAAGCCCAGCAATAGAAAACTAGGCTTGTACACTCCTTTACTAGTTCCTTCTCACCCTTCGGAAAGTGTTTCCATGGATTTTGTTGGAGGACTGCCTAAATCTAGGAAAGGTCATGATTATCTATATGTGGTTGTGGATAGGTTCAACAAAATGTGTATTTTGATACCTTGTAATAAATAGATTACAACTGAAAAAACTTAAAAATTATCTTTGAACATGTATGGGTTCATTTTGGATTACCCACTTCTATTGTATCTAATAAAGACACCCGATTTGTGGGGAAGTTTTGGTCAAGTCTGTGGGAACTGATGGACACCCAACTAAAGAAAAGCACAGCTTTTCATCCACAAACCGATGGCCAGATAGTAGTTAACAGGACAATGATCCAATTACTCAGGGGATATTGCAGCAAACATCCTAGGCTTTGGGATGAACATTTGTGTTACGTGCAACATGCTTACAACATAGCAAAACACTCTTCTACACTGAGATCTCCTTTCGATACCTATTTTGGTTTCATACCAAGGTCTCCTTTAGATTTTTTCTTTGGTAAAGATACCATGGTTGATGGACGCAGTGATGTGGAAAAGTCAACTAGGTTCGTTGAATAGATCCGGGAGATCCATTAGTCAGTACAGGAATAGCTGGAAAAGAGCCAAGCCAAATACAAGGTTAGGCATGACAAGCATCAGATGGAGCATAGTTTTTAAGTTGGAGACTAGGTCTCGTTGTATATCAGCTAGGACAGGATGCAAGGTGAAGGCAAAAAGCTAAAGACTGTTAGGTATGGACCTTTTAGAATGCTCGAGAAGATTGGTGAAAATTATTTTTGCCTTGATCTACCAGCTTACATGCACATCTACTCAGTCGTAAATGTAGATTGCTTGAGATTGTTTGAACCTTCAATGATTGAGGATCCTGAAGAGATAAGTCAATTGCCTTCTATTGATGACCTACTACCTGAATATCTTAATGAATTGCAGGAAAACATAGTCTTGGATAGGAAGGTGAGGACAATGCACAGGGGAGATGTGGAGTACCCCAGGATTGGGCTCAAAGGTTCAAAGGCAGGCAGTGCAAAGTGGATTGATATTGGACAAGTGAGAAAGCAATATCCTCACTTAGTCGATGCTTGAAAACCAAATTTTGGTGGTCCAAAATCTTTTTCAGTGGGAACGTCATGGTCCGAATTGGATCCATCAAGAACTATCAAAGAACTATGACTGTATCAGGTCGGGACAAATGTCAAAAAAATTCCAAAACAATGATGAAAAACACACTGAACCAGTGGTAATGGTAGCCAGCATGGAACGACAAGGACCTCGGTCAAAGCGTGTTGACCGAGGCCCATGGAGACTACGCGAGAGGTCAAAGTAGCCCTTGGGAGGCCCAGATTGGAAAAATAAGGAGGTTTTTGATACGCGATTAGTGCTTCACTGGGAGAATAGGGAAATAATGAAGGAAATGCCCGAGCACTCGGTCACGTGGGGGAATTGGAGAACCACGAGTGGAAAAGTGAAAAGCGCTAACCTAAAAAGGCGGGACTTGCGCTCTAGAAAACCTACGGTATTGATCAAGGTGCCCACAAACGGTAAGAGGTTTTGGACGAAAGCGGGGTGATTCCATACATCGATTGACGCATGGCAAGTGGAGGTGAGAGAAGACCGCAGTTGATCGTGCGCTATCGATCAAGCAAGCCAACCGCGTGGGACGTGCATATGGCATCGGATCTGGAGGCCCCAGATAGGACGGCTGAGATCGAGCCCGACAGGGGGAAGTGGAATCGATGGAAGAATGAGCCACGTTTTAGAAGGATTTGGAATCCGTTTGACTGCCATGATGGAGGAAGAATGCATCCACGACATAACTGAAGAAACGAATCAACGAAGCAGGCTGGCACCGTTTAGAGGAGGACATGTGGCCACTCCCTAAGAATTCATGATGACGTCGAACAGGGAACTCCAAGTGCAGCGGCAGAATGTGAATCGACAGAGGCGGATGAGGAACCGAACAAGCATTGGAATGAATGGCCAAAAACCATGAACAGAGATAGAATAGACAGTTGGAGTCAGTCAGAGTGAACCCCGAGAGGAGGACTAAACATTGAGAGACAGAAACTAGAGAAAAAGACAGTAAAGTAAAAGCAGAAAGAGACAGAGGGTCGAGCTGACCAGCAGTAGCATCGAGAACCAGAGAGCTTGAGAGATTCAAGCCATCCCATAGAGGAATCTGTCTGAACTGAGCACCACATTTGGCTCCTTCCACTGAAGGCCAGAAGGTCACAGAGCTAGTAGGAAGAAGAAGAGTCTGTGTACTCCAGTGGTTTGGGGAATCCAAGAACCACCCTACCAAGCAAAACCTACTTCAGGAGAACTCACATTGAGCCCCTGTATTGTAATTCTCTGCTTAAAGGCACAATAAAACAAGGCCACCACTGAAACCTGGACCGAAGATGTAGCCCTGGAGAATAGGGTGAACTCATTAATTTCCTGTGTTCTTATATTTGCTTACTGTATTTCTCTGTTGTCTTTCCATTCAATTGTCTGTGTATTGGTAATCTGATCTATCCGTTGCTTAAATAACATAGACATACACCAACATATGAGTATGTAATACCTTCACTTAATAAATCGTTAACTGAGGTCACTCATAAGGTGATTATCAGATCAAGTGGTATTAGAGCTCTAAGCTATAAGGTTAGACAAGCTTGTGTTGGTTTAGTTGTTAAATGCTCACTAGATCAAAGCTCAAATTAGGAGAAGGAGAGTTGGTTGAAACTAAGCCTGAAATTGGGAGAGTCTATCCTCAGAAAACAATGTCAGAGGAAGGTTCTATGGGGTCGAACTCTCAATTCATAGAGAGTTTCCTAGCTATAAAGTCTATGGTAGAAGAAATGTATAGGGACTTTAGAAAGCATAAGGATGAAGATTCGTCAGGTTCTAAACAAGATAAAGAAGAAGATGAGTCTCATCCCCATGACCACTCAAAAGGAAAAGGGAAAGAGGAAAGCTTTCTCACACCTCCTAATAGCCGTGTGCATAATAAGAAAGCATCTCTGATCAAGCTAGATGTTAAATTTGATTTTCCTATATATGATGGAGAGCTAAATGCTGAAAAGTTGGACAATTGGATTAGACAAATTGATGTGTATTGCAGAGTGCAAAACATTGACTCATACAAGAGAAAAATTCAGCTGGGAAGCCTATGCCTAGGAGGCACTACCTTGATTTGGTGGGAAGGCAAAACCCAAGCTGACTCGAAAGACATGGGAAGACTATATCTATCTGGAGTGACTTTGTTTCTACAATCAAGAAGCAGTTCTATCCATTGGCCTACATGCAACAAGCCATGATGAGTGGAAAACTCTTCGGCAGTTGAAAGGGAAAAGCATGCAAGGGTATACTCAAGAATTTAGAAAGAGAGCATTGATTATAGGGATCTCATTAGACTCACCAAAGACTCTTTTGAAGTACTTTGGTGGTCTACACAGCTACATGAGGTATACCATCCTCATGTTTAATCCCACTAGTATAGATGAGGTATCTGTACAAGCTACTCATCTAGAAGCTAGAGGGAAAAATGGAAATCCAGAAGTTGGGGGACCATCCCAACCCACTGTAAGCAAGAGCAAGGAGAAAAGAAAGCAAAAGTGGAAAGCAAGGAAGGATAACACTTCATAGGAAGGCAAAGCTTCATGCACTCACTGTAAAAAGGAGGGGCATGATGATGAGCACTGTTGGATTCTCCATCCAGAGATGAGACCTAAGAAGTCCGAGGGCAAGAACAAGAAGATTGTTGCCGCTATTCAAAAATATTTGGGGTCAGACTCGGGATATGAAACAATCATTGCAGCGATAGGAATAAAAGGTAAGAATTCTGAAGCATCTACTAGTAATTTTGCTCAAACTATTATTGATGAATAACATGAGAGAAAAATACATGAGCTTTTCCATATTCGAGTTATTTACAAACATCAAAAGATTGATACTTTGTTTGATAGTGGCTCACAAGTAAATTCGATTTCTGAAACAATTGTAAAGAAATTGGGATTAGCAACTACACCTCACAAGAAACCATACCCATCAAGATGGTTGAATGATAAAGGACAACTACAAGTGACTAGACAATGCAAGATCAAGTTTTCTTTTGGGTCAGCATTTGTAGATTAGCTTGGAAAAGGATGAGGTTATATAGCTTTGATGGAGGGGATATGGTTCCTATTATGATGGGAGAGGGCTTATCTCTTTCATTTGTTCCATATTAATAGATAAAAAGAGCCGAAATAGACTTCCTCAGCTCCATCCAGCCCAACCATTTACTAGACTTGCGTTATGAAGCTTCTCGACCTGGAAGCTTCGACTCCATATTTAGAAAAATTGCCAAAAGAGGATCAGCGTGACTGAGAAAAGGCTGATTTGCACTATACGACGCTAGGCCTAGTTTTAGACTCTACAAATCGGGACGAGGAGGAAATGGGTCATTAGCGCCAGTCTTGTAAACTCAGGTAAAGGAATATCCTTGGGAAATGATGCAAAAGGGAGATGTTCTTCTCATGAAGAGGGGCATAATGGGAATTTCTTCATGATGGGAAAGCATGTAGGGTTCACTGTAGAGGTCCTCTAGGATTGAGGAATGGGGATTAAAGGTACAGTGACAAAATGTTCTGTAAAAAATGCCCCCTAATGCGTAAAGGCCGAACTAGAGTCAGGGATGAAATGCTTTACAAGTAGATGCAGGGAACGAGAGTCTGTCATCGAAAAATCAGCAAGAAAGCATAGATACATATACATCACTGAAACTCTAACAAATTATACATGAATTGTGGTATGGACGCATCCATCCATAGAGAGATCATGTAAATGGATCCAAGGCATGGGCACAACCATCCAATAAATAGGATCATATCAAAACCCAAGTATGGTTGTGGCCACCCCCTAATGAGAAGGATCACATATAACAACTCATGGTATGGTTGGAGCCATCCATCTAATAGAGGCATGTATATCAACATGATCATGTCACATCACCTTGCAACCTAGACTTTTGTAATATGAGTCTAGGGTCTTGTGCTCCAACATGACCTGATCAAGGTACAAATTCTAACATGTGAATAGATGTGTTGAAGTTGAACATGCTATAAATTCGCTTGATTACCGGTCAATGATGTGGACCATTAACAAGCATGAGAGAAACCATCAATAATGACAATGGCTCCCATGGTACCAGTAGCAAAATCCACGGAATGTGAATAAAGGGACAAAGTCGAACACCCGTGAAATCACCTGATCGAAAGCTAATGGTGTGAATTTGTTGTCGAGTGCAAAGAACTTTCCATTAGGGCATGCAAGCTCTAAGGTGTTGGAAAGGAGTCCCTCAGCCAACATCCCAGATAATGAGTTGAAGTCGATAGGAAGTGGCTGTGTCGAAGGAGGGCCATGATGTATCCCACATCATCGACACGAGACAAAGGGATGAAATGATAATGGGTGATACAAAGAATTAGGAATGAGTGTATCTACAGAAGGACAACTCTTAAACATATTGGTGACATGACTCTGGAGTTTTGAAGCTTTTGGGTCCATAGGATCAAAGATCATGATGACGTGGCAGAGATCAAATGGAAGGAAAAAAATGAACGGCCCAACCTAGGAAAGTCAATGATGAAGTGAGGATATCCCAACCCGACACGAAGTAGAAAGTGTCATGTTCAAGAGTGAGCTACCGACACAAATGATAGAATTTCTCCTTTTCCCCCATTATTTCTGGCAGGTATCCCTTTCATTTTTTGTCGCAAGCTTGAAGGAGATAGCATGTTCTTGCACTATAATTCGATCCCTTAGATGAATCCAACCTAGTAAGATTAATGAACCCTAGGAAGGAGAAGCTCATGTCTGTCATGGTGACAAATCCGATGTTGTTGAATTTTTTAACGAGTTTGACAAAGGTGTAACTCAGTATCTTTTTCATATTTAGAGACTTTGAGAAAGACACGGAAAATAAAACTCCAAAATGTCCCTCTTTGTACATTTGTCTCTCTCGATCCCGAAAAGGTAGAAAACAATACTTGAGAGAACCTCTTGACCATGTCAGCCAAGGAGTACCGTTTTCGTAAATAGTTTATCCCAGCCCAAAAAAGGGGTAAATGTATACTAGGTAAACCTCATTTCGAAACCATTTAGGAGGTCAAAACGACAAGGAATCGACAATCTTTTCTTGTTTTTAGAGTCAGAAAAAGGCTTAAAGGAGACTCCCCATTTTTATTTTCTTTAACGAGTCTAAAAGGGAAAAATTCTCAGCAACCTTTTCATGTTTTACGAGTCAGAAAAGAGCTTAAAGGTGACTTGTCCTAGAGGAATGAGTGGTATAAAGGGTAGAAACTAGTTTCGGCAATGACTGGAACTTATCAAAACATGTAATGGTCAAGATGTTGGTTAACAAAAAAACTCATCGCTATGGTTCCTTAGGAAAGGAAAAGAAACCAAGTGAAACAATATAATCAGTCAAAGAGATGGTGGCGACATAATGAAACAACCAAGGCTCATCTAGCAGAAATTAGCTGATAAAAATGACAATCACGAGAAGTAAATTGGGCATGGGTTAATTTTTACACAAGCTTGAACCATGGGGAACTTTGCTTGAATTCGGTTTCATGTTTGCACAAGCACTAAACGAGAAAATATGCTTGTGATAAGTTTACATGCCCCCAACATAATGACTCAATTCGAGGCACATGCCCCCCAAGCTTCATGTCATTACCTTAGGTGGATGGAATGAAGGTTCACTTTTGAGATCCAAGAAAGATTCGACTTTGATTTTACGAGATATTAATCAAAGACTTGATTTTGAAAAGGGAGTTTCATTTTTTAATGAGCTTGACACAGGAAAAGAACCATTCTCATGACACTTATTTCATTTTTTAACAAGGTTGACATAGCAAAAGAACTATCCTCATGGTCCGTGTTTCATTTTTTAACGAGGTTGACATAGTAAAAGAACTATCCTCATACTCCTTGATTCATTTTTTAACAAGCTTGACACAAGACAAGGAACTATGCTCACACCCCTTGTGTCATTTTTTAAGGAGCTTGACATAAGACAAGGAACTATACTCACACCCCTTGTGTCATTTTTTAAGGAGCTTGACACAAGACAAGGAACTATGCTTTGTATCCCTTGTTTCATTTTTTAACAAGCTTGACACAAGACAAGGAACTATGCTCTGTATCCTTTGTTCATGGACCATATGATAACATGGCTCCCAAGTGGTCCTCACTGGATGGGAGAACAATGCTCCTAATGACAGATCAGATTCCAATGTTCCCAGTACATAACGTACTATACCATCTACGTGATCATCAACAGATGTGGAGACGGAATGGGTAGCCACATAATTGACCTATGGCAGGGAAGGTATTGCTAGCAAAAAAGAACTAATAGGGGACGATGGTTGCTAGGAGGCACTTGGTGATAAATGAATGACAATTGATTAATGGTCACTATTCTCCCTTCGTGTGGAAAACAAACCACAAGAAAAATTGAAGAAACAAGATCTCCCATGAAATAAACATAGTCGCGTCCAAAGAAAGATTGGAATCTAAGGGACATTAGACTACCATCACGTTTATATAGATGGTCTTTCCTCCCAAAGTAATAGGTAACTTTGGAAGGATCCCTAAGGGTTGACTGGTTCCTCCATTGAAAGCCAACAGATTCTAGTTGACATGCACAAGCTGTGGGGAACCCAAATTTTTCCAAGTAGTAGAAGACATGATGCTAATAGACGCGCCTTCATATAATATAGTTCCATGTACTACCACATTATAGGCTTGTATTTTGATATGGAAAGGCACATAATATGGAAGGTGGAAATCAATCAATTTACTCCAATCAAAAGAAATCACATAACTACTTGGTGGGGGTATCATATGATTCCTCCGATGATCTACAGGAATAGGACAAGGTCTCCTAAACAATTGGGATGGCATGACCACTCTTTGACTCATGAGAAGCTGATGAGATGAGAAGAACATGAGTAGTATGATCACTACTCTCTTCAGGAACAGAGTGAACAACTGAAGGTGGAGCAAATTTGACACTATTTTTGACCAATGGTTGGTTGGGAACATACACAAGATAGCAATGCTTAGGAAGAGAAGGATGGGAAAGAGATGAATCCAAATCAATCTCTTTACCAACTAGGAGACGGTTAGAAGAAAGCCTCTGATAACCAATAGGAAATTGGGGTTGAGGAGCTATAAGGTTTTCCAAAATTTTGGAAGCTCTATCCATAAGAGGACAAAGGTGAATAAGATGCTTCTTTTCACATAACCTACAAGGGAATCTAATCTTTCCCTTCTTCTTAGCATCATTAGCTGAAGGTGTAGCATCGAAATGATCTCTAGAGGTCGATGGGGATGGTTGATCTAGATCTTGAGACCATACCTCTAAGACTTTGGGAATGCCAAGACAGTCTCAAAGGAGATGGTCACCCTTACACAGCCTGCACGGGAATTTCACCTTCTGCAAAGGCTCGGAATGTTTGTCAAGGGTAAGTTCATTTTGAGAAATAGTTTCGCGGTTGGCCTCTCAGTTATCTAAATTCTTCTTCTTCTTCTTCTTCTTCTTCTTCTTCTTCTTCTTCTTCTTCTTCTTCTTCTTCTTCTTCTTCTTAGCCCCCTGGTTACTAGATTTCAAACTTTCACCAAGCGAAGTAGAAGAGGAAGGTGAAGAAATAGGGGAAGAAAGTGAGAGGTCAACCTTAGAATCAATGTGATGTGGTTCAAATGAAGGAGATGGTTGGACAGGAGTTGGGACACTCAAGACCACCAAGGTCGAAAATAATGAGATAGGTAAACCAATAGTTAACCTAGGGAGGGACAACGGTGCGATATAAGGAGCACCAGCATTTCCAAAAGAAGGAAAAGTACCAGAATTCTCATCTGAGGGGAATCCTTGACTGGTAGACTTTGTAAATGTCACCATTGGAAATGACCCTAAAGAATCACTAAGGGAGATAACTTTAACGAGGAATATTTTGTGGGTAGTTAATTTTAAGACACTAAAACAAAACTTTGCCTTCTCATATTTTAAGAGTCGAGAAAAGGGAGAAAGGTGACTCTGGTCGCTTTCAGAGTTAAGAAGATTGAAATGACAAGTGCTCGGTGATGTTTTATATTTAGGGACTCAAAAATATCAAAATTACTTCTTAGGATAATCTAGGTAAAAAGGATTACCAGGTAACCATGAGCTGTAGAATACCTCCCAGCGAACCAAGAAATATGGGCAGGCAATCTCTCTGAATGTTGTGTTCGATGTATCATGTTTACAAGGCGGCAGACTCGACTTCCTGTGGATAAAGGATTGCAAACCTAGTGGGGTCTCCCTTTATATACGCAATGGTATGGGGAGCACAAGTCGTTACTAGCATTTTCTAGTGCCAAAGTGAACGACAACTGCTAGGTTAAAAGATGACGGAACACATCTCTAGCCTAGACCTTCTAAATGTGAGTGTTATGTTTCAAATGCGCCTTAGGTTAATTGAATACATTTTAAATTTTATCTTGAAATTATGTCTCATTTTTTAGGCCTTATCGATGTGACTCAAAAAAGTTATATATGAAGCTAAATGAGACAAAACCCTTTCAATTCGATGAATTTCTACACTAACGAGAGTAGAGAAACTAATCAATGCAACAAACAAGCAACATAAAGAAAGATGAAATTTTCACTACTTTGCTTTTGAAAATAAAACAAAGAAATTTCTTTCCACTTCCTATCTTTCCTATCAAATGCACTTCAAGTAGTCCTTTCAATAGTAAAAAAAATTCATTTCTTTTCGAATGCAAATGATGATGCAACTCTAGTTTTCAATGATCACAGCTAATGTAACATATTGATTCAACAAACTAGAATTATGTCTTTTCAATGGAATGATAAGATGAATTTTCACATATACTTCAATGAAAATTTTCAAACAATCGACATCAATCAAATACAAAGCACAAAAAGAGAATTCTTTCCAAACTGATGACGCAAAGACTCAACCAAAAACAAGATGAGAAATGTAATATATGCCCAGAAAGAGAAACTTAATCAAGAGAAGAAAAAACAAAACTTTTCAAACTTATTTAATTGAAATCAAAGTGATAAAAGGACTAAAAAATAAAATGCATGGAGCAGCTAACCAACAACTTGACTTGTTGAGCACACTAACAGTTGAATGTATGATGACCTAGATTCCCTAGGGCCACAAACTATCAAAAGACTCAAAAAACCAAGTAAGGGAAAGGCAAAAAAAACAAGCATACAAACCAAGAGAATGAATCTTTCCAGTCAGGGAGAACACAAGAAAAATAGGCTAAGAGGCAGAAATTAAGAGGGCAAGACACACTGGTTATGGTCCAAGAGAAACCTTGATCTTCACCTATAGGAATCGGTGTGATTTCCTCACTGAAAATAAGCGCCACAAGGGGGTACAACGCAATTTTTTTTTAATAAATCATGTTGGTTGGCGTGAATGTCAGAAAATTAAACCTACTGACTGATGATTGCAAGAAAAAAATAAAAATTTTCAAAGACCAAAACCACACCTACCACTGTAAATTTCATACTCGGAACAGTAAACCAAGCCAAGAAGAGAAAACCAAAGGGAAAAGGTGATACTACAAAATTTCACACAAACCATGAAATGAAAATCAATCAAATGATAAGATGGCTTCCCTAGTGGAGTCACCAATTTGGGTGTAGGTAAATTCTTGATGCGGACAAAGACAATTCCTCTAGCCCAAGAGAGCGATTCTAGCCACAAACATACAATCAGTGAAAAATTCCTTAGGCTAGAATCAAATAAGAGGGCCTACCTCTTAGAATGCTATTCCACTTGGTGATGATCCCGATTCCTTACTCCAACTACCTTTCATTTCCTTCCTTCAAATACTTGAAACAAGAAAACAAACAACAACAACAAACATGATAGCATACAAATTGCATTCATCCTACTTAAAAGGTCAAGGAATCTTAAGCCATCAAATGTAAGATAACACTTAATGTAGGAAATCAATCAATAGTTGTATTCATATAAGTTCAGAAAGAGATTACAACCAAATCCTTGATGTTGCAGGTCTCCTCCGATGTATCCGGGTTCCCACACCTCTGTTAGCATCTCATGGATATCCCCAACAATGGAAGTTTTAAGGCTTCTTCCCTTTAGTTCCAAACCAAACCAAACACACTATTCTCCCTCCACAAACATAAACTAGAAAGCTACAAGCTATAGATATCTTGCTAGTTATTCAAGCTCCAAAAGGACTAAGACTAGATTAGCTTGGAAAAGGAGGAGTTTATATAGCTTTGATGGAGGGGAGATGGTTCCTCTTATGATGGGAGAGGGCTTATCTCTTTGGTTTGTTCCATATTTATAGGGGAAAATAACCCAAACTGACTTCCTCGGCTCCATCTAGCCCAACCATTTATCAGACTTTCGCTCGAAGCTTCTAGACCTAGAAACTTCGACTCCATATTTAAAAAACTTGCCAAAAGTGAATCGGTGCGACTGAGAAAAGGCTCATTTGTGTTGTACGGTACTAGTTCGAGTTATAGACTCTGCAAATCGGCATGAGGATGAAATGGGTCATTAGCGTCAGTCTTGTAAACTGGGACAAAAGGAATATCCTTGGGAAATGATGAAAAGGGGAAATGTTATGATCATGAAGAGTGACATAATGTGAATTTCTTCATGATGGGAAATCATGTAGGGTTCACTATAGATTTCCTCAAGGATTGAGGAACGGGGAGTACAAGGACAGTAACAAAATGATGTGTAATATTTAGGCACATAACATCGAAGTATTTTGTTTGATCCCATCTTATACAAATGGCATGCAATAACTAAAAATTATGTGTCGTGCACCACCAATTCTTTCATTTTTTGACTGTTGTATCCCTCTGGAACCATCCCTATGGTCAAAAAGTGGATAATATCCACATAGTGATTATCCTCTATGTGAACTATGAAGAGTTGCGTGTCATGCAACCCTTCCTCCAAATTGGTTGGCTCCTCCCTTGTTTCAATGCGTGACAGATGGTCTAGCCGCACATTCAACCTTCCTGGCTTCACAATTACTTCGAAATCATACTCCTAAAACAACAACAACCATATGCATATTTTCCCCCCCAACACAGGCTTATTGACTAAATATTTCAATGTAGAATGGTGTGTGTACATCTTAAAATGTTTACCTAGCAGGTAATGTTTGAACTTCTGGAGTGCGTACACCATAGCCAAGCCTTCGCGCTCTATTGTCGAATGATTCTTTTTAGCCTTAGACAACCTCCTTCTCACACACGCTATAGGGTGATCCAATTCTCCTTCATCGGCCTGTGTCAGCATTGCTCCTAGTGCAATACGTGAGGAAACTACATGCACATGGAACTCCGTTTTCCAGTCTGGGAAGACAAGGATCAGCACAGTGACCATTTTCTCCTTTAGTACATCGAGGCTATGCTGACATTCTACGTCCCAACTAAATGTAGCATCCTTCTTCAATAATTTTTCCATAGGTGTGGTAATCTGAGCATAAATTTGATGAACTTCCAATAATATCCAGTATGGCCCAGTGTTGTGCACAGCTGTTTAAAACTCCTTAGCGCCTCCAAATTTATTATAACCATGATTTTAGTAGGATCCATCATTAATCCTTGTCTGCACACCACATGGCCCAGCAAGATTCGGAAAGGGATGTAGAACAAGCGTTTCTTCAGGTTTAGCACAATCTGATACCTTCAACATGTATCCAACATCAAGCTCAGACTGTATACATGGTGCTTAATTAGCCTAAACATTTTCCAACCATCAAAATAGACCTCCAATAACTTGTGAATGAAATCTTTGAACGATGTGATGACCATGCGCAGAAATATCACTGGAACATTCTTAAGTTCGAAAGGCATCATTGTATACTGGAAACATCCCCATTATGTTGCAAAGGTGGTCTTACTCCAGTCTTCTGGCGCGATCTTTATCTGATGGTATCCAGAGAACCCATCAGTGAATGAATAGGCCTCCTGGCCACCAACATTACCCGGTACTTCATATGTGAATGGAGTTGGAAAAGGATCATGAATGGAAGCATCGTTCAGCTTCCTAAGATCTACGAAAATCCTTATTTCATCCTTTTTGCTTCTTTTCCTGAACAACCATTGGACTCACCCAATCAGATTCCTCCACTGGCTCAATAATACCCACTGCAAGCATCTTGTCCAACTCCAAGTAGACCTTTTCATTATATTTGGGATTAAGGAAATATGGCCTCTGCTTAACAGGCTTCACGTCTAGTTTCAAGGTGATTTTAATCACTCCCAAAACACCTATGATTCCTTTTATGTCTGAAAATTTTGTGGGAAAGAAATCCTGATATTCGTGGAGCAACTCAGTGAATTTATCCACCGTAGCATCATCCAAGTAGTCCCCTATATTCACAAAATTCAGTTCTGCTTCTGTACCAATGTTTACCTGCTTAGTTTTCAGTGGCTTGGTGATGTCAGGGCTCTCTATTTATGGTCCCTCTACTTTCCAGTGGCCTTCTACTTCGAGGATGTTAATATTCCTTAGATCCTCATCTTCTCCTTCATCAGTCATATTATAGCATTCCAACGCATCGCGTAGCTGGGTGCTCCAATCCGATTGAATCAATTCCAAGGGATCCTACATAATTTTGAAGATTACTACCTTAACCTCCTTCAATGCTTCATCAATACTCTCGAATCCATCTTCAATGTTGAACGCGCTAACGAACCTCTCTCTTAAGATATCCCATTTCATTGTGCCATGGTGGAGCTCTGTTTCCAAATACCAGTTCATAGTACTGATGTCCAAAGTGTGACAGGAAATTTGCGCCCACTCTAGCTACGAATTCGCTCCATAAACCTTAGTCCACCTTTCCAAATGATCGCGCGGGTCTTTTCTCCCATCATACTTCTCAATCAACCATACCTTGGGTTGACCAAATTGCATCTGCATCATCCTCCTATAGTCGCACCATTCTTCAAAACTATCTTGATGCATACCCCACCAATGTGTGGGAGTAGCGCGCAGCGCCAAATCCAATGCTTAGAAGAAATGCTTATCATGCACTTCCCTTTCAAATGCATCCAAAAATTTATCCACATCAATTAGACCATCATAATAAGGCAAACTTCTTACCTCAGATGATACACAGTGTAGCGATTTAGTCATCATATTACATCGCAACATAAATACTTCGTGTAACCTATTCTACGAGTGCTCCAATTCTTTGCCTAAATCTGATGTATAGGAGCTTTCGTGGTCCCATGTGATTCATCCATCAGCAATCAGATTAACCTAATATTGGTCTCCCATTGTTATCCTACAGATCTATTCAAAATCATTGTCACTTTCCTCATAGTTGCGGACCGGTTCAGTATAGCATGGTCCTTCTGCGGCGTCCAATGGTACTACCACACGGAGCATTTTCCTTTCAAACGACATTTTTCACTTCTTCAAATTTATGACCCCATTCATGTCAATAGCCCAATCAACTCCAAGAGTGCGGCATATGGATTGTTGTCATCAATAATCTATATGACTTCAAAGTCAGCCAATGCGCTCGCACCTTCTATATCTACAGTTACTCCTTGCAATATCCCCATAGGGGTAATCTTCTATTTATTTTCCATTCTTAATTGAATCGGAGACCACTACAGCGTAGGCCTCCCCATCTTTTCCGAAGTCTATTTAGGCAAAACATTCACATCCGACCCTAGATCCAAAATAACTTGATCCATCTCGTATTCTCCTATTTGCACGGTGAGCCTCATCTCGCATATTTTTCTCGTCTTATTTTTGCCAATATTTCTGACCACGTAATGTCCATCATACACTTTATCCCTGCCAACACATTTATTTATCAACTCCTATAATCCTTTCACATCCCTGCTTTCACGCAACATTTTCATGCATGTCTCCAAGAAAGTAGTAGGCATGGAGGGGTCAAATTCTTTCAATAGCCTATCCTAACTTCCTGAGGTAGAGGCTTCAGCGAAGCTTTTCTTTGCTTCCATGAACGTCTCCTTTTCACGCTCTAGATCAAACCCACCTTCTTTTTCTGGAGCCTTGAGGACCCATCCATCTTCTTCAGTCTATTTTCTCTTATCATCACCAGTCGTCACACCACTTCACAGAACAATATTGACATTGGGATCCTCTTCGCAAGGTTCTTCCCTCGTCATCTGTAGATTTTGGGTAGCCAGCTGAGGTTGCACTTTCTTCTCCTAAATTTTAGCTATCAATATAGGGAATTCTTCTATCGCGTGGTGTTGTTGGGAAAAGTATCTAATGCAGAATGCCCCTATCCCACTCTGAAGGTGATAGTACTTCAGCAACAACTGAATGCAAAGCTATTCAAAGTTTCTTCTTTATGAGATGAGAGAGGGAAGAAAAGGATGATCTACTAACCGTTATCTTGCGCTAATAGTCGATCCAGTCTTCACTCCTTGCTGCTTGCTCCTAGCTCCTTGCTCTTTCACCGGTCCAGCTGCACACAGATCCTGTAAAAGCACAAGAAAAGGAAACTACAAGAAGCATGCATCCATAATCGATTTAAGGATTAGCATAAACCAAATATACAAGCATCAATTCATCATCAAGACACATGCATATAGAAGAACCTCAAATACTTTATTGATAAGAGAAGTAAAGTTCTGAGAGAGTTACAACCATAATAGGCCCAATCCAGCAACACCTCCCAGCTGAAAGAAATCTCCTCTTCACCTCCTTCAAGCGAAACACCCAATAGCTCTATACTCAAACCAACATCACTTCCTTACTTGCACAAAATTCCAGCCTCCATAGACCTCATGAGAGAGATCTATATATAGGGTTTTGGAGAAAGGATGACTCATCTTGAGATTGGCATAAAGCTGACTAGTGTCCTCTCCCACTTTAGTTAATCTTCAGTTCTTGAGTCCACTTGGAGATTCTTGCTTCCACTTGGAGATCAAGACCCTCTTACTCATCACTAGGCGAATTCCTTGACCCAAGTGTCAGTTTGGAAGCTTCCTGGGCAGTTGACACCTTGCAGAATGACTATGCCACTTGGCCAATCTCGCCCAGCGCAGGTAGCCTTCATTAGATTTGACATTCAGCGCAGGTACAGAGTGGAGCAGTTGACATTCAGCGCAGATGCTCAGTGGAGCAGCTGACATGATCCAGAAACTGCTTGTTTTTTAGTGTTTTCAGGTGGAGAACTGATTTTCAGTGCTGTGGTTTGCTGACCTTGTTCCTCTAGGGGTAAGAAAAACATGTTTAGGGACTTTGGATCCCTTAGATTATTGACATTTCATGCTCCATGCTGTTAGGCACAAAAATGTCTATAACAGTTGCCCCCTAAAGTATGAGGTCGTTTATCGGGTGAAATGCTTTATCAGGAGGATCCGAAGTTCATTCAATCGCTGAGAGGTGCCCTGTAATAAAATACAATACAATACATTATTTTTCATTCAGCTTTCATGATCTAGCTGAGGCGGGCATTCCCATGCTCAGCTTTATAAATTCATTTTGGTACATATAACAGACAACCGTCTGATGATAGACTGATAATTCTCTGCTGAAATTATCATCCTTTGAGTAGGATGATCATCTGCTGCAACGATGTACATGTCAAATGTCTTTATATTTCCTGAGTATATATCGCAGCCCGGATGGATGAAACTAGATCCGGGGTCTTCAATCTCGTTCGATCTTCACTCTAAGTGTTGTAGGGAAAAGTATCCGATTCGGATGACCCTATCCCACTCTAAGGGTGATAGTACCTCAGCAACAACTGTAAATAAAACTACTTAAGGTTTACTTCTTTATGAAAGCAAGAGAGAATGAGGAAATGCACTAACCGTTGCCTTGCGCTTAATATTCGCTCCAATCTCTTCTCTTTGCTGCTTGCTCCTAGCTCTTTGCTCTTTTGCTGACCCAGCTACAATGAGATCCTGCAAAATAACAAAGAAGGAAACTACAAGAAGCATGCATTCATAACTGATTCAAGGATTAGCATAAATCAAATATAAAATCATCACAATACATCATTGAAACAAGTGCATATAGAAGAACCTCAATAGCTTTTATTAATGGAAGAAATAAAGTTCTGAGAAGGTTACAACCATTGAAGGCCCCAATCCAGCAACACCTCCCAGCAGAAAGAATTTCTCCTCTTCACCTCCTTCAAGCAATCACCCAATAGTTCTATAGTGAAACCAACAGCATATCATTACTTTGCACAAAATTCCAGCCTCCTGAGCTCATAGGAGAGAGCTCAATATATAGATGAATTGAGAGAGGATGAGTCAGCTTGCAACTGATGTGTAGCTGCCTTGTGTCCTCTCTCTCTTCAGTTGATCTTCAGTTCTTGAGTCCACTTGGAGAACCTTGCTTCCACTTGGAGAAACAGAGCCTCTGACTCATCACAAGGCGAAATCCCTGATCCAAGTGTCATTTTTGGAAGATTCCAGAGCAATGACTCAGTGTGCCACTTGTCCCATCTCGCTCAGCGCAGGTGGCCTTTGTTCTACCTGCTTTGCAACGTAGGTACACCATGGAGGAGTTGAGTTTCAGCGCAGAAGCCTAGTGGAGCACCTGCTTTGATTTCAGGATTGCTTGTTTTTGAGTGTTTTCAGGTGGAGAACTGATCTGAGAGCTGTTGGTTTGCTGACCTTGTTCCTCTAGGGGTAGGAACATCATGTTTAGGGTCTTTGGATCCCTTGGATTATTGACAATTCATGCCTGATGCTGCAAGGCACAAAATTGTCTATAACAGATGCCCCCTAAAGTATGAGGTCGTTTATCGGGTGAAATGCTTTATTAGGAGGATCCGAAGTTCATTCAATCTGCTGAGAAGTGTCCTGTAATAAGATACAATACAATACATTATTTTTCATACTTTTTCATGATCTAGCTGAGGCGGGCATTCCCATGCTCAGCTTTATAAATTCATTTTGGTACATAGAACAGACGATCGTCTGATGGTAGACTGATAATTCTCTGCTGAAATTATCATCCTTTGAGAAGGATGATCATCTGCTGCAATGATGTACACATCAAATGTCTTTATATCCTGAATATATATCGCAGCCCGGATGGATGAAACTAGATCCGGGGTCTTCAATCTCTTCCGATCTTCACTCGATGTACAAGTCGATCCATGTGAGAATTTCTTGAAGTCGAACATGGAAAGACATCGCTTGATTACCGGTCAATGATGTAAACCGTTAACAAGCGCGAGAGGAATCACCGATAAGGATGATGACCCTCAAGGTACAGCAGTACAATTCACATGGTGGGAATAAAGGACTTGGCGTCGACCACCATGCAAAATCTTCTGGTCGAAGGTCATTGATGTATACCTGTCGCCGGAAGTGAGAAACTTGCCATTGAGGCATGCAAGCTTCAAAGTACTGAAGGGGTTGTTCCTAGATCAACTCCTTGGATAATGAGCTGATGTCGACAAGGAGCGATCCGTCAAAGGAGGGCCTTAATGAATCCCACATCAGTGACACGGAACGGAGCTAGTGATTGTGATGAGGTGAAAACAAACTGTGATGTATGATTCAGGGTGGCGGTCATGAAATGGATGAAGGACAATGTATGGCAGTGGATGGGACACGGTTGACTCTTTGCAGAACGACATCTCTTGAACATATAACGACCCTGATGTGATGGATCGGTATCATTACCCCAAATGTGGATGGTTTGGCGAGGACCATGGTGATGAGACCGGTGAATGAAACAACCCAACCCGATGTGATACGGAGGACAAAGTGTCATGTTCAAGAGCGACTTGCTACCATTAAAGCTGTGAGGTTCTCCCAATTTTTCCCCAGTCATTTCTGACCAGTACCTCTTTATTTTTGTCAAGCTTGAGGAGGATAACATATGCTTGTTCTATAACCTGCCCTTCGGGCAAGCCCATCGCTATGATTTAACGAGCCTAGCGATAGGGAAACTCGTTCTCGTCTAAAGACAAGTTTGTCGCTATTTAATGAATTTAACGAGTCTAACGACAAGGATAACTCGGTCCTTTTCATTTTTAGAGAGTCTGAAAAGGTACATAAAGTCAACTCCAAAATTCCTTTTTCGTCATCTAATCCCTTAAGTCCGAAAAAGTATAAAACAATACAGAAGGGATGAATTTTCGATCGTTTTAACGAGCCGAACAAAACAAGCGCTCGATCTTTTTGTGTAATAATCCCTCAAATCCAAAAAGATTAAAATCTAGAGGAGGGATAGCTTTCCGGTCGCTTTAACGAGCTGGAAGGCCAAAACTCGGCAAACTTTTCATATTTTACGAGTCAGTGAAAAGAGCTCAAAGAAGACTCGTCTTTTGAGGAACGAGTGATGAACAGGGCAGTAGCAGATTCCAGGTACAGGTTGGAATATTCCAATCACGGCAGTGTTACAAGGATGGCTTAGTGAAATCACTCTTCGCAGCTGTTCCTCAAAATGGGTAAACAATCATATGGAGATGAACGATTGGCCAAATGAACGGATGGAGGTGACGGTACACAAACACGACCAATGGTTTTTTATATGGCTGTCAAAGGTTACATTTACCAAGGTTATTTACCGGGATGGGTTCGTTTTTTAACGAGCTTGAACACTGCTCAAACTTATGTTTATTTTTTAACGAGCATGAACTATGTGCTAAAACTGCTCGGACTTTGCGTTTATTTTTTAACGAGCATGAACTTTATGCTAAAACTGCTCGTAGATAAGTTTGCATGCCCCCAGCATAATAATGCAAATCGAGGTGCATGCCCCCCAAGCTTCATTGCATCCAACTCGGTGGTTGGAATGAAGGTTTACCTCGGGGATTTGTTTCATTTTTTAATGAGGTTGACACAAGATAAGAACTATCCTCGAAGCCGACAAAATATCTAGGAATCTTCCGAATCCAACCAGAAGATTGGATTAGATTTCATTTTGTAGGTTTCCACCGTGGCCACTCCCGCCAGATTACTTGGAGGCGGTAGGGCGAAAGTACCCATTAAGGCAGGGTCTTTTAGGAGACCTACTCCGATATTTTGGAGCAAATGATTCCTTCCATGGATCATTGGAATGCTTCCTGTAACTTGTGAACTGTCGCGGAGAAAAGTTTGTTGGTCAACGATTGTAATTCCTCCTTGGAAGGGGAATGCAATCTTCCTGAAGTAGGTCGACACAACTGTGGCCATGGCATAGATTCATGGTCTTCCAAGTAGGATGTTGTAATCGAGGTTTCCATCAATTACTTCAACATCAATTGCTACTGTTTTCCCCCCCAGTTCAACTTGCAAGTTACTTAAAATCCCGTATGGAGTGTATGATCGTCCATCAAATGCTTTTAACGTCGTCGACGATTTCAACAAGGGTGGTGAGCCTAAATCTTTCCAGCAACTCATCGACATAAGACATGTAGATGCCCCCTCATCAATAATTGTTCGATGAACAGTTTTGTTGAGGGCTTTCACTTGAATAAGGAAATCTAATTGAGCTGGTAACTGAGGGTCATATCCTTTATGATCAAAGGCCACAAGATTGGAATCCACTGGACCAATCCCACCTATTGCTGATAACAAAGCTTGCTCTTGGGAGGGGCAATTTTGTGGTACTTCAAGTGTCGACATAGTGGACGGCGATTGGGCCAGGTCCTCTACTATATTATAATTATGTGCTCCTTTGGCACGAGGATTAAATGTCGATTTGTGTACTACTCCCTTTGGCGACTTTATCATTGGCTCAGGAACGATGGGTGGCACAACTTCAGTCAAAGTTGTTGTTGAACTACTAGGTCGTTCATTAACCTTGTTGTTCGACAGCTTTGGATTCTCGTAATCTTTATTCCTTGTCAAAGCATTATTCTGTTGCTTTGAGGTAGACAACATAAGCACTTGGGATCCGGAAGCATTTTGATTAGCAACCAGATTTTGACCCGGATTAGGAAACGGATCAGTCAATACTGCTGGGGTTTTTGAACTCTTGAAGAGTTTCTTAACTTCAGCTATATGTGGACAATATTTCGTCCAATGATCCTCATCGCATATATGACACCTTGCCGGGGGTTTCCTTTTTCTCCCTATCTTTTTCTTCTTGCCCCCTGGTTGCTTCAATTGTTTGCCCTTGTCGGTCGACATGGCATTTACTTCTGAGGCAAGAAGTTTTTCATTTGCATTTTGACTATAAATTTTGTGCTTGCCAATCACGCCCTCGCCGGCGTGAGAATCATTGTTTGATTTAGGAGGAGGAGGAATTGAGAATTCCGGTCTAGGGGCGTCAGGTATTTTGTCGTAGAGCGTGCCAAACTGAGTATAAACCAAGTCTAGATATTGCGCACGAGCTATAACTTGCTCTTCTGTTACGACTCCCCCCCTTGGCCACATCTTCTGTTATGGCCGGAAGTAATGACTTTATAAACCATTCAGCTAATAGCTGATCGGGAACATATGTTTTTACCATCCTACGACGACGTCGCCATTCATGTATATGATCAGATATATGAGTGGTCGTTGTCTGTTTGAAGTTGGTAAGGAGTTCTGTTCCCGTTTCATACCTTATCGGTAATTGAAAATGGGTTAAAAAGGTTGTAGCTAAGGCACTGAAGTTGTCGAACGAAGCTCTAGGCAATTCAATGTACCATTTTGCCGCTGGACCCGTTAACGTCCTCTAAAAAAGGCGAAGTCTTATCGAATCATCATTCAGGATGTTTGATGAACACCATAGATGGAATGTCATCACATGATTCGACGGGTCTTCACCTGGATTTCCATTAAATTTAGGAATGTCTGATGGAAGTTTGTGTGGAATCGCTGGCCACCAAGGGGCATAAGCAATTGGATCATTCGTCAGCCGGTTTAGATCTGGTAATTCTAGAGTTGCTACAAAGGGCAACTGTTGATTCAGGTTAGGCAAAGCATATCCAGGATAAGATGGAATCGCCTGAGCAGTGGGTCTTTGCATACCAGCATAATGTTGGCAACTTTGACAAGGTTGATGGGCATAACCATTATAGTATGGTTGCCCATTACTTACAAAGACTTGTTGCTCAGGTCCTTGATATGATTGCTGGAAATGTGGTTGTTGAGTTTGAACCAGCTCTGGTTGTTGGACCATTTGCTGATGCCCAATACTCGATGATTGACCAAGATGAGGAGTCACAGTACTTGTTTGATCCTGAGTCGCTCCAGATAAGGAGGCACTGACCTGAGGTTGCGATTGAGATGTCGAGACAAGAGGCTGTTGTATGGCAACCTGAGAAACTTGGGATTGACATACAGTAGGCAGCGCTTGTACTTGCGACGCAATCACCATACCAGGTATAGTGGCAACATTCGACACAGGGTGGACTGGTTGCATTGAATATGCAACTCTTGGTTGCTGAGGCAGTATTGGTACCCATCCGCTGGATGTATTTCCAATTTGACCTGAATTTTGTTGTAAACTCCCATATGGTTGTTCTCCAGGGGAGAATAATGAAAAGGCATACTGTCCTCCATATGGTGGCAATCCAGTACTTAAAGGGCAGATTGGCCTTTGAAGACACGTTGGATTGATTTTTTGAGTTTCAACATAAGAAATACCAGATGATAATCCGGACGAAGAAATAGGAACTAACCATGTCATCGTCCCTGATGGGGCTCCGGCTTGTTGTTGATAACTTGCCGGGACAGATGGTATACCATCGAACATTGTTGGGATAGCAGCAGGAGGCTCTGTCGCTGCTGTGTCGGATGACACAGTCCTGGATGTCGACGGTTGTTCAGACATATCTAGTCTATCCAAGAGATTTTCTCGCGACTCTACAAGAACTTACACTTGTGGTAGACTAACTTCGAAGATCAACGAGGGAAAGGTGACGATTATTCCGCTTAAAATAAATTTATCAACGACGCTTTAGACACAACTTGCTTTTTCATTTTTTAAGAGTCGAGAAAAAGCTAAAGATGACTCTAGTCTCCTTCGATGTATTAACAAGCCCGAAGTGACAAATGCTCGGTTGGACTTTTTCAGTTATAGAGTTTGAAAAAGGCCAAAAGAAACTGCTCTGGAGATCTAGGCAGAGGGTGTGCCAAACCTTTCACAAAACCACGGAATACGTTTTACGGTACGTGTGGTCAATCTTCGTGAATGCTATGTTCACTGCATTGCGATCAGTAGGGCGGCCGACACGGCTTCCTAAGGATAAAGGATATATTCCTATAGGAGTCTCCCAATATATACTCGACGGTACGTGGGAGCACAAGTCCGTATTAGTGCCACCGACTCTCAGGAGGAATCACCCACCTTCTTCGAGATCGACAGTCACTACGTTTAACGACGCCGGAACACGTCTCTAACTTAGACCTCTATGTGTTTGCGTTATGTTTCAAAGCGTTGTTAAGTAAATTGGATTTATTTTAATGTTGATCTTGCTTAGCAGTTTGCCTTTAAGGATCACCACGAGATGTATGTAACAAATTCCTGAATGCAGTCTAAGATGAGAAGCAAACTTTTCAATCTTTCAACTTTGAAAATCTTAACTACTGAGGAGAAGAAAGGCAAATCTTTTCACACAGATCATAGAGCACACACTAATGCAAAATTTCCTAAATCAACATGCAAACAGTCAAATGCAAAATGCACAATGCATGTATTTTCTTTTCCCTTTCTTAATGTTGATGTATTACAAAAAGAAAGTTGTTATTTAACTTTGATTTCGATTTAAAGTGAAAACAAACAAGCTTGTCCACAATCAAAAGACACCTTAAGATTTACTTGTTTAATCACTGGAAATACATGAAATCAAACCATAATGACGAGAGTAAAAAGACTAATCAGCTATGGACAGCAAACAAGCTAACTCTTTAGACCAGCAAAATGCCTAACACAGGTTCAGATCTAAGAGGCCAAAGCAAGACTAGTTCACTTTCGTTATGGGAAATTGTAAATGATGTAAGAAATACAAAAGAACAAGTACAATTTCGTTATATAATAGAGGTGGAATGATGGCAAGTAAGGTTGGTTTCAGAACAGGTACAAGACTGGTAACTGGCTGCAAAATCTATAGTGAAAACAGGTAAGAAAAAGGGAGGAAACCCCAAATGCACAAGGCAAAATTGGGCCAACGCAGGTGCTGCACAGCCAGTCTGGCTCTCAGCGCAGGTAGCCCCTTCGGGACCTGCGTTGCAAAGCAGGTAGCCTGTGTACTACCTGCTTTGGAAAACGAAAGTTGCGTTTTCTCAGTTTCCGGGTCACAATTTTCTCAAAAATTCACAGTTTTTGCTCAAATCAAAAGCTATCAGTCAAGTACACACTAAGGGATGACAAGGAAGATGAAAAGCTATCACTAAGAGCTTACAAGGATCCTTGTAGATCAGCTCTTCAAATCATGAACATGCTCAGAAATGAGCTAGAGTAGCTGCCCTCTACTTTGCTTTTGATATAGTCAAAAGCTTTTCGATTTGGTACTCTTTTGTTCAGGAAATGAATAGAAAAATACTACAAACAATCAAACAGATATGATCCCCAGCGGAGTCGCCAGTTTGTTGTAGGGAAAAGTATCCGATTCGGATGACCCTATCCCACTCTAAGGGTGATAGTACCTCAGCAACAACTGTAAATAAAACTACTTAAGGTTTACTTCTTTATGAAAGCAAGAGAGAATGAGGAAATGCACTAACCGTTGCCTTGCGCTTAATATTCGCTCCAATCTCTTCTCTTTGCTGCTTGCTCCTAGCTCTTTTCTCTTTTGCTGACCCAGCTACAATGAGATCCTGCAAAATAACAAAGAAGGAAACTACAAGAAGCATGCATTCATAACTGATTCAAGGATTAACATAAATCAAATATACAATCATCACAATACATCATTGAAACAAGTGCATATAGAAGAACCTCAATAGCTTTTATTAATGGAAGAAATAAAGTTCTGAGAAGGTTACAACCATTGAAGGCCCCAATCCAGCAACACCTCCCAGCAGAAAGAATTTCTCCTCTTCACCTCCTTCAAGCAATCACCCAATAGTTCTATAGTGAAACCAACAGCATATCATTACTTTGCACAAAATTCCAGCCTCCTGAGCTCATAGGAGAGAGCTCAATATATAGATGAATTGAGAGAGGATGAGTCAGCTTGCAACTGATGTGTAGCTGCCTTGTGTCCTCTCTCTCTTCAGTTGATCTTCAGTTCTTGAGTCCACTTGGAGAACCTTGCTTCCACTTGGAGAAACAGAGCCTCTGACTCATCACAAGGCGAAATCCCTGATCCAAGTGTCATTTTTGGAAGATTCCAGAGCAATGACTCAGTGTGCCACTTGTCCCATCTCGCTCAGCGCAGGTGGCCTTTGTTCTACCTGCTTTGCAACGCAGGTACACCATGGAGGAGTTGAGTTTCAGCGCAGAAGCCTAGTGGAGCACCTGCTTTGATTTCAGGATTGCTTGTTTTTGAGTGTTTTCAAGTGGAGAACTGATCTGAGAGCTGTTGGTTTGCTGACCTTGTTCCTCTAGGGGTAGGAACATCATGTTTAGGGACTTTGGATCCCTTGGATTATTGACAATTCATGCCTGATGCTGCAAGGCACAAAATTGTCTATAACACTAAGTACAAGTCGATCCATGTGAGAATTGCGCTGAAGTCGAACATGGAAAGACATCGCTTGATTACCGGTCAATAATGTAAACCGTTAACAAGCGCGAGAGGAGTAACCAATAATGACAATGACCCTCAAGGTACTGCAGTACAATTCACGTGGTGTGAATAAAGGACTTGGCATCGAACACCACGCAAAATCTTCTGGTCGAAGGTCATTGATGTATACCTGTCGCCGGAAGTGAGAAACTTGCCATTGAGGCATGCAAGCTTCAAAGTACTGGGGGGGTGTTCCTAGATCAACTTCTTGGATAATGAGCTGAAGTCGACAAGAAGCGATCCGTCAAAGGAGGGCCTTAATGAATCCCACATCAGTGACGCGGAACGGAGCTAATGATTTTAGTGGAGGTGAAAACAATCTGTGAGATATGATTCAGGGTGGCGATCATGGGTGGATGAAGGATAATGTATGGCAGTGGATGGGACACGGTTGACTCTTTCTGAACACATCTCTTGAACATATAACGACACTGATGTGATGGATCGGTAGCATTACCCCAAATACGGATGGTTTGGCGAAGACCATGGTGATGAGACCGGTGAATGAAACAACCCAACCCGATGTGGTACGGAGGACAAAGTGTCATGTTCAAGAGCGACTTGCTACCATTAAAGCTTTGAGGTTCTCCCAATTTTTCCCCAGTCATTTCTGACCAGTACCTCTTTATTTTTGTCAAGCTTGAGAAGGATAACATATGCTTGTTCTATAACCTGCCCTTCGGGCAAGCCCATCGCTATGTTTTAACGAGCCTAGCGATAGGGAAACTCGTTCTCGTCTAAAGACAAGTTTGTCGCTATTTAATCATTTTAACGAGTCTAGCGACAAAGACAACTCGATCCTTTTCATTTTTAGAGAGTCTGAAAAGGTACAGAAAGTTAACTCCAAAATTCCTTTTTCGTCATCTAATCCCTTAAGTCCGAAAAAGTATAAAACAATACAGAAGGGATGAATTTTCGATAACTTTAACGAGCCGAATAAAACAAGCGCTCGACCTTTTTGTGCAATAATCCCTCAGGTCCAAAAAGATTAAAATCTAGAGGAGGGATAGCTCTTCCGGTCCTTTTTAACGAGCTGGAAGGCCAAAACTCGGCAAACTTTTCATATTTTACGAGTCAGATGAAAAGATCTCAAAGAAGACTCGTTTTTTGAGGAACGAGTGATAAACAGGGATAGCAGCAGATTCTAGGTACAGGTTGGAATTTTCCAATCACGGCAGTGTCACAAGGATGGCTAAGTGAAATCACTCTTCGCAGCTGTTCCTCAAAATAGGTAAACAATCATATGGAGGTGAATGATTGGCCAAATGAAATGGAGGTGGCGAGTGCAAACACGACCAAGGCTTTTTATGGCTAATAAATTTACGATCACAATGGTTATTTACCGGGATAGGTTCATTTTTTAATGAGCTTGAACTCTGGTGGAACCCTTGCTCACGCTTTTCTATTTTTTAACGAGCATAAATTCCGCGGTAAAACTGCTCGAACTTGCGTTTATTTTTTAACGAGCATGAACTTTATGCTAAAACTGCTCGAATCTCGCTTTTCTATTTTTTAACGAGCATAAATTCCGCGGTAAAACTGCTCGATTATACCAGTCATAAGATAAGAAATGTCTCTTGTGAGATAGCTATTTTTTATGGAGCTTTATCTCACGAAGCTATGCTCCTAATTTGGCAAATTTTGACCTTTGCCCCACATCCTCTCTTTATGCAAGTTCGGAAAATGGCTAGTCCCAAAAACAGATAAATAACCGCTCCTAGCTTGCACTCCAAAAGGTTTGCATGCCCCCAGGTATAAAGTACAATTTCAAGGCTGCCCCTACTTATCCGATAAAACATTTGTTTTAAAGGGTGAGGCTTGCCTCTTTCTGGTTACCCAAAGAATGGTTTTATTTGCTGCCGCAAATGAAACTTCTTTCTTCGGCGATGTCTATCATTAGGTTACTCAAAGATGGTTACTATTTGGAGGCTGCCCCTACTTATCCTCTAAAACATTAGTTTTAATGGGTGAGGCTTGCCTTTTACCCAAAGAGGGTTACAATTTGCTGCCGCAAAAGAATCCCTTTCTTTGGTATTGCCTACCTGTTTAGACAAAGTTGAATGACCTTTGTCAGACAAGTAACCTTATCAAAAGAATCCTGTTCCAGAACAACCCCTCTTCCTTTTCGGACGGGGTACGGACTAGTCATATTCTTCCGCGGAAATTCTAACTTATACCCAGGGTTTCCTCTGCCCGAAGCAGACCAGGATGCATGCCCCCTGGGTTCCAGTCCCATCTTTCCGAATCACTCGCACTCATCAGGAAGGAGGACTGGGGGTGGAGACATTTCTTGAGTAAATAGACCATTGAGGGTTGGTATTTGACTATTTGCGATGCGTGATCCCGTAAATGAAAGTTGGTCTACGAGCTTGACCACCCTTCCTTCGTGTGGAAAACACATTACTCTAAAGAGTGAGGAAACTATAGCTCCCATGCAATATATATAGTCCCGTCCAAGGAGTAGGTTATAATCCAAGGGTCCTTGAACGACCATCACGTTCATTTGAACGGTCTTCCCTTTCAATGTAACAGGCACATTGGGGAGGATCCCTAACGGTCGACTGGTTCCTTTATCAAAGCCCGAGAGGTTTCTTATCTCAGGCAAAAGCGTCGGGGAACCCAGTGCTTTCCAAGCAACAAAGGAAGGGATACTCACAGATGCCCCTTCATCAATGATAGTTCCAGCCATCCCCATTCTATAAATTTGGACTATGATTCTGAATGGTATACTGGCTGGTAACCGGGGTCTGCCCAGTTGGTTCCAATCAAAGGACACAACCAGATTGCTTGGTGGTGGGACCGAATACACGGCCGGATACGATCCTGACGATGTTCCTTCCTGCGATAAAGGAATGGGCGCATTGCCCTGATGCTCATCAGAATCTGTGTTGATGAAAAGAATCTGGATGATGTCATCCTTTTTCTCTTCAGTGAGGGTGTCACTTGAAGATGAATCTTCAGTGACGGTGTCATTTGAGGATGAAACCTCTGAAGGAAGAACCGGGTCAACTGCTGTATCGACCTTTAGACTTTCGTCTGGTCTGGATTCAGTAGGTTCATTTTCAATGACTGACGCTTCAGCTGACCATTTGAGCAGGCCAGCTGTATTTTCAACCAACGAAGGACTTGGCACGAGTTTTTTGTATCCAGGAGGAAGTATTACCGGTGAAACCGGGCGATCTTCCAAAACTCTCTTCGCTTCATCTAAGAAGGGACAAAGGTGGATGGCGTGACTGCCTTCGCACAGTCTGCAAGGGGATCTTACTCCCTTTCTTTGTCTTGAACCTTCACTTTCGCTGGTTGACGGTAAGCAATCAACATGGCTATCAAAGGTTGATGCTCCCGAATTGTGCAAACGAGGTGACCAGTCCCTTAGTATCCGGGGAATACAGGGACAATCTCTATGGAAGTGGTCTCCTCTACATATGACACATGGCGATTTAGGCCCGGTCTGTGCTGCGTGTGGGTTTTTGTCAGATGTCTTTTGCTTTCCCCCAGTCGCCTTAGGCTCCTTCTTCTTCTTTTCTTTCTTCTTCTTTTCCTTCTTCTCCGTGGGAGCTTGGCTTTTGCCGGCTCCACCTTTTGAAGATGAAGGATTGGAGGAAGGGTTAGAGGAAGTAGAAGGCTGGTGGGAGGCTCTAGACTCATCTAACTGTTGACTCGACTGCTCAGGAACCATGGTGTTCTAAACTACACTAGTTGAGAATAGCCAAACAGGCAGGCCAATTGTCAGTCCTGGAAGCGACAATGTGGCCATGTGGGGCGCACCAACTTCTCCCCAAGAGGAGAAAGGACTAGGATTTCCATCATGTGGAGTTCCTTGGTTGGGGCGTTCCATGTTCTCAACTTAAAGATCAACGCGGGAATAGGAGGTGATTATGTTCCGTTTAAAATAAATTTTATAACGACGCTTAGACACAACTTGCTTTTTCACTTTTTAAGAGTCGAGAAAAAGCTAAAGATGACTCTAGTCTCCTTCGATGTTTTAACGAGCCCGAAGTGACAAATGCTCGGATGGACTTTTTCAGTTATAGAGTTTGAAAAAGGCCAAAAGAAACTGCTTTGGAGTTCTAGGCAGAGGGTGTGCCAAACCTTTCGCAAAACCACAGAATACATTTTACGGTACGGGTGGTCGATCTTCGTGAATGCTGTGTTCACTGCATTGCGATCAGTAAGGCGGCCGACACGGTTTCCTATTGGATAAAGGCTTTATTCCTATAGGGGTCTCCCAATATATACGCGACAGTACGTGGGAGTACAAGTCCGTATTGATACTTATCGCTTCACCGTGGAGGAATCACCCAACCACTCAACGCTAAGATATCACGTTTAACGACGCCGGAACACGTCTCTAGCTTAGACCTCTAGATGTTTGCATTATGTTTCAATGCGTTGTTATGTAAATTCAATTTATTTTAAGGTTGATCTTGTTTAGCAGTTTGCCTTTATGGATCACCACGAGATGTATAGTAACACTCCTGAATGCAATCTAAGATGATAAGCAAGCTTTTCAATCTTTCAACTTTGAAAACCTTAACTACTGAGGGAGAAGGAAGATAACACCTTTTCACACAGATCATAGAGCACACACTAATGCATTTTCCTAAATCAACATGCAATCGTCATAATGCACATGCACAATGCAAGTATTTCTTTTCTCTTTCTTAATGTTGATGAAATGCAAAAAGAAAGTTGTTGTATAACTTTGAATTCAATTTCAAGCGAAAGCAAACAAGTTTGTCCAAAATCGAAAGACACCTTAAGATTTACTTGTTTCGACACTAGAAATATGTAAATTCAAACCATATAACGAAAGCGACAAGCTCAATCAGCTATGAACAGCAAACAAACTAACTCTTAAGATCAAAACGACACTTAATCACAGGTCTAGATCTAAGAGGCCACGGCAAGACTGGTTCACTTTCATTATGGGAAACTGTAAATGACACAAGAAATACAAAAGAACAAACACAGTTTCTTTATACAACTAAGGCGGAATAATGACAAAGGAAGTTGGTTTCAGATAGGCCCACTGACTGGCAACAAACAGCAAAAAAAATAGTGAAAACAAGGCAAGACACAACAGGAAACCCCAGTAGCTCAAGCCAAGACTGGTCCAGCGCAGGTGGAACACTTCCTGTTTGACCTTCAGCGCAGGTAGCCCCTTCGGGAACTGCGCTGAAATGCAGACAGCCTTTGTACAGCCTGCACTGAAGAACGAGACTTTCGTCCGTCTTGGTTTCCCGGTCACAAATTGCTCAAAAATTCACAGTTTTTGCTCAAATCAGAAGCTATCAGTCAAGGACACACTAAAGGATGTAAAGGAGGATGAAAAGCTATCACTAAGAGCTTATTAGAGTCCTTGTGGATCAGCTCTTCAAATCATAAACTTGCCCAGAAACTGAGCTAGAGTAGCTGCCCTCTACTTTGTATTTGATGGATCCAAATACAGTTTGATTCGGTACTCTCTTTGTTTATGAAATGAATAGCAAGAAACACAACCAACCAACAAGATACGATCCCCAGCGGAGTCGCCAATTTGTTGTTGGGAAAAGTATCTAATGCAGAATGCCCCTATCCCACTCTGAAGGTGATAGTACTTCAGCAACAACTGAATGCAAAGCTATTCAAAGTTTCTTCTTTATGAGATGAGAGAGGGAAGAAAAGGATGATCTACTAACCGTTATCTTGTGCTAATAGTCGATCCAGTCTTCACTCCTTGCTGCTTGCTCCTAGCTCCTTGCTCTTTCACCGGCCCAGCTGCACACAGATCCTGTAAAAGCACAAGAAAAGGAAACTACAAGAAGCATGCATCCATAATCGATTTAAGGATTAGCATAAACCAAATATACAAGCATCAATTCATCATCAAGACACATGCATATAGAAGAACCTCAAATACTTTATTGATAAGAGAAGTAAAGTTCTGAGAGAGTTACAACCATAATAGGCCCAATCCAGCAACACCTCCCAGCTGAAAGAAATCTCCTCTTCACCTCCTTCAAGCAAAACACCCAATAGCTCTATACTCAAACCAACAGCACTTCCTTACTTGCACAAAATTCCAGCCTCCATAGACCTCATGAGAGAGATCTATATATAGGGTTTTGGAGAAAGGATGACTCATCTTGAGACTGGCATAAAGCTGACTAGTGTCCTCTCCCACTTTAGTTAATCTTCAGTTCTTGAGTCCACTTGGAGATTCTTGCTTCCACTTAGAGATCAAGACCCTCTTACTCATCACTAGGCGAATTCCTTGACCCAAGTGTCAGTTTGGAAGCTTCCTGGGCAGTTGACACCTTGCAGAATGACTGTGCCACTTGGCCAATCTCGCCCAGCACAGGTAGCCTTCATTAGATTTGACATTCAGCGCAGATGCTCAGTGGAGCAGCTGACATGATCCAGAAACTGCTTGTTTTTAAGTGTTTTCAGGTGGAGAACTGATTTTCAGTGCTGTGGTTTGCTGACCTTGTTCCTCTAGGGGTAAGAACAACATGTTTAGGGACTTTGGATCCCTCAGATTATTGACATTTCATGCTCCATGCTGTTAGGCACAAAAATGTCTATAACACGTGGTCAAACTGAGTACAATACCGGCATGATGTGCGTGTCTAGCTCATACACTTCCGCACATAGTGTCTTCGCACTCAGCAATTATAGAAAATAACTTTCCCTCGACCTCTACCAGGTCCTCCTCCTCCTCGGCCTCATCTGCATCCGTGATATCCTCCACGCACTCCCCTGATGCCTTGATCCAAAGGCTAAGTTTTTGTTTGCATCTGATACGTAGGTGTTCTTTCCATCATTAATTCATAGCTATGATAGTTACACTCATCATGGCCTACCAATTTACAGAATTTTCATAACAACTATTGCAGCATCTGTACGAATTTTTGTAGTAAGTTGCAATTGTCTGTTACATATTTTCCTGCTACTTGACAAATAGCACACTCGAGCATGGACCCTATACTTGGTCTTGTTGGGGCTTCCGGCCTCATATGCATGGGCCCTCCTCTTGGCATATAATTCATGAAAATAGGGCAATGATCCTTATCATGCCCCTGGTTCTTACATTTGAGGAACCAAACTTCTTCGCGCCCTTCCAACCAAGCCTCTTTTTCCTCCTTCAAGCTCTAAAACTCCAAGCAGAGGTTTTGTAACTTCGAATGAATCTATTGAACTTGGAACATTGCATCCTAGATAGGTATCTCATGTAATCTCATTGCAATCTCCATCGCTTCTACCTATGTTCCTATCTTTTGCTGTGACAGATCAATTCTTAAGTGAGGTAGGAGCGTGGCTATAAACCAGTTGCAGTGCTGACTATCTGTGAGATTCATATTGGCTTCACAAATCATGCACTTTAGTCTTTGATCCATCTCACAAGGTGTTTCATTGATCCTCATTGCGATTTCCTTAAATCCCACTATCAAGTGTGTTTGAGACTTGGGCCTACCGAAGTCCTTGTTCAGAGCAGTCTAAGTGTCTGCTAATGATGCCACTGGGTTGTCAGATCAGTACTTAATGTACCACATCAATGCACGATCTTGTAGAGCAATAGCCAACTGCGCTTTCTTCATATGATCATCTGTAATATTCTGTGATGTACAGACGGCCTTCGCAACGAACCAAAACTGGTTCGGGTCCTCATTTCCCAAGCCCTTGAAAATGGAAAATTTCATTGTATTAGACATATTGAACAGTGGTGGAGGTGGTGGTGGTGTGGGAAAAGGTGTATGTTTTGTAGGTGAAGGTGGAGGTGGCATGGATGGAAGAGGTATTCGCGGAAACCCTTACCTTATTAACTGGACAGTGCTCTGCTGTGAAGCCTGTGTTGCTCCCTCGTTGTCATTCAGAGGAGGCTTGATGAGAGGGCTATATTTTGTTGAAAATAGCAACAAGAAATGATAAAAATAGAATCTAGAATAGTACAATTTTAATTTTTCCTTGAATTAAAATTGTGAATTGAATTCGAATTTAGTCTCACTAGTTGCTTCGAAATAATTAATTAATTCATTATGGATTAATTAGTTGGAGAAATTTAGGTTAGAAGTCTTCCTGCAATCATGCAAGATTTATCCCTTAAATTAAGGAGATTGTCCCTTAATTAAGGATATAATATTGAGTTATATTTGAATTGTAATTAGTTAGCTCAGTTTAAGTCCAGTTAAATTAGTTCCAAACTATTTGAGGAACTAATTGTGAGTTATGAGTCAGTTGATGCATGCATGCACTCAAAAAGTGTACTCCAGATAACTAAATATTCTCTCATCAGAAACTCATGCATGTCTATTCTGAGAAAGAGCTAGTTGAGCTAAATGTCAAGGATAGGTTACTATCAGTTGCATGTGTTTTCCTATAAAGGAAACTCATCCATGCAGTCAAGGGAAGATTCCTTGAGGACTATGCAGTTCTAACAGTGTGTTAGAGCAGTGTGTGAGAGCAGTGTTACACTGGGTGAAGGAGATCATCCTAGAGGTAACTGCGCAAGGAAATAGGAGCTTGGAGGATAGAGTGGAAGACTTATGAGAAGTCTACTTTTCCTGTGAGCATCTCTGAGGATTGTACTGAGAGATGGCTAGCTGTGAGAGCTGAGGCTTTGTGTAATTCTGAGATATTTCCAACTTGTATGATAATACAGATAGTGGGGTTTTTAGCTAAGGCTTTCCCCTGAGTATTTTCTATGTTTCATGTGCATTGATTCTTCTTCTTATGGTTATATGTGTTCAACTCTGATTTAACTCGATCTTTAATCTTCCGCAAGTTTGATAGTAGAAGTAGATTATAGTATTTTTCTTTGGTATATTGCATTATCAAGTTAATCTACAGTCAGATTTTATACATAGATCTCAAAGGTAGATTTGTAGAGAATTTGCAGGAAATTCTACATGGTATCAGAGCCAAGTTTATCATAGTTGTGAACAGTATACGGAGAAGAGAATTCAAAGTTTGAAGTTTAGGGTTGCAGGTGAAAATCGAATTCATATCATACTTCAAGGTTGGCCAATGGCATTCTATGGCTTGAGACTCGAGTATGCCTTGGAAGGCAGCTTAAATTACATAGCATGGAAATATCACATGGAGATTGTATTAGAAGACAACAGCTTCAAGGATTTCATTGATCAAGATATCACAAAGCCAAGTTCAACTAATGCACAAGAGTTGGCTGAGTGGAAGAAGTGTGTGGAAAGGGCGAGATGGATCATCCTTGAGGTAGTTCGAGACCATATTGTCTTGAGTCTCCATCGGAAGGATACTCCATATTCAATGTGGAAGACATTGAAGGACCTCTACCAGAACAGTAGTGACCAAAGGAAATTAGCGCTCAAGGATAAGCTTCGAAGAATCAATATGGAGAATGGTGATACTATTTCCACATATCTGAACAAGCTCACCACCTATGGAGATGAGGCTGGAAGTGTGGGAATAACTACTACCAATGATGATATGGTGAGCCTCGCTCTCCTTCGCCTTCCAAAGAGCTTGAATAGCTACCAGGACTCTGTCAATGGAAGGGAGAATCTACCAGATTGGGAATGACTATGGTCGGATCTCATGCAGGAGGATATCAGGAGGAGCACATGAGATGGTTCTTCATCCAAGGATGATGATGAAGAAAATTTGGCCTTATCAAGTAAGGAAAGGAAAGGGAATGGGTTGGCATCCCATTCTGAATCGAATTCTTCTCACGGAGGGAATAAGGTTGACAATTCTAAAGTGAGATGCTTTAATTTTCACGAGATGGGTCATTATGTGACTAATTGCCCATCGAATAAGTCCAATAAGGGATCCTCGGAAGGATCGGAAGGTGAAGCATTAGCCTCTTAGTTCGAAATGGACTTCACGCTCATCGCATCCATGGTGTCATCGATGATGGGTTGTGGTTGGTTTCTTGAAAGTGGAGCCTTATTCCACATGACCGAAGATAAACGTTAATTCAGTGCCTTGGAGGAGAAAGACCTCAAGACTCGCATAGTGATGGGTGATGACAAAAGGTTTAGTGTTTCAGGAGTGGGCATGGTTGATTTTCAGAGGAAGCATGGAGCTTCTATCACCTTGACAGATGTGAAGTATGTGCCTGGACAGAAGAAGAACTTGGTACCAGTCACGATGTTGGAGGACAAAAGCTACGACGTTGTCTTCAGTAAGGGAAAGGATTTCCTTAGACACATCACCATGAGACAGGTGAAGCAGATCGGTTCACAAGTTAAGAGCCTGTATGCTCTTGAGGTTTAAGATGCATGCAAAACCTTAAGGAGCAAGGCAAATGTTAGAGACTTGGTGGCTGAGAGGGAAAGTACATTACCTCTCAACATGCAGTCCCAAAAGAAGTCTCAGACAATTGTGGAGGAGACACAATTAGAGTTAGCAGAGGGATCACATGTAGCCATACCTCTAGGTGTGAGGTGGGGTGATGTGAAGTGATAGTCCCAAGAAGGTTAAAATAGGGGCAGGATCCTTGAGGTACCCATTATCTTTGATTAGACCTTGCTACGGGAGCCCCGACGAGGAGTAGCAAGACTAGATGAGTGGGTAGAGATAGATGTGGATGGAGTGGCAGAGAGAGCTACAGTGCAGGAGTCCTGAGACTACATGAGGCTGCAGCAGTGTGAGAGGCAAAAGAGTGTTGCACCAGTGTAGGAGGGCACAGAGAGGTGTGCAACGGTGTGGGGTGCAGGGAGTTGTTTCAACAACACAGAGGTCAAAGAGGGAGCACTTGTCAGCAGTAGAGGGAGCTTCAGCATCAGAGGGTGTTTCTAGCCCAACAGGGAGTTCAATTGGGAGATCAGTTACTTACTTCTTAATAACTGAGTTGTAGTGCAGCAGTGGGTAGCACGATGCAACATGATGAGAGGAGGTGCAGTGCAGATACAGTGCTGGGAGAAAGGACTAGCAACAACACAGATGCAGCAGGAGGAATTAGTGGGATTGATGTAGTCAAATATCAAAGTGACAGAGGCAATAGTAGTCATATACTTTGATGACAGATGCATCATACTGATTCAGGTTGGATGTTTTTTTTTTCTGGAGTTGTGTTAGCAAATTATATACTACAGAGTAATGGAACACATAAAATATTGCATAAATATAAACACAAAAAGCACATAAAACAAGAGAGACACAGATATACATGGTTCACCCAATTTGGGCTACGCCCACAGAGAAACAGCCAGTCCTTCTTTTATTATATTATCCAGCAAACTGAAGAGATACAACCTACAGCAGATCTGCTGTAACACCCTCTTCGCTCTAAATCTCCTCTGCCTTCCTTACTCAGAATACATATCTACATAGACGCAATACAATTCCCTCATATATAGTGATGGGTTGAATTCTAGGGAAAAAACCCTAAATTAAACATAACTTCTACCGTCAGATCATCTGCCTAATGAACGGCCCAGATTGACTAGAAATTACTAGACTTTTACAAGGCAATTTTACATCTATTTTTAGCTTCCGGGGCGCTACCCCCGAACCCCCGCCGGGGGACCACTAGCCCCCGGACCCCCGCAAGGGGGACAAGTCCCCCCCACACCCCCCTCCCTCCCACCGTGTGGAGGGGTGTACAGTCTTCCTGGTGTATACATCCGGCTGAAACCTTTCAATACAAAATATAATCAGGCTCCACACCCAACAATCTCCCACTTGGAGACTAATTATAACAACTCCACTGCTGCTTCATTTGCTAGAAAATAACTCCACTTTGGACCTGGTTGTTTCTCATCTTCTTCATCATACTTGAAGACCAATTGAAACTCAGAAAATTCCCAGTTTCTCTGGTTACAAATTTTGTTAACATATCTGTAGGATTCTGGCTAGTGTGTATCTTTTCCAGCTTCAACTGTCCATCTTCCAATGTCGACCATATGAAATGGTACTTGAGATATATATGCTTAGTCTTGGAATGAAATGCAGAGTTCTTTGCAAGATGTATGGCACTCTGGCTGTCATTGTATAACCTACCCAACTCTTGCTTCTTACCCAATTCATCCAGAAACCTTTGTAACCAAATCATTTCTTTAATAGCCTCTGTAGCAACAACATACACAGCTTCTGTTGTTGAAAGAGAAACAACACTTTGGATTTTTTAAACCCAACTAATAGTTGTTCCACCTACAGTAAACACATACCCTGTTGTGCTCCTCCTGTTATCTCTATCACCTGCCATATCTGCATCAACATATCCCTGTAGAGCAATGTTTGAACCACCAAAGCATAATGCTTGATTTGTGGTACCTCTCAAATACCTAAGAATCCACTTCACCGCCATCCAATGTTCTTTTTCTGGATTTTTCATGTGCCTGCTTACAACTCTCACTGCATGTGCAATATCAGGCCTTGTGCAGACCATTGCATACATTAAGCTTCCAACTGCTGATGCATATGGAACTTTAGACATATGAGCCATTTCTTCCAGATTCTTGGGACACGCCTCCTTACTTAATTTGAAATGGCTAGCCAAAGGTATACTAACTGGTTTTGCATTTTGCATTTTAAACCTTTTCAACACCTTTTCTATGTACTCACTTTGAGACAATGTTAATTTGCAATTCTTCCTGTCTCTAGTTATTCTCATACCAAGGATTTGTTTTGTAGCACCCAAATCCTTCATTGCAAATGAGTTTGCCAATTTTCCTTCGAGCACATTTATTTCTTTCATGTTATAACTGACAACAAGCATGTCATCTACATACAATAACAATATAATATAGCTACCATCAGTTTGCGTTTGGAGATAAACACACAATGATCAGAGTGACACCTAGTATAACCTTGTTCAGACATAAACCTGGCAAATTTTAGATACCACTGCCTTGGAGCTTGTTTTAAGCCATACAAGCTCTTCTTCAACCTGCACACTAGTTTCTCCTTCCCTTTTATCTCATATCCTTGTGGCTACTGCATATATATCTCTTCCTCCAAATCCCCATGGAGAAAGGTTGTCTTTACATCTAACTGCTCAAGATGCAAATCTTCAGCTACTACTAGACTTAGAATAGTTCTGATTGAAGTCATTTTCATAACAGGAGAAAATATCTCATCAAAGTCTATACCCTTTTTTTGTGCAAACCCTTTCACCACAAGTCTAGATTTATACCTTTTTCTACCTCCATCTTCTTCCTTCAACTTGTAAACCCATTTATTCTGCAATGATGTTTTACCTGCAGGCAACCTGACTAAGTCCCAAGTCTAGTTATGTGCTAAGGAGTCCATCTCTTCTTTCATGGCTTGCTCCCACTTCTTCTTGGTTTCTACCTGCACTGCATCTTCATAACATTTTGGTTCACCAGAATCAGTCAACAATACATAATATAATGATGGAGATTTTCGTTCAGGGGGTCCACTTATCCTGGTAGATCTTCTAACACCACTTTCAGGTGTTTGAGGTGTTTGTTGCTATTGTGGTTATTGTTCTAGCTATTGATCATTATGATTTTCAGGCACCATCACTTTTCCTTTGATATCGTCAAGCACTGTGTATTCTCTGTTTTCTTTTTCCTGTTTCTTTTCCTGCAACTGATTCTTATACAAGACCTTTTCATTGAATATTACATCTCTGCTCCTAATGATTTTGTGATTTTCATAATCATATAAGTAATAACCAAAATCATTAACACCATATCCAATAAAGGTACATTTCTTTGATTTTTCCTCAAGCTTTGTTCTATTTTCTTTATTAATATGGAAAAAGGCTTCACAACCAAAAGTCTTTAAAAATGAGTAGTTTACCTTTTTACCTGTCCATGCCTCCTTTGGAATACCACCATCCTGGGAACTTGAAGGCCCTCTGTTTATTAGATAAACAACAGTATCTACAACATCTGCCCAAAATTGTAAAGGCAATCCTGCATGCAATATCATGCACCTTGCATGCTCCATGATTGTCCTGTTCATCCTTTCTGACACACCATTTTCTTGTGGTGTTCCTGGAACTATCTTCTCTCTGCGAATTCCATTCTCTGAACAGTACCTATCAAACTCTTTTCTGCAATATTCACCTCCATTATCTTATCTGAGACACTTCAACCTTTTCCCTATCTCATTTTCAACCAAAGCTTTCCATTTCTTGAAAGTATCAAATACATCAGATTTATTTCGAATGCAATAAATCCAGTCTAGTTGCATCATCAATAAGAGTAACATAACAATGAGAGCCACCAAGAGATGATACCTGAGTAGTCCCCATACATCAGTATGCACAAGCTCTAATTTTTTGTTTTTCTTTTCTTTCCCAACTCTAAGGAATCTGACTCTCTTCTGTTTTCCATAAACATAATTCTCACAAAAGTCCAAATCAACATTCTTCAAACCTGGCAACAAATTTCTTGAGTGAAGAATTTGCATCCCCTTATCACTCATGTGCCCGATCCTATGATGCCACAATGTCGTATCCTCTCCTGTAGAGGTTAAAGCATTAACAGAATTAGAAATACCATTGCATAAGTACAATGTACCAACCTTTTCTCCTTTCACTATTACCAGGTATCCTTTTATTGACCTTCCAAGTTTTATCTGTGAAAGTAGTTATGCAACCTTCACCTCCCAACTGCCTTGTTGAAATTATATTTTTCTTTAGATTTGGAACATGCCTTACCTCGTTTAATAGCCACTGGTTTCCATTTTGTTGTTTTATGAAAACTATACCCATTCCAATGATTTTACAAGGTTTATCATCACCCAATCAAACCTGTCCAAAATCTCCTTGAACATAATCATGAAAATGTTTCTTGTCAGGTGTGGCATGGAATGAGGCCCCTGAATCTACCACCCAAGCATCAATAATATTTTCTAATGAAAGAATCAAAGAATCTTGCAACACATCACCTGTTACATTCACTTCATGATTAGTTTCTTGCTACGCGTCTCCTTCTTTTCCCTTCCGAGACTTACAGCCTTTCTTCATATGTCCTTTCTTCCCACATTTCCAGCACACTATCACCGATCTAGACTTTGATTTTCCTTTTCTTGACTTACTACGATATCCTAGGCTCTTTCCTCTTTCCATTTTTTCCCCTAGTCTCTGCAATCAAAGCATTACCTGATGTCTCACCAGAGCTTTTCCGTCGCATTTCCTCGCTAAGGATTGCACCGACAACATCATCAAACTTTAAAGTACTAGATCTAGAGACAAAGTTACTAATGGCCATCACTAATCCATTCCAACTTTCTGGCAATGAGCACAGAAATAACAGATCCCTAACTTCATCATCAAAATTTACCCCTACAGAACTTAACTGACTTGTAACTGTATTAAAATCATTTAAATGGTCTGCAACAGATCTACCTTCTAACATCTTCATATTAAATAAACGCTTCATAAGAAATACCTTATTTGAGGCCGAGGGTTTTTCATATAGTTTGGCCAATGCTGACATTAAACCCTGTGTTGTCATTTCCTTTGAGATATTAAACGCTACCGACGCCGCTAGGCACAGCTGTATTGTTCCAAGTGCCTTTTTGTCGAGAATATCCCATTCTATGTCTATCATACTCATCGGCTTCTTTATCTTTCTGCTCAATGGTAGGTACAGATCTCTCTGATACAAATAATCTTCCATCTGCATCTTCCACAGCTGGTAGTTTTGGCCGTTGAATTTTTCAACCCTAAACCTACCATCTTCTGCCATTTCTCCCACTTGAACTAGGAACCCTTCTCTCCTGTGAGTTAATCAGCCAAATAGACCTTAGGCTTTGATACCAGTTGTTAGAAAATTATATATTGCAGAGCAATGGAACACATAAAATATTGCAGAAATATAAACACAGAAAGCGCATAAAAACATAAAAGACGCAAATATACGTGGTTCACCCAGTTTGGACTACATCCACAGAGAAATAGAGAGTCCTTCTTTTATTATATTATCCAGCAAACTGAAGAGATACAACCTATAGCAGATCCGCTGTAACACCCTCTTTGCTCTCAATCTCCTCTCTCTTCCTTACTCAGAATACAGATCTACATAGACGCAATACAATTCCCTTATATATAGTGAGGGGTTGCCTTCTAGGGGAAAAACCCTAAATTAAACATAACTTCTACTGTCAAATCATCTGACTAATGAACGGCCTAGATTGACTATAAATTACTAGACTTTTACAAGGCAATTTTACATCTATTTTTAGCTTCAAGGGCGCTGCCCCCGAAACCCCATCGGGGAACTGCTGGCCCCCGAACCCCTGCGGGGGAGACAAGTCCCCCACGCACCCCCCCCCCGTGTGGAGGGTTGTACAGTCTTCCTGGGGTATACATCCGGCTGAAACCTTTGAATACAAAAGATAATCAAGCTCCACACCCAAGAAGTTGTTGGAGCTACAACATTAGAGAGAATTTTTGCATGTAGAACATTCCAAAGGTTCAGGATCGAGATCGAGTTGAATTCCTTTCTTGTTGAGAGGAAGTGTTGAAAATAGCAACAAGAAATGATAAAAATAGAATCTAGAATATTCCAACTTTAATTTGTCCTTGAATTAAAATTGTGAATTAAATTCAAATTTAGTCTCACCAGCAACTTGGAAATAATTAATTAATTCATTATGGATTAATTAGTTGGATAAATTCAAGTTAGAAGTCTTTCTGCAGTCATGCAAGAGTTATCCCTTAAATTAAGGATATTATCCCTTATTTAAGGAGATAAGATTGAGTTATATTTGAGTTGTAAATAGTTATCTTAGTTTACTGAGTTAAGTCGAGTTAAATTAGTTCCAAACTATTTGAGGAACTAATTGTGAGTTATCAGTCAGTTGATGCATGCATGCACTCAACAAGTGTACTCCAAATCACTTAAGATTCTCTCATCAAAAACTCATGCATGTCTATTCTGAGAAAGATCAGCTAAATGTCAAGGAAATGTTACTATCAGTTGCATGTTTTTTCCTATAAAGGAAACTCATCCATGCAGTCAAGGGAAGATTCCTTGAGGATTATGTAGTTTTGACAGTGTGTTAGAGTAGTGTCTGAGAGCAGTGCTACATTGGGTGGAGATCATCCCAGAGGTAACTGTACAAGGAAATAGGAGCTTGGAGGATAGAGTGGAAGACTTATGAGAAGTCTATTTTTCCTGTGAGCATCTGTGAGGATTGTACTGAGAGCTGGCCAGCTGTGAGAGCTAAGGATTTGTGCAATTCTGAGATATTTCCAACTTGTATGATAATACAGATAGCATGGTTTTTAGCTGAGGCTTTCCCCTAAGTATTTTCTATGTTTCATGTGCATTGATTCTTCTTCTTATGGTTATATGTGTTCGGCTCTGATTCAACTCGATATTTAAGCTTTCGCAAGTTTTATAGTAGAAGTAGATTATAGTATTTTGCTTTGGTATATTTCATTAACGATTTAATCTACATTCAAATTTTCTACATAGATCTCATCGGTAGATTTTTAGAGAATTTGCAGGAAATTCTACATATTTAGTTCCTGTTCTCCCTCTATCCCTGAAGAACGTTCCACTTTGCATAGCTCCAAACATCAAGGTAATGACATAACCCACTTTTCACACAAGGGCATCTTAATCCAAGTATTCAAAGATCTCAAATACTTACCTCGCGGTCCCTTGAAAAAGTGTCGCTCTACTTCAATGTAGTTGACTAAGGTATCGACTGCAAATTCTTTCATGAATCCTCCTATGACTCGATCAAGCCAATGATCGACAGTGCGCACGATCTAATCTTCATAAGCTTCCAATCTCTGTACTAGCTCCAGGGTCCATAGTATTGGACCGTCAAGCCTCCACCTTCCTTGGTTGTCTACCCATTTAGTGATCCACTCATATAGTTTGATCGGGAAGGTGAAAAAGAAGATGTTGTGTATCTCTATGTATAGGTATCTGTCCAACCACTTTTCTTTCGTCAGAAGCAGATTTATTTGTTCTTGCACCGCGAATTCATGGATCTTTCTATCCAACCACTTCACAATTTATTTCTTTGTCTGATTCCAATGATATGACATCACACATCCCTTTATGCAGATCCTAGTCCTGACAACAAAACCATTTGTTAGCTTAGTGGGTTCTGACCTAGGTTCAGAATTAGTTTTTCCAAACAAATCCCTACACTACTAGCCCTTTCGGCATCAATCCGCGGAGCGCACACTGAAGTCCCACCCGAAGCAGTATGGTGGGATGTTGGAACCAAGTTTTTGCACCCAGAGATCAGTGTAATGTTGTTTTATGTCCTGAATCTTCCTTTGTGTAGATCAATAAACCTTTAAGGCTTATCAATATAACTCCCTTTAATCAGCCTCTAGACCTCTGCGAAGATCTACGACTATCTTTTGTCAACCCTAAATAGGTGAATCAACTACTTACACATATGAAAGATGATTTATAAACTAGTAATTACTTAGATCAGCTTAAGTGTTCAATAACTTCAACATACAACAAGATAATCTTTGCTAAAACAGTTAGCATCAATTGTGTTTGTATAATGCTACAAATCATGTAAAGTCGCGAACCAATATAGTATTATTTCATAAACCCATCATTTATCATAATATAAACGCATTCATGTAAACAGATTAAGAAGACAAAACACAGGAATTTCTAGAATAATCTCTTTACTAATACTTCAGTTCTACTTATAGACTCAAGAGTTTCCTGTGCACTCAGTTGTAGGGGTAGCACATTCAGCTGTGGACTCTACTCTAGGCCTCTGCGCACATAGCTGTGAAGCCTTTCTTATACTCTAAGACTTCTACGCTCTTCCTATTACTGACCCATTACATTCATCTTCCTCTCCTTTGGAATTGAGGGAATTCCTCATCCTCTCACGAGCCACTCCCCTTTTAAGGAAAGAAATAGCGGGTTATGTCTTTATTTCTCCCTTGGATTGTGGAATTTTTGTGCGACTTGGCCATTTCTTAGTACATTAATTGTTGCAACGATGTTGTGGTATGCATTTTATGGACATCCCTATCTTTAGTGGACTTGTACCATCGATGTATTTTTGGCCCGTGAATTTATCCAGCATTGAGAGTTAGCCCGCGACAACTCCTCTTTGGAGTTCAATTGTTGATCCCCCTTAACTTTCTCATTGTAAAGGTTGGGTGTTTTGTACACGGAGGGGTGCAATAGCGGGGTGGGTTTGCTATTAGTGTATTTTTTATTTGAAGCCTTGTGCCAAGTTGGAGGGTTGTTTACCTCTTAGTAACATGCTCCAAACACTGGTCTCATCACAACCCTTTTATTTGCTAGTGGTCAAGTTTAGGTTGTGATTTATTTTCTTGGTTGTTTGATTGTTGTTTGTTATGTTGTAAGCTAGAAAGGTTGTTGTGCCATAATGTATGTGGAAGTGTGTGAAGAGGTTGGATTCTTTGAGTGGGTGCCTTGTTATATTTATTTTTGGTTAGAAAAAATCTCCTCGAATTTTTGTGGGTTGGTGTTCAGGAAGGTTGAAAATCACTGTGAGTTCCCGGGGTGGCCACCTTAGACCTTCTCGATCGTCGTCCCCTATAGTTCCCCTCTTTCTATGAACGGGTTTGCAAATATTGTTCTTTGTTTGATCCTCCCCTTCTAAGCTGGTATCCATGTTTGATTTCTCTTTATTTCATGTTGTTTTCTTCCCTTCTTCATTTTTTCCCCTAGATTTATGGAGGGAAGGGGGAATTGTTGTGAAATGGTGTTCAGGAAGGATGAAAAGCAGCTCGAGCTCCCTGAGTGGCTTCCCCATTCCTTCAAGATAATTGTTCCCTAAAGTTTCCCCATTTTTGTGAAGGCATGGGGATTCAAAAGATTGTACTTTTTTTGAGCCTCCCCTTGTGAGCTTGTAGCCACATTTGATTTATTTCACCTTGTTTTCTTCTTCCTTTCGGTCCCTAGATTATGGAGAAAAGGGGGAATTTTTGTGGATTGGTGTTTGGGAAGGATGAAAAGGAGTGCAAAATCCTAGGGTGGCCTCCCTATTCCTTCTTGTTCATCGTTCCCTTCAATTCCCCCCTTTGTGCAAAGTCATGAGGATTGGAAATCTTGTACCTTGTTTCAGCCTCCCCTCATGAGCTAGTAGCCATGTTTGATTTCCCTTTATTTCACCTTTTTTTTCTTCCCTTCTTCCTTTAGGTCCCTATATTTATGGAGAAAAGGGAGAATTTTTGTGGACTAATGTTCAGTAAGGACGAAATGTAGTGCGAGCTCTCGGGATGTTCAGCCTAGTCCTTCTCGATCGTTGTTCCCTGTAATTCCCTTCTTTTTGCAAGGGCATGAAGCTTGGGGACTCTTCTTCTTTGCTAACAGCCATTTGTTTCTCTTTATTTTACCTTTCTTTATTCCCTTCCTCCTTCTGGCCCCTAGCTTTACGAAGAAAAGGATGAATTGTTGAAGGATTGGCATTCACAAAGGATGAAAAGTAGTGTGAGCTCCCGAGTTGGCCACCCTAGTGCTTCTCGATCATCATTCCTTGCAATTCCCCCCTTTTTACAAGGCGTGTGGCTCATAAAGATTGTTCTTTGTTTGAGCCTCCTCCTGTGAGGGGGTAGACACCTTTTTTTCTCTTTCTTTTATGTGTTTTTCTTCCTTTCCTCCTTTTGGCCCTTAGCCTTATGAATAAAAGGGGGAGTTGTTGTGGTTTGGTGTTCGGGAAGGATGAAAAGCAGTGTGAATTTTGGGGTGGCCACCCTAGTCCTTCTCAGTCACCATTCTGTGTAGGTCCCCCCTCTCTTTGTAAAGGCATGGGGTTTGGGAGCTTGTTTGTCTCCATTTTAGCCTCCCTTTACTGAGTGGGTTATGGACTGCAATTGTCTTGAGGGGGAGGGGTGTTGTTTGATTTTTTCTTGTTGTGATTCATTATGCGTTGAGCGAGATTTTAACATTTTATTGTGGGGGGTTCCCTATTCAGTGTTATGGGGATTTATTGGTAATAGGTTGAAATGACTCTTGGAAACATATATCTCGACTATTGTTATGATGCAGAATGTATAGAAATCTAATACTTAGTGTGAATTGCAGAATCCCATGAATCATCGAGTTTTTAAATGCAATTTGCACCTGAGGCCTCAGTCAAGGGCATGTCTGTCTGGCTATCACATCTCATTTAAACACACTCTCTGAAAATATGTTAGGGAGTATCGGATCTAGTCATCCATGCCCAATGTGGTGTGTTTGAATGAAATACATAAACTAATGTTTCATGGTGTGCATCAATAAGCAGTTATCTTGTCCCCTTGGTTGGGCAGTCAATGTTAGCTTATGTGGATTTTGTATGGCATCGCTCAAACTCTCTCTGATCTCTCTTTTCCTCTGGTTGGGTAAGGCTGATTTTGCTCCAACTTGTGAACTCAGCTCAAGCGAGAACACCCGTTGAGTTTAAGCATATAATCAATTAGAGGAAAAGAAATTTATAAGGATTCCCCTAGTTGTAGCGAGCGAACCCGAAAGAGCTTAGCATGAAAACCTAGTGGCAGTGTCACCTGAATTATAGTCTGTGGAAGAGTCCTCAGTGACAGACCTTAGCTAAGTCCCTTGGAAGGGGGCATCTAAGAGGGAGACAACTCCATCAGGATAGGACCCTGCCACATCACGAGGCGTTGTTGAAGAGTCGGGTTGTTTGGGAATGTAGCCCTAATTGGGTCGTAAATTTTGTATAAGGCTAAATATGGGCAAGAGACCTATAGTGAAAAAGTACCACAAGGGAAAGATGAAAATTACTTTTAAAGGAGAGTTAAAAAGTGCTTGAAATTTTTGGGAGGGAAATGGATGTAGGTTTTCGATGCATGTCAGTCGGATGTGGAATGACTCAGGCTGGTCCATTGCTCGACTTAAGGTGAAAAACAACACGAGCTACAGAATCATCACAAGCACGGTTGGAGTACTACCTGTAGGTTTTTTTTTTTGCGGTGGTTGAGGAATGAAGTGTGAATCCTTGTGGTGGGTCATGAGCACCTGACACTTGTGGTATTGGTTGGAGAGCTTTCCATTCGAACCGTCTTGAAACACAAACCAAGGAATCTTACATGTGTGTGAGTTGATGGGTTTGAAAACTTGTGAGGCACAAAGAAGATGATGGGTGAGATCCCCTCTCTAGGTGGTGCATTGTCGACTGACCTTGGGCTTATGCAAAGGGTTCGAGTGCGAGCACACCTGTTGGGACCCAAAAGATGGTGAACTATTCCTGAGTAGGGTGAAGCTAGAGGAAACTCTGGTGGAGGCTCGTAGCGATACTAATGTGTAAGTCATTTTTCTGACTTGGGTATAGGGGTGAAAGATTAATCAAACCATATAGTACCCTTTTTCCTCTGAAGTTTCCCTCAGGATTATTGGAGCTCACACGCGACTTTTATTGTGTAAAGCAAATAATGAGAAGCATCAAGGGAATAACACCCTCTACCTACTCTCAAAATTTAAATAGGTAAGAGGGTGTTACTTCTCCATTGAGTTGTGCCATGGAAATGAGAGCTCCAGGTGGGCCATTTTTATTAAGAAGAACTGGCGATGCGGGGTGAACCAAAAGTCAAGTTACGGTGCCAAATTTTGTGCTAACCTAGATCCAACAAAGGGTGTTCTTTTATTAAGATAGTAGGATGGTGGTCATGGAAGTCGAAATCTGCTAAGGAGAGTGTAATAATTCACCTACCAAATCAACTAGCCCCAAAAATGGATGGCACTAAAGTGCGCAAGCTATCCTCAACCATCTGAGTAATTACCTAGCTTGGATGAGTAGGAGGATGTTGGGATCATTGAGAAACCTCAGGTGTGACCTTGGGTGGATTGGCCCTATTGAAATATGGAAACAAGAATATTCCAATTTAATTTGTCCTTGAATTAAATTGTGAATTAAAATTGAATTTAGTCTTAATAGCTACTTGGAAATAATTAATTAATTTATTTTAAATTAATTGGTTGGAGAAATTCAGGTTAGAAGTCTTTTTGAAGTCATGAAAGAGTTATCCCTTAAATTAAGGAGATAAGATTGAGCTATATTTGAGTTGTAATTAGTTAACTCAGTTTACTGAGTTAAGTCCAGTTAAATTAGTTCCAAACTGTTTGAGGAACTAATTGTGAGTTAACAGTCAGTTGATGCATTAATGCACTCAACTAGTGCTAATCCAGTTAACTGAATATTCCCTCATCGAAGCTCATGCATGTCTATTCTGAGAAAGACCCAGTTGAGATAAATTTTCAAGGACAGTGTACTATCAATTTCATGTTTTTTCTCATGGAGAAAACTCATGCATGTAGTCAAGGATTCATCCTTGAGGATTGCATAGTTTTGAAGGCTAGTTTTCCACTTGGTAATAAGCTAATCATCCGCAAGGAACAACACAAGGAAATAGGAGCTTGGAGGGTAGAGAGGAAGGTTGGAGAGAAGCCAAGATTTCCTTGAGCATATGTGAGGATTGTACTAAGAGCTGGCTAGTTGTGAAAGCTAAGGCTTTGTATAATTCCTATGTATGTCCACCATGTATAATAATACAATAGTGTGGGGTTTTTATCTGAGACTTTCGCCAAAGTATTTTCATGTGTATTGTGCCATTGATTCTTCTTCTTCTGGTTATATTATTCAGCTCCATATTTAATCTTCTGCAAATTGATAGTAGAAGTAGGTTATAGTATTATGCTTTGATTTATATCACATTATCAGGTTAACCTATCATAGATTTTCTACATGGTATCAGAGCTATGAACAATGTACTAAGAAGAGAATTTTGAAGTTTGAAGTTTGAAGATGCAAGTGAAAATCCAATTCATATCATACTTCAAGGTTGGCTAATGGCATTCTATGGCTTGAGACTCGAGTATGCCTTGGAATGTAGCTCGAATTACATAGCATGGAAAGATAGAATGGAGGTTGTATTAGAAGACAATGACTTGAAGGAATTCATTGATCAAGAAATCCCAAAGCTGTAGGAATTTACAGGGTAAGTTCCACAGAAAGAATACCAAAAGGACACCGCTCACAACCAGATCTCAAATCAATACACCAGTATTTTTGACGTGGTTAAAACCCTCAGAGTGCAAGGAGGGAAACAGTCCACGGCCTGTCCCAACGTGGGTACTACAGGAAATTTATTAATCAAAGAATGAAAATTTACATAAGCTTCTCTCATGCACGGATTACCCGAACAATGACCCTCCATGCGCTTTAAATAGAACTCATGGACCAATCGGGTGTCAAGCCACGGATCAAGTGTCGGTAATACCGAGGTGAGAGTGAACCGTCGGATCACTACATATCGTGACCGTCGGATTGTAAGTTACAAAATGTACAACGGTAAAGAAACACACTTTACCTAACTCTAACCTAACTCTATACTAGACCAAGTTGAACTTAACTATATCCTATGTGTCGGAATATCCTAACATCCCCCCTTAAGAACAACTTGGGATAGGATTGAAGGATTTACAAATATGACACAATAGGAGAAGGAAGGAGGCACTAGAGCCTATCCCCCCTTAGTGACAACTTCCTGAACTCCAAGCATATATCGAAGTTTAGCGAACTTCGCCTCTGTGAGAGCCTTTGTGAAGATGTCTGCAACCTGATCATCTGTTGGACAATATTGCACTTCAAGAACATGGTCATGAATGAGCTTTCTGATGAAGTGCATGTGTAGTTCAATGTGTTTGCTGCGCTGATGCTAGACTGGATCTTTGCATAGCTGAATGGCACTTTGATTATCACACCAAAGTGTGGTTGGATGCTGCTGCTCAAAGCCAAACTCTGATAGGATCTGACGAAGCCACAAGGCTTCCTTACTAGCTTCCACGGCACCACGATACTCTGCTTCTGCTGAAGAAAGAGAAATTGTAGCCTGTTTCTTACAAGCCCATGTAATAGGTCCTGAACCAAGAGTGAAGACATAACCGGCAGTAGACTTCCGATCATCAGGGTCACCAGCCCAATCAGAATCAGTGAAACCAACTAACAGAGGAGCTGCTTTGGCACTGTAATGAATCCCAAACTGTACTGTACCTCGAACATAACGAAGTATTCTTTTAGCTGCTTTCCAATGACTTTCACGGGGGTTTTGCATAAAACGAGCAACAAGGCCAACAGCAAAGGAAAGATCAGGACGAGTATGGGTTAAATACAAGAGTTTTCCGACAAGTTGACGGTATAAGGTAGCATCAACTTCAGGAGAAGTACAAGAGACTGAAAGTTTGACTCCAGACTGAAAGGGAGAAGGGGCTGGCTTACAGTCTTCCATGTGAAAATGACGAAGAATATCACAAGCATACTTGGACTGGGAAAGGAAAATACCCTCTTGGGATTGCAAGACTTGAAGACCGAGAAAATAGTGTAAGTGGCCTAAGTCTGTCATTTCAAATTTCTTTTTAAGGCTTGACTTCACATGGTTTATAAGGTTGGGATCACTACCAGTAAGAATAAGATCATCAACATAAAGAACAAGGACGATAAGAGAGTTGCCCACTTTCTTGGTGTAGACAGTATTGTCAGAATGACACTTAGAAAAGCCAGATTCTAAAAGAAAGCTATCCATTTTGGCATACCAAGCCCGAGGAGCTTGCTTGAGGCCATAAAGGGATTTCTTAAGTCGACAAACAAGGCTGGAGTCTGTTTGTATGAAGCCAATGGGTTGTTCCATATAGATTTCTTCCTGCAAGTCCCCATGCAAGAAGGCAGATTTAACATCCATCTGATGGACTTCCCATTTTAAAGAGGCAGCAAGGGAAAGAACAAGGCGGATAGAGTTCATTTTGGCAACAGGGGAGAAGGTTTCAGTGTAGTCAATGCCTTCAACCTGTGAAAAGCCCTTAGCAACGAGACGAGCTTTATGTTTATCAACTTTCCCATCTGGTCCATACTTGGTTCTGTAAACCCATTTACATCTAACAAGTTTGCGTCCCTTTGGTAGAGGAACAAGATCCCATGTATCATTTGTCATCAATGAATGATATTCTTCATTCATAGCTGCTTCCCAATGTGGATGGCCTGAAGCTTCTGCAAAAGTGTCAGGATCATGATTTACTGGAGCTTGAGCCAGTAAAGAAGAGGCTCTTTCAAACTGAGAACGTGTACGTCGCTGATCTGTAGGATCACCGGCAAGATCACCTGCTGCATCCCGAGTAGCACGGACCCATCTTGGAAGTTGAGGATCCTGAGAAGGTGGGGGAGGATTATCATCCTCGCTTTCATCATCTGAAGAAGAAATGTTTTCAAAAGTAGAAGAGATAGGAAGAGGTGGCACATCCGCCGGACTAGGCTCGCAGGCCGATTTATTTTCATCAAATTTTACATCTCTTCTAATGATAACATTTTTGGACTTAAATGGAATAAGTCTATAACCTTTTACATCTTCAGAATATCCAACAAAAGTACATTTCTCACTCTTAAGTTCTAAAGCTTTATGCTTTTCATCTGGAATATGGGCCCATGCTTCACTTCCAAACACACGAAAGTGACTTACATCTGGTTTAATGGAACTCCAAGCTTCTTCTGGAGTGATATTCTCTAGAACCTTAGTAGGAGTGCGATTGATTATATAATTTGCACAATTAATTGCTTCGGCCCAAAAACTAAGACTGAGTCCTTTAGATTGCAGCATACAATTAGCCATTTCCTTTAAGGTGCGATTTTTCCTTTCAGCTACACCATTTTGTTGTGGAGTGTATGGAACAGTATGTTGCATTTGAATTCCATTTTCGGTGCAAAAGTTGATGAATGTGTTTTTAACATATTCTCCACCATTATCAGTTCTTAGCTTAAGAATTTGATGTCCAGATTGTTTTTCAACAAAGGCTTTGAAGGCCAAAAAAGTGTTAAATACTTCACTCTTGAGTTTTAAGAAGTATACCCAAGTGCGTCTGGAGAAATCATCAATGAAAGTTACGAAGTACTTGCAGCCAGAGAATGAAGCAACAGGAAGAGGACCACATAAATCACTGTGCACAAGCTGTAAAGGGGCTGAGGCGTGCCAAGAGGCACGTTTGTCAAAACTGTCCCGATGATGTTTTCCGAGTACACATCCGGAACAAACACCATCTCTGCAAGATATCATAGGAAGACCTGTCACCATATTTTCTTTACATAGATGCTGAAGGGAGCGATAGTTTAAGTGACCAAATCGCTCATGCCAAAGTTTGCTCACTTCATCATTATGAGCAACAAATACTGAGGGAAGATTGGATGACCCAAAGTTGTGAAACTTATACAACCTTTTGGAATCATCAGCAAGACCAGTAGCTAGAATCTGTTTAGGATCTTTTAGATCCTTGATTACAACATCATGAGGTGAAAATTCAACAATTTTACCTTCACCTGAATGAGTTATCTGATAGACAGATAGAAGGTTGCAGGATAAGGTTGGAACACATAATACATCATTAAACTGACCATTGTCTAGATGAACAGTTCCAGTCCCTACAACATTAAGAGATCTATCATCACCAATATATATATTTTTGGTGTTACAATCATTTAAAGAAGAAAACATGGCTTGATTTTTGGCCATGTGACAAGAGGCTCCAGAATCAATGAGCCACTCATGAGAATGAGAAGAAGAAGAAGATACATTTAATGCATAACCAGACTGAGATGATTGATAATGACATGCAGAAAGTGCCATTCCGGAAGTTGAAGTTGAAGTAGGCTCCACATGGATGTTATGTTTCTTCATTGCGGCTTCCAAGGCTTCCATCTTCTTAAAGCATTTAGATTCTAAGTGGCCATCTCGATTACAAAAGTTACAATGTCTATCAGACTTCTTCCATTTGTTTTTATTGGTCTTATCATTTTGCTGAAATGATCTTTCATTTTGAGGCTGAGATGGTTTAGGACCATTCTTTTGAGGATATGACTTCTTAGGATTCTTTGAATTTGGTTGCTGCTGGGCGGCTAACGCTTTCGTGGAAGAGTTTCCAAGATTAAGAAGACCAAGGTGTAAGAGTTTTTCTTGTTCTCTTATTAAGGAATCACAAAAGGAGTCAAAGGAAGGGGCCTTGTATTCTTGTCCTTGACAAATGAAAGCTTCCCTTGTAGAATGGAAAGTGGAAACAAATACAGAGTAGGCTGGTCCCAACTTAGTAAGGATGGAATAAATGAGGTTACCATCTTCTTTCTTAACTTTAACACCTTCCAAGAGATATCTAAGGGTCTTGAATTTGGACAAGAAATCTTCAATGCAAGAAAAATTATTAGGATCCAAAGTAAGCAGCTCATTTTCAAGTTGATGGGCTCTAATTTCATTTTTAATTCCAAAAACTTTAGCAAGTTTTTCTAATGCTTCATGAGGAGTCTCAAGTTCTGCAATGTGGAATCTAAGATCAGGAGAAACAGACATCCCTATCAAACCACGTGCTTGATCTTGTCTATTTTCCCATTTTGCCGCCTTGTCTTCATCTTTTGGTTTCTTCTCTTGGTCTGTGGCTATTCTGTAGAGACCTTTACTTCTAAGTAAATCTCCCATGTAGGCTACCCATTGGAAGTAGTTAGTGCTGTCAAGAATGACTTGGCATGGACTTTCCATTTTAAAAAAAACTGAAGCTGAAGATGCTGAAAGTAAGTGTTCCAATGGATAGATCTCGAAAAAATAGGTGGTTTTAAAAAAAACGGCTCTGAAAAAGGCTTCCGGATGAAGAAGTTATGGCTTTTTGAAAAAAAATGTTGACGTTGCCGGCAAAGTGCGCGAATGTGCGGGAATGAAAAAATCCGCCCCCACAAAATGGAGACTTGAACCCAAGACCTCTACTCTCTTAAAATAGCTTTGAACCAATTGATCTATACAAAAAATTTGAGAGAGAGAGAGAGAGAGAGAGAGAGAGGGGGGGGGGGGGGGGGGGGGGGGCTTGGTTTGCGTGCTTGCCTTGAGAAAGCTCTTTTTCCCTACAAAACACAAAACACAAAACCCAACACGAATATGCAAAGAAAAACGAACCTCCCGATCTGAGAAATGACGCAGCTAGGGCTACCGGAAACCTTTTTGCGTGAAACGAAAGGGGTTCCTCACTGGAACAGATGCTCCGAACGCAACAGAGCAGTCCTCTCGGCCCGAAAGTAGTCAGAAACAGCAGATCTAGGAAACGACAGCCGCATGCAGTTCTACCGGCTTCAGATTTGGATCACCAACGGACGCGGCCCTCAAATAGCTCTGATACCATGTAGGAATTTACAGGGTAAGTTCCACAGAAAGAATACCAAAAGGACACCGCTCACAACCAGATCTCAAATCAATACACCAGTATTTTTGACATGGTTAAAACCCTCAGAGTGCAAGGAGGGAAACAGTCCACGGCCTGTCCCAACGTGGGTACTACAGGCAATTTATTAATCAAAGAATGAAAATTTACATAAGCTTCTCTCATGCACGGATTACCCGAACAATGACCCTCCATGCGCTTTAAATAGAACTCATGGACCAATCGGGTGTCAAGCCACGGATCAAGTGTCGGTAATACCGAGGTGAGAGTGAACCGTCGGATCACTACATATCGTGACCGTCGGATTGTAAGTTACAAAATGTACAACGGTAAAGAAACACACTTTACCTAACTCTAACCTAACTCTATACTAGGCCAAGTTGAACTTAACTATATCCTATGTGTCGGAATATCCTAACAAAAGCCAACTTCAACTAATGCACAAGAGTTTGCTAAGTGGAAGAAGTGTGTGGTGAAGGCGAGATGGATCATCCTTGAGGGAGTTCGAGACCATATTTTCTCAAGTCTCCATGGAAAGGATACTCCAATTTCAATGTGAAATATATTGAAGGACCTCTACTAGAATAGTAGCAACCGGAGGAAATTGGCGCTCAAGGATAAGCTTTGAAGAATCAAGATGGAGAAGGGCGATACTATTTCCACATATCTAAACAAGCTCACCACCTACAGAGATGAGCTTGGATGTGTGGGAATAACTACTGCCAATGATGATATGGTGAGCCTCACTCTCCTTTGCCTTCCAAAGAGTTGGAATAGCTACTAGGACTCTATGAATGGAAGGGAGAAACTATTGGATTAGGAACGACTATGGTCAAATCTTATGCAAGAGGAGATTAGGAGGAGCACACAAGATGGTTCTTCATCCAAGAATGATGATGAAGAAAATCTAGCCTTAGCAAGGCAGGCAAGGAAAGGGAAGGGGAAGGCTTCCCATTTCAAATCGAATTCTTCTTATGGAGGGAAAAAGGGTGACATGTCTAAAGTAAGATGCTTTAATTGTCACAAGATGGGACATTATGCGACTAATTTCCCATCGAAGAAGTCCAAGAAGGGATCCTCGGAAGTATCGGAAGGTGAGGCATTAGCCTCTTATTTCGAAATGGACTTTACCCTCATCACATGCATGGTGTCATCGATGATGGGTTGTGTCTGGTATCTTGACAATGGAGCCTCATTCCACATGACCGATGATAAAAATTTATGTAGTGACTTGGAGGAGAAAGACCTCAAGTTGTGCATAGAGATGGGTGATGATGGAAGGAATAGTGTTTCAGGAGTGGGCACAGTTTCTTTTCAGAGGGAGCATGGAGCTCCTCTCACCTTGACAGATGTGATGTATGTGCCTGGACTGGAGAAGAAATTGGTATCATTCACGATGTTGGAGGACAAAGGCTACAATGTTGTCTTCAGTAAAGGAAAGGTGTTCCTAAGACACATAGCCATGGGTCAGACCAAGAGGACAAGGATTCAGGTGAAGAATCTCTATAAACTAGAGGTAGATGATTGTCCAGCATTGAGTAAGAAAGTAGAATTGGTGCAAAGCCAAGACATTGGAGAGTTGTGGCACAGGTGGTTGGGCCATTTGCATCATGGGGATTTGAAGATAATGCAATAGATATCTACAGGATTTCCCAAAGGTAAACTTGAGCAAGTTTACACATGAAAAGGTTGTACCTTGGGAAAGTACACCAAGTCTTCCTTTCATGTTCGAGACAGTCAAGCAGAGGCTATCTTAGAGCAAGTTCATACTTATTTGTGTAGACCAATCTCGATGGCATCCATAGTGAAGCAAAGGTATTATGTGATTTTCATTGATGACTATTCTCATAAATGCTGGATTTATTTCATGCAGAAGAAGGACCAAACCTTCATAAAGTTTTGTGAGTTCAAACCTTTTGTCAAGAAAGAGTCAAGGAAGAATATCAAGGCCTTGAGAAGAGACAACAGTGGAGAATATGTCTCTCAAGAGTTTAATGACTTTTGTGCATCAGAAGGAATTAAACGAGAGTTGACGGCACCTCATAACCCACAGCAAAATGGGGTGGCCAAGAGGAAGAACAGAACTATTGTAGCGGCAGCACAGGCAATGCTTCACTTGTGGGCTAAGGCATGCAACACAACACTCTATTTGCAGAATAGAAGCCCGCATCGCATACTTGGGATGAAGACACCAGAGGAAGCTTTCTCCAATAAGAGACTAGATGTGGGTCACTTTAGGATCTTTGGCTCATCAGTATATTGCCATGTGAAAAAGGATGCACGAAAGAAGCTTGATCCAATAGCAAAGTTGGGGATATTTGTGGGGTACAATAATACACCTCACAACTATCGGGTGTACTTTCCTACCAGTCGGAGGAGAGTGGTTCACAGAGATCTCAAGTTTGATGACCAGAAGGCCATGCAAGTTTCCCTTGAGAGGGAGCTAGGACTACAGGTTGTGGAGGAACTGTTGGCTCCTAAGGAGGAGGAGCCTCAGAATGATGCGAATCAGATGCATGCAAAGGTTCTAAGAGTGGAGACATCCACTCAAGTAGAGTCTTCCAGAGATGGATGGAAGCGCACAAGAGAAGCTGACAAATTGTTGGAGGATGTGAGAGAGAATGTGGGAGCACCATCTTCTCAAAACAGATAGAGGAAGTCACCTAAGAGGTACACTGGATACATGGCCCTTGCTGGGGAATGTGTTGAGACCGAGCCATTCCTTTGAGGAAGTAGTGCAACAGCCGATTTGGGTTGATGCTATTGTGAAGGAGTATGACTCCATAGTTCGTAATAGTGTTTGGGACATGGTTCTGAGACCGGAGAACAAGTTAGTTGTGAGTTCATGTTGGCTTTACAAGGTAAATAAAGTTGTTGATGGTAGTGTGGAGAATCAAAGGCAAGATTTGTTACCTGTGGCTTTCCATAGGTTGAGGGGATTGACTATGATCTTGTTGCAAGATACTCATCTATCAAATCTATTTTGGCACTATTAGCATAGATGGATTGGAAGATCCATTAGATGGATGTGAAGACTTCATTCCTCAATGGCCAAATTGAGGAAGAGGTGTACATAGAGCAGCTGGAAGGTTTTGAGACCTTTGATTGTGAGTCGCATGTGTGCCTACTCAAGAGAGTGTTGTACGGGTTGAAGCAAGCACCTCGTGCTTGGTACACTAGTATATACAACTACTTCACAGGGTTGGACTTCACAAAGAGTGAAGCAAATGCGAACCTATACCACATCATGGTAAAAGGTAAGTTGTTGATCATTGTACTTTATGTTGATGATCTCATATTGACTGGTGATGATCAGTTGATCGTGTCTTGCAAGGAGGACCTTGCAAGAGAATTCAAGTTGAAAGACATGGGTCTCATGCATTACTTCCTTGGCATGGAAGTGTGGCAGAAGGATGGGGAGTTGTTTGTGTCTCAGGGTAAGTATGCCAATGAGATACTCAGGAGATTCCACATGGAGAAGTGCAAGCCCATGCAAACTCCTCTAGCAGGTAACTGGAGGAAGGAGGTTGCTACTTCAAGAGAAGTGGTAGAGGCTACTATGTATAAGCAGCTTGTGGGTTCACTGATGTACTTAATGAACATACGACCAAATTTGTCTTATGCGGTGAACCAGCTAAGTCAAGCGATGGTTCAACCTACCAAGATGTTTTGGAAGGTGGCAAAGCATGTCTTGAGATAGCTCAGAGGCACATCTCAGTATGGATTATGGTACATACGGACAGAGGGAGTGAAGCTACAGGGATTCACTGATGCAAATTGGGCAGGCAATCCATTAGATCGGAAGAGCACATCAGGGGGGATTTTCAACCTTGGGTCAGTGGTAGTTTCTTGGTACAGCAGGAAACAAAGGTCAGTTGCACTCAGCTCGGCAGAGGTAGAATACATGGTTGCAAGTCAGGAAACATGTGAAGCCATATGGATGCATAAAATCCTAGTTGGTTTGTTTGATTATAGGATGGATCCAACTGTGATCTATTGTGATATCAGAGTTGTATCAAACTCTCTGAGAATCCAGTATTTCATGATAGGTCCAAGCAAATCAACATCCGATATCATCATCTCAGATACTGTGTAGCAAGGAGGATCATGTTGCTGCAGTATATTTTGACAGAGGAGCAAGATGCTGACATTATGACAAAGACATTGTCAAAGTGTAAATTGAAGTTCCATAGAGACAGGATTAGGGTGGTAGATAATCCCTTTTTTATTGAGAGGGAATGTTGAAATATGGCAACAAGAATATTCCAATTTAATTTTTCATCGAATTAAATTGTGAATTAAAATTGAATTTAGTCTTAACAGCTACTTGGAAATAATTTATTTATTTATTTTAAATTAATTAGTTGGAGAAATTCAAGTTAGAAGTCTTTTTGAAGTCATACAAGTGCAGATCTTGGTGGTCGTAGAAAATATTCAAGTAAGAACTTTGAAGATTTAAGTGGGGAAAGGTTCCATGTGAACAACACTTGGACATGGGTTAGTCAATCCTAAAAAATGTGGAAGCTTTGTATCAAGGGTGCACTCTGTACAAGCCTCGAAAGGGAATTGGGTTAATATTTCCGAATGGGGACATTGTTAAAATTGGCAACCAGGGCAAAACTTCATGTGGGTCATCTTATTCATGGCTAATAATATTTTTATTAGATTCCTCTCGTCGAGAGGTGTAGGATTGATATAAATATCATCCAATTCCGATAAGTATTCATGGAGATATGAATTTATTTTGATTATGGAATTATTATCAAGCCAACCTACAACTCATGTAGGCTCAGAAGCCCAACAGTCGCATCTATTCACCCATCAACGTTGTGTATAAATATAAGAGGACTTTTCCTCATTTGGACTCACTCATCTCATCACATCTCTCTCTCTCTCTACTGCGCAGATATGAGTCTCTTCTCTACTGCGCTGAAATGGGTCTCTCTCTCTCTCACATGTGAAGCCGGAAGCTGTTGAATTTGAAGCTGCAACTGCAGAAGTAAAGATTGACTTGCGTGGCCTAGAAGATCTCCTCATCTAAACTACACTGTAGGTTCATTTGAACCTCCTTTGAAAGCCGCAACTTTTGGTGGTGGAATGAAGTCAATCCGACGAACGGTTTGCAAGATATCGACTGCCCTAGTTTGAAGCCGGAAACTGCTGAAACTGAAGCTGCAACTGCAGAAGTAAAGATTGACTTGCGTGGCCTAGAAGATATCCTCATTTGAACTATGCTATAGGTTCATTTGAACCTCCTCTGGAAGCCGAAACGTTTGGTGGTGGAATGAAGTCAATCCGACTATTGGTTTGTGAGATATGGTCTACCCTAGTTTGATAATGAAGCTGCTAATGCTGATGCTACTGATCTAGGGTTTGCTACTGCTGATATGAATCAGATTTATTGTACTATTTCTCTCTGCTGAATTATTGAAGATAAAAGAAGATTTGATCAAAGGGTTTCCCCACACATTGTGGGGTTTGTCCCTGGCTAGCCGCCACATCTTGTGTCTCTTGTCTTGGCTTGTTTTCTGTTGTTCGTTTAATGTTCTATCTGCACTTTACTTTATGTACATGTGATTGCTAATCGGTGGAATATAATAAGAAAAAGAAGTAAACTATTATAAGCATATAACATACCATAACTTAACATGGTATCAGAGCTGAGGTGAAGACAAAGCCCGAGCAAGAGCAAGAGAAATCATTGAAGAGAAGATTGGTAAGGCTATCCTAAAAGAACTATGGGGTCCTCAACACTCTTTCCTGCCAATGACAAGCTCCGTGAGAAAGCTGACTATCACGGATGGAAGATGTCTATCGATCTAACCCTTGAAGATCAAGGAGTGTCGGACCATGTAAGAGGCAATCTTGTTGAGCCTTCATCAAATGAATCTGTTGCTGCCTAATACAAATGGAAAAATGGAGAAGTCAAAACAAAGAAGATCATCCGGGACTCTATCGGCAAGCGCTTGGTGGCCTACATCTCTGATCTAGACACCTCCAAGGAAATCTACGACAGACTGGTGAGTTTATTTAAATTTAATGATGCAAATCAAGTTTTGTTTCTTAGAAATAAGTTGAGGGAAATCAAGAAGGGTAAAGATGAAAGTATGCAAGCATACTTCTTAAGAATCACCGAGATCAAGAACGATCTCCTATCCATTGGGGAAACCATTACTGACAGAGAAATGGCACTCACAACTCTCGGAGGATTACCATCTGAATGGTATGTGTTCAGGACTACACTTCTGAACAATAATGTAATTCCTAGTTTCGAGGAATTAATGGCTAGATGCATTCAAGAACAAACAAGGGTAGAAGAGCAGGAAATGCCCTTGCCTAAAGGTCCTCCTGTTACACTAAAATTTGTCACCATGACTATCTGCAGTTAGTATGGCTCCATCAACTGTCATACTATCCTCCTTGGCAAGTCTTACACCTTTGCTCCTCATGTCAAACTCCAAGAAAGAGAGAAAGTCCTTAAAAAGTCAATTAACTCTAGTTACGCAGTTTCTCTTAGCCTTACCTGCGTGTACGCACCTTTAGTTCATAAAACCTGCGTACTTGTACGCTCTATATATAAAGGGCTGGGTGCGTACTCCTGTAAAGGTCAAAAGGCGCAAGTTTCACTTCAAAAAAGTTACTTGTGGTCAATTCTAGAGCATTCTAGAAGATGGTTTGACGTGGATTGAGCGCCTCCAGATGGTTCATGCATCCCAATGAAAGAGGAACTTATCCCATGAAGAGGGGAGTTATCCCATTGAAAGAGGGGCTTATCCCATTCATGGTGGACCTGATTAACTTCCTCCAAAGCACTATAAATACAGGCATTGGGCCAGAGGGAGAGGAGGTTGAAAGCTGAACATTCCTAAGGGTAGATGCTGTTGAAATTAGGATTCCCTTATAGAGCTTGAGAGGAGAGATTCCCATCCTTTCTTAGCTTCATTTGGAAGTGGGTGAGCTGATCAAAGTAAAGGAGAACTCTTGCTGGACCCTGGGAGGGACCTGCACAACACCAAGGCACTGGTTGTAATGGTTTCCTTTGTTTCCAATTAATACAATTAAGCTCATTTTTCTCAACAAGTTGTTTTATATAATTTGTTTCATATACTCCTTGGTCTTTATGATGAATATGTTTTATTATATGAGTTATTAAGGTGCTATGTAATCGTTTGCTTGTTAGTGAATGCAGGCTTCAAGGAGAAGGATCTCATCTGGATCAGAGAGGCTGGACTACAATAAACAAGCGTTGGACTAAAGGTATGTTTTAAACACCTGGTTGCTTGTATTTTAAATGCATGTTTAGGGAAAGATAGTGTTTAATTGTCTTGTTTGTCACTAGAAAGCCTTAGCTTCTAGGGAGGTCGGTTTTGTCCGCAAAATTGACTCTTTCTGCATGACAAAATGGCGACTCCACTGGGGAATCCATGGATTTGATTGATTTCTCTTTTGTTTGATACTTTGATTTGAGAAAAGTCGATTTATTTCTGGTTTTTGACTGATTGACTGTGAATTTGGGTGGAATAGCTTAGGGTTAAGTTAGATTTTATTTTTTCTTGCTTTTGCTAGCAATACGCACCCTTTGAGTTAAGCACAGTGCGTACTTGTACGCACTGCAGCTTTGTACACAGAGTGTACACGCACCTGTGCAAACAGGTTGCCTGCGTACCCTGTCAAAAGTTGAGAAAATTTCAATTTTTTCCTTTTTGCCTCTTAGATTTTGTTTATAATTTGTTTTTTCTGCCCAGATCCACTGTTCACCTGTCAGAAGTTTTCATCTTGGCTAATTTCATTGGCATTCCTGCTCTAAGCTTTTATTAATTGGGTGTTTTGAGTCTCTTTTTGAGAAATTCTTGATTTGTTTTCCTTTTATCATTACTTGGAGGTTTCTCTCAGTCCTTTCACAATTTTGCATCTTTTTGCTTTTGTGGGTGGGCTAAATTGTGTATGAGTGTTAATCACCTTTGAGTGTTTTTATTGATCTTTGGAACTCTCACCCAATTTTCTCGACTTGCACTTGATTGGTTCTTAGATTACATTAGAATCATCTTGTGTTTGAGAATTCTCTTACATAGATCACATTTGCATAATTAGAATTCTCATTTTTAGAATATTAATGAAAAATGTGCATAGATTACATTTTCATACTTTTCAAGTGAATTGTGCATAGTTTACATTCTGAAAAATCAATCGTAGATTTAGATCAATTTTCTTTGATTCGAATTTACACAAAAATAAAAATAAAAAAACTTTTGGAATTGATTTGCATTAGTTTTTCTTGATGAAATTAGTGCATTAGAGAATTTGTTATATTTTCTCTTAGTGATCAATTTTTTGCATTGTTGGAAGTGAATGGAAACTCTCTCCTTACTTTAGTTAGGATTCATCGAATTGAAAGGATTACATTATCATATTCGATTGCATTCAGTTTTGAGTCGGGTCATAACACCATTGGTTTCATATCCATTTACCCCTTTGAGTAATAACAGCCTAAATAACACAGCGCTTAATTAAAATTCATTTAGTAATTTTTACATTTCTAGGGCTCTGATACACCAACATAGCTTAGGCTAGTGTCTTGGAGTAGGAGAGTAATTAACTCTCCAAGACAGTAAAACCAAACAAGTAGCTTATCTTGTGGTAGGATAAATCCAACTGTTTCATTTGTACTCTGGGAAATCTCCTCTTAAAGGAGAAGCATGAGACCGTGTCCGAACCAGTGAGGGGATCAATCCTCCTTCATTGGGAAAGACGCCAGATATGCACGTACTACGAATGGTAAACCTTGAATTATTGTCGAGGAGCCTGGGGTCACTTGTCGGTAAACCTTGGATTATTGTCAAGGAGCAGACAAGGGGATTGAGCTTGTTACTCTGCCCTTGCATGCTATCGGGTCGTAGACTGTTCCCCCAGGTATATTTGTTGTTGTTGGTAACCTTCGTGACCATTATCTTTAGGATTCTACCCAAGGTGACGGTGGAGGGAAGATCCCACTGTACCGAAAGCAGACGTCGGCTAGACTCACTTGGATTTTCTGGGGGGTTCACTTCACTCGAGACGGTTAAAGTGGAGGAACTTGGTCCAGTCTATTCATTAAGCAGGTTGCCGGGGTAACTGTTCCACCCGCCATTTCTGTACTGAATTTTGCGATGTTGGATTTCATCACCAACTAGTGTTTTTGGTCTGGAAAGTTACTGTTTGTGTGTGGTTTGACTCCTAGATTTGATAGTGCATGTTAATTTGTTTGTTTTTACTTTTAGAGACCATAGGTGTGAATTGTGAATTGTTAATTTTAGTTTTAAATTGTTAATAAAATTCACTAAAGTTGAATATAATGGCAAATGTTCCGGAATTTACCAACCTAGGAACCCCTCCTAATGAGAATCCTAGTACTTTTCCTTACTTTGGAAATGTTGGTCCTCCTTATATGGCTACTTTGTCATTACCTAGATTTACAATAGGTTTACCGATATGGTTATTTCCAACTTCGTTGGCCCTAAATACTCCAATTGTTCCACCTCAACCGAATGCTTCACCTCAATCGAGTTCACCATCTCAACATCACCAACCTTCTGTTGACCCTTTACCTTCTTCGCCTAATTTTTCTTCCTCCATTTCTTCCTCTTCGCTTGGTAAAAGCCTTGATGCTAGTAACCAGGTGGCTAAGAAGAAGAAGAAAGGGAAGAAGAAGAAGAAGAAGCAATATAAGAAAGAAGTCAACCAACCAACCACAACTGTAAGTGTTAGTTGTGTTGAGGAAAACTCCGACATGCATCGTAAACCCAAATACCCTTGCAGGCTTTGTAAGGGTGACCACTTCCTTGTCAATTGTCCTGGTATTCCAAAGGTCTTGGAAGTATGGTCAGAAAAATCTCATCAACTTTCCATTGATCCATCAACCAGTGATAGTCAGGTTCCTAGGAAAAAGGGTAAAGTTAGGTTTCCTTGTAAGTTATGCAAAGGGAGTCATTAAACTCACATTTTCCCTCACATGGATGAAGCCTCGAAATTGTTGGAAAACCTTACTGTTCCACAGCAAGAATTTCCAACTGGTTACCGTAAACTTTCTCCCAACCTACCGTCAACTGATGTAGTGATTGATCTAATTTCAAGTACAGTCAATCACACTCTTCCATTGGAGAGTGAAACTCATGTCACTTAGGTTGATGATCCGTTAGTTGATCAAGTGGTCGATTCAATTTCACATTCGGTCGATCCCACTTTTCCTTTAGAGAGTGAACTTCATACCGCTCAGGTTCTTCTTGCTACATCAGATTCTTCTATGCCGGGGGGCATTTCACCTGTTTCTACAGAACCCCCTCCAAGTATTGAGGTCTTTTCCTTTGATTGGAATAGACTGACAGAACCTCGTCTTCCTTCCTCCATCCCTTTCCAAATCATTGTCAAGGCTGGTGGTAGGGACATACATCGTACTCAGGTAGATGAAGGTGCTTCTGTTAGTATTTTATCCTCAACTGTTTGGAAAGCTTTGGGTTCCCCTCAGCTTGTGCCTATTACGCAGAATCTGAAAGCTTTTAACAGAAACATCAGTGAACCTTTAGGGATCATTTCTAAGTTTTCTATTACCTTGGAAGGTAAAACTGTCTGTATTGATCTTATGGTAGTTCGAGGTCCCTTGGATTTCAATTTACTCCTTAGACGAGACTATGTTTATGCAATGAAAGTTGTCGTATCGACACTCTTTCCCGTGATGTCTTTCCCTCACAATGGCAGTATTGTGGCTGTAGACCAGATTTCGTTCCCTAGTCTTGTTTCAACTACCAATAATATGACACCCCTAAATGTTCTTGATTCTAAAGTGGTATCTACCCTGCCACGGGTTAATTATGTGGCAACTGGTCCCATGTTTTCAGTTACCGATGTAAGTGAGCCTCTCACTGTTTTCTCATCTTCCTTTGATTTAGATTCGGTAATTGACATGGAAAACTCTATGGGATTACTTGAACATGATGTTCTTATCCCTTTTGAGTCCCTTGACATGTGTTCCTTCCAGAGAACTATTCTTCCTTCTGATGAAGACCTCTTAGAAGCCATGATCAAGGTGTGTCCATTGACATGTCTTTCTTCCAATTGGAAGCCATGATAAGGGTTGCGAGGATAGTTTTTTCCTGTCTCAACCTCGTTAAAAAATGAAGCAGGCTAGTGCGAGGATAGTTTTTTCCTGTATCAACCTCGTTAAAAAATGAAAGAGGCTAGTACGAGGATAGTTTTTTCCTGTATCAACCTCGTTAAAAAATGAAACAGACTGCTATGAGGATAGTTCTTTTCCTGTGTCAACCTCATTAAAAAATGAATCAGTTAAACGAGGAAAGTTCCTGTTACTGTGTCAACCTCATTAAAAAATGAATCATTTGGTTAGAGGATAGTTCTTTTTACTGAGTCAACCTCGTTCAAAAATGAATCAGGGGTGAGGATAGTTCCTGTTACTGAGTCAACCTCGTTAAAAAATGAATAAGGTGTGAGCATAGTTCCTTGTCTTGTGTCAAGCTCATTAAAAAATGAATCAAGGTTTTGCGAGCATGGTTCTTTGTCATGTGTCAAGCTCATTAAAAAAAATGAATCAAGGATTTTCGAGGATAGTTCCTTGTCTTGTGTCAACCTCGTTAAAAAATGAAACAAGGATAGGTTAAATAGGTAGATTGTAGAGAGTAGTCATGCGCATAGTTCCTTGTCTTGTGTCAAGCTCATTAAACAATGAAACAAGGATTTTAGAGCATAGTTCCTTGTCTTGTGTCAAGCTCGTTAAAAAAAGAAACAAGGAGTCATGAGCATAGTTCCTTGTCTTGTGTCAAGCTCGTTAAAAAATGAATCAAGGTTTTTAGAGTAAAGTTTTTTGTTAGGTAGATTGTAGAGAGTAGTTATGAGCATAGTTCCTTATCTTGTGTCAAGCTCGTTTAACAAATGAAACAAGGGTTTTGAGGATAGTTCTTTTCCTGTGTCAACCTCACTAAAAAATGAAACAACTCCCACGAGTCTTTCCAAGATTTCGAAAGTAAAGCTTCATTCCATCCACCTCATTGAATGCAATGAAGCTTGGGGGGCATGTACCTCGTTTTGCGTCATTATGCTGGGGGCATGTGAACTTATAACAAGCATAGTTTTTCGTTTCAAGCTTGCATAAACATGAAACCGAATCTGAGCATAGTTCTCTTCCTGTGTCAAGCTTGTTAAAAAATGAAACAAATCCTCCTCTAATTGAGTCGAGAGTTTGACTAGATCTCATAAATGTTAAGTTGTATATTTAGGTTAGTTATTTCAGTATTTTGCATAATTTTCTTACAGTTTTAGGTCGGGTCTTACAAATGATCTCGTACATGAACCTTCATTCCATCCAGCTTGTACTTAGTTGAATAAAATGAAGCTAGGGGGGGCATGCACTCTAGCAGTTATGCTTAGGGGGCATCAAGCACAGTTTTATCTCTGTTTCAAGCTTGCGTAAAAATGAAACTACTTTGAAGCATAGTTTTTCTCTATTTCAAGCTTTTGTAAAAATGAAACCTATCTCGAGTCAATTTAAGTTATTTTCAAGACTCGTTAAACTCATGAAAATCCCGAGATTATTTTGCTATCTTTCATTCTCGTAAAACAAATGAAAATGCCGAGTTCTTTCCGTCTTTTCCTGCTCGTAAATTAAATTGAAAGTCGGCCATATGAGTACATTTTTATCATTTTTTCGAACTCATTAAAACTTACAAAAAAAATGAAAACCATGAGTACATTTTTATCATTTTTCGAACTCGTTAAAACTTACGAAAAAGTGAAACCTTAGAGTCATCTTTAAGCCCTTTTCTGACTCCTAAAACATGAAAAGATTGCCGAGCGTTTCTTTTACACTTGTTAAAACGGAATTAAAAGACAGTCCCCTTATAGCCCTTTTCTGACCGTAAAAACAGGAAAAGATTACCGGGTTTTTGTCGTTTCAAATTCGATATTAGAAATAAAAGGACGTGTCCTTGATCGCTTTTTACTTTTCAGGTCAAAGACACTAATCATGAAAGTACTCCTTGGTCATAAAAGATCAAGCGGTTCTCTCAAGTATTATTTTATACTTTTTCGGGCTTGGGAGACACAAATTTACGAAAAAGTTCAACCCTGGAGTCTTCTTAAGTTTTTTAGACTCTCTAAAATTGAAAAACACCGAGTTTCTCCTATACTGGACTCGTTAAAATTTCACAGTAAAGGACCTGTTCGATTACAAACAGGAACGAACCACTCCTTCTTAGGGTTCGAATCTAAACTAAGTTGGACTCATCCGAAGGATGAGCTTATAATCAAGCATATGTTATCCTCCTCAAGCTTGTAAAAAATAAAGAGGTACTTGCCAGAAATGGTGGGGGAAAAGAGAGAAAAATGAGCCTATTTGTTATCCTTCATCTCAGAAGAAACCTTATCACCACTCTTGAACACGACACTTTTCATTCACTTGGGTTGGGAAATCCTTTGCCTCACAGTTGATTGAACCGCATTGAAAGTCTTCAGCCGAGTATTAACTTTGGGTCAAATGTCACCAAGCCATATGTTGTGTCGTTATGTGTTCAAGAGGTCGCTGCAAATAAGCCATTCATCTGCAAAATACCTGTCATCCATCTTGACCATCCCTGAGTCAGTCCTTACAGCTACATTTCTTCAACTTTATTTATGATTTTGTGTTGTGGGCTTGCCTACGACGGATCATTTTCTATCGACATCAGCACATTATCTAGAAAGATGATCTAGAAATCGTCAGTACCTTGAAATCCACATGCATCAATGGCAGATTTCTCGCCTTCGACGATAGTTTACATCATTGAATTTCGATCGAAGGATTCCGTGACATGTTCGACATCAGCGCATTCATTCACATCTCATGGATTGTACTGAGTACTTTGAGAACCATTGACATCACTGGTGGTATCTCTCACACTTGTTAACAGTTAACAGTTTACATCATTGACTGGTAATCAAGTGGTTTCTACCATGCTCGACATCAACTCATTTATTCGCATGGATAGAATCGTACTATTTCGGGAAGTAGAAATGAAGACCCTGGATCTAGTTTCCACCATCCAGGCTGCGAGGAGTTTTGTATTCATTGTATAGTAGACTAATTATAAACAGATGGCTGCGTCCATACTGTGTCTACATGAGTCTATGATTATGATGTACTGCGAAATCATTCCTGTAACAGAGCAGTAGTTAGTTTGTTAGCTAAAGTTTTTGATCTGAGTATGGGAATGCCTACCTCAACGATGATATGATCTCATACATGTATTTTGTGTTGAATACTTGCAGGTTCCAACCGGGCTCTCCACAAGATAATCCTTGAAATGATAAAGTACTTCACCCTTCCTAGATGATATGAAACCCTAATCTACTACAGGCTTCGCACTTTAGGGGGCAATCTGTTACACTAAAATTTGTCACCATGACTATCTGCAGTTAGTATGGCTCCATCAACTGTCATACTATCCTCCTTGGCAAGTCTTACACCTTTGCTCCTCATGTCAAACTCCAAGAAAGAGAGAAAGTCCTTAAAAAGTCAATTAACTCTGGTTACGCAGTTTCTCTTAGCCTTACCTACGTGTACGCACCTTTAGTTCATAAAACCTGCGTACTTGTACGCTCTATATATAAAGGGCTGGGTGCGTACTCCTGTAAAGGTCAAAAGGCGCAAGTTTCACTTCAAAAAAGTTACTTGTGGTCAATTCTAGAGCATTCTAGAAGATGGTTTGACGTGGATTGAGCGCCTCCAGATGGTTCATGCATCCCGATGAAAGAGGAACTTATCCCATGAAGAGGGGAGCTATCCCATTGAAAGAGGGGCTTATCCCATTCATGGTGGACCTGATTAACTTCCTCCAAAGCACTATAAATACAGGCATTGGGCCAGAGGGAGAGGAGGTTGAAAGCTGAACATTCCTAACGGTAGATGCTGTTGAAATTAGGACTCCCTTATAGAGCTTGAGAGGAGAGATTCCCATCCTTTCTTAGCTTCATTTGGAAGTGGGTGAGCTGATCAAAGTAAAGGAGAACTCTTGTTGGACCCTGGGAGGGACCTGCACAACACCAAGGCACTGGTTGTAATGGTTTCCTTTGTTTCCAATTAATACAATTAAGCTCATTTTTCTCAACAAGTTGTTTTATATAATTTGTTTCATATACTCCTTGGTCTTTATGATGAATATGTTTTATTATATGAGTTATTCAGGTGCTATGTAATCGTTTGCTTGTTAGTGAATGCAGGCTTCAAGGAGAAGGAGCTCATCTGGATCAGAGAGGCTGGACTACAACAAACAAGTGTTGCACTAAAGGTATGTTTTAAACACCTAGTTGCTTGTATTTTAAATGCATGTTTAGGGAAAGATAGTGTTTAATTGTCTTGTTTGTCACTAGAAAGCCTTAGCTTGTAGGGAGGTCGGTTTTGTCCACAAAATTGTCTCTTTCCGCATGACACCTCCTGCTGCTTTTTCTTCTCATGCTAAGAAAAGAAATAATTCTGGGTATAAATCGAAAAGAAAGGCTGGATTTAAGGGTGGAAGAAAAGGACGATGTTTCATTTGCAATAAAGCAGGTCATTATGCAAGGGAATGCCCTAATAGAAAGGACTCTCACCGTGACGATGATCAAAATCCCTCTCATGGTAATCGAAGGAAGGGAAAATTCAACAACAAAGGAAAAAGGAATGCAGGAAATCAAGGAAGAGGGCAACAATTCAAGAAGGCTAGAAATTCCAGGTATGAATCTAACACTGTTGACGATAAGCAAGCTAAATATTATCTACCAGTTGCTCTATCTACCTCCACTCCTTCGGACTCAATGGGAATTTGGCTCATTGATAGTGGTGCCTCAAGACACTTCACTGGTTACAAAGAAGTACTCTATAATCTGGTAGAGAAAGAAACTAACCTGGAAATTGTCCTTGGAGATGACATGACATACCCAGTGAAAGGTGTAGGCAATGTTTCTCTTAAACTGAATCAATGTAATACGATTCACTTACAAGATGTATTATATGTACCTGATCTCAAAAAGAACCTGGTATCCATCTCGGAAATGGAAGACAAAGGCTATAAGGTAACCTTCAATGATGGTAAGGTACGCATATGGAAAAATAATGTTAAAGATGCTTTCACTCTTAGGTTTCGAGTTGATTCTTTATATCAAGTCGGTGGAAGTCCACTAGGTGTCATGTCTTGTGACACAACGCTTCAGTCTGAACTTTGGCATCAGAGGTTTGCCCACCTTCATTACAAAGCTCTACCCGATGTAAGACAGATGGTAACAGGGATGCCTAAATTCCAAGTAGAGAAAGAAGGTGTATGTCCGGGATGTGTCGAAGGAAAGCTAAAAAGGGGACCATTCCCTTCAAGTCAAAGCAAGACCTCCGATATATTACAACTAGTTCACTCAGACATATCAGGTATGATGCCTGTGAACTCCTTGGGAGAATACTCATATCATCTCACTTTTACAGATGACCATTCTCGAAAGACCTGGATATACTTCTTGAAAAAGAAGGATGAAGTGTTCCGACACTTCAAAGCCCTAATCGAGAATCAAACCGAAAAGAAGATCAAGATCTTAAGAACTGACAATGGGACTGAATATGAATCTAATGAGTTCCATGATTTTTGTAAAGAGGCTGGCATCAAGAGGGAGACTACTGCACCATATACTCCTGAACAAAATGGTGTGGCAGAAAGGAAGAACATCACAATTATGGAAGTCTTCCTAAGTTTCTATGGGCTGAAGCTGCAAACACTGTCGTATATGTGCAAAATCGATCCCCTCATCAAGCTTTGGGTTCCAAGACTCCTGAAGAAAAATTCACTGGTAAGAAACCTGATGTTTCTCATTTTAAAATTTTTGGAAGCCCTGTAAACTTTCATGTGCCGAAAGAGAAAATAAATAAATTGGGAGCATCTGGAAAGAAGGGGATTTTCGTGGGCTATGGTGAAAATACTAAAGGCTATAGAATCTATGTAGCCGGTCAAAGGGAAGTCATAATTAGTCATGATGTCACCTTTGACGAAGATATGGCTCTCAGCAAGGTGATCAATCTTCCGACTTTGAGGAGCTCTCAAGAAGCCGACACCAGGGAACCGAAAGAAAAGGATGATGAATCAATGCCTGATGTAGAAGAACCCATGGATCCGATTGATCCTCCTCCATATGAGCCTTCCTCTTCTAGGAAGAGGCCTTCATGGCTTAAGGGGTTACTTGATGATGCTGAAGGACATGCTGCACCCCGAGGAACCTTTCGTGAAAGTAAGAAACCCATAGGTATCAAGGATACCTGACCATCATGAGCACGATCATACAAAATGAGCCTTTGTCATTCTCAGATTCCGTCAAGCATCAAGTATGGAAGGATGCTATGACCGAAGAATATGAGTCTATCATAAAGAATGATGTTTGGGAAGTAGTTCCCAGACCCCAGGACAAGACTGTTGTTACTTCCAAATGGCTTTACAAGATAAAGCATGCAGCAAATGGAAGCACGGAAAAGTATAAGGCTCGTTTTGTTGCTCAAGGTTTCTCCCAAAAGGAAGGTATAGACTATGATAGGATATTTGCACCTGTTGCTAGATATACGACCATCCGCTCGATCATAGCCCTTGCCGCTTCACAAGGATGGAACCTACATCAGATGGATGTCAAGACTGCATTCTTGCATGGCTCGATCAAAGAAGAGGTCTACGTGGAGTAACTCGAAGGATTTGAGATTTATGATCGAAAATCTCATGTATGCAGGTTGAAGAAAGCTCTCTATGGGCTAAAGCAAGCACCCCGAGCATGGTATGAGAGGATCGATAGCTACTTGATGAAGCTGGAATTCACTAGGAGTGAAGCCGATCCTAACCTTTACTTTAAGGTTGAAGATGACAAGCCTCTCATACTGGTATTGTATGTGGATGACCTCTTTCTAACAGGTGCAGACCCTCTCATTCACAAATGTAAGAGGGAGTTGGCCTCTGAATTTGAAATGAAGGACCAAGGACTTGAAGTGTGGCAGAAGCCAAGGGAAATTTTCCTATCTCAAGGAAAATATGTGGTAAATATATTGGAAAGATTCGGTATGATGGACTGCAAGCTTGTGACTACCTCGAGGATCTTAACTTTTAGAAGTTATATGGTAGTGATGTCGGACCAGACTTGGGAAATGCCTCTGAGTTTCAAAAACTCATTTGCATTGATGTTCTTGGTGAACCTCCGTCCGAACATATGTTTTGCAGTTAGCATTGTGAGCTCATATTTGGTTGAGCCTCACTGGATTGATGCCATGAATCTTCTGAGATGTCTTCAGGACACAATCTCTCATGGATTAAGATACATTGCCGGAGATGTGAGACTACTTAGATAGACTGATGTTGATTGGGCAAGCAGTGTGGTGGACCGTAAGAGCACTTCCGGGTACTGTTTCATCTTGGGATCTGCTTTGATATCCTGGATGAGCAGGAAGCAGAAGTCGGTGGCTTTGAGCACCGCCGAAGCAGAGTATATTGCTACTAGCATGGCTTCTTGTGAGGCAGTTTGGTTGCGAAAGCTCTTCAGTGAGTTGTTTGGATTCACATTGGATACCACTCTGATCCTTTATGACAACCAAAGTGGGATTCATTTGTCAGAGAATTCCGTATTCCATGATCGCTCCAAGCATATTGATATCAGATACCATTATATTCGAGATATGGTGCAACGGGGAGCTGTAAGGCTCCATCATATTGGTATAGATGAACAGGTCATCGACATTCTGACAAAACCCCTTGGGAAAGTAAAATTTCTGACTTTCCGTGAACAACTTGGAGTTGTTCAAAGACCCTCCAATGAGGGTCATGTATGATGCATTGAGCTCTGAGAGCTCCAGGGGGGTGCGGGGTGCTTCTTGGAGCAGCATATGACCACAGGATTATTCACTATCCCCTGGTGGTATACATGTAAACCCCGTGGAGACATTGTAGCAGGATTGATGTGTTCTCCTGTGAGGCCTGGATTGATGTTTTCTGCATGGCAGCCTGGATTGATGTGTTCTCCATGGCAATTGTAGCAGGATTGATGTGTTCTCCTGTGAAGCCTGGATTGATGTGTTCTCCATGACAATTGTAGCAGGATTGATGTGTTCTCCTGTGAGGACAGGATTGATTAGTTCTCTTGTCGAGGCATCCTACCCATGCAGTCTGGGACTCATGGGAAGTACCTCTCATCTGATCAATGAGCAGGGAAATGAAGTTAGGGACCATAGTAGTACCGATGGATGCATCGTTGTAACTACCGTACTCCCTACGCTAGGATGACCTCCATTGATCTGGGATCAATGATACTGGTCTGGGACCAGTGGTAGGAGTTGTACCATACTATGACGCTGACTTCGAGTCGGTTGAGACTGGTTTGGGATCAGTGGTACATACCCTGAGACTGAATTTGAGTCAGTGGAGGATGATATTGGTCTGGGACCATTGGAGTTGTACTCACTATGACGCTGACTTTGGGTTGGTTGAGACTGGTCTGGGACCAGTGGTACATACTCTGACACTGACTTTGAGTCAGTATGATACATCCTCGATCATTTCTTATTCTTCATAATTCGGACAAAAGCATAGTAGAACAGAACAATGCAAGAGCAGAGCAGAACAGAACAAAACAGTACAAATCATTGCAGGGCAGAACAAGAAAAAGCAGAACAGGCAAAATAGAGTAGAGCAGGGCAACGGTCAGGCTGTACAAGGCAGTGCATTTGATGGATGAATAGTAACGACCGATAGAAAGATTGTAGATGAAGTTCTCCATGGTTGAGAGGGAGTCTTAAAATTGGCAACCAGGGAAAAACTTCATGTGGGTCATCTTATTCATGGTTAATAATATTTTTATTAGATTCCTCTCGTCGAGAGGTGTAGGATTGATAAGGATCATCCAATTCCGATAAGTATTCATGGAGATATGAATTTATTTTGATTATGGAATTATTATCAAGCCGACCTACAACTCATGTAGGCTCAAAAGCCCTACAGTTGCATCTATTCACCCACCAACGTTGTGTATAAATATAAGAGGACTTTTCCTCATTTGGACTCACTCATCTCATCACATCTCTCTCTCTCTACTGCGCAGATATGAGTCTCTTCTCTACTGCATTGAAATGGGTCTCTCTCTCTCACACATGTGAAGCCGAAAGTTGTTGAATTTGAAGCTGCAATTGCAGAAGTAAAGATTGACTTGCGTGGCCTAGAAGATATCCTCATCTGAACTGCGCTGTAGGTTCATCAGAACCTCCTTTGAAAGCCACAACTTTTGGTGGTGGAATGAAGTCAATCCGATGAACGGTTTGCAAGATATCGACTGCCCTAGTTTGAAGCCGGAAACTGCTGAAACTGAAGCTGCAACTGCAGAAGTAAAGATTGAATTGCGTGGCCTAGAAGATCTCCTCATCTGAACTACACTGTAGGTTCATCTGAACCTCCTCTGGAAGTCGAAACTTTTGGTGGTGGAATGAAGTCAATCTGACTGTCGGTTTGTGAGATATGGTCTGCCCTAGTTTGATAATGAAGCCGCTAATGCTGATGCTACTGATCTAGGGTTTGCTACTGCTGATATGAATCAGATTTATTGTACTATTTATCTCTGCTGAATTATTGAAGATAAAAGAAGATTTGATCAAAGGGTTTCCCCACACATTGTGGGGTTTGTCCCTGGCTAGCCGCCACATCTTGTGTCTCTTGTCTTGGCTTGTTTTATGTCGATCGTTTAATGTTCTATCTGCACTTTACTTTATGTACATGTGATTGCTAATCGGTGGAATATAATAAGAAAAAGAAGTAAAATGTTATAAGCATAGAACATACCATAACTTAACAGACATAGTGGCAGGCGTCAACGTTAGGAAATCTGAAGACATTGTCAGGGGCCCTTGGAAGAGTTATCTTTTCTTTTTAACATCTTTCCCACCATGGAATCAGTTCACCCGGAGATAGGGTCTAGTAGCTAGAAAAACACCACATGTCTTACAGTGTCCAGTGTGCCCTGGATGGCCCTTGAAAATCTAGATAATCGAGTACCATTCATACCCGGTCATACTCATAACTGCATAAGGTATCCAAGGTGAACAACCTTTGGTCAATAGAACAATGTAGGTTAGGGAAGTCGAAAAAATAGATCTGTAACTTTGGAAAAAGAATTAGCTCCGAGGGTTGGGCCTAGGGGTCTGTGCCCTCAACTCATGGGTTGTCAGCAGTCTACCCAAGCTACTCTCATGGTGAGGGCAGGAAGTCAAGTGTCGATTAGGCTACGGGTGTAGAATGACCCCTACTAGGGGGTTTTCCCTAGGCAGTGAACAATCAACATAGAACTGGTATGAACAAGGGGAATCATACTGTTCAATTAAAACAAATCATTGCGATGATCCCTGTGGATGCTGACACAATCTGATTTCTGCCTAGTGCTCTGAATGTCAAAGTGAAGAAATTCAACCAAGCAGGGATAAATGATGGGAGTAACTATGATTCTCTTAAGGTAGCCAAATGCCTCATCATCTAATTAGTGATGCCCATGAATGGATTAATTAGATTCCCACTATCCCTATCTACTATCTAGTGAAACCACAACCAATGGAACGAGATTGGAAGAATCAGTGTGGAAAGAAGACCCTTTTGAGCTTGACTCTAGTTTGACTTTGTGAAACGACTTGAGAGGTGTAAAATAAGTGGGAGCCATTTTCAGTGCAAGTGAAATACCACTAATTTTAAATTTATTTTACTTATTCCATTAGGCGGAGAAGAGGCACTACCCATATTTTTTTCCTTAAGGTACATTTCGATGGGTTGATCTAAGTGGAAGACATTGTCAGGTGGGGAATTTGGCTAGGGCAACACATCTGTTAAAATATAACGCATGTTTCCTAAGATGAGCTCAACGAGAAGAAAAATCTTGTGTGGAACAAAAGGGTAAAATCTCATTTTATTTTTACTTTCCCTACAAATACAAACCATGAAATCGTGGCCTATCGATCATTTAGATTTTCAGAATTTGAAGCTAGAGGTTCCAGAAAAGTCACCACATGGATAATTGGCCTGTGGAAGCCAAACATTCATAGCGACATTTCTTTTTTATCCTTCAATGTCGGATCTTCCTATCATTGCAAAGCAAAATTCACCAAGTGTTGGATTGTTCACCCACCAATAGGGAATGTGAGTTGGGTTTAGACCATCATGAGATAGGTTATTTTTACCCTACTGATGAACCACATCAGAATAGTAATTCAACTTAGTACGATAGGAACCTGATTCACACAATTGGTCATCATGCTTGGTTGAAAAGGCAGTCGCGTGAAGCTACCATGTATTTGATTATGACTGAATGCCTCTAAGCCAGAATCCATGCTAGAAGTGGTGCATGTCACTCTTCAATCGTATCTTGACCTGCAGTAGGGACATCACATTGTCACCCGCAGAAGTCCATTTCATTTGCAAACAACGATCATGAAGCATCTCAATCAAGTCAGCTTTGAATTTCAATTCCAAACATTCATTGAGAAGAATCCTTTGAAAACGACTTAAATACACGACAGAGTATTTTAAGTGGAAATGTGGCCTTGCTTCCACGATCCACTAAGATTCAACCCTTGGTCGCCTCTATTCAGAGCTTCGATTTTTTCACAAATTATTCAAAAAACCCCAGACAACTATGTCATTGTTACACCTTTGCCTCATCCTTCAAATGACAATTTTTTTTTCACGTCTCAAAAATGCTTTGCTTGTGGGGCAGGAAATTTGTAGTTTCTACATCACGATTGAGAGAAATCACTGGAGTCTGTGGAAAACTTGGGGTTGGTTCCACGGGCGAGGGGTGTGTTTCCATTTCACAGCACGACAGATAACCAACCCAAGTCTACGAAACTTAGGGTTTCCATGTCGCATCAAAGCCAAAACTATCACCCATGTCCGGGGAACATGGGGATTCCATTTTGTGACACACGATGTAAAACATGTATATTTTAACCCTGTATAGAAATTATCTGCATATGAATTCTAAAAACAAAAAATAAACAATGGCAAGAGCATAAAACATAAGACAGATATACATAGATATGTTCCCCTAGATCCCAAAACTGGGACTACCAGATTCATTTTTCATTATGCTCCTGTCAATGTTACAATACATATATATACACGCTGAAGCATCCATAAACCTGAATCCATTAACTCTGGATTAGAACATAACCATAGTTACCTTGATCGGATCTAAAAAATATCACAGACAGTAAACCATCATGCCTGAAACCATGTGCAAAATCCATGCACAAAACCATACGTAGGTATGGCCAACTAATATAGGGTCCAAAAAAAATTCTTCGGGAGCTGCCCCGGAACCCATGCACCTTGACAAGGGGGGAAGTTGCCCCCTCATGACCCCCTGGAAACGCCTAATGCAAAGAATATAACACAAGCCAACAAAACTAGCGCAAGCCTAGGAAACTTGGGGTTTCCATATCCCATCCTTGATGGAAACCGTGGCTTTCCATATTTTACGGCATAATGAAAACTTAGGGTTTTTAGCGAAGCCCCAACGCAGGTAACTCAAGGTTTCCATGAATATGAAAACCACGTCATAATTTTGGGGAATTGGGGGTGTTTCGAAACTGTTGCCCAAAGTATGGGGAACTCGTTGTTTCCATGTTGCAGCACAACTGAAACCACTGACGCAAACCACCAAAGTCTAGGAAACCTGGGGTTTCCATGTCTCGCCCTGGGGAGGAGAACTTGGGGGTTTCCATGTCCTAACATGACCTAAATCACCCGTGATTCTATGGAACTTGGGATTTCCATATCGTGGGACGATGAAAAGCTGCCAAAGTCTACAGAACTCAGGTTGTCCATTTCGTGACATGATGGAAACTTCTACCCAAGTTTGTGGACACACAGGGATTCCATTTTGCATCATGACAAAAATTTCTACCCAAGTTTGGGAAACTTAGGGTTCCCATTTCACATCACAACTAAAATTTTTGCCCCAGTCTCGGAAGCTTCGGATTTCCATGTCATTGCGCGATAGGGAACAACCACCCTAGTCTACCAAAAATGGGGGTTTCCATTTCATGGCATGGTGGAAACCACCCAATTTTAGTAAATGCAGGTCTTCCATGTCCCACCATGACAAAAAATGTGACGTCGGTGTAGGGAAATCGGGTTTCCATGTCGTGGCACAACAGAGAATCACCCAAGTTTGTGGAATTTGGGGGCTTCTATTTTGTGTCATGAAGGAAACTGCCTAATTCGAGGAACCTTATGGTTTCTATCTCAAGCCCCAATGAAAATCATGGCCTTGGTGTAGGGAACTTGGCTTTCCATGTCATAACACGACCCAAATCGCCCAAGATGGAACTCATGGTTTCCATGTCATAGCACGATGAAGAACCATCCAAGTCTGGCAAAATTGGGGTTTCCATTTTGTGGCAGGATGGAAACCGCTTACTTGGTCTATCTATGGAACTTAGGTTTTCCATGCCTCGTCATGACAGAAGCCATCCAAGTGCGAGAAAAGTGTGGTTTCCCCATTTGATCATGACGACAGTCACCGAAGTGTGCAAAATCTAGGGTTACCATGTCCCATCATGTCGGAAACCTGCAACGTAGGGGGAACTTGGGATGTTAGGGCTTCAAGTCACGAGCACCCGAGATAGTTAAAAAAATGAACCCATGGTACGGGCACACTTTGATGTGTGACGGGTGTCTACATTCAGCTAAATGTGACTCAGCTGAGCATTCAATTACATGCGACGAATTGGTATGACATTCAGTATGTGTGACAGTGATGGGCACACTCATAGCAGATGCATCATGTTGGGTAGGGTACATTCCCCTTGATACGTGTACGATGAACGAGTCATTGGTGGAAGGTGTGTGGGTGACCCATGTTGGGTATCCAAATGAAAGAGGTGACCATGTGTGGATGAGTTAAGACGTGAGAAGGTGTGCAATATGTGACGACGAGTGTAACCGGCTAAGTGTTAGAGCCGACCCAAGGGTGCGACGATGCACATGAAGGGACATGGCAGTTCATTGGAATGGGGTGTGTCGAGGTTATGTGGCAGGTCGGTCGGGCATACATGATTATGGAGCTGACCAACCCTTTTTATGCCCAAGAGACTTGACCCTTGGGTGAACCAAATTTGTAGGATGCATATAAGTAAGGAGGATGGAATTTGACCAATGGACATTGAACTCAAAATTCAACATCGAAGAACAAGTGCGAAGGAAGTAGTTGGGTGAAAACATAATGAAGAGAAGGTCACAAGTAAAAGGGATGCACAGGCGGGTGGATTACAGTGGATGGGTCAGACTTGGTAGTGCAGAAAAGTAGAATGGGTCGGGTTACCTAGTAGGTAGGCTACACTATGTGTGGGCCATGCACCTGCACCGACGGGCAGAGTTTGGGCGCTGTCGAATGGAAATTCGGGTGGACAGGTTGCAAACATGGGTGTGGGTGACTCCGATCGGATTTCAGGGGTGGAGTTGTTTCGTATAGGCCACGGGTAGTGCAGCACAACCACACAACACGATGGGCAAACAATGTGGAGGTTGAGTGCACGAATTGGGCCGTGTTGAACGGTTTGGGCAGAACGTGTTCCACGGGACAAAGGTTTGGGTTTCTGATTATAGAGTGTGGGGAGGGAAATAGGAAAGTTGCACAACTGTGGCATATATTTGGTAATATATTTAAAAAGTGTAGGCAAAGTGGTTGGTTGCATGACTTATGTGTAAAATTGTACATTTGTAAAATATTGAAGTCTATATAACGATTTGGAAGTATTTACAGGATTTTCCCCTCCAAACTATATATGGGTGTACTTGTGTTCATGTTATGATATCCACTGCATATTGATGAAATAATAATTGAAGAATATAAATTGATGATAAGTTATTTCCATTGCATTATTAAGAACACTTATTGGAAAATTGACTAAGTGTTGACGTAGGTGTAGACAGTGTACTCAAGTGTTGGTAAAAAGAAAAAGTCTGGCGGTGCCACACCCACCTATGTGTGGTTTAAAGACTACCACTAGGATAGGGGCGTGACATGGGGTATCCATGTCCCTCCTCGAAAAAGGTTGCCATATTGCAGGGAACACGGGGTTTCCATGTCACGCCTTGTTGAAATCCTCCCAAGTGTGAGAAATTTTGAGTTCCAAGTCTCGTCATGATGGAAATCACCCAGGTGCAGTAAACTTTGTGTTTCCATGTCCCTCCTGTTATCTCAAAATCAAAACCTGGAAGGCTGCTGACCAGGAAGACTTCAAGTAACTGTTTCAAACCAATCTTTTGACTAAGGTTTAGCCTCCTTAGCCTGAGAGGGCTCTCTCAAAAGGTTATTGATTTTGATTTAAAAATAAGAGGGCTAATTCTTGTGAAATAACAGTGACAAATATGAAGGTTGGACAAACATTACATAAGTTTCCATTGGGCCTATGGAGTCAATAAAACCTCAGCAAATAATGATACAGCCTTTACATAGAAGTCAGGGCATGTGGCATTTAAATGTTCAAAACACAACTCTTATAAAACCACAGTTCATGAATGTGTACAGGAAATCAGAGCAGCATAAGTGAATTCTTAGTGATTACACATCTATGCAACTGTAAAATAAATCAAGGATAAAGTAAAACCACACATCTTGAACATAGAAACACATTATGAATCCTGAGAAGAAAAGCAGTTCTATTATATTACTGAACTCTGTCTTTCTACATAAGCCAAAACAGTCCTCTGTTTTATAAAATCTCCAACCCTCATTACATAGATGTTCCAGCTATATATAGAATCCTTATTCTAACTACTTCGAGCTTCCTCCTCCAGCATGAGGGGAACTCGATAACTGCCTCTAACGACACCTATTAGCTATTGAACTAACTAATAAATACAATAAGGAACTGACTATAGTGTTTAAGAGTTCTAAATTGACTATGACTCTGACTCCACTTTGCATGCATAATGACTTCTTCTTATTCTCTGACACCTGGTCCTCTTTCGACTTGGCTGAGCTGGATGTTTAATACTTCATAGTGATCTTGAACGCTGAACCTTTCAACTGCTCAGAAGTATTAGGAGATTTCCCTTACTTCTTGGCTCCAGTTTTCCTCAAAATGCTCGAATGTACTAAGCATGTTTCTAGCCTTTAATAACCCATAATATGGAACACTGCCACGTTCTGGATGTGTTGTGAGCTGCATCGATTGACATGTGTGCAAGCAAAAGGTCTTTGTATGCAAAAGATTTGCTACCTCTTGAACGGTGACAACGGGGATATCACAGAACTTTGAAAATGAGTTGAAATATTTCACCTTTTTAAATCCTCCACCTGTATTGTTTTGATTGGCTATTGTCACTCCCGCTGATATCTTGTATACCCCTTTGGCGTTTCCTTTTCAAAATTTTCGCTCAAAATACAAAACTGCCTGTTCTGTGCTAAAATCATCACCTTCAGCAGTTTCATAGCGCGCTACGAAACTGCTGAATTATCTAAACAGCATGCCTTTACCCGATACCTTTATCACCGAAATATTTGATTGCCAAAAATTCCTCTGGGTTTACATATGTATAGCAGGGATTTATATGTCTTTAAAACAATAAGACTAAGCAGATTTGACAAAAATTTGGAACAGAACCTCTCTTGAAGAGAAAATTCAATTAGCAGATAATTGGTACAGTTGTACCTTCAGGTCTTCAATCTTCTTCTTCAAAACTTTATTCTCAGCTCTTAATTGCATATTTATTTTTCTAACATACTGGGCCTCTTTGATGGCTGGTATTGTCCATGTGTGAAATTGTGCATGACTATCAACTACTGAATTCATCTGTTCTTGAAAAAATTTAGTCTCACCCCACAGAGCTTTACGATATTTTGTATACACATCTGCATGTTTTCTAACTGCTTGCTTCAATTTGGAAATCTCATATTTGGCTGCTTCTAATTGGTTCTTTATAACTGCTATATTATCCTCTTGAGGTGTGATGATTGTTCTGCTTGCATTATTTTGCCTAACTCTCTCGATTGCCTCTATCTTTGACAATGCTTCTTTTACTTGCTTCCTTGTGATAGGTATTCTGGGTTTTACAATGAATTCCTCACTTGGCTCATCGAACTTGAGCTTTTTTGAGGCTTTAGACTTCTTGGCAGTTTCTGGTGATGATTGTGTCAAATCAATATGGACTGGTTCAGACTGCTCGAATTCAATGGCCTGTAATAAATCATTCAAGCTTGCCTTGGATGTTGGGCTCTCTTCAACAGCTATGGCTTTGCCCTTTTCTTTGTTTATCTGGCTTCTTGTCCTTACTCTTGAAACTGCTTCAGCTCCACTTGTTTCAGGGACAGTCTTCTTATCATGAGTTTTTCCCTTTGTTGATTGCTGAGGTTGATCCTGAATGATTTGTGGCTTCACTGGTTTGCTTAGCTGTGTTTTGGTTTGCTTTTTAGCTCTTGCTTCTTTCTGGAGCTCAGCTATTGTGAATTCTTTGACTGGTTGTGGAGTAAGGCCAGTCTTGCTTTGGAAACCAGCCATGAAAATAAACGAATTCCAGTCTCTGCCTATCTTCTGGAGAGCATCTAAAACTAGCAACTTAATCAACCCATGATGAAATAAAGAAGTTTCACAGTCCTCTTTTCTTAGCTGCACTTTATCACACATTTTACTCAGACTGCGAAACAAATAGAAAGGAATGTCTATGGAGATTTTTCCCGTGAAATGCAAGAGCAGTTTGAAATGGTAAGAATAGACCTTATTGTACCTTCCTTCACAGGTCAAGTATTTCTGAATGCAGGTGAGAAGAAGAGCATAATGTTCCTTGACATAGTTTCTGGGCACTACTTTTGTTAAGTCTTCATTTACATATGCCTCTTTTAAAAATTATTTACAGGGGTTCATATCAAACTTAAAATTTTTAAACCACTCTTCTCGTCCTCTTGGGATCTCTGTCACAGCAGCTATGGCTTCTTGAGAGACTTGAACTTCTAGCATAGCAATCTTTGAGTTTAACCCAGTGAAATTAAGCGCAAATTCTTTGGTTACCTGCGCATGTCCTCCTTGTAGCTTCTTGCAGAAGTTCCAGCAGCCGGCATCCTTGAACGCTTTCTTCACACCTTCATCCCTCAACGCTATATCCAAACCCTCAGGTTCAGTCCTCTGGCATTTACCGGATCTGTGTTCTTTCCTCTCCATTCTCCTTTCAAAATCTTCACACACACAAAGTCTAACAGCTTCAGTTGCAATGGTCGTTCAGTTCCTTTGAAAACAGCCTCGCTTGAAATCAGGCTCGCTTGAAAACAGCCTCGCTTGAAATCCAAATTATTTGTCACTCATGCAGCACTTACGACTATCATTAAGTACATGCACGGTAAAATCCCTTAAGAATGATATTTCTGTGCATGTTGACAGAGCTAGTAATGGGATAGTGGCAAATGAGTGTTTAATCATGATACGAGAGGTACAAAAACTGACATGAGTGGACACAACTGATGACTCGGATAACAGACTTGACCTTTCAGGAAAGATTCGCTGCAAAAAGCACGAATCCATGATTTCGCAGCGCTGTTAGTTTGAAATTCTAATAATGCGCTGCGAAACGGCCTAATCATGACACGCTGCGAAATTGCTAAACCATAATTGCGCTGCGAAACTGGCCAATGGGATTTTTGTTGCGAAATCACTAAAAGACACAATGACTCGGACATGGATAAGACATGATTTATGGAACAATGATGGATGAATTAGAACCAATGGGAGTCGAGTATGGTTTAAGTTAAGAACTTTAACACCTCAAATCCTAAGTAAGACATATAAAACGAAATCAACTTGACACAGACCTTTGTACTTGGACTAGGACAAACAACTATATGCATAAAAAAAAATTTCTCTAGTTCTAAGTGATAACACCTCCCATGACAGAAGCCATGACCCAAGTACACGGTCTTACGGTTTCCATGTCCCGGTTGTGATGGAAACCACTACCTAAATCAAGGGAACTTGTGTTTCCACTCCCCCCTATAATGGAAATCACCCACATCTATGAAGCTTAGGTTTTTCATGTTTCACAGTGATGGAAACCCCAACTAGGTCTGGGAGGCAAGAGGTTTCCATATCTCACAGCGACGAAAACCACACAGGCATGGGAAATTTGGGTATTCCATGTCCCACCAAGAAGGAAACCCCCCAATTCCGGGAAACTTTGGGTTTCCATCTGTCGACTACGACAGATTCTGCACATGTCTGTGAACCGTGGGTTTTCCATGTCCCTTCGTGACGGTAGTGTAGGAAACTTGGGGTTTTTTATGAAGGGAACTATCCAAGCAAAGGGAACCATGGGGTTTCTAGTTAACACCATAGAGGCGACCGTTAGAATGTGGGTAACTTGTGATTTCCATGTATGGCTGTGATATAAACCGTTCAAGCATGGTGGGAAGAATGGGGTTTCTTTTGTCCCGATGACATATGTGTAGGCATGGAAAATTTGAGGTTTCCATGCCCTATAGTGATGGAAACCATCCAAGAGCAGCGAATATTAGGTTTCCACTTCCCTCTGCAATGAAATCCGTCAAACTACCGAGAAATTTGGGGCTCCCATGTGAGGTTGCCATGGAAAGCATTTAGCAAGAACGAGGAAAGTCAGGGTTGTCGACTGGGTATGCATCCAAGTAGTTCAAAGGCCCAACTCCCCTAGAATTTGCAACTAGGAACTCACTATTGACTCAAGGGTTTAAATCATATTGGAACACTTCACACAGTGGAGGCACCCTCTTTATATGGTGGAAAGGGTGCCTTACAATCCACACTATATCCAAAGTGGATCCTTCTTATGAACCACCCAATCTTCCGGCAATCCCGCCATAACTTGGGTTGGCATCCAAATTATGTAATGCGTCCAATGGATCGATCAGATTAATTGAACTAAATCTAAGGAAATTTTTTCTCTTCCTTTAGTTCCATGTCATGTTGGGCATCCATGCATCCAGTGCATGGACTGAGTCCACATGCGATTGAGCACCAATAGAGCAAGAGCAACCATGCGATGGGGTTCTATGAAAAGGGTGAGGGTGAGGACATTGGGCAACCTGTGATGTGGGCATCGTGCGTGGAGGTGATCAATAAAATGGAGGAAGTGAATCAGCGAAGTCACGAGGGGCATGTGAATGAACGATGAGTTGGATTGACGAGTTTTGAGGTCGACCCAAGTTGGATGTGATCACTGAAACGAAAGGTTGATCACTAATATATAGGGTAAGCTAAGTGGAAATATGGGGATCAATGAACACAAGACCGATTATGGAATGAAGAAGAGGGCTGAACTAGTTCTTGGAGTAAACTCGTATCTTGTGAGAAAGGAGGAGGAATGAGTGGGGTCTATCGTAGGTATGCGAAAAGAAGGGATATCACCGTGGGTTTTCTGTACGCCACCGGATATCCATCTTGAGGTTACGAAGATCGAAAGGAATAGTATGTTGAAGTTAATTGAAGTAAGGGGAGCCTTGTTTTAGATTTCCCCCTCCCATTACACTTGTGTATTTTTTTATTATTGTTCCTAATATTTATGTCTATTCGTACGAAGTTAAGGTATGTTGTTTTACATTGAAGTTATATTGTGAAGATCTACCATTGAAGTAAAGTAGATGAACCATGCATAGTAACATAAGTTTTTGGTGAATGAAATAACACTACCCCATCTCACTTTCGAAGGTCACTCCCTCCATCTCATGGCTACAATGTATCTCGTTGCAACTACCATCATGCTAACCACCAAACATTTTCCATACTCCAAGTCAACGTTTCCATTCACCGGCACATTGTCGTCCCCCATGACTCGAACTAGTTGGATGATCTATCCAACCCTCACATCCAATCCATGGGAATTCACCTGCTCATGCCTTTGAGGAAGTGCTCACACCTCCCCTCTCTTCGTCACTATGAAGGCTCACAATGGAACCCTCTTCTTTATTCTTCACATTGGAGGAGTTGTTCCTCCTCCTCCATCCTTCTTCTTTCCTGAAACTTTCACAATCAAGTCAACCAACCTCTCCTACTTTCTGTCTTGAGAGAAACTTTGCAAGCTTCTAACCTTTTTCATGTTTAGGTCCTCCTTGTACAAAATCATGGAGGAGATCCTTGGGCAATACCCCAAACAACTCTTCCTACTCATCGACATGATCAGGGTCTTCCATTTTTTCTATGATCAAGAGTAAGTCTAGGTCCATCATAATATGACCTAGGTTGCTAACAAGAATTCCATCCCCAACACCAACACATGATAGTCCATCAACGCTGCTCTCAGATCCATCTTCCCAAACCATAAACAAAGATTCACCAGAGTGTCTCTAAGAATCCCTGTCAATTCTTTCAATCCCTAGTTGACAAGTTTGAAGGCACTCAACTCTGTCTTTGGCTCTTTGTTCAACTTCAATGACTTTTTTCCCTTCTTACTAAGGAAGCTATTGGAAGCTCCTGAATCCAAAAATGAAACAAACTTATTTCCAAGCACGGTCACCTGCAAAAAAATTTAAGCCTAAATCCTTCTCATCTTATGAAGAATTCGTTCCATGCTTCCTTCTTATCTCCATGACCTTCTCGATTACCTTCTTCTAATCATCCAGGTAACATCTACCTGCATCATTTGACTTCAACACAATTTTCCTCTTGAGTTTCTTCACTTCTAGATTTGGTTGAGGTCCTTCCATTGTAAAACCTCCTTCCTTCTTCATTGGATGCAAACATCTTGAACCTGCTCTAGCATTGGCAAGTTTCATTGTTCCATTCTCCTCCTCCTATGACTATTACTTCATTGTTCCCACTTGAACTTCAACCTCTCGACCAGCTCCCTCAATCTTCACTACATATGTCATCATTCAAACTTCCCCATCCAAAGGCTTTGAATAAACTTCACCTTGTCCCTTAACTTAGTTAGGCACATTTCCCACCTTTGAAGATGCATCTTCACAATCAAGACTCGGCTTAACTTTTTCTCAGAGAACTTAAACTTATTCCCACATCTTCACCTCTTTCTCCTTTATACGATCTCGATCATCAAAATGCACTCTAAGTCTTTCACTACTCTATTGGCTTTAAGCCTCCAACAAACTATCTTCCTCAACCTTCTCGTATAAAGCATTCAAGTCCTTGCGCGGTCCCGCTATCTCCAGTTTGGTGCAATCCATGCTTTCCACCACTCGCACAAGCTCATTGTAGCACCCATGGAAACCCCAAATTTCATTCGGAAAGGTCAGGTCATGTTGTGTCTGGGTGCCCGAGCACATGGGGTCATGCCAAAACTTCTATGTTGTGATCACCCATGTGCCTTGTGCTCATTCCTGCGACCAGGTTGTCAGGCACTCCCTCGTGCCTTCGTTTGGGTCGTGCGTAGATGGAAATAGGTTCGAGGAGGTTGGGTCACGTGTAGGCACCTAGGCACATGGGGCCATGCCAAAAATTCTAATTTTTTACTACCCGTGTGCCTTGTGCATGTTCGTGCAACCCATTTTTCTTACGCTCCCTCGTGCCTTCATTCGGGTTGTGCACCCATGGAAACCCAAAATTTCATTCGAGCATGTCGGGTCATGTCATGTGTGGGTACCCATGTAAACTCGTTTGGGTTGTGTCGTTTGTGGTTTCTCATGTAAAAAAATTTGGGCAGGACGGGTCGTGCCATGTGTGGGTGCACAAGCACATGTGGCCGCACCAAAAATGCTAAGTTGTGACCGTCCATGTAGCTTGTGCATGTTTGTGCGATCCATTTTCCTAAAACTCCCTTGTACCTCCATTTGAGTCATGTGACCATGCAAACCCAAAATTTATTTTAGGAAGGTCGGGTCATCTTGTGTGTAAGTGTCTGGGCACATGGGGTCGTGCCAAAAATGCTAAGTTTTGACCACCTATGCGGCTTGTGATCATTTGTGTGGTCTATTTTCTGAAGCCTTCACTCATACCTTCGTTTGGTTTGTGCATCCATGGAAATGTGTTTCAAGCAGGTTCAGTGTGGACGCTCATGCACACATAGCCATACAAAAAATTCTAAGCTGTAACCGCCCGCATTCCTTATACACATTTGTGCGACCCTTTTTCCCGACGCTCCCTCGTGCCTTCATTCGGGTCGTGCAACCCCAAATTTCATTCATGCAAATCAAGTCGTGTTGTGTGTGGGTGCTCGAGCACATGTGACCATGCCAAAAATGCTAATTTGTTACTACCCTGTGCCTTATCTGTGTTTGTATGGCCCATTACCAGACACTCCGTCCTGCCTTTGTTCGGGTCATGAAGCCATGGAAACAAAAAATTGCGTTCAAGCGGGTCAGGGCATTTTGTGTGTGGGTGTCTGGGCACACAGGGATGTGCCAAAAATGCTAATTTGTGTACTGCCCATGTGCTTTATGCACATTCCTATGTCCCATTTTCCGAACGCTCCCTCGTGCCTTTTGTTGGATCGTGCACCCATTGACACCCCAATTTTTGTTCGGGTGGGTCAGGTCATGTCATGCGTGGGTGCCCGAGCAAATGTTGTTGTGCCAAAAATGTGAAATTGTGACCACCCGCGTGCCTTGCGCATGTTCGTGCGATCTGTTTTCCTAATGCTCCCTCGTGCCTTTCATTAGATTATGCGCCCATGGAAACCCCAATTTTCGCTCAGGCGGGTTGGCCTGTGTCATGTGTGAACACCCATGTAAATACGTTTAGGCAGGTCTAATCATGCCACGTGTGAGTGCTCGGGCACACGCAGTCATGCAAAAAAGGCTATTTTGTGACCGCCCATGTGTCTTGTGCATGTTCATGTGACCCATTTTCCTGACACTCCCTAGTGCCATTGTTCAGGTTGTGCACCCATGAAATCCCCAAATTGTGATCAAGCAGGTCGAGTCATGTTGTGTGTGGGTGCACAAGCACACGGTTCAGGCTGTTTCGTATGTGGGGACCAATGTAATTGCATTCGAGCAGGTTGGTTCGTGTGTGGACGCCCGTGCAAACACATTACGTCGGGTCGAGTCAGGTCTTTTGTGGGTGCCCAGGCCAACAAGGTCATGCCAAAAATGTTAAACTTTTTCCACCCGTGTGCCTTGTGAATGTTCGTGCAGCCCATTTGATGGGCTCTCACTAACGTATTTGGGTGGGTCAGGTCGGGTTTTGTTGTGTGCGGGCACCCGGGCACATGGGCCCATGCCAAAAATACTAAGTTGTGACCACAGGTGTCCCTTATGCACGTTTGTGAGGACCATTTTTCAGGTGCTCTGTCATGCCTTCATTTGGGTTAGGCACGCATGAAAACCCCAAACTTAGTTTGGGCGGGTCGAGTCATGTCATGTGTGGGCCCTCAAGCAAACAAACTTGGGCGGGTTGGGTCAGGTCATGTCATGTGTGGGAACCAATGAAAATGTGTTCAAGTGGGTTCGTTCTAGTCATTTTGTGTGTGGGTTCCCAGGAAAACATGTTCCAGTAGGTCGGGTCAGGTCATGTCGTTCGTGGGCGCTTGGGAAAATGCATTTGGGCAGGTCGGGTCGTGTCAGGTTGGGTCGGATCATGTCATGTCGTGTAGGGTTGGATCAGGTCAGGAAAATTAAGTTGGGCTATGTCGGCCGAGTAGGGTCAGGTCAAGTCGGGTCGGGTCAGGAAAGTTGGGTTGGGTAGGGTCATGTCGTGTCGTGGGTGCTAGGGCCTAAATCTACCTCAGGCTGAGAAAGGCAGGTCTAGGGTAACATCAAACCACGCTTAACCTGGTAGCTATCCCTACCAGGTTGGGAGAGGGCTCTCTCCTTGTCAATATCAGGAAAATATAGCAAATGAGGCTTGAGATGACTAACGTAAAGACTAAATTTAGGCTAGGTATATGCTCAGAAGAGTTTGATTGAGTTTTATGTTAGTTTACTTGATCAAAAGTGAAAGGCAGTTTTGGGTCTGGGGAATGGACTCAGTTTTGCAGAGGTTTCTGTGGGGCGAGGTAGGAAAATGCTTTAGTACTTTAAATTAAGTGAGATGGAGAGTCTTAACACTAGTGAGGAGTTGGAGAGGGCATGAGAGTATCAGGAATCCTCTTCAAACAGTTGAAAACATGAAAAACTAAACAAACCCTAGGTAGAGCACTACAACATCAATGATTTCTACCTTTATCCTTGATTCATTTAGCTCAACTGAAAAGAGAGAATAATGGCATACATAAACACATGTAAACTTGAATTACAGAAGAAAAAACAATACCAAATCAACTTTCCACAAGAATCCCACAAAATGTTGCAAACCATGGTCTATTCCTTTGCCAAACTGCAGAGATGAATGTACAATGATGCTCAAAGCTTTCACAAAAGTCCAACCTTTTGCAAAAATCCAACCCCTACACCATGAAATTAATAAAATATATACATTTTCTCATCCTTGTACTAAGGGAATTGAGCTCAACCATTTTCTTCAAAATAGAATCAGTTACATTAAACTTGGGCCGAATTTCTGAAAATAGGTGTTGAAGATGAACCTAAACCATAGCACCTGTTATAAAACTGAAAGAGGTTTTTTATATAAGGTCATTTTGGAGAAATAACTCTCTCAAATTTGGGACATTCGTTTCCAGTTTCTCGTAACCTGTGCCGCAAAATCATCTCTAAAATAGAAAATCATTAAAAATTTAAATCTGTGAAAATGAGTTGTAAATATCTAGTCACATATCTCAATTCATGACACCTATGAATAAACTGAAAGAGGTTTTTGTTATATAGCTCGTGATTAACAAAAAAATCCTTGGGTTTTTCAAAATTACTTTCCATCTGTTGTAAAATGGCACCGCACTAAAATGACTAAAACAGTAAAAAATATGAAAATTTTGCTTTGTTTTAATGTAGGCTCCAAATATCACTATATATCTCCCACATAGTAGCACATGTGCATAAACGAAAGGAGGTTTTTGTTATTTATTATGTGATGAAAAAAAACCTCTTTCACTTTTGAAATATTCCTTACCATTGTTTCATAAACTGATCTTGTACTAAACTTGTCATTATGTGCAACAACTGACCTCAAAACATGCATAACCAAGAATCACGCATTCATTTCCATCATATCTTCTGATCCAGAAACCAGCTGTGGGAGTGTGATATACCGTTGGAAATATTTTTCCAAGCTTCTTCTAATGGACACACTTGTGACATGTTTTGTGCTGAACATCATGTGCAAAACATCTAACAAAACCAAACATAGTAAGAGCTCATATTGATCCCTGGTGACAGGCTGCGAAGACTGGAACTAACAGTGGGCACCCAGGCACAGGACCCCGTGTCAAAAATTCTAAGTTGTGACCGGGGGTGGGCCTTGTGCACATTCGTGTGGTCTATTTTCCTGGTGCTCCCATGTCCTTCATTTTTCCATGTGAACTCTTTCAAGCAGGTTAGGTCGTGTCATGTGAGGGCACCCATGTAAACTTATTCGGTTGGGTCGGGTCGTGGCGTGTGAGGTCACCCATGTAAACTCATTCGGTTGGGTTGGGTCAGGTTGTTTCATGTGAGGGCACCCATGTAAACACTTCCAGGTGGGTCAGGTGATGTTGTGTGAGGGCACACCGGGGCACACGGACCCATGTCAAAAATGATAAGTTGTGACCAGGGATAGGATTTGTGCACGTTCATACAACCCATTTTCCTAATGCTCCCTTATGGCTTCATTTCGGTCATGTGTGGGTGCCCATGTAAACTTATTTGGGTGGTTCAGGATATGTTGTGTGAGGGAACCCATGTAAATTCATTCGGTCAGGTTGCGTTGAGTTGGTTCGGGACGTGTCATGTTGTGTGAGGGTGCCCATATAAACTCATTCGATCAAATCGTGTCATGTGAGGGTGCCCATGTAAACTCATTCGATCGGGTCGGGTCAAGTCGATTCAGGTCATGTCGTGTGAGGGTGCACATGTAGACTTATCCGAGTAGGTTGTGTTGAGCCATGTGAGGGCGCACTCGGGCACACGAGCCCGTGTAAGAAATTCTAAGGTGTGATAGGGGGTGGGCCTTGTGCACGTTTGTGAGACTTGTTTTCCTCGAGCTCCCATATGCCTTCATTCCAGTCGTGTGTGGGTGACCATGTAATATCGTTTGAGTGGGTCAAGTTATGTCATTTGAGGGCGCCCATGTAAACTCATTTCGTCAAGTCAGTTCGGGTCGTTCATGTGAGGGTGCCCATGTAAACTCCTTTAGGCGGGTCGGGTCATGTCGTGTGAGGGCTCACCAGGGCACATAGGCTCATGTAAAAAATGTTAAGTTGTGACTGAGGGTGGGCCTTATGCACATTTGTGTGGGTCGTTTTCCCAGCACTCCCATGTGCCTTCGTTTTCCCATGTAAACCCTTTCAATCGAGCCTGGTTAGGTCGTTCCGTGTGAGGGCACACCTAGGTGATGAGCCTAGGTATTGCAACATGAATTTTGCAACTCCCAGGGGTTCGTACAAAATTGGAGGTGACAATGCTATATGTACAAGTAAAAGTGAATGTATTGCATGTTGTCACTGCTTGTCTGGCAAGAGACCCTAGGGGTTCCAAGCCAAACTTCTATAGTGTCAGAAGAAGCTTAACTCTTTGATGGAAGAAGAGAAAATCTATCCTACAGGAGAGCTACTTCTACTGTAATATTGAAGAAAACAAAATGAAATGCTAAACCATACCATAACCTAACTAACCATCCAAATAGTTATGCTAAGAAGAATTGATAAATTAACACTAATATATTGCTACTATCTAAGTTTCAGAGGTAAAGAGCATCAAAAATAGACTAAGGTGTAAGCAAAGGAAACTAAGCTAAATTGGTTTTGATTGGGCATGGAATCCCCCTAAGGCATGTTTTGGGGCTCAAAGCCCAAGCTTTGACCTGATATTATTTTAAAGACTCCGTGAATTGCAGGCGCGGAGCACGAAATGTATGATAGAGTCACAGGGTTGTCCGCCCTAGTCTTGTAATGTAATGTCAGCCTACCCATGGTCTGTGGACCATGGGATTGTATAAATAGAGCTAGGCTCTAAGTGTAAAAGATAACTAAGAAAGCATAGCAAAGTAGAAGAAAAGAATAAGAGTCTAAGTGTCTAAGTGTGTCTTGGGTCATAGAATAGGAGAAGGCTCTACAGCTAAGTGCACAGAGGCCTAGTAGTTTGCGGCTGAGGGTACGGACCCCTGCAGCTGAGTGTGCAGGGTGGAGTCAAGTGTGTAACCGAGGAAGAAAATAATAAAGAGAAGTTTTATCTTAATTTTGTGTATCTGTTCTTGGGTTATTGCATGTTTGATATAAATTGCAAATATATTGTTTATTTACTCTGTGCACCTGTATGAATGATTTATATTGCTAAGTATACTTTAACGCATACAAGTAGGCCAAGTTAATCAAATAACAACAGAATAATAGTAAGGACTTGGGTAATAACAATGTTTGGCCCCAGAGTAGGGCTACGTGAAGGTAGCATCTCAGACTACGAGGTACGGGTAAGTATGCGTAGCGACATGCGTGCAGGGTCGAACCGTGGAGCACTTGAACTCATCAGACATCTCTAGGGTTCGGGTGAGACCTCAATCCACACTCCGTAGACTATTTCCGAAAGGGCCAGTAGTACTGGGATTTGTTTGGCTAAATCACTTCTGAACCTGGGTCAGGCCCCAACATGCCAACAAAAGGTTCCATTGTCGGGACTTGGATCTGCATAAGGGATGTTTGATGTCATGTCACTGGAATATGACAAAGAAATAAATTGAAGAGTGGTTGGATAGGAAAATTCACAAGTTCACGATGCAGGAAAATAGGAATCTGCGAGTATTGAAGGAAGAGTGGTTAGAGCGCTACTTATATACATAAATCCACAAAATTTTCTTTGCATCCTTCCCCTCTAAGTTGTACGAGTGGATCACGAAGCTAGCAGACAATCAGGGAAGGTGTAGGCTCGACAAACCTATTGTGTGGACTCCAGAGTTGGTGGAAGATAAGATCGCGCACATTGTGGACCATTGGCTCGATCAAGTTATAGGAGGGTTTATCACCAAGTTCGTGGTAGATACTTCAGTCAGCTATAGTGAAGTGGAACAACGCTTCCTTAAAGGACCGCGAGGTAAGTACATTAAATATTTGAACAATTGGATTAAGATGCTACTGTGTGAAAAGTGGGTTATGCGAATAAATTTATGTTTGGGGCTACGCGAAGTGGTAGGATCTACAGAAATGAAGGTAGCATAGAGATAGAAACTAGCCTCTTGGTTTCACCTCTGCAAGAGAGTGAGGAAGAGCTCGCGAAAGTTTCACCAAGAAGTGTGATAAGTCTGATAGGGTAGAGAATTCTGCGCATACCACCCACACCTACACGACCACCAGTTTCACACTCTTCACCCCCATCTCCGCCCACACCACCTCCACCACCACCACAGTTCAATATGGTGAGTGCAATAAAGTTGTCAGTGTTCAAAGGAGTAGGGAAGGAAGATCCAGACCAATTTTAATTCGTGGTAAAGGTTGTATGGGAAGCACAAGGAATCATGGATGCCAATATAAAGAAGACAACACTGGTAAGCATGTTGCAGGATCGCACACTGACGTGGTACATTAAGCATTCCAATGACAATACAAAGGCATGGATCGCGGATATCCAAGCTGCACTAAATAGGGAATTTAGCAGGCCAAAATCAAAGACACAGTCAATTATCGGGTTTAAGGAAATCATGATGCTTCTAGGTGAGAACCCCTAGGAGCTGGATCAGAGAATTAAGGGTATGATTCGTGAAGCCAACATGACCTTAACAGATGGGAAGCACCGCGCATTGTTTGTAGCATCACTAACACCGCATCAAAGGATTGCATTGTCACAGCAGAAACTATCCACTCAGGCCAAAGCTTTGGAGATTGCAATGAGACTGCACAAGACCCCGATGCGAGATCCTAACTTGGGAGTGCAACAGATCCACGCGCAGTTGAAAAATTTGTGTCTTGAGATGCAGAGTTTGAAACAAGATAGGACAACTTGACCAGAGGCGCGCGAGGAGGTATGGTGCATAAAGTACAAAGGCCAGGTACATGACAAGGACCATTGTCCAGTCTTTGCGAACTACTTGGCAGGAGGAGGACTAATGCCATTGAGACTAGCGGCACAAGCAGGACCAAGCACGGTGTCTGCATTATGGTGCGTGATTTTTCAGATAGGAGGGAAGCATGCTACAGATAACTACCATCTATTACAGAAGTATATGCAGACGTCCTAGCAGTTGTTCTGTAATTTCTGCAAATCAGTAGGCCATGATGAGCGCACCTGTAGATGTTATGAACTAATGATGGATCAGACTCCTACCTATAGAGTTCAGACCGAAACACAAGCCCTCGATCAAAATGAAGGAATGGCGTGCACTGGATTTCAAGGGCGTGGACGCGATCGAGGTGGAATCGGACCATCGAGGTGGAAGGGGACGTAGACAGCTGATTTGTTACAATTGTGGAGGGCTAGGGCATTATGCCCGTGATTGTACAAATCTGACAAGAGCATCATGTTTATATTGTACCCAGTTTGATCATGAGATGGAGGACTGCCCCACACTAATAGCGAGGTTGCGCGATAAAGGAACACTCCAGCCTCCCCTACCTCAGAACCTGCAAATATTGAGGCCTGAGCCGCGCGAGGAGGACCCAAATATAAACATCGTGCTCCGAAGTGGTATCACGACAGGAGATGACAAGGACAGGAAGCCCAAAGAGAGTGCTTGGGTTCGTAAGGCTCCAACAAAGGAACAATAGTTCAATTTGGAGTGTGCGAAGGAGACATTCATAGAAGCTAAGAAGAGCTTCACGGAGGCTTCCACTTCAGGTAGTAAAAACAAACTAGAACCGGATATGGACCCATCAATGTTTACTATCTTTCTGGAGACATGCATGAAGCTACTATGCAATAGTAAGGCTATGAAGGGACTGTAAGAACTCATCACTAGGTGCGCTGGGTCAGGAGAACCACGCGTAGTCCGAAAGCTCAGGAAGCACACAACGTGAACAGGAAGGGAGATGAAATTGACTGCACAAATCAAGGAATATGAAATGGATCAAGTGATTCTGGATCTAAGATCGAATGCAAACATCCTTCCAAAGCTTACATGGGAGCGCATGGGCAAGCCCACGTTACAATGGTCTCCTATTCAATTTTGAATGGTGAACCAGAAAAAGATCTTACCGATGGGAAGATTGTAGGGAATAACTGTAGATAATGAAGGTGCGATCACGCTTGCAGATTTCGAAGTGATAGAGATTGTTGATGAAAGCAATCCCTATCCCGTGCTATTGGGGATAGATTGGGCCACTCACATGAATAGAGTGATAAATCTAAAGAAGCACAAGATGATTTTTGAGAAAACATCACTATGCATAGTGGTACCTTTAGACCCTGCGGAAGGATCGTGCTACACAGAGACAGCGCGCGACAACAAGAGCGATGACGATCTAGATTGTATCTACAAGATAACCACATGGGAGTAGGACTGGTGAATCCAATAGTGGATGGCAGGATTTCATGGAAGCGCAAAAGCTCCTGCACCTCATATTCAGACGAGGAAATAGAACGATGGAAGAACCGATTACATGAGGTAATTGTTTGGTCAATTTAGTGTCCTAAATTTCTCTATATAAATTATCAATCTGGGTATCGTAAACTGATAAAGTGTAGTGCACTGTTTGTGCTAGATAACCCTTCTTACTTCGTTGTTTTTGTGTTTTATGTTGTTTTGGGGGGTTTTTGGTCTTTTAATTCCTAATGATGTATAATGTAATTATCAAAAACTTAAATATAACTTTCGTAAAGACTACTTAAAATTTAAAAATGAAAATAGAGCTTAAGAAAGAAATGAAAACAGAGCTAAGAAAGACTTTGAAGCAAAGCTTAAGCAAGAAATGAAAACAAAGTTTATATTCCTGTTTTCCATTATTTCCAAATCATGAATTAAAACTGAAAGTGAAATTTACAACTAATGTCTAACTAATTACAGAAATAAAACTAAATGAAATACTTATTTACTCTGCCTCTCAATTTTGGGAGAAAATCTCCTTGGTATGACATTTGAGGAATTATGTACTTCATTAATCTAAGAGAAAACAAATACAGAGATGTAGTAATAACTCATTGCATAAATGAAATGTTCAACCACTTAGTTAAGGATGAATTATCAACTTGAATGGTTTTTCATAAACATTCATTAACACCATGAGTCAGTAAACTAAAAATAAAATGGCAAAGACAGTAAATGGCACTGATCAATCTAATTGAGAATTTAAACTAGCAAAACAGTGAATGAAGTAAACTAGATTACATTACTGAGTTTCATCTTCTAAACTACTGATAAAAACTAAAAAGAGATCAAGCAAATGGAAGCTACTCTAAATTATGAACACTATTAATAAGAAAATGATGGAAATTGCATTATAAACATTGCTAGTAAGAAAATAATTATAAACATTATGAAAGAAAATGATGAATTTACAGTTAACAAGAAAAAGAAAATTAAAATGAAATGAAACCTTCTTCAATGTAGGGGCCCTCTGAAACTGATTAGGTTGTGCTTGCTCAATCAACTCCAAGGAAACTCCTTCAGATTTTCATAAAACATGTGATCTTCATATTAAAAACAGGGACACAAAATGCCCAGAAATTACAGAGTTTAGAACTTCGATTTCACAATAAAACTATCACTATTACCACTCTCTTCTACAGTCCTTTACACAGGTATTTATAAGAAAAACCATATAACTGTTTGTGGAGAAAAACATGCTACAGTCAAACATGTAGAAGACAGATATGTGTAATTTCTTCCTCGGCTGCTGGAGACATAAATCCAAGACATGGTGGTTGTTGGATTCAGTTGTATAGGTGGTTGTTGGAGTCTGTAGGTACAAGTAGTTGTTCTGGATAACGATTCCCATCACTATGAAACATGTTAATTAACCACGAAACATAGTCCTGTTACCTTCGATCTATGTGTTTGACTTATCTATTGACCATAGTCTTATGCCATCTTCTTTGTCAACCTGGGCTAAGTGAATAGGACAAGGTCCATGTCATGATGATTTCCAAGCTGCCCATGTAGCTAGTTTCTCCTTCTGACACCTAGAACCTGTTAGAGTATTAAGGTAGCTGTGGAACAATCGATTAGCTACAGAATAGGCTGCATTCGTAAATATTGAAACAGCAAAATGTAATAACATAACATGTAAATCACTAAATGGCCTCCTCAAGACAGTGTATACAAGTCATTGGTGATGGGAATGCATCTTTCTTATGGAAAAATAAAGAAAAGGAATGAGAAGAGTTGCTAGGGAAAGAGTAATTTTGAGGCTCAACATACCCCCACTAAAAAATCATTGCATCTCCTCATGCAATTTTCAAAAATGTGAACTTCTTTTTCCTATTGCATCTATTCTGACACTTCTGCCAACACATCCAACTTCCTTTTCTTACTTCTCTTTGCAGTGAATGCCATCCTGGGCTTCTTCATAAGAAGTTTGTAATTGAGGTTGATAAGTGTTCTACTCAACTTCCTATTTTTCCTCTTCATTTTCCTAATTTTCTTGTACCATAATCCCAAGGGTAGCATTGTGTTGTCATGAATGGCTCTATCTAGCTTGTTTTGTTCCCTCAAGGTTTCATTTTCTTTTTGAATGTGCCTGTTGAAAATCTCTAACTCAAAGATTTCTTGTTTGAGAGAGCTAGTTAGAGGTTCTTGTGGATTGATAGGCTGCTCTAGATTGGTTGAGGATCCGGGATCCATTGAGGTATTCCTTTTCTCTAATGACTCTATGTAGTCATAGATTTGATGTTGTACTAGATCTATGCCAGGAGAAGCTCTGCTTGGCATACCTTCAAAATTCTATGGAGGGGAGTTTTGCGGACCGTGTTAAGATGGAATACTGTCAAGAGACTGAACTGGAGTTTCTTCCTCTAATTTTATGAACTGGGCTTCTTTTGATGTTACCTTCCTAACCTTACCTCAGAGTCTAGAGCTCCTTCTCAGGTTTTGGAAGCTTATGGTTTCTTCTCTTGTGTCCTTCTTCCTCTTTCCTATCTCCTTATTTTTCTTGATTTTCTCCTTAATCTTGGTCAATATTTCAGAGAGTAATTGTTCATCTTCTTGTGGTGATGAAGGTTCAGGAATGTCTTCATCGATTTCTTCAGCTCTCTCTTTCATTTTTCCTTTTTGCTTCCTATCCTCTGGTTTAGAAGTTGTCTCTGCATCATTCTTTTGTGAGGAGGTTTGAATATTAATGTTGATCTTTCTCCTCCTACTTTTCTTACCATGACTCTCCTCAGGTGACTCTGGAGCATCCTAGAAAAAATTTCTTACCAAGAAATCTTCCCATGTATCCCCTATACTTCTCAAATGAAATTCAACTAGTATTTTCACTAATCCATGATGATACATAGTTGTTTCTATGGATTCAATTTTCTTTTGGACATTTGTAGCCATCATTCTCAGACTGCTTAGAAGGAAGAAGGGAAGGTTGATGGTTCCATTTTCTAAGAAACTCATTAATAAGCATATATGGTAAACATACATAGACCCAAATCTTCCTTCACATGTAATGAATTTTTGCAATATTAACAACATATTACTCCATTTTCTCTTGAGTGCTGAAATAGGAATTCCCTTTCTAAATATTGTAACACCCATACCTAGGTTTCTAAGAATCACTTTCCAAGATTCACCATGAAATTCCTTGTTTTTAAACCATCTTTCTCATTGTCTCGACAGCTCTGTTGCTTCTTCTATGAAGGATTCTGTGACTGCAAATTTGATATCTCCTATCTCCACTTTTGTGCCATCAAATGACCTTGCAAAAGACTTGGCAATTTCCTTGTGGTAGCCATCAAATTTATCAATAAAATTTAACCATTCGGCCTTCTGTAGCATCCCTTTAATCTTTGGATACCCCTCCATATACTTTACCCCTACGGGCTATGTTCTTACAATAAGCCCCATATCCCCTGTTTTCGGTTAACCTTCAAAATTATTGTTATGAAACCAGCTCACAAAAAGATAGAAAAGAGAGATCCACGCCTTAGAATTCAGCCTCTTCGAGGGGGCAACCTCCTTTACATTACATAAATGAACAATTCTTGGATGATACAAATGACAAAACCTCCTTTCTATATATAGGAGTCTAAGGAGTCACAATATAATCCAGCCGACCTAACAATAATAATACAAAGCCACAAAAATAACAATAGAGGGATTATATGGGGCACAGAAATAACAATATGGGGGTAATAGCGGCAAAAAAATATAAATAGGGGGTATAACTACAATAGTAATGGGGTAATCACTAGTATTATAGGGACCCAACATGCCCCTCTCCTTCAAAAAAGTGTTGTCCTCAACGCTTGAGCAGTTCTGGATACTTCTGCATAAAATTCTCATCCTCCCATGTGGAATCTTCAGCGGATAAGTTCTTCCACTTGATAAGATACTCTGAAATTGATCGATTTCGTAGCTGTCGAGTTCTTGTTTCTATGATTGCTTCCGGTTCCAATATAATTTTTCCTTCCTCGTCAAGTTCTGGCAATATTGTTTGAATTGGGAGCTTGTCACCTATAACCTTCTTTAAACATGAAACATGGAAAACTGGGTGCAATCGAGAAGCTGCAGGAAGCTCCAATTTGTATGCCATAGTACCAATCTTTTCCAACACCTTGTACGGACCATAATACTTTGGTGATAATTTATTATCCTTCTTAGCTTGCTTTAGGGACATTTTCTTATATGGTTGTAGCCATAGGAATACCCAATCACCTACATCAAAACTTCTTTCATTGCGATGTTGATCTGCTTGTTGTTTCATTCTATTTTGTGCCAACACGAGGTTATCCTTTAAGAGTTGGAGGACTTGTTGTTGATGTTCGATGTGATGTTCCACTGCCTGAACCTTAGAATTTTCTCTTAAATATGATGTGATGGATGGTGGTTGATACCCATAAAGTGCCATAAATGGGGTCATTTTTGTTGCTGTATGGAAGGAAGTGTTATACCACCATTCAGCCAGAGGCAACCATTTGACCCATTGTGTCTGTTTATCAGATACAAAGCAACGAATATATCCTTCCAAACATTTTTTACTATCTCAGTTTGCCCATCAGATTGAGGATGATAAGATGAGCTATGAGCTAACTGAGTACCAAGACAAGAAAATAATTCTGTCCAAAAATTTCCAGTGAAAATGGGATCTCTGTCACTTACAATAATCTTTGGGTTTCCATGTAGCTTTTGAACTGTTTCCATAAATGCAGTAGAAACTGTACTGGCTTTAAATGGATGTGATAATGCACAAAAGTGTGCATACTTGGTAAGTCTGTCAACTACCACCATGATGACACTCTTTCCCTCAGACTTGGGTAAACCTGTGATAAAATCCATTGAAACCTCCTCCCAACGTTGGCTTGGAATGGATAAAGGTTGTAATAGACCTGGTGTCTTAATTGTTTCAACTTTATTTTGCTGGCAAACCAAACATTCCGCCACAAACTTTTGAATATCTGATTTAAGGCCATCCCAAAAAAATTCCTTCTTAACCCTGTGGTAAGTTTTTAAAAATCCTGAGTGCCCTCCTAAGGGAGAAGTGTGCAATTCCATAAGAATCTTTTGTTTTAGCTGGGAATTCTTACAGAGGTATAAGCGATCTTTGTACCATAACGAATCATTTTGCCAGCTAAATGTATCAGAAGTACTGGAATCTTGTTGTAGCTTTTGAATAAGTGCCCACACTTCTTCGTCATTCTTCCATTCCTCCCTTGCTTCGTTTATCCAATCTGGTTGGATAATAGAAATGGCACACAACAATGCTTCCACATCCTCATCCTTTCTTGAGAGTGCATCTGCCACCACATTTTGCTTCCCTTTTTTGTAGATGATTTCAAAGTCATAACCCAACATCTTTGTGACCCACTTTTGTTGCTCTTCAGAGGATAATCTTTGTTCTAAAAAGTATTTAAGGCTATCATGATCCGTTTTTACCTTGAAGTGTCTTCCCATTAGGTAGGGTCGCCATTTCTTAAGTGCATGGAGTATTGCCAACATTTCCTTCTCATAAATAGCTTTGCTTAAAAACTTTCCCTTGATTGGACGACTTTCAAAAGCAATGGGTCTTTCATCTTGCATTAGAACAGCACCAATTCCATTTCCTGAAGCATCACATTCCACAATAAAGGTTTTTGTGAAGTCCAGTGTAGCTAAGACTGGTGCTTGGCACATTGCCTCTTTAAGATGTTCAAAGGCCTTTGTTGCTTCCGAAGTCCATGAAAATGAATCTTTCTTCAATAATGTTGTTAGAGGTGCTGCTATTCTCCCATAATTCTTAACAAACTTGCGATAATACCCTGTCAACCCAAGAAATCCTCGCAGATGCTTTATGGATGTGGGGATTTTCCATTCCTTAATGGCTTTAATTTTGCTAGGGTCTACCTTAACTCCTTCATGAGATACAATATGACCCAAATATTCCACCTCCTGGACTCCAAAGAAACATTTGGATCTTTTTGCATATAATTGTTTCTCCTCCAATAGTTGTAGCACCCTGTCAACATGTTCAACATGATCCTTCCAAGACTTGCTGTAGATTAGTATATCATCAAAAAATACTAACACAAATTTTCTAAGGAATGGTTTGAAAATTGAATTCATCAAACCTTGAAATGTTGAAGGTGCATTGGTAAGGCCAAAAGGCATGACCAAAAATTCATAATGACCCTCATGAGTTCTAAATGCCATTTTCGGAATGTCTTCAATCTTCATTCTAATTTGATGATATCCTGAACGAAGATCCAACTTGGTGAAGTAAATTGATCCATGCAATTCATCCAGTAATTCATCAATAACAGGAATGGGGAACTTATCTTTAATAGTGAGCTTGTTGAGCTCCCTATAATCTGGACACATGCGCCATGATCCATCCTTCTTGTGCACCAATACTACTGGAGCTGAGAAAGAACTTTGACTCGGTTGAATTATACCAGCCTCTAGCATTTCTGCAACCATACGTTCAATTTCACTTTTTTGGACATATGGATATCTGTACGGCCTGATGTTTGGAGGAACACTTCCTGGAATCAGATGAATAGCATGATCATGATCACGCATAGGTGGGAGACCTTTGGGAGTCTCAAATACCTTGGAATGATTGTCCAGGACTTTTTGGAGATCTGGAGAAATAGATGATTCCAATGTGGAAACATCTAGCGAACATAATTGTGCAATTACACCTCTTTGCTCCTTTTTTAGAAGCTTTGTCATGCCATTAGAGCTGATTATCTTTCCTGGTTTCCCTGCAATACCCCTTAATTCAACTTCCTTTCCTTCCACAGAAAATTTCATGAAAATTTCTTGAAAATTAAAAGCTATTGTACCCAAGGATTGTAGCCATTGGACTCCTAGTACAACATCAGCACCTCCCATTGGAATGGAAAGCATTGGGCTAGTCAATACATATTCTCCCATGGATAGCTTGATATTATGGCACTTTCCAGAACAATTTATTGTTCCTCCATTTGCAATCATCACTTGACACTCTGGTGCTGGATATAGGAAGCAATTCAATTCTTTTGCTACCCTACAATGAATAAAATTGTGGGTGCTTCCTGAATCAATCAACACTATTACCTTTTTCTTCTTGATTTGTCCTTCTATCTTGATGGTTTGAGGAGTGGTAATTCCCACCAATGCATTACAAGATATGGTTGGATTTATTTGTTCTTCATCTAGGCTTTGTTCCTGGAATATATCCTCTTCTTTTGACCTTTCTTGCTCCTTTTCTTCTTCCTCTTCACAATCTATGTAGAATAATTTCTTCTCAGCACACTTATGACCTTTTGTGTATTTGCTATCACAATTGTAACAAAGCCCTTTTGCTCTTTTTTCTTCCAATTGTTGTGGTGTCAACCTTGTAGGTTGTGGAAGACTATGGGCAACAACACTTCCGTCTTTATAGTTGTGAATGGTATGCTTCCTAGTTGCCATAATTTTGCTTTCCATTTTTCTTGCTAACCTGAATGCCTTCTCTAATGAATCAGGTTCCCAAAGGCGCACATCATGTTGGATATTATCCTTTAAAGACCCTATGAACACATCAATCCTATGCTCCTCTGGAATATCTTTTACCCTTATGTTCAATTTTTGGAACTCCTCAATGTGCTCCATTATTGAACCCTTTTGTTTGAGACTTATCAATTGGCTAAAAAAAGTGTTGCTTTTTGTATCCTCATAATGTGCTATCAATTCTTCCGTAAAAATTGCCCAAGTGATAAATTGTTTACGAGAACAAAGCCATTGATACCATACAAACTGATTTGGTTCCAAATATAAAGTTGCCATACGTACCTTTTGTGTGTTTTGCACATTATTGAGATCGAAGAATTGCTCCATCTGTAATATCCATGTGGTGGGATCCTTGCCATCAAACTTCCTCATATCGATTTTTGGAACATGGTGAGTCTTTGATCCAACATTAGAGTCTATGGAATCATGATTAACATTTCTTTTGTTCTCATCATGAGTTTCCTTTACTACCTTTTCACCATTAGTGACCCTTTCTTGTAGCAACTTCTTCAATTCTTCCATGTCTGTCTTCAAATCTATCTTCAAATTTTCCATCGAATCCTCCATCTTAGCTTCCATGCCCTTTATCTTAGATTCCACGCCATTTACCTTAGCTTCTGTTAGCTTTTGTGAGCGTGACATTTGTTGCACTTGTTCTTGTAATTTTGATATATCATGTAGCATTTCTTCCTCTTCTTCATGAGTCATGCTAGAGCTTTCAGGTTCCTTACTAGGTGTTTGCATTTTCTTTCCTCAGGGCATCATTTACTGATAATAATGCTTTACTATGCCCTTTGAATTCCGTTAAACCAAGCTTACACAAAAATTAAAAAAAAAAACTACACACATTTTTTCACTTTATAGAAGCCGGATATTGAATCTGATGTATCTCTGTAATTTTGGATCATCCAATTATGAAATTGCTACCTGTAGTAGCCTTCTGCATCCTCTTTCCAATGCCACAAGTCTGAGTCAAATTGGATTCTCCAAGGAAGAGTTATGTGAAATCTCCCACAGTGACTTGCTTTTAGACTGGTTCAGTAGAGCGAACTTGTACGACGTGCCACGAGTCCCTGTTTCAACCTTTGAATCTGAAACACACATACAAGAAACTACAGTCCGTCCTCTTTCTTTACCTTCTGACTAAATTTCAATCCAATCCCCAGAGAGAAAGTTATGACGATTTTCCCCAGGTCACATGTTTTGAATGTAATTCAGGAGTCTGCAAAAAGACCAACTTCCTCAGATCATATCTCCGCAAATATCACGCGAAAAGCTCTGAAATTCGGACCCAAGATTCATCACGATTTTTTCTCAAATGGGTTTTTTTTGGGACTTCTGAAACGTCATAGAAAAAAATTTATAGTGAAAATGCAACGATGACCTGTTTGGAGCAGCGAAACCCTAGAAGCCAAAGCTCTGATACCAAATGTTATGAAACCAGCTCACAAAAAGATAGAAAAGAGAGATCCACGCCTTAGAATTCAGCCTCTTCGAGGGGGCAACCTCCTTTACATTACATAAATGAAAAATTCTTGGATGATACAAATGACAAAACCTCCTTTCTATATATAGGAGTCTAAGGAGTCACAATATAATCCAGCCGACCTAACAATAATAATATAAAGCCACAAAAATAACAATAGAGGGATTCTATGGGGCACAGAAATAACAATATGGGGGTAATAGGGGAACAACAATATAAATAGGGGGTATAACTACAATATTAATGGGGTAATCACTAGTATTATAGGGACCCAACAATTACTCTCACTGTCTATAAAACGAGTGCCATTTAAGAAATGGAATGACTGTGTGTATGGAAACAGAATGACTGCGTATATATGAGAATGGAAAGAATGTGTGTATATGAAAAGAGAATGACTGTGTGTATATAAAAAAATGGAATGACTATGTATATGAAATGGTTGCGTGAATATGAGAGAAAAACTTAAGAGTTGGCATGTAATAAATAGACAGTAAGGGTTTAAAGAGTCGTAGATAGTTAGGTCACATCGTCATCTTGACCGTTAATAGGTGTAGTTGTGGAGGACCGTTTGAGTACAGGTTATGGAGTTTGAAGCGGAGATTTGTTATGAAAGAATCATTGAGACCGTTTGTCATTAAAGTTAGAAGATATGGCAGAGACATCGTGGTGGTCAAATAAAATGATGGTTGATTAAGGAGACATGTGATTATACATGCTATACAAACTTTATGTTTTCAAATTGCTTTTTGAAATAAATTTTTGCATTTACCTTTGGAACCTTTATCTTTCGTTTGCTAAATTTTTTTTTGATGTTTTTCGACGGGTACCTTGAACATGATTGGTCTTCAAAAATTGATTTTTCTTCAATTCCATGCATACATGATTTTATTATGAATTGTACACTTGTGCCTGAACTGATAAACAAATTGTAGTCGCAGAATCAAATTAGCTGCAAAACAGTATGAGCTACAGAACAGAGTCAGCTGCAGAATGTGAAATATGGCTTATGGATCATGAATGAACTGAAAATGGCTATGTAAGTGAAACGAAATGAGATGTAAGACAAGATGATAATAAATGGAGATGGAATGAATGTTGAAAAAGGAAAAATTTATTGATGAAATATGACAATGGGATGAAGAGAAACTGTAAAATAAAACAGAGTGAGGTGAGATGAGATGATGAATTTTGTAGAATCTAAACTATAGAGTGACTGTGTCTTTTTGTCACTACTTATTACAGAAATAAAATGGAAAATATAGGGTGTCAGAAACCTTTTATTTTCACCCTGTATTATTAGTATAAGTATGCCAATCAATGATTGGTTTTCAAGGAAAAATAAAGACTAAGTGGAGAAGAACAATTCTTCTTCACTAGCTTCATTTTAGAATTGTTTTGGAAAATCTTAATAAACTCTTCTTTTGAAATGGGTTTCTGATATATCTTTAATCTATGACCATTCACAAGAAGAGGAGTTTTACTTTCATTTATTGTTCTCATCCTCACTACTCCATTATTAAAGACTTTTTCAATCTCATATGGCCCAAGCCAATGAATTTGAAACTTCCCTTGAAAATATTTAAACTTTAAACCAAACAATAGCGCCCAATCTCCCACTTGAAACCTCTTGTCCTTGACATATTTGTCATTCCATTTAGCCCTTTGTTGTTGGACTATACCAATCCTTTGAACTACTTATTTCTTGATTTCATCAAGTTCATTTAATTGCTCCAGCCTATGCTTTTTTGCCTCCGATAAATCTAGTCCCAGTTGGACTGCCATCTTGAAAGTTATGATTTGGAACTCTATAGGGAATAGGACTTGTTTCCCATAAACAAGTTCATAGAGTGTATGTCCCATTTTGTTCCTCCATGTAGTTCTATAGGCCCATAAGGCTTCAGGAAGCCTTTCTACCAAATCTTTTCTATGTAGATGCACAGTCTTGGTGAGGATTCCTTCAATCACTTTATTTGTAGATTCCACTTGACAATTTGATTATGGATGATAGGGAGTAGATTTCCTATGCTTGATCTTGTATTCTTCCACAAGCTCTTCCACCATGTTGGATGTGAATTGAGATCCCTGATCTGTGACAATTTCTCTTGGAACACCAAAATGAGTGAAGATGTCCTCAAGAAGAAAATTAACTACAGATTTTTCATTAGCAAAAGGTAATGCTTTGGCTTCTACCCATTAAGTGACATAATCAGTGCATACCAATATATAATTTTTCTGCTTAGATGGAGAATTAATTGGTCCAATAAAATATAAGGCCCACTTTTCAAAAGGTTCAATGAGTACCTAAGTTTGTAATGGCATTTCATTTGAGGGGGCAGGTTTCCCTACCCTTTGGCAGCTGCCACATCTCCTGACATATTCTTTAGCATCTTTGAAGATGGAGGGAGAATAATATCCTAAAGAAAGGATTTTATAGGTTGTCCTCTTGTCAGCAAAGTTTCCATCACACGGATCATCATGACATGCCTTGAATCTTGGGCATTTCATCTTCCCTAACACACCTTCTGATCATAAGATCTGGCCCTATTTTATACAATTTGTTAGTGATCCATGAATATCTTGCACTTCCTGAATAATTTTTATTTTCTCTCTAGGAAACAAATGTGAAGGTAACTTTCTTGTGACCAAGTAGTTAGCAATGTCTGCAAACCAAGGAGTTTGAGTAGTTACTGTAAAAATATATTCATCAGGAAACGTATCTTCAACAGGAGAATCTTCTTAGATATTCTAAATCCTGGACAAGAAATTAGCAACTGTGTTTTGTTTCCAGGTCTATCTAGCACAGTAATGTTGAATTCCTGCAAAAATAAAAGCCATCTTGTAACTCTGCCATTATTAATAGGTTTATTCATCAAATATCTAATTGTAGAGTGATCTATATGAACAAAGGTTTCATAGCCTATTATATAGTGTATGAACTTGTTAATTGCAAGGACAACAGCTAAAAATTCCTTTTCAGTCATAGTATAATTCAACTCAGTGGGAGTCAAATTCTTACTTGTATAGTAAATGGCATAATGAATCAAATCTTTTTGTCCCAATACAACTCCCAGAGCTATATCTGGAGCATCTACTGAAAAATGGAAAGGGAGTTTCCAATTTGGACCTCTTAAAATGGGTGCTTCAGAATTTTTTTTTAAGGTTTCAAATGCCAATTGGCAATCAGAATTCCAATTGAATTCACAATCTTTGGTAAGCAATTTGAAGAGTGGGGATGTTATTTTAGTGAAATTTTCTATAAACCTCCTATAGTATCCTGTAAATCCTAGAAAACTTCTAACATCCTTTTGGCAATTTGGAATTGATAATTTAGAGATGACTTCAACTTTAGATTTGTCAACTTTAATCCCATCTCTTGAAATGTGATGTCCTAAAACAATACCTTCTGTTAACATCATAAAACATTTTTCATGGCTTAGTGAAAGGTTTGTTTCCTTACATCTTTTAAGAACTTTTTCCAAATTTTTCAAAGCTTCTTCAAATGTATTTGCATAGACTGTAAAATCATCCATATATACCTCTACCCAATCATGTATCAGATCAGAAAAAATTACTAGTACTGCTCTTTCGAATGTTGCAGGTGCATTACATAACCCAAAAGGAAGTACTTGGTAGGCATAAGTTCCCCATGAACAAGTAAATTTGGTCTTATCCTGATCCTCAGGTGCTACTTGAATTTGATTATAACCACTAAAACCATCCAAGAATGAGAAATACTTCTTACCTGCTAATGTATCTAACACTTGATCTATAAAAGGCAAAGGAAAATGATCTTCAAGAGTTGCTTTATTCAATTCTCCGTAATAAATGCACACCCTCCATTTACCATTATTTTTAGGCATGATTATGAAAGGAGAAACCCATTGGCTATCTAAAATTGGGTAAATGAAGTTTACATTCAGTAATTTTTGGAGCTCTTCTTTCAAAATCTCTCTAAGATTTGGATTCATCTGTCTCTAAGGTTGTTTGATACGTTTACAATTTTCCTCAATATAGATGTGATGGATACAAGTCTTAGGATCAATGCCTTCATGTCGGTGTATTCCCATGCAAATGCAGCAGAATGCTTTTGTAATGTTTTGATTAGTTCTTCTTGTTGTAGTTTCTCCAAGTTTTTGTTTATGTTCAATGTCTTATCTAGAAAAATTTCAATTGTAGAGCTACCAAACTCTTCCATAGAATAGAGAGACATCTAGCTAGATGAAAAATATTCAACATTAGACTTTTTTTTGAAATTTCTCATGGTCATATTCTGAAGATGATTCAAAATTTTCTGATGTATTTAAAATTTGACTATCTTCACTAATTTCTGAAATAGTAAAGAGAGGTTGAATATCATCTTCATCATCAATCCATTCTTTTTCATCTATTTTTGTGATTGCTTTTGTTGGAGGATATAGAGTAAGTTTTTTTGTTGAATGACCATTAGAAATATACATGTCACCATATCTACAGCTAATAAAAGCATCAGTTGTGGCTAGCCAAGGTCTTCCTAATATGAGTGGATGTCCTCCTAGATTGTTCTTGGGAGTTAAGATCATGAAGTCAACAAGATATTCCCAAGAATCCAAGCATCATGAAATATCTTCTTGCACACCATCTGGTTTGATTACTAATCTATCTACTAGTTGCAGTAAGGTAGGTGTGTAGAGAATATTAGAAAGCTTGAGCTACTCCATAGTTTGTTTGCTCATGATGTTTATTGTTGCCCTTAAGTCAATTAATGTATTTGGAATTTCAACTCCATTGATATGTGTTTTCACAATTGGACTTCCTAGATCCACATATTTTTGTATAGCAATTTTTCTCATCATTATGTCTACTATTTTTCCTACCAAGTGAATTCTTTTTGTTTCTTTTTCTTTTCTTCCTAGATTTTTTATGCTCAACTCCTTTATTGTTTTGGCTAGAATTGGAATTTCTCTAATGGCTTGTAGCAAAGGAATTTTGATACAGACATTCTTCAATTCATCTAGAAAATCATAGTTGGGCAACAAGATCTATTTTTCTACCCCTCTATCAATTTGTAGTCTTTCAAGAAAAGGAGGTGTAGAAGTAGATGTTGGTTGCTCAATGATAGGAGTTGTGTTCACTGATTCTTTTTGTTTTTCTTTTTTAATGTTTTGGTTTTGGAGAGATGTTCCCTCAAAAATTTTATTGACTTTTAGAGAATCTTCCTCAGAACTATCATGTTCCTGAATAACTACAGAAGGTCTTTCCTTTTCTAATATCCTTCCAGATCTTAGTTGAACATCATTAAGATCTAGAGGAGTAATCATGTAAGTTGGAAATTATTGTCCTTCTACCATGTAAGCATTCTGAGGGTTTTTTTTGTTGGGATTTGGTAATGGTTAGGTAGGTAGCTGATTTGGTTTCTGCTGAAATGGCAATAAGAGTTGAGGACTTTGGTTTTGTTGTGGAGGTTGTTGTGGAAATGGCAATGAAAGTTGAGGGTTCTGATTTTGAAGTTGTGGCTGCTGATTTTGTTACTGAATGTGTGGGGGAGGATAATTCTGATATGATGGGGGATATTGGTAATATTGAGAAAATCTCCCACAAGGATTTTGTACTCCTTGTGCCCACGGTTGAGATTGAGGTTGAGGCCAAGGTTGTTGCCAAGAATTCCAGTTTGACGGGAGCTGAAGATACATTTGATTGTTAAATCCCTGATTTTGTGGCCCTTGCCAAGGTCTTCTAGCAACAAAACAAAGAGGTTCTACAGAATTTGGGATTGTTTCCTCTTGAAAGACAGCCTTAAGACATGGGATTGAAGGACAACCCTTGGTCTCATGGCCTTCTGAGAAAATCATACAAGTTTCTACAATTTTTGCATCTATAGGGCATTCCCTTAGAGCATGTTTTTTTTGCATTTTGAACAAAAAATGGCTAAAGAATCAGCCTCGGTTTTCTGCTTGTTTTGTATTTTAATGGTGTCTAATTGCTCACTAAGGCTCCCTGGAATGTCAGTTTTAAATTCATCAAGCATATTACCAATTTCTGACCTACTTATAGATCCCGTTGTAGATTCGTTTACTCTAACAAGAGAAGGATCTCTTAGCCCTTTCCCTGTTTTAGATTTCCCTCTTGAGAGACGAACAAACAATTCTCCTATATCATTTAATGGAAGTTGAGAGATATATCCCTTCCCCATCATGTTAAGGATATCTATCCACTCATCTCTAATGGATTTTAATAAAGGAACTTTCAAGGTTTCTTCATCTAAATTGTTCATTTTTTCTCTTTTCAAATTATAGTTGAATCTCTCAATCAAATCTTCTAATTTTTCATCCTCTCTTTGCATCATTTTGAACACTTCATCTTTGTGATTGGTAGGCATGCAATAATCCAAGTACCTATCCAAAAATGTTTTTTTCATGTCATTCCATGTTCTAATGGACTGAATAACTAACCCCATGAACCATTTCAAAGCAGCTCCTTTTAGTGTTGAAGGAAACAATTTAAGTTTTTGAGAGTCTTCTGGATAGTCATAAGTTCTACACAAGGCTTTAAACTAAAACAAAAATGTTAAAGGATCCTCACTTTTCAATCCAAAGAAGTTTGGGAGGACAGAAGGTGAGATATTTTTCATTGTGGCATTTGTTTAATCATCCACTATAGGGAATCCCAAAGAATTATCTATTTCCCTATTTCCTCTACCTCCTCCATTATTTCCTCTACCTCTCCCTCTACCCCCTCCTCCAAACAGTGAGAATTCTCCATATTGTTCTTCTTCTGCCATTATAGTTTCTTCAGAGTCAGTATAGGGTTCATCCTACAAGGTTAATTCCTCCTCCTCTAGTTCTTCTATTAATGGAATATGGGAGAGAGGTTCTACTTCTTGTTCCTCACCAGGTATTCCTAATACTTTAACTACAATGTGCTCTCCTATGGAGGTGAAAAAGGCTATTCCTTCTGTTGGAGATTCGAAATTTTTCTCCCCTAGGACTGACATGGTAGATGAAGTAGGAGATTATTTTGATTGGATTTCTGCCGATGGAATTCGAGGAGTCCTATGGCTGGGAGTATGAGTTTGGGATGGAGGTGTGTCTTTTCTTGTTCTTGGTGGAATAGGTGGTGTTATAGGAATTGAACTTCTGCCCCTAGCTATAAATCTACCCCTAGAGTCTCTTTATCTATGCATGTCATTTTTTTTAATGTAAGAGATAAGGCTACCTAGTTACACTTCCCCAAAAATGGCACCAAATTGTTTGGTCAATTTAGTGTCCTAAATTGCTCTACATAAATTATCAATCCGGGTATCGTAAACTGATGAGGTGTAGTGCATTGTTTGTGCTTGATAACCCTTATTACTTCGTTGTTTTTGTGTTTTATGTTGTTTTGGGGGGTTTTTGATCTTTTAATTCCTAATGATGTACAATGTAATTATCAAAAACTTAAATCTGACTTTTGTAAAGACTGCTCAAAATCTAAAAATGAAAACAGAGCTTAAGAAAGAAATGAAAATAGAGCTAAGAAAGACTTGGAAGCAAAGCTTAAGCAAGAAATGAAAACAAAGTTTATATTCCTGTTTTACCATTATTTCCAAGTCATGAATTAAAACTGAAAGTGTAACTTACAACTGATTTCTAACTAATTACAGAAATAAAACTAAATGAAATACTTAGTTACTTTGCCTATCAATTTTGGGAGAAAATCTCCTTGGGATGACATTTGAGGAATTTTGTACTTCATTAATATAAGAGAAAACAAATACAGAGACACAGTAATAACTCATTGCATAAATCAAATTTTCAACCACTTAGTTAAGGATGAATTATCAACTTGAAGGGTTTTTCATAAACATTCATTAACACCATGAGTCAGTAAACTAAAAATAAAATGGCAAAGACAGTAAATGGCACTGATCAGTCTAATTGAGAATTTAAACTAGCAAAACAGTGAATGAAGTAAACTAGATTACATTACTGAGTTTCATCTTCTAAACTATTGATAAAAACTAAAAAGAGATCAAGCAAATGGAAGCTACTCTAAATTATGAACATTGTTAATAAGAAAATGATGGAAATTGCATTATAAACATTGTTAGTAAGAAAATGATTATAAACACTGTGAAAGAAAATGATGAATTTACAGTTAACAAGAAGAAGAAAAATAAAATGAAATGAAACCTTCTTCAGTGCAGGGGCCCTCTGCAACTGATTAGGCTACACTTGCTCAATCAACTCCAAGGAAACTCCTTCAGATTTTCATAAAACATGCGGTCTTCATATTAAAAACAGGGACACAAAATGCCCAGAAATTACAGAGTTTATAACTTCAATTTCACAATAAAACTATCATTATTACCACTCTCTTCTATAGTCCTTTACACAGGTATTTATAAGAAAAACTATATCATTGTTTGTGGAGAAAAACATGCTACAGTCAAACACGTAGAAGACAGATATGCGGAATTTCTTCCTCAGCTGCTGGAGACATAAATCCAAGACATGGTGGCTATTGGATTCAGTTGTATAGGTCGTTGTTGGAGTCCGTAGGTATAGGTAGTTGTTCTAGATAACGCTTCACATCATTGTGAAATGTGTTAATTAACCACGAAACAAATTCCTGTTACCTTCAGTCTCTGCGTTTGACTTATCCATTGACCGTAGTACTATGCCATCTTCTTTGTTGAACTGGGGAAAGTGAATAGGACAGGGTCCATGTCACGATGATTTCCAAGTTGCCCATGTAGTTATTTTCTCCTTTTGACACCTGGAACCTGTTAGAGCATGAAGGTAGTCGCGGAACAGCCGATTAGCTGTAGAATAGGCTGCATTCCGTAGCTAATATATAAAAATTTATTCAAACAGAAAAAAATAAAAGCATAACATGTAAATCAATAATTGTCCTCCTCAAGACAGTATATACCAGTCATTGGTGCTGAGAATGCATCTTTCTTATGGAAAAACAAAGAAAAGGAATGAGAAGAGTTGCTAGGGAAAGAGTAATTTTGAGGCTCAACAATAACCACACTCAACTACAACACAATGATGAGGTCACTACGCTGCGTGACAATAGAGGTAAGAGATCTACCTATGTATGACGGGTTGAGTGAAGTGGATGATTTCCTAACCAAATTTGAAAGAGAGGTGGCAGATCCTTGCTCCATCTGAAGTATCCAATTTACCGGATCCTTGCCATCAAACTTCCTCATCTTGCTTTTTCTTGATTTTAGGAGCTCGACTTTGAAATGACTATAATTCTATACTTTCAGATATTTAAGTTCTAAAATTGTGACCTGTAGTAGCCCTCTATGTCCTCTTTCCAATGCCACCAGTCTGATCCAAATTGAATTCTCTAAGAAAGAGTTATGCACAATCTCCCAAGATGACCTGATTATAGACCTTTCCAGAAGAGCGAACTTATATGAAGTGCCATGTGTCACTATTTTGACCTTTGGATCTGAAAAAGATATTAAAAAAACTAAATTCTGTCCTCTTTTTTTACCTTCTTACGAAATTTCAATCCAATTCTCAGAGAGAAAGTTATGACGATTTTCCCCAGGTCACCTGTTTTGAATGTAATTTAGGAGTCTGCAAGAAGACCAACTTCCTCAGATCATATCTCTGAAAATATCACGTGAAACGCTCTGACATTCGTATCCAAGGTTCAATGCGATTTATTCTCAAATGGGTTTTTTTTGCGACTTATGAAACGTCACAGAAAAAAAGTTATAGCGAAAATGCCACGATGACCTGTTTGGAGCAGCGAAACCCTAGAATCCAAAGCTCTGATACCAAATGTTATGAAACCAGCTCAAGAGAAGATAGAAAAGATATATCAACGCCTTAGAATTCAGCCTCTTCGAGGGGGCAACCTCCTTTACATTACATAAATGAACAATTCTTGGATGATACAAATGAAAAGACCTCCTTTCTATATATAGGAGTCTAAGGGGTCATAACATAATCAGAGCCGACATAACAATAATAATGTAAGGGCATAATAATAACAACAGTGGACTTCTATGGGGCACATTAATAACAATATGGGCACTACATGGGTACATCAACATAATAAGTGGGTTGTACTAATAACAATAAGGGGTTACAGTAGTAGTATAGGGGTCTAACATGCCCCACTCCTTCAAAAAGCGTTGTCCTCAACGCTTGAGTAGTTCTTGATGCTTCTCTATAAAATTCTTGTCCTCCCATGTGGAATCTTCAGCGGGTAAGTTCTTCCACTTGATGAGATACTCTGAAATTGATCGATTTCGTAGCTGTTGGGTTCTTGTTTCTATGACTGCTCCAGGTTCCAATATGAATTTTCCTTCCTTTTCAATTTCTGGCAATATTGTTTGAATTGGGATATTTTGCAACTTTTGAATAAGTGGCCATACTTCTTCGTCCTTCTTCCATTCATCCCTTGCTTCGTTTATCCAAACTGGTTGGATAATAGAAATAGCACAAAACAATGCTTCCACATCTTCATCCTTGAAGAGTCTTCCCATTCAGTAAGGTCGCCATTTTTTAAGTGCATGTAGTATTGCCAACATTTCCTTCTCATAAATAGCTTGCTTGAGATGTAGCAGTAAAAATACCCAATCACCTACATCAAAACATTTTTCACTACAATGTTTATCTACCTGTTGTTTCATTTGATTTTGCACCAAAGTGGCGTTATCCTTTAAAAGTTGGAGAACTTGTTGTTGATGCTCGATGTGATCTTTCACTGCTTGAACCTTTTTCTTCTTGATATGTCCTTCTATCTCTAGAGTTTGAGGAGTGGTAATTTCTTCCAATCCTTTACAAGATATGGTCGGATTCATTTCTTGATGCTCGATGTGATCTTTCACTTCTTGAACATTTTTCTTCTTGATATGTCCTTCTATCTTGATAGTTTGAGGAGTGGTAATTTCGAACAATGAATTACAAGATATGGTTGGATTCATTTCTTCTTTCTCGATGTGATCATTCACTTCTTGCACATTTTTCTTCTTGATATGTCCTTCTATCTTGAGATTTTGAGGAGTGGTAATTCTTGCCAATGCTTTACAAGATATGGTCTGATTCATTTCTTCTTTCTCTGGGGTGGGGTCCTGGTGTATATCTTCTTCTTTTGATGTTTCTTGATCCTTTTCTTCCTCCTCTTCATATTCTATGTAAAATAATTTCTTCTCAGCACACTTATGACCTTTAGTGCATTTGCTATCACAATTGTAACAAATCCCTTTTTCTCTTTTTTCTTCCAATTGTTGTGGTGTAACCCTTGTAGGTTGTGGAAGGCTAGGAGAAACAACACTTCCATCTTTATAGTTGTGAGGGGTACGCTTCCTGGTTTCCATAATTTTTCTTTCCACTATGTCACAAAGCCCTTTTACTCTTTCCAATTGTTGTGGTGTTGCTCTAAAGAAGGTGTTGCTCTTTGTATCCTCATAATGTGCTATCATTTCCTCCGTGAAAATTGACCATGTAACAAGTTGTTTACGAGAACAAAGCCCTTTGTACCATAAAAATTGATCTGGTTCTAAATATGAAGATGAAATACATACCTTTTGTAATATTTGTACACCATGTAGATCAAAATATTGCTCCATCTGAAGTATCCAATTTACCGGATCCTTGCCATCAAACTTCTTCATCTTGCTTTTTCTTGATTTTAGGAGCTCAACTTTGAAATGACTATAACTCTATACTTTCATATCTTTAAGTTCTGAAATTGCGACCTGTAGTAGCCCTCTATGTCCTCTTTCCAATGCCACCAGTCTGATCCAAATTGAATTCTCTAAGAAAGAGTTATGCACAATCTCCCAAGATGACCTGATTATAGACCTTTCGAGAAGAGCGAACTTGTATGAAGTGCCACGTGTCACTATTTTGACCTTTGGATCTGAAAAAGATATCAAAAAAAACTACAGTCTGTCATCTTTTTGTACCTTCTTACAAAATTTCAATCCAATCCTCAGAGAGAAAGTTATGACGGTTTTCCCCAGGTCACCTATTTTGAATGTAATTCAGGAGTCTACAAAAAGACCAACTTCCTTAGATCATATCTCCGAAAATATCACGTGAAACGCTCTGAAATTTGGACCCAAGGTTCAGCGTGATTTCTTCTCAAATGCTCTTTTTTTAGACTTCTGAAACGTCACAGAAAAAAAGTTATAGCGAAAATTCCACGATGACCTGCTTGGAGCAGTGAAACCCTAGAATCCAAAGCTCTGATACCAAATGTTATGAAACCAGCTCAAGAGAAGATAGAAAAGATATATCAACGCCTTAGAATTCATCCTCTTCGAGGGGGAAACCTCCTTTACATTACATAAATGAACAATTCTTGGATGATACAAATGAAAAGACCTCCTTTCTATATATAGGAGTCTAAGGGGTCATAACATAACCAGAGCCGACATAACAATAATAATGTAAGGGCACAATAATAACAATAGTGGGCTTCTATGGGGCACATTAATAACAATATGGGCACTACATGGGTACATCAATATAATAAGTGGGTTGTACTAATAACAATAAGGGGTTACACTAGTAGTATAGGGGCCTAACAACCAAGCACGCCAAAGATTATCCGCGTGGAAGCCTTTGACAAAGTATGTGAAGTACTAAACATGGTCCACCATGTGAGACGCATTGACTGGCACTTACGCGTACCAGTGGTTCTATGGGATTATAGGACCGTCTGAAAAGCTCTGACCATGTGGGCACTTCCGATGCTGAAGTATGAAGCCGATGTTGTAATCCCTATGGAGCAAGAAAAGCCTAGTCCGCGCATGACAACACTTGTAGATACAACAGTTCACGAAGCCCGGAAAGAAGGAATCACACAGCCACAAGAGATATAACACATGAGACTTGAGGAAGAAATCCAACAGGGAAACCTTAGACTTCACAAACTTAAAAAAGAAAGGGTATGGTTAAGAGAGAAAAGTGCTTTGATGAACGCGGAGGTCAAGAAGCTAGAGGGCAAGATAAAGGAAGATTTTCTCCCCAAAAAAACTAGGATGATAAGGTAAGGTGTGTATGGTCATACTGACAAGTTTGAGAACTATCACCGTAAATTGGTTAGTCTGATACCTTGGCTTGGACCGCATATTGCTAAGTGTAGTGACCAGGGTAGTACATTGCAAATGAGGAAGTGCGCAACCACAGAAGGTGGGGACTCTCTAAGAACCGTGATGGAGGATAGGATGGCGCTCCACATAGATGGTGTGACCACCTAACTAGCCAAGGGAAGGACAGTCTTAACGCTCTAGGCAGTTGGAAGGGAGTGCGGGACTATAAACTATGCTGCTTGGGAGCTACACAATGTTGGAGATGCGCGCAGAAGCAAAGAGTCACAAGGTTCGCGACCGCACACGAGGGACCGCACTGACACATGGATTGGCCAAAAATTGACCATTGAAGTGACTGTTCATGATGGGATGATCGACTTGAGGCCAAATGGAGCGAGCGACAGACATTTAAGACACGACTTATGGGCAAGATTTAGGAAAATCTACTGCTAAGAACGCATAAATGAACTGGAATTTGGGGGAATGGTCCAATTCGAATTTGAAAGGCACTATAAAATGCAAAGGGCTGCCCAAAAAAAACATTTGGTCATTTAAGAATTGAGCGATTGAGCAGAGCCCTAAGCATTGTGAGCTGAGTGTTGATTGAGCCCTTAAATTCGCGAGTGACAAATTACGGCCCAAATACAATGACGACAAATAAGGATGGTTTGGGAATAGAAGAGGTAACCGTCGACGAGGCCACATAGGCCCTAACTGTGGAGGATGTTCCAGAAGGTGCCAAGGTTGTGGCATAGATCCCCAAGTCACCGCATACGCCAAGACCCAAGAAGGATAAACAAGCAATGGCTCCCATACGCGTGTCCCCAAGGAACCTGTTGCGCGGCAAATTATCAATGGAGGAGAAGAGGAAAGTTGTCATGATAGAAACAGATGAGGAAGAAGAAGATTTGCAGGCCCTTATCATTGCAGAGGAAGAAGACAAAGGTATGGAGGAGGATATTCAACCTACACATTCTACGACAAAACTGCCACATATGTCCCCCTGTGAAAAGGGAAGACCAAAGTGCCCAAGGACCTGGACGAAACCAAGAGTTCACTCCAAACCCCACTCCTCCCAAATGGAATTATGTTTGAAGGCACACACTTGGGCTGCATGCCAACCATGAAGTTTGAAGATTGGGACCTTGTCGACCGCAAAAAGTTCCCTCATCTGGAGACCAGGAACCTCATGAAGCAGAACACTGCAGGGGTGGTGACAACGTTTGAGCTATGAAAGTGGCTGCGGGGAGTGGAAAAGGTCGGGCTATTGACCCTGCTATGGGTGTCGCATTTCCACCGAGCCCCAATAACCATTTTTGTCATCAGGCAGCTAATCTTTCATCATCAGGCAGCTGGTCTACCTAGTGCATGATGGGTATCTATGGCTGGAGGAGCCTATCCCCATCATGGTAGACCTAATCCATCGCATTTCCCAGCTACCATACAAAGGAAAGGACCCCGTGACCATATCAGAAGGGAAGGGTAGTGATTTGGCCCTCGCGAAGGCCATGAAGACAAAGTATAAGCTGGAGAAGAAGAAGAGGGGCTACGCTATTTCCAGCATCAAGGACAAAGTGATACGCATAGAAACCCAAATCCTGGTAGGCAAAGTTATGTGGAAGTGTCGCACCGATGAAGTACCTGCACCAGTGATCACACTGGCCAAGCAGTGTGCGGATGGGGTCCAGTTTAACTGGTTGAATTCCTCTGTATGGAATTCTTGAAGAATTCTCGTGAAGCCCAGGAGCAAGGTAAAACCTTCCACTATGCGTGGTTGTTGCTATCCATAGTACTCGTAGCAGGGAACTACCGGAGGATAGTCAATTCCCCACAATTGATAGAGATTTACCAAAGGCCACAAAGTACACTTCACTCTGGGCCACGAAGGATATGAAAAGGATACGTGACAGCAAGATCTTCTGGGTGCTCATGGAGATGAACATCCGGATGTGGATCAACCGGAACCTGCGCTTGTCACCCACGGTGTACAATAGTCTGTAGAGTTTTGCAAAATTCAAAGCCAACATGCATAATATATACATCAGGGCGCGAAAGGATCCGACGAAGCAGTGGACAAGGCTACTCTTTTTAGCCACTGACGATGTCATTTTCACTGTATTGAAGGCATGGCCTCTGGAATGGCACACCCCAGATCTTACAGAACTCGAGAGGGCGACAACACAGAAGAAGAAGGATGATTCCAAGCTGCGCGTCACACAGTTGACCGAGGAAAGGTGGAAGGAAACAGTAGCAACTGAGGTATGGGAAACGTGGGAAGCGACACAGAAAGCCACCGAGTAGAAAAAGGTTGTAGAAGCAGTAGAAGAAGCACAGGAAGCAACCGCGAAGGTGGGTGAGGGACAAGCAATGCCCTCGCCGAGGCAGGAGGTAGAGGAAGCAAAAACATCAAAAGGGAGCGCGGACCCAGGGATCGCATCCACACAGTTGAAGTGCCCACACATGGCAAAGCGAGCAAGACCAAGGAAGAAGGTCAAGGCCTCAAAATTGACCATTGACCCGATCACCCTAACCGAGGGTGATCTCCATGACATCAGCGAGACAGTGCATGATGTCACCAATGAGGCTCTTTAGGATTTTATGCAGGAGAAACAGACTATGTTGGGGGTCCTGAGGGCGCAGTTGCAAGAGTTACAAGTACGTCCCCTTCAGGTGGGTACCCTCTCAACCCACCTCACAGCAGGATCCTCGGCAGTAGAGCAGATGTTGTGTGAACAGATGACAAACACAATAGTGTTGCCAGAAGGGGCCCTACTGGCAGTGAATGAGGCCAATAGATTTTCAGTTAGCATGATGAAAGGCCTTGGCCTTAATCCTATTGCCCTTCTGCGTGAGACACTTTATCTGTTACAATATGGGATAGCGGCAGAGCTACACTTTAGGGAGAGCTGCGTGATCCAAGTCCTTATTCAGAAAAAGATAAACATGGAACAACTCAGTTTGCAGCACGACGACTAGTGTCACAAAATCAACAGTTGGTGCAGGTGGTAGGCTACACTTGCCGCGATGTCCTGGAGCTAGCTTTCCCATCAGATCTACCAAAGGAGGTGCAGATCCACAAATTAGCAGTAGGAGTCCACGAGGCCAGGGAAGAAATGACAAAGGTTCAGCTGGAGCTAAATCTTCAGATCACCGAACTATGGTTAAAGGCGCAGCCATCCACTCCCTCGATAGTCAGAGAACAGCGTGCTAGTTCTATCACAGCGTGACTGGAGGAAAGCAGAGGTGCAGTGTGAGACTATACCAGCATGTTGGAACAAGCACTTGAGGTCCTCACAACTCTGCAGGAGGAACCCAACATCCAGCGCTTGGAGACAAAAGCATGAGAACTCCAACAGCAATATGACAGTGTCTAAGGAACTGCGCAGACAGTAGTCCTCACCTAGAGGCTTGCAAGGATGCAGCAAGACAAAGCACTGAAGGAGAAGGTGGACATGGCATGGCTCAAGGAGGAATTTCTCAAAGTGCGTGTTCATCCTTGGATCAACGAGGCCTTCACTATCACGGAAAACATTGAAGGAAAGCTCGCGAACATACAGGGGATGCACACATTAATGTAGAGAAGCACCCCAGACACAGAGGTCTCAGAACAACAGATGCAATAGATCCAACAAGCAGTAGCTCAGTGCAATGCGGACCTCAGCATAGTTCAAGAACAGTTGGAGGGACGCCACGCCAAGATTGTCGCGTCAACCGAGTGACTCGAGGGCGAGTCACGATGTTTGTGTTGGGGGCCTGTTGGGCATGGAATCCCCCCAAGACATGTTTTGGGTCTCAAAGCCCAAGTTTTGACCCGATATTGTTGTAAAGACTCCCCGAATTGTGGTGCAGAGCACAAAATGTATGATATAGTCATAGGGTTGTCCGCCCTAGTCTTGTAATGTAATGTCAGCCTACCCATGGTCCGCGGACCATGGGATTGTATAAATAGAGCAAGGCTCTAAGTGTAAAAGATAACTAAGAAAGCAGAGCAAAGTAGAAGAAAAGAGTAAGAGTCTAAGTGTCTAAGTGTGTCTTGGGTCATAGAGTAGGAGAAGGCTCTGCAGCTGAGTGCGCAGAGGCCTAGTAGTCCGCAACTGAGTGCACGGACCCCTGCAGCTGAGTGCGCAGGGTGGAGTCGAGTCTGTAACCAAGGAAGAAAATAATAAAGAGAAGTTTTATCTTAATTCTGTGTATCTATTCTTGGGTTATTGCATGTTTGATATAAATTGCAAATATACTATTTATTTACTCCGCGCACCTATATGAATGATTTATATTGTTAAGTATACTTTAACGCAGACAAGTAGGCTAAGTTAATCAACTAATAGCGGAATACTAGTAAGGAATTGGGTAATAACAGTGTTCAGCCCCCGAGTAGGGTTGCGCGAAGACAACATCTCAGGCTGCGAGGTATGGGTAAGTACGTGTAGCAACGTGCGCACAGGGTCGAACCCCGGACCACTCGAACTCATCAAACATCTCCATGGTGTGGAAACTTGGTTCTAGCACCCTCCCATAATACTTCGGGCAAAACCTCAGTCCACGCTCCGCGAACTATTGCCGAAAGGGCCAGTAGTATCGGGATTTTTAGGCTAAATCACCTCTGAACCTGGGTCAGGCCCCAACAAGCCAACAGTTTTTAAGGGGAAGAGAAAGAGGAGGTAAAAATCAATGAAAGGAGGACGTAAGGACGAAGTACAACATAGGGACAATTGGATCGATCAACAAGTAGAATATGGACGATGGAGATCTTATCACAGGGTCTTAAGCGAATAAATGGATGAACAAGGTTAATGAAGCTATGAATGGCAGAGATCATATCGCGGGGTCTTAAGCGAATAAATGGATGAACAAGGTTAACGAAGCGATGAACGGTGGAGATCGTATCGCGGGGTCTTAAGTGAATAAATGGATGAACAAGGTTAATGAAGCGATGAACGGTGGAGATCGTATCACGAGGTCTTAAGCAAATAGATGGATGAACAAGGTAATAAAGCAGATGAATGGTCGAGATCCAATCGTGGAGATTAAGTGAAAAGATGGATGAACAAGGTAATGAAGCGATGAACTGCTCAGATCTTATTGCGTGGATGAAGTCAAGAGATGGACAGTGGAGATCGTATAGCGAGAAAAAGAAACGTGCGGAAATGATGGAGCGGGTTTCTAAGGCGGTAAGTAGTTTCTCACACGCCCTTTGGGCTATAAGCTGTATTTTGAAATTTCACACAATTAGCCTAACTGCACGACACGTAGAACGAGAAAACCACTTTTCTCATGTGCTCTCTGGTGGATAACGGTCGTGCACTAATCCGAGTGAGATTTCACTATAGCCATTGGATCAGGCGGGGTTGATCAACGATGGAGATCGGTGAAGCTAGTTGGCAATCGGGTGAAGTGACAGTCGTCGAATTAGGCAAAGCTGATCAACGGTGGAGATTGGCCAAGATAGTTGGCCATCGGGTGAAGCGACAACCGTCGGATTAGCCGAGGAAAATCGATGGTGGGGACATAAAGCGCATAAAGTAAGTGGCAGTTGGGAAAACTAATGGATCGGACAGTGATTGTGAAGGTTTATTATGGATTAGATGACAAGGAAGAAATGCATGAAGAATGTGCTGAATGAGTTTTTTAAAGGAAAACGACAGAGAAAACCAGTGAGGGTGAACACATAACTACATCAAATACCGAACTCTGTAGCTCATGCGGGAACTAGAAACTTATGTTTTTTGGGCTGCTGAAGGGTCCCTTCCTCAAATCATGGTCCCAGAGGGAGGAGATGAGGCCGAGACACCTGCACACAACCTGATAGTGATATTTTTCTCCTAACTAACCTGTGAATTGAAAGAAGGCATAAATGGAAGTAAACTACAGCAAATGCAGCTACTAAAGCAAGTGAACAGGAAAACCATGAATAATCTACATTATATTTATGTAATGAAAGTGCAACTACTTAAGCAAATAAACAGTGAAAACCATAAGGCTACTTAAGAAAATGAACATAAAACCATGAAACTACTTAAGCAAATAAATAGAACAGAACTCTTTGCTACCATACATGTACAGCAAAGAGGATCTTTGGCTACTTGGGTCAGGCCCTAACCCAAGAGCTTTAGCCCTCGAAATTAACTCAGAGCTGGCTTAAACAGAACTCATTCTTATTATAAAAACCATGGATTACAAAACAAACTGTCACAAGTCTTGCAGCTCAGTAATAAAGTGGAGCTTTTACAATATAAGTCTGAATCCTACTGAGGTCCTAAGCCTCTCTACTTATACATCTGATAAACTGGTTTCTGTCACTTGCCCTTACTCAACTGTCTTTTAGTCTTCAAAGTGATGGTTGTTTGGACTTAGAGATGATGGAGAAATATTCAAATGGAGGGGTAGTAAATGAGGAGGATTTACCTCCTATAATTACTGTCCCTTGTCCCATTCGATTTTTTACCAAGGTCTTTGCCACAGTTCCTTGCCTTTACCCTTTATTCCTTTATTCCTTCATTTTTCCTTGCTTTTATCCTTTATTCCTTCATTACATGCACATTAGACCATGAAGCAAAATATCCAACTCTAACTCAGCTCATAAACAAAATATAATCAAAAGTATGCAATAAGTTTGTGAGAATAGTTGGTTTGACTAAGCTAGGAGGTGAATTAAGGCAAATTAAGGCCCATATAATTACTCAATGATGAGGCTCATCATCACCCCCTACTGAAAGTGTTTCTCATCCTCTGAGCAACTTAGTCAATGTCCATGTCCTTCATGGCTCTGGTAGCCTCTCGGACATCCCATGCTTTTGTTGTGGTATCTTCTTCTATTTTATAGAAGCCTACTTTCCTTTCTACTTCTTCCCACTTCCTCTTTTCCTCTTCTTCTTTTCTCCCTTCTAGCATCCCTAGGAGTAGTGCTAGACTGATTTTTAGGCCTATCCAATTGACCTTCAACCTTTGCATTGATTTCTTATACATAGGTGTCCTGTTGAGTGCCTCTCTCAGCCTTTGAGGGGAGTGATATTCTCTGGTCTTCAAGCTGTGGCAGTTTTTTCCATCTTTTTTAGCAGGCATGTATATTATCATCTCTTAGCAGCCTTAACATATCCTCAAAATGTGAAATTTCTTGCTCTTGGGCAGCAAGATATCTAAGTGCCAGCTGAGGATCATTTACAATTAGATTATGGTTGTTGATTAGGGCCATGAGATTTGATTATTCAACTCTGATAAAAAGAGGTTTATTTTGCTCTCTAGCCAATATTCTTTTCATCTCTGCAGCCCTTGACTTCTCATGGTTCATCGATGATGCTAAAGCCATTAATTGTAGATCTCCTAGCTCTGCATTAGGTCCCAAATATTCATATCTATTATGGCCATGCTATGCAAGTAAAACTCAACCATTTTGGTCCCATCCTTTAGTGCACTTTGACCACAAAGATCAATAAGTTGTCTCCAGTTGTGAAATGGCATGGTGCTCCTTTGTGATAGTGTTTTAATCTGAAATTTCAGCCATTTTTAATTGAGGTAAAGAGCATAGGATTTATTTGGCATCCTATATTGGATGGCCTCTTGTTGTTATTTCTCTTCTATTTCAATTTCGTCTTCCTCTTGTTGTTCTTTCCCCTCTGTTTCAATGCCTTCTTCCTCTTCTGTTTCATCATGTTCCTCTGTATTAGTTTCTTCTTCATCCATCTCATCCCCATATAGCTCTATATCTTCTTATTCTTGTTTTGCCTCCTCCTTACTAACAGAAGGACTAAAATTATGGTGATGGTTTTGATGTCATCCTCTGCTAGTAAGTCTGTAAGGATTGACCATTTTCTAGGGATCTTGAGGTTTTGGAGGGCATCCTTAATGAGGATTTTTATCAACCCATGGTGGGCCAACTATTGGGAATTCCCTTACTTTACTTTGTTGTTGGAGTCTATTAGTTATTGCATCAAGAAATAGATATTGCTGAGTCTTTGGTGAACTAGAGTTTCTACCCCAAATCTTAATTCTTCAAGCATTCTCAAATCGTTGTCATAACAACACTGTATCTATGGACTCTTGCATTCTCTTTTGAATTATTATAGAATTTCCTTTTTGCCACCTTTTCACTTATAAACCAAATACCTCTTAACCTTTATAACTTTTTAGCAAATGATGCATATGAGGGAGTGGGATACTTACCTGTGATCTTGATGCCATGTTGCAGTTGTCAAAGATCAGAGGTGCTAGTCATTCTTCTTCCTCCTCTACTGTCTGTTGATGGTTTATTAGCTTTTTCAGGTGTTTATGACTGAAGATATAATGTTGTTGCTTCTGTTGTGGAGCTCTTGGATCTGATGTTGTTGCTGTTGCTATGGAGCTCCTGGGTTTGATGTTGTTGCTACTATGGAGCTCCTGGATTACCACTTGGCAACGTTTGGTGTCTCCCATAGAATTTCTTGATCATGTTGTTGGATGGTGCTGTGAGGATGTTGTAATGTATGGACAGAGTAATTAGGAGTGTATGTGGATGCAGGGATGATGGTAATGGTTGAGATGATTCTGTTAGAAAACACAATCTTCACCTGAATTGAAGCAATGAAGTGAAAAACAATAGAATTGATGGAGGGATGCATGGTAAGGAGTGGAGGAGATGAAATATATGTGAGGAAGGGTTCCCTTTGGATGTTCTCTTTTCTCCCTAGTTGTCTTTCTCACCCACCTACACATAATAATTATTTTTTTTCTTTTATTATTATTATTATTATATATATATAAACACCTAGGCTTCCTCGGAGAGTTTTTCACCCTAGATATCGGCCTTGGGCACTTCAAGGAAGGTTTTCACCCAGGGATATTCTTATCCTTTTCATTTTTCTCATCCTTGGGCTACCTCATGAGATTTTCAACCGAAAGATGGGACTCAGGTGCCTCATGGAGGTTTTCACCTGAATCCTTATTCTTTTCTCCTTTTTCAGTGACCTAATGAGGGAGAAGCTAGAACTTGCTCCACCATAATCACTGTATTATTGATATTGTCAATGAACTCTTGTTTTGATAAAGGCCTCTTGTACATTTTCAATCAGTGTCCATTAACTAGCAATGGAATGGCTTCTTCATCAATAGTTCTTATTTGCACTGAACCATTGTCATGGCATCTTTCCACCACATAAGGTCTAAGCCACCTTGTCCTTAGCTTGCCCTTGATGTCTTTAAACCTGGAATCATATAACAATGCCTAGTCTCCTTCTTGAAATTTCTTCTCCTTGATGTGCTTGTCATGCAAGATCTTCCTCTGAAGCTGAACTATCTTTATATCTAAGAGGGCATGCATAGTTGGGCTGCCATCCCCAATGTGTTATATTCAAACTCAATGGATAGCAAAGCCTTTTTCCCATAGACCAGCTCATAGGGTGTAAATATAGTGGTGGTCTTCCATGTTGTATTATAGGCCCAGGTGGCCTCAACTAGTCTCTCTACCCAATCCTTCATATTGCTGCTCACTACCTTGGTTAAGATGTTCTTTAGTTCCCTTTTGGTCACCTCCACTTGCCCATTAGCTTGTGGATGATAAGGAGTGGAAGTCCTATGATTGATTTTGTGATGGCTGAGTATTTCTTCAATCATGTTGGAGGTAAATTGGCTGCCTTGGTCTGTGACTAGTTCTCTAGGGTACCCAAATTTGTAGAATATATTCTCCCTTAGGAACCCAACCACCTTCTCTTCTGTTGTTGCCTTAATTACCTTGGTTTCAGCCCACTTATTCAAATAATCAGTGCACACAATCATGTTCTATTTTTGCTTTGAAGGAGGGTTGATAGGCCCAATGAAGTCCATGCCCCTCTTGTCAAATGGATCGAAAGTCACTTGAGGTTGTAGGGGAATTTCATCTCTTGGAGTAGGCTTTCCCATCCTCTGGCACCGATCACACTGACTAATATACTTTTTCACATCCTAATGAAGAGCAGGCCAATAATAACCTACTTGTAACACTTTGAATGTTGTCCTCTTTCCTGCAAAGTGACCTCCACAATGCCCATCATGACAAGTCAGAAGGATGTCAAATACTTCCTCTTCCCTTACACACCTTCTTAAGATTTTCTCTGGGCCAAGTTTGAACAGATTGCGCCCAATCCAGGTGAAAGGGGCACTCTTTCTGATTATCTTTCTTTTTTCTTTGGAGGGCAAGTTTGGTGGGAACTATGTTGATACCAAATAGTTTTCTATATCAACAAACCATGGGGAGGGAACTGAAATAGCAAACAAATGCTTATCTGGTAACAGGTCATCCATCATTCCTTCTTCACCTGTAGGCAGATTCATTCTAGATAGAATGTCAACAACAACATTTTCCTTACTAGGTTTATCAATAATAATTAGATCAAACTGTTGTAATAAAAGCAACCATCTTATAATTCTAGCATTCACATCTGGTTTGTTCATTAAATATTTGATTGCAGCATGATCAATATGCACAAATTCTTGATAGCCTGTAATGTAATGCCTAAATTTGTTTAATGCAGGCAAACCAGCCAGGAGTTCCTTTTCGGTCACAATATAATTCAGCTCAGCCTTTGACATGCTCTTACTGATAAAATAGATGGCATAGGGCAATTTCTCCTCTTCCTGACCTAAGGCTACTCCTATGGCTTTCTATGAGGCATCAACATGAATATGAAAAGGGAGGGCCCAATTTGGGCCTCTAAGGATTGGTGCAGTGGTTAACTTATCCTTTAGAATGTCTAAGGCCTCTTGACCGCTCTTTGACCATATAAACTCAAAACCTTTGGCCAAAAGCCCAAACAAAGGAGAGGCCAACTTGCTGAAGTCCTTTATGAACCTTTAGTAGTAACCAGCGAACCCTAAGAAACTCCTGACATCTCTCTGCTTTTGTGGAGGTGGGACCCTTTGGATGATTGCTATTTTGTTTGTGTCCACCTGCAATCCTTGATGAGATATTGAATGACCTAGCACAATCCCTTCAATCATTAAGAATTCAAATTTTTCTGGACTAAGAGACAAATTCATTTCAATGCATTTGTGTAATACTTTGCCTAGGTTAGTCGGGGCTTCTTGAAAATCACAGCCATAAGGTGTAAAATCATCCATATAGATTTCTACTGCATCATGTACTAATTCAGCAAAAATACTTAAGACTGCTCTCTGGAAAGTAGCAGGAGCATTGCATAGGAAAAAAGGAAGGACCCTATAGGAAAAAGTACCCCAAGGACAAGTGAATGTGGTCTTATCTTGGTCTTCTGGGCAGATTTGGATTTGGTTTTACCCACTGAATCCATCTAGGAAAGAAAAGAACTTCTTCCCTACCAGGTCATCTAGCACTTGGTCAATGAAGAGTAGAGGAAATGATCCTTCTTTGTGGCTTTATTCAATTCCCTATAATTAACACAAATCCTCCACTTACCATTTTTCTGGGGAACTAACACTAAAGGAGAGACCCACTCACTATCTGAGATAGGGTAAATGAATCCTGCATCTAGCAGTTTTTGCATTTCTTCTTTGACTATGTCTTGAAGAGTTGGATTCATCCTCCTTTGTGGTTGCCTAACTGGCTTGCAACCTTCTTTGATGTATATGTGGTGAGTACACACTGAGGGGTGTACTCCCTTCATTTCCTTATAACTCCAAGTGAAGGCTCCTAGGTTTTCTCTCAACATGTTGCATAGCTTTTCCTCTTCTAAAGCAGATTGAGATGGATTAATGTTCAAAGTTTTCTCTGGGCCAAATTCTATGGTTTTGACACGGAGTGGGTTGGAATTAGCCAAGAATAAGTGAATTGGATGATTGCTCTAGGTTTCCCTTACTTCTTCTTCTAATGGCAGTGAACTAGGAGTTGGACTTTGGAGCATGGGTTCAATTAAGTCATCCTCATCTTGTTGTCCTCCTCCTATGATTACTTCCAAAGCATAAAGCTAGGCAGAATAAACTTCATCTTCTTCCTCCTCCTCTAACCATAAAGGTAAAGCATGCTTTAGGGTAGGTTGAGCAGGAGGGTATAGGACTAATTGTTTGGAAAAATGCCCGTATAAGACTAATTGTTTGGACAGATGCCCATTCTTGATGTTCATATTCCCAGCTCTGCAGCTAATGTAAGCATCAATTGTGGCCAACCATGGCCTCCCAAGGATGTGAGGGTAACCAGTAAGCTTAGCCTTAGGCTGGAGAACTAGGAAATCTGTAGGGTATTCCCAAGAATCAATGGAGACCATCACATCCTCCACAATTCCCTTAGGGGTGACTATGGAAGGGTTTGCAAGTTGCAGAACTATTGTGGTATTTCTCAATGACCCTTAGAGGTTGAGCTTGAGCATGGAGTCCTTGGTCATCACATTAATGGCAGCCCCAAGATCAATCACAGTGTGTGGGACAATAGTGCCATTGATGTGTACATCTACTATAGGGCTTCCAGGGTCCAAATATTTTTGACATATTACCTTCCCTAGCATTACGTCAGACAACTACCCAATGATATTAATGGTAGGGGCATCCCTTTTTCTTCTTTTCGGATTCTTGAAGAACTTCTCCTTAATCAATTTATTGTAAATGGAAACATCTTTTATTTCCTGGAGAAGGGGGATCTTTACACAGATTTTTCAATTCTCCCGGAAGTTAAGTTTCTCCTAGGGTAGGCTGGAGTGGTTGGGTTAATCTCTCAGGAAAGGGTGGATTTACTTTAAGGTTGCTTTCCTCTCTTTCTTCCTCAACCTCTCTATGTGGAGAGTGAGGTTGGTTGTCTGGGAGAATCCTCCCAGATCTTAGGTTGATCTCCTGGATTTCTATAGCATAAGTTGGGTATGACGTCTCTCCACTCTATGCTTGTTGAGCTTGCCTATTGTTTGGGTTTGCATTTGGCCAAGAAGGCATCTAGGATTGCTTAGGTGGAGCAGAGTGCAAGAGTTGTGGTTGGGTAGGTGGTGGAGGCAATAGGGCTAGAACATTGTTGAATTGGGGCCTCCACCCCTGGGGTGGGGTATTCGACTGATGTTGTGGCAGAACATAAGGTTGAAATGACTGGTTGGCTAGCTGGGAATGATACTGAGATGCATAGGACCAAGGAGGGGGTGTACACTAGGAAGGATGAGCAGGGGGTCCCCAAGAAGGTATAGTTGTGGTTTGGTTGGGGTTGTAATATGCATGGGATGACACTTCCATACCTTGTTGGTATGGTCTAGGCCCAGAAGGTCTCCTTTGGTTGTTGTATCAAAGCTACTCAGTGACCCCTTCAGCTCCTTAGTATACATCTTTGAGTCTAGGTAAAGAAGGGCACTTGTCTGTGGATTTGTTTTCTTCACAAACTGAGCAAATCTTAATACATTTCAATGGACATTCATTCCTAGGATGTCTCCTGGTGCATCTAGGACAAAATATGGCCAAGGCTCTCTCGGCTTTCTCTTGCTTTCTTTTGATGTTCATGGTGTCCAATTGCAAGGCAAGGGTTTGCAGCATATCACTTTTGAAATCTTCCATCATATTTCCAATTTCACCCTTGATGGATAAGTTGGAGGATGATGTACTGGCTATAGGTTGACTACCCCTACCCTTTTTCCTAGCTGCCCTAGAATGGTTTCTAAAGACAGTATTATTATCCTCATAGGGTAATTTGTAGACATCTCCTCCTACTATCATATGTAAGGTATCTAGAAGATCCTCATTTACTCTTCTAAGCAAGACCATTTTTAGTGACTTAGGGTCAAGTGTGCACCTAGCCCTTTTGTAACTGAGCTAGAATATTTGTTCATAGTCTTCTAAGGATTCATCCTAGCCTATGGTCGTCCTAAAAATATCTTCTTTAGTATCCTTTTACCTACAGTAGTCCCTATATCTTTTGTTAAAGTTTTGTTGCATCTGAGCCCAAGTTGTGATGCTATCTCTAGGTAAACCCATGAACCAGCATAATGATGCATCCTTGAGGGTAGATGGGAATAGTTTTAACCTATTTTCATCATTAGTATAGTCATAGGTTCAGCATATAACAACAAACTTAAATAGGAAGGTTCTAGGGTCCTCTGTGGTCAGGCCGTGGAAATGAGGTAGAGAAAAGGGGCTTATATTCTTCATTTTAGTGTCCCATTTGGTTTCCCTAATGGGGAAGGCACTCTCAATTCTCTCTCTATTTCCTCTGTCATTAGGTTTTCAGCCATGGATTTAGTACGAATAGGTTCTTCCTCTTCTTCTTCCCCTATAGTATCTTCAAATATGTAAGTTTTCTCAATTAAAGGTTCTTCCAAATCACAGTCACTGAAGAAGAGAGAAGGTTGACTGTTGGATGCAGTGGGGGTATTTGACAAGAATTTCCCTAAATTGTCCCTATTCCTACGAGGCATGAAAAGAAAAGTTTTTGGGTTGATTTTTGTAATATTTTCTTTTAAATCTAGAAAGTACTTGCAAAATGGAAAGGAAAGCAGCTAATGACAAATGAAAGAAAGGAAGGTACTAGATTACTTCTGCAGAAACAAACTAATCGAAGAAAATTGAAGACTAGAAGCACAAGAAAAGAAAGTTGGAGAATAGAAAATAGAGGAAAGTTGTTAGGGTCCCACCCTAACCCCCTTATTTATGTCATGGGATCACATCATAGTCAAGAGTCAATAAAGCCCGTATTAATATTTGTAAATGGTTAACCCGCAATTAATGACGGGACCACAGTTAGTTGCAAATGGGCCGTAGTATTAGATAGATGGTATTAATAAAACCCATAGTATTGGCCCGTGGTATTGCATGTATGAGTCATATATAAAGGATAGAGACTCCCTGTGAGGAGCATCGTGTCTTATTTTGTATTCGAGCTTTGCTCTATTGGAGGTTGCCCCCTCGAAGAGGCAAGTGAACATTACTCTCTGAATAATAAAATCATTGCTATTCTATGTTCTGGGTATCTTTTCTTCGCATATTCTGTATTTGGGTATCATTTTGCAGGTTAAGAGCATAACAAGTGGTATCAGAGCACTTTCCAGGGCCGGTGGGATCTCCAATTCTTAGCAAAAAAAAAATCGGCTAGAGACGTGTTCCGGCGTCTTTAAACCACGGGATCTGTCATTGAGCGCATAAACCTGCGGATTTGGGGAGGCATGCACGCAGGAAATATAAGAGGTGGTCACGTCTGTTGGACTCCCTTGTAACCCCTGTGGGTACCCCTTCGAGTAGTAGCGCATTAGATAGAACCGCACATGGACTGTCTTCCACGTACCCTCTGGGTATATCGGAAGTCCCCTAGGCTCCCTTGAAACCTCGCCATAGATAAACCGTCGGCCGTCTTGTGGCTACAGTACACCGAGAACAGCACTCGACGAGATTACTCGCCCGTACGATAGGGTAGTCGGGTTGTACGGCTAAGGGTACGGTAGATCCTCCTTAGTTAGAACCCTGAAACATTGGGCCGAGTACTATTGCTAGACCCTTATGTATATTGCGATCTGTAGCACCTGACACTCCTCAAGACCATAGTTCCCTTTTCTATCGGGGGATCGCACATCATCTATATCAGATCCACTTGTGCAAAGGAGTGCAGTAGCAGCAGCAGACATCAGTCCCGCAGTCTCGAGTTCGCAGATCAGTCATTCTGATCTATTAGATCCAGCCGATCTGCAGCAGCAGTCTGTTCCGCCGCCTAGAGCTATCCGACCCGCCATTTAGATCTCTCAGATTCTCCAGATCGGAGTTGTTGTGAAGGGTTCCTATACCAGGGTCTAATTTTCGCAGGACTTTTGGCCGCATTGACATTTTGAGTATTTGGCGACTGTAGTATTGATCAGGAAGGAGAAAAACTCTGTTAGGAGTTTTTAGAAAAGAAAAAAAAAAAGTTTGAGATCTTCTGGGGCGCTTATTGGTGATCTAGCCCATCAGAATCAGGACGACGAGCTGAGCACGGTGGTACCATTCAATTATTAGTGAAAAAAAAATTTCAGCGGTCCCAATTGTTCATCAGGTTGGTGTATGGTAGAAACTAGAGCCCAAGTGATGGCCAATGAAAGGATGGACAAACTTGAAGAATCCATGCAAACCCTCACCAATCAGATTAACGGACTATGTATCCAGGTCCAGCAATTAATCCCGAAGGGCAAGAAGAAAGCCCACGAGGAGGCGTATAATGGCAATGAATACAATGAGGGTGAGTCTAGCCACTCTCCTCATGTCTGGCACACCCACCAACCACCCAGTCAGCGACCTCCCAAGTTGGATATGCATAAATTTGACGGTTCACACCCGTCGGCATGGATAGCACAAATGGTCCAGTATTTCAAACTGAATCGTATCTTAGATGATGCGACTCAGCTTATGTTGGGGAGCATGTACTTGAACAATGAAAGGTGGCAATGGTAGGAATGGCATCAACGTTGCAATGGACCTTTTAAGACTTGGACCCAATTTACAAAAGCTCTTCAAAGCCGCTTTGAACAGGAGGACTCTTTTTTGGGTCATCTTACTAAGCTCCGACAGACGGGTACAGTGGATGAATATATTACAGATTTTGAAGCCTTAGCCTTCTGCACTTGGGGTCTCTCAGATGTGTTCTACACGGAATGTTTTATCAGTGGTCTTAAAGAAGCCATCAAAGCTCAAGTCTTACTGCACCACCCTCCCACATGGACAGAGGCTTGCAAGGTAGCCCGTAATGTGGAACGTGCATTAGCAGTCCAATACAGTAGCCCAAATTTCTCCACTAAAGGTCGCCCCCCATAAGCTCACAACACGACTCAAACACTTAAGGTCCAAAAGGTGTCACCTGCGGAAATGGTCGAAAGAAGAAAGCAAGGACTATGTTACTACTGTGATGAAAAATACTCCCCAGGTCATAAACGCAAGGAGCCTAAATTTTTTCAAATAGATGCCACTAATTACAGCTCAACAGAGGAAGATCCACCACTTGAGGAACATGAGGCGCTAGAAGAAGACAACCAAAAGGACAATGTCTCTGACGAACCAGTTATTTCGTTGCATGCATTGGCAGGGATTTCTTCCCCTCAAACTCTCAAAATCAGAGGTTTTCTTAAACATCGCCCAGTAGTAGTCTTGATTGATAGTGGAAGTACACATAATTTCATCCATCAAAAAGTCGCAGAAGCAGTGGATTGTTTTGTACGAGCAGTTTCTAACTTCCAAGTCCAAATTGCGGATGGGGGCACAATGAAATGTGAAGGCTGTTGTGAAAATTTCAAACTTCAAATGGGGGATTATCAGTTGAAAACCCACATGTTTTCCATACACATGGGGGGTTGCGACATTGTCCTCGGCGCTGAATGGCTCCGCACTCTTGGGCCAATCACAATGGATTTCCAGGAGTTATATATGAGTTTTAAGCAGAACAACTCCACACATACCCTCTGTGGACTCCAGGCGGGAGCCCCCTCTATCATCAACTCGCATAGGATGGAAAAATTGTTAAAAAAGGGCCATCATGGAGTGGTAGCTCAATTTAATGCCATCCAGGTAGTCGAAACCAAGTCTCTGCCAATTCATCCTGAGATGCAACAGATTTTAAATAACCATCTGCCGGTCTTTGACAAGCCTCATGAGCTTCCACCCTCGCGAGGGGAACATGATCACAGCATCACCTTGGTTCCAGGGGCCCAACCCCCAAATGTGCGGCCATACAGATATTCGTTCACCCAAAAGAATGAGATAGAAAAAATAATCAAGGAACTTTTGGAAGCAGGTGTCATTCGTCCCAGCATTAGTCCTTATTCATCCCCGGTGGTCATGGTGCTCAAGAAAGATGGGGAGTGGTGGATGTGTCCCGACTTCAGGGCCCTCAATAAGCTGACAGTCAAAGATAAATTTCCCATCCCGGTGGTTGACGATTTGCTAGACGAACTCAATGGAGCTCAATTCTTCACTAAGTTGGATCTTCGCTCAGGCTACCACCAAATTCGCATGAAGGAAGTCGACATTCCCAAGACTGCTTTCAGAACTCATGAAGGCCATTATGAGTTCCTGGTCATGCCATTTGGTCTTTGTAATGCCCCCTCTACTTTTCAGAGCCTTATGAATCACATTCTCAAACCATATCTCAGGAAATTTGTCCTTATCTTCTTCGATGACATCCTCATCTATAGTGGCACTTGAGATGCACATCTTCAGCATGTAGATCTACTCTTGCAACTGCTCCGCAAGCATAAATTATTTGTCAAGATGTCCAAGTGTTTGTTTGGAATGGAAGAAGTTGAGTATTTGGGCCACATTGTGGGGCGTGAAGGTGTCAAGGTGGACCCCAAAAAGATCCAGGCAATGCAAGAATGGCCTCAACCTAAGACCTTGAAGAGCTTGAGAGGATTTTTGGGTCTCACAGGCTATTATCATAAATTTGTCTGCAACTATGGTCGCATAGCGAAGCCCCTCACTCAACTCCTAAAGAAAAATTCCTTCTTCTGGAACGAGGAAGCACAACAGGCATTTACCGCTCTCAAAAACGCCATGTGTTCCACTCCAGTCTTAGCACTACCAGACTTCACCAAATCCTTTGTCATTGAATGTGATGCTTCGGGGACAGGTATTGGGGCAGTCTTAATGCAGGAAGGGTGACCTTTGGCCTTCACAAGCCAACAACTAAGTGGGAGGAATCTGGGCCAATCTACCTACGAAAAAGAAATGATGGCCATCTTACATGCAGTCGAGACCTGGCGACCTTACTTATTGGGGCGACGTTTTCAAATCCGCACAGATCATCACAGTCTTAAATATTTTTTGGAGAAACGCCTATCCTCCCCACAACAAAATAAATGGCTCGCCAAAATGCTGGGATATGATTATGAGATCATTTACAAGAAAGGGAAAGACAATAGTGTAGCAGATGCATTATCTCGCCAATTTGAGGAAGAAAGTACTCTGCTAGCAATTTCCCTCCCCATTCCAGAGTGGATTGAAGAGGCTCGCAAGGAATGGTTTTCACACCCCGGGCTATCCCAACTCATTTCTCAATTGCAGGTAGATCCAAATTCCACCAAGGGCTACTCGTGGCAGGATGATATTCTTTGCTACAGGGACAGAGTCGTAATAGCACCAACATCCACCCTCAAAAGTCGCATTTTGGCAGAATTGCACTCATCTCCCATGGCAGGACATTCGGGCTTTCAGAAGACGTATGCTCGCACCAAAAGATCATTTTTTTGGACAGGCATGAAAAAGTACATCCTTACTTTCGTAGCAGAATGCGATGTCTGTCAACGCCACAAAGGGGAAGCCGTCAACACACCAGGCACATTACAACCATTGCCCATTCCGACATCAATTTGGACGGAGGTTTCTATGGATTTCATTACAGGTCTTCCAAAGTCCGGGAACAAGTCAGTCATCATGGTGGTTGTGGACCGACTGTCGAAGTACGCTCATTTTTGTGCCCTACCCCATCCGTTTACACCAACTTTGGTCGCTCAATATTTCATGGATCAGATTTTCAAATGCATGGCATGCCCACTTCTATTGTGTCTGATCGCGACCCGATTTTCACCAGTAATTTTTGGCAGGAACTTTTCAGGATACAAGTCACTCAACTAAAACTCAGTACTTCCTATCATCTGCAAATGGATGGTCAAACTAAAGCCGTCAACAAATGTCTAGAAACCTACCTTAGGTGTTTCACTTCAAAAAAGCAACACCTTTGGGTACAGTGGTTACATCTGGCTGAATGGTGGTATAACACCAACTATCATGCCACCACCAAAATGACTCCCTATGAAGCAGTATATGGTCAACTTCCGCCTTCCCCTACTTCTTATCTCAAGGGGTGCTCCAAAGTACAAGCAGTGGATCAACTCCTACAACACCGCGCAACCATGCTCGCCCATCTTAGAGAGAATCTTCATCAAGCTCAGAACCGCATGAAGCAACAGGTCGACCAGCATCGCTCAGATCGCCAATTTCAAGAAGGGGATCAAGTCTTTTTGAGGCTGCAACCATATAAGAAAACATCACTCAAAGACAAAGGTTGTCAAAAGCTATCTCCAAAATTCTACGGACCATACCAAGTACTTCAGCGCATTGGAGAAGTGGCTTAAAAGTTGGCTTTGCCACCTACTGCAAAAATCCATCCAGTTTTCCATGTATCATGCCTCAAGAAAGTGATTGGGAACAATTTCCGAGTTCAAACCAGTCTACCTGAATTGGATGAAGAGGGGTCAATCTGGCTTCAACCCGAACAGGTTCTAGACACACGAGACAAGCACCTGTGCGGCCACATGATTAAGGAAGTCCTCGTCAAATGGAAAGACACCTCTCCGGAAGATGCAACTTGGGAACCAGCCACTATTCTTCAGCAGTTTCCACAGCTTCAGCCTTGAGGACAAGGCTAGTCTTAAGGGGGAGGGCATGTTAGGGTCCCACCCTAACCCCCTTATTTATGTCATGGGATCACGTCATAGTCAAGAGTCAATAAAGCCCATATTAATATTTGTAAATGGTTAACCCGCAATTAATGACGGGACCACAGTTAGTTGCAAATGGGCCGTAGTATTAGATAGATGGTATTAATAAAACCCACGGTATTGGCCCATGGTATTGCATGTATGAGTCATATATAAAGGATAGAGACTCCCTGCGAGGAGCATCGTGTCTTATTATGTAGTCGATCTCTGCTCTATTGGAGGTTGCCCCCTCGAAGAGGCAAGTGAACATTACTCTCTGAATAATAAAATCATTGCTATTCTGTGTTCTAGGTATCTTTTCTTCGCATATTCTGTATTTGGGTATCATTTTGCAGATTAAGAGCATAACAAAAGCAGTAATTACTTCTACTTAGACACCTCCCCGACAACGGTGCCAAAAAGTGATGAGCCTAAGTATTGCAACAAGAATTCTACAACTCCCAGGGCTACCAGCTTTACTTATCAACCTAGGGTTTGTCCAAACTTGGAGGTGACAGTGTTATATGCACAAGTACAAGTGAAGGTACTGCCTATTGTCACTGCTCATCTGGCAGGAGACCCCAGGGGTTCCAAACCAGACTTCTATAAGGTCAAAAGAAGCTTAACTCTTTGATGGAAGAAGAGAAAATATATCCTAAGGGAGAGCTACTTCTACTGCGGTATTGAAGAAAAGAGCATGAAATGTTAAACCATACCATAACCTAACTAACCATCCAAACAGCTATGCTAAGCAGAATTTCTAAATTAACACTAATCTAATGTTGCTATCTAAGTTGCAGAGGTAAATAGCATCAAAAATAGACTAAGTTGTAAGCAAAGGAAACTAAGATAAATTGGTTTTCAAGTGGAAGAGAAATCGGAGGTCAAAATCAATGAAAGGAGGACGTAAGGACATAGTAGCTCATAGGGACCATTGGATCGATCAATGAGGCGATGAACGACGGAGATCGTATCGTGGGGTGTTAAGAGAATAAATGGATGAACAAGGTTAATGAAGCGATCAATTGCGAGATCGTATTGAGGGGTCTTAAGTGAATAGATGGATGAACAAGGTAATAAAGCAGATGAATGGATGAGATCCAATCAGGAGATTAAGTGAAGAGATGGATGAACGAGGTAACGAAGTGATGAACGGCTGAGATTTTATCACGCAGATGAAGTCAAGAGATGGACGGCGGAGATCATATTGTGGGAAAAAGAAACGTGCGGAAATGATGAAGAGGGTTTCTAAGGCAGTAAGTAGTTTCTCGCACGCCCTTCAGGCTGTAAGCTGTATTTTGAAATTTCACATGATTAGCCTAACTACGCGACACGTAGCACTTGAAAACCAGTTTTCTCGCATGCTCTTGGGCAGATAACAGTCATGCACTAATCTGCGAAAGATTGTGTGATAGCCATTGGATCAGGCAGGGCTGATCAATGGTGGAGAATCGACCAAGGTAGTTGGCGATCGGGTGAAGCAACAGTTGTCAGATCAGGCAGAGCTAATCAATGGTGAAGATCAGCCAAGCTAGTTGGCGATCGGGTGAAGTAACAGTTGTTGGATCAAGCAAGGAAAATTGACGGTGGGGACTTAAAGTACATAAAGTAAGTGGAAGTTAGGAAAACTAATGAATCGGATGGTGATTGTGAAGGTTTTTTGTGGATAGGGCGGCGAGGAAGCGATGCACGAAGAATGTGTTGAAGGAGGTTTTTAAAGGAAAATGATAGAGAAAACCAGTGAGGGTGAACAAATAACTACATCAAATATTGAACTCCATAGCTCATGCGAGAACCAGAAACCTGTGTTTTTTGGGCTGTTGAAGGGTCCCTTACTCAATTCATGGTCCCAGAGTGATGAGATGAGGCCAAGACACCTGCGCACAACCTAATAGTGATCTTTTTCTCCTAACTAACCTGTGAACTGAAAGAAGGCATAAATGGAAGTAAATTATAGCAAATGTAGCTACTTAAGAAAGTGAATAGGAAAACCTTGAATAATCTACGCTATATTTCTGTAATGAAAGTGCAACTACTTAAGCAAATAAATAGTGAAAACAATAAGGCTACTTAAGAAAATGAACAGAAAACCATGAAACTACTTAAGCAAATAGACAGAATAGAACTCTATGCTAGCATACATGTATAGTAAATAGGAGCTTTGGCTGCTTGGGTCGGGCCCTAAACCAAGAGCTTCAGCCCTCAGAGTTAACTCAGAGCTAGCTTAAACAGAACTCATTCTTATTATAAAAACCATGGGTTACAGAACAAATTGTCACAAGTCTTGCAGCTCATAAATAAAGTGGATTTTTTACAATAGAAGTTAGAATCCTACTAAGGTCCTAAGCCTCTCTACTTATACATCAGATAAATTTGTTTCTGTCACTTTCCCTTGCTCAGCTATATTCTAGTCTTCAAAGCGATGGTTGTTTGCACTCCAAGCTAATGGAGGAATATTCGAATGGAGGGGTAGTAAATGAGGAGGATTTACCTCCTATAATTACTCTCCCTTGTCCCATTCAAGTTTTTACCAAGGTCTTTGCCACAGTTCCTTACTTTTACCCTTTATTCCTTTATTCCTACATTTTTCGTTGCTTTTATCCTTTATTCCTATATTACATGCACATTAAACCACAAAGCAAAATATCCAACTCTAAATCATCTCATAAACAAAATATAATCTTTGTGAGAATAGTTGGTTTGACAAAGCTAGGAGGTGAATTAAGGCCAATTACGGCCCATATAATTACTCAATGATGAGGCTCATCAGTGGGCACATGTGCCTATGTCAAAAATGCTAAGTTCAGACAAGTGGTGGGCTTTGTGCACATTCGTGCAACCCGTTTTCCCGAAGCTCCCTTATGCCTTTGTTCCGGTCATGTGTGGGCACCCATGTAAACTTGTTTGGGCAGGTCGGGTCGTGTTGTATGAGGGCCCATGTAAACTCATTCAGTCAGGACAGGCTAGGTTGTGTCATGTCAGGCAACACCCGGGCACCTAGGCCTGTGTCAAAAATGCTAATGTTTTGCCATGGGTGTGCCTTGTGCACATTCGTGCAACCCGTCTTCCGGGTGCTCCCTTGTGCCTTTGTTCCAGTCATGTGTGGGTGCCCATTGTTGCACAAAATATTGTCACCTTGACATTCTATAATATGTGTGAGTCCATTACCACTCATGCTTTCCTCTTTTGCAAGTCTTAAGCCTCAGTTCTTCATATCAAGCCTTGAAAATAAGAGAAAGCCCTCAAAAGTCTATAAACCTTTGGTTCCGCACTTTCTCTTAGCATTACATGCGGTCCCGCACCTAATGGTCATTTCCCCTGCATACCTGACCACTCTGTCTCTGTGTTATGGGTGCGAACCCCTGTAAAAGTCAAAAAGGTCCAAGTATATTCCTAAAAACTCACTTTGATTCATTTCTAGAAGCTTTTGGAAGGAATCTTGAGGTGGCAAGTTCGCTCCTTTAAGGTTCATGCATCCCATACCTTAAGGAGCTAACCCCTTGATGTGAGTAGCTTATCCCTTTGAAGAAGGACTCTATCCCTTCATAGGTGGACCTGTAACCTCCTTCCTTTGCACTATAAAATGAAGCATTGGGCTGGTTACTGGGGAGGTTGAAAGCTGAATATTTTTGAGGTGAAATGTTGCTGGAACTTAGTCTTCTTAACTGATCTTTTGTGAGGAAAGCTTACATACCCCTTTGATCTCATTTGGAAGAGTGTGAGGCTTGTCAAAGTAAAGGAGATTCCTGTTTTGGACCCTGGGAAGAGCTTGTACAACATCAAGGCACCAAAGGTTGTAAAGTTCTTCTATTTCAAAGTTAATACAATCAAGTTTATTTTTCTCAATAAGCTGTGTTTTATGGTTTATTTTATGGATTCCTTGATCACCATAATGAACATGATTTATTATATTAGATATGCAGGTGTTATTTGATGTGTGCTTGTTTGTGATTGCAGGTTCTCAAAAGGAAACTCTTTCGGACGATTGAAGGATGGCTGCTACAAACTAGCGTTGGACTTAAGGTAGGGTCTAAACACCTCTATAGTTTTTATTAATGAATCGCAATATGTTTAGAGAAAGGTAGATTTGCTTGTCCTATTTGTTGCTAGATATATTTTGATACTAGGGAGATCGGCCTTGTCTGCAAGAACGATTTATCCGGCCAACAAATTGGCGACTCCACTGGGGAACTGAATTTGGTTTTTGGTTTTCCTTTTTCTTTGACTTGAGAAACTTGTTCTTGTTTCTGGTTTTTGCTTGATGTGTGTGGGATTAGGTAGTTTTTAGGATCTGGATTATTTTTTGTTTTTTCAAAGTTTTCATAGGACAGCACTTTCTTTTTACACACAATGCAGGCATTTATGCACTTTTTCTTTAGTACACAGAGCAGTACAGCATCTGGTTCTTCTGGAAGCCTGCGGACCCTGTGAAATTTTTGAAAAACTTAAAATGGTTTCTTCCAGTTAATTTTAGGTTTTATTTATGGATTTTAGTGTCTACCCAGATCTGCATGTGTTTTGTCAAAAATCTATTGCAAGTAAGTTCCATTGGTATTTTTGTTTTAGATGATTTTCCAGAAGTTTTGCATGCCTGGAATGGTTTTCACTTGGTCTCTGTAGTGACTCAAAGATTAGAAGCCGAAGAAACCTTAGATTACCCTGGTGTCTTTTTGTCTTCTTGATGAGTCTGATTGGTTTGTGAAATCTGTCCTTGGTGAGAAGTAGCTTTACTTTTCTCTTTGTAAATCTTTGAACGAACTTGGTTATAAGTTTTGAATTTCATTTTTATAAAAGAAAACATAGCTGGATGTTTTTTGATTGATTTGTTATTCTGAATGAATTAATCATTAGTTTACTGAATAACTAAGTAAAATGACCTCAAAAAGATTTGAATCTTTTATTTCGATTAGGTTTTTAGAAATATATAGATCTCAAGATTAGTTTTTGTAGTTGTGAGCGTTTTCTAAAAATTGTAGAATCTCTTTTGAAAGAATTGTTTTTTGCAGTTTTTGAGTGTTGAAAAAGAAAGGGATTTATTGTGAGCATAACTAGTAGTCTCGTTTTGAGTTCTTATTGAAAAAGACAAAAAGATTTTCTTTTCATTTACATGTTGAAAGAAAGATTTGTTTTTCAAATAATTTCATTTTCGAACTCTTTCTTTTAGCTAGAAATTCATTGAAGGAAAAACGAATTGTTTATCATTTTAGGTGCATTTTTTTAGCGTTTTTGGAGTCGAGTCTTCACACCATCAAAGTTTCATTTCCATACCTATTGACTTAAGAAACAACCCATAAAAGTAACGCTTAATTAAAGTTGATCTAACAATATTTTTTATTTTTCTAGGGCTCTTATCACCAATATAGCTTAGGCTCGTATCTTGGAGTAGGGAGTAATTAACTCTCCAAGATAGTTAAAACAAACAAGAAGATATATCTTGCGGTACAAAATAAATCCAATTGTAATTGATATAATCTGGGAAGCTCCTCTTAAAGGAGTCAATCATGAGATCATGTTCGAACCTTTGAGACAATCAAGTCTGTTTCATTGGGAAAGATAGAAGATTTGCACGTATTAAAAATGGTAAACCTCGAATTAACCATTGTCGAGGAGCCTAGGGTCACTTGTTGGTAAACCTTGGATTGATCATTGTCGAGGAACCTTCAAGGGGATTGAGCTTTGTTACTCTGACCTTGCACGTAGATTGGATCGTAGACTATTCCCCCAGTTGTATTTGTTGGTGTTGGTAACCTTAGTGTCCATATACTTAAGATTATTTCCTAAGGTGACAGTGAAGGACGGGTCTCACTATACCTGGAGTAGACGTCGACTAGACTCACTTGGACTCTCTGGGGGGTTCTCTTCACTCGAGACGGTTATGTGAAGAAACTTGTGCCAGTCTGTTTCATTAAGCAGGTTGTCGGGGTAACTGTTCCAACCGCCCTTTCTGTATTGAATTCTATGACATTGGATTTCATCACCAACTAGTGTTTTTGGTACGGAAAGTTACTGTTTGTGTGTGGTTTGAAATATTAGATTTTTTAGGCGTGTGATTTAGTTGTTTGTTTCTTTAGATACTTTAGGTGCTTTTATTGAAATTTTCTTTGTTTGCGTGTGATTATTTCATCTTACACCCAGACATTATTATCCTTGATCAATCATGTCAAGACAGTCATCTATGTTTTCCCAATCATCGGAAACATTTTTATATGGCGGTCCTACTGTTCCTTTCGGGTACCAGTCACTTTCTGGTACTTTTGTAGGAGCAACTCCTTGACCGACTGAACATCAGTTATCACCTGGTAATAATGGAACTAAAATGTTGAATGAAGAACAGATCTTTATGATGTATGGTAGTATTCCAAACCCTCAAACTCAGGGTAGTCAATTACCGCCTGGGGGGCAAGGTAGTCAGTTACTGCCTGGGGGGCAAGGTAGTCAGTTACTGCCTAGGCAGCAACCTCAAGGTAGTCAGTTATCGCCTGGGGGTCAACCCCAAGGTAGTCAGTTTTTGTTTGGAGGGATACCTCAAGGTTTTCAACCTTCAGGACAGTACATACCCCAAGGTCAACCCCATATTCCTCAAGATGCTTATCAACCCCAGAATCAGTACATGCCTCAAGGTTGTCAACCTCAAGGTCAGTACCCAACTCAAGGTTTCTGGAAATGTATCTCCTAATTATCAGCCCTACGTTCAACCAGGTTATGGTCCTCCATATGTAAAACCTTTTATGGGTCCTGGAATGAATATGGTGTGGGATCCATCTCAAACTCAACAGACTTTGCAACCTAATGTGCAGTTACCTTATCAAGCTGGACAGCCTTTGGTTTCTGGTCCAACCCAGCAACCCATCCAACCTACGGTTCAAACCTCTACACCTGGTTTATTTCAGAAGCCTGGGCCTAGCTCACCTCAGACTCCACCTCGAACTGCTGCTGCAACTACTGCATTTTCTGTTCAATCTACCACACCTGTTTCTAGAGTATCTGTAGCTCCAGTTTCTACTATCCCTGCATCAGTGTAAACTCCTCAAGTCTTTGTACCCCAGTTAGGACCTACAGTTCAGACTTCGGTCCAGATGCCTGCAGGACAAGCTGGTCCAAGTACAATTGCCACAAGTCAACCGTACCAGGGACAGTATCAATCCAGTCCTACTGTACAAAATCCAGTTTATTAGTATCAACCGTACCCTAGCTATACTTATCAACAGCCTCAACAACCCCAGTTTGGTCCGGTTAATCCTGGTTTCCCAGGAGGTTATAACATTCCTAATGTAAATCCGATTCCAGGGTATCCTAGATATCCTCCTCCTGAAGCTGGTCTCATTACAAAAGGTTTTCGTGAACCTAACCGTCAATTACCATTTATTGCAACTTTGGATTTACCTGATTTGTCGCACCTTATGAACGATCCGATTTATTATGTTCCGTAATGGCTGCCAATGCCTAATAAGTTTCCCAGTAATATCCCAAAATTCGAGGGTAAGTCAGGTGAGGATCCGTCAAATCATGTTATGACTTATCACCTCTGGTGTGCATCTAATTCCATCGTTGATGATTCAATTCGATTGCGTCTTTTTCAAAGAACTCTTATTGGTCTTGCTACCAAATGGTACATTGAGTTACCACGAGGCTCTTTTTATAATTTCAATCGGTTAGCTACTTCCTTTTTAACTCATTTTCAGTTACCTGTCCGATACGACAATGGCATGGAATTTTTAACTTCACTAAAGCAATCCACGTCCACATATATTTCTGATCATATTCATGAATGGCGACGTAGAATGAGTTTAGTGAAAGTTTTCATTCCGAATCAAATTTTAGCAGAATGGTTTGTTAAATCATTGTTACCTAAAATCACTGAAGATGTAGCTAAGGCAGGAGTTTTCACTGAAGAGCAAGTACCTTGACCTCGTTTATACACAGTCAAGTACTTTATACAAAAAAATCCCTAATCTTCCCAAAACTACAACTCCTTCAGGGGCTCATGCCGCTGATGGTATCATTGGTTCAGTTAGTATTAAAAGCAAGAAGAAATCTTCAAAGAATTCTTCTCCTACAATAACTTTACCTGATTCCTCGAAAGGAGATTCTTCCGCTAAAGTTTCTACCGACATCCATGTCGTAGATTCATCTACGACCAAATCCGGTAGTAAAGAGAAGGGGAAGAACAAAAACAATAAAAATTCAAAAGATAAAACAAACAAGAATGAATCTATTGACGAAAAACAAAAACCTCGCTATCCTTGTTTCATCTGCGACGAGGATCATTTTACTAAAGAATGCCCATATCGAGCAGAGTTTTTGAAATTTGTTAAAGGTTCTCAAATGCCTACTGTCTTGAAGGATCCTTCTCCTACTCAAGATAGTAAAGCGGTTGCTTCTTCCTTGAATACCTTAGAAGAACCCATTATGATGATGTCTCATGTCAGGATTGTGATGCGATCACAAGATTATGGTAGTAAAAATATTGTTGATGGTAAAGAAGAAGAATCTTCTAATTCAAACACATCAACAACACCTCCTCGTGGGTCTGCTCCACTACAGATCAAGAAACCCAGCCCAGACTTAGTAACCAAACTGCTTACTAAAGGTATATTTCATAAATCAGCTTTCAATCCATATGTGAAAGCTACTCAGAATTATAACATTGTTTAAGACTTAGCTATTTCCCCTTCAGCAATGTCGGCATTGGAAGTGCTACAATCATGCCCAGCACAGCATAAATTACTATTTTCTGCTATAGGAGCTGTTGATATTCAAGATTCGAACCTAATAATCTTTGATTTATAGAATAGTACACCCCGCCTTCCTCATCAAATGGCTTTCCAGATATCAGTGTTAGTAAAAAACAAACCTTGCTTTCAGACTTTGATTGATGAGGGAGCTTCTACGTGTATTATGTCAATCTAGTGTTGGAAATCACTTGGTTCTCCTACACTCAATCAGTCTTTGACAATTCTAAAGGCTTTTGATGGCCGAGGGTTCCATCCTTTTTGTATTTTGGAAGATTTACCTATAGGGGTCGAAGGCAAAACTCTAAATCTAGATGTGGAAGTAGTTGATGCCCCTCTAGATTACAACCTTCTTTTGGGTCACAGTTGGTCTTATGCTATGACTGCTATTGTTTCATTGGTCTTTCGGCTTGTTAAGTTTCCTCATAACATAAAGATATTTATGATAGACCAGCTAATTTATTTCTCATCTGACCCGACCTCTACTGATAGTGTTCAGCACGTCGATAAAATGACTATCCCTTACAAGGATGTTGGGGTAGGATTGATTAAAGATTCTGGTTTACTAGGAACTTTTTCCTTCCCTCCTCCTAATGTATCGTCTTCTATTGCAACTATTCATATGATTTCATCAAACACTATTGCTTTTGATGATCCTTGGATCGTACCTTCCGATTCTGAGATGGATTCATTTGATGGCGTGATGCTTTTGAGTCCCTCTGAAATTGCATATCAGGTCGTATAATCGTTTTCTGATTCCTGACCTATTGCGAGGATAGTTTGTTCCTGTCTCAACCTCGTTAAAAAATGAAACTGGATGTTGCGAGGATAGTTTCTTCCTGTCTCAACCTCGTTTAAAAATGAAACTAGATGTCATGAGCATAGTTCCTTGTCTTGTGTCAAGCTCGTTAAAAAATGAAACAAGTCATGAGCATAGTTCCTTGTCGTATGTCAAGCTTGTTAAAAAATGAAACAAGGAGTCATGAGCATAGTTCTTTGTCTTATGTCAAGCTCGTTAAAAAATGAAACAAGGGTTTTGAGGATAGTTCTTTTCCTGTGTCAACCTCATTAAAAAATGAAATAACTCCCTTTCCAAGTCGAGTCTTTCCAAGATCTCAAAAGTGAACCTCCATTCCATCCACCTGGTTGAATGCAATGAAGCTTGGGGGGCATGTACCTCGTTTTGCGTCATTATGTTGAGGGCATGCGAACTTATAACAAGCATAGCTTTTCGTTTCAAGCTTGCGTAAACATGAAACCGAATCCAAGCAGAGTTCTCTATGGTTCAAGCTTGTGTAAAAATGAACCTATACCCAATTTACATTTCGTGATTGTTGTTTTTATCCACTAAATTCTGTTAGATGAGCCTTTGTTGTTTTCATTCCATCGCCACCATCTCTTTGGCTGATCATATGCTTTCACTTGGGTGTTTACCCTTCCTGAGGGACTACAGCGATGAGTGGTTTTATTAGCCAGCCTCTTAACCATTACATGTTTTGAGCAGTTCCTCCATTGCCGGAACCAGTTGCTACCCTTTATACCACTCGTTCCTCTAGGACGAGCCCTCTTTAAGCTCTTTTTTGACTCCTAAAATATGAAAATATTGCCGAGTTTTTTCCTTTTTAACTTGTTAAACAGAATTAAAAGGATGGTCCACTTACAGCTCTTTTCTGACCGTATAAACATGAAAAGATCATCGGACTTTTGTCGGTTCAAGTTCAATATTGGTTATAAAACGACGTGTCTTTGATCGCTTTTTTACTTTTTCGGATCAGGGCCACTAATTATGAAAAGTACTCCTTGATCGTAATGGTCAAGCGGTTCTCTCAAGTATTATTTTATACTTTTCCGAGCTTGGGAGACACAAATTTACGAAAAATGACATCCATGGAGTTTTCTTAAGTTTTTCTTCTGACTCCCTAAAATTGAAAAACACTGAGCTTTTCCTATACTGGACTCTTTAAAATTTAAAAGTAAAGGACCTGTTCAATTTTAAACAGGTTCAAACCACTCCTTCTTAGGGTTCGAATTTTAAACTAAGTTGGACTCATCCGAAGGATGAGCTTATAACCAAGCAAATGTTATCCTCCTCAAGCTTGTCAAAAATAAAGAGGTACTTGCCAGAAATGGTGGGGGAAAGAGAAAAAAATGAACATGTTTGTTATACTTTGTGTTTTAGAAAAGCAGTCAACCACTCTTGAACATGACACTTTTTGTTCACCTGGGTTGGGAAATCCTTTGGCTAATAGTTAATCAAGCCATATTGAAATTCTTCAGCCAGTTTCTGGGTATTAGGTTTGGGTCAATTGTCACCAAACCATCTGCAATGTCGTTATGTGTTCAAGATGTCAGTTCAAATAAACCATTCATTTGCAAAATATCTGTCATCCATTTTGACCATCCCTGAGTTAGTCCTTGCCAAATATATTTCTTCAAACTTGATCTATGATTTCGTGTTATGGGCTTGCCTACAACAGATCGCTTTCTATCGACTTCAGTTCATTATCTAGAAAGATGATCTAGAAATCGTCAGTACCTTGGAATCTGCATGCCCTAATGGCAGGTTTCTCGCCTTCGACGACAAGTTGCATCATTGACCTTCGATCAAAGGATTCTATGACATGTTCGACATCAACTCATTTATTCACATTTCATGGATTGTACTGAGTACTTTGAGAGCCATTGACATTACTGGTGGTTTCTCTCACACTTGTTAACAGTTCACATCATTGACTGGTAATCAAGTGGTTTCTACCATGTTCGACTTTGACACATTCATTCACATGGATAGAATCGTACTAGTTCGGGAAGCAGAAATCAAGACCCTGGATCTAGTTTCCACCATCCAGGCTGCGAGGAATTTTGTTATTCATTATACAGTGGACTATTCATAAATAGATGGTTGCGCCCATACTGTGTCTACATATGTCTATACTCGTGATGTATTACAAAATCATTCATGTATCAGAGCAGTTTAGTTAGTTTTCTAGTCAGTTTTGATCTGAGTATGGGAATGCCTACCTCAGCGACGATATGTTCACATATATATATTTTTCATTGAATGTTTTTACAGGTTCCAACTGGGGTGTCCACAGGATGATCCTTGAAATGATAAAGTACTTCACTCTTCATACATGAAAGACTTCATTTTCATCTATTACAGACTTCGCACTTTAGGGGGAAATCTATTGCACAAAATATTGTCACCTTGACATTCTGCAATCTGTGTGAGTCCATTACCACTCATACTTTCCTCTTTTGCAAGTCTTAAGCCTTAGTTCTTCATATCAAACCTTGAAAATAAGAGAAATTCCTCAAAAGTCTATAAAACTCTGGTTCCACACTTTCTCTTAGCATTACTTGCGGTCCCGCACCTAATGGTCATGTCCCCTGCGTACCTGATCGCTCTGTCTCTGTTTTATGGGTGCGGAGCCCTGTAAAAGTCAAAAATGCGCAAGTATATTCCTAAAAACTCACTTTGAGTCATTTCTAGAAGCTTCTGGAAGGAATCTTGAGGTGGCAAGTTCGCTCCTTTAAGGTTCATGCATCCCATACCTTAAGGAGCTAACCCCTTGATGTGAGGAGATTATCCCTTTGAAGAAGGACTCTATCCCTTCATAGGTGGACCTGTAACCTCCTTCCTTTGCACTATAAAATGAAGCATTGGGTTGGTTACTAGGGAGGTTGAAATCTGAATAATTTTGAGGTGAAATGCTGCAAGAACTTAGTCTTCCTAATTGAGCTTTTGTGAGAAAAGATTACATACCTCTTTGATCTCATTTGGAAGAGTGTGAGGCTTGTCAAAGTAAAGGAGATTCATGTTTCAGACCTTGGGAAGAGCTTGTACAACATCAAGGCACCAAAGGTTGTAAAGTTCTTCTATTTCAAAGTTAATATAATCAAGTTTATTTTTCTCAATAAGCTATGTTTTTATGGTTTATTTTATGGATTCCTTGATCACCATAATGAACATGATTTATTAAATTAGCTATGCAGGTGTTATTTGATGTGTTCTTGTTTGTGATTGTAGGTTCTCAAAAGGAAACTCTTTCGGACGATTGAAGGATGGTTGCTACAAACTAGCGTTGGACTTAAGGTGGGGTCTAAACACCTCTATAGTTTTATTAATGAATCACAATATGTTTAGAGAAAGGTAGATTTTCTTGTCCTGTTTGTTGCTTTATATCTTTTGATACTAGGGATATCAGCCTTGTCCGCTAGAACGATTTATCCGGCCAACACCCATGTGAACTTGTTCAAGCGGGTCGGGTCGTGTCGTCTGAGGGCGCCCGTGTAAACTCATTCAGTCGAGTTGGGTCATGTCGTGTTGTGTGAGGGGGATGATGTAAACTTGTTTGTTCGGGTCAAGTCAGGTTGTGTGAGGGCACCCATGTAATCTTGCTATGTCAGGTCGTGTATGGGTGCCCGTGTGAACTCGTTCGTGTGGGTTGGGTCGGGTCGGGTTGTGTCCTCATGGGGTGCCCATGTAAACTCATTTGATTCGGCCAAGTTGTTCGTGTCGTGTGAGGGAGCCCATGTAAACTCATTCGATCAGGTCAAGTCAAGTTGTGTGAGCGCACCCATGTATACTCATTCACTCGGGTCAGGTCGAGTCAAGTCGTGTACGATTTTCCATGTAAACGCATTCGGTCAGGTCAATTCGGGTTATGTCATGTGAGGACGCCCATGTAAACGTGTTCGCTCGAGTTGGGTCAGGTTGTGCCATGTGAGAGCATGCCCAAGCACAAGTGATTGTGCCAAAAAATCTAAGTTGTGACTAGGGATGGGCCTTGTGCATGTTCCCTTCGCTCCATTGTTCCTTTGATTTGGTCGTCTATGGGTGGCCATGTAAACTTCTTCGGGTGGGTCCGGTTGTGTTGTGTGAGGGTGCCCATGTAAAATGCATTCAATCAAGTCGTGTCATGTGAGGGCATGCCTGAGCAGATGGGCTCGAGTCAATACTGATAATTTGTGATTGGGGGTGGGCCTTGTGCATGATCGTGTGGTCCGTTTTCCTAACACTCGCTTGTTCCTTTGTTCCGGGTGCATGTGGGTTCCCATGTAAACTCGTTCGGGTGATTCGGGTCGTGTCGTGTGAGTGCACCAATGTAAACTTGTTCGATTGGGCTATTTCATGTCTTTTTGTGTGAGGGAACCCATGTAAATGCATTTGTTTGAGTCGAATCAAGTCGTGTGACGGCGCCCATGTAAACATGTTGGGGTGGGTTGGGTCAGATCGAGTCACATGTGGGTGCCCATGTAAACTCATTCGGGTGGGTTAGGTCTAGTCGTATCGTGTGAGTGCACCCATGTAAACTTGTTCAGTCGAGCTAGGTCGTGTCATGTCATGTGAGGGAGCCCATGTAAACTCATTCAGTTGGGTCGGTTCGGGTCATGTGAGGGTGCCAATGTAAACTCATTATGTCAAGTCTTGTCGTGTCATGTGAGGCCACCCATGTAAACTCATTTGGTCGGGTCGGGTTGCGTCGAGTGAGGATGCCCATGAAAACTCATTCGATTGGGTCGTGTCATGTGAGGGCGGCCATGTAAACTCATTTGTTCAGGTCATGGCATGTGAGGGCACTTTCGGGCACACTTGCCCATGTCAAAAATGCTAAATTGTGACTGGGGGTTGGCTTTGTGCACGTTCGTGTGGCCCATTTTCCTGATGCTCTGTTGTACCTTCATTCCGGTCGTATGTGGCCACCCATGTACACTCATTCAAGTGGGTTGGGTCACGTCATGTGGGGGCACCCATGTAAACTCATTCGCTCGGGTCAGATCGAGTCGTGTTGTGTGAGGGCGCACCCAAGCACACGAGCCCATGTCAAAAATGCTAAGTTGTGATCAGGGGTGGGACTTATGCATGTTCTTGGGGCCTGTTTTCCTAGTTCTCCCATGTGCCTTCATTCGGGTCAAGTCAGGTTGGATCATGTGAGGTCACCTATTTACAGTTGTTCGGTCGGGTTGTGTCAGGTCATGTGAAGGCACCCATGTAAGCGCGTTCCATCAGGTCTATTTGGGTCATGTCATGTGAGGGTACCCATGTAAACTCATTCAATCAGGTCAGGCCGGGTTGTCTTGTGTGAGGGTGTGCCCATGAAAAAAATGCAAATTTATGACTGGGGGTGGGCCTTGTTCACATTCGTGCGGCTAATTTTCCTGGAACTCCTTTGTGCTTTCGTTTAGGTCATGTGTGAGCACCTATGTAAACTCTTTCGAGCGGGTCGGGTCATGTCATGTGAGGGAACCCATGTAAACTCATTTGGTCGGGTCGGGTCAGGTCGTGTCATGTGAGGGCATGCCCAAGGAGACTGACCCATGTCAAAAATGTTAAGTTGTGACCGGGGGTGGGCCTTATGAACATTTGTGTGACCCGTTTGCGTGGTGCTCCCTTGTGTCTTGATTCCGGTCGTGTTTGGGTGCCCATGTAAACTCATTCAGGTGGGTTGGGGCTTGTCATGCGAGGGTGCCAAGGTAAACCCATTTGGTCAGGTTGGGCCATGTCGCATGAAGGCACTCATGTAAACTTGTTTGGGTTGGTTAGGTCGTGCCATGTGAGGGCACGCCCAAGCACACAGGCCCATGTCAAAAATGCTAAGTTTTTACCAAGGGTGGGCCTTATGCACCTTCATGCAACTTGTTTTCATGACACTCCCATGTGCCTTTGTTCCATTCGTGTGTGGGCACCCATGTAAACTTGTTCGGGCGGGTCGAGTCATGTCATGTGAGGGCACCAAGGTAAACTCATTCAGTCAGGTAATGTTGAACCATGTGATGAAGCCCATGTAAACTCATTTTGGTGGGTCTAGTCGTGCCGTGTGAAGGCATGCCTAGGCACACAGGCCCGTGGAGAAAATGCTAAGTTGTGATCGTGGGTGGCCCTTGTGCATGTTCATATGACCCATTTTCCTAGATATCCCTTGTGCATTTGGGATGGTTCGGGTCGGTTCATCTTGTTAGCGCCCATGTAAACTCATTCAGGAGGGTCAAGTTGGGTCGAGTCATGTGAGTGTGCCCATTTAAACTCGTTCAGGTGGGTCAGGTAGTGTCGTGTAGGGGCAAGCCTAGGCACATGGGCCTGTGTAAAAAATGCTAAGTTTTGACAAGGAGCGGACCTTGTGCACATTCGTGCGGCCCTTTTGCCTCGTGCTCCCTTGTGCCTTCATTTGGGTCATGTGTAAGGGCATGCCTAGGCACACGGGCCTATGTAAAAAATGCTAAGTTTTGACAAGGAGCAGGCCTTGTGCACATTTGTGCGGCCCTTTTGCATCGTGCTCCCTTGTGCCTTCATTTGGGTCATGTGTGGATTCCCATGTGAACTCGTTTGGGCAGGTCAAGTCAGGTCGTGTGAGGGCACCCATGTAAACTCATTCAAGCAGGTCTAGTCGTGTTGTGTGGGGGTACGCTCATGTCAAAAATACTAAGTTGTGACTAGGGGTGGATCATATGCACATTTGTGTGGCCCATTTTCCTAGCGCTCCCTTGTGCCTTTATTTGGGTCGTGTGTGGGTGCCCTTGTAAACTCATTCGAGTGGGTCAGGTCGTGTTTTGAGAAGGTGCCCATGCAAACTTGTTTGGCCATGTCTGGTCTGGTCTGATCCAGTCATGTTGTGTGAGGGCGACCATCTAATATCATTTGAGCGAGGTGGGTCATGTTTTGTCTACCTTATGCTCCCTCGTGCCCTCCAAATAATAAAAATGACAAGTATGTTTGGTGCTCCTCCATTCCTTCCTTGTTGTTGTGCTAGATTGAAACCCCAAAACTCTGCTCTTTGTTACACTGCTCACCTCATGACTTTTTGGTAGGGAGGGGTTTGGTTTTCTTGTGAAAAGTGGGTTGGTAATTAAGATGTTTCTTCAGGTCTGCTTGAAAAATGACCTTGGGTCATTTGTAGGGTGGTCGATTTTCATCTTCTCTCCATCCCCACTCAGTAGCACATGAGCAGTAATGTTTTCCATGCTTATCCTGGTCCCTCGGGCCCATCCAAATGATAAAAATGATAAGTTTTCTTGGCACTCTTTCATTCTTTTGTTGTTGTTGTCCCATATGGAAACCCAAAAAATCTGTCATGCCTATGTTGCTATCATGCCCCCAGTTGCTGTGAATAACAAATTTTGATTGGGTTGGGCTGCCATGTGTGGCTCCATTGAAATTGGCTCTTTGCTATATTTTTCACCTCCTCCATATTTGGTTGGGTGTGGTTTGGTTTTCGTGTAAAAATTGGGTTGGTAATTGAGTTTTTTTTTCCGCTCTACCTGAAGAATGGCCTTGGGTCATTTGTAGGGTGGTTGGTTTTTAGCTTCTCTCCATCCCCACTGGGTAGCACATGAGTGGTAATGTTGGTCATGCTGGTCTCGATCCCTCGTGCCCATCCAAATGATAAAAATGATAAGTTTTCTTGGAGCTCCTTTGTGCATTCATTTTTGTTTTCCCAAATGGAAACCCCAAACTCCTTCCTACCTATGTCACTATCATGCCCCTCAGTTGCTGGGAATAGAAAATTTAGATTGGGATGGGCAGCCATGTGTGGCTCCATTGAAATTGGCTCTTCGCTATATTGGCTCTTTACATGTGAAAAGTGGGTTGGTAATTGAGTTGTTTCTTCGGGTCTACTTAAAGAATGGCCAATTTTCATCTTTTCTCCATCCCTACTAGGTAGCACATGAGCTGTAATGTTGGTTGTGCTCCTCCGAGGAGGCATATGTGTACAATTCCCCTTCTACTCTAAGTTCTTTGGGTTGTATGGGTTGTTGTGGTGTGGCTCCTTGAGACAGCTAGCATCTTCATTGTTTACTTGTTTATGGTGTCAGTGTCTTGTTCTTGTACTCTTTCTATGTTGGAATTGTTAGTTTAGATTCATACATTTAAGAGGAACATGGAAGGGTTTTTGTTGTAAACCACCTGCCCCCCTCTTGCTTGCTTTTTCCATCAGGTGATGTGAGGAGTGGTTCTCCTTATTATGAATTTAAGGGTTGGCATTCCTTTCAAAGCGCAAATCATTTATGGTTGTGTTACCTTTGAAGTTTTGATATATGTGGTGTCCCATATGTTTGATCGAGTGGTCATATTTTTCCTTTCATCTTGCATGCGTAGTAGAGTTTTGTGGCTCAAAATGTTAAGTCACAACTTGATGGGTATTTGTTGTTTCAATTGTGTATGCGATCATGGTCCGATGGGGAGGAGACTTGCTATGTTGATGGTGTGGGCTATCTGGAAGAATGATTTCGAGGTGGAACACTTCAACCTCCCTCCTTTGTGTGGAAGTGGTTTTAGGTGAAAAATATTCATTGTCCAGTTGATAAATATGTGGGGAAATATGATTGGTTTCCTATGCGTAGGGTGCATGGGGTGCAGAGTTGCTTGATCCCTCTTCATGTTCAGATATGTTTTTGTCTTGTATAATGAGCCTCTTGATTTTCATTTATTTTCTTCCTTTGCCTTCACATCATAGTTGTCATAGGCAGTCAAGTGATCGAGGTCCACCATTGTTTTTTTCTTAGTGGACTCCCAGCTAGCCTCGGTATGGGGTAGGGAGGGTAGGGGGGGAATTTCTAAGAGAGGTTGTGAGCTCAGTCATTCTTGATTTATTTCCTTCCTTTTCCTTTGAATCGAGGGCGCCACAAGCGATCCGACGATCGAGGTCCACCATTGTTGCTGTCTGGGTGGACTCCTAGGTGACCTCAGTGCAGGGCAGGGAGGGCCATGGGGAATTTCTAAGAGAGTATGTGGGCTTGGTTTGTCTTGTATTATTTCCTTCCTTTGCCTTTGCATCAAGGCTGTCATAGGCGATCATCCGATCGAGGTCCACCATTGCTGTTTTCCGGGTGGACTCCTATGTGGCATCAATGTGGGGTGGGGAGGTTTGTATGGCCTTTTTAAGATAGGCTTTGTGGTTGGTGGTTCTCTTTTTATTTTCTTCTTTTTCCTTCACATCGAGGTTTGCTGCAGGAAATCAAGAGATCGAGATCCACCATTTTGATGTCCAGGTGGACTCCTATGTGGCCTCGGTGTGGGGCAGGGAGGGTTGGGGCTCATTTCCAAGATAGAGGTTGTGTGTTTGGTCACGCTCCATTTATTTCCTTCCACTTCCCTTGCATCAAAAATCATATATGACCATTTCATGCATGCAAAAGTCTGCAATGTCTCTTGGATGTCTTACCACCTTCAAATCCTCATTACATGCCTTCGAGGAAGTGCTTGAATCTCCTCTCTCTCTGGAAATATGAAGGTTCACGATGGAACCATCTTCTTTATTCTTCACGTTGGAGGAGTTGTTTCTCCTCCTCCTCCATCCTTATTCCTTCCTAAAACCTACACAACAAAGTCAACTAGCCTCTCCTCCTTTCTATCTTGAGAGAAAATTCGAAAGCTTCTGACCTTTTGCATGTTTGGGTCCTCCTTGTACAACACCATGGAGTAGAACCTTGGGTGATACCCCAAATGACTCTTCCTACTCATCGGCACGGTCACAGTCTTCCATTTCTGCTAGGATTAAGAGTAAGTCTAGGTCCATCATCAGATGGCTTAGGCTGCTAACAATATGTCTATCCCCAACACCATCGCATGATCATCCATCATCGCCAATCTTATATCCATCTTCCTAAACCATAATCTAAGCTTCACCGTAGTGTCTCTAAGAATCTTTGTCAATTCTTTCAATCCCTCATTGAAATATTTGAAATAACTCAAGTATGTCTCTCATTCTTTCTTCAACTTCAACGACTTTGTTTCCTTCTCATCAAGGAATCTATTCAAAGCTACCAAATCCACGAATGAAACAAACTTATTTCCAAGGACAGTCACCTGCAAACAAATTAATCCTAAACCCTTATCATCTTATGAATAATTATTTCCATGCTTCCTTCCTATCTCCATGACCTTCTCGATCACATTCTTCTCATCATCAAGGGAACATCTAGCTACATCCTTTGACTTCAATGCAACTGTCCTCTTGAGTTTCTTCACTTCTTCATTTGGTTGAGGTCCTTCCATCGTGAAACCTCCTTCCTTCTTCATCACATGCGAAGAGCTTGAACCTACTCCAACATTGATAGATTTCATTCTTCCATTCTCCTCCTCCTACGACTATTACTTCACTACTCCCACTTGAACTTAAACCTCTCAACTAGCTCCCTCAATCTTCACTAGGGATGTCATCACTTGAAATTCCCCATCCAAAGGCTTCGAACAAAATTCATATTGTCCCTCAACTTGGTTAGGCCCATTTCCCTCCTTTGAACATGCATCTTCATGATCAAGACTCAGCTTAACTTTCTCTCGAAGCACTTAAACTTCTTCCCACTTCTTCACCTCTTTCTCCTTTATACGAACTTGCTCATTGGAATGCACTTGAATTCTTCCACTACTCTTTTTTGGTTGTGCCTCCAACAAACTATCTTCCTCAAAATTCTCCTATAAAGCATTCAAGTCCTTCTGATGTCCCACTATCTCCACTTCAGTGTCATCCATGCTTTCCTCCACCCGCAAAACCTCATCGTAGAACCCATGGAAACCCCAAATTTCATTCGAGCGGATCGGATTGTGTTGTGTGTGGGCTCCGGGGCACATGCATTTGTGCCAAAAATGCTAAGTTGTGACCATCTGTGTGCCTTGTGCTCGTTCCTACAGACGGTTTGTTAGGCCCTCCCCCATGCCTTCATTCGAGTCGTGCATAGATGGACACGCGTTTGGGCATGTCGAGTCATGTGTGGGAACTTGGGCACACGAGGTCATTGTAAAAATTCTAAGTTTTGATTGCCTGTGTGCCTTATGCACTTTCATGCGACCTGTTTTCCCAATTCTCCCTCGTGCCTTCATTCAGGTCTTGCAACCATGGAAACCCCAAATTCAAGTCATGTCATGTCATGTGTGGGCACCCATGTAAACTTTTTTAGGTCATGTCATGTGTGGGCACACAGGCACACATGGCCACGTGAAAAAATATAAGTTGTGACCATCCGTGTGCCTTGTCCATGTTCATGCAGCCAATTTTCCCAATGCACACTCGGGCCTCCTTTCGGGTTGTGCACCCATAGAAACCCCAAATTTCATTCATACGAGTCAGGTCAAGTCGTGTGTGGGCACCTAGGCACACAAGGCCATGCCAAAAATGCCAATTTGTGACCACTTGTGTGGTTTTTTCTCATTCGTTTGTTTTGTTTTCATGGCCCTCCCTCGTGCCTTCATTCGGGTTGTGCATCCATAGAAATACGCTCAGGCGGGTTGGGTGTGGGCACTCGGGCAAATGCAGCCATGAAAAATATTCTAAGTTGTGACCACTCGTGAACCTTGTGCATGTTTGTGCGGCCCATTTTTGCTACGCTCTCTCGTGCCTTCATTCGGGTTGTGTGCCCATGGAAACCCCAATTTTCATTCGGGCAAGTCGGATCATGTCATGTGTGAGTGCCCGGGCACACACGGCCATGCCAAAAATTCTTATTTGTGACCACCCATCTACCTTGTGCTTATTTGTGTGGCCCATTTTCTAGGCAATCCCTCGTGCCTTCATTGGGGTCGCATGCCCATGGAAAACCCAAATTTCATTTGGGCGGGTCGGGTTGTGTTGTGTATGGGTGTTTTGGCACACCAAGCCATGCAAAAAATTCTAAGTTGTGACTACCCGTGTGCTTTGTGCATGTTGGTGCGTCTTGTTTTCTGGATGTTTCTTCATGCCTTCGGCTGGGTCATGCGCCCATAGAAACCCCAAGTTTCATTCTAGTGGGTCAGGTTGTGTCGTGTGTGGGTGCCTAAGCACATGCAACCGTGCCAAAAATGCTAAGTTGTGACAAACCATGTGCCTTATGCATGTTTGTGTAGCCCATTTTCCCGACACTCCCTCATGACATTGGTTACATCATGCGCCCATGAAAACCCCAATTTTCATTTAGGCGGGTCGAGTAGTGTCGCATGTGGGCACCCATGTAAAAACGTTTGGGCGGGTTGACTTGTGCCTTATGTGGGCACCCGGGAAAACGCAGTCATGCCAAAAATGGTAATTTGTGATTGCCTCTGTGTCTTGTGCATGTTCGTGCGACCCGTTTTCCTGATGCTCACTAGTGCCTTCGTTCGGGTCATGCACCCATGGAAACTACAAACCTCAATCGAGGGGTCAAGCCGTGTTGTGTGTGGGTGCCCATGCAAAAGAATTCGGGAGGGTTGGGTCGTGTCTTGTTTGGGCACCTAGCCACACAGGTCGGGTCGTGTCATGTGTGGGCGCCCATGTTAACGCTTTTGGATGGGTTAGGTCAAGTCATGTCATGTCTAGTCGCCTGGCCAAACGGGGCCATGCCAAACATGCTAAGTTGTTACCACCCTTGTATCTTATGCACGTTCATGCTGCCAATTTTCCAGGGGCTTCGTCATGCCTTAGTTCGAGTCGGGTACCCAAGGAAACCCCAAAATTTGTTTGGGCAGGTCGGGTCGTGTCGTGTGTGGGTGACCGTGCAAACGCGTTCAAGCAGTTCGGGTTGGGTCATGTCATGTGTGGGCGCCTTACAAATGTGTTCGAGTGGGTCATGTCATGTGTGGGCACCCATGCATACATGTTTGGGTGGGTCGGGTCAAGTCATTTTGTGCATGGGGGCCTGGGAAAATACATTCGGGTGGGTCAGGTCAGGTCATGTCGTGTGTGGGTGTCCACCCAAACGTGTTCGAGAGGGTCAAGTCGGGTCGGGTCGAGTTTGGTCAGGTCATGTTGTGTCGTGTCGGTAAGGTCGTGTCGGTCGGTGTTGGCTTGATGGGCCCTTACCCAGGTTCAGTGTTAGTCACCCAAGAAAATCCCTACACTACTAACCCTTTCGGCATTAGTCCGCGGAGTGCGGACCGAAGTCTCACCCAAAGCAGCATGGGGGGATGTAAGAACCAAGCTTTTGCACCTTGAGACAGTTGTGATGTCGGTTTTATACCTTAAACCCTTCCTTTACATAGATCGGTAAGCCTTTAGCACTTATCAATGTACTTTCTCTTCTGTCTCTTAGAACCTCCGCGAAGGTATACGATCGTCCTTCACACAACCCTAACCAGTGGCTCAGGTACTTACGCACCTTTGTTACTACGTTATTGTATAATTTCCCGAATTATCTTAAGTGTTTGCCAATTTTACCATGCAATTAAGATTATCTTCATGTAAACATATATCCTTATTTGTGTTCATATAACAGATAGAAACATATACATTCACGCATCAAATTAGCATTATAACATAAACCCATAACTTAACATAACATAATCGCATGTGATCCACAGAGGCAAAATACATAGTAATTTCATAATACTTCTCTTTATTGATGATTCAGATTCCCAATACAGACTCTATCTACCCTGCACACACAGCTGCAGGGGTTCGCGCACTCAGCTGCAGACTTCTACCCTAGGCCTCTGCGCACTCAATTGCAGAGCCTCTTCCTATGCTAAGACTCTCACTCTTAGCTCTTCACGGACTCAAACATAGATAGAACTCTCCTTCACCTTAGACTCTTCTAAGACTCCCTTTTTATACAATCCCATGGTCTGTGGACTAAGGGCAGATCTCTAAATCCAACATAAGATATCTAAACTAAGGGTGGAAACCCTTTCTGACTCTTGATATCCTCACGCTCCGTGGCCACAAAATGTAGAGACTTTACATTCATTTATACAAAATTCTGGCTTTCTACCCCAAACTTAGGTTTTTAGTCCCAAAAATGACCCCAGGGGGCCCATTCCCAATAGGCCCCCAACACAAACATGGTGACTCGCCCTCGATTCACTCATCTGGTGTGGAGATCTTATCGTGAAGACCTCCTATCTTGACTTGGAATACTGCAACTTTTGCGGTACACTATGTTGCCTCTTGCTTCATCTCCTCGACCAGCTACTCCATTGCTAGCCCTACGCCGTCTAACTGAATTTTCTACTGAGTCTTCTACAGACTAGCCACCTTACCTTCAATAGTGGTTGTGATCAAATAGGCCTCGTCCAACCAAGGTTGTAAGTGAGCCTTCAGCACTACTTCCTTGTGTTGAGCTGCATCTGCCTGCTCTTTCAAAGTCTTGGCCTCCTGTAGCTTTGCTAGCCTCTGTGTGATGGTGAAATTACGCGTTGTCACTTTAACTTCATCGTAGCACTGTTGCAGCTCCAATTCTTCTCTTTCAAGCCTCTTCATAATGGGGTCTTCTTGCAGGCTGGTGACCACCTCGAGCAATTGCTCAAAGAGTGTCGTGCAGTCCTTTACTGCATTATCCACTACTTCTATAGCGTCTTTCACAGCTGACTTGCGTTGTTCTCTGATTTCTAGCAGAGTCGAAGGCTAGGCCTCTAACTACAATTCTGTGATTTTAAGGTTTAGTTCCAACTATACCTTTGCCAATTCTGTGTGTGCGTCGCGTACTCCAGCAATGAGCTTCCGAACCCGCACATCTATTGGCTCAGCCTCAAGAATGTCCAGCTCCAAGACAGATCTGCATGCCTCAACCACGACCTTAGCCATGCACTGACTCTTGTCCCTAAGGTCTTTCACGAGGTCAATCGCAGAGTCTCATTGTACATCCCTCTGGGGTTGTTGATCTTCTACTCATTGATTACATGTAACGCACGTTGTTCGCGGGCCCGTAGTTCTGCGATCACGCCATCCTGAAAAAGGTGAAGCACCTCACTGGGAAGTGCGGCTAAGTTAAGTCCAACTCCCTTGAGGGTGCTGACAATGAGCCTGTCAGTTTCTATCTCTCTAATCAATGCTCCATCTGGCAGCACTATTGCTTGGGTATCCTGTGTGCACAGCATCCCTGCAGTTTTAGAGGTGTCAGGTGCCAAACTGGTTGATGTCGCACCAGTCTATACCTGTGATGCGTGGATCTGCAGCTCACACAGACCCATGTCGATAGCACCCAAAGCCTGCTACTACTGTTGATCGAACTTCTACAACAGTTATGCGGTGGCATCCCTCACTGTATCACCTATGTCATTCAAGTCCCCCTCCATTAGGGTGATCGTGTCGAGAGACATCTTGCTAGCCTTGGACTTGTTTCATAGCCCTACTATTTCTAGATCTTTGTTGCGCTTGGTTCAGAACAGAGTCGTCTCCCGCTCCTCCTTACTCCATATGTTTGTCCTATTCTTCTTTCTCTGGGGAAGGCTACTTCTGACTCCAGTCAGAGCTGTGCTCCTCTTCCTCTGCTTGCCCACCCATCTACTTCGCAGCAATGCGCTCTACCTTGGCCTTATCCTCGGCCTCCTTTCTTTTCTTCATGGCCAATTGTTCCATCCTCAACTTGGCTTCTTTCTTCTTTCGCTATGTGGCAGACTTGCTAGATCCCACTTTCAAGTTTGTGGCAGTGTGTCAATCTGTCGGCCAGCAGTCGAGGACTACTACAATCACTTCATCTATGGCCAAGTATCACAGGTCATGCCACTTCTGTTCAAGGTCCTTTCATGTACGTATTGAGACATAGTGGAAGTCAACCTTGAATTCCACTTACTCCTGCAGCTTATCAAAATTAGTTGGTGACAACCACGGCTTGTGGTTGATGGCCATATGGATCCTCATCTCCATCAAGATCTAGAAGATCTCGCTGTCCTTGATCCACTGAGGAGCCTTTGTAGCCCACAATGAAGTGAACTTCGCTGCTTCCAATAGGTCTAGTGCGACTAGAGGAAACTGGCTATCCTCGAGTAGCTCCCATGCAACCAGCACTATGGACAGCAATAACCATGCATAGTGGAATGTGTTATGACTAAGATAACCCCCTTCACTTAGTTCTTTTTAGTTTATAGAAGATAGCAATCATGATGGAAAGCCATCATAAGTATGATAGGATGCATTATAGAAGATATAGAGATGACATCATTATAGAGGCATGGAAGGATAATTGAAGTAGAATTTTATATGGTTTAAGCAGTCATAGTACATGACAGAAAGAAAGTAGCTCATGGCATCTTCATTGTGAAGCATAAGTAACAATTTGAAGTAAGTCATCCAGCAAGAAAAAAGGATATATCATCGTACATCATCATCATTAGGAAGAAGCATTTGCAGAATGAGGATCATTAAGATCCTCCATTGGAATCTTTGTTAAAAGGTTCACCTCTACTTAGAAGAAACAAGTGCCTCGCGGACAATCTACAATCCACCTTGTGTACCACTGTTTAGAAGGATGATGGTATGATGACAAAGATGTGCAGCATTTCAAGTTGGTTGAAACATCTTTCATCTTTAAGCAATAAAAGGAAGTCTATATGACCACATGAAGGAAGAGGTATGTATATATTTGGTAATATATAGATAAATTCATGTCATCATATGGTTGCAAATAGAATGGTTAAAATGCTCTATCTCATGAGCATGATAAAAGAAGAAGAAACTTGACTGTAATTTGATTTGATTTTAGTTTTGATTTTATCATGTGATTATATATTTTTTCATATCTTACCCATTTTTATTTATTAGTTAATTTTGATTATTATTGTTGAATTATCTTACATTATTAAAATTTTGGTTATGAATAGGTATTATTTTATTATATAATAATAGTAATTAATATTAGATAACTAAAAATAGAAATAATTTAATATTTCGAATAGTTAAAAATTAGATTATTAAATTATAAATTATTTATTTTAATTAATTCTAGATTCCTATAACATTCCATTTTTAATATTAAAATGTTTGACTTAGTGACTGTTAAATAACTTACCGTTGCATCTCTACTATAAATATTTGATGTGTTGGATCTTGTTCTCCATCTTTGTCATGATGATGAACCTCAGTAGAGGTTCAAAACGCGTGGACCCTATGTCGTCAATGTGATTTTTCCGGAAGATTTTTTCTTAAATAATGGATCACAGAAGCCTCCAATCTGAGAAAAAGAAACTCTTCCATAAAAATGATGCATGAAGGCATGTAGATAATGTGCCTTGAACTCTTCTACATATTGACATGATATGATCTCATAAAGAATATGAGGTGGTTGGGAATCTTGGTTCCTATGATAAAGGAACTATGTATATAAGATCTTGAGAAAGAAATAAGTGAAGAAGGTGAAAGAAGAGTTTGTGAAAGATGTTTCTGTAGTCACGTAAGCTAAGTTGCACGAAACGGGGAAACGGGTACGAGTTTCCGAAACGGGAAGCGATACGAAACGCGACCTCCCCAAATTTTGGAAACGGGGAAACGCGATATATATATATATATATATATATAGAGAGAGAGAGAGAGAGAGAGAGAGAGAGAGAGAGAAAATATTTAAATATATATATATATATGTGTGTGTGTGTGTGTGTGCAATCATAAAGCATAAATGATACATTATAATTTATTACACTTAAACATTAAGATTTAATTTACATCACATTTACTCATGAATGATCACATAATGAAAATAAAAATATCGGAATATCCAAAAGCAACCTTTATTAGATATCCAAATCTCAAAATCAGCCTTTATTTATATTAATATATGAGGCTGCAAGTACAATAAAGACTATAAGGCTGCAAGAGAGAGATAGAAATCAGGATTTTCTGCATCCACATCCCATTCTTTAGAAGGACCACTGTTGTATTGGGGGTCTCCTCCTACATAGTCGAACGACCTTAGTGCTCTTGATTAAATACACGTTTCATACCCTAGTACCCTACATGATCTTGATTATTGGGAGTTTCCCCTGCATAGAGGGCTTGGTTATCTTAATTAAATACAAGTTCCATACCCTAGTACATGATAAAATCCAATGGAAACATTGCAATCCCCCCAATCCTGAAATCCTGAAAAACAAATAAGTCTGCTGGATTTTGAGTGAGATCTAAAATTCTACTTTCTCCATATGAAATCCAATGAGGGCGAAACCACTCTCAAACATCCTGAGTCATTTCATGGTAATGTTAAAAATTTAAGTAAAAGGATGAAAATGAAAAATAAAGGAGAATATGACTTTTACTTTAAGAATTTAACATTACCATGAACTGCATATCATCACTAGGGCAAAAATTCACTTTTATAACTTTAGACACACATCTAGAAAATTAAAAAACAAATTTGAAAAAAAAAAAAAAAAAATTAAAAACACAATTCAATTGGGAAACGCGGGTTGTATGGCCGGGAAACGCGTTTTGGGCCGTACTGCCACGTTTCCATTTCGGGAAACGTGGCAGTACGGCTGGAAACGCGTTTCCTGGCCGTACCAAACGCGTTTCCGCGTTTCGTCCCAGTTTCCAGCCGGAAACGGGCCCCCCCCCCCCCACGTTTCCTGCAACATAGTACGTAAGATAAGGTAAGTGGTCAATATCTAATAAAAAGGAAGGATTAGTAATGACATCTCCATGGAGAAGGTGTAAATACCCTAATATGTATGTTGGAAAAGGAGAACCTTGGTATTGTATGTCTTGGACATGGATTCATACATGTGCAAGATGTTGATGTTGCTAGAATTTGATGTCATGATGAAAGGCCATCATTAAGAGGTAACTTTGATTTAATGTTCATTTTGATTTTTGAGAAAAAATTTGGTTGGGTTGAAACAGGGCTACCGAAAGAGGGTTGTAGAAGTCACCTACAACTAGTACTCATGAGATTGGATGGAAGATACTGAAAGAAACATGACTTGGAAAAGGTAGTTGTATGAAGAATAGCCAGATGTGAATTAGAAGTTCACTTCCCAATGAAGAAAAGGATGACATGACTATTGGTTCAACATTATGTTTCATTGAAGGGAAGTGATGAAGAAGATGGCCAATGCCCTACAAAGAAGTGATGCAGAATAAGGCTTCGTGATGAAGAAATTGAAGTTCATTCATGACATGATGTGTTGAAATAAGGAGCCCTACAAGAAAATGGTAGTACCATGATCTCCGCCGAAGAGAAAATAGTTATTGTTAGATACAAGTCCCTAGTTAAGAGGTAACTTGGGTATATTTATTTTATAGGTATGAGTTGATCCTCCCTAGTTGAGAGGGAGAGATAGACAAATCATTCTTGTCTTCATGTTATGAAGAAAGAATGGAGGATTGGGCAAGCATATAAGATTTATTTCGATACTCTTTGAGGATGAGGTAGGGCATCCAATAGCTAAGAGTATTCAAAGAGAAAATTTCATGAGGATGAGTAAATCCAAGATGGGAATGGTCCTAGAAGGACATACCTTGTGAACATCAGGATGGGGTATGTGCCTTGAGAGACAATGATGAAGGTATCTATTAGTCATTATCTCCCCAGCATTGTGCTCTAAATCTAGTGGAGAGATAGACCTATTATTCAAGGTCTTGTTATATGACAATGTTGTTTAATATGATGAGATGCACCTATATTAGCTGATAAGATAGCTTATGAGATGGCTTACCAATATGACTCTTTTTATGAGAATTCTTCAGTATCAGAATTTCCAAGTACCTTGTATGTATTATGAATACTTCCCTAGTTAAGAGGGAGTGTTTAAGTATGTAACTAGGTTCAGTCTTCATAAATGTGAAAAGTACTCTTGATTCTTGTATATTGTGAAAAGAAAGAAAATTTATTATTTTTTTTATAACATGGGTTTCATGCTCAAAGTCAATTTATTTGTAGGTCAAGCACCCACTAAGTGCTTCTATGGTTTTTCATAGAGTCAAGAAGTCAATTGAGTCATTGTCATATATGAAAGACCCCTTTGGGCATCTTGTATTATGTCAAGAGAATTTATTTGAGTCATAAAAAGTTCCATAAACACCCTCCAAGACCTAGTCAACCTGAAGTCAACAAGTCGGCTTACAAAGAGATGACAGGTCAACCTCATAAGGTTTGTTCGACCTCCATAAGAAGCCCATATATAAGGGAGAACTCCACCTCACTTTAGAAGCATCTAAGAAGTTCGTACAAGGACAAGAAAGGAAAGAAAAGACAAGTGAAGAAGAGGAGAAACTAAGGAAGGAAGAGTGAAGTGTCTAAGGATTGTTTTTAGGGCTACATCATCTCACACGTGCGAACCTAGGGCACCATTATGTTGTATTAAGACTGAAAACTTACAGTCGTCATAAAAGTTGAATTTTGGGGTTAAAAAGGATAAAGTTTGCAATCTGAGTTACCAAGGGAATAGGATCAAGCCAAGTGAAGGAGAAAAGGTTCATAATTATGCCCTAAACTACTCACATGTGCGAAATTGCAGAAAGTACAGGCAAGCCGAAAAGTGTAGTTATGAAGTAGTGACCGAAATCTGAAGTAAGAGCCAAAAATCTGAAGTGTTGAAGCATTTCGACTGGCGTTGACTTTGTTGAAGAGAAGATTATCAAAGGAAATGTTGACTTGGTCTTGAGGGGTATTTTTCAAGGGTCTTAGATCTTGGAATTCGTCATTTGAAAATTCTAGAAAAAGAGAAGAATTCTTGTGGGTTTTCATCTCAAGAGGAGAGATTTTGGTCCTAGCTAGCAGCCTATATTTTGTGTCCTCTTTTCTCATTGATATTCATATTTTGGTAGTTGTTTGATGATAAGAAAATAATAATAATCAATTAAAATAAGAAGCTAACTACAAGTACATCAAGTTAAGTAAAAGAAAATCACAAGCAGTTGTCAAAGTAAGAGAAATCTCCCTAATCTAGTTACCCTTGATTTCTCAATAATAAACAACAGTATTTGTATGCAAGAAGGAGGTCACATAAAAGAGATTATACCACCTTGGAAACTGACAGTAGCCCTAGCATATCACCAATGAGAAGGTCCAACAAGAGAAGGTATCATAGGAAAACTTACATGGGGAGTTAAAAAAGATTAAATGTTATGAAACCAACTCACAAAAAGATAGAAAAGATATATCAACACCTTATAATTCAGCCTCTTCGAGGGGGAAACCTCCTTTACATTACACAAATGAACAATCCTTGGATGATTCAAATGAAAAAACCTCCTTTCTATATATATGAGTCGAAGGGGTCACAATATAACCAAGCTGACCTAACAATAATAATATAAAGGCACAAAATTAACAATAGTGGGATTCTATGGGGCACAATAATAACAATATGGGGATAATATGGGCACAAAAATAACAATAAGGGATACAATGACAATATTAATAGGGGAATAACCAGTATTATAGGGACCTAACATGGCCCTCTCCTTCAAAAAAAAAAATTCCTCAATGCTTGAGTAGTTCTGGATGCTTCCGTATAAAATTCTCATCCTCCCATGTGGAATCTTCAACGGGTAAGTTCTTCCACTTGATGAGATACTCTGAAGTTGATTGATTTCATAGCTCTCGAGTTCTTATTTCTTTGATTGCTTCAGGTTCCAATATGATTTTTCCTTCCTCATCAAGTTCTGGCAATATTGTTTGAACTAGAAGCTTGTCACCTATAACCTTCTTTAAGCATGAAACATGGAAAACTGGGTGCACTCAGGAAGCTACAAGAAGCTCCAATTTGTATGCCATAGTACCTATCTTTTGCAACACCTTGTACGGACAATAATACTTTGGTTATAATTTATTATCCTTCTTAGCTTTCTTGATGGACATTTGTTTATATTGTTGTAGCCGTAGGAATAACCAATCACCTACATCAAAATATCTTTCGCTACGATGTTGATTTGCCTATTGTTTCATTCTATTCTGCGCCAAGGTGAGGTTATCCTTTAAGAGTTGGAGAACTTGTTATTGATGCTCGATGTGATATTCCACTTCTTGAACCTTAGAATTTTCTCTTAAGTATGATGTGATGGATGGTGGATGATATCCATAAAGTGCCATAAATGCTATCATTTTTGTTTCACTATGGAAGGAATTGTTATACCACCATTCAGCTAGAGGCAACCATTTGACCCATTGTGTTTGTTTATCAGATACAAAGCAACGAAGATATCCTTCCAAACATTTGTTTACTATATCAGTTTGCCCATCAGATTGAGGATGATAAGATGAGCTATGAGCTAATTGAGTACCAAGAGAAGAAAATAAGTATGTCCAAAAATTTCCAGTGAAAATGGGATCTCTATCGCTTACAATAATCTTTGGGTTTCCATGTAACTTTTGAATTGTTTCCATAAATGCAGTAGAAATTGTACTCGCTTTAAATGGATGAGATAATGCACAAAAGTGTGCATACTTTGTAATTCTATCAACTACCACCATGATAACACTCTTTCCTTCAGACTTGGGTAAACCTATGATAAAATCCATTGAAACCTCCTCCCAATGTTGGCTTGGAATGGATAAAGGTTGTAATAGTCTCGGGGTCTTAATTGTTTCAACTTTCTTTGGTTGGAAAACCAAACATTCTTCCACAAACTTTTGAATATTCGATTTAAGGCCATCCCAAAAAAAAATCCTTCTTAACCCTATGGTAGGTTTTTAGAAATTGTGAGTGCCCTCCTAAGGGAGAGGTGTGCAATTCCCCAAGAATCTTTTGTTTGAGTTGGGAATTCTTACATAGGTATAACCGATCCTTGTACCATAACGAATTATTTTTTCAGGTAAATATATCAGATGTACTGGGATCTTGTTGTATATTTTGAATGAGTTCCCATACTTCCTCATCATTCTTCCATTCATTCGTTGCTTCGTTTATCCAATCTAGTTGGATAATAGAAATGGAGCAAAAAAAAACTTCCACATCCTCATCCTTTCTTGAGAGTGCATATGCCACAACATTGTGCTTCCCTTTTTTGTAGATGATTTCAAAGTCATAACCCAACATCTTTCTGACCCATTTTTGCTGCTCTTCTGAAGATAATCTTTGTTCTAAAAAGTATTTAAGACTATCATGAACTATTTTTACCTTGAAGTGTCTTCCCATTAGGTAGGGTCGTCATTTCTTAAGTGCATGTAGTATTGCCAACATTTCCTTCTCATAAATAGCTTTGTGTAAATACTTCCCTTTGATTGGATGATTATTGAAAGAAATGGATCATTCTTCTTGCATTAAAACAACACCAATTCCATTTCCTGAGGCATCACATTCCACAATAAAGGTTTTTGTGAAGTCTGGTGTAACTAAGACTGGTGCTTGGCACATTGCCTCTTTAAGATTTTCAATGGCCTTCGTTGCTTTTGGAGTCCATGAAAATGCATCTTTCTTCAATAATGTTGTTAGAGGTGCTAATATTCTCCCATAATTATTAACAAACTTGCGATAATACCCTGTCAACCCGAGAATCCTTGTAGATGCTTTATGGATATGGAGATTTTCCATTCCTTAATGGTTTTAATTTTGCTAGGGTCTACCTTAACACCTTCATGAGATATAATATGACCCAGATATTCCACCTCATATACTCCAAAGAAAAATTTGGAAATTTTTTCATATAACTGTTTCTCCTCCAATAGTTTGAGCAGCATGTCAACATGTTGGACATGATCCTTCCAAGACTTGTTGTAGATTAGTATATCATCAAAAAATACTAACACAAATTTTTTAAGGAAGGGTTTGAAAATGGAATTCATCAAACCTTGAAATGTAGAAGGTACATTAGTAAGGCCAAAAGGCATGACCAAAAATTTATAATGCCCCTCATGAGTTCTAAATAATTTTTTTGGAATGTCTTCAGTCTTCATTCTGATTTGATGATATCCCGAACGAAGATCCAACTTGGTGAAGTAAATTGATCCATGCAATTCATCCAATAATTCATCAATGACGGGAATGGGAAATTTATCTTTAATAGTGAGCTTATTGAGCTCCCTATAATCTGGATACATGCACCATGATCCATCCTTCTTGTGAACCAATACTACTGGAGCATAGAAAGAACTTTGACTAGGTTGAATTATACCAGCCTCTAGCATTTCTACAACCATATGTTCAATTTGACTCTTTTGGACATAGGGATATCTGCAAGGCCTGATGTTTGGAGGAACACTTCCTGGAATCAAATTAATAGCATGATCATGATCACGAATAGGTGGGAGGCCTTTGGGAGTCACTCCACTTGCAACCATCACTTGACACTCTAGTGCTGGATATAGGAAGGAATTCAATTCCTTGGCTATCTTACAATGAATAAAATTATGGGTGCTTCCCGAACCAATCAACACTATTAACTTTTTCTTCTTGATATGCCCTTCTATCTTGATAGTTTGAGGAGTGGTAATTCCAGCCTATGCATTACAAGATATGGTAAGATTCATTTCTTATTTTTCTAGGGTTTGTTCCTACTGTATATCCTCTTCTCTTGATGTTTCTTATTCCTTTTCTTCCTCCTCTTCACAATCTATGTAAAATAATTTCTTCTCGGCACACCTATGACCTTTAGTGTATTTTCTATCACAACTATAACAAATCCCTTTTTCTCTTTTTTCTTCCAATTTTTGTGGTGTCAACCTTGTAGATTGTGGATGACTAGGGGCAACAATACTTCCATCTTTATGATTGTGAGCGGTAGGCTTCCTTGTTTCCATAATTTTGCTTTCCATTCTTCTTGCCAATGTGAATGCTTTCTCCAATGAATCTGGTTCCCAAAAGTGAACCTCATGTTGGATGTTATCTTTTAAAGTCCCTATTAACACATCAATCCTATGCTCCTCTGGAATATATTTTACCCTTATATTCAATTTTTGGAAGTCCTAAATGTGCTTCATCATTGAACCCTTTTGTTTGAGATTTATCAATTGGCTAAAGAAAGTGTTGCTTTTTGTATCCTCATAATGTGCTATCATTTCATCCATAAAAATAGCCCAAGTGAAAATTTGTTTAGGAGAGAAAATCCATCGATACCATACAAACTGATTTGGTTCTAAATATAAAGTTACAATGCGTACCTTTTGTGTGTTTTGCACATTATGGAGATCAAAAAATTTCTCCATCTGTAGTATCCATGTTCCGAGATCCTTGCCATCAAACTTCCTCATATCACTCTTTGAAACATGGTGGTTCTTCGATCCAAAGTTAGAGTTTATGAAATCATTATTAACATTTATTTTGTTCTCATCATGAGTTTCCTTTACTACCCTTTCTCCATTAGTAAGCATTTCTTGTAGAAACTTTGTCAAATCTGTCTTCAAATCTTCCATGCCTTTCTTTAAATCATCCATCTTAGCTTCCATGTCATCCATCTTAGCTTCCATAACGTTCATCTTAGCTTCTACACCTTTCTTTGAACCATCCATCTTAGCTTCCGCACCTTTCTTTAAACCATCCATATTAGCTTCCACGCCATACATCTTAGCTTCTACGTCTTTCTTTAAACCATCCATCTTAGCTTCTGTTACTTTTTGTGCGAGTGAAATTTGTTACACTTGGTCTCATAATTTTGATATATCATGTTGCATTTCTTCCTCCTCTTCATGAGTCATGCTAGAGATTTCATGTTGCTTAATAGGTGTTTCCATTTTCTTTATTCGGGGAATCAATTACCGATAATAATGCTTCACTATGCCCTTTGAATTCCTTCAAACTAATTTTTCAAACCAAGCTTATGCAAAAATATAAAAAAAAAAACTACACACATTTTTTCACTTTGTAGGAGCTCGATATTGAATCTGATGTATCTCTATAATTTTGGATCTCCAAGGTCTGAAATTTCTTGTTGCAGTAACCCTTTGAGTAATCTTTCTAAACCCGCAAGTCTAATCAAGATTGGATTCTCCAATGAAGAGTTATGCCAAATATCCCATGATGACCTGAGTATAGACTAGTTCAGTAGAGTGAACTTGGACGATGTGCTGCGGGTCATTGTTTCAACCTTAGGTTCTGAAAATGATATCCAAAAACCTATAGTTCGTCCTCTTCCTGTAACTTCTTACGAAAATTCAATCTGATGCTCATAGCGAAAGTTATGATGATTTTCCCAAGGTTACCTATTTGGAATGTAATTCGAGGTCTGCAAAAACCCTAACTTCCTTAGATTGTATCTCCGAAAATATAGCGAGACGGGATCTGAAATTCAGAGCTGAGGTTTAGACCGATTTATTATCAAATGGGTTTTTTTGGTTTTAGCTTCTGAAACTTCATAGCGAAAGAGTTATAGTGAAAATTCCACGATGGCTTGTTTTAGTTGAAATTCTGGAGCTTGCAAAAACCCTAACTTCCTTAGATCATATCTCTGAAAATATAGCAAGACAAGATCTGAAATTCGGAACTGAGGTTCAGTGAGATTTCGTCTCAAATGGATTTTGTTTTTAGCTTCTTAAACATCACAAAACAAAAAAAAAATAGCGAAAATTCCATGATGACCTGTTTGGAGCAGCAAAACCCTAGAATCCAAAGCTCTGATACCAAATGTTATGAAACCAACTCACAAAAAGATAGAAAAGATATATCAACACCTTATAATTTAGCCTCTTCGAGGGGGAAACCTCCTTTATATTACACAAATGAACAATTCTTGTATGATTCAAATGATAAAACCTCCTTTCTATTTATAGGAGTCTAAGGGGTCACAATATAACCAAGTCGACCTAACAATAATAATATAAAGGCACAAAAATAACAATAGTGGAATTCTATGGGGCACAATAATAAAAATATGGAGACAATAGGGGCACAACAATAACAATAAAGGATACAACAACAATAGTAATGGGGGAATCACTAGTATTATAGGGACCTAACATTAAAACTCCCACTTTTAATGAAGAACACAAAAAGGGCGAGGAAGTTGAGGCCTAGTTGTTGGCGTTGTGGAGGTACCTATAGTTGTTTGATTACTCCTCAAATATGGAAGCTAAAATTTCCATATACCTGTTGAAGGCTAAGGTTCACCTATGGTGGGAACATCTTAAGGAAGTCAAGCATGTCGATTAAAAGAGGTTGACTTGGCAAAAATTTAAGGAATATTTTCAAAGGAAGTATTTGTTTGAACACTATTGTGAAAAGAAGATGCAAGAATGTTTTTGAGTTGAAGTTGGGCAACATGACCATGGAGGAATATGGCTGAAAATTCACAGCGTTTCTACTGTATGTTTTCTTTATTAAAGACAAGAAGGTTGAAATTCAAAGATATGTTAGAAGGATACCTTCAATCTATGCAAACAAGCTCAAATTTGACGAGCCCAAAGTTACTTGAATGTGGTCATAAGGAAAGATGAGCAGCTATATGAAAAGAACAGGAATAAATCAATTATACAAAAGGCATGGGACAGTAAGAATAAGAGTTTCACGAAGCAGATTAAGAAGGGGTTTAAACCCTCACCCTCCAAAATTGGGTCACAAGTGAAACCACAATCAACCTTAGTTATTAGTGAACCCATGGGCGGTGACATTTCAAGCAAGAAACCCTCTATCTAACCTATCATGTGTTGGGGGCATTGAATATATCATAAATTTCAAAATTGTGCTTATAAGGATGGAAGTAAAAAGATAGTGCACAATATGTAGGCAATCAATACAGTGGAGCATGTGGGAAGAAGCATGCCCAAAATATATGTTGCATTGGATAACAAGCAGGTTGAACACTAAGTGTACATGATTAAGATTAAAAGTATGTTGCATAATCAGCGTATTATTATTTTAATTGATTTAGGAGCCAGTCACAGCTATATTTATCTGAAATTAATAAGGAAAATAGAAGAGCAAGGGCCAAAAGTCATGTCTAATTCAATTAGCTATCGAAGTAAATAGAAGAGTTACAGAATTAGTGAAATAATGTATGATTGTTTTGAATGGATTAAGCACTAAGTCTAAGCTTAATATAATGTCCTTAGGAACATATGATTACTTGATTGGTATGGATTGGTTGGAGAAACATCACATAATTCTTGATTGTTATAATAAATAATTTACATGTGTTGAAGATGAAGTTCAGCAGAGGCACATCTAGGGAATCCATAGATCGATATCTATACAAGAGATATCTACCTTGCAGTTATGAAATAATTTTAGAAAAGGTTGTCAAGTTCTGGCAGTTCATTTGGAGGAACCCAATAGGGTTAGCATGCCAATTTGGAGGATTATCTAGTGTTAAAAGAATATGCAAATGTATTTTTTGAAATCTCAAGTTTACATCTGAAGAGGAATATAGATTTATAAGTTGATTTAATCCCTGGAGCTGCTCCATTATCTAAGACACCTTACAAAATGATAACTCTAGAGCTTAGCGAACTGAAGATGCAATTGGAGAAGTAGTTGAATGAGTACATACAACCCAATGTATCGCCATGGGGGGATCCAGTCCTTTTTGTCAAGAAACTGGATGGAACCTTGCCCTTATGTGTGGATTTCTAGCAATTGAATAAAATGACTATTAAGAATAAATATCCATTTTTGAGAATAAATAAAATATTTGATCAGCTTCAAGGAGCTAAGGTGTTTTCCAAGATTGACTTGCAGTCAAGATATCACCAATTGTCAATTAAGGAGGAAGATATCAATAAGAAAACTTTCTGAACTCATTACAGACATTATGAGTTCATAGTGGTGCCTTTTGGATTAACCATGCACTAGGTGTTTCCATGTGTTTGATGAATGGTGTCTTCCAAGTTTATTTGGACAAGTTTGATATTGTTTTTCTAGATAGTAAGGTATATTCTAAATCAAAAGAGGGGCACAAGTAGCATCTGAGGATAGTTTTGCAGATGCTTTGAGAACACCAATTGTATGCTAAGATCAGTAAGTGTTATTTCTATCAGAAGTAGATTCATTATTTGGGCCATATTATTTCGAAGGATGGGACAGTTCTAGATCCAAAAAATATTAAGGCCATCAAGGAATGGTTAGCATCGAAGAATGTTACAGAAGTATAAGTCTTTTATGGGCCTAACTGGTTATTACAGGAGATCCATTGAAGGATTTTCTTAGATTTTTCATCCCATCACTTCATTGTAGAGGAAAGTTGTTAAATTTGAATGGAAATCTACATGTGAGGAAGTCTTTCAGGGTTTGAAGGCTCTATTAACAAGTGCTTGAGTGTTGAAAATTACGGATCCAAATGAATATTTTCTCGTATGCACTGATGCATGTCAAGAAGGTTTGGGAGGAGTGCTTATGTAGAATGGACATGTGTTATGTTGTGAATCCAAAAAGCTAAAGGACCATGAGAAAAATTATGTTGCACATGACTTGGAATTGGGAACTATTATTCACGCTCTTAAGATGTGGAGACATTATCTTATGGGCTGAAAGTTTAAATTGCAGACATATCACTATCGATTGAGACAGTTATTCGAGCAGTTGAATATGAATGCTCGGCAGATTAGGTGGTTGGAATTGTTAGTTAATCATATTAAGTACATTAAAGGAAAATAGAACAAATTTGTAGATGCCCTTAGTCGAAGCGTGCATTTGATGCATGCCTCAGTAATAAGTATATGTAAGGCGGATATGATATCCAGAGTTAAAGAAGTTGTTAATTTGAATGAGTGGTATTTGGGCATCAAAAATAGTTTACAACATTAGGAAAAGCAACCAATATATTTGGATTACGAACTTGGAGAAGATGAATTTATTTTGTATAAATGTTGTATATATTTTTCAAATGTGCAAGAGGTGAAAGAATTGATTCTGAAAGAGATTGTTAAAATTGGAAAGTAGGGCCAAACTCCATGTGGGTCATCTTATTTATGGAAGCTAATATTATTCTTGTATTTGTAGGATTGATCTAAAGATCATCTGATTCTGACATACATTCATGGAGATATGAATTTATTTGTATTCTTGACAATTTGTCAAGGTCAGCTAGCAAGTAAAACAGTCATTTTCACCCCCAGCTTATCCTCAACGTTGCATATAAAAGGAGGAGACCTTCTGGAATTATTTCACTCATCTCATCTCACATATTTCTCTCTCCTCTTGATTGGGTACGCATAAAGGAGCAGCATCTGTCTCACACATGTGGCTGGAAGAAGGGTTTTCTTATTAGGGAAACGTTGACCTAGGTTGACCGAAAACTGGAGTCTGTCTTTTTTGCCAACGTTGACCAAGTGTTGACCCTTATCATATATGGATTGGGTTAGGTTGCCTCTCCTAGGCAGGCTATAGTTCTGGACAAATGTGTTGACCTCATTTTTTCCCCACATTCAATAGCATTGAATTTAAAAAGGTTGACTGCAGGTTTGACCATAGTTGACTGAAGTTTGACTGGATATTTCATATTGTTTTGGGCTTCCTCTTCTTGCTGTTGGAGGTCGAGTTGATTAAGCATTGACCGAGATTGTTTAGAGGTCAAATTTAACCCATTTGACCAGCTTTGACTTTGTTGGTTAGGGTTTTGCAGTTGTTGTCATAAAATTACATAATTGTATATTTGTATTATCTCTCTCTCTCTCTATTGAGTTATTGAAGAATATAAGAAGAATTGATCAAGGGTTTCCCCACATTGGGGTTTGTCCCTGGCTGGTGCCACATCTTGTGTCCTCTTATCTTGGCTTGTCTTCTACTATTAATATTTATGCTCTATCTGCATTTTACTATCATGTTGATGTGACTGCTATTCTGGAAATTGATATTGGTCTAATAATAAATTTAAAGTAAATTTCTCTTAAGCATAAAACATGCCAAAATTAACATGGTATCAGAGCTAAAGGGAAGACAAAGTCCAAGAAAGAGTGAAAGAGCAATCACCAAAGACAGTTGGAAAGGAAAAAAGGCTCAATGGGTTCCTCATCCCACTTCCCGGCTGAAGCCAAGCTCCGTGAGAATTCTGACTATCACATATGGAAGATGTCTCTTGATCTGAGATTGGAAGAACAAGAAGTGTTGGACTATGTGAAGGGTAAAATCTCAGAGCCTCCATCAAATGCATCGGTTGCTACAAATAACAAGCACATTAAGGGTGAAGTCAAAGTGAAGAAGATTATTAGAGATTCCATTGACAAGCGTCTGGTGGACTACATCTCTGATTTGAACACCTCCAAGGAGATCTACGACAGATTGGTAATCATGTTTAAAGTTAGTGATGCAAATCAAGTTTTGTTCCTCAAAAATAAGTTGAAGGATATTAAGAAGGGCAAGGAAGAGGATATCCAATACTACTTCTTAAGGATCACTGAGATCAAGAATGATCTTCTTCGATTGGAGAAGTCATTCCTGACAGGGAACTAACTATCACTACCTTTGGACGGCTCCCTTCTAAATGGTATATGTTTAGAACCACTCTTCTCAACAATGACTGAATTCCAGGGTTTGAAGAATTGATGTCAAGATGCATTCAAGAAGAGACAAGAATGGTGGAGCAACAAATGCCTTCAAATAGAGGCAACCCCACTGATTTCTCCTCTCATGCCAAAAGGAGAAATGATTCTGGGTCCAAAGTTCATTTCAAAGGAAAGCCCGGATCGAAGGGTGGAAGGAAGGGAAGATTCTTTGTTTGCAATAAATTTGGCCACTATGTGAGGGAGTGTCCAAATAGAAAGGACACATCACATGATGATGATCACAATCATTCCAGGGGCAACTTCAACAACAACAATCAAAGGAATGGCAAGTTCAATGGCAAAGGAAAGAGGACTGTGGGAAATCAATGAAATGGTCAACCCTCCAAGAAAGCAAGGAACTCCAAGTATGAATGAAATGTTGTTAACAATAAGCAAGATGAGTATTATCTTATATCGACCCTCTCCACTACCTCTCCTCTGGACTCATTGGAGATTGGCTTATTGATAGTGGTGCCTCAAGGCGCTCCACTGGTTAGAAGGAAGATCTCTCTAATTTGATAGAGAAGGAGACAAACTTGGAGATTATTCTTGGAGACAATGCCACCTATCCCATAAAGGGTGTAGGGAATGTTACCCTTCAATTAAATCCAGGTAACACAATCCACTTGCAAGAAGTCTTATATGTACTCGATCTCAAGAAGAACCTGGTGTCCATTTCGGCAATGGAAGATAAAGACTACAAGGTGGCATTCATCGATGGAAAGGTACGTGTTTGGAAAAAGAATTTTAAATATGCTTTTACACTTTGATTCTGGGTTGACTATTCATATCAAGTTGGAGGAAGTCCATTAGGGGCCATGTCTTGCGACACATCTCTACAATCTAAGCTATGGCACCGAAGGTTTGCCCACCTTCATTATAAGACTCTAACTGATTTAAGACAAATGGTGACAAGGATGGCCAAGTTCAAAGTAGAGCATGAAGGTGTATGTCCAAGATGTGCCAAAGGAAAACTTAAAAGGGGACCATTCCCCTCAAATAATAGCAAGACTTCAGATATATTGGAGTTGGTCCACTCCGACATATCTGGTATGATGCCCGTAAACTCTTTGGGAGGATATCTATATTATCTCACATTTACAGATGATTATTCTCACAATACTTGGATCTACTTCTTGAAAAAGAAGAATGAAGTGTTGACCTAGTTCCGTCACTTCAAAGCCATGATCAAAAATCAATCCGAGAAGAGAATCAAGATATTGAGGACTGATAATGGGATCGAGTATGAGTCCAATGAATTCCATGCCTTTTGCAGATAAGCTGGCATTAAGAGGGAGACCACAATACCATACACTCCTGAGCATAATGGTGTGGATGAAAGGAAGAATCGTACGATTGTGGAAGTTGTTCATGCCATGCTCCATGATCAAAGGCTTCCGAAGTTTCTATGGGCCACAACTGTGAATACCATCGTTTATGTTCAAAACCAATGCCCTCATCAAGCATTGGACTCCAAGACTCCCGAAGAAATGTTCACTAGTAAGAAACCTAATGTCTCTCATTTTAGAATTTTTTGGAAGTCCCGTATACTCTTATGTGTTGAAAGAGAAAAGAAGCAAATTGGGTGCATCTGGAAAGAAAGGAATCTTTGTGGGCTATAGCGAAAATTCTAAGGGCTATAGAATTTATGTGGCTGGTCAAAGGGAAGTTGAGATAAGTCATGATGTCACCTTTGACGAAGATATGGCTCTTAGCAAGGTTGACAATCTTCCTATTCCAAGGAAGGATAAAGAAGTTGACACCAGGAAGCCGGAGGAAAGAAGAAGAAACGATTCCGGATGTTGAAGAACGTATGGATCCTATTGATCCTCCTCCTCAAGAGCCCTCCTCCTCTAGCAAGAGGCCCTCATGGCTTAGGGGGACTCTCGAAGATGTCGAGAGACATATTGCACCCAGAGGGACTTTCCGTGAAAGCAAGAAGTCGACCAGGTATCAGGGATACTTGACCATTATGAGCACCATCATTCAAAATGAGCCTACATCATTCGAAGAAGTCGTGAAGCATCAAGTATGGAAGGATGCTATGAATGAAGAATACGAGTCCATCATGAAGAATGATGTCTGGGATGTGGTCCCCAGACCCCAGGAAAAAATAGTTGTCACCTCGAATGGCTTTACAAAATCAAGCATGGAGCTTATGGGAGTGTTGAAAAGTACAAGGCTCGCTTTCTTGCTCAAGGCTTCTCTCAAAAGGAAGGTGTGGATTACAATGATATATTTGCACCTGTTGCCCGATACACCACCATCCACTTGATCATAGCCCTTGCTTCTTCGCAAGGATGGAACCTAAATCATATGGATGTCAAAACCACATTCTTGCATGGTTCGATTAAAGAGGAATTCTATGTGGAACAACCCGAGGGGTTTGAGATTCATAATCGGGAATCTCATGTATGCAGGTTGAAGAAATCTCTCTATGGGTTGAAGCAAGCACCCTGAGCTTGGTATGAGAGGATCAATATCTATTTGATGAAGTTGGGATTCACTAGGAGTGAAGCCGATCCGAACCTTTACTTTAAGGTTGAAGATGATAAGCCTCTCAGACTGGTGTTGTATGTGGATGACCTCTTTCTAACTGGTTCATACCCTCTCATTCACAAATGTAAGAGGGATTTGGCTTTCGAATTTGAGATGAAGGACCTAGTACTGATGCACTACTTCCTAGGGTTGGAGGTCTGGCAAAAGCCATTAGAAATTTTCCTATCTCAAGGAAAATACATGGTGAAGATATTAGAAAGATTTGGGATGGTGGATTGCAAGGCCATGACTACCCAATGGAGCTTAACTTCAAGAAGTTATGTGGTAGTGTTTCCGGACCTGAATTGGGAAATGATTCTGAGAATCGTCAACTCATAGGAGCACTAATGTTCTTGGTGAACTCCCTTCTACATATATGTTTTGCAGTCAACACGTTGAGACAATATATGGTTGAGCCTCATCACTCACATTGGATTGGTGCTAAGAATCTTCTGAGATGTCTTTGTGGCACAATCATTGAGTGGACTGAGATACACTGTTGGAGATGTGAGGTTGCATGGTTATTCTGGTGTTGATTGGACAAGTAGTGTGGAGGATCGCAAGACAACTTATGGGTGTTGGTTCTCTTTGGGTTCTGCTTCGATATCCTGGATGAGCAGGAAGCAAAAGTCAGTTGCTTTGAGCACAGTTGAGGCTGAATACATAGTTGCGAGTATGAACTCATGTGAAGTTGTCTAGTTGTGAAATCTCTTCAGTGAGACGTTTGGACACATGCTGGATACCACAGTGATATTCAGAGACAACCAAAGTGGGATTCGATTGGTGAGGAATCCCATGTTCTATGATCAATCCATGCATATAGACATCAGGTGCCACTTTATCTGGGATATCGTACAACGAGGAGAAAGAAGACTCCATTACCCTGGGACTAATGTGCAGGTCACCGATATTTAGATGAAGCCCTTGGGAAAGGTCAAATTATTGACTTTCTGAGAACGACTAGGAGTCGTGGAGAGACCCTCTCCTGAGGGTCTTCTATGATATGGACATTGATCTCTGGGAGCTCTAGGGGGCCTAGTGGTACTTCTTGGAGTGATGAAAAACCATAGGGTGAGTGGTTAAGCCTTCCCCTAGTGGTTTTATATGTAGGCAGGATGAGCGGTTCATCCTTCTCATATTGAGACACACTCATATGGTGAGTGGTTCATCATTCCCCTAGTGATTTGTTGTGTACAAGGTGAGTGGTTCAGCCTTCCCCTGGGATACCCCATGGTGACATGTAGGTAGGATAAGTGGTTCATCTTTCTCCTGCTGAGACATCCTACCCATGCAGTCTGGGACTCATGGGAAGTACCTCTCATCTGGAGAATGAGTAGGAAAATTAGGATAGGGACCATAGTACTATCGATGGAAGCATCGTGTACTATTGTACTCCCTATTCTAGGATGATATTAATATGGGATCAATTGGAATTGACTTCGGGTCAGTAAGAGTGGTATGAGACACTCTCTTTATTTGGAACTGAATTCGGATCAGTAAGAGTGGTATGGCACACTTTGTTTATTGGAACTAACTTTGGGTCAGTTAGAGTGGTATGAGACACTCACTTTATTTGGAACTGATTCAAATCAGTAAGAGTCGTATGACACACTCTCTTTATTAGAACTAACTTCGGGTCAGTAAGAGTGGTATGATACACTCTCTTTATTTGGAACTAATTTCGGATTAGTAAGAGTGGTATGACACACTCTCTTTATTGGAACTGATTTCGGGTTAGTAAGAGTGGTATGAGACACTTTTTTATCTGGGACTGACTTCGGGTCAGTAAAGAATGGTATGATACATTCTCGATCACTTCTTCTTCTTCATAGTTTAGCAGAGCAGAGCAGAGCATTGCATTGATGGTAGATATAGTACTGACAGACAGTTGGATTAGCATATGGAGTTCTCCCTAGTTGAGAGGGAGTGTTAAAATTGGAAACTAGGGCCAAAATCCATGTGGTTCATCTTATTTGTGGCAGCTGATATTTTTCTTGGATTCCTCTCATCGAGATGTGTAGGATTTATCTAAAGATCATGCAATTCCGACATATATTCATGGAGATATGAATTTAGTTGTATTCTTGACAATTTGTCAAGGTCAGCCAGCAAGCAAAACAGTTAGTTTCACCCCCAGCTTATCCTCAACGTTGCATATAAAAGGAGGAGACCTTCTGGCATTATTTCACTCATCTCATCTCACATCCTTCTCTCTCCTCTTGATTGGGTATGCATAAAGGAGCAGCATCTATCTCACACGTGTGGCTGGAAGAAAGGTTTTTCTATTAGGGCAACGTTGACTTAGGTTGACCGAAAACTGCAGGGTGTCTTTTTGGCCAGCGTTGAAAAAGCGTTCACCCTTATCATCTGCGGATTAGGTTAGGTTGCCTCTCCTAGGCAGGCCGCATTTCTAGACAACATCGTTGACCTCATTTTGTCCCCACGTTGACTAGCGTTGACTATCAAAAGGCTAACCATAGGTTTGACCAGAGTTTACTAAAGTTTGACTGGATATTTCAGATTGTTTTGGGCTGACTCTTCTTGTTGTTGCAGGCCGAGTTGACTGAGCATTGACCGAGATTGTTTAGAGGTCAAATCTGACCTGTTTGACCAGATTTGACTTTGTTGGTTAGGGTTTTGCAGTTGTTGTCATAAAATTACATAATTGTATATTTGTACTATCTCTCTCTCTCTCTGTTGAATTATTGAAGAATATAAGAAGAATTGATCAAGGGTTTCCCCACATTGGGGTTTGTCCCTGGCTGGTGCCACATCTTGTGTCCTCTTGTCTTGGCTTGTCTTCTATTATTTATATTTATGTTATATCTGCATTTTACTATCATGTTGATGTGATTGCTATTCTGGAAATTGATATTGGGATAATAATAAATTTAAAATAAATTGCTCTTAAGAATAGAACATACCAAAATTAATAGAGATGCATAGCGTGACTTATGTGGGAAACCCATAATACTAGAAGATTACTACAGTGATCAAGAAGCAGTATTTCTAGCCTGGATTAAAGAAGGATGTAGCAAATTACATAGCTAGTTGTTTGAATTGTCAAAGAGTTAAGGCTGAACACAAGCACACAACAGGCTTTTGTAGTTTGTTACCGCTCAAACTAGCAGGGGGCCTAAATGGGATCGCTAAAGGGAAAATGCTAGACCAAGGGAAACAAATGGAGACTTAGTCCATTTTCACATCAGCTAAGGCTCCCTACTATTTACGGAATTTCACCGATGGGAGGAGACCCAGTATATTATGGAGTCACTAATGAAGGATAAATCAATAAGTGGATGTGGAGTGACCCAAATGATCCCTTTCCAAAAGAGGTTGAAGGATAGAGCTTGCTTGCCTTTTAAGAAACATGTAATGTCTTCTAGGAGAAGGATGGGAGGATTTCAGGGTTAGGTTTAGGGAATATGACTTGTGAAAGAGTTTCTCAACCCTTAAAATCCTTTTTAAAATTGGTACCCCAAATGGTTCTTGAAGAATTGTCTTTTCAAAGAAATGGGACCACACAAGACCAAGTGGACCTAGCCTATGTTAGGATGTAAGAGTATAGCAACCAAGGATGTTCTTAACCCAGACAAGGAAGGGGAAAGGATCAAAGAAAGAATTTTCACTTAAAGGTGCTGAATTGATCCTATGAGGCACTAGCCTTGGGCATACTAGGCAAAGTTTGATCTCAGACCTAAGGCTTGGCTTTTCTCACAACTCCACCGTCAGAATGGCTTCAAAATTGGAGGAGGCCTTCAGCAGACACCAGCATAGGGGAGACTAAGAGATAGAACTTTTTGTATGGAAATTTTCTCAAGAAAATGATGCCCTAGGTGACCCAACTTGGCTAGACCTAGGAAAAGGTGAAAAAGAATTGATTTTGGGTGACCACTTCTTGGTAGATCAATGCCTTAGTATTGGGAGAATGGAGTTTATGTTGGGTCCCTATAATACTAGTGATTACCCCATTACTATTGTAGTTATACCCCTTATTATATTGTTGTGCCCCTATTACCCCCATATTGTTATTTCTGTGCCCCATAGAATCCCTCTATTGTTATTTTTGTGGCTTTATATTATTATTGTTAGGTCGGCTGGATTATATTGTGACTCCTTAGACTCCTATATATAGAAAGGATGTTTTGTCATTTGTATCATCCAAGAATTTTTCATTTATGTAATATAAAGGAGGTTTCCCCCTCGAAGAGGCTGAATTCTAAGGCGTTGGTCTATCTTTTCTATCTTTTCTTGAGCTGGTTTCATAACATTTGGTATCAGAGCTTTGGATTTTAGGGTTTTGCTGCTCCAAATAGGTCATCATGGCATTTTCGCTATAAATTTTTTTCTGTGACGTTTCAGAAGTCGCAAACAAAACCCATTTGAGAAGAAATCGCGTTGAACCTTGGGTCCAAATTTTAGAGCTTTTCGCGTGATATTTGCGGAGATATGATCTGAGGAAGTTGGTCTTTTTGCAGACTCCTGAATTACATTCAAAACAAGTGACCTGGGGAAAATCGTCACTTTCTCTCTGGGGATCGGATTGAAATTTCGTAAGAAGGTACAGAAAGAGGACGGACTGTAGTTTCTTGTGGGTGTGTTTCATATTCAAAGGTTGAAACAGTGACTCGTGGCATGTCATACAAGTTCGCTCTACTGAACCAGTCTAAAAGCAAGTCATTGTGGGAGATTTCACATAACTCTTCCTTGGAGAATCCAATTTGTCTCAAACTTGTGGCATTGGAAAGAGGACGCAGAAGGCTACTAAAGGTAGCAATTTCAGAACTAAATGATCTGAAATTATAGAGATACATCAGATTCAATATCAGGCTTCTATAAATTGAAAAAAGGTGTGTAGTTTTTTTTTAAATTTTGTGTAAGCTTAGTTTAACGGAATTCAAAGGGCATAGTAAAGCATTATTATCGGTAACTGATGCCCCGAGGAAAGAAAATGCAAACACCTAGTAAGGAACCTGAAAGCTCTAGCATGACTCATGAAGAAGAGGAAGAAATGCTACATGATATATCAAAATTACAAGAACAAGTGCAACAAATGTCACGCTCACAAAAGCTAACAGAAGCTAAGATAAGTGGCGTGGAATCTAAGATAAAGGGCATGGAAGCTAAGATGGATGATTTGAAGACAGATTTGAAGAGAGACATGGCAGATTTGAAGATAGATTTGAAGACAGACATGGAAGAATTGAAGAAGTTGCTACAAGAAAGGGTCACTAATGGTGAAAAGGTAGTAAAGGAAACTCATGATGAGAACAAAAGAAATGTTAATCATGATTCCATAGACGCTAATGTTGGATCGAAGAATCACCATATTCCAAAAATCGATATGAGAAAGTTTGATGGCAAGGATCCCGCCACATAGATATTACAGATGGATCAATTCTTCGATCTCAATAATGTGCAAAACGCACAAAAGGTACATATGGCAACTGTATATTTGGAACCAAATCAGTTTGTATTGTATCAATGGCTTTGCTCTTGTAAACAATTTATCACTTGGGCAATTTTTACGGAAGAATTGATAGCACATTATGAAGATACAAAAAGCAACACTTTTTTTAGCCAATTGATAAGTCTCAAACAAAAAGGTTCAGTAATGGAGCACATTGAGGAGTTCCAAAAATTGAACATAAGGGTAAAAGATATTCCAGAGGAGCATAGGATTGATCTGTTCATAGGGTCTTTAAAGGATAATATCCAACATGACGTTCGCCTTTGGGAACCTGATTCATTAAAGAAGGCATTCAAGTTAGCAAGAAAAATGGAAAGCAAAATTATGGCAACCAAGAAGCATACCACTCACAACTATAAAGACGGAAGTGTTGTTGCCCCTAGTCTTCCACAACCTATAAGGTTGACACCACAACAATTGGAAGAAAAAAGAACAAAAGGGATTTGTTACAGTTGTGATAGCAAATACACTAAAGGTCATAAGTGTGCTGAGAAGAAATTATTCTACATAGATTGTGAAGAGGAAGAAGATAAGGAGCAAGAAAGGTCAAAAGAAGAAGATATACTCCAGGAACAAAGCCTAGATGAAGAAAAAATAAATCCGACCATATCTTGTAATGCATTGGCGGGAATTACCACTCCTCAAACCATCAAGATAGAAGGAAAAATCAAGAAGAAAAAGGTAATAGTGTTGATTGATTCAGGAAGCACCCACAATTTTATTCATTGTAGGGTAGCAAAAGAATTGAATTGCTTCCTATATATAGCACCAGAGTGTCAAGTGATGATTGCAAATGGAGGAACAATAAATTGCTCTGGAAAGTGCCATAATATCAAGCTATCCATGGGAGAATATGTATTGACTAGCCCAATGCTTTCCATTCCAATGGGAGGTGTTGATGTTGTACTAGGAGTCCAATGGCTACAATCCTTGGGTACAATAGCTTTTAATTTTCAAGAAATTTTCATCAAATTTTCTACGGAAGGAAAGGAAGTTGAATTAAGGGGTATTGCAGGGAAACCAGGAAAGATAATCAGCTCTAATGGCATGACAAAGCTTCTAAAAAAGGAGCAAAGAGGTGTAATTGCACAATTATGTTCGCTAGATGTTTCCACATTGGAATCATCTATTTCTCCAGATCTCCAAAAAGTCCTGGACAATCATTCCAAGTTATTTGAGACTCCAAAAGGTCTCCCACCTATGCGTGATCATGATCATGCTATTCATCTGATTCCAGGAAGTGTTCCTCCAAACATCAAGCCGTACAGATATCCCTATGCCCAAAAGAGTGAAATTGAACGTGTGGTTGCAGAAATGCTAGAGGCGGGTATAATTCAACCAAGTCAAAGTTCTTTCTCACCTCCAGTAGTATTGGTGCACAAGAAGGATGGATCATGGCGCATGTGTCCGGATTATAGGGAGCTCAACAATCTCACTATTAAAGATAAGTTCCCCATTCCTGTTATTGATGAATTATTGGATGAATTGCATGGATCAATTTACTTCACCAAGTTGGATCTTCGTTCGGGATATCATCAAATCAGAATGAAGATTGAAGACATTCCGAAAATGGCATTTAGAACTCATGAGGGTCATTATGAATTTTTGGTCATGCCTTTTGGCCTTACCAATGCACCTTCAACATTTCAAGGTTTGATGAATTCAATTTTCAAACCATTCCTTAGAAAATTTGTGTTAGTATTTTTTGATGATATACTAATCTACAGCAAGTCTTGGAAGGATCATGTTGAACATGTTGACAGGGTGCTACAACTATTGGAGGAGAAACAATTATATGCAAAAAGATCCAAATGTTTCTTTGGAGTCCAGGAGGTGGAATATTTGGGTCATATTGTATCTCATGAAGGAGTTAAGGTAGACCCTAGCAAAATTAAAACCATTAAGGAATGGAAAATTCCCACATCCATAAAGCATCTGCGATGATTTCTTGGGTTGACAGGGTATTATCGCAAGTTTGTTAAGAATTATGGGAGAATAGCAACACCTCTAACAACATTATTGAAGAAAGATTCATTTTCATGGACTCCGGAAGCAACAAAGGCCTTTGAACATCTTAAAGAGGCAATGTGCCAAGCACCGGTCTTAGCTACACCGGACTTCACAAAAACCTTTATTGTGGAATGTGATGCTTCAGGAAATGGAATTGGTGCATTTCTAATGCAAGAGGAAAGACCCATTGCTTTTGAAAGTCGTCCAATCAAGGGAAAGTTTTTAAGCAAAGCTATTTATGAGAAGGAAATGTTGGCAATACTCCATGCACTTAAGAAATGGCGACCCTACCTAATGGGAAGACACTTCAAGGTAAAAATGGATCATGATAGCCTTAAATGCTTTTTAGAACAAAGATTATCCTCTGAAGAGCAACAAAAGTGGGTCACAAAGATGTTGGGTTATGACTTTGAAATCATCTACAAAAAAGGGAAGCAAAATGTGGTGGCAGATGCACTCTCAAGAAAGGATGAGGATGTGGAAGCATTGTTGTGTTTCATTTCTATTATCCAACCAGATTGGATAAACGAAGCAAGGGAGGAATGGAAGAATGACGAAGAAGTGTGGGCACTTATTCGAAAGCTACAACAACATTCTAGTACTTCTGATACATTTAGCTAGCAAAATGATTCGTTATGGTACAAAGATCGCTTATACCTCTGTAAGAATTCACAACTAAAACAAAAGATTCTTATGGAATTGCACACTTCTCCCTTAGGAGGGCACTCAGGATTTTTAAAATCTTACCACAGGGTTAAGAAGGAATTTTTTTGGGATGGCCTTAAATCAGATATTCAAAAGTTTGTGGCAGAATGTTTGGTTTTCCAGCAAAATAAAGTTGAAACAATTAAGACACCGGGTCTATTACAACCTTTATCCATTCCAAGCCAACGTTGAGAGGAGGTTTCAACGGATTTTATCATAGGTTTACCCAAGTCTGAGGGAAAGAGTGTCATCATGGTGGTAGTTGACAGACTTACCAAGTATGCACACTTTTGTGCATTATCACATCCATTTAAAGCCAGTACAGTTTCTACTGCATTTATGAAAACAGTTCAAAAGCTACATGGAAACCCAAAGATTATTGTAAGTGACAAAGATCCCATTTTCACTAGAAATATTTGGACAGAATTATTTTCTTGTCTTGGTACTCAGTTAGCTCATAGCTCATCTTATCATCCTCAATCTGATGGGCAAACTGAGATAGTAAACAAATGTTTGGAAGGATATCTTCATTGCTTTGTATCTGATAAACAGACACAATGGGTCAAGTGGTTGCCTCTGGCTGAATGGTGGTATAACACTTCCTTCCATACAGCAACAAAAATGACCCCATTTATGGCACTTTATGGGTACCAACCACCATCCATCACATCATATTTAAGAGAAAATTCTAAGGTTCAGGTAGTGGAACATTACATAGAACATCAACAACAAGTCCTCCAACTCTTAAAGGATAACCTCCTGTTGGCACAAAATAGAATGAAACAACAGGCGGATCAACATCGCAGTGAAAGAAGTTTTGATGTAGGTGATTGGGTATTCCTACGGCTACAACCATATAAGCAAATGTCCCTAAAGCAAGCTAAGAAGGATAATAAATTATCACCAAAGTATTATGGTCCGTACAAGGTGTTGCAAAAGATTGGTACTATGGCATACAAATTGGAGCTTCCTGCAGCTTCTCGATTGCACCGAGTTTTCCATGTTTAAAGAAGGTTATAGGTGACAAGCTCCCAATTCAAACAATATTGCCAGAACTTGACGAGGAAGGAAAAATTATATTGGAACCAGAAGCAGTCACAGAAACAAGAACTCGACAGCTACGAAATCGATCAATTTCAGAGTATCTTATCAAGTGGAAGAACTTATCCGCTGAAGATTCCACATGGGAGAATGAGAATTTTATGCAGAAGTATCCAGAACTACTCAAGCGTTGAGGACAACACTTTTTTGAAGGAGAGGGGCATGTTGGGTCCTATAATACTAGTGATTACCCAATTACTATTGTAGTTATACCCCTTATTATATTGTTGTGCCCCTATTACCCCCATATTGTTATTTCTGTGCCCCATAGAATCCCTCTATTGTTATTTTTGTGGCTTTATATTATTATTGTTAGGTCGGTTGGATTATATTGTGACTCCTTAGACTCCTATATATAGAAAGGATGTTTTGTCATTTGTATAATCCAAGAATTGTTCATTTATGTAATGTAAAGGAGGTTGCCCCCTCGAAGAGGCTGAATTCTAAGGCGTTGATCTATCTTTTCTATCTTTTCTTGAGCTGGTTTCATAACAGTTTAAGATAAATATGAATGATGACTTTGTTTCTCAGTCAAGGAGGCCTTAAGACTACCTCACTAGTCTTTTAGGGCAAAGGGAAGCAACCTTACAGCTTTTATACTTCAACTTGCAAAAGGTGATGGTTTATCAATATGAATTCATTGATAGAATTATCCCTAGAAAATTTTATTCAAATTACATGGCCCATACATTGAGAGATGTTATATAGAGACAAAATTCCACAATTTAAGCAGTAAATGAATGCAACAATTAGCCCTAAAAATAATGAAAATCTCAATCCAATGTATATGACTAAGTAAAACAAGAATAGCATTAAAATCATGTACTAACATGTGATAGAACATATCCAACCATCCACAATTTTATAATAGAGAAGCTCCAAGACAAGATAAACCAAATCCAAACATCAAAATTCATCCATAAAGCTCCAATTCATCCTCTAAGAAAAAGTGTGAAAATATCAAGAGAAAGAAGAAATCCAACCCAAAGTGATGATGAGAAAATGAACTCATCTCACTTGTATTTATACACTAATGAGGAGTTTGAATTAGTCTCATTGGCCTACATAAGCCCCAAAAATAAAATAACGTGCTCATAATATAACTTTTAGTGACAAGCCCACCAAACTAACTCACAAATGAAATAATAAGCCTCTTAAGAGGTTTGATGATGAATAATACATGTCGTAGGGCCTCCCAAGAGGCCTGATAAGGTCCATAGGTTCCATAATAAAGAAAAGGACCCTCAAAAGTGATGGACAAGGGGTTTGCCGCTTGTTTTCTCCAACAATAAACCTATGGTGCTCCCAGTGGGTGTGGGGGAATAATAATAACCTCAAGGGTCTCCAAATGAGTCGAAGATGCCTGTAGATCATTTACAAGGGCTCTGATAATGGTGTAGGTGATGCCACATAATCCTACAAGTCTTGGTTCAACTGTCAATATCTGTGGGGCCGGTTGGGCAAAGGTGAACCAGGTGCATCTTCCTTATCCAATAGGTAAGTCTCAAGCATCTATTAACATCCTCGTGGATCCATGGATTGTTTTCTACTGTTTTGGAGGCCCATGGCTCTCAACACACACCCTACTGTGTCGATGTATCCCTCTGGAGGATTAGGACCCTGTATAGGGAGACCAATCCCAAGATGGAGACCATCTGCAATCCTTCATAAGATCCAAAGTGTCCCCTAGCCTTCCAGTACAATAATTCATTAGAGAAATTGAGTAAATGATCTTACCAACCATGGACCACATGTGGGGACTTCATAATGGTCTTCCATTCCCTAATGGGCTTCGGGATACGCCAATGTCTCATAAACTCCAAATGGGGTTAACCAAGTATCCTATTAGATGGATTCTACTTTTAAAGGGGATAATAGGTTCAAGGTACATCCTTCAAAGGTGGTGGCATGTGACAGATAGGTGAATGAAGTAGGGGATGAGAAGGGGCATCCCTGGGCCACATGTTAGGGTACAAGGGTGGCTAATAAAAGGGAAGCCCACACTTGGGTTTATAAGTTATAGGAGGGAGAAATTGTGGTATATGAGGTGCCCCGACTTTGATTTTTCCACCCTTCTTTATATGCCTTTTGCCTCTTTTATGATTTTCTTTGATTAATTGCTCAAGGTTCAAGGTGTAACAGCGTGATGCATAAGATATAGCAGCGAATACCCCCCTTTAATGTAAGGTGGTTCATTGCCCACTAGGGGTTGGGACAATCATGGGTTCCTATATGATGAAGGAGGCTCATAGATCCTGTAGGAACCAAAGTGATGGCACGATGATGGGGTAGATCTCATGTATTGGTTTTTTCTCACGTGCTAAATGTGTTTGTCCCAACCATTTTTGCATTTTGTGGTATATTTTCCTGTTGAATGTGGTCAAATATGCTTTCATATTTCTTTTTAGTTGCATCAACCTTCGGGCATCATTCCAGGCCTAACCCAAGGTTTGGGCAAAGGGAAGGAGCAAGCTAACCATATGTGGACCTAGTGGAGGAATGTGGACCTAGGTGGGAGAAATGATGAATGGGGTAATAATGAGTGGAAAGGGGTAAAATATGTGGATAAGGGAGTGGGACCACGCAACCAAAATCAGAGTTTCCCATGAAATACCATCCCTAAAGACAAGTGGTTAGTAAAAGAGATCCCATGGGACTTGAATCCAGGTTTAATATCCAAAAGGGGTCTAGGGGACAAGAGCACAGACCTAGCTCATTCTTTCTTCTGAATCCCCCCACTAATCCATGCCGAGAAGTGTCCATGATAAGAAAACTACAACATTCAATTACCAAATGACAATGCATACATTTAGGTTAAGGAGAACCACCTTCAAACATACGATCATTGCAGATGGGCGAGGGACCACATGGTTGACTCAAGTGGTAGAGAAATGGCACAATCAGCTAGTTGGTGGCTACAATGGGTTGTTGGCTACTAGCTGAGGACCATCTTCGGGGAAAAAAATAATCCCCTAAGGATATCACCCACAAAATGGTGGGTAACACAACCCATACGTATTCCTAAGTGGAAGTGGGATCTTGTGTCGATGAATTTTATTACTAAATTGCCCTAGACAACTAAGGAGCATAATGTAATTATGGAAGTGTTCTATAAGCTTACCAAAGCTACCAATTTCATACCAATAAAATTGACACATAAGCCAACTAATATATTTGATATTTTTATGAGAGAGATTGTCAGACTGCATGGTGTGCCTAGGGTGATTATATCAAATAGATATATGAAGTTCACATCTAATTTTTGGATAGGATTATTTAAATGGTTGGGTACTAACTTGAATTTTAGTATTGTGTATCACCTTGAGTGTGATGGATAGACTGGGAAAGTTAATCAGGTGTTTGAAAATATGTTACGAATGTATATCATGGATAAACCAGCCAATTGGGAGGAGTACCTACATTTGGTAGTGTTTGCATATAATAGTGTATATTGGGCTTTGTTGAAAATGAGTTTTCTTTAAGCATTGTACAATAGTAGGTGTCATACTCCAATGAGTTGGAGTAATCTAATGGATAGAGTTATGGTTGGTCTGGAATTGCCCAGAGATTTGGAAGAGCAAGTTGTGAAAATTAGGAAAAATCTTAAAGCTACCCAATATAGGCACAAAAGTTATGTGGATATGCATAGAGTTCACAGATAATTTAAATTTGGAGATCATGTGTTTTCAAAAGTTAGGCTGTGGAAGAGCTCATTAAATCTTGGCAATTGTGCCAAATTAGTAGTATGTTATTGTGTACCTTTCAAGATCCTAGAGAAAATCAGTCCAATTGCATACAAACTTGCTTTGTGTTAAAATTTGACAGCTCAGAGATGAATTTCTCCTGGAAGATATTTTAGTTTTGTTTGAACCACCTATAATAAAATTTCATTTCTAACAATTCTAAAATGACTTTCCAAAAATAGTAAGTCACATATCAATTTGGAAGTGACTTTCCAAAAATAGAAAGTCATGTCTAAATCATCAAGGATGATCTTGACATATGGAATCCACTTTAAAATCAAATCAATCATGATTATACAAGTCAATAATTAATATTTTTATCCTTACTAGTATTATTATTATTATTATTATGATATTATTATTTATAAAATAGTCTAAAGTCTCTCACCTTTAATGGATTAATAAAAAAAATTCTCTCATGAAATAAGTAAATTAAATTGAGAATCTCTTACTTGGCAAATTGAACCTCTCTCTTGGAATAAAATAGTAACTCCACTCTTAAGAGAATGTAACTCTCCCTCACTAATTCAATGTATGACAAAAGTGTAACTCTTCATGAAATGCACTTGTAACTCCCTCTTTCAATTCGATTTGTAACTCTCACCAAATACTCTCTCTCTCCCTAATTAAAAAATAAATCCTCAAGACAAATGTACCTCTCTCTCTATTCTTGGGATGAGTTACACTTCTCCTCAAGTAACTCTTCCCTCATGGAATTGAATTCTCCTCTTATTGTCTCAAGGAATGAATTAATTTTGTAACTCTTATTTCTGATCTATTTAAGCAAAAGGAAGTGAGAGTTGAGAGTAACATGTTCTTTGTGAAGAAGGAGAGTTAGAGTTGAGTGTGTACAAAATAATTCTGAGATCAAGTGAAGAGTAAGAGAAAGGGAAGAGTTGGAGCAATTGTATAGGTCAAGATCTAATCAAGAAGGAGAAGATTTTCCGGCAAAGAGCAAGAGCACTTCGGCTACAAGTTGATCAAACATTGGTGACTTTATTCATTCTCATTCTCTCTCTCTATGTGTGTACTCTACTCAACAATTGAAGAAAACTAATAAAAGAAGAATCATTTGGGTTTTCCCCTTGTGGGTTTTGCCCTAATCATTGGAACTAACTCTCAGTGTCTCATATTTGTGATTGGTTGCCTTCATATTATCCTTAAGTTTATGTTCTATCTAAAATTGTTATTCTGAAAAGTTGCGAAAAAAAAAATACAAGTAATTGTAACAGCATATTAAATTCAATTTTATGCAAAGTGCATTCAATTTTCTGCAAAGTACATTAAACTTTCTATAAAGTACATTCAATTTTCTGCAAAGTACATTCAATTTCCAGCATAAAACTTTCAAGTTTCTGCAAAGAATTTTTAAATTTCTACATAGAACTTTCAAAGAGAACATCATATAAAAGCCTTGGTGAAGACAAGTCCAAAGAAAACAGGGATCACCTGAGGAGACCACACTTGCTGCCAAAGTTTTCTAATCGAGATAACTTCGTCCTACTTCAAGATAGAGGAGAAGTTGAATGATGCTTCAAACTTTTTTCCATGGAAAGCAAGGGTAGATATCACTCTTGAAGAACATGAAGTTATGGAGTATATTAAAGACACAATAGTTGATCCACCAAAGAATGCAAATGTTGATGTTAAATCCAAATATAAAAAGGGTGAAATCAAAGCTAGAAAAATTATCCTTGATTCTCTTAGTGATCATCTCATTACTTATGTTTATAGTTTGAAGAAAGCTAAAGAAATGTATGACAAATTAATTAGCATGTTTTCAATTAGTAACTTGAACCAGATTATTAACTTGAAGAATTAGTTGAAGGACATCAAAATGAATAGAGGAGAGACAGTTCAAGCATACTTCCTGAGAATGACTAAAATCAAGAATCAACTGTCAACAGTTGGTGAAGTTGTACCCGAAAAAGAAATGGTGTTGATTGCACTTGTAGAACTTCCCCTGTTTGGGAGACTTTTATCACCACCATCTGCAACATCAACAGTATTCCCACATTTGATGAGCTCTTGGGAAAGTGTATTCAAGAGGAGGCCAGAATAATCTCCAGAGGGAGAATTTCACATCATGAAAAAGGAGAACCTACTACATTTTCAGTCTATGACAAGAGAAACAAACGTAATAAAAAGAAATTTGATTTCAAATCAAGTAAAGGGAATCTAGACCTGTCAAATGTTAGATGCTTTAACTGTCAAAAACATGGTCATTTTTCTCATAACTGTAAATAAAGAAGAAGAGCTCCTAGATTCAATAGCAAACCTGATTATAGATAAGACTCTTTTGAAAATCAAAGAAAGGGGCATCCTAAGAAAACAAGAAATCCAAGATATAGAAATAATGCAGCACAAACTCAATTAGAACTTTTTCTTGTTTTTTCTTTTTCCAATTCTTCTTTTGCAAATTCATTCGATAGTTGGTTACTTGATAGTGGTGCTTCCAAAAATTTTACTAGTTACAAAGAGACACTCTCTAATCTAGTTGAAAGGGAGACTAATTTAAATGGTATCCTTGAAGATAATTCTACTCACCAAGTTAAAGGTTATGGTTCAGTTTCATTTCAATTAGATGATGGAAAATATATTTTTCTGTAATAAGTTTTGTATGTACCTAGTTTGAAAAAGAATCTTGTATCCATATCTGCTCTAGAAGATAAATGGATGAAAGTTACTTTTATTAATGGAAAAGTTCTAACTTGGCCTTTCAACTCAAGTATGAGAGAAGTCTTCACTCTTGGATCAAGATGTGAATGGATTTACAAAGTCGATGGTAAACCCATTCATGCATTGGTCCATGATATCGATCTTCAGTGTGAGCTATGGCACAGAAGATTTGCTTACCTACACTACAAAGCCTTACCTCATGTAAGGAAGATGGTTTCTGGAATGCCTGAGATCAAAATGGATCATGAAGGAGTTTGCCCAGGATGTGCAAGTGGAAAGCATATATAGGGACCATGCCCTTGAAGCAAAACAAAAACTAGCCAGGTACTTCAGCTCATACATTCTGATTTATGTAGACCTATGCATGTTACTTTTGTTGGTGGCTACTTGTATTTCATGATTTTTGTTGATGATTTTTCTCGCAAGACATGGATATTCTTTTTGAAAAATAAAGGGGAAGCATTTGACATGTTCAGATATTTCAAGGATTTGATTGAAAATCAAATGGGAAAGCTGATCAAAGCTTTCTGATCTCTTAATGCGAGAGAATTCACCTCCAATGAGTTTAATGATCTTTGTAGAGACATTGGAATAAGGAAAGAAACCATTGTGTCATACAATCCACAACAAAATGGTGTGGCTGAGATTAAAAATAGAACCATTATGGAAGCAATTAGAGTCATGTTGCATGATAAAAAGCTACCGAAGTTTCCGTGGGGAGAAGCTACAAATATTGTTGTTTATGTGCAAAACATAACTCCTCATCAGGCCTTAGACAATAAGCCTCCTGAATAAATCTTCACTGGTAAAAGGCCTGAGCTGAGTCACTTGATAATATTTGGTTTTCATGTGTAATTCGTGTTGGAAATATTGAGAGTGAGGTGAATCATTATTTCTTTTCAATTTTTATTATTACCAGTTTAGATTCTTTGCAATTTTAATCAAAGAAATAATTTTATTAAATATAGAAAAATATTGAATACAATATCTGATGAATTTTTCCAAGCACCAACTTGGACTTTGATGAGGCTCCAACCTCTAGGGCTCCGACCCTATCTTGTCAAGGAACCAACCTTGGATTTAGGAGCACCAACTCCAAGGACACCAATCCTTCCAATTCTGAAGCACCAACCCGAAGGGCTCCGACCCTATAGTTTTTCTTTGTCAAGAAATGTTTTTTATTGTATTACATTGCTCCCTGTCCTTGTGATCTTTGTAACAGATCGTGGTTTTCACTACATAACTGCTTCAGGAGTGACTGCTTCTCATTATATTACTTCCAAGGAATATATTCATACATACTTCAATGCAGATGTAGTTTATTGCTTCCTTCAGACGATGACTGATGAACCCTTATTTCATTTACAGACCTATTCTCCAGATTGTGTTCTGTACTTCTTCCACACATTACAGGTTTGAACCCTTTTAGAGATTAACCCAACCAACAGACTTGCTCGGCCTTCGGCTTCCTTCCTTTTATTGGACCTTCAGCTTCCTTCTTCATGTTGGACCTTTGGCTTTTGTCTTCGACCTTCAGCTCTCTTTGTTTCTTCAAGTTCATGAGTTGTGAACTGTCAATTCTTCTTTGTGCCTGATGCCAAGATCGATGCTTGAGGTGAAGGAGTTTAGCTTGTATTTATACAAGTTTCACTAATACCAAAAGGACACATTCATTGGGAGGAGGCCGACTTGTATATTAAAATATATCGAAGAGTCTTTCATCCAATTATATCGTAGACTTGATTATTCACGGAAACCACATAAAGGAGAGACTATACCCACAGGGAGGTCCCACATGCCACGTCACTGCTTAAATCGCAATCGCAACTTCATAAGACTCCCGCAATCGCAACTTCAGAGGTCTGCATATAACATTTTCGATCCCCTATTACCGACGGAGCGGATGCGATGTGATATTAAATTGTTTTTGATAAGCCCGTAGGGTCCACAACTCTATCGCAATCAGCGGTCTGTCAGGTCTATTGTAATCAATGGTTTGAATGTGTCAAGCCTTTAATGAAACTTGCGATACGTAACTTTCGATAGGCGGATGTGATATTTCTTTAGGGCATATTATAACAATGCAGCGAGTCCACAATATTATATCACAATCGACAGATTTGAATGTGACATCCTTTCAGACTTGTGATATGACAAGCAATTTTTCATTGAGTCATAGTGTAATGGAGTTATCAGGTCCGTGTTGTATATCGCAATCAGGGGTTATGAGCAGTGTTACATAACTCAATGTAATAGAACTGTTGATAAAGTTCCTCTGATGACATTGTTAACTCGTCTCGAGTCTTCCTCTTGGGCACATGTGCTTTAAAGGGTTTCCATGGTTTAATACTTGGATGTTCCTTAGCTTGTTGCTCCTATGGTGATAGCTCTTCTTTGATTCTCAATGGCTTCCAATGACTTCTTCCTTTTACTCTTGGGTTCTCACTCCTGTGACTTCTCTTCACTCTTCCGCTCTTATGATAGCTATTATTCGTTGTGTGTTCCTCTTTGCTCCTTCCGATGTCGCTACTCTTCTGACGTAATGCTCTTGTTGCTTCACGGATTTGCTCTGCACATAATTTTGTTGGATCTTCTCTGCTTGGCTTCACATCACCATTTAGTATCCCATAATATTTCCATATTGACATCAATGACAATCTAGATCAACAATCTCCCCCTTTATCATTGATGGCAATATTCTTCTTCTCTCCCCCTTTGACATCAATGCCAAAGGATTGCACAAGGACTCCCCCTGTCATGCGGCATCTTAAGAATCAGTTTAGTGTGATGCTAAAGCAATAAGCCCCCTCTTTTGACAGAGATGTTCAAATGCTTCTCGAGGAAGAGGTTTGGTGAGAATATCAGCGATATGTTCCTTCGTATTGATATATTCCAACTTCATGTTTTGTTCAGCCACCTAGTCACGGAGAAAATGATACTTGATTGGTATATATTTGGTCTTTGAGTGCATCACCAGATTTTTACTTAGACTAATAGCACTTGCGTTGTCATAATAGATGGTGATTGGTTGTTCAGTTTCTATGTTGACATCCTTCAAAGCTTCCTTCATCCATAGTATTTATGTACAACAGTCAATTGCGGCTATATATTCGACTTCAGTTGTAGAGAGGGATATATATTATTATTTTTTGCTAAGCCAATCTACCAGGCAATCTCCCGTAAAAAATGCATTTCCACTTGTGCTTTTACGATCATCCATGCTTCTGGCCCAATTAGCATCGGTATAAGTTGTCACTGTAATATTTTTGCTTTTGGGATACCAAAGACCAAAGTCAGGTGTTCCCTTCAAGTATCTGAGAATTCTTTTCACAGCCAACATGTGGGATTTCTTTAGGAGCTTATTGAAATCTTCCACCATTCCCACTACTTGAATAATGTTAGGTCTTGTAGTAGTTAAGTATAAGAGAGCTCGAATTATTTACCTATAAAGAGTTGCATCTATCGGGGGGGATTCATCATCTTTGCTTAATTTGCATTTTGTGGTCTTCGGTGTGCTCATAGGTGCACATTCTTCCATTCCATATCTTTTAAGCATGTCTTTGAGATATTTTGTTTGAGAGATAAATATACCTGTTGTGGTTTGTGATACTTGTAGTCCAAGGAAGTAGGATAGCTCACCAATCATTGACATTTCGAATTCTTTTGTTTTGAGCAATCTCATGGCTCATTTCATCATTATTGCTAGCAAAAATCAAGTAATCAACATATACAAGGGTTATTAGTAATTTATCCTTATCCATCTTCATGTAGAGATTACTTCCTACCACCCCCTTTTTGAAGTTTTGTTGTTGTAGATAGTGATCCAATCTTGCGATAGTGATCCAATCTTGCGTACCACACTCTCGGAGCATGTTTCAAACCGTATAATGCCTTTTTCAACTTACATATAAAGTATTTTCCTTCTACTAGATCAAAACCTTTTGGTTGCTCCATGTAGACTTCTTCCTTGAGTTCCCCATTCAGAAATGTTGATTTTACGTCCATTTTTACTTTGAATCCTTTTGAGCAAGAAAATTCCAAGAACATCCTTATAGCTTCCATACGAGCTACTGGTGCAATTCTTCAAAATCGATTCCTTCAATTTGTGAATAACTCTTATGGACAAGTCTTGCCTTATTTCTAATTATTTGTCCATCTTCATTCATTTTGTTTTTGCACACCCACTTAGTTCCAATTATATTTTTATCCTTTGGACGAGGTACCAGCTCCCATGTCTCATTTTTCTCAATTTGAGACATTTCTTCTTCCATGGCTTCCACCCAATGAGGATCCTTACTTGCTTAAAGCTTTTGGTTCTATCATAGATAGGTTATCAACATCATTTTTATTTGGTGTATTTGTCATCCTTTCTAATGTTCTTAAACAGGAATGTAAGTGACATATAAAGCATGCAAACAATCCAGCAATCAGAAAAACGAAATATACATTAAGCACCCATGGAAACACTGGAAAAAGAAAACTACTGAGCCATTTTATTTCTTCTTCATCAGAAAATACAATAGTAAAAGAGAATGGCTCACCTAGGCTTGTCACAATGGTCAAGCATGACAAAACCTAGGTGAAAAAATGTTGAATTGAAGGCTGTTGCACCAAACTAAATTGTGCTGCCCCAGAAAATCGTTTTGTCTACTAACTTCGAAGGGCTGGAATGACTACTTCTCGTGCTCAGAGACTTATGAGATTTCAGCTCCTTGGCCTAAACCCAGAAAACCCACGAAGGAATTGGCCAAATGTTGACCTCGGAATTTTTCCCAAATTCCCCTTAGCTCCTCTAGTTGTTGACTGAGTTGGTACCCCTATTTGACCCCTTAGATCTACCCTAAAATTCTATAAATTTAGGAGTGTGATCCTTGCCCAAAACCTAGAAAACCCCAAAAAGGGTTTCCCTTGGTTAAAACCTCAAAAAATTGACCCTTCACAGCTTGGCCCTCCTCCAATTTCGAATTATGTCGCTATGATTGATCCTATCAATCTCTGCTCTCCCAACTCCAACAATCCTCCTCAAATGGCCCTCCAAGTGATCTCCTACTTCTCCCAGCCAGCTCCAGCTCTACAATTCCTTCCTCCAACTCCCACGTGAGCCTAGTGATGGCTCTCTGCGCAGGCCCAGGTAACTGTAAATTGGACTGCTGGGATGCTGGCTTTGTTGGCTCCAAACTTGCAAGAAAGGTTGGCCCTTTGCTACTCTCCCAATCCTCTAACTCTCCCGGCAAATGTTTGATCACTGATAGCTAGAAACTCCCCTTGTGTATTCTCCAGCTAACCAGAAATACGCACTCCCAGTTGTGGCTGAATGGTAGTGTTGTAACACACTCTCGAAACTCCTGAAATACTTATGGAACTACCTCTCTAGGGTGGGCACAGATGGTCCCCCAAAGTAGAGGTTGAATCTCCCGCATGATAGATTCGTGGCTAAACAGCTGGTTGACTCAACTAAATAGCAAAGCGAACAGACAATTAATTTTCATTGCAAGGTGTAAGAATGACTCCAAAATGAGAGTTGCTCCCTCCTTATAAGTCATTAGGCCTCCCTAGCCTCATGTGGGCCCCTCCATCCACCTATTCGACTTTCCCTGCAATCTCTTTGAATGGGCCAATTCGACTCCCATGTGGGTGGCCCCCACATTCCACTAGCAACCAAATAAAGTTGAATTGCCTCCTAAGTCCCTAAGTCGGAAATTATGGGTTCTCTTCCTTAGCCAAAATTGTGCAAAATTGTGTAGCAGCACCCTGTTACAAATGTGTTTGAGAAGGGACATGACAGTCCTCCCTTCCCAAATGTTTTTTTCCCTCAAGAAACCTCACAGCTGGGTACTCCAAAATGTGCTCACTCTCCTAGGTGGCATCCTCATCTAGCAAGCTTTTCCAATGCACCAAAAATCGCTTGTCCTCAAGCAAGCCCTGAGCAAGCAACCTCTCTAAATATTGCTCTCCACTGTCACTGCAAAATGTTCCAGGGTCCCAAATGTGCCACTGGATCGTGCTTGACCTCTGCACTGTCTTGATATGGAAGAATCCTTCAATACCAAGACCCCAGGAAATCTTGTCCAACATGAACCTCCCCTCGCGCCACTCACTATCCTGCCCAGTGAAAGTACCAAAAGTCCCCTGCTCCATCGATGACTTGCTAAAGCCCAATGGAAGATTTGCATGATCTCCCCCTGCAGTAGTCAGCACATCCCTAAAGGTTATTGAGTTGTGATGAGTTGTGATGAGTTGTGATGCCCCAGTTCCCTGCTAGTCCCAAAGTGGTGCCACCATGCTGACGTCACGCTACTTTGACTATGTCATACTCCCCATCGTGCACAGTCAGTATCCTCCTCTCCTGGAACTCGATGGTGGAACACTAAAAGAGGCAAGACACATCCTTCCTGGGCATCTCCATGGCACCCAAGCCTACCCATCCAAATCTAACTATGAACCTATGCAGCAACAGAGAATGTCTGCCTCCCCATATGATGAAATCCTCCTTAAACCCCCATGTGTCATCGCAAGAGCGAACTATATCACTCTCTGCCACGACTCCTCTCATCATGAATGATCTATCGATCAATTGAATCCTTGCATCCCATAGCCAAACCTTTTGTGGCATAGCTCTATCAACTGATGGAATCCCTCTGGCCCTCATCTCTACTCGCTGCATGTGATCACTATATAGGATCCATATATCGTGGGCTAATCTGATGCAAGCTAATCTGCCCTATGCCTGCCACTGTGTAGACCGACGATCGCTGGAAGCCACATGTGCCAAAGAGCTACCCCCTGAATGCAACCAAAATATGGGTATCCAATACTCGTAATCGACTTAGGGTATGTAAATCCCTCCTGCCCTTGCGAACCATCTCTCCTAGGTTTGTCATCTGCCCTCTCGATAATGTGCCAATATAAGGTCTAGAGCCTTGACACATATTGGGAAACTACCTCAGTCGTAACCACTATCCTCTGCTCATGCTTGGTCCTAAAATGCCCTGAGAAAAGAGTGACACATGTCTCCCTCGGGACTAGATCCCTAGACGTAGGCTCGGTGATGAACGATATTCCACCCTTGCAGATGATCACCTCATCCCCCAACTTGTGGTTGTCAACTGACGCACCAACCCAACGCCACTGTTGAAAATTCTCCCCCCTAGTGCGTTGAGTCTCACCCAAATAACTCGGATGAGCTCCTCGTCCCTCGTGGCTCATGTCCGAAGTGCAGAAAGTCGACAGGAAAATCGACTGTGCCCATGATGGATGTAGAATAGGTTCAGGCATGTGAGTCCTCGCGAATACCATCAAGTATCGCTCATTTGTGTCCTCATCAATCTTAGGTGAACTACGCCCAAAAGTATGCCCAGTGTTTCCGTCGAAGGGTCTCCCTGCAGGCAACACTCCATGACCTCGTTGTGCAGCACTATACACCCCTGCATGCCACCGATCATCCTAGTACTCCTAGACATGCCACTATACACCATGGCCTACCCCTGTACACTGTTGGATACCCTCAGCTAGAGCTATGTCATCCTGTACTGGCATGTGTCCTGCATGTGTCACTGTACCTATCACTCCCCTTATGTACTCAATGCAATGTGAGGCATTCCCACTCTACAGTGCAATCCAACATATTATGAAACACCACCTTGCATCTCCATGCTCCTCTGTAGGCCCCTGCTCCTCGCTCCATAGCCCCACACACCATTGGATGTTATGGCCTAACATTGGGTCTGTATGCATCAGATTGCATCCCTCTACATAGCACTGGCCGCTATGACATAACTCTGTGTAGTCTTGTGTACCATTGCAACTTTCGTACCACCGTGTAACATATAGTATCCTGCACGGGCCAAAATTTCATCCATGATGTGGGCTACATCCCCCCATCTGCTCCGAAAAACCTGAGTGGCCTGACTCCCCACTTGATAACGGAAATGACACTACTGCACGTATCCTCAATAGTCCCTGCATCCCGTATGCTAGTAAGAGAGCACTCTCTCCATACAATGCCCTGTCCCATCGCAGCAAACCCATCCCATAGCTACTACTATCACCTACCAGCTCTATGATGTGATGAAAAATCCCACCTGGATCCAAAAAATAGTCTTTCCCTCGAGTCCCTCTAGTAATCCATGGCCTCTGCTTACATGTGGCCATGGATGTATCCAACCGCCTAACCTGCTCCATCGAGTACCAACTCAGTGCCTCTCGCCATTCAATCCCAAAGGAGAGATCGAATGTGTAATCCTCTGTTGAAGGAAAAATCCCTCCAAGCTGATGTGGTATCATGCTCAACTCAGTCTTGCTAACCTGTCCACCCCCTTGGGTACGTCTAGACAACTCGGCCTCCCTCAATCCAATGCATAAGGGTGGGTTGATAACGCTATAGACCCCGCCAGTAAGCCTCTAAAGTTAAATATGCTGAAAACACAACGCGTGACCTCTATGCTGCCCCTCATCAATGGCTAGCCCAAGGGATTGCTGCACATCCTCCTCCATCACGGGCTCGACATGAGCCTTCAACTGCTCACCAGTCAGTTGTAGGTGATTATCATCTGGCAACTTTCTGGAGGCCTCTGTACCTATCGGCTCCTCAATAACAGTGGAGTCATCTTCCGGAACCTCACCAACCTGTGGTGCATTGTTATCACCTGAGAACTCGGTCACAACCTCGAATACCTCATCAATGGATGATGCCTCATCAATGGGTGTATGCTCAGCTATCTCTTTGCCAACCATGGCCCCTTCAACTACTCTTTCATCTTTTTTCTTAATACTTCTCATCATCCCTACAAAATCCCACTGAATCTCCATTGGTTTGTGCATACCCCTTAGTTCACAGAATTCCCAAAAATAGAGGGACACCTTAATGCCATGACCCAATGATTGGTATGCCCTCCAGTTTTCCCCTAATAACTCCACATTAGTTGCAATCATGTCCGGATTCCCAATTGAGGAATGAATCAACTTCTTCCCCACATCAATCATCATTTGTTGTATCATCACCACCTCATTCCAAGTGACCGCCATGTTGTTTGATTCTAATATTTCCCACACACTGAGCCAAGATTATGGCTCTAATACCACTGTAATGTTCCTAAACAGGAATGTAAGTGATATACAAAGCATGCAAACAATCCAGCAATCAGAAAAACGAAATATACATTAAGCACCTATGGAAACACTGGAAATAAAGAACTGTTGAGCCATTTTATTACTTCTTCATGAGCAAATACAATAATAAAATAGAATGGTGCATGTGGGCTTGTCTCAATGGACAAGCATGACAAAACCCAGGTGAGAAAATGTTGAACTAAAGGTTGCTACAACTGTTGCACCAAACTGAACCGCGTTGCCCCAGAAAATTGTTCTTCATGTTGACTTCGAAGGGTTGGAATCACTGCTTCTCATGCTCAAATAATTATGATATTTCTTCTCCTTGCTCCTTAGCCTAAATCCAGAAAACCCCACAAAGTAATTGGCCAAATGTTGACCTCTGAATTTTGGCCCAAATTCCCCTTAGCTCCTCTAGTCGCTGGCTGAGTTGGGACCCATGTTTGACCCCTTAGATCTGCCCTAAAAATTCTATAAATTTAGGAGTGTGATCCTTGCCCAAAACCCAGAAAAACCAAGAAAGGGTTTCCCTTGGTTCCAAATTTCAAAAATTGACCCTTCACATCTTAGCCCTCCTCCAATTTTGAATTATGTTGTTGTGACTGATCCTGTCAATCTCTATTGTCCCAAATCCAACAATCCTTCTCAAATGGCCCTCCAAGTGATCTCCTACTTCTACCGGCTAGCTCCAGCTCTATAATTCCTTCCTCCAACTCCCACGTGAGCCTAGTGATGGCTCTCTGCGCAGCCCCAGGTAATTGTAAATCGGACTGCTAGGATGATGGCTATGTTGGCTCCAAACTTGCAAGAAAAGTTCGCCCTTTGCTGCTCTCCCAATCTTCTAACTCTCCCAGCAAATGCTTGATCACTGATATCTCCAAACTCCCCTTGTGTATTCTCCAGCTAGCCAAAAATACGCACTCCCTATTGTGGTTGAATGGTAGTGTTGTAACACACTCCCGGAACACCTGAAATACATATGGAACTGCCTCTCTAGGGCGGGCACATATGGTCCCTTGAAGTAGAGGTTGAATCTCCCACTTGATATATTCGTGGCTAAACAATCGGTTGACTCAGCTAAAGAGCAGAGCGAACAGTGAAGTAATTTTGATTGCAAGTTGTAAGAATGAATCCAAAATGAGAGTCGCTCCCTCCTTATAACTCCTTGGGCCTCCCTAGCCTCATGTGGGCCCCTCCATCCACCTATTCGACTTTCCCTCCAAGCTATTCGAATGGGACAATTCGAAATCCCATGTGGGTGGCCCCCACATTCCACTAGCAACGAAATAAAGTCGAATTGCCTCCTAAATCCCTAAGTCAAAAATTATGGATTTTCTTCCTTAGCCAAAATTGTGCAAAATTGTGTAGCAACACCCTGTTACAAATGTGTTTGAGAAGGGACATGACATCCTTCTTCAGGTTTGTACTCCTTCATCTACATTTCCAATAATCTGCTCTTATGGGTGATGTTTTTGGACGAATTTTACTTTTGAAGGAGTTTGAGATGGTTCTTTTTTATTTTGTTTTTCTTGATCGTTTTCCTACTTTTCAGGTTCTTCTTCACTTTCTTCAATAAAGGGGTCAACTTCATGATCTTAAATTTTCTTTTCTAGAAGGCCTTCATCAATCTTTACATTAATAATTTCCACTATTTTCCGTAGTCGATTATTGTATCACTTGTAAGCTTTGCTTCTGGTAGAATATCCAAGAAATATTCCTTCGTCAACCCGAGAATCAAATTTTCCTGGTGAGTCATCATTGATCTTTATGAAGCATTTGCTTCCAAAAATCCTGAAGTATTTTACTAAAGCAGGTCTTCCTTTCCATAATTCATAAGGAGTCTTCTCATTATTTGGTCTTAGTTGAGTTCAATTCAAGGTATAAACTGTTGTCCCGACTGCTTCCTTCCAAAATTTTGGTTGCAAGTCAGCTGCTAGTAACATAGTTCTTGCCATTTCTTGAACAGAACAGTTTCTCCTTTCAACTACCCCATTTTGTTGAGGTGTTCTAGCAACGAAGAGTTATCTTTTGATTCCATGTTCGTTACAGAATTCATCGTATTCTTTTGATGTGAATTCTCCCCCTCTATCCGTTCTAAGACATTTAATTTTGGAGTCCTTTTCATTTTCTACAAGAGCTTTAAGATTCTTAAAGCATTCAAAGGCTTCATATTTATATTTTATTAAATATAACCACATCATTCTAGTATAGTCATCAACAAATAAAGCAAAGTACCTTTCTCCTTGGAGTGTTGGAGTTCTTGTTGGCCCACATAAATCTGCATGAATGATCTCCGAAGGTTTTGAAGTGGAGAACTCCTTAGTCTTGTGGTTGGTTCTAGTTTTCTTGCCATGTTGACATGCCTCACATACAACTTGATCTGGCTTGAACATCTTTGGAATGTCCTTTACTGCATTGTTTTTTCTCACATTGATCAAGTTATCAAAATTTGTATGCCTCAGTCGCTTATGCCACAACCATCTTTCATCTGTTTGACTTAGATAACATTTATCTTCTTGAATTTTGTTTAGAAAGTAGACGTTATCTGATGTTCTAACTCCTTTTTCTACAATTTCTCTTAAGGAAGAGTTCCTTATTTCACAATTTTTGGTGCTAAAGACAACATTATGTTCTTGATCACAGATTTGGCTAACCCTCAAGAGATTTTGTTTGAGCCCATCTACCAGCAAAGCAATTTGAGCCTTTCCTTTTCGATTAATAACGGTAACGGTTCCTTTTCCAGCTATTTTAGCATATCCACTCCCAAAGGATACATGTCCTTCCATTTTGTTCAATGAGACAAACTTCCATTTGTCACTTGTCATATGTCTAGAGCACCCACTAGACACAAACCAAATATTTTCATCAATGTGAGCACATAGAGCTAGACCACATTTATCCATGTTGGGATTTTCATCTCTTGCTTCTCTTCTTTTGAGGGGGTCAATTTTGTTCACCATGTCCATTATCACTACATAATGAGCAAATTGGATCAAATTTGGCCAAAGGATCAAAAGAGCTAAAGGCTTTGATTTGTCCTTGCCCTTTGAGACTACATGGTTTGTTTGTTTGATCCTTCAATCTTGGTGCTTCATTCTTACGAGCCATGCAATGTTTAGCTCAATGACCAAAATTTTTACAATAATAACAATGCCCAAGAAAGATAGTTTGGTACCTGTTGTAATAGCCATGATTTGAATCAACCCTCTTTCTTGGAGTTACTCTTTCTTCATTCTTTGGATTAGAGATGGGCCTTTGATAAGATGATTCTTCTTCTTTTGGATTGTTGGAAAGTACGTCAGCATAGCTTCTTGCATTATCCTTAGTGCTCGATGATTCTCCTTTAAAACCAATCCCGAACTTGTCACTCTGAGATTTCTAAGTGTTGAGAATGTGAACAAGTGTTTGAGAACTTTTCCAACTTCTTTTGATTTGTTCCAATTCTTTCTTGAGAGATACTATTTCAGCTTCATGTCTTTCACATATGACGTCCTCCCTTCTTTTAGCTTCCTCTTTTTCTATTTTAAGAGAGATAACCTTCTTTCGTAACTTCTCATTTTCTTCAATGGCACTTATTAGTAATTCATTTGTATCTTCTTCATTTTCCTGTCTTGGTTCATCATCTTCAGTGAATGCCATAAATAGTACTTCCTTGCTTCCAGCATAGTTATTTTCTTCATCTGATTCATCATTACTTTCTTTGGATGATTTCTTTTTGATGACCACATATTCATCCTCATCAGATTCATCTTGTTTAGAGAGGAAATTCTTCTTAGTAAATCCTTTCTTTTTGTATATCCTCCTTTTTTAATCTTCCTCATCATCACTGTCATGCTTATGAGGACATTTTGCAGCATAATGACCTATTCTTCCACATCTGAAACAAATAAGAGGGTGATTACCTTTTAGCTTGGAACCTTTCTTTAGTCTTCGTACAAATTGTGCCAATTCGGATTCAAAGTCATCACTGTTGCTATTCCATCCTTCCCCTTTTTGATTTTGAGGCCTTGAATGTTGCATCTTTGGAACTTGGGATTCCTTTCTCATCTCATAGGCAATCATGATTCCATGAAGTTCATCCATCTTGAGACTGTCTAGGTCCTTCATTTCTTCTATAGCACTTATTTTGGAGTCAAATCTGTCTAGGAGAGATCTTAAGACTTTTTGAACATCAGTGCTTTCTTCAATCTTTTCTTCCAATCATTTAAGAGAGTTGACTACTTCAGCTACTCGGAGGAAGTATGATGTAATATCTTCTTCATCATCCATTTAGACTTTCAAACTGCCTCCTATGACTTTGAAGTTTTTCCTTCTTAACTTTGGAGTCCCCATCATATAAGCTAACCAGCTTATCCCATACTTCTTTGGCCAAGTCACAATTCAAGACTCAAAATCAGTAATTCCATTGGTACTGGAATTTAGAGCTTTGGCATTTGCAATGTACGCTTTCATTTCATCTTGATCAGTAGGAAGAGTGGGAGGGGCATTGTACCCATTCAAAACAGCGTTCCAAACTTCAGGTACAAAGGACATTAAGTAGTAAGACATTCTCTTTTTCCAAAAACCAAAATTTGTACCATCGAACAAGGGAAGCCTTCCTATCATTTCTTGATTCTTCATTTTAACTAAGAATCATTTTTCCAGTTGTTAGGTTGATTCTGAAGAAGCTCACTTTGATACCAATTATTGGAAATACTAGGAGGGGGGTGAATCAGAGTTTCTTTTCAATTGTTGTTATTACCAGTTTAGATTCTTTACAATTTTAATCAAAGAAATGATTTTATTAAATATAGAAAAAGATTGAATACAATATCTGATGAATTTTGCCAAGCACCAACTCGGACTTTGATGAGGCTCCAACCTCTAGGGCTCTAACCCTATCTTCTCAAGGCACCAACGCTAAGGGCTCCAACCCTATAGTTTTTCTTTCTCAAAAAATGTTTTTGATTGTATTACACTGCTCCCTGTCCTTTTGATCCTTGTAATAGATCATGGTCTGCACTACATAACTGCTTCAAGAGTGACTGCTTCTCATTGTCTTACTTCCAAGGAATATACGCATACATACTTCAATGTTGCTACAGTCTATCACATCCTTCAAACGATGACTAATGAACCCTTTTACAGACATGTTCTCCAGATTGCGTTATGTACTTCTTCCACAGATTACAGGTTCGAGCCCTTTTAGAGATTAACCCAACCAACAGACTTGCTCGACCTTCGGCTTCCTTCCTTTTGTTGGACCTTCGGCTTCCTTCTTCATGCTGGACCTTAGGCTTCCGTCTTCGATCTTTGGCTCTCTCTATTTCTTCAAGTTCACGAGTTGTGAACTGTCAATTCTTCTTTGTGCCCGATGCCAAGATCGATGCTTGAGGTGAAGGCGTTTAGCTTGTATTTATACGGGTTTCACTAATACCCAAAGGACACATTCATTGGGAGGAGGTCGACTTGTATATTAAAATATATCGAAGAGTCTTTCATCCAATTATATCGTAGACTTGATTATTCACAAAAACCACATAAAGGAGAAATTATACCCACAAGGAGGTCCCACATGCCACGTCACTACTTAAATCGCAATCGCAACTTCATAAGACTCCCGCAATCGCAACTTCAGAGGTCTGCATATAACATTGTCGATCCCTTATTACCAACAGAGCAGATGCAATGTGATATTAAACTATTTTTGATAAGCCCGTAGGGTCCACAACCCTATCACAATCGGCAGTCTGTCGGGTCTATCGCAACCGATGGTCCGTCGGGTTTACCGCAATTAGCAGTTTGAATGTGTCAAGCCTTTATTGAAACTTGTGATACGTAACTTCCGATAGGCGGATGTGATATTTCTTTAGGGCATATTATAATGGTGCAGCGGGTCCGCAATATTATATCGCAATCGGCGGATTTGAACATGACATCCTTTAAGACTTGTGATATGACAACTCTGATACAGCGGACGCGATGTTTCATTAAGTCGTATTGTAATGGAGCTATCGGGTCCGTGTTGTATATCGCAATCGGGGGTTTTGAGCAGTGTTACATAACTCAATATAATAGAACCGCCAATAAAGTTCCTCTGATGACACTGTTAACTCCTCTCAGCTCTTCCTCTTGGGCATATGTGTTTTAAAGGGAAAATTTTAAGAACCCCCCCAAATTTATATGTATAATAAATGGGTGAATCTCCATGGTATATAGGAAAAATGGAAGGCGAATTTATCAATAATATAATATGTATATATAATTTTTTGGCGAATCTCTCACCAGACATGGCGAATATTTTACTCAATTATAAAATCTTGTAAGATCTTGGAATTACCATGGGTTATCATAAACCTGGAGCTTAAAAATTACTATTAGAAATTTATAAAAATTAATAAAATTAATAGTTGATTTTTATTTTATTTTTTATTTTAACCAAGCTAAAATGTTTAACATACATTAAATTACAACATCCATTTTTACTCACCAAGCCCCGAGAGGGATCAAATATCTTTTCACTCTATGCTAGTTTGCATATCACGATATTTGATACCTCTCGGGGGTTAGTAGATTGAGAGTAAAGATGGATCTTTGCTGGTTTAATTCCCCCCATTTAAATAGGCTACATTCCAGGTGAATACCATGGGTCAATACCATGTGCCATTTTGGTGAATACCATGGGTCAATACCATGTTCCATTTTTATTTTTATTAATACTAATATTAGGGTTAATAATGTTTTTTTCATGGTATTAATAACAATCTAGTCCATGGTATTTGTCCCATAGTATATTGCCCATAGGTTTCACCTAAATATAACACATTTTTTGAGTGTTCGTAAATATAAAGTGACTTATGGAGTAAATATAAAAAAATGTTTTATTTGTTTACCATACCTCTTGTTTATTTATATTTTTATTAATTTACCATACCTCTTTTACAAATATGGTATTTGGCCCATAGGATTCACTTAAATAAAACCTCTTTCTTGAGCCTTCATAAATAGAATGAGGGTTATGGACTAGTTTATTTATATTTGTATTTATTTACCATACCTCCACTTTACTTATATTTTTATTTGTTTACACCGTTGCATGTATATAAGATGACTTATGGAGTAAATATAAAAAATGTTTTATTTATTTACCATACCTCTCATTTATATATATTTTTATTAATTTACCATACCTCTTTTATAAATATGGTATTTGGCCCATAGGATTCACTTAAATAAAACCTATTCTTGAAAATGGGCGAATGGATTCACTTAAATAAAATCTATTCTTGAAAATGGGCGAATGGAAGGTTGTAACTCCTAATTTCAAGGGCTAAATCTACCTTTTTTACCCTCTCCCTTAAAATAAGGTGAGCTATTTGAGGTGACTTGTAAAAATGTACTATGATACAAAATATTCGCCCACTAAAAATTTAAAACCCCTTAATTTCGCCAAAGGGCGAACATTCGCCCCTAAAATTTTCTATGGTTTCCATGGTTTAATACTTGGATGTTCCTTAACTTGTCGATCCTATGACTTTCAATAGCTCTTCTTTGATTCTCGATGGCTTCCAACGACTTCTTCCTCTTACTCTTGGGTTCTCGCTCCTGTGACTTCTCTTCACTTTCTGCTCTTCCGATAGCTCTTCTCCATTACGTGTTCCTCTTTGCTCGTTCTGATGTCGCTACTCTTCCTATGTAATGCTATTGTTGCTTCGCGGATTTGCTCTGCATGTAATGTTGTTGGATCTGCTCTGCTTGGCTTCACATCATCATTTAGTCTCCCAAAATATTGCCATATTGACATCAATGACAATCTAGATCAACACTTCCATGTGTCAAAAGAGAAAAGGAACAAACTGGAAGCTTCAGTTAAGAAAGGTATGTTTATTGGTTATTGTGATAATTCAAAAGCTTACATAATTTATGTATCTGATCAAAGAACTATTGAGTTCAATAGAGACGTAACATTTGATGAAGATGCAGCTCTTAGAAAAGCAAGAGACTCTCCTCCTCTTGCCATCGCTGAAAGACAAGTTGTTAATGAAAAAGAGCATGCATCTGAGTCTGAACCGGAGCCTAAGAATGAGTTTGTTGATAATCCAATGGGTTTTATGGATCCTCTAGATCCTCCACCACATGACGCTCCTACCAGAAAGAGACCATTATGGTTGCGAGATACCTTGCAAGATGTTGAACAACATGTTGCCCCAAGAGGAACATTCAAAGAAAGTAAGAAGCCAAGTCGGTTTCAAGTGTACAGTGTTGCCATGAGCAACATCATTCAGGCATAACCATGCACATTTGAAGAAGCTGCAAAAGAACAAGTCTGGAAAGATGTCATGACTGAAGAATACGATTCCATCATCCAAAATGATGTATGGGAAGTGGTTCCTATACCTCAAGGTAAATTTGTTTTCACTTCCAAATGGTTGTTTAAGATTAAACATGTTGCAGATTGTAGTATTGAAAAATATAAGGCTAGATTTTTAGCTCGAGGATTCTCTCAGAAAGAGGGAATAGATTATGATGAGACTTTTACAGCAGTAGCTCGATATACTACTATTTAATATGTTGGTGCCTTAGCTGCTAGCCAATGGATGGACTCTTCACCAAATGGACGTGAAAAATGTTTTCTTGCATGACTTCCCCAAGGAAGAGGTATTTGTGGAACAGCCACAAGGCTTTGAAGAGCATGACAGGGAAACTCATGTATGCAGACTGAAGAAAGCCTTATATGGGTTGAATACTCCAAGAGCTTGGTATGCTCGCATTGATAGCTACCTGATAAAGCTTGGTTTCACAAGAAGCAGCGCAGACCCAAACCTCTAGTTCAAAACAGTGCAAAGTATACCTTTGATTTTGTTATTGTATGTTGATGATTTATTCTTGACAGGAGGAGAACCTCTTATCCACTAATGTAGGAGGGAGTAGTTAGCTTCTGAATTTGAAATGAAAGACCTTAGTTGGATGCATTAATTTTTGGAACTAGAGATCTGGCAAAGACTTGGTGAAATTTATCTTTCTCAAGGAAAATATGTTGTTAAGCTTCTTTAAAAATTTGCTATGGTAGAATGTATGTCATACATACTCTTATGGAAATGAACTTTAAGAAATTATGTGGCAAAGTCGCAGGACCTTGTCTAGCAAATCCCACATAGTATAGACAGCTCATTGGTGTTTTGATGTTTTTGGTAAACACTAGGCCTGATATATGCTTTGTTGTAAACACTTTAAGTCAGCATATGATTGATCCCTTTCATATCCATTGGATTGTTGCAAAACATGTACTTAGATACTTGCATGGCATAAATCTAAGATTGAAATATACTGATAAAAATGTAAGACTTCATGGATACACTGATGTTGATTGTGCAGGTAACTCTGATGATAGAAAGAACACTTCTGGGTGTTGTTTTAGCTTGGGATCTGCCATGATCTCTTGGATGAGTAGAAAGTGGAACTATGTTGCACTAAGTACAGTTGAAGTAGAGTACATTGTTGCTACCACGGCTAGTTGTGAGGCAGTTTGGCTGAGAAAGCTTTTTGGGGAACTATTTGAGCAAGTTCCAGACACAACAATTATATATTGTAACAATAAGAGCGGGATTCGTCTTGCAAAAAATCTTGTGTTTCATCACAAATCCAAGCATATTGAGATCAAGTATCACTATATCCGGGATATGGTGCAGAGAGGAGCAGTGAGGCTCCACCACATCTCCATTGATGATCAGATAGATAACATTCTTACCAAGCCTTTACTGAAGGGAAGTTCTTGGTTTTTAGATAGCGACTTGGACTTATGGACGTGACCCTTCCGGAGGTAGTCACAGCTGATCAAAAACACTAAGTTGTCTTTCCCCCCTGTCAGAGTTCACAGGATTAGGAAATGATGTCGGAAAGCTCGTAAGGATGAGGGACCTCTTGTGTAGTGGGTGCCACAAGAGTAGGCATCAGTATGCATCCGACCCATAGTCTCGAACGTGTGAAGAGCCATCTATCTGGCCAATAGGTGTAGTGAGAGTTGTGTGTGACTTGTCTAGGATGCAAGTATTCCACCACTTGACACTTGGTTGTTTGATTCTTGTATGTGTGACTTGTTTGAGTCTTTTCTAGGTGGTGTCTGTGTTTTATCACCTTTTATAGATGAAAATTAATTGAGTATAATTCTTGTTTATGTGACATGTGATGGTTCTTTCCTTCACAAATTTGTGTCAAGTGGATGATTCTTCTTTAAATTGTGACTTCATTGTTACAGGTGTTGCCGAGCATATTTGAATTGAGATGAATGAAAGAAGGTCATTAATCTCTCTAGTTTCGTTTTTCCCCCTGCTATTTTTAAAGTCTTGAGCAAAGGCTTAAATTTTGCCTTAGCCCCTAGAAAAATCCCTGTGGAGGATATTATCTGTGATATTGAGTTTGGTATCAGAGGTCTACCCGATAGGATCAAGGATACTATCAGGCAGGATTGTGCTGTGGCCTTGAGGAAGGCTAAGCCGCCCAAGAGTAACCTCAGCAGGGATGAATCTTTAGCTCTCAGATCCTTAAACCAGAACAAGGATATCATTGTCCTGAAGGCTGACAAGGGTGGTGCCGCCGTGATTCTTGACAAGGTTGATTACCGCAGCAAGATGTTAGACCATCTTCATAATAGTGGAAGCTACAAAAAGCTTTCCAAAAATCCCTTGAAGAAGGTTGCTAGAAATGTGGCTATGGCTATTAAATCCATTAGCTCGTTGAGTTCATTACACCATAAGCTCATTGAAAGTAACCCGATTACTCCGAGAATCTATGGCCTCCCTAAGATCCACAAGGAAGGTGCCCCCTTAAGGCCCATCGTCAACACCATTGGAGGTCCTACTTATCTCCTCGCGAAGTTCCTGGCTTTAAAGCTTAAGCCCCTCGTTGGTAAGACTGAGTCCTTCGTAAAAGACTCTGCATCCTTTATCGACGAGCTCAAGGACATTAAGCTTGATCCTGGGGACATTCTGGTTAGTTTTGATGTTGTCTCCTTGTTCACTTGCATCCCTATTAATGAGGCCATGACTGTGATCAACCGCCTAACGGATCCTGACACGGCTAGGTTGGTTGAGATCTGTCTCACTTCAACCTTTTTCAGTTTTGAAGGGGAGTTCTTTGAGCAAACATGTGGGGTTGCTATGGGATCCCCCCTTTCCCCTGTTGTGGCTAATCTGTTTATGGAAGATTTTGAGTCCAAAGCTTTGAACTCTTCCCGACTCCTTCCTAAGCTATGGAAGAGGTTTGTGGATGACACCAATGTCATTTGGTCTCATGGCCAGGATGAGCTTGATCTCTTCTTTGATCATCTTAACAAGCAGTCCTCAGCCATTAAGTTCACTAAGGAACAGGAAGTTGATGGATGCCTTCCTTTCCTTGATATTCTTATTTCTAGGAATGAGGATGGCTCCCTGGCCCATCAAGTTTTTCGAAAGAAAACTCATACGGAGCAGTATCTTCATGCCAGTTCCCACCATTTCCCAGCTCAGAAGATGGGGGTTCTTAGTACCCTTGCTACTCGGGCCCTGAGGATCTCAGACAAGAAGAGCTTTGAGAAAGAAAAATCCCATCTGCTGGATGTCTTTGTGGAGAATGGTTACAGTAGATACCCGGGTCATAGGGCTTTCCTTAAAGCTTCCAAGAATTCTCTGGTGAAAAAAGAGCCAAGAGATCGTGTTCCTGGTGTCCTTCTTCCTTATGTTCAAGGGACCACGGATAGAATTAGTAGGATTCTCAGGAGACATAGTATCCCGGTATCCTTCAGGCCCCTGAACACCATCCGTTCGTCTCTCAGATCGGTGAAGGATCCCATCGACCCTAAGGATATGAAAGGTGTTTATTTGATCCCTTGTTCGTGCGGGACCCCCTACATTGGGGAGACTGGTCATTCCATTAATCAGAGGATTAGTGAGCACGCTGCGGATCTGAGGCATAGGAGATTTAAGTCTTCCGCTTTGGCTGAGCATGCGGAGAAAACCAGTCATCATATTTGTATTGAAGAAGCGAGTGTTATTGCTAAGATTCCGCATTTCCATCATCGTAAATTCAGGGAAGCGCTAGAGATTGAAAAGAGACCTAGTAATCTCAATAGAGATGATGGTTGGAAAGTCAGCAGGTGTTGGGTCCCTGCCCTCTCCTCCTAGTGGTTTCCGTCCTCGTTGGTTTTTTATTGTTCTCCTTTTTATGTTATCGTCATTATTTCGCCTCTCCTAATTTTATTTATGGACCTCGGTATAGCTTTTTTCTTCTTATATTGCTTTTCTATTTTACTATTTAACTCGCTATTTTTATTATATTTAACTGTATTCATTATTCCATTCACCTATTTTTCCCTTTTATTTTCTTACTTTATTTGTTATTATTATTATTATTATTATTATTAGTAATTTTTATTTATTTAATTTGTTTTTATTATTATTTTTATTTTATTTATTTATTTATTTATTTATACTATTATTTTTATTTTTCTTTCAGTTTTGTTTTATCCCCATTTGGTTATTCAATTTAATTTTATTCTTTTTATTTTATTTTTCGTATTATTTTATTTTAATTCACTTATTAATTTTTAGTTTTAACTAATTAATTTATTATTATTATTACTATTATTAATATTATTATTACTTTTTATTAATTAATTTATTTTCATTATTTTTCTTCATTTAGGTATTTATTCTTTACCTTTGGTCCTTCAGTTAGGTTTTATTCCCCCTTTATTTATTACTTGATTACTTTATTAGTTTGTATTATTATTATTATTATTATTATTATTATTAATTTAGTTATTTTAATTTATTTTTATTATTATCTTTATTTATTTATTTATTTATACCATTATTTTTCAGTTTTGTTTTAGCCCCATTTGGTTATTCAATTTAGTTTTATTTTTATTAGTTTTCATTTTTATTATATTTTTTATTCACTTATTAATTTTTAGTTTGAATTAATTAATTCATTATTATTAATTATTACTTTAATTATTTTATTTCTATTCTTATTATTTATTTTCATTTATTCTTTACCTTTGGTCATTATTCCCCCTTTATTTATTATTTGGTTTCATTATTCTTAGAGCTTTAGTATTATTTTGCATTACTAAGTTTTAATTTATTAATTAATTAATTAATTAATTTGTTTTAATTTTATTTTTACTATTGGTATGTGTTTTATTCCATTGATCCATGAGCGTTTTAACTTTTATTTATCTCATTTGTTTTATTCGATTTGGTTGTGGATTTATTTTATGAGTTTTTTATATTTTCATTCTCCCTTAATTTAGTAATCTGTTGCAACTAATTTTCTTACTGTATTTTGATCCTGGTCCCTTGGTCATATTAGCGGCTGGTCAAACTAGCCGTTGGAGGCTCTACTCGGTCTATTTAACATGCTTCGCTAGATCTGTTCTTCAACTTGTCCTGACGATGAACCACACTAGTTGGTTCGAAACGCGTCGACAAATGATTTTCCATGTGATTTTCGCCGAAATCTTTCTCTAACATGAATGAAAGAGATCAGGGCAAGCAGAGATCTTTGATGCAGAGAGAAATTTCTCCCTAGTTGAGAGGGAGCGTTAAAATTTGACAGCTCAGAAATGAATCTCCTAGAAGAAATCATATATTTTAGTTTTGTTTAAACCACCTATAATAAAATTTCATTTTTAACAATTTTAATATAACTTCCCAAAAATAGTAAGTCACGTCTCAATTTAAAAGTGACTTTCCAAAAATAGAAAGTCGCGTCTAAATGATCAAGGATGATCTCGACATATGGAATCCACTTTAAAATCAAATCAATCATGATTATACAAGTCAAGAATTAATATTTTTATCATTACTGGTATTATTATTTATAAAATAATCTAAAGTCATTCACCTTTAATGAATTAATAAAAACAGATTCTCATGAAATAAGTAAACTAAATTGAAAATCTCTTACTTGCCAAATTGAACCTATCTCTTGGAATAAAATAGTAACTCCACTCTTAAGAGAATGTAACTCTCCCTCATTAATTCAATGTATGTAAAAAGTGTAACTCCCCATTAAATGCATTTGTGACTCCATCATTCAATTCGATCTGTAACTCTCACCAAATACTCTCTCTCTCCCAAATTCGAAATGTCGCTTCTCAAGACAAGTGTACCTCTCTCTCTATTCTTGGGATGAGTTACACTTCTTCTCAAATAAATTCTCCCTCATGGAATTCAATTCTCTTATTATTGGCTCAAGGAATGAATTCATTTTGTAACTCTTTTTTCTCATCTATTTAAGCAACAAAAAGTGAGTTGATAGTAATATGTTCATTGTGAAGAATGAGAGCTAGAGTTGAGTGTGTGCAAAACAAGCATGAGAGTAAGGGAAAAGTTGGAGCAAGTGTGTAGAACAAGATTTAATCAAGAAAGAGATTTTCCAGCAAAGAGCAAGAGCACTTCAGTTGCAAGTTGATCAAACATTGGTGACTTTATTCATTCTCATTATTTCTCTCTTTATACTCTGATGAACAATTGAATAAATCAAATAGAAGAATAATCATGTGGGTTTTGCCCTTGTGAGTTTTGCCCTAGTCATTGGACCTAACTCTCAGTGTCTCATATTTGTGCTTGTCTATCTTCATATGGTCATTAAGTTTATGTTCTATTTACAATTGTTGTTCTAAAAAGTTGTAAAGAATAACCCTGCATTCTAAGTAATTGTAACAACATAATACATTCAGTTTTCTGCAAAGTACATTCAGTTCCAATCAAATTTCTGCAAAGTATATTCATTTTTTTTGCAAGTACATTCAGTGTTATGCATAGAACTTACAAATTTCTGCAAAGAATTTTTAAATTTTTGCTTAGAACTTTCAGATTTTAACACTTTGCCTACATCCATGCATGTTCATGATGTATTCCATGTATCTTTGATTAAAAAGTATATTCCTACTATTGGTCACGTGATTGATTCGCATATAGTCCATGTGGTCCCAGAGGGTTATTTCCAGGTACAACCCACACAGATTTTGGACAGGATGGTCAAAGTGCTCCGGAACTGAGTCATCAGCATGGTAAAGTTACAAGGGACCCTTCTCGGTCCTAATGAGGCCACATGGGAGCAAAAAGATGTAAAGAGGGAAGAACACCCTAATCCTTTTTACTGGTGTATTGTATCTACATGTATAAATGCGGCGGTGAGGACAATGCATAAAATAAGGGGGGAGGAATGTACTATCCCCACCAATTTACAATGTAAATATGTGTACCTCGATATTAGGTTGGTGAGTTGGAGACATTTTTGTGGGCATGCATGCCTATGTATCTATGTTTTGTGTATTGTGGGGGGCAATATGTCCAGGCTTATTTGTTGGTTTTGGTTATGTGGCCGAAGGGCCAGGATTGTAAATATAATATAACTGATGTACATATTTTCTTTATAATTATTTAATATGTTGGTTGTAAAGCCCACTCTACAATAAGAGTATGGAGGCATGCGACTCCACAACAACACAGGGTAACGATGTTGGATGGCGAATGTTGGTGATGTGGACACTTGGGGCCTACATGGCTTTGGGGTGTGCCAGATGGAAAAGAGGCCATGTAGTTATGGGCAGTGTAAATATACTTGCCTGCAAGATTGATGATTATTATTATGACGATCATGATTATGATTCTAATGATGGTTAGAGTTCAATTCTGAGGAACAAGTTGGTGAGACGTAAGCCCTAAGGTTAGGGACATTACAGTGATAGAGAAGGAAAAAGTATTGTTCTCATCCTCTAATTTTGAGGCTACACTTGAATTTATATTCTCCATGTTCTCTAGTGTTGTTCTTCTATATTCTGTGTGCTTGCACTCTCATCAGTGATTGCTCACATTTGGTCTTGTGCAGGAAGTTCATATATGACCCACAGTTAAACTTAAGATGACTTTTCTTGAGACTGTATTGAACAGATTCAAGCCATCTTGGAACCTTGAAGAGCTTCTTTAGAACTAAGTGCCAAGTCAATAGGGTACTTACATAAAGGTGTTCATGAGCAAACATGAACCTTTGTATGCCACATTCCGAAAGGGCCGACATAATAGGCAATTGCACGTAGGTCCATCAAACTAAACAATATACCACTCAGTCTACTGTAAAACAAGGGCACTACTATCGTTATCAATTCCATCTATACTTTTGCCTGTCCAGGTGGGTTTTCAAGCTTACAGGAGGGGAAATTTACTGTTCAATAATTAGCCCTGCACTCAAGCAACCCTACCCAATCTCTAATGGCTATTGGAACCTCTGCCAGTGGACCTTCAATGTTTACATTGCAATTTCCCTTGGGTTAGCAGCTTGATTTTCTAGTTTTCAGTTCAAGTGTTCTAGTTTTCCCTTACTAAAATTGGTTTAAAACTAAGCTTAAGATAAATATTTATGTATGTACTAAAAGCCAAACAATATATTTGTTCCAGTAATAAAAAATTAACTACATCAGAATGCCTGTTGAACTTTGCAAAGACTTTAATCTATGGCAGGGTTTATTCTAATAAACTGTGGAAATACAAAAGTCTTTTTAGATAATGGACAAATAGGTTTCTTTATGTGTGGTGTCGAATTGAACAATGGGATACAATCAAAAAATAAATAGTAATTTATTTTTTTGACCATGGTGAATCAGTAGATCAAAAATAAATAATAATAATAATCTAATTTTAGGGTCATGGCCAAGCCAAACACCAAATCGGTGTATGAGACCCCCTTGTTTGTGAGACAACGGAACCACCTCCATGCAGCAATTTCTAACTGCTAAAGTCTGCAAAGTGTACAAACACTAGCCCCCTCTGGATTTGAATCTATGACCTCTTATGAGGTAGTAAATGTTCTTAACCATTAGGCCCAGATGTTAATCTATCAGCCATTCAATGCATTTACAAAAACAGTCACGTAAGTGTGAAATTCATACACTTACCTTCTGAAATAAAAATCGCTACTAAATAAAATCACAAAACAAATGCTTGATGGCGAGATCAATATACCTTTATCTCAGCCATTCAATGTATATCTACAGAAACAATGAAGTAAAAACCAGTTGTATGAAAGTAATACTCTGTTATCTTAATTGACAACTTAACCCATTTCAACTCCAAAGAATTATTCATCCTCGTTATAAGGCTCCCAAGCCATTTCTTAAGGCTAAAATTTAGAAATAAAAGAATACAAATAGACATTTCCAATGATAAAGAAAAACCAGTGAACCTTATTGTTTTATCACAAACCAGAATGAATTCAAATTTTTCATGCATCAAAACATATGAAGCATGTCCATACAGTACAATTTTTTAAAACTGGTTTGCACCTCTATGAACTGCATCAGTTTGGAGAGTAACCCAGAAGCAAAATTAATGGCGATGTATCAACAGAAGCCATACAATAGGATTATATGTCTACAAAACTCAGAAGCACCTCTATAAACTGCAACTTGCAAAAAGAGATGTTGTTTACTGTCAAAAGCACTGGAAAAATGTAATGGTGCATCAAGATTCAAGCGACATGTTGTGCTAAGGTTAAAATTTTTACAAGCTTTTTTCTCCTGAGTTCATGTGGTACAGGACCAAATACTCGGGTTCCAATAGGCTCTCCTTGTTTATTCACAAGAACAACAGCATTGTCATCAAACCTGATCTCACTTCCATCACATCTTTGTCGCTGCATAGCAGCACGCACGACGACACAATATACTACTTCACCCTTCTTAACTTTCCCACGAGGATGTGCTTCCTTCACAGATGCAATAATTGTATCTCCTAGGCGTGCTCCTTTCCTCCCCTTGAGAGCCTGGATACACATTACTCGCTTTGCCCCTGAGTTATCAACAACTTTAAGACTGGTTCTCATTTGTATAAATGTTCTTTGTTGCTGTCAATACCGAAGAAAAAGATTAATAGATTAAGTATACGCATCCCATATTTAAAGATATTTTGAGCACTGATAAACTTTAAAGTACACACCCAAGAAAGTTTCAAAGGAAAAATGTCAAAGTTTGAAAGAAGTCACAAGGAAAGGAAGTGAGCAAATGCTGGAAATGTGCTTTACATAAAAGTGAGATATGCACCACCAAAGTTCAATAAAATTTATTTAACAGGAGACCTATGTTAGGAACCACTTCTGTACATGAAGCAGCCATTTCTGTACATGAAGCATTCCCCTGATATGGTTACAAATGACTGGTAAACATTTCCCTTTACAGAATGCCTGTCTACAAGCCTACAGTACAGATAAAAGTATTAACATACTCCAGAAGATGGACATTGTAAAGATTTGTGGAATGCTTATAGCAACCAAAGAGGCTTGTTTCATTTCAGTAAGACCTACAACAAGGACAACCATTCTGAGCAAAGGGAGTAAGCAGTTGTTAGATTCAAGAACAGGAAAGATTAACTATTCATTTTCTCATTTTGCAAAGGTTTTCAAGGAAAGCTATATTGTCGTGTACTATTTCAGTTTTTCCCCTTGGAAGTATCCCACATACACAAAAAAAAAGTAAGTTATACCTTGTTTAAAATGCTCAATGAGATAAGTATTAAATGACTAACAAAGGACTTGTGGAGAAATGGCAAGAGAAGATTATGCAAATTGCAAATATCTTCTTAGAGACATTAGTTTTCACTCAACGCAATAAATGAATAAGCAAAGGTTTAAATACCCGAAGTATCAGATCACAGAATACAACTAATGCACAAATATCACTGTAAGAATTCAGCAAATGCATGAAGATCACTCTTTGCAACAAATGAAAAATTGTTAGTGAAACATCTTCGAAGGAATGGAATGAATCCAGAATAACAATTTCAAAGGTAAAAGTTCAGTGTTTCATATCCCAAATGCACATTGCAAACATAATATTATCTTTTACATTAAAAACCATAGAGATGTTACTTGCCACTAGACACGAAAAGATATACTCAAAGACTGTAGAGATGTTAATCGCCTCTAGAAAGGTCAAGTATACCACTATATTTGACAAAGTATATTTTGGCATTCAAAGATTACATGCTGGCGCAATATTTTATGCCAAAGATTTAGAAACAGGTAAAGTGCACCCAAAGAAAACTAATGCTTAAATGTAGTACCTAAGCAACATAAAATGTACTATAATATAAGATATTATATGATAATTTTACTAAAGTCTAGAGGCAAGCAAAAGAATAGACCAAAGATAAGATAAGATAATTTTACTAATGGCTAGAGGCAACCAAAAGAATAGACCAAGTTACCAATATAAATAGAAAATACAAGTTACCAACATAGTGTGGGAGTGTCAAGGCTACTCCTGAAAGCTAAAAGGTAAAGAGGTACAAGTGAAAATGAAGGAAAAGCAACTACGAAAGTATGAAATGAGAGGGAAAACACTAAAAAGAGAGAAGCAGAGGCAGATTTAGGGTAGAGATCAAGGCCATCTCTATCCCCATCAATCACTATGAAAATACCAAAGAGAACCCTGATAATATTCCATGGGAAGTGCCTGAGGCTGAGAGGACCTTGTTGGGTGATTCTAGGAGGATCCTGGGGGCAATCAATTGAAGATCTTCTTGCATTTGAGGTCAGAGAAAATCTAGTGACATGCATCTGATTGCTCGACTTGGGTTAGCTCCACATTGAAATCATGTACATCTTTATAACCTCATGAAAGTGGTTCGGTCATCAATAGAATGGGAGGAAGCATGTCCTCTCATTGATCTAATATCATATGCGTCCATGACCAAGGAATTTGCACGACACTAAGTACCTCCAAGCCGTACTTCTAGAATCAGCCCAGTCAAATTGAAAATCGGTCAAACCAACCGGTTAGCTCCCTGAGATATCAAACCAGCCCAATAAATCCGATTCGTTGGTCGGTCATGACCGGTTAGGTATCAAACCGGCCAGTTTGGGTACCAAACCAGCCGATTTCGTAAAAAACGATCGATTAAGAAGCCACATAGTTGGGCATGTCGATGGGACTAGCAGGTGGTTTTTGGAAAACCATGGCAGGTTCCCTCCTAAATCTGCCCCCCTAAGCTCCTATTTGCCTCACAAATTTGATTTCTAGTGTTTGTGAGCATATGACAGCTCGGGAAGTTCTGCAATAGCATTCAGTTTTGGAGCAACAATAGCAAGTTTGGAGATTATTTGCCATCTTGGAGTTGGTTGGAGTTGTCTAGTGGAGTTGGGGGTGTTGATCCCAATGCAAATCTGGAAGTTAAACCAGGAGCTGAAGGAAGCGAACCACCAATACCAAGCATGGCACATGGTGACACGTGAGGGAAGCAGTGGTCGTGCAGCTCACCGAACTCGTGGTTACAGTATTTGTAGGCCTAGTGTTGTTGCTCATACTACTACTAGTACTGCTATTAAGGTTGGAGAGGAGTTTGAGGAGTCCTCAGACTCTGAGCTAGATGATGTTTATGTAGCTCTTGGTGATGATCCCATGTGTAGTAGTGATGATGAGTTTGATGAGTGATCACTGATTTGTAATAGGTTGGTGGCCTAGTAGCTTAAGTTGTAGCAATGCTTTTGGATTCTAGAGGCCATTTAGAGCCTCAATGTAGCATTGTTTTCAGACTCTAGAGGCCATTTAGAGCCTCAATGTAGCATTGTTTTCAGACTCTAGAGGCCATTTAGAGCCTCATTGGTTATGTATTTTTTCGATGATATCTTTGATATGTATTGCACTTGGTTCCATTTTGATATTATGCACCCTTACATGGTATATAGATGAGAAGACTTTCCATATTTTGGTTCTAATGCTTTGGAATCATGGTTTGTAATCTTAAAAATAAGTTTTTTCATTAAAAATTGATTATTTTATGTATTTTAATTTTTTTCCAATCTTGGTTTATTGAATCTGATGCAATATGGTTTGATCCGGTTCCAGTTCGAATCACAGTTAGATAGGTGAACAATTTGAATCCCAGTTCCAATTTTTAAAACTATGCCTCCAAGTACCTCCAATGGCCAAGATAGGCTGAAAGAAGCATGTGACAAACTTGGTAGGGTAAGGTCTAGATAAATCTTGTAAGGTCTATCCTCTATAAGTGGTTGCCTTGCATATGTAAATAGCCAAACATCTATAATCTAAATAGTGGAAGAAGGCAGCAAAGAAGTCTCCATCGTCATGATATAGATAGGGATATCTCCCTCAAATGTCATAATATATGAGAAATCTAAAGATATAGTGCTCCTTAATATCAATCTTCTATAGATGATACAACTTACAAATCCTCTCCATCCACAGGATGTGATGATCAAGCTCAACATAATGAGAACAAATCCTCAATTCATCAAAAGAAATATTGAGGCCATGCGGCCAATGACACTAACAACAATCATGGTGGATAATAAGGTTATCCTTCAGTTGCAAAAAATGCAAGGCCATCTTAGTACATAGAATCTTGGGGAGGAAATATATGTGAAATGAATATATTGTCGATATATGGCTTGATTGACCACCTTATTGATATGATATGATATCCTTTCTAGAGGGAGGAGTTGTCTATGATCATCCAAAGAACACCCAAAAGGAAGTACTCAATAGAAATGCCAATGCATTCAAAGAGCAAAGAAGCCTCTAAGAACCAACACTACTTTCACCCCAAGGGATCCATGGAGGCAATCCCCCCAAAAAGAACAAAGGGCCAAGTAAGGGTATCTTTACCATCATGTAGCTAAATAACTTAGGAAGCATATCCTAAGAAGAAAAGCAAACAAGTTTGAAAATGCTCCCAAAGGCTAAAGCACTTAGCTCGGAAAAGTGCCTACAGAACAATCCATTTTCTATGAATCATGTGCTAGAGCATGATATATTAGAATCTCTAGACAAAACCAATTCGTAGTAATCTAGGCCCCTAAATCTTAGGCTTTAGCACCATAAAGCACAATGGGTTTGATGATCATGTCAAAGAGATGCATCTTGGAGGGAACATCTTGAAAGTGCAAACATTGGCACTCAAGGATAAAAAGAGACTCGTTCCCCTTACTAAATTGAGGTTGGGAAACAAACCTCTAATTGAATCTAAGACACATGAATTGGACCCTCATAAAAGTATATGTTGCGGTGATCTCCACCTCTCCGCCTTGTTACCCACCATTTTGTGGGTGATATCCCTAGGATAAAAAATATTCTCCATGATGATCCTCAGTCGGCAGCCAGCAGCCCCTCGAAGCCACCAACTAGCTCAATGTGCCATTTCTCAGCCACCTGAGCCAGCCATGTGGTCGCTCACCCATCTGTCATGATCGTATATTTGAAGGTGGGCCTCCCAAACCTAAAAGTATGCCTTGTTATTTGGTAATTGAGTATTCTAGTTTATTTATCATGGAAACTTTGGGCATGGATTAATGGGGGGATTCAACGAAAAGAGTGGTCTAGGTCTATGCTCTTGTTCCCTAGGTCCCTTTTGGAATGTTAACCTTGCACCCTACTCCCGTGGGATCTCTTTTACTGGCCTATTGGTTTTAGGGATGGTACTACATAAGAAACCCTAATTTTGGTTGTGTGGTCCCACTCCCCAATTCACATATATTACTCCCCTTCCACTCATTACACCCCCAATCATCTCTCCTCCCACTTGGGTCCACATTCCTCCACTGGGTCCACATAGGATCAACCACCACCTCCCCTTGCCCACATCTTCGGTCGAACCTAGAATGATGCCCGGAGGTTGATGCAACTAAAAGAAAAAGAAAAAGCATAATTGGCCACATTCAACAGGAAATTGTACCACAAAATGCAAAAGATGGTCGGGACAAAAGCATTTAGCATGTGGGCAAAAGCCATGACATGAGCTCTACCCCATTCCATGGCCATCACCCTAGTTCCTACATGGCCCTTGATGAGCCTCCTTTATCATTCAGGAACCCATGATTGTACCAAACCTTAGTGAGCAATGAACTGACCCACCTTATAAGGGGGTATCCACTGCTATACTTTACGCATCATGCTCTCATTACCTAGAGCCTCGAGCAGTTAACCAAAGAAAATCATAAAAAGGCAAAAGGCATATGAAGAAGGGTGGAAAAATCAAGGTCGGGGTAACTCATGCACCACGATTGCTCCCTCCTACACATTATTTACCCAAGTGTGGGCTTCCCTTTTATTAGCTACCCTTGTACCATGGCATGTGATCCAGGTTGCCCCCTTTCATTCCCTACTCCATTCCATCATTATACCACCACCATATGAAGGATGTACCACGGACATACCACCCCCTTTAGAGGTAGAAACCACCTAATAGGATGCCTGGTTAACCCTATTTGGAGTTGGGAGACATGAGCACATGCCAAAGCACATTATGGAAGGGCATTCCATTATGAAGTGCCCACTTGTTATCCATGGTTTATAAACTCTTTTACTAGATTTCTTTAATGACTTGGTGTGCTGGAAGGCACGAGGACGCATTGGATCTTATCCAAGATTGCAGGTGGTTTCCATTTGGGTTTGGTCTCCCTATACGGGGTGCTGAACCAAGAGGACTACATTGGCACATGTAGGGTGTGTGTAGAGAGCCATGGGCCTCCACAGTAATAGACAACACTCCATGGATCCCCACAGCCATTTAGAGATTGCTCGTGGTTCACTTATTGGACGAGGAAGATGCACTTGATCCATCATGCCCAGTTGGCCCCAGAGTTGCACCATACACTTGGCAGATGATCCGATACTTACACAATGATGTGACATCACCTACACCATCATCCTAGCCCTTGCAGGCGATCTACACAAATTTTCAATTTGTTTGGAGACCCATGAGAACACTTGTGTGCCCCACATGTCATTTGGACCACCACAGGTTATTACAAGGGGCCAACCCCTTGCCCACTAATTTTGGGAGTTCAACTACACATTATGCCACATATGGACTCCATTAGGCCTCCTCCAAGGCCCAACGACATGCACTATTCATTATTTGACCTCTTGAGAAGCTTATTCTTTTGTTTATGAGCTAGTTTGGTGGGCTTGTCACCAAAAGTTAGTTATTTTGCACATTATTTTATTGTAGAGGCTAATGTAGGCCTAATTATCTAAATCAAACTCACTAGAAGTGTATAAATACAAGTGATGTGAATTCATTTTAGCATCATCATTTGGTTTGGACTTGTATCTCTCTAGATATTTTTGCTATTCCTTCTCAGTGGACAAATTTTTAGAGGATGGAATGAATTTTGATGTTTGGATAATTTTCATATGTCTTGGAGCTTCTTGATGGCAATTTTTAGGATGGTTGGATATATTCTTATACATGTAAGTACATTTTAATGCTATTCTTTCTATCTAATTTTGTCACATACATCGTTGCTGGGATTTCGTTATACTAGGGCTTATTTGTTGCATCTCTTATGCGAAGTTGTGGAAATTGTGTTTCTGGATAGTGAATGCTTCATGCATGGGCCATGTATAATGAATGAATGTTCCTAGGGATGTTTCATCACTGAAATTCATCTTGAAAAGCCATTTATCCTGCAAAATGAAATATAAAGTCTTTGAAGTTGCTTTTGTCGCTGCCCTAGTGCCAAGCGAAGTTGTCTTTAAGGCCTCTTTGACCTAGAAAATTCAAAGGTCCATAATCATAATTCTACCTTAATCCAATCTCCAAAGGATTAGGCACTGGTCCACCCAAAGGTGATCACCTTAAACCTGTTTTCCTTCTCCCCTTTCCTCTTCTTTGGGTCACTTAGGCATCAATTATCTCATGATCTAGCCATCCAAATACTTTGATTTTTGGTCCACAAATGTGATGGTGTGTCTTCAAGAAGCCCTCCAAATTTCATGAGATTCCGACGATGGGATCTTGAGATATCGCAAGCCCTAGCTCGAAGACCAATTCTTGCCCTTGGTTTCCCTTAGGGTAGAAACCTAACTGGGATCCTTTCATTGCCTTTCATTGAAAATTCATTCCTTGATCCCTTTCCCCTCCCTAATTAGGTCAAGCATATCATTGGTTGTTGAACTCCCTCCTCTTGACTTAACCTAGGTCCACTTGGTCCCTTTGGTTCCATATCTTATCAAAGTCAACTCTTAAAAACCACTTGGGAAACCAAGTTCCACAACGATTTTAAGGTTTAGGAAACTCCTTTACGAGTCACATTCCCTAAGCCAAGCCCTCAAATCCCTATTCCCCTATCCTAAATAACCTTGCACCTTGCTTAAAAAACAAGCAAGTCCCACTCTTGAGTCTCTCCTAGGAAAGGATCATCGAGATCACTTCACATCCATCTTAGTTGATCTATGCTTCATAAGTGATTCTCTATATATCGGGTCTCCTCCCATCGGTGAAACTCTGTAAAGAGTAGGAAGCTCTAGCTGTGGTGACAGTGGGCTTTAGCTTCATTGTTGCTCTTAACCTAGCAAGTGCCCCTCTAGAACACCCTGCTAGTTTGAGCGGTAACACACCTCAAAAGAAGAAATGAGAATTTTATCAAATCATTCATAGAAGTATTAAATATCATCATCTTAGTTGTGTGAAGTTGCTTTCGTAGGCACTCGGGGGATGAAACCCAAAGGATGACATCATCTATAAAGAGAATTAGTAAAATCAAGGCATACTATAAAAGGCAACCATTGTTATCATGTGTGTGCTTCCCTGAGGTGTACCTCAACTCATCAATGTAGATCAAATAAGGTCAACAAGTGAAGTCACCCTTGGGCCTTGTTTGACCCCAATCTCTTGATTAAGTTAGAATGTCCATGGGGCATGTGAATGCAACCTATAACTATCTCATATAGCTTCATCAATGAAGAGATACTACAAGATGTCAATACAATGCAATCATTGTTGATTTGGGGTAGTATCGGATGTGCTCTAAGCCTCAAATTTTGTAGGGAGGCTTGGGCACAGGTATTCCAAAGAACCTAGAAAGTGTTTTGGGAAATTCCACCCAGAAGTGATTTTATTAAAATAATTAATATTTTTAATGGGGTTCCTAAGTCTAAACTTAGGAAAATTAAAATATTAATCGGTATTAATCTAATCCGGGGTGAAACTTATAGAAAAAGCCATGGATCAAGCCAAAATGATCTGAGCCTTTGATTAGGAGTTAATCTAGGCCGTTGGTTGTCCAACAGAAAGATATAAGAAGGGGCTTAAGGGTCATTTGGAAAACACACAGAGAGATTGAGAAAATCGACTTTCTGAGGTGAGAAGTTCTCAAGAGGGAAATCGATTGAGGAAATCTTGCAGTAGAGGGGCAGTGAGAATTCGGGAGAAGGAATTTCCGGAGAGTACTAGGCAGAGAAAGAACAGAAAGACAACCAGAGGAAAGCTGACGCTAGCCTACGCAAAGGTAGCGCAGTCAGTGAGAGGAAGTCGATTTCCTGCTGAAGGAAGTCGAAGTTCAGTTGTCGGAAGCCAGGGAGGCAGAAAAGTCGATTTCTTAGCCAGCGGAGGATCCAGAGGAGAGGCAACGTAATACCCAGGAGGGGTGACGCAGAGTTTGCCCAAGGTGACGTAGTTCTGCACAGAGGCCACGCAAAGGGTGACGCAAAGCCTCCAGAGCTCAAGGATCAGTCACTGATTCTCCAGTGACAGGGTGAGATCATTTCACCAGTCTTTTGTTCAGTGTTCTCTCTGTAACAGATTGTTAGTTGAGCATCCTAGAATTGTACTCAAAATTTTCTCCTGCATAATAATAAAACCTCTGAGTTGTTGCACCATTTTTCCCGCATTGGGTTTTTCGGGGACATTTTGCCCAAAAATAACTATGTCCTATGTGTTGTATTTTTCTTTCTTGCTAAGTATTTTGTTTCCGCATATATGTTAATTAAGTGAAGCCTACAGATGTATTTCTTCGATAGTTATTGTAGAACACAGTAAATAACTTGCATGGATTAGCAAGTAGGAGAAGTAACGTTAGTTTGCTGCAATAGGGATTCCGACCTAGGAATTTTCACATGGCATCAGAGCTAGTGCATGTGAGACAAGAAGAGCAGAACTAGAAACGCCAGCACTGAGCAGAAGGGGAAATTGAAAAGTTGCATGAGGCAGCGAGTCAAAACCCGAGAGGGTTTGTGCAGTTCTAGCCGGAGGGTCGAAAATTCGAGGTAGTTTCTCTCTGAGTGAGTTGACGTAGAGAAAGAACTTCTAGTTCGAATTTTGTTGTCGCAAAGGGAGCAGCGTTGAGCCTCAGCGTGAGGAGCAGTTGGTGGACGCAGATTTTTCAGTGGCCAACTTTGCCAGGCTGAAAAGATGTCAGAAGAAAGAAGCAGCAGAGCATAGTGAGGGAATACTTCCTCAGTGATTTCTTGTCGAGGAAATCAACATTTCTCAATTGCTGAATAGCAAAGAAGCAGCAGCTTATCAGCTCCATCAAGGAGTGCGTAAGTCAGCATAGGAGCTACGCAGTAGGGAGAAAGAGGGAGCAGTTCGACAGTTTTCGGAGGAGATGGCAACTAGTGGCTTGAGGGATCAGGACAGGTTTGACGAGGCTTCCAACTATGCCATCTGGAAGGCTAGAATGACTTTCCTTCTAGATGAGCATGCCCTCAAGATGTATGTTGATAATGTGGTAGTTGTCCCAGCGGATGCAGATCCGCTGAAGAAGTACAAAGCTAAGATGGCTAAGGCAAAGAGGATGATCCTAGATGGAGTCAAGGATCACATGGTGTGCCACGTTGCAAGCAAAGGGACCACTAAGGAGATGTGGGATGCCTTGGCCACATTTTATTAGGGATCTTCTGAGCAGCAGAAGATGTACTTAGAGCAGAAGTTGAGATATACTTAGATCCAAAAGGGAGAACGTGTGGATCCATTCCTCGCGAAACTAAAGGAGACCCGTGATGAGCTGTTAGCTGCGGGACATACACCTCAAGGCTCGGAGTTAGTGAGACTAGCTCTAAATTCTGTCTCAAACAATTGCCAGATCTTTGTCCAGAGTATCCTGGCCAGAGCAACATTACCAAATTCGAAGGATATGTGGACAGCTCTAAAACAAGAAGAGCTGAGGAGAGACCTGCTCAAGGTAAAACTTGATGGAAGCAGCAGCAATAGTGGGTAGAAGCCCAAACTGGAGGAAGAGGATAACACAGCCCTTGCATCGAAGGGACAGTAGGGGCAATAGAGACGAAAGAAGGATGTCCCCAAGGTGAACTGCTTCAGATGTGGCGAGATGGGCCACTATGCATCCCAGTGTCCTTTGAAGAAAAAGGGCAAGGATGAGAAGCATGATCCCAAGGTTGCAACCACGAAGATCGACGAGGAGGAATTTGCCATGACAGCCAGGATACCTCCAAGAGGGAGGTGGGCTGATATAGAGTCGTAATCAGGAGGACTACAGCTGGGCAGGATCCTTGAGGAGCCCACCTCTTGGATCATCACCTTGCTACGGGAGCCCATGATCAGTAGTAGCAGGATGGTGGAGTTTTAGTTGGTGCCATGGAGTGTTGATTCAATAGATGCAGTGACTAGAAGAGCCAGAGGTTGAGTAGCGCAGAGCAGAGAGGCAACAGTGCGAGGAGGCACAGTGTAGAGCTTCAGCAACGCAGTGGCTTCAGACGCAGCATGAGACTAGCAGCAGTCAGGATTTCAGCACCGAAGTGTATCCACTGGATACTTGTCCAGTTTGGGTGTTTTCAGTTGCTTCTCTTAGCAACTGAGTTGCAATGCAGATGCAGTGTTGGGAGGAAGGACCAACAGCAACACGGATGAAGAGGGAGCTGCAGTACAGATGTAGTATTGGCAGTCGCAGTGTCAAAGGCATTAGTACAATAGCAGTAGCAGCGCAGTGGTTGGTAGACAGCAAGTCAGACATCAACAGTGCAAAGACGATGCTTCAGAGTTAGATCAGTACGCAGAAAGGCAATGTATTGCTAAAGCAGATTCCTCGCTAAGAGGGAGTGTTGATTTGGGGTAGCATCAGATGTGCTCTAAGCCTCAAATTTTGCAGGGAGGCTTGGGCATAGGTATTCCAAAGAACGCAGAAAGCGTTTTGGGAAATTCCACCCATAAGTGATTTTATTAAAATAATTAATACTTTTAATGAGGTTCCTAAGTCTAAACTTAGGAAAATTAAAATATTATTGGGTATTAATCTAATCAGGGGTGAAACTTCTAAAAAAACCATGGATCAAGTGATCTGAGACTTTGATTAGGAGTTAATCTAGGCAGTTGGTTGTCCAACAGAAAGATACAAGGGGCTTGAGGGTCATTAGGAAAACACACTGAGCGATTGAGAAAATTGATTTTCTGAGGTGAGAAGTTCTCAGGAGGGAAATCGATTGAGGAGATCTTGCAGCAGAGGGGCAATGAGAATCCCAGAGAAGGAATTTCTGGAGAGTACCAAGCAGAGAGAGAACAGAAAGACGTCCAGAGGAAGGTTGATGATGGCCTACGCAGTGCTGATGCAGAGGCAGTGCAGTCAGTGAGGGGAAGTCGAGTTCCCGCTCAGGGAAGTCGAAGTTCAATTGCCGGAAGCTAAGGTGTGAGTCTGGGAGGCAGAAAAGTCGATTTCTCAGCCAGCAGAGGATCCAAAGGAGAGGCAGCGTAATACCCAGGAGGGGTGACGTAGATGCTGCCCAAGGTGACGCAGTTCTACACAGAGGCCACATAGAGGGTGATGCAGTTTTGCACAGAGGCCACGCAGAGGGTGACGCAAAGCCTCCAAAGCTGAAGGATCAGTCACTGATTCTCCAGTGACAAGGTGAGATCATTTCACCAGTCTTTTGTTCAGTGTTTTCTCTATAACAGATTGCTAGTTGAGCATCCTAGAATTGTACTCAATATTTTCTCCTACATAATAATAAACCCTCAGAGTTGTTGCACCGGTTTTCTCGCATTGTGTTTTTCCAGGGATGTTTTGTCTAAAAATAACTGTGTCCTATGTGTTGTATTTTTCTTTCTTGCTCAGTGTTTTGTTTCTACATATATGTTAATTAAGTGAAGGTTGGAGATGTATTTGCTTCGATGTTTACCATAGAACACAGTAAATAACTTGCATGGATTAACAAGTAGGAGAAGTAACATCAGTTTGTTGTAGTAGGGATTCCTGCCTAGGAATTTTCACAATCTTTGTATTAAGGATTCCATTCAAACATAATCAAAAATCGTTTGAATGTCCACAAAGCAACAAATGACTTTGGATGACCATTGTTTAGCCTCTTTAATAATAGCATGAACAATAAGATGTGGTCAATTGTCTGGTAATCTCTCCTAAACCTTGCTTGCCCCTTAGTCTCTCCAAGTGCTCTAAAAAATTCTCATTCAAGATCATAACAAAAAGCAACGCAAAGGTGTGCCCAATTATAATAGCCCTTTTGTAATTTGGATCAAAGTTGTTTCCCACTTTGAAAATAGGGTGGATAATAACTTTTGAACACAAAGAGGAGAAGCTTGAGCAAACAACATCATTAAAGAGATTAGCAATATGGACTACAAGAGAATCAATACCATACTTCAAAAATATGTCTTGAAAACCTTCCTCCTCTGATGCTCTGCTAGTGCTCAAAGTTTGAATAGTTCTCTTAATGTCTCCCAAGGTAAAAAAGTGACAACAGGTGGAGGGTGACTGGACAAGTATAAGGGCCTAACCCAAAAAGTCATAGAGGGAAGTGACCAAGAGTGTTAATCAATCTCTAGTAGAGGAGTGGTTTTTCAAGGGAGGAAGGTATGCCAAAAGGTGAGAGGAAAAGTGTGTAGAGTTAAAAGAAGTTTGTGTCTCTTGAGAGAAAGAAATTCTCATTTCTTTCACTAAAGGAGACATTAATACTCTTATGATGATTTCGCTGCACAGTAGAAATTTTGATAGGTTGATGTTTCAAAAGAAATAACCAGATTCAACATCGGGACAAAAGAGTCAAGCAAAAGAAGAAATGAAAACAAGGATCAAATATATGATTAAAAATAAGATGAGAGGATTAAATATATTTAATCATATATTTAATGAAAACAAGGATCAAATATATGATTAAAAATAAGATGAGAGGATTAAATATATTTAATCATATATTTAATCCTTGTTTTCATTTCTTCTTCTCCTTGACTCTTCTATCCTGATGATGAATCTGGTTATTTGATTTGAAATGTCGACATATCAAAATGTCTACCAAATCTACTCTGGAAGATCAAAGCATAATAATTCATTCCCACAAGAATCTCAAATTAACCATTGACATTCTTTCTATGTGGAAGGAATGAAGGATGGATCATGCTTGAGGACAAAATAATTATGCCTATACATAGTCTTGCAATCCTCATTGTACCACTAGTTCATGAAACAATTTCCGAGGGGTTTAAGAGATTTTTTGTGGAGTAGGAGTCTAAGCCCACTTCCCAAAGGACCTTTCATAATAAGTTGTATTTGGTTGTGATCGTGTCAAAGGAAGAGAAGTAGGAAAAATGTGGGATAAGCAAGCATAGGTGAAAATCATGAGCATTAGTATACTTGATGTCAAAGCAAATTATAGTATGTGCATTGCCATATGACCTTGGGGGAGGGAGAGGGGGGAGAAGGGAGACATCCAAGAGGCTAAACAAAACATAGGAGTGATTAGCAATGAGGAGTGGAAGGAGACAAATATCCAATAAGGGGGTCCAATGCCTACTTAGCCATAACATTATTAACCACATTGGAACCACCCCTATGGGGAAAGCAAGTATACATGTTGGAATCAAGGTAGCAAGAGATTCCATTGAGAATAAAAAGACTATGTGATTCTCCTAGGTAGAGAACATCTCTCCCATATGTTGTGATGGGGATGGATCCATCTCTTGACTCCCTTCGTAAGCCAACTACATCGAGGTCTATCTCATGAAGGCAAACTACATCCTAGACTAACAAGGGATTGATGCCTATTAAGTCAATGAGTAAGCATTGAAATTTACTAGGCATATGATATCCCTAAAGAAATTTATAGTGTGATATAGAACTTAAGCGACTAAAAGTATTTTTCAAAGTTTATTCAGGTATGAGTTAATAGTCTATGATTTTCCAATCAGGTTTAGATTTATAGCTTCCATATTGTAATACATAGTGACTTTACAAAGCAAGTTTGCGAGCATTGGCATAGATTAAGTAGAACTCCACATTGGCATAGATCAAGTAGAACTCCACATTCTAATGATTTGAATGCGATCTCCCTTTTCACTAGTTGGGGAAAAGGTCTTTGGCAATTCCCCATTACATAAACCTTGTGGGCCACTCCTCTAAGCTTCATTATCTAGCTGCTATGTATGTCCCAAAATAGAGGAATTTTGAAAGAAGAAAACCCATCCTTGAGGGTCGTCTAGAGAGACATCAAAATAAATTTCAAAGTTCTATCTATTCATCCCCAACCTCAAGCACACAATGATGAATAAATAACATCTTGGTCTCTTCGATCATCAAATTGGAAATTACAAATAACCCTACCAAGCTATTAAAAACCACTAACTAGACACCACTTGAGCAAGTGTGGTTCAAATTCAAATTTGATGGAACCTCAAAAAAAAATCCTAGATTGGTCGGAGCCAATGGTATCCTCAAATTGTTGAGAAATCTAGGGCATTAACATTAGGCGATTTCTCTTCAATTAGTGATTGTTTGTGAATGATTTTAACTTGTTTAGATTAGGATCTTCTTCATGTTAGATTATTAATGTTTTTCTTCATCAAACAGTAACCAATGCATGAACATAAATAGACAAGAGACACAACATGTATGCAATGAACCAGGACCAAAACCTCTCACTCTGTGAGAGGAAAACCCGCACAAATTCTTCTTATGGAGATTCCTGTTGGAAATAATACTGAGAGGGGGGGTGAATCAGTATTATCAGATTAATCAAACTTTTTAAATGCTCAGAAACATACGCTACTTCAGTTAAGTGAACCAGCGTGTACACGCTACTGTGACGAAGTAAAACAGCGTATAAGAAGAAAACTCACAATTTAGTTAGCTTATTCTTCAATTAAGTGCATCAAGACATTATTCACCATATTAACAGTAAACATGTGCAGTATAACAGAACAGATAAAAAGCCACACACATGAACACCAAGATATAAGGTGGAAACCCAATGTGGGTGAAAACCACCTGCTGCAAGTTGTCTCTATCTTTCTTTAATATGAAACTTCAGTTTACAATCTTTTGTACTGGTGCAGCCTTATACCAGTACGCAGGCTACAACCTGCAGAAGGCTACAACCTTCTCTCGTTCTCCAAACTTCCTTGGAAGGGAGCTCCAACCCCCTTTGCTCTTGTACTAGCCAAGATACTAGTACGTAGGTGCTGACCTACAATCTTCCTTCTTTCAGGTATCACTTTTCATACATTTTCAGACTTGGATATTCCTGAAGCACAACATTACAATCTGAAGACCACAATTCATTCAATTTAGATCATTGAAGCATAAAACAACCAAACTTTGAATCACTGAACCACTGAACCCTGTCAATCACCAGTTACCAGAACACAGAGCAGACTACAGAACTCTGCAATAACAGTCAGACCCCACTGTAAACCCAAAATCAAGCTTCAAAAGATATACGCTACTTCAATGAGCAAAACCCGCGTATACACGCGCTTTTACCGAAGCCAACCTGCGTACAGATCTAAAAATAGACTTTCTCAATTTGCAGCTGTACCAGACATTAGTTAGACCCAGAACGTAACATTGCGACAATATGCAGATCTAGAAATACGCATAATCAACCATATCATGATAGTGCATTTCAAACCATTAGATCCCGATCTATCCTTAGATCTAGTCTTCCATCAACCGATGTGATCTCTCCTTAGCTCATATCAAGCAACCCGAACCCTGCATATCAGATCTCTTTCTCTCTTAGATATTCAAGCCTTGTCGAAAGATGATTTTGCCTAATGATCTTCTTCTCCTTATATAGTCTTAGGCCTAGCTTAATACCAAGAGCCAAAACCATAGTAACACAATACCATCAACTTTAAAACTAGGGATCGACACGCCCGTCGAGACATAATGGTCCGAAATCATAGGTACAACTTCCAAGGACTAACCACCATGGACCAAAGGAACCTTTCCACATACACGCGCTTTTTCTGAATCGAACTAGCGTGTACACGCGACTTGGGCTTAACGAAACGGCGTGTATGAGCTTCCTTGGCATGCTGTACAGAGATCTGCCTTCTGATTAAGTTGCCATCACCTGTACCAACCTCTGAGCACTTGTACCAACCTCTGAGTAAGTTGCCATCAAGGACAATACTTGAATCATAATGCCAACAATTCCAATTCACGAATGCCAAGACCAAGACCCTTGATCTAGTAGCCTCTCTAAGACCAAGACACGCATCCTTTTTCCATATTCTCGTCTTCTCTTTCACTTCGACCTTCTTCATAGCATAAATTGAGATCATCTCTTCTCATGACAACGAACTATCATGTCATCAAAGATAGCTCCGAATCCTTGAGACCTCTTCCTAGCAGAGATCCGAACTTCATGTAATGACTTGATCTAGACTGGTCACTGTGATCTGAATTCAGGGATACCTCCTCTATTCTGTGATCCAAGTTCTGAGAGAGATCTGAGATTCTCTTCAGCCCTTACACTTCGCTACTCCCTTATCATTTTAATAGTTGTCCCTCATTCTTGTTCATGACTAGACATCTGAACTTGTCACATTATCACTGTCCTTGTGATCTGAATCTTAGAGGGATCTGAATTCCCTTTTTCCTCCCACAGATGTGTAGGCTTCAATTGCAGCCTTTAAACTGAAGCCTTCATTGAGATATCTATCCAAATTGAAGGTAATCCAAACCTCCCTTTCTGTCATTTCTTCACCGAAATCTCAGACATATCCATCCAAACTTTCTTCTGTTATTAGCCATCCGAAATCATAGAGATATGCAAAAACATGACTGTGGAAATGTGAAGTATGTTCACCCTATTTATAATGGTTGGTCCATATATGAAGTCGACATGACATCGTGAATAGATGTGTCTCCATACAACGAAGCCGACATGAGTTATTATTTCATCTTGCAGGCCGACATAGGAAGAGGATTGTGTGCTTGTCGTTGGAGGACTATTTAGACACATTATAGACTCAAATACATTGTTATATCCCCAAGAAGGGTTATTCGTATATGAAATAGACTCTTTGAGTTTTAATAACCAATCCTAAGGCTCTCAATGGGAGTCATCTAAAACAAAATCACTTGCTCATGAAACCCATGAAGCAAGGCTTACAAAAATAATTTTATTTTCTTCATTACATCATTTACAAAAGTCACAATTACATGTCATTATGAAGACCGAACCTAGTTACACTTTTCAACACTCCCTCTTAACTAGGGAGGTATTCATAATGGTACTTGGTCATTCTCAATCTGAAGAATTTCTCATAAGAAGAATCGGATTGGTAACCCATCTGTCTAGCATCATATCAACCAGCATTGTCACATAGCAAGGCCTTGACTAACAGCTCTATCCACATGATCAGAGCACAATGTTGGCGAGACCAATGATTCATAGACACCAAAATCATTATCTCTCAAGGTACATACTCCACCTGATTGTTCACAGAGTATGACCTTCTTTGGACTATTCTTATCTTGGATAGCCAGTCCTCAAAGAATGTCGTTCCACAACTACTCTTATCTTGGATGCCCGCTCTCATCCTCAAAGAGTATCGGAAGCTAGATGATTACCCAATCCTCCATTTTGTCTTCCCAAGTGAATACCACAATGATGTGTCTCCCTCTCAATTAGGGAGGACATCAATTCCAATAATGAAATGTACTCATTCCTATGGAAGGAATGTACCTAAGCTCCCTCTTGGCTTAGGAATTTCCAAGTTTCTTCCAAGTAAGAAACTTGCTTTTAGGCTCCCTCTTAATTAGGGACCTACAGCAGCTCCTTGATCAGCTGCTAGAAAAACTCATTCCTTCGATGTCATGAATTTCTTTGTCCACGAGTCTTCATCTTTGTGGATTCTGCATAGAGCATAGACCATCCATCACTTTCATCCATGAGTTAGTCATGTCATCATTCCTTTTATCATAAAGTGATCCATCAGTCTTCATCTGGCCTTGCTTCATGTCATGCTACTTTCTCCATGCCATATTTTTCCAAAAGGATCTTACATCCTTCTATATGGTCCTCTCTTGGAAGCATCCATAGTTCTTCCCTTTGGCAATCCTGCATAAGCCCATCCAGATATTTGTTCAAAAATAAGAAATGAACACTTAAATCAAAATTACTTTGTGATGGTCTTTCATCACAACATCTTCCTATAGGTATCAGCATCTTGCATACATTTTGAGACATCTCCCAAACATATCCATTGTCAAGGGTCTCCATCTTTTTCAGAATTCCATCAGAGCCTTCATATCTTTCTGGGAGATTTCCTAGTCAAATCTTCTTGGTCTTTGGATGTTGATTGTTTTTATCATGGTTGCATATCTCATGATCTCTTACTTCCTTTCTTCACACATTCCATTCCCAGGAGCTTCCAATCAGAGTTCCTTAATTGTAGTCAACCACCTCATACTTCATATGAGGACATATTATGTTGATTTCATCTAGTGTGACATATGCCTTCCTGCTTTCTTTCAAAGGAGGAGATCATTTTCCCTTGATCATGCTTCTCAAGATAGAAGTAGTGATCCATGTTACCTGCAACCACATGACATGACATTATCATATTAAATGCATACATACCCTATTTACTTTTAGGTCATCTAGGCTTCTTTCAGCAGCTTCCATGATTCAAAAGATCTTCAACCCCTTGATCTGTTTCATCTCTTATGTCATCATACCATCATCCCATGAACTCCACAAGTTGGAGTTCCTGATGAAACACTTGCTTCCTCTCTAGATCGGTGAACCCTCCGATGAGGATTCCATCAGAGAATCTTGAGGATCTTGCATATCCCTATCCGGCAGATGTTTCCTTTTTGACTTGATGTATGATGAGCCTTGTCCTGGATGACTTCTTCTTAAGTTTGCAATGAGGTTCTCAAGAGCTATATCCTTCATATTTGACTGCCATGGATTTTGTTCCAGACATCCTTCATGTTTCCTATGGTGATGTCACAAGCTCTTATTTCTAATGCTTCCAAGAAGCCACGATGCATCTTTATTATTTATTATAGCCATAGCTTCTAAGTTCTAACAAAAGATTTAGGAGCTATGACAAGACCTTTTGTAAGGGAGACTATCTCAGCATAGTAGAGATCTCTTACTTCCTCTTTTCTTGGAATTCTTCTCTTCGGCTCCACTTCTTTGGTGATATGGGCTTCTTCTCTTCTTTTCTTAGGAACATTTTTTCCAAACTTCCCTTTCCTTCCTGATAATGTTTGAGTCCTTTAACCTTCAACACTTATATCCTCAACCTGTCTTCTTCTATCTTGCATAGAAACTACAAGTTGTTGAATGAGATAACTTTCTTATCCCCATGGACATTTGTTACCTTGTTCATCAGTTGGTGCATTTAGAACAATGATGATTATCTTCTTATCATTTCTCCCAGATCTCGCAATTGAGATCTTATGAATATATCCCTTCCTTCTTTGATACCTTCAATTTTGTGTAGCTCCAATCTAAGTCATGTGACCTTCTTTATTGCATCTTTAGAGAATAGTCTTACAAGCTTATCATATACATCTCTTTGATGTCTCCAATACTACTATATGGGGGGACCCTTCATAACAATCCCTTTCCATGCATTCAAAGGAGACCTTTTTTGTTGATGTGTTCAATGACTTCACTTTCTTCGAGGACTATGTCTATCCTCTTTTCCATGTAAGGAATTTCGATGACTCAGCCAGCTTATAGATCTCCTTGCAAACACGAAGTCATTTTACCAAATTGATTAAAGAATGAAAGATACTTACTTGACAAGTGAAGATGAAATCTTCAAGTTGATCACTTTAATGATGATTGAAGAAGATGTATTAGTGCTCCCTTTTGGATGATCTTCTTCCAAATGAAGAAGCCTTCTTCAGTGAGAGGAGATTGCACCTTTTATAACGACAGCGCCTTTAGATCTAACTCTCTTGATTATCTTCTCCTTCCTCCTTTCGGTTCTTCTTACACATTGAGATCATTTCATTTCTGAGCATAATATGATAGCAACAAACTGTTGACACGCTTGAGATGGCACTATGTTACTATCTTGACAACAAATTGTCCTTTCTGCAGCATTAGCAAGACATTCTAATACTTCTCTTAATGGCAGCTCCTTCACATCACCAAACCATGGCTTCTATACATCATCTAGCCAAAATTATATTGAAACTTCTTTAACTGTGGAGATCCGAACTTTACCCTAAACAAACCCTCGCTTTCACTTCTATTTAGTCTGAACTTGATACTGTGATATGACATCTGAAACTATCCATCAACACAGAGATCTAAACTGTTGTGCTAGGAGTCTGAATTTATCAGTGAAGATAATATCGGCGATATTCGCCGAATATCGAAAATATCGCGATATTTTCGGCGAGCCGAAATACCGCCAAGAATGTTGGCATTATGATTATGGTTTGGCTCTATGGTACAGGTGTTGTACTTGATGGCAACTCACTCAAGTGGCAAAACTCTGTTCAAGCCCTCAAAATGATGGAAAATAAGAGGTTCGCAGGTGCATCGTTCAAAAGGTGCGGACCCGCAGGTTCGCCATCCAGGAAGTGCGGACATACCCGCAACTTCTCCGTTCATAAGGTGCGGTCCCCCAGTTCACTCACTCCAATGCAGAGAAGCGCGCTCACGTGGGGTTTCTTATGTTTGGCCCTTGGTATTTAGCCGTCGTTAAGGGATCCTATGGTTTTGGCCCGTGGTATAGGATCTAAATTATTTGAACCCCTGTTTGGATCCCTTGTATTGGTTTTCGATGGTTTTGTCCCATGGTTTGAATAAGGGCTTGCCTATAAAAAGGAAAAGAGATCACTTGGCCGGACACTTGTGAAATTTGAATATCTTAAGATCTGAAATTTTGGGTGATTGGTTTTAAAAGCTAGATCTAAATCAAGGAGAAAACTTAAAGCGAATTTATTGATAAGTCGTGATCTCTCGAGCGCATGATCAGATATGTGGATCTGACTGTTTGTGGCACATTGGAGGACTGTTAATTTGGCCCTAATCAAAGGTTCGCATGTGATCCACGGCGTGAGTGCGGGGGTACGCAGCGTAGGAGAAGGCGCAGTGCGGGGGTACTCAGCGCAGCAGAAAGCGCAATGTGAGGTACGCAGCGCAGAAGAAAGCACAGTGCGGAGGTACGCAGGGAAGCAGAAGAACCAGTTGTGGAGGTACGTTGTCAGGCGGACAGTGCAGGTGCAGATCTGAGCAGAGGTACGCAGGGCAGCAGAACGAGTGGTGCGGAGATACGCAGAGCAGAAGACCGAACAGATGCGGATCTGCGCAATTTAGACACAGAAGAGTTGCGGGTGTTCGCAGGCTTCTATTGGTGAAGTTGCGGACCTATCTTGAAACATTTGTTGGTTGTCTTTTATCTATTGCTGCAGAGTTCTGGGTTTAGATTTCTGGTATTACTTTTCTGTTTACAGCATTCTGAGAAGTTAGGTGATTCATTGGTTGATTGAATAAGGAGATTGGGTGATTTGCATGTACTTGATGATTATTTGATCTTCTTGGATCCAGTTTGAAAATTAATGAAACGTGGTCCTTAAAGAAGTAAAAGAGTTAAGGGGGTTGTAGCTCCCTTCCAGGAGTGACTGGAAAACAAGAGAGAGTTGTAGCTCTCTACAGGTTGCAGCCTGCGTACTGGTAAAGGACTGCACCAGTACAAAATCCTTGTAAAAGAAGTTTCTAATTGAAAGAAGATAGAGACATATTGCAGCAGGTGGTTTTCACCCACATTGGGTTTCCACCTTATATCTGGTGTTCTTTGGTGTGCCTATCTATTTTTCTTGTTCTTGTTCAATATTATATGGCACTGACATACAAATTAATGATCAATATCTGAAGAATAAATTAAAGTATAAATCTGGAAGGTATATTGAAAAGAATTTGATAATACTGATTCACCCCCCCCCCCCTCTCAGTATTATTTCCAACAATTGGTATCAGAGCAGGTTCTTCAGAAGAAGCCTGATCGCTTGAAGAAAGATCTTTCATCATGAGCAACTACGAGAGGGATGCATCAATCAAGCCACCGATTTTTTATGGGACAAACTTCATTTATTGGAAGGTAAGAGTTACTACCTATCTTCAATCTCTTGGTACAGAAGTCTGGGATATCATAGATACAGCGTATACTTTTCCATCAGCAACTCCTACAGATTCGGCTGAGAAGAAGAAATATGAAACAAATGCAAAGGCGGTCAATACTCTATTATGATGCCTATCTCAATCAGAATTTGTCAAGATAATGCAGTTTAAATCCGCAAAAGAGATATGGGACAAGATTGTTCTGAGCTATGAGGGAGATGATCAGGTAAAACGAGCAAAACTTCAAACCCTCAAGATTCAGTGTGAAAATCTCAAGATGTATAATGATGAAAGTGTGGCTAACTATTTTCTTCGTGTAGATGAGATTGTTAATTGTATGAAAAATTTGGGTGAAGAAATAAAAGAGGCTGTTGTGGTTGAAAAAGTTCTAAGATCTTTGTCACCTAGGTTTGAATCTAAAGTTTCTGCTATAGAAGAAAAAGAGAATCTACAAAACCTTAAAATGTCACCGCTGCACGGAATTCTAACTGCTTATGAAATGAGGAAAGGAGGTCCATCAAACAGGAGAGAAGCTGCCTTCAAGGCTTCAGGCAAAGGAGAGTACTATGAGTCAAGACATGTGTCATCAGAAGAAGAAGAATCAATTTTTGTCAGAAATCTTCAACGGGGTATTGGAAGATTCAGAGGTAAGTTACCTTTCAAATGCTTTGCTTGTGGAAGAGTAGGTCACTATGCTGCCAAATGTCCTCATAAGGATAAGATCGACAAGGGAAAGGACCCTGTTAGATGGAACAAGAAACAGAATGCAAATAAGAAAAGCTATTACACTCATGAAGACAGTGATGGACTATCAAATAGTGATGAAAATGAACGAGGTAATGACTATAAACTTTTAATGGCTTTTGAAGATGATGATTACATGGATGCTATAGATGTGGATAGCTTTTATGAAGAGATTTCTAGACTCAAGACATGTTTAGAAGAAAAGAATGTGATCATTGATACTCTGCAATTTCAACTTGATGAAAAAAAAAATTTCTTGAGAAGTTAGAATGTGAAATTGTTGGCCTTAGAAAAGAAATTGAGAAAACAAAGGCTCTTAATCTTAAATTTGTTAAAGGATTTGAAACTCTGGATGAGATTATCAATATACAGCGTTCTCCACTAATCAAAACAGGTCTGGGTTATAATGGAGAAACATCTCAAGCATCCACCTCAAAGAGTTATCTTGATGCAGCAAGGAGGAATGAGCAAAAGCCCAATGGAGATCACCAGGTAAAGCAGGGACGAACTACAAACAAAGACTACCAGTTAAACCAGGGGCAATCCATCTTAATGGTGAACAAAAGCTACAACCAGCCACAGGTAAAAACTTCTCAATTTGCTTCAAGAATGGATGACAATAGAAATTACAATCATTTGGCTGGTAGATTTGATAATCGCAGAAGTTTCTTCAATGGCCAATGTTTCTCTTGCCATAACTTTGGTCACAAAGCAGCTCAATGTGTTGCCTATAAGACAATCATGACTAGAGAAGCTCAAAAACAAAGAAGTATGACTGGGATTACGAAAAGGACCTATAACAACTTTTCGGCACTTGAAAATGAAATTGAATGTTCTATCTGTAAATAACTTCGGTGATGAAGATTCTGAATGCAGGAGCAGGTTTCGGCAGACAAAGGAACAAGCCTCAAGCACCAGAACATGGAGAATAAAGGAACCACAACCAGAAAGATGTGGGATAGCTTTTTATGCAGAAGGACAGGAAAATCTATGGTACATCGACAGTGGATGTTCGAAGCATATGACAGGTGATAAAGAAAAACTTGAATCATATACTGCTTTAGAAAAGGGAAAGAAAGTTTCTTTTGGAAATGATACCCCTGCAGCCATAAAAGGAAAAGGCACTGCTCAGTTGAAAGAAAAGGTCAAAGCTGGAAATGTTTTGTATGTTGATGGCTTGAAGCATAATCTACTGTGTCAGTCAGATGTGCGATCAAGGAACCGAGGTAATATTTCGATCAAATGGATGTAGTGTTCGTGATCTTGATACAGGAAAAACAGTGATCAAAGGTAGAAGAACTCCAAATAATTTATACATATTCGAAGAAGGACAACAACAATGCTATTTGAGCAAGGATGATGAACACTGGTTATGGCACCGGAGGTTAGGGCATCTAAGCTTTTCACAAATAAGGAAAGCATGCAAATACCAGGCAGTTCGTGGTCTTCCAGATATCAAAATTCCAGACAACACAATATGCAAATCATGTCAGTTTGGTAAGCAAACCAGAACTAACTTCCCTGAGAAGGAAGGATCAGCTAGCAGGCCTCTTGAGCTAGTCCATACAGATGTATGTGGTCCATTTAGAACAAGGTCACCTCGAGGAGAAGAATACTTTATATTATTCATTGATGACTTCTCCAGGATGGTTTGGTTAGGACTTATGAAGCACAAAGATGAAGCATTCGAAAAATTCAAAGCCTTGGCCGAAAACGAATCAGATCACAAAATTAAATGCCTCAGGTCCAACAGAGGTGGGGAGTTTACCTCAAATGAATTTTTCGATTTCTGTGAAGAACATGGAATAAGAAGGGAATTCTCTACAACTAGGACTCCTCAGCAAAATGGAGTTGTGGAAAGGATGAACAGAACGGTCCAACAAATGGCTCGTGTTATGCTTGATGAATCTGGAACTCCCGCAACCTTCTAGGGTGAAGCTGCATTTGTTGCGGTTGTTATTCTCAACAAAACAAATGTCCGAGTGAACAACACTCAAACTCCTCATGAGCTCTGGTATGGTGAGACTCATTCGGTAAAGCATTTCAAAATTTTCGGAAGCAAATGCTATATTAAGAATAATGATGAACAGCTTGGCAAACTTGAACCTAGAGCAGATGAAGGCATTCTCCTTGGTTATTCTCCCCACAGCAAAGCATATAAGTGTTACAATAAAAGACTTGGAAGAATTGTTGACAACATTGATGTAGTGGTTGATGAAAAAGGATACATTTCTAGGCAAGTCAATTATGAAAATATCGAAGATGATGAAGACTACTCTCCAAATCAGATTGATGATGAAGAAGAACCTCAAGAGGCACCAGAGGAACAGATAAGGATAGAAGAGAAGACTCCATCCAGGTACGTTCAAAAGAATCATCCAGAATCTCAGATTTTGGGGCAGAAAGAGGCAGGTGTACAAACAAGAAGAATAATTGCAGAAGCCTCAAGCTATTTGGCATTACTCTCCTCCACTGAACTACAAAATGTAAAAGAGGCGTGCAAAGATGAATGCTGGGTCAAGGCGATGGATGAAGAACTTGAGCAGATCGAAAAGAACAACACTTGGGAGTTGGTTCCTAGACCAAAAGATAAGAATGCCATAGGGACAAAATGGATCTTCAAAAATAAGTTGAATGAAAATGGGGAAGTAATTAGAAACAAGGCCAGACTTGTTTGTAAAGGGTATGCTCAACAAGAAGAAATAGACTTTGAAGAAACTTTTGCTCACGTTGCTAGACTTGAGGCCATCCGAATGTTCCTTGCTCTCTCAAGCTTTCAGAAGTTCAAAGTATTTCAAATGGACATAAAATCAGCCTTTATGAATGGAGACTTAGCAGAAGAAGTGTACATTGAGCAACCAGATGGGTTCATCCTTGGGAATGATCCAAATCTTGTATGCAGACTAAAAAAGGCTCTCTATGGTCTTAAACAGGCTCCAAGGGCTTGGTACTACCGTTTGGACAAATATCTTCATCAACAAGGTTTTTCAAAGAGATCAGCAGATAGCAATCTTTATATAAAAATTGAAAATGACAAATTGCTAATACTTGTTGTGTATGTAGATGATATTATCTTTGGCAGCAATGAAGAAGCTATGAGTCAAAGCTTTGCCTTGGTGATGCAGAAAGAATTCGAAATGTCTTTGCTTGGAGAACTGATATATTTTCTTGGATTGCAAATCCAACAAAATGAAGGCGGGATCTTCTTGTCTCAAACCAAGTATCTCAAGCAAATTTTGAAGAAATATGGCATGGAAGATGCAAAACCAGTATGTACCCCCATGGTCACAGGATGTAGCCTCAGTGCAAATGATGAATCAGCAGCAGTGCATCAACCAACCTACAGATCTATGATTGGAAGTCTACTTTATTTGACAGGTACCCAACCAGATATCATGCATGCAGTGGGAATAGTTGGAAGATTTCAAGCAAATCCAAAGGAAACCCATCTTCGGGCAGTGAAGAGAATTTTCAAGTACCTTCAAGGAACTCAAAACTATGGCTTATGGTATCTTAGAGATACAGATCTCACACTTCATGCTTATACAGATCCAGATTGGGTCGGAAGCGTGCATGACAGGAAGAGCACAAGTGGTGGTGCATTCTTTATGGGTTCCAGATTAGTATCTTGGTTCAGCAAGAAATAGAGTTTGATTGCTTTATCTACAGCTAAAGCGGAATATGTGGCTGCTGCATCTTGCTGCACTCAACTCCTTTGGATGATGCAGACCTTGCAGGATTTTCAAATCACTTGTACACCACCTATCTCCATCTTATGTGATAATACAAGTGCAATCAGCATTTCAAAGAACCCAGTCATGCATTCAAAGACCAAGCACATACCGATCAAGTATCACTTTCTCAGCGAACAAGTGCTTGAACAAAAGGTCAAGTTGGAGTATGTTCCTTCTAAGGAACAAGTTGCTGATATACTCACCAAACCATTGCCCAGGGAGACCTTTGAATACCTCAGGCAAAAGCTGGGGGTTGTTGATGCATCATCTTGTTGTTGAATCTCATCTGTTTCAGAGATTGTTGGTTGTACGCATGTTTCATATGGGGTATACGCGTACATTTGCTAGGTTGCAGATTGGTCGAAGACAGAATGGCACAGGTTCAGGGGGAGCATATATTCTTCTAATAATGCATTGTTGGCATTATGGTAGAATATCTTGGAGAAAGTACAGAAGGAGAACATGGATGTTGATCTGAATATTGCTGCAATATGTCTCTATCTCTTTTCACGGTCATTTATGGTGTATGGTGGATTATGGTTCTTCTTGAAGAACTTTTTCTTTTGCAAACCTGATCTATATTCAAGGGGAGCTTGATCAGCAAAGCAAAGGCCTAAGCATGTTCTCAGGGAGAGCATAACCCTTTGCCCTTGATGTCAAAGGGGGAGAATGACGTTGAGGATCTTGAGGTTGCCATCAAGTCTAAAGGGGGAGATTGTTGGCATTATGATTCTGGTTTGGCTCTATGGTACAGGTGTTGTACTTGATGGCAACTCACTCAAGTGGCAAAACTCTGTCCAGGCCCTCAAAATGATGGAAAATAGGAGGTTCACAGGTGCATCGTTCAAAAGGTGCGGACCCGCAGGTTCGCCGTCCAGGAAGTGCGGACATACCCGCAGGTTCTCCATTCATAAGGTGCGGTCCCCCAGTTCACTCACTCCAATGCAGAGAAACGCGCTCACGTGGGGTTTCTTATGTTTGGCCCTTGGTATTTAGTCGTCGTTAAGGGATCCTATGGTTTTGGCCCGTGGTATAGAATCTAAATTATTTGAACCCCTGTTTGGATCCCTTGTATTGGTTTTCGATGGTTTTGTCCCATGGTTTGAATAAGGGCTTGCCTATAAAAAGGAAAAGAGATCACTTGGCTAGACACTTGTGAAATTTGAATATCTTAAGATCTGAAATTTTGGGTGATTGGTTTTAAAAGCTAGATCTAAATCAAGGAGAGAAATTAAGGTGAATCTATTGATAAGTCGTGATCTCTCGGGCGCATGATCAGATCTATGGATCTGACTGTCCGTGGCACATTGGAGGACTGTTAATTTGACCCTAATCAGAGGTTCGCAGGCGATCCACGGCGTGAGTGCGGGGGTACGCAACGCAGGAGAAGGCGCAGTGCGGGGGTACGCAACGCAGCAGAAGGCGTAGTGCGAGGTACGCAACACAGAAGAAAGCACAGTGCGGAGGTACACAGGGAAGCAGAAGAACCAATTGCGGAGGTACGTTGTCAGGCGGACAGTGCAGGTGCAGATCTGAGCAGAGGTACGCAGGGCAGCAGAACGAGTGGTGCGGAGATACACAGACCAGAAGACCGACCAGATGCGGATCTGCGCAGTTTAGACACAGAAGAGCTACGGGTATTCGCAGGCCTCTATTGGTGAAGTTGCGGACCTATCTTGAAACATTTGTTGGTTGTCTTTTATCTATTGCTGCAGAGTTCTGGGTTTAGATTTCTGGTATTACTTTTCTGTTTACAGCATTCTGAGAAGTTGGGTGATTCATTGGTTGATTGAATAAGGAGATTGGGTGATTTGCATGTACTTGATGATTATTTGATCTTCTTGGATCCAGTTTGAAAATTAATGAAACATGGTCCTTAAAGAAGTAAAAGAGCTAAGGGGGTTGTAGCTCCCTTCCAGGAGTGACTAGAAAACGAGAGAGAGTTGTAGCTTTCTGCAAGTTGCAGCCTGCGTTCTGGTAAAGGACTGCACCAGTACAAAATCCTTGTAAAAGAAGTTTCTAATTGAAAGAAGATAGAGACATATTGCAGCAGGTGGTTTTCACCCACATTGGGTTCCCACCTTATATCTGGTGTTCTTTGGTGTGCCTATCTATTTTTCTTGTTCTTGTTCATTATTATATGGCACTGACATACAAATTAATGATCAATATCTGAAGAATAAATTAAAGTATAAATCAGGAAGGTATATTGAAAAGAATTTGATAATACTGATTCACCCCCCCTCTCAGTATTATTTCCAACAAAGAAAATATCGCGATATTTTTGGCTCCCGAAAATATCGCGATATTTCCGAGATATCAACGATATCTCGGCAAAATATCGCGAGACGATATAAAATGTCGCCCAGCATGTTTTGTCGCGGCTAGAAAAAAAATATCGCCGAGCATGTTTTGCCGCGGCTAGAAAAAAGGAAATATCGTTTTTTTTCCTTCATTTTTGCTTTTGAGTGTTGGAGAAGGAAGGGAAGAGTTTTGTGGTGGTTGTCAAGGAAGGTTTGAGGATCAAACAACAATTATCACCACCAACTAAGATTTTTTTGTGGATTAAAGATTGAAGAATAGTGAAACAAACTTCATTTCTTCCATTAACAGGTATGTTCTTTTTTGTTTTTGAGGTTTCTGCGAGTCTAATGTTTATGTAGATTTACTTCCGGATCCATCGCATTCAAATTCTTTTTTGATCGACGTTTCGAACCAGCAATAGTGGTTCATCTTCAAGATGTGAAAGAATTGTTGGAAGACTGGTCTTATTTATCAAATATATAGAGATGTGTGACATGCTTAGCTGAGAGATTCTTTTAAATTATTTTTAATTGTCCTATTTAAATGTATTTGTATTAATTGTTTCATGTTTTAATTTTATTTATTTTAATTATATTTAATTTAATTATATTCATTTTTAATTATTTATTTATTTTAACTATTTTAATTTTAATTAATTTATAAATTAAAATTAAAATACATATCCATGTTTATTTATTAATTAAAATTAAATATATTTATTTTAAAATCAACTATGTATATGTATTTTAATTTTTTATTAATTAAAATTAAAATACATCTATGTTGGTTATACTTCTATTTATTTCATTTATTTTATTATTTTAATTAATTATTAATTTTAATTGTTATGATTCTATTTGTTTATGTTTTAATTTTAATTTGTTTTAGGATGCGTTGCCCTATTTTAATTGTGTTAAATAATCCTCAAGTTATTCTTGTTTGATGAATAATTCTTTTAATTATTTTAATTTTAATTAATTTATTCATTAAAATTAAAATACATATTCATTTTTATTTATTAATTAACCCTTTAGTTATTCTTTTTGATGGATTATTATTTTGATTTTAATTAATTTATAAAATTAAAATACATATCCATGTTTCTTTATTAATTAAAATTAAATATGTATATGTACATATACATATTTATTTATTAATTAAAATTAAATATGTATATGTATTTTTAATTAATTTATTAATTAAAATTAAAATATATATATATATATATATGGGTTATACTTATCTTTATTACATTATATTCATTTATTTTATTATTTTAATTGTATATTAATTCTAATTGTTATATTTCTATTTGTTTTTGTTTTAATTTTAATTCGTTTTAGGATGCGTTGCCCTATTTTAATTGTGTTAATTATCTTAATTTTATTAATTTTAATTATATGTCTTGATTATTTATTAAAGCTTCCTATATATAGTCCTAGGTTGTGGAGTTCTTATGGTTAAGATATTTTCAATTATTGTTAAATTATATTTAATTATGGTCATAGTGTGTTAATTTAGTTAGAATAGATTAGATTTTTTATGTTTGATATAGGTCAATTAGAGGAGGATTATAGTTGGGTAGGGGTAGATTTGGATGATAGGATAGGAATCCAGTTTTCATTTATGGTCCATCCATCGTCTCTATTGAGGTTATTAGGGTGTTTGCTAATTTCTACGGCTTCTCTGAATTTCCTTATGAAGTAGTGATCACTTCTAGCTAGGATGCGGATATCCTCTATACAGATTTGGTGCTTAGTTTTTTCAGAATGTTCAACTAGAGTTGAGGATTTGGATCGATTGTGTTTAATGTTAGCGGAGTGTTCCTGGATTCTTGTGCTAAAGGATCTCCCAGTTTCACCTACATAGGGTTTGCCGCATGAGCAAGGAATTAAGTAAACACCTTTATGGCATTTAGGATCAATCTTGTCTTTGACTGGATTAAGGCAGTTACAGATAGTGTCTAAGGGTTTTAAAGTGGTTAGAATTCCATTATTTTTCAGGATGCGGGAAATTTTGTTTGTAGTCCCTAGTATGTAAGGGAGGTTGACTGTTCCTTTTATATTATCAAAGATTTTATTTTTGTTAGGACTAGTGTATGCCTTATTTATGGCTTTGATAGCTTGATGTTTCTTGTATCCGTTTTTTAGGAAAACTTTAGTAAGGTGTTCTATTTCTTCTTCTAGGTGTTCCTTGTCAGAAATTCTAAGGGCTTTGGTTGCTAATGTGTTGAGGACACCCAGTTTTTTAAAAACCCCTATGTTAATTATTTTTTCATAGATTTAGGGTTATGCTTGCTTGCCTCTTTGCCTACCAACATTTTGTTTCTTTGTTTTTTTTTCCATTTGCTATGATTTTCATGCGCATGAGCCAATGCAAGGGTTTTCTCCACATTTGGACAGCAAGCTTCATTTTTTTTCAACTTTCTTATGCACCCTCTTATTGCCATTTTTCATTCACATTACAAAATGCAAATAATGTAGTAATTTTTCTTAAATGAGGTGGTTATTACTTATTATTTTTTGTGTTTGGGGGTTTAATGCCAATTTTTTGTTTTTTTTGTGCCCTAGGTTTGAATTAGTTCACTACAAATGTCAAATATGCCAAAAGCCTTGGACCCATTTTAGGAGTATGGGGAGGCTGTTATATCATGCAAATTGTGTGGGACCAAGATGTCAGGAGGGGTTACACGATTGAAATACCATCTGGCTAGACTCTCTACACATGATGCAAATGTAATGCCTTGTATGGTTTCTAGTGCAGAGGTTATACAAAAAGCTCTTGAAGCAATCGCTGAACAAGACAGAATGAAAGCTGCTAGGGAAAGGCCAATGGTCTCAGATAGATAGCTGCTAGTTTTATTTGTTTTGCAACTTTTGCTACATATAAGTTTATAACTCATGATGATGAAATACTTTTAAAGTTTTATATATGTGATGTTATTTTGTTTGAGTCCTTGATTGGACAATTATCAGGGATCAACAGGATATGTGATGTTATTTTGTTTGAGTCCTTGATTGGACAATTATCAGGGATCAGCAGGATATGTGATGTTATTTTGTTTGAGTCCTTGATTGGACAATTATCAGGGATCAGCAGGATTTGGTATCGCCTTTGAAGTTTGATGTATCATTTCTATTTGACATCATATATATCAATGCCTTCTTCATATTTATGTGCCAATGTGTTTAGTTCATGTTGTTATTGCTTTATATGTTTAGAAATCTAAAAAAAAATGAATATATTATGCATTTTTTATGCTTACCGATATTTGCCGATATTTTCGTCGATATTGCTGATAAGATATTTTCTGGACCCTCGCCGATATTTTGTCAATACCGATATTTTCAACACTGGAATTTATCACTGTCCTCTCCAAGACAATGTAATCTTCAACTTTAAAGTACTTCGAGCTACCTTGCTTTGTAGATAACTGGATGAGGATATTTGTGGTCTTTTTATGATAACTATAGGATCCAAAAACTTTTGCTATTGTAGATTGCCTCTTTGATCTAGGGTTTGATTCTTCAATGTAGTCCTTGATTTTTTGCTTTAATAACCTTCGACTTGCTTTGATGCCTTTCTTGAAACTCGATCCTTGAGTGTCTCTTTGATTAGATGCCCTTCCTCTGACTTCAACACCTTAGCTCTGATACGATGTTGAGAAATCTAGGGCATTAGCATTAGGTGATTTCTCTTTGATTAGTGATTGTTTGCGAATGCTTTTTACTTGTTTAGATTAGGATCTTCTTCATGTTAGATTAATAATGTTTTTCTTCATCAAACAATAACCAATGCATGAACATAAATAGACAAGAGACACATGATGTAGGATATGAGCCAGGGCCAAAACCTCTCACTCTTTGAGAGGAAAACCTGCACAAATTCTTCTTATAAAGATTCCAATTGACGAATGCCAAGACCAAGACCCTTGACCTAGTAGCCTCTCCAAGACCAAGACACACATCTTTTTTCCATCTTCTCGTCTTCTCTTCCACTGCAACCTTATTCATAGCATAAACTAGGATCATCTCTTCTCATTACAACGAACTATCATGTCGTCAAAGATAACTCTGAATCCTTGAGACCTCTTCCTAGCAAAGATCCAAACTTCATGTAATGACTTGATCTACACTGGCTACTGTGATCCGAATTCAGGGATACCTCCTCTATTCTATGATCTGAGTTCTGAGAGAGATCTGAGATTCTCTTCAACACTTACACTTCGCTACTCCCTTATCATTTTACTAGTTGTCCCTCATTCATGTTCATGACTAGACATCCGAATTTGTCACATTATTACTATACTTGTGATCTGAATCTTAGAGGGATCTGAATTCCCTTTTTCCTTCCACAGAATTGTAGCCTTCAATTGCAACCTTTAAACTGAAGCCTTCATTGAGATATCTATCCGAATTGGAGGTAATCCAAACCTCCCTTTCTGTCATTTCTTCACCGAAATCTTAGACATATCCATCCGAACTTTCTTTTGTTATTACCCATCCGAAATCATAGAGATATGCAAAAATCTGACTATGGAAATGCAAAGTATGTTCACCCTATTTATAGTGGTTGGTCCATATATTAAGCCAACATGACATCTTGAATAGATGTGTCTCCATATAACAGGTATCTTGTTTAAATTGTTGGATTTTAAGATAGCATTAAAAATTTTATTCGATTGGCAGGTATTGTTAGGATATTCCGACACATAGGAAATAGTTAAGTATAACTTGGTCTAGTATAGAGTTAGGTAAAGTGTGTTTCTTTACTATGTACATTTTGTAACTTACAATCCGACGGTCACGATATGTAGTGATCCGACGGTTCATTCTCTCCTCGGTATTACCGACACTTGATCCGTGGCTTAACACCCAATTGGTCCATGATCTCTATTTAAAGAGCATGGAGGGTCATTTGTAGGTTAACCGTCCATGAAAGAAGCTTATGTAAATTTTCATTCTTTTATTAATAAATTGCCTAAAGTGGCCGCGTTGGCTCAGGCCGTGGACTGTTTCCCTCTTTGAGGGTTTTAACCACGTCAAAAGTACTGGTGTATTGATCTGTGATCTGTGTGTGAGCGGTGTCCTTTGGTGTTCTGTCTAAGGAACTTACCCTGTAAATTCCTACATGGTATCAGAGCTATTTGAGGGTCGCGTCCGTTGGTGATCCAAATCTGAAGCCGGTAGAACTGCATCAGAATGTCGTTTCCTAGATCTACTGTTTCTGACTACTTTCGAGCCAAGAGGACTGCTCTATTGTGTTGGGAGCATCTGTTCCAGTGAGAAACCCCTTTCGTTCATGCGAAAAGGTTTCCGGTAGCCCTAGCTACGTCATTTTTAAGATCTGGAGGTATACAGTGTTTATTTGCAATTTACAGTTATTTTCTCTTTGTTTATTTCGGTTTCGGTTTATTTAGCCTTTTTTAATTACCGGATCTATACCTTTCATTTCTGCATATGCTCTTTGCCCCGCGACTCTGTGCGATCTGGGCAAATCAGAAACAGAAAGGAAGGATTTTTCTCATGCGTATGCTCTTTTCCGCTGTGCCTTAGTGTGATCTCGGAAAATCAGAAACATTGAGGAAAATATTTAGTTTCCGGCTAAAGCTAACTTCGAGCCGCAAGGTTCATTTTTTTTGTATGTCCGTGTTGGGTTTTGTGTTTTTTTTTGTAGGGAAAAAGAGCTTTCTCAAAGCAAGCACGCAACCCAAAGCTTCAACCCCCCCCCCTCTCTCTCTCTCTCAAATTTTTTGTATAGCTCACTTGGTCCAAAGCTAATTTATGAGAGTAGAGGTCTTGAGTTCAAGTCTCCTTTTTGTGGGGGCAGATTTTTCATTTCCGCACATTCCCGCACTTTGTCGACACCTTCATCAAATTTTCTTCAAAAAGCCATAACTTCTTCATCCGGAAGCCGTTTTCAGAGCCCTTTTTTTTAACCAGCCCACAATCTCACTACCGGAATCTAAGAAACGAATTTCTTCGACGAGCTTCCATCCTTGTTCAACAACCGTAAGTGAGGTAACGGACGAGCTTCATTCTCTTCATCGCCCCACCTGATCGATGCTAACCGGAGGTGTAGGCTAGGCGGCTCCTACTTTCAACCGGAAGTCCAGCGCCAGCAGCAGCACCAACTCGAACCAGTGGCCAAAGCTAAATCACTCGAACCAGTGGCCAAAGCTAAATCAAGTCCATTTTTCGCGATCTTTCCATTGGAACACTTAGTTTCAGCATCTATAGCTTCAGTTTCTGTTAAAATTGAAAGTCCATGCCAAGTTATTCTTGACAGCACCAACTACTTCCAATGGTGGTCCTACATTGTAGATTTACTTAGAAGTAAAGGTCTCTACAGAATAGCCTCAGGCCAAGAAACCAAACCGAAAGATGAAGATAAGGCAGCTAAATGGGAAAATAGGCAAGATCAAGCACGTGGGTTGACAGGAATGTCTATTTCTCCAGATCTTAGATTCCATATTGCAGAACTTGATACTCCTGATGAAGCATTGAAACAGATTACTAAAGTTTTTGGAATCAAAAATGAACTTAGAGCCCATCAACTTGAAAATGAGTTGCTTACATTGGACCCCAATAATTTTTCTTGCATTGAAGATTTTTTGTCCAAGTTCAAGACCCTTAGACTTCTCTTGGAAGGTGTCAAGGTTAAGAAAGAAGATAGTAACCTTATCTATTCCATTCTTACTAAGTTGGGACCAGCCTACTCTATGTTTGTTTCCACCTTCCATTCTACAAGAGAAGCCTTCATTTCTCAAGGACAAGACTACAAGTCCCCTTCCTTTGATTCTTTTTGTGATTCTTTAATAAGAGAACAAGAAAAACTCTTACACCTTGGTCTTCTTAATCTTGGAAACTCTTCTAAGAAAGTGTTAGCCGCCCAGCAGCAACCAAATCCAAAGAATCCTAAGAAGTTGTATCCTAAAAGGAATGGTCCACCAAACAAGGGTCCTAAGCAATTTCAGCCTCAAAATGAAAAATCATTTCAACAAAATGATAAGACAAATAAAAACAAAGGGAAGAAGACTGATAGACATTGCAACTTTTGTAATCGAGATGGCCACTTAGAATCCAAATGCTTTAAGAAGATGGAAGCCTTGGAAGCAGCAATGAAGAAGCATAACATCCATTTGGACCACTCTTCAACTTCAACTTCATCTTCAGGAATGGCACTTTCTGCATGTGGTTGTCAAGCATCTCGGTCTGGCTATGCACTAAATGTATCTTCTTCTTCTCATTCTCATGAGTGGCTCATTGATTCTGGAGCTTCTTATCACATGGCCAAAAACAAAGCCATGTTTTTTTCTTTAAATAATTGTAACACCAAAAATATATATGTTGGTGATGATAGATCTCTTAGTGTTGTAGGGACTGGAACTGTTCATATAGACAATGGTCAGTTTAATGATATATTATGTGTTCCAACCTTATCCTGCAACCTTCTATCTGTATATCAAATAACTCATTCAGGTGAAGGTAAAATCGTTGAATTTTCACCTCACGATGTTGTAATTAAGGACCTAAGAGATCCTAGACAAATTTTAGCCACTGGCATTACTGATGATTCTACAAGGTTGTATAAGTTTCACAACTTTGGGTCATCAAATCTTCCCTCGGTATTTGTTGCTCATAATGATGAAGTGAGCAAACTTTGGCATGAGCGATTTGGTCACTTAAACTATCACTCTCTTCAGAATCTATGTAAAGAAAATATGGTGACAGGTCTTCCAATGGTATCTTGCAGAGATGGTGTTTGTTCCGAATGTGTACTCGGAAAACATCATCGGGACAGTTTTGAAAAACGTGCCTCTTGGCACGCCTCAGCCCCTTTACAACTTGTGCATAGTGATTTATGTGGTCCACTTCCAGTTGTTTCATTCTCTGGCTACAAGTATTTCTTAACTTTCATTGATGATTTCTCCAGACGCACTTGGGTATACTTCTTAAAACTCAAGAGTGAAGTATTTAACATGTTCTTGGCCTTTAAGGCCTTTGTTGAAAAACAATCTGGACATCAAATTCTTAAGCTAAGATTTGATAATGGCGGAGAATATGTTAACAACAAATTCATCAACTTTTGCACTGATAATGGAATTCAAATGCAACATATTGTTCCATATACTCCACAACAAAATGGTGTAGCTGAAAGGAAGAATCGCACCTTAAAGGAAATGGCTAATTGTATGCTTCAATCTAAAGGACTTAGTCTTAATTATTGGGCAGAAGCAATTAACTGTGCAAATTACATAATAAATCGCACTCCTACTAAGGTTTTAAAGAATATCACTCCAAAAGAAGCATGGAGCTCAATTAAACCAGATGTAAGTCACTTTCGTGTTTTTGGAAGTGAAGCATGGGCCCATATTCCAGATGAGAAACATAAAGCTTTAGAACCTAAGAGTGAAAAGTGTATTTTTGTTGGATATTCTGAAGATGTCAAAGGATATAGACTTAATCCACTTAAGCCCAAAAATGTTATCATTAGAAGAGATGTAAAGTTTGCTGAAAATATATCGGCCTACGAGCCTAGTTCGGCGGATGTGCCACCTCTCCCTATCTCTTCTACTTTTGAAAATATTTCTTCTTCAGATGATGAAAGCGAGGATGAAAATCCTCCCCCACCTTCTTTAGATCCTCCTTCAGCTCCTCAGCTTCCAAAATGGGTCCATGCTACTCGGGATGCAGCAGGGGATCTTACCGATGATCCTACAGATCAGCGACGTACACGTTCTCAGTTTGATAGAGCCTCTTCTTTACTGGCTCAAACTTCAGTGAATTATGATCCTGACACCTTTGCAGAAGCTTCAGGCCATCCAGATTGGGAAGCAGCTATGAATGAAGAATATCATTCATTATTGGTAAATGATACATGGGATCTTGTTCCTCTACCAAAGGGACGAAAAATTGTTAGATGCAAATGGGTTTACAGAACCAAGTATGGACCAGATGGGAAAGTTTATAAACATAAAGCTCGTCTTGTTGCTAAGGGTTTTTCACAAGTTGAAGGCATTGACTACACTAAAACCTTCTCCCCTGTTGCCAAAATGAACTCTATCCGCCTTGTTCTTTCCCTTGCTGCCTCTTTCAAATGGGAAGTCCATCAAATGGATGTTAAATCTGCCTTCTTGCATGGGGACTTGCATGAAGAAATCTATATGGAACAACCTATTGGCTTTATACAAACAGACTCCAGCCTTGTATGTCGGCTTAAGAAATCCCTTTATGGTCTCAAGCAAGCTCCTCGAGCTTGGTATGCCAAAATGGATAACTTTCTTTTAGAAAATGGCTTTTCTAGGTGTCATTCTAACAATACTGTCTACACCAAGAAAGTGGGCAAGTCTCTTATCATTCTTGTTCTTTATGTTGATGATCTTATCCTGACTGGTAGTGATCCCGACCTTATAAACCATGTGAAGTCTAGCCTTAAAAGGAAGTTTGAAATGACAGACTTAGGACACTTACATTATTTTCTTGGTCTTCAAGTCTTGCAATCCAAGGAAGGTATTTCCCTTTCCCAGTCCAAGTATGCCTGTGATATTCAACGCCATTTTCACATGGAAGACTGTAAGCCAGCCCCTTCTCCCTTTCAGTCTGGAGTCAAACTTTCAGTCACTTGTACTTCTCCTGAAGTTGATGCTACCTTATACCGTTAACTTGTAGGAAAACTTTTGTATCTAACCCATACTCGTCCTGACCTTTCCTTTTTGTTGGCCTTGTTGCTCGGTTTATGCAAAACCCACGTGAAAGTCATTGGAAAGCAGCTAAAAGAATACTTCGTTATGTTCGAGGTACAGTTTAGTTTGGGATTCATTACAGTGCCGAAGCATCTCCTCTATTGGTTGGTTTCACTGATTCCGATTGGGCTGGTGACCCTGATGATCGAAAGTCTACTGCAGGTTATGTGTTTACTCTTGGTTCAGGACCTATTACATGGGCTTGCAAGAAACAAGGTGCCATTTCTCTTTCTTCAGCAGAAGCAGAGTATCGTGGTGTCATAGAAGCTAGTAAGGAAGCCTTGTGGCTTCGTCAGATCCTGTCAGAGTTTGGCTTTCAGCAGCAACATCCGACTACACTTTGGTGTGATAATCAAAGTGCCATTCAACTATGCAAAGATCCAGTCCAACATCAGCGCAGCAAACACATTGAACTGCACATGCACTTCATCAGAAAGCTCATCCACGACCATGTTCTTGAAGTGCAATATTGTTCAACAGATGATCAAGTTGCAGACATCTTTACAAAGGCTCTCACAGAGGCGAAGTTCACTAAACTTCGATTTATGGTTGGAGTTCAGGAAGTTGTCACTAGGGGGGATAGGCTCTAGTGCCTCCTTCCTTCTCCTATTTTGTCATATTTGTAAATCCTTCAATCCTATCCCAAATTGTTCTTAAGGGGGGATGTTACGATATTCCGACACATAGGAAATAGTTAAGTATAACTTGGTCTAGTATAGAGTTAGGTAAAGTGTGTTTCTTTACTATGTACATTTTGTAACTTACAATCCGACGGTTCATTCTCTCCTCGGTATTACCGACACTTGATTCATGGCTTAACACCCGATTGGTCCATGATTTCTATTTAAAGAACATGGAGGGTCATTTGTAGGTTAACCGTCCATGAGAGAAGCTTATGTAAATTTTCATTCTTTTATTAATAAATTTCCTGAAGTGGCCGCGTTGGATACCTCTATTAATTTGACGACTTATATTTGAAGTGTGCAGAAGTCATCCTTATTCAGAGATTTTGGGCGTTTGGGGAAGTCCTCAGTTGGACCAGCCGACTCCCGAAATTTGAGATCTGGAGAGTCTTCCGGATTGAAACTCCAAGATTATCTAACAATCTATTTTTTTGCAAGGTGTTTCTGGGCTAGTACCTCATTAAAAATTTTAAATATCTTTTATAACTTGTGCAAAAGTGATAGATCTGGCTAGAAAGAGTCTTAGATCTACAGATTTGGGAGCGAAGTTGGACTCATACTCCTCGGATCTGATAGATCTATAACTCATTTGTATAAATTTGTAATTATCTTGAATAGATCTGAGAATTTTTTTTTAATTTGGGTCTTGAGGTTTTATTTATTTTTGTATATATTGGGATTTGAGTATTTTTGTTTTCTATTTTGCAGGTGCGGATCTAAAAGAAAAAAGTTAATTTGGATCCATGTCTAGACCCTGGAGGGCAAGATTTGGCCTAAGCAAAAATTAGCAAAGAAGATTATTCAGAGAAATTTTCTTCAAGGGTTTCAAATTTAGATCTGAGGATTTCATAATTTTTTTTAGAACAAATTTGAAGCAGAAATATATCAGTTTAAAATATAAATTTCTAGGAAATTTTTTAAGGTCCTTAGGCTACCATTTTTTTATCCTATTCGTTGCCTTGAAGCTTCAGCTTTCTGCTCCCTCTTTTACTGCTCCATTGCATTTCGAAACCCTTCAAATTTCACTACTAAACCCTCTATATTTTTCCTTTCTTTTCCTCTACTCGAAATTGCTCCTCTTTTCTGCTGCAATTTTGCTCCCCTCTTTCTGCAAATTTCGACTTCCTCCCTCTTTGCCAAATCGTTATTTCCTCCCTTGCATTTCGAAAGGCTTTGTCCCTCTCAGCTACATCATTTTTGCAGCCTTCTCTATAAACCCTCCCTCATTCCCTTTCATTGCTATCTCTTCCCTAACTCATAGCTCTCCCTCATCTCCATCGCATTTTTCTTTTTCGCTGCCATCATCCCTGTGTTTTCCCCTCTTCCTCCTACCCTGTGTCATGTCCTGATGTGCCCTAGTTGCTCCCTCTTCCCTCCTGTCTGCGTCCCTCTATTCTTCCCTTCTCTCGCGTCCCTTTCTTCTTGCATGAGCACAGTCCTTCCGCATCCCTTGGCCAAGCTCCATTTCCCTCGATGCTCTTTCCTCTTCACCTTGCGTCGATTGCCATCCAACTCGCAAGTTCTCGTGAGCTCCTCCTCCTCGCGTCCCACTCTCTTCCATCACCACTCCAACTTACATACATCATTCCCTTCCGCTACCTTTATGCTTTCCCCTTAACCTAATTCCCAAAGCAAATCAAAAATCAAACCTTTGTGACTTTGCCCTTTTAAAAAAAAAAATAACCATAGTTTAACTTTAAAAGTTAAAAGAATAAAATACTTTTAAATTTTAATTTTTGTTTAGAAATTTTAACATAGAATATTAAAGAAAAAATCAAAAAATTTAAATTTCTTTTGACTTAAAATTTTGAAAAAAAAATGGAAAACCCTTAGGCTTGAGAAAGAAAATTTGATTTGTGGAAATTAAATCCTTATAGTCGACGTGACATAATTTTTTTAATATTTCTAAAGTTTGACTATAGAAAAAAATAAAAATTTTCTAGATTGGAGTTACTTAAGAAAATCATTTTAATTATGGAATTGCTTGAAGTGTTTAGCATTTAAATTTCACGGTTTTTCATGGTAATTAATTTTCGAAATTTAAGTGCATAAGCCTTTTGCATGCTAAGTTTCATGTTAGGTCCCTATAATACTAGTGATTACCCCATTACTATTGTAGTTGTAATCCTTATTAATATTTTTGTGCCCCTATTGTCCGCATATTGTTATTATTATGCCCCATAGAATCCCTCTATTGTTATTTTTGTGGCTTTATATTGTTATTGTTAGATCGGCTGAGTTATATTGTGACTCCTTAGACTCATATATATAGAAAGGAGGTTTTTTCATTTGAATCATCAAGGAATCATTCATTTGTGTAATGTAAAGGAGGTTTCCCCCTCGAAGAGGCTAAATTCTAAGGCGTTGATCTATCTTTTCTATCTTTTTGTGAGTTGGTTTCATAACATTTGGTATCAGAGCTTTGGATTCTAGGGTTTCGCTGCTCCAGATAGGTCATCGTGGTATTTTTGCTATAACTTTTTTTCTGCAATGTTTCAGAAGCAAAAAAAAAACCCATTTGAGACAAGATCGCACTGAAGCTCAGGTCCGAATTTCAGAGCTTTTCGCACTATATTTGCGGAGATATGATCTGAGGAAGTTGGTCTTTTTGCAGACTCCTGAATTACATTCCAAACAAGTGACCTGGGGAAAATCGTCATAACTCTCTAAGCATCGGATTGAAATTTCGTAAGAAGGTACAGGAAGAGGATGGACTGTAGTTTCTTGTGTATATTTTTCAGAGCCAAAGGTCGAAACAGGGACACTTGGCACGTCGTACAAATTTGCTCTACTAAACTAGTCTATAATCAGGTCACTGTGGGAGATTTGGCATAACACTTCCTTGGAGAATCCAATTTGGATCAAACTGGTGGCATTGGAAAGAGGACACAGAGGGCTACTGCAGATCGCAATTTCAGAACTGGAAGAACCATAATTACAGAGTTATAGTCGTTTCAAGATCGAGCTCCTAAAATCAAGAAAAGGCGATATGAGGAAGTTTGATGGCAAGAATCCGGTAAATTGGATACTTCAGATGGAGCAATATTTTGATCTACATGGTGTACCACTGTTACAAAAGGTATGTATTGCATCTTCATATTTAGAACTGGATCAATTTTTATGGTATGAAGGGCTTTGTTCTCGTAAACAACTTGTTACGTGGTTTATTTTCACGGAGGAAATGATAGCACATTATGAGGATACAAAGAGCAACACCTTCTTTAGAGCAACACCACAACAATTGGAAAGAGTAAAAGACCTTTGTTACATAGTGGAAAGTAAAATTATGGCAACAAGGAAGTCTACCCCTCAAAACTATAATAATGGAAGTTTTTTTTCTCCTAGCCTTCCACAATCTACAAGGGTTACACCACAACAATTGGAAGAGAAAAGAGAAAAAGGGCTTCGCTACAATTGTGATAGCAAATGCACAAAAGGTCATAAGTGTGCTGAGAAGAAATTATTTTACATAGATTATGAAGAGGAGGAAGAAAAGGATCAAGAAACATCAAAAGAAGAGTATATACACCAGGAACCAACCCTAGAAAAAGAAGAAATGAATCCGACCATATCTTGTAAAGCATTGGCAAGAATTATCACTCCTCAAACTCTCAAGATAGAAGGACATATCAAGAAGAAAAAGGTTCAAGAAGTGAAAGATCACATCGAGAAAGAAGAAATGAATCCAACCATATCTTGCAATGCATTGGCCAGAATTACCACTCCTCAAATTAACAAGATAGAAGGACATATCAAGAAGAAAAATGTTCAAGAAGTGAAAGATCACATTGAGCATCAAGAAATGAATCCGACCGTATCTTGTAAAGCATTGGAAGAAATTACCACTCCTCAAACTCTCAATATAGAAGGACATATCAAGAAGAAAAAGATTCAAGCAGTAAAAGAACACATCGAGCATCAACAACAAGTTCTCCAACTCTTAAAGGATAACGCCACTTTGGTGAAAAATCGAATGAAACAACAAGTAGATCAACATTGTAGTGAAAAAAGTTTTGATGTAGGTGATTGGGTATTTTTACTGCTACATCTCAAGCAAGCTATTTATGAGAAGGAAATGTTGGAAATACTACATGCACTTATGAAATGGCGACCTTACCGAATGGGAAGACACTTCAAGGTAAAAATGGATCATGATAGTCTTAAATACTTTTAGAACAAATATTATCTATAGAAAAACCGAAAAAATGGGTCACAAATATATTGGGTTATGAGTTTGACATCATCTATAGAAAAGGGAAGCAAAATTTTGTTGCAGATGCACTCTCAAGAAAGGATGAGGATGTGGAAGCATTGTTTTGTGCTATTTCTATTATCCAACCAGATTGGATAAATGAAGCAAGGGATGAATGGAAGAAGGACGAAGAAGTGTGGCCACTCATTCAAAAGTTGCAGAAGATCCCAGTTCAAACAATATTGCCAGAACTTGACGAGGAAGGAAAAATTATATTGGAACTGGAAGCAGTCACAGAAACAAGAACTCGACAGCTACGAAATCGATCAATTTTGGAGTATCTCATCAAGTGGAAGAACTTATCCGTTGAAGATTCCACGTGGGAGGATGAGAATTTTATATAGAAGTATCGAGACCTACTCAAGCGTTAAGGACAACACTTTTTTGAAGGAGGGGCATGTTAGGGCCCTATAATACTAATGATTACCCCATTACTATTGTAGTTGTATCCCTTATTAATATTGTTGTGCTCCTATTGTCCCCATATTGTTATTACTGTGCCCCATAGAATCCCTCTATTGTTATTTTTGTGGCTTTATATTATTATTGTTAGGTCGGCTGGGTTATATTGTGACTCCTTAGACTCCTATATATAGAAAGGAGTTTTGTCATTTGAATCATCAAGGAATCATTCATTTGTGTAATGTAAAGGAGGTTGCCCCCTCAAAAAGGCTGAATTCTAAGGCATTGATCTATCTTTTCTATCTTTTTGTGAACTGGTTTCATAACATTTCATGATCATTGACATTGAGTTTTGAATATTCTTGTGCTTGATATCTATTGAGATTGCTCGTCATTTAATTAACTCTAAGTGTGGGTTTATTTACTTGAAATTATTGGATATTTCTTGCATATTTAATTTTGAGAATTTTTTCAAGTAATTATTGAATACTCTATTGTGGACTTGTGGAAAATCACATATCTTTCATTTCTTAAATTGAGTATTTTGAGCATCTATATAATTGGCATTATCTTGAGGGTGATAATGAAGAATTGTGAAGAAATATTTGTTCTCTTTGAACTATAATTGCATTGGAAAGAATTTAGATCAATTAAAGTGATAAGCTTGTGATTTAATTGGGCATTATATTGTGATATTTTAAGCATATTGTTGAGAAGTTTATCTTTCAGTGATTGTCTAGTGAAGTGAATATTTATTTTGGCGATTAAAGGCTTTGGCACATAACTCAGAAATAAACGGTGACATAAGCGCTTTCAATCCTAGAATCTAGCTTCATCTCGCTCCATCTTCTAATCATCTCGTGCATTTGCATATTAAGTTAGCCTTCCAAAAATTAAATTTACTTCCAAGCATAAGCTTGGTCGATAAAAAGATAGGTACCCATCCATCTTTGTTTAAGAAGCCTGGTTTTAATAGTACTTAAAACAGTGACCTTGCAGTGGTTAGAGCCACAGTTCTCTGCAATGCCAAAGGCACCAGGTATGTTAGATTTTCAGGAGAGGTATCGTTAATCACACCTTAATGTGATTCACCTCATCTTCCCTCTACCACTTACTACGAAATCAGGCTCGATATAGAAAGGATTGAAGGGTTTAAACTTAGAATAGGCATTTAACTAAAATTAACCAAGATTCCTACATCTCACATTAGTTTTAGGATCTGTATTTCATATAAGATAGTTATTCATCCAAGCAGTAGTTGCTCATCAATTACTTGGTCCTAAATTTCCTAGCAAGATAGTTGACTCCATAAGGCACTGGTACCAATCATCTAAATCTAATTGAATCATGTAAGTCTTGCTAAATCTAAAACAAGTACTTGGTCGCTTAATTGTGTCTCACGAATTGGTTGGTTCCAAACTAGTTCTCCTTCACTCCATTTCCATAGGGTCTACCCCCTTAGTCTGTTATTGGGAGATAGCTTAAATGGAGAGATTGGAGATCATGCTGACAGCCCCCGATCTGAGTCGTTGTCACGATGCCTAAACATTCTATGCGACAACAAGTCTTCTTGACATGGTAACACTGGCAGTCTATCTGCCATCTTTTTTGTATCCAGTACCTATGTTTAAAGTCTATTTTCTTTCTGTTCATTAGGCCTCTATGGCTTTCACAGCCAAAATTTTGTAAGTCATGTTACTATGAGCTTCGCATCCAACCGGATCCATATGTCCAGTCATGGAAATTTTGAGTCAAGCCTTCATTAGAGCTCTCAGAGTCATTCCAGATTAGGCTTGATCGAACAATCTATCTTCAGAATGCACTGTACATATTTGCAAATATAATAAATTGTATATGAGCTTACAAAGAAAACAAAAGTTAACATTATAATTATTATAGGTTTCATATATAAGTATTATTATTTAGATGAGTACATATCTAATTTCAATGTATATATAACTTTATAAATTATATATTTATAAATACTTATATCTTTAAAATTTTATATAAATTTTATTTTAAAATTATATAAATATGTTTGTAATATATACTTAAATTGTTTGTACTTGTTGTTTCCCCATTGTATTCAAATACTGGCTTCTTATAAATCTAGCAGATCTGTATCCAAATCCTAGAAATTTAGGTTTCATATGATCGACTGTAAACCCTCATTTACTCCTGCAGCACTAAATTTGAAGTTGCATGTTGATTTGGATTCACATTTGGTATATCCTTCAATGTATAAACAGTTGGTTAGATGTTTGATGTATCTGCTTAATAGCAGACCTGATATATGTTTTGTGGTGAACTCCATGAGCCAGTGAATGGTTGAGCTGAGGCAGATTCAAACTGCTGGAAAGGTCTGAGGATCCTGCCTTCTTTGATTCATATAGAACAAGGATTCCATGGGCTCTTCTGGGCCTTCCCCCCTCAAAACTGCTTTAAAGGAGGCCAAAATGGGCATTTGTCAGTGACATTTTTATAAGCACATATTGTTGAGAAATCTAGGGCATTCAGAGTTAACGATTTCTCTGCTTGATAATTGTTTGTGATGCACTTTTACTTCTTTATCTTATAGTATTTTCTTTGTTAGCTTATTAATGTGTTTTTTCATCAATACAACTACCAATAATAAAATACAAGTGACACAGTATGTGGGCTTCTCAGCCAGGGCCAAAACCTCTCACCTCTTGAGAGGAAAACCCGATCAAAATCCTTATTCTAGATCTTCAATTGATAAGTACCAAGACCATGACACAAACCCTTGACTCTAGAATCCTCCCAAGAACCTTGTCACTAACCTTGATGCTCTGCCTCTTCCCTTCCTCACCTTTCTTCTTGACCTCGAACTGCTCTCCCTGGATCCTTCTAGAGAAACTCAGTCTCTATCCTATAAATTGTTTTTCTCGATTTTCTCTAGAGAATCTCGGTCTCTAGATTTCTATCTAGTTTTCCCAGCAAAATCCTTCCCTTGCTGCCCCAGAAGAAACCTCTCCTTTGCACTACCCCAGAAGAAACCCTTCTTTGCACTGCCCCAGAAGAAACCCCTTCGTTGCCTTATCTTCACACTTCCCAGAAAAATCCTTATCTTCGCACTTCCCATAATAAAGACTCCTTTCTTTCTCACACTTCTCCTTTACCCTTCTTTGCACTTCTGTTCTTCCTTCTCCTTCCTACTTCTGCTTGTCGAAGTTAGATCGAATTACTTTCTTAGAATGGAGGACAAGTGTGTCTATATATACACCTCACTACATGTCCTTTAGGCCGACATGACTGCTGGAGGTAGGTTGACTTGTTCTAGAGAGTTCCTTCATCGTTTGTAGGCCAACTTGAAGAGGATAGATGACAAGTTCTTGGAGGATATTTTACATAGATAATATTGACCTTTTACAAAGTGCAACATGACTTCATTATATGACAATGACTCTAACATTTTATGACTAGATGACAAATAAGTCCTAAAGACTCTCAATGGGAGCTTTGACTCAAAAATAAAATCCCTTGCTCTTGAAAGCCATGAAGCAAGTCAATAAAATAATTTTATTCTTCTTATTTACATTTCATTACATAAAATCATATTTACATGTCATTATGAAGACCAAACCTAGTTACACTTTTCAACACATATTCCACAGATTTCAACAGCGTCCGAAGGACATTCATTTTTATCATGCTTCCCCGGCTATTTGGTTGTTTAGTATGGTGTTCAAAGTCTATGGTATATAATGCTATCTGTACCCCTATAGCTCCCTGCTCAGGCTGGAGTAAGATGCCACCAGCAACTGAAATTGACTGAGCTTTTATGCTGGTGCTTCTGCCTTAGCTACCGTGCTTGCATCCTCTACTTCTGGACCGTTTATATAAGATGCTGCCTATGATACTACATGTAGCTCCAAAACATGTGCTTCATTACTTAAAGGGCTCACTGCATTATGGTCTGGGGCATGCAGGAGATAGGGAGTTGATGTTATATGGCTTTTTGATTCAAAATGGGCAGGGGACACTGGTAACAAGAAGAGTGCTTTAGACAGTTGCTTCAATTTGGGCTGAAGAATGATATACTTGCTTAGCACAATGCAGGGATCAGTGGCATTGAATTTGACAGAGACATAGTATATGGTAGCCAACACTGCTAGTTGTGAAACTATCTGACTTTGCAAGTTAATAGTAGTGCTGATAGGTGAGATGTTGGAGCCTATTGAGGTCTATTGTGACAATCAGCGTTGTGTCAAACTCTCTGAGAATCCAATATTACATGACTGCACCAAGCACATTGACATCAAATACACTTTCTCTGAGATAGGGTTCATAAGTGAGTGGTGGCGTTGAGATGTTCAAACTTCAGGGAGAGTGAGTTTGAAGGAGAACACCTCCCTTGCCAAGAGGAAGTGTTAGATTTTACCTTGTTTAGCTCTGGGAGTATTCTCGACAATAACAAGATACACTCAACAAACAACTACAGCAGCAGTAAGGGGGCATTTTATAATGTCCTTAGGAAATTTTTTCCCTTTAGGGTTGTGAAATCATAAGATAAGCTCTAGTAATTGCACAGTACTCTTTAACTTTAGACAAAGATAATACAATAACGCAGATGACAGTGGATTTCACCACACATAAACTAGTTCACATCTATCTTATCTTTACAACTGCTACTTGGACTGTTATACCAACAGTAGTTATCTATCCAATGTAAACTGTCCAATACTGTATTTTCAACAGTAATCAATATTTAAGCAACAATACTGATCCCATAATCAATTCAACCAACTTACACAATGATTTAACAGTGTGGTCTAAGCCCACAGAGAGTCCTCCTACCTAATGAGACCCTAACTGGGCTTTACCCAATTCTGCCTTCCAAGCTTGTTCAGTCCAATGTGTATCCAACAGTCCTTGGGGAATATAGGCTGCAGCTTCCTCAGACCCCTCCGCAATCAACTCTGTCACCAGGAAACTGTTCCTTGCAGGTCCGCTACCACAGGGAAGGTTCAGACTGCCCTGCTACCCTTCAACAGCCACAGGGAAGGTGCATTGATATACTGCAGCCTTAGGTACATTCAAAAGAATGGTCCATTGCCCTAAGCAGCTTCAGGGAGGTTCCAACAAACTGTTTCGCTGCCCTAATAGCTTCAGGAGGGTATGAAACTGCCTTCTATAGACAGCCACAGCCCTAGAAGGGGCTGATTTCTATGCTGCTGCCCTCAGGGATGAGAAATGGGCCTTAGATGTGCCCTAGTCTGCTACTAAAACTGGCCTCAGGAAGGGAAACGAGCCTCAATTGTGTCCTTCACTGGCTGGTGCTGCTCCTTCACTGGCCTTGAGTCAGGATTTGGTGACCAATACAGCCTTTGCTGCCTCGGAATAACCACATAAATAGCCCTTTTGCGGCTTGATCAGATTTTTGGAGGTCAAGTAAACCTTCACCGCCTCAAGATATCCTCAAACTAGCTTCCCCTGCCTCAAGATATGATCCTCGGTGCCACGGAAAACAATCACAGAGAAATAAATCCTTCCTTCACCAAAATCAGATAAGAATTGCCGCAGAATATTATGCTTCAACAAGATAGTGAATGGGAAGACAAGTAGCTAGGGTGGGATCGTCTCCACCAAAATTAATCAAGGGAAAAGGGGTCGTAAAACCCTCAGAGCCTCAACTCAAAGAAAATAGAGATATTCCAATCCAAATCAATGATCATTGATCAGAAAATGATTCCATCTCTCTCTTACTTATAGATTCGTCATGGGGTCTCTTTCCCTTAATTTAATGTGAGGGGTTACAAATGTAGCCCCCAATTTTAGCTTTTTGCCCCAACTACCCAAATTTACCCAATGTTACCCCAAAAAATTGGATAATGAGTTTCCCCCTTTATCAATGACTATAGCCTATGGGGCTGAATAGGCTACTTTGTCCTTGTTACCCACCACCTTGTGGGTGATATCACCAGGAGAAATTTTCCTCCATGATGAGCCTCAGCCAGCAGCCAACGGCCCCTTGATGCCTCCAACTAGCTCGTTGTGCCATTTCTCTGCCACATGAGCCAGCCATGTGGTCCCTCACCCACCTGTATTGATCGTATGTTTGAAGGTGGGCCTCCCGAATCTAAAGGTATGCCTTGTCATTTGGTAATTGAGTATTGGGTTTACTTATCATGGATACTTTTGGGTATGGATTGGTGGGGGGATTTGGCGGAAAGAGTGGGCTTAGTTTGTGCTCCTATCCCCTTGATCTCTTTTGGGTTGTTACCCTTGGATCTTAGTCCCGTGGGATCTCCTTTATTGACCATTTGGTTCTAGGGTGGTACTACTTGGGAAACCCTGATTTTGGGTGTGTGGTCCTGCTCCTTTATCCGCACATATCACTCCCTTCCATCTTTTTTCCTTCCTAGGTCCACATTTCCATCCTGGGTCCACATAGGGCTATCCTTCCTACCCCCCTTCCCCCACCTTGGGTCAAGCCTAGAATGATGAAGCAATTAAAAGAAAAATTGAAAAGCATAAATGGCCACATTTAACAGGAAATTGTACCACAAAATGCAAAAGATGGTTGGGACAAAAAAATAATTAGCACGTGGGCAAGAGCCAACACATGAGCTCTACCCCATCCATGGCCATCACCCTAGTTCCATAGGCCCTAGATGAGTCTCCTTTATCATTCAGGAACACATGATTGTCCCAACCCCTGGAGGGCAATGAACCGCCCTACCTCAAAGGGGTAATCACTGGTATATTATACACATCATGCTCTTGTCCTTTGAGCCCCGAGCAGTTAACTAAAGAAAATTCATAAAAGGCAAAAGACATATAAAGCAAGGTGGAAAAATAAAGTTTGGGGCACCTCATGTACCACAACTACTCTCTCCTATACATTATATACCCAGGTGTGGGCTTCCCCTTATCTAGCTACCCCTATGCCCCATTATGCGGTGCAGAGCTACCCCTCTCATTCCCTATTCCATCTCACCTATTTGTCACTTGCCAACCCCATTAGAAGGATGTACCTAAGACATACTATCCCCTCTAAAGGCTAAAACCACCTAATAAGCTACTTGGCTAATCCCCTTTGGAGTTTGGAAACGCTAGCACATGCCAAAGCCCACTATGGAAGGGCATGCCATTATGAAGTGCCCACTTTGTTATTCATGGTTTGTAAGCTCCTTACCTGATTATTCTAATGATGGATTGTACTGGAAGCCTAGGGGACGCATTAGATCTTATGCAAGATTGCAAGTGGTTTCCATTTGGGTTTGGCTTCCCTATATGGGATCCTGACCCCCAAAGGCCCACACTGGCACATGTAGGGTGTGCATAGTGAGCCATGGGCCTCCACAGCAGCAAAAAACACTCCACAGATCTTCATGGATGTTCAGAGACTACTAGCGATCCACTTTTAGAACGATGGTGACATGATTGGTACATTATGCCCAGCAGGCCCCCACAGGAGCCCCACACTCTTGGCACGTGTCCCAACGCTTGTAAGATGTCATGGCAGCATTCATTCCACCACCTGGACCATTGTAAAGGATCTACGGACATCTCCAATTCATATGGAGACCCATGGTGTCATTGATGTGCCCTCAGACCCACTGAGAGCACCATATGTCTACTACTTGGAGAACAAGGGGCCAACCCCTTGTCCATCATATTCTGAGGAATTTATTCCTCAATATGGCACTTCAGGATGTTATTGAGCCTTTGGAGGGCCCTACGACATGCATACATCATTATTTGGCCCCTTGTGAGGCTTGTTTTCACATTATGAGCTAGTATGGTGGGCTTGTCACCATTAGGAGTTATTATTTACACATTATTTTATCTTTAGGGGCCCACAGGCTAATTCGAACTCCTTAGGAGGCTATATATTAATGTTAGATGCATTCATTTGTATCATCAATTGACTTGGGATCTCTCTAGTCTTAGAGAATTTTCGCAACTTTTCCTTGGAGGATATTGTTGGAGATGGATGAAATTTGATGTATGGATTTGGGCTATTTCTCTTATCTTGGAGCTTTGTTATGCAAACGAATTGTTGGTTGGATATACTCTATAAGGTTGTAAGTGCTTTTATCGTTGTTATTCTTGTTGTTGCATGCTACTAAAATTACGCTAGTTGTTGCATTATTGTAATGTGGAATTGAGTAATGTTTTAATTATTAAATGTATGGGCCAATGTTATATGAACGAAATGTCCTAGAGATTATTTATCTCGAGAAGCTTGCATCATTTGCTTTAAAGTATAAATGCTTGAAAGTCGCTTTTCTTTTCTTACTATCTACATTGGATGAAGTTGACTTTTTGGGCCTCCTTGATCAAGAATCCAAGTTCTTACTCATTACCATCCTTGACTCCATATCCCCAAGTGAATTAGGCACTGGTTCCATAAAAAGGTGATCATATTAACCTTTTTACCAGTTTTTCCCTTTTTCCCATTGGGTCACCTAGGGCATCAATTTCCCAGCAATTGGCCCAAGGAAAAAATTTGATCTCCTCTAGGCTACTGTGTTGGTGCATCTCCTCCCTCTCCTCCAAATTTGAGGCAATTCTGACGATGGAATCTCCGGGAATCCCAAGCCCTAGCTCTAGGACCAAATCTTGCCTAGGCATCCCCAAGGCTAGACACTAATAGGATCAATTCAACCCTTTAAAGTGAATATTCTTGTTTGGTCCTTTCCCCTCACCTTGTCCAGGATAGGAACATCATTGGTTGTTACATTCCATCCCCGAACCTGGGCTGGGTCCACTTGGCCCCGTGTGGTCCCACTTCTCAATAAAGACTATTTGTCAAAGACCATTTGGGAGTCCAAGTTTCCAAGGATTATAGGGATTGAGAAACTCCTTTATAAGCTTATTCTTTCTCCCTCAACCCTCCAATCCAATGTTGCACAAAACGGGGATGTTTTTTGGAAGCAGGGACGCGAAAGCATCATTTTCCAAAAATCTAGGAAGTGAAGCGTCTCGAAAGCGTCTACTATATATATATATATATATATATATATATATATATATATATATATATATATATTTATTTATTTATTTATTTATTGTTTTGCATTTATATTAAAGAAAACATCCAAAATACCAAATTAGTTGTAGAAGACATGAAAACATGCCTATTTTTACATAAATCGAGATAGATATGGCATCCATTGAACATCAATGATTAATTATTCCAGCATCAACCATCTACAATCTAGATTCCTCTTCTCTTGTCTAGCCTTTTCCTCTACTTCAATTCTATAGGGATTTTAGTCAACATTGCCTTATTTTGATCAAACAGCTTAATCCAAGCCTTATAATATGGTAGAGAAAGCTTAACATGCCTAATCAAAGATTTTGACTTGAGTGAAGGGTACATAATTGCTAAGGCCACGACAAAGGAGTTCAACAATCAATAACACCAACAATGGGGGGGGTACATATAGGGCTTGTTGCTCTTCGTTAAATGCCAATAACATGCCCTCATACATGATATAATCCAATGAAACACCACAATCCCATTGATCCTAACAACTGTTAAGTCTGCTGAATTTTGAATGGGATATGAAATTCTATTCTCTCCATATGAAGTCCGATGAGGTTGGAACCACTCTCAAACATCCTGAGTCATTTCATGGTAACGTTAAAAATTTAAGTAAAAGGATGGAAATGAAAGATAAAGGAGAATGTCACTTTTACTTTAAGAATTTAACATTTCCATTAAGAAGCGCCTTGGGAGTATTCGAAAAGTGTAGTTCCTCACAGAACAATTCGAAATTTCCAAAAACAAAAAAAGCCCCGCGGAACCGTCCACCTTCTCTCAGATCCGCTCGCGATCCGCGGTGGATACACGCCCGAACCTCCACAAATCCGCACCCGATCCTTTCTGGATCCATGGATCGAGAAATAGGAACCGCGGATCCTGCAGTACGAGCCACGGATCGGGGCCCCACAAATCCATTTTTGTAGGAATCGCCAAAACAAAGACGATCCGCGGATCCGATTTTCCGATCCGCGATTCCGCCGAAGGATCGATGGCGGATCCGTACGGGATGCGGATCTACCTTTGGATCCTTAGGTGGGGGGACGGTTCCTGCAACACTACTCCAATCCTCACCCCTTACCCCTGGTGGACAAAGTCCCTTGCTTAAAGAGCAAGCAAGTTCCATTTTTCATTCCATCCTTAGGAAAGTGTTTTTAGGTCACTTCTCACCTATCCATTGACATCTACTTTACAAAGTGATCCCTACACTATCGAGACTCCTCCCATCGGTGAAAGTCCGTAAAGAGCAGGGAGACTTAGCTGTGGTGATAGTGGGCTAAGCCTCCACCATTGCCCTTGATCTAGCATTTGCCCTCTTAGGAACCCCCTTTAGGTCCCTTGCTGGTTTGAGTGATAACAGTCCTTCCTTTGGCACTTAATCAATAGGGAATATTACAGTCCCCCCTTCCCGACATGGTTTATCCTCAAGCAATTGCACGTTCATGTGCTACATAATTTGTCTCCCTGTTTTTTGTACCTCTACTTTGTTATCTGCAGCAACATCAACACTCCTTGCCTTCAAAAACTTGTTAAGAGTGCGTACAATTCTCCTAGATCTGGTCATTTTGTCCTTTGGAGAACTGTGGAATGATTTCTTTGATTTTGTGGGCATTTTCTTCTTTGTCGAATCAAATTTGAGACTTTTAGTCACACTTGAATGTTGTTTCCCTAAATCCTGAATGATCTTACCCCATTGATTACTTCTTTTGTCATTTTTGTTCATTCTTGCTCTTTGTACTAGTGTTGCGACATCTCGATAACATCCCGATTTATCTCTAAATCGCAATTTTTTGGCCTAGCCGATGTTTGCCGATTTTTACCAATATTTTGATGGTATCTTGATTTTGTCGATGTTTGCCAATTTTTACCAATATTTTCAGCGTTTTTACGATTTTTTTGGTTTTTCGAACACTTGTCGATTTTATCCCAATGCTGATGTTCGCAACATTGCTTTGTACCACTAGGATTAGAAATACCTTTCCTTTCAACAACTTTCTTTCTGGGTGATCTTTTTTTCTCTTTGTTTGAGCTTTAGGTGTGTTGGTCTGTGGGCTTTTACTCTTTCCCTTTAACAATGGACTTTTGTTTCTTTGCCTTTGATGTCTATCGAAAAGGTGGTGTCTGATATTCTACAGTCTGGTATTTTCTTGATTTACCTAGAGTAACATCTATATCCATCCTTCAGAACTTTTTTACAGATCTATTAGGCTTCTCGTGCTCATCATCATCAGCAGATGAATGCCTTTTACAAGAAACAGATGCCTTAGCATCACTAACTGGCAGCAGAATGCAATCAAGTTCTTCTTTCTCGAGCTCCTCCTCATCCCCATCTTCATGCAAAATCTTAAACCATTGTGATTCAGGAAGAAATTTCACCAATAGTTTTTTTCTTATTAAATCTCTTGGAAACCTTCCGCCATTTCAATGATTCAAATTCCTTTAGGATACTTTCAAATTCTTCAACATTTCTATGTTCCATAAGCTCAACATTGCGCTTTGTGATCCCTCCGTGAGGGAGGATTAGGATTTGACTCAAGACAGGCCAATGTGGTAGTATTTTGTAGAACATTTCCAGAATGCATATTCTCAAACTAAGTAGAAGGCTAAGTTTCACAATACAGGGAAATGGGTATGAGTTTCCCAAACAAGTACGAGTACGAAACGTGAAACCCCCCCCCAAATTTTGGAAACGGGGAAACACGATATATATATATATATATATATATACAAATATATGTTAGGACATTTAGGAAATGTTATGTGCAATCATAAATCATACATGATACATTATTACATTATGATTACATTGTCCAATGTCGTTGCATAAACTATAAGTCTATCAATTATACATGATGAAACAAATTAACATCACATTTATTCATGAATGATCACATAATAAAAGTAGTAATATCCAAAAAAATCCTTGATAAACGAGGTTTATTATAAAAATATATCCAAAATAAGCTTTTATATATGAGGATGCAAGTACAACGCTACATCGACAAGTGTCAAACTGTGGACATGAACACATATAGAAATAAAACATGAGCTCAATCTAGTAAACAATAAAGACTAATAATCTTTGATCTTCATCCTCATCATCATAATCCTCGTCAAAAATAGAAGAAGCAGCATGCTCAACAGTGGATAGTGGAGCGGAAGAAGATGATGGGGAAATTACACTTCTAGGCTCTCGGTCCTCATTATTCAGGGCAGCAAGAGAGAGCTCCAAATCAGGTGTTTCTGGACCCATATACCATTCTTTAGAAGGACCACTACTATATTTTGGACCCCTACGAGATGCAAGGCGAAGGTTGGAGTGCGCATAAACAAGATCCTCTACTCTCCTCCTCTTTTCTCCTTTCTACAATTGCCCCTTTCCAAGTGAAACGACTTGCTCAATTCGTGCGATGAGGGAATGAGTCGAGAGTCTTTTTATAACCTGTGAGAGACATTTAGAAACATCCACACGTTATTTTAATTGCCAAATAAAAATGTTAAAAGGAAAAAAGAAAAAGAAAAAATGAAAAAAAAACAAGTTCTTTAGTCTGAAACACGGTCGAACAGGCTACGTTTCACCCTCGTGAAACGCACTAGTATGGCCTAAAACATGTTTAAGGCTCGTACCAAATGCGATTCAATGCTTCATTTCTGTTTCCATGCTGAAATGCCCTCCTAAACAATGTTTCCTACGACATCAGTAGAAGGTAATTGTCCATTAGAAGTGAATACCTTATTATCATCAACCTATGACTTGTCATCAACACCACCAGCAACCTCTGACTTGCCATCAGCAACACCAACAACATCTGGCTTGTCATCAACAGCACCAGTAGTTTGTGTTGTACTTGGCATCTCTTCAAGTTACTAACAAGAGCATGTCTCCTCTTCTTTCATTGTTTCCATTTCAGGTTGCTTTTGATCAAAATCTTCCTTCTATTCATTCAAAGATTCTAGTCCATGTTTTTTATTTGAATTTTCTTCCTCTTCTTTCATCACTGCTCCATCATGCTGCTTCTGCTCCCAAATCAACTATGTTTGTTCTTTTTCAGGCTAATTCAGATGTGGCTGAATTTTTACAAGTCTACTCACTGCAAGTTTTGTTGATACATTTTCTACACATTGAGAATTATCTAGACTAACTTGATTAGCCTACACAAGCTCCTTTTGATCTCCGTCACCATTACTTATATCAGAAGTTGCTTTAATTCCTGGTTGCTTCTAGCAATCCTACATTCCTTTCAAAGCCTACAATCCAGGTTCTTCTTGATTAGAGACTTCTTCCATTGCTTTTTGTTATGTATAAAATTAATTAATGTTTAGTTTAAGGAAAAAAGGGCATGATCAAAGGGTCATGCCCCCTCATGTAAAGGCACTTGAGATTGTATTTAAGCCAGGGGCCCTCCCATTGTAAAAGCCTTCATTCAGTTCTTATCAATAATAATTATTAATAATATATATAAACATTTTGTGAAACTCTTGCTTCATTTCGTATCATAGCAGTGTGTTCCTCAGCTGGAAGTTGCCTTTATTCCCCCCTGCATCTCACCTTCAGTTGTGCATGTTTCGTCGTTACCCATTCTCACCTATGTCAATCTTGTCCCCGTTGTTCCTCTAATTTTTCCACTACCACTACTCCCATCACTGCATCAGTCGTCGACTTTCTCTCCCACTCACGTCCTGAACCGCCATCCTGCATACAACTCTCCCGTCGCCTTGTTTTCATATTAGTCATCCTACTTCCGTCGTATCTATTTTCACCTATTCGTTGTCATCCCAACATCTTCCGCCAATCGTTCCCTTCAAACAGTTCTATCCATCGCCATATTCTCCTGTTGTTTGAATCCCCCACCACTGTCATGCCTATCCCCCAACACTCCCTATCTCGTCCTCTTGTCGACTTCCCGCGTCACCTTATCTTCATAACCCCACTGTCGAACATCACTACCTATACTTCATTTCGCTCCAAGCTTCGCACGGTTGCCGACACATAGTTCTAGTCGATCCGCAATCAAGCCACTATTTTGTTAATTCAATAGTTATATACATGTTGACATATATCGTATAGTTATATAATGAGTAATGAGTATATAATTAATAATTATATAATTATAGTTATATAACTTTAATAATTAATTATAAAAAAATTTATATATATATATATATAATATTTAAAATAAAATAATAAAAAAATTAAGTTAAGGAAGCAAGTTAAGTTGGAGCGTTATACACCACCATACACTCAAACAATGTCAATGAGCGACTTTAGTAAAAAATTCACAGAACTTGAGAATAGGCTCAACGAAAATGACGAGGACATTAAGAAGCTCCTGGGTACAACAGAGAGTATAAAGAATCAGCTCCAGCAAAATTATGATGACCTTTGAAAGGACCACGCAACCCTTTCAAATAAGGTTGATCAGAATCAAACTCGATCAATGGGGATGTTGAACTAGATCTATCAAAAATTGAATATTACAATTGATCTACAACATCAGAATAATGAAGCTACTCAACAACCAAATTCTTCAAATACATCAAACTTGTCAAACTTACATCATATCCCTAAATCTCCACATGCATCTTCCATACTCAACCCCCAAAACAATATACCGAATTTTCAAAATATGTAGGTCTCAACCCAAATTCTTTTCTTCACTCCACGGATTGCCACATATCAATGAAGAGCAAAACTCGAGCTATCCAAATTTGATGGTAATGAGAAACACAGTGTAGCATGGTTCAATAAGGCAGAGGAGTATTTCGAGATTTACAATATTGACAATGACAATGAAAAAATCAAGCATGCATCCATGCAATTGGAAGGCAAAGCATATAATTGGTATATGTGGTGGAAGAAATCGACACATGCTATCAATTGGAGGAAATTCAGAGATGCTTTCTTTAAAAGGTTCCAAGGTGTCAAAGAAAAATAGTTCTTCACAACACTCACTAGGCTACAACAAAAAGGAGATGTGGACGAATATACTAGAGAATGGGAAACTTTAGCTACACGAGTACCTGGAATATCAGAAAAATGCCTTATTCAATCATACCTCACTGGACTTAAACCATATCTCCAGAATGAACTTAAGCTTCATGACATTACATCTCTAGAAGAAGCAAGACAGAAAGCAAAAGCCACAAAAAAGAAGTTCAAAAGAATACAGTTGCCAAAAGTTGAAAGAGTATATTCAAGACGAAACCCCAAACCTCTGACATGGAAAATACAAGGTAGATTCCACCACATTTACATGAAGGAGGAAAATATAATATGGAGGTGCAAAGAGTAAACGAGGGTAAATGCAAACGTTGTGGCGAAACATGGGATCCTAGACACAATTTTTAAAGGAAAGGATACCAAGAACTTGTATAGATGTGAAGCAACCAATGATTCAGATAGTGAAGAATTAGACATAGAAGAAGTTGTTGAAAATTGGCAGCTAAGGGATGAATTTCCTTGAATAAAATTTCATTTTTGACTATTCTACAGTGACTTTCTAAATATAGAAAGTCATGTCTATCATTGCAACCATGACTTTCCAAAATTAGTAAGTCACCTTGCTTCAATTGGTAATCATGTATAGATGATGGAAAATCACTTAACTTATCCTTAATCAATCTAAATTATTTAATTTTTTATTTTTTACTTTAATTATCAATATTATTATTATTACACTTGTGATACTATAATATTATCTAAAGAGGAATTACAAGTCACCTCTCCTACTTGGCACTCAATGATGCCGCTTCACATCTCTCTCCTTGATAGCAAATCGAATTCTCTCATTCAATGATACATTACTCTTTGTCTCTCTCTCAAAGGATACATTCGTCTCTCTCTTTAATGCTCTTACGCACCTCTTACACTCTCTTACACACTTTAATGACTCAACATAAAAAGATTCCTCTTACACCTCTTTAATGCATATGTTACACTTCTCCTTAATGGCTCGAATTACTAAGGCATGTGTTCTCCTTCTTTATGGCACAAGTCACAAAATCATTTGTACTCCCTCTTGATGGTTGAGTTACTAAGGCAAGCGTACCTCCTTTATGGCATAAGTTACACTCCTATTTTGGCATATGTAACTTCTCCTCAAAGCAAGGGAGTTACTCCTTCATGAATTCGATCTCCTTGCTCTTCCTATATATTTGTGTCTCTCATCCTCTCTACTACTCACTTGTGGATTGTGAAAGGAGAGTACGAACTTGAGAAAGAGAGAACTAGAGAGACTAGAGAATAATTGAGAGAAATAGGGTCTTGAAGAGTAAGAGCAGAACTTGGTGAGCCAAAGTAATTCAATGTTTGCATCAGCTACTGCTATCAAAGAACTTCTTCACATTTGGGTGAACTTCTTCTCTCTCATTGTGTTTTGTATCTTTGTTGAACATTTGATTTCTAATAGAAGAAGAATCTGGTTAGGTTTTCCCCTTGTGGGTTTTTCCCTGGCCATTAGACCTAAACTCATTGCATCTTATTTTGTTCTTGGTTGTCTTTTATTGTGTATATGGTCTATGTTTTATCTACAATTGCTTAACCAATATTGCAGAGTAAAGAAATTATTGGAACGAGTAATTGTTACAACATACAAATTCAAAATTTCCACATGGTATCAAAGCTTTGGTGAAGACAAAATCAAGAAGACAAGTGTTGTTCCAACCCATTTTTTGTTGAAATATCTCTTGTTGTCCACTCTATTTGTAGCGCATTTTCTGCTAAAATATTTATTGTTGTCCACTCTATTTACAACCCATTTTCTGCTAAAATATCTAGTGTTGTCCACTCTATTTGCAGCCCATTTGCTGCTGAAATATCACTTGTTCCTTCTACTTGCTACTCATTTTCTGCTGATATATCTCTTGATGTCTTTTTCTATTTGCTTCTGAAATTTTGAACAGATCAAGATGTCTACCTCTTACTTTAAGAATGAAGAGAAGTTGGTTAATACTTCAAACTTCTTCTTTTGGAAGGCCAAATTGGATATTACTCTTGAGGAACATGATGTTCTGGAGTATGTTGAAGGATAGGTAGCAGAACATGCTGAAATCTCCAATGCTACTATCAAGGCCAATTACAAGAAAGGAGAAGTCAAGGCTAAAAAAATTATCCTTGATTCTCTTGGAGACCACCTCATCACTTGTGTCTCCAACTTGAAAAAATCCAAAGAAATGTATGACAAGTTGATTGGAATGTATCAAGTGAACAACTTCAATCAAATTCTTGCTCTAAAGAATTAACTCAAGGATATTAAGATGAATAGAGTAGAGACCATTCAAACATACTTCATGAGGATATCAATAATCAAAGATCACTTGTCAACTTCTAATGAAGTTGATTCCGATAAAGAGCTAGTGTTGATTACACTTGGAGGTCTTCCTTATTCTTGGGAAATTTTTATTACTACCATTAGTAACAATGACAAGTTTCCTACATTTGATGAGCTCCTTGTTGAGAAATCTAGGGGCAGCTATATTAGGTGGTTTCTCTTTCTTTAATAATTGCTTGTGATGTTTTTAACTTTAACTTGTTTAGCTTCTTCTTTCACTTGATTATTATTAGTCTTCTTATCATCAAACAACTACCAAACTATGAAGATCAATGAGACAAGAGGAAACAAAATGTAAGTTGCTAGCCAGGGCCAAAACTTCTACTCTTGAGAGGAAAACCCACAAGAATTATTCTCCTATAGAATCTTCAAATGACGAATTCCAAGACCTAAGACCCTTGACAAAGACCCCTCCAAGACCAAGTCAACCTTCCTTCTTGATGAGCTTTCCTTACAAATCTTACAACAACAATCTTTGACCTTCCAGCAACAACTTCGACCCCAGCAATTTCAACCCTAGTAACTTTTCCAATAACTTCGAACCCCAGCAACTTTCTAGTAACTTCGACCTCTAGCAACTTCAACTTCCAGCAACTTGTTCTCTAGCAACTTTTACCTAGCAGCTTCAGAATTTCGTTGAACTTAATATAGAGAGAGAGTGACCCAAGACTTCCACTCTAGCTTCCTTCTTGAACTTTGCTTGCCTTAGGACTTCTTTTTTTAAATACCGAACTCTTTTCTTACTTCTTCATATGTGTTGGATGTGTGCTCCAAATGAGGTTGAATGCCTCTTACATATAGGCTTTCCAGGGGTACAAATTGCCTCCATGAGGCCAACTTGGTCTTTCATGCAGGTCGACTTGTTATAGCTCATTGACAAGGTCTTGGAGGATCTTTTATGACTCAAATAAATTTCTTTTACATAATACAAGAATGTACGACAATGACTTTTTTGACTTCATAATTCTATGACAAACCTAGAAGCACTCAATGGTTGCTTGACCTACAAATAAATTTATCTTGAGCATGAAACCCATGCATCAAGAATGACAATAATAAATTTATTTTCTCTTTAATATCAAATATATAAACTCATGATTACAATAGACATTATGAAGATCGAACCTAGTTATACATTTCAACACTCCTGGGAAAGTGCAATCAAGAAGAGGCCAAAATGATTTCCAGAGGAAGAATTTTCAAGCATGAGGAGGGAGAACCTATTGCCTTTGTTGTCCAAGGCAAGAAGAAGAAGGAAGAAGAGGCCATCACTATTCGAAAAATTCTGCTCCCAACAGTTCCTCTAAATGGAACAGAGACTAATCAAAATTCCATTGCTACAATTGCCATAAGAATGACCACTATGCCCATGATTGTCCAAATAACATAAGAGCACCAAGATCCAACTTCAGTAATCGTTCCAACAAATCTTATTATAGAAGAAGAAGAAGAGAAGCTCCTTCTACTCATAAAGAGAGCTTTTGTTCTTCAAGGAACCCAAGGTATGACAACAATGCAGCTGAAACACAATCAAAATACTTTCTTGTTTTTGCTCTTTCTAGTTCCTCTCCTGTAGATGCTGACAGCTAGTTCGTTGATAATGGTGCCTCAAGGCACTTTACTGGCTATAAAGAAGTCATCTATAATCTGGTTGAGAGGGAGACCAATTTGAATTCATTCTTGGAGACAACTCTACATATCCTATAAAGGGATCTAGTTTTGTTTCCTTCCATCTGGATCATGGTAAAACCTGAACTCTTTGTGGTACCTTGTTTGAAAAAGAATCTTGTTTCTATTTTTTCCAATGTTGCACTAATCATTATCGGGATAATATCGGCGCGAGGAAAAAATCGGTAATAATCGGGAAAAAATCGTTTGGTACAAAAATATTCATTTTTTTCAATTTTTTTAATATCTAAACCATCTACAACATAAAATAAATACATTTGACACATAAATACGATAAAAGAACTAATATATAAGATGTTTAATATCATTTCTAGTGCTAAAATCACACATAACAGTGAATCATGTCCTGAATAGTAAGTCCTAAAACCTGAGTCCCAACTCAACCTCAAAATATCAACAAAAAATATAATAATGTATCTCATATCATGAGTCATAATGTCATATACAATGAAATGAACCAAATAACTAAAGTCTAATACTACTAATTTTCTTTGCCCCTCTAGATGTAGATGTCGGTGGAGTTGGTAGGCCGCAGTAGACTATGGAGTCTGTTGTGCTCTACAAGCTGAAGAACTAGGAGCTACAGGAGGTGGACCACGTCCTCTACTTGTGACAAGGGTAGCTTGGGTCACCTCCTCCTCCTAAAAATAAATAAATAAATAATAATAATAATAATTAAATAAATAAATAACAAAAAAAAATCCCCACGATTTTTTATTTTTTCGAAAAAATCGCCTATAAAAAGAAGTTTGAGTACTACTCGCGATTTTATATTTTTGCTGAAAAATAGCGACAAAATGATAATATCGCGATTTTAACAACACTGATTTTTTCTTTAGAAGATAAAGGAATGAAAGTTGCTTTCATAAATGGTAAAGTTCTCTCTTGGCCAATGAGATCCAACATGAGAGATGCCTTCACTCTAGGACCAACATGTGAAGGTGTGTATAAAGTCAATGTAAGACCTATTCATGCATTGATCCATGATAGCAATCATCAAAGTGAACTTTGGCACCGAAGGTTCGCTCATTTGAACTATAAAGCATTACCTCGTATGAGAAAGATGGTTTCTGGAATGTCGGAGATTAGATCTGACCATGATGGAGTTTTCCAAGGGTGTGCTAGTGGTAAGCAAGTAAAGGGACCATTCCCTTCAAGCAAAAGTAGAACCAATCAGAAATTGGAATCAGGAAAAAGACCACAGTACCATATAACCCAGAACAAAATGGTGTGGCTGAGAGAAAGAATAGAACTATCATGGAAGCAATCAAAGCTATGTTGCATGATCAGAAGCTACCAAAGTTTCCATGGGGAGAAGTTGTTAACACAGTTGTCTATGATCAAAAGAGATCTCCTCACCGTGCCTTAAACAACAAGACTCCAGAAGAATTCTTCTCTGGTGAAAAGCCCGAGGTTGGGCAATTGACGATCTTTAGCTTCCCTGTCTACTTCCACGTGCCAAATGAAAAGAGGAACAAGTTGAAAGCTTCAGGTAAGAAAGGTATGTTTGTTGGTTATTGTGAAAATTCTAAAGCGTACAGAAAATATATACCTGGACAAAGAAATATAGAGTTTAGAAAAGATGCAACATTTGATGAAGATGCAGCTCTTCGAAAGGAAAGAGACACTCTTCTTCCTCCTGCTAATGCTGATAGTCAAGATGATGCATTTGAGATACAAGAAAATCCTGAGCCTGAAATTGATCCTATTGATGAACCCATGGAACCCATGGATCCTTTGGATCCTCCTCCATGTGATCCTCCTGCTAAAAGGAGACATTTATGGCTTCATGACATCCTTCAAGATGTTGATAAACATGCTGCTCCTAGAGGAACCTTCAGAGAAAGCAAGAAACCATGTCAATTCTGTTACCCACCATTTGTGAGTGATATCCCTTGGAGAAATGTTTTCTCCAAGATGGTCCTCAACCGGTAGATAGCAGCCCTTGCAACCACCAACTAGCTCGTTGTGCCATTTCTCCACCACCTCAACTAGCCATGTGGTCCCTCCGCCATTTGCCATGATCGTATGTTTGAAGGTGGGCCTTCCGAACCTAAAGGTATGTCTTGTCATTTGGTAATTGAGTATTGTATTTTGCTTATCATGGACACTTATGGGCATGGATTAATGGGGGGATTCGGCAGAAAGAATGGTATGCTATTGTCCCCTAAACCCGTTTTGGATGTTAACCTTGGATTCTAGTCCCATGGGATCTCTTTTATTGGCCTTGTTGTCGCACAGATTGACATGACAACGCTCAGATCGGGGGTTGTCACTCTGATCCCCGATCCCTCCGTTTAAGCCTGTCTCCCGCGGCTAAGGGAGTAGTCCCTGTGAGATAATGAGACCAACTGTCGACCAGTTGGTTGGGAGACACGAAACACGACTAAGATAAGCACTAAAATGAATTGATTAATTTAGCAGACCAGTGCCTTAAAAGATTGGGGTTAAAACGATTACTTGTTAAATGATATAAAAATTATGGACCATGAACAGCAATAATCTATCATCAACTAAATCACAATGCTCTTAGAATGACCAAAACGATATCCAGCAATTGAGAATTTTTTAAAAAAATGAATGCTTTAAACCACCACGAATCATAAACCATTGACCAGATATCAATTTCGCATCTCGACTTGAAAATTTAGATCTCAGCGTGAAAGATATGACAATTCCCGAAAATAACTGGATCTAAAAAAAATTTCCACAATATTTTTATATTTTTTCGAATTTTTTTTTTTTTTTTAAATAAAAACTGAACCTAAGCTAAATCCTAAATTTAAATAAACTAAGCTTAGAATAAATCCTAAAATAAAAGAACTAAATCAAAACTAAAAAGGACTAAACTAAATGAAAATCGGCTTATTATTTTTTTTATTTTTTTATTGTTAATAAATCTTTTTTTAAAATTTTTATTACTTTTTATAAAATAAAAATCTATAAAAAATGAAAACGATTAATTATAAGAATTAAAATCTAAAAAAATTCGTAACTTTACAAAACCATAAACTAAACAAAAAAAAAAAAAATTGAAATCTAAATACATGACTATACAAAACATTAAATTAAAATCTACGCTAACTATGAATAAACGCTATTACGCATGGATATCAAAATTGAAAAATCGAAAACAACTGAACCCTAAAGATACGCATGTGATTTACCTGCTACGAACATGAAGTGATTTTTACCTGCGTGACGGTTGAAAATCTTCGAAGGATAGCCAGCGTTGAAATCTCAACAGTCGACGACGTGGATGGAAACTGCTACAATGCCAACGCTAGCGAAAAATGACGCTTTCAACGCAGGGATGCATTTTCTTGTCAGAGCATACAAGTTCAGACAGAAGACGTAAGCCCAGACCAGAGGTTTGATCACGTAATTCGAATGGCGGAACATCAATTTAACCCGGAGCTCCCATTGACGCACGATGATTTTTAAGCTGACTGAGAAAAGAAAAATCGTAACCCTAATAAGACGCAATTGCTGAACGCGTGAGGAAAAAAAAAAAATTCCGTAGCAAGAGCTGGTGAATACAGCTAGCAGTTTGAACGTTCTCGAAACCCCTCCACGCTGGAAATATACACTGTTGATTTTACTTGGAACGATGGCAGATGAAATCGTTGTACAGAGACTGCGTGTGCGGAATTTTCGCTGGAGAACGAGGGTCAAACATCTGCAACCCACGGCCTTTTTTTACGCGTTGATGAATACCTGTGACCCTGAAATCTTGAAGCTTTCGTGCTGAATAGAGATACGCAGACGCTACCTCTCTCACAACGCTTTCGGAAGCTTTGACTGGTACGGTGTACGCTGTGCGTTCTCACCACTAGATGACTCTGAGGATGGCGGAAAGGCGAACAATACACATGTAGTGATACTAAGGTTCGGCTATTTTTTGTGTAGATCTGAAGCATGCAGCCTCCAGCAACTTTCTAAAATGTTGCGTCCTTCAATCCTTTGCACAGGTTTATAATGATTTAATTCTTTAGCCGTAATATCAGCAGACAACGATGCTAATGCTTCAGCACCTCCCTTTGCTGGCAAAAAGGTCACACAGCTGAACTGCAAGCTCTCACAGGTTCATGGCAACCTGAGAAGGAAAAGATCACTGAAAACCCTAATCAAAACTGCATAAAGCAAAAAAAAAAATCTAAAAACCCTAGATCAAAAAAAATTTGAAACCCTAAGACAGTTAATTAATTTACAAATTTGGCCCCTTTAACAGCCAGATTTAGCAATAAGCACGGAAAACATTTTAAAAAACAGAAAATTCAGATTGTCACTGTGAAGAACTTCAGAAAATCTGTCATGCAAACTTAGAAAAATAAACCGAATGATAGACCCAAGATCAAATCCAACTGGGCTCAGCAAAAAATGCTTGCGGGAGTTGGCTGGTTCAGCCGAGAACTTCCCCGAACGCCCACAAAATTTCCTTCAGTGATGTTTTCTGCACAGCTCAAAACAACCGTCAATAAAGAGGGGCAAAAATGCTGCTGGATCTCAGGAAGTAATGGAGATACCTGCCATTACTTCAGAAACCCTAACGGCACTCAAACCCCAGCGAGTGAACAAGATACCTGTGCTCACAATACTCTACAAAAAGCTATTATTAATGGCTGAAAATAACATATGCAGAAAATGAAATGATCTCACAGCATTTCAAGAGAGTAACACCAGCAAGATATGGACCCCAAAGTCTTCTTTTATTAACCAGAAACAGATTTACAAGAGAGCTTCTTCAGTATCAGACTCACAGATCCAATTGCTCTGAAATGACCACCTAAGACCCTATATAAAGGAAATGATCCCAACGGCTAGTTCGAATGATCCATGTAGAAATGATCTCGACCGTTGATGGGGATCAAGACATCTCTTGATCTCATCCGTCGATTTATTCACTTAAAATATTATTTTATTTTATTTTTTAAATTTTTAAATTTTTAAATTTTTTATTATTTTTTATTTATTTCATTTTTTAAATTTTTAAATTTTTAAATTTTTTATTATTTTTTTATTTTATTTTTTTAAATTTTTAAATTTTTAAAAAAATTTATTATTTTTTTTATTTTATTTCATTTTTTAAATGGATCATCGAACTAAGCCTTTGGAAACATCACCTAGGACCTAGGACTTAGGACTCATGAGGGGATTTAAAACATTTTCAACCCTCAAGACACATTTCATGATGACTTTTTACAATTTACATCTCAAGGGGACAAACCCACTTAATACAGACCCTCACAAAACACCCAGTTCTGCGACACAACTATAATCTAACAGATCAACACACTAGGATTCTCCTAAAGTTCTAATGACAAAATCCATCCCGGCTTTGGGGTCAGGTTTGAAGGAAAACTCTGCCGATCCATGGATCGGTGAGACGAAAAACCTTCCGGGACGTAGATTACCACTAGAAAGTTAGGTCCACCTAGGCAATACACATACACGACTCATGTCTGCTAAGATTATTTACAATTCATACATGCAGACTGGGTTTACAATCAAAATGATCAAGCTGCTGATGACTGCAGGATGGTACGGAAACGCTGATCAGGTGATGCCCCTTTTTGCAAAGAAAAAGGGGGTGTACTGCATGGGTAGTTGACCGGTAGAGGTCAACATCTGGCTCTACTTGGGGACACGTTGCTGCTTGCAGGAATGTGAGAATCCAGAATCTGCATCCATACAACACAAAAATAAGTAGCGTCCATCCAAAATCATCATATACATTAAGCACAATAAAGATAAAAGCTCTTCATTTATTAACTATCTAAAGCAGAAACGAAAATGCGGAAAAAAACAAGGAGTAGGGTTAGAAATACGATACAAAGGATGCCCTACGGCATCAGATGTTTTCAATATAGTGCATACTGAGCATTTGCCTGCTTTCAGGCAAATATGTCGGCTGCTTGTCGGATGTGCCATGTCCAATTTTGCATATGGTAGGACTCTTTCCTATCCGAAAATCAAGCTGCTCACGGCCGTCTGATGCATCAAATCTTCTTCTTATTTTCTTTCTCTTACGTTTTTTCTTTCTGGCAGGTTGAATTACTGATGACCTGGAACTTTCTGTTTCAAAACTATCAGATGAAGTATGCGTGATATGTCTTTCTTTAGCCCGCATCTAATCTTTATCCTTCTTAAGTCTGTCTGGATCACCTTCAATTAACCATCTTTCAATCGAATCAATAACCTCCTCATAATAAGATGGAACTTGTTGCAACAAATGAGAAGGCTCCTGATCTGTTGATGTTTGCTGGTTTCTCTCATCTTCCAATTGCTGAAACCTTTGAACCTGTATTCTAATGGCATCCATCTGACTAGAGCATTCATCCCTTATAGCACTGATTTGTATGGCATGATGTTCTTCCATGTCTTTTATTACTTTATCGTTCCTTTCCTTTATGTTCATCAAGCAATATTGCATGGAGTTTATTTCTTCTTTATGATTCGCTTGCATGTCAGCCAACTGATTATTATGATTGAACGTCATGATAGTCATTTCCTCTTCCATAGTTAATAACTTGTTTTGCATAGAGTCAATTTCCCTATCATGATCAGCTTTAATGGTCACCATATTTTCCTCTAAGACTGACATCTTGCTTTGCATGATTCTAATTTCTGTTTCATGATTAGTCTTCATGGCCTCAATTTCTTTAGCATGGTGACTTTGCGTGACTTCAATCTCCCTATTACGTTTTTCCAGGTGGGTGCATAAAGTTTTCACATCATTGACATAATTAGTTTGATTGATTTCCATATTTCTTACCAGCATCATTAGGTCTCGTATAATTTGCTTTTTCTCTTCCCTTTCATTGTCATTTGTCCCTGATTTTTCACTATCATGAACTTGATCTGCAATATTTTCGGTGGATGACACATTCTGACATGAAGAATCGTCTTGGGATCTTTCAGCTGGACCTCTTATCAAATTCTGTTGCACAATTTTAAAGGAAGAAGGCAAGCTGTTTGGATAACCATATCTATCTTCAAAAGCATTGATAATGTCTTCCAAAGAAGTGAAAAAATCTTTAGGAAAATTGTTAAACCAATTCAAAGCATCATCTTCTAAAGAAAGGACAAATAGACGCATTTTGATATCTTCATGATTAAACTGAGGGGGTCTGCAATATATGATCATGATGCGAATAAACAAGTCTAGATGCCTTTTAGCAGCAATTGGATCACCATCTGAAAAAATAGGTAATTCAGGAATGGCCTCCTCCGGAAAATCATGGAGACGGTGAGTAAAACAACATGGTTTACATGAATAATCCATGATGAACAATAAGAGATGAAATGGATAATAGAACTAGATCTCTGCTCAAGAAAATCAAAAGATGAAAGAAGTGGAGTCGCCACTTGAACAATAAATCTGATTCCAAGATCCAAGAAGTAATCAACAAACAGATATGCGGGAGGCTTCTTGTCTGGGAAAAAATAAGAAAATGGAGTCGCCACCCAAACAAGAAACACACCGAAGAAATAAGGCAATAAAATATCCAAATGATAACCTCAAACGCCGAATCTGCCAGCTCAAATGAGAAATAAGAACGATGGGAAGATGAAAGAAAAGTCGTTGAAACACCGAGAATAAAGTATCCCCGGCAACGGCGCCAAAAAATGTTGGCGTTGCCGGCTCAAACGAATGATAGAAAGATGAACGATGAATGATGAAAAGATTTTGAAACACCAAGGACAGAAAACCTCTATCCCCGGCAACGGCGCCAAAAAATGTTGGCGTTGCCGGGCCAAAAGATAAGAAGTGAGAAAGAAGATTGTTGTTGAAACGCCGAGAAAACAATGTCCCCGGCAACGGCGCCAAAAAATGTTGGCGTTGCCGGGCCAGATGAAAAGATAAAAATGAGGAAGATTGTCGTTGAAAAGCCGAGAAAACAATGTCCCCGGCAACGGCGCCAAAAAATGTTGGCGTTGCCGGGCCAGATGAAAAGATAAGAAATGAGAAAAATGATTGTCGTTGAAACACCGAGAATAAAGTGGTCCCCAGCAACGGCGCCAAAAAATGTTGTCGCACAGATTGACATGACAACGCTCAGACCGGGGGCTGTCACTCTGATCCCCGATCCCTCCATTTAAGCCTGTCTCCCGCGGCTAAGGGGGGTAGCCCCTGTGAGATAATGAGACCAACTGTCGACCAGTTGGTTGGGAGACACGAGACACGATTAAGATAAGCACTAAAATGAATTGATTAATTTAGCAGACCAGTGCCTTAAAATATTGCGGTTAAAACGATTACTTGTTAAATGATATAAAAATTATGGACCATGAACAACAATCATCTATCATCAGCGAAATCACAATGCTCTTAGAATGACCAAAACGATATCCAGCAATTGAGAATTTTTTAAAAAAATGAATGCTTTAAACCACCACGAATCATAAACCATTGACCAGATATCGATTTCGCATCTCGACTTGAAAATTTAGATCTCAGCATGAAAGATATGACAATTCCCGAAAATCACTGGATCTAAAAAAAAATTTCCACAATATTTTTATATTTTTTCGAATTTTTTTTTTTTTTTTTAAATAAAAACTGAACCTAAGCTAAATCCTAAATTTAAATAAACTAAGCTTAAAATAAATCCTAAAATAAAAGAACTAAATCAAAACTAAAAAGGACTAAACTAAATGAAAATCGGCTTATTATTTTTTTTATTTTTTTATTGTTAATAAATCTTTTTTTTTAATTTTTATTACTTTTTATAAAATAAAAATCTATAAAAAATGAAAACGATTAATTATAAGAATTAAAATCTAAAAAAAATCGTAACTTTACAAAACCATAAACTAAACAAAAAAAAAAAAAATTGAAATCTAAATACATGACTATACAAAACATTAAATTAAAATCTACGCTAACTATGAATAAACGCTATTACGCATGGATATCAAAATTGAAAAATCGAAAACGACTGAACCCTAAAGATACGCATGTGATTTACCTGCTACGAACATGAAGTGATTTTTACCTGCGTGACGGTTGAAAATCTTCGAAGGATAGCCAGCGTTGAAATCTCAACAGTCGACGGCGTGGATGGAAACTGCTACAATGCCAACGCTAGCGAAAAATGACGCTTTCAACGCAGGGATGCATTTTCTTGTCAGAGCATACATGTTCAGACAGAAGACGTAAGCCCAGACCAGAGGTTTGATCACGTAATTCGAATGGCGGAACATCAATTTAACCCGGAGCTCCCATTGACGCACGATGATTTTTAAGCTGACTGAGAAAAGAAAAATCGTAACCCTAATAAGACGCAATTGCTGAACGCGTGAGGAAAAAAAAAAAATTTCCGTAGCAAGAGCTGGTGAATACAGCTAGCAGTTTGAACGTTCTCGAAACCCCTCCACGCTGGAAATATACACTGTTGATTTTACTTGGAACGTCGGCAGAGGAAATCGTTGTACAGAGACTGCGTGTGCGGAATTTTCGCTGGAGAACGAGGGTCAAACGTCTGCAACCCATGGCCTTTTTTTACGCGTTGATGAATACTTGTGACCCTGAAATCTTGAAGCTTTCGTGCTGAATAGAGATACGCAAACGCTACCTCTCTCACAACGCTTTCGGAAGCTTTGACTGGTACGGTGTGAGCTCTGCGTTCTCACCACTAGATGACTCTGAGGATGGCGGAAAGGCGAACAATACACATGTAGTGATACTAAGGTTCGCTATTTTTTGTGTAGATCTGAAGCATGCAGCCTCCAGCAACTTTCTAAAATGCTGCGTCCTTCAATCCTTTGCACAGGTTTATAATGATTTAATTCTTTAGCCGTAATATCAGCAGACAACGATGCTAATGCTTCAGCACCTCCCTTTGCTGGCAAAAAGGTCACACGGCTGAACTGCAAGCTCTCACAGGTTCATGGCAACCTGAGAAGGAAAAGATCACTGAAAACCCTAATCAAAACTGCATAAAGCAAAAAAAAAATCTAAAAACCCTAGATCAAAAAAAATTTGAAACCCTAAGACAGTTAATTAATTTGCAAATTTGGCCCCTTTAACAGCCAGATTTAGCAATAAGCACGGAAAACATTTTAAATAACAGAAAATTCAGATTGTCACTGTGAAGAACTTCAGAAAATCTCTCATGCAAACTTAGAAAAATAAACCGAATGATAGACCCAAGATCAAATCCAACTAGGCTCAGCAAAAAATGCTTGCGGGAGTTGGCTGGTTCAGCCGAGAACTTCCCCGAACGCCCACAAAATTTCCTTCAGTGATGTTTTCTGCACAGCTCAAAACAACCGTCAATAAAGAGGGCAAAAATGCTGTTGGATCTCAGGAAGTAATGGAGATACCTGCCATTACTTCAGAAACCCTAACGGCACTCAAACCCCAGCAAGTGAACAAGATACCTGTGGTCACAATACTCTACAAAAAGCTATTATTAATGGCTGAAAATAACATATGCAGAAAATGAAATGATCTCACAGCATTTCAAGAGAGTAACACCAGCAAGATATGGACCCCAAAGTCTTCTTTTATTAACCAGAAACAGATTTACAAGAGAGCTTCTTCAGTATCAGACTCACAGATCCAATTGCTCTAAAATGACCACCTAAGACCCTATATAAAGGAAATGATCCCAACGGCTAGTTCAAATGATCCATGTAGAAATGATCTCGACCGTTGATGGGGATCAAGACATCTCTTGATCTCATCCGTCGATTTATTCACTTAAAATATTATTTTATTTAAATTTTTAAATTTTTAAATTTTTAAAATAATTTTATTATTTTTTTTTAATTTTATTTCATTTTTTAAATGGATCATCGAACTAAGCCTTTGGAAACATCACCTAGGACCTAGGACTTAGGACTCATGAGGGGATTTAAAACATTTTCAACCCTCAAGACACATTTCATGATGACTTTTTACAATTTACATCTCAAGGGGACAAACCCACTTAATACAGACCCTCACAAAGCATCCAGTTCTGCGACACAACTATAATCTAGCAGATCAACACACTAGGATTCTCCTAAAGTTCTAATGACAAAATCCATCCCGGCTTTGGGGTCAGGTTTGAAGGAAAACTCTGCCGATCCATGGATCGGTGAGACAAAAAACCTTCCAGGACGTAGATTACCACTAGAAAGGTAGGTCCACCTAGGCAATACACATACACGACTCATGTCTGCTAAGATTATTTACAATTCATACATGCAGACTGGGTTTACAATCAAAATGATCAAGCTGTTGATGACTGCAGGATGGTACGGAAACGCTGATCAGGTGCTGCCCCTTTTTGCAAAGAAAAAGGGGGTGTACTGCATGGGTAGTTGACCGGGTAGTTGACCGGTAGAGGTCAACAGGCCTTTCGACTTTAGGGATAGTATTACATGGGAAACCCCGATTTTGGTTGCGTGGTCCCACTCCCTTACCCATATATATTATTCCCCTTCCACTCATTATAACCCCATTCATCATTTTTCCCACCTGGGTCCACATAGGGTTAGATTTCCCCTCCCATTGCCCACACCTTGGGTCAAGCCTAGAATGATACCCCGGAGGTTGATGCAGCTGAAAGAACAATAAAAGCATAACTGGCCACATTCAACAGGAAAATGTACCACAAAATGCATAAAATGGTCGGGACAAACACATTTAGCACGTGCGCAAAAGTCAATACATGAGCTCTACCCCATCATCATGGCCATCACCCTAATTCCTACAAGCCCTAGATGAGCCTCCTTTATCATTTAGGAACCCATGATTGTCCCAATCCCTTGGGGGCAATGAACCACCCTACCTTAAAGTGGGTATCCACTGCTATATGCCACACATCATGCTCTTACCCCTTGAGCCCCAAGCAGTTAATTAAAGAAAAATCATAAAAGGCAAAAGGCATATAAAGAAGGGTGGAAAAATCAAGGTCGAGGCACCTCATGTACCATGATTGCTCCCTCCTATACGTTATATACCCAAATGTGGGCTTCCCTTTTTATAGCTACCCTTGTAGCCCAGCATGTGGCCTAGGGTTGCCCATTTTTATTCCCTACTCCATTCATCGATTTATCACATGCCACTACCTTTTAAAGGATGTACCTTGGACATATAATCCCCTTTAAAAGTATAAACCACCTAATGGAATTCTTGGTTAACCCCATTTGGAGCTTGGAGAAATTAGCACATGCCAAAGCCCATTTTAAAAGGGCATCCCATTATGAAGTCCCCACCTATTGTCCATGGTTTGTAAGCTCATTTACTCGATTTCCTTGATGACATGTTGTACTGGAAGGCTAGGGGACGCATTGGATCTTATGCAGGATTGCAGGTGGCCTCCATCTTGCGTTTGGTCTACCTATACGGGGTCCTGACCCTCCAGAGGGCTACATTGGCACATGTAGGGTGTGTGTTGAGAACCATGGGCCTCCACAGCAGTAGACAACACTCCATGGATCCCCAGAGACGTTCAGATATTGCTCGAGATTCACTTGTTGGACGAGGAAGATGCACCTGATTCACCTTTGCCCATCCAGCCCCACAATTGTACCATGCACTTGGCAAATGACCAAGGACTTGTATGTTGATGTGGCGTCACTTACACCATCATCTGAGCTACAGATGGTCTATCAGCATCTTCAACTAACTTGGAGACCTATGAGGTCACTTGTGTGCCCTTGCAACCATTGGCAGCACCATGGGTTTATTATGTGGGGAACAAGGGGCCACCCCCTTGTCCATTACTTTTGGAAGTTCAATCCATCATTTTGGCACTTACGGACTTCATCGGCCCTCTTAGACAGCCCAACGACATGCATTATTGATTATTCGACCTCTCGAGAGGCTTGTTATTTTGTTTATGAGCTAGTTTGTTGAGCTTGTCACCAAAAAGTTAGTTATTTGCACATTATTTTTATTTTATGGGCTAATGTAGGCTCAAATAGGTAAATCGAACTCACAAGAAAAGTATAAATACAAATGATGATAGTTCATTTCTCATCATCACTTGGTTTGGACTTGTATCTCTCTTGAGATTTTCGCTATTCCTTCTTGGTGAACGAAATTTTTTGGAGCATGGATGAATTTTGATGTATGGATTGTCTTTTCTTGTCTTGGAGCTTCATGATTGGCAAGTTTATTGGTGGTTGGATATATTCTCTTATATGTAAGTACAAATTTAATGCTATTAATCTTTTACTTTGTCACATGCATTAAAAATGAGATTTTCACTATACTAGGGCTCGTTGTTGCATGTGTTTACTGCTGAATTATGGAATTATGTTTCTATATAGCATATCTCTATGTATGGGCCATGTATGTTGAACAAATTCTCCTAGGGATAATAATTCTATGGTTGAATTTATCTTGATAAGCCATTACACCTTGCAGAAACGAAATATAAAAGCTTGTAAGGTCACTCTCTTTTGCCCTAGTGACAAGCGAAGTTGATCTTAAGGCCTCCTTGTCCTAGAAACGAAGTCTATCTTCATAGTATTCTTGACTCCAATCTCCCCAAAGGATTAGGAATTGGTCTACATAAGGTGATCACTTAAAGACACATTTTTCTTCACCTCTCCTCCTTTATTCTAGGTCTAGCCACATTTAGGGCTCCTGGGCATCATTTTCTCGACAAACCACCCATAAGAAAAATTCGATCGCTTGCCTCTACTGCACTGGTGTCTCTCCTAGGCCTCCTCTAGTTTTGAGGAAATTCCAACGGTGGAGTTGTTAGATATCCCAAGCCCTAGCCTCGAGATTGGTTTTTGCCCTAAGATCCACTAGGCTAGTTGCTCATAGGGATCATTTTGCACCTTCAACTGAAAACCAATTCTTTGGTCCCCTTCTCCTCCTTGTTTGGGTCAAGCATATCATTGGTTGCTAAATTCCTTTCCCTTCACCTAACCTGGGTCCACTTGGTCCCGTGTGGGCCCATACCTTTGAAAAGTCAACTCTTCAAAAACTACTTGGGAAACCAAGTTCAATAAGGATATTAGGATTTTGGAAGCTCCTTTACAATTCACACTCCTTGAACCTAGCCCTTAATTCCTCATCCCCTTATTCTAGAAAGCTTTGTACCTTGCTTAAGAAGCAAGCACATCCTATTCTTGAGCCTCACCTAGGAAAGGGTCCCCAAGATCACTTCACACCCATCTTAGCTAATCTATCCTTCATAAGTGATTCTCTATATATTAGGTCTCCTCCCATCGGTGAAATTTTGTAAAGAGTAGGAAGCTTTAGATGTGGTGACAGTAGGCTTTAGCTTCATTGTTGCTCTTGACCTAGCAAGTGCTCCTCTAGCCCCCCCTGCCAGTTTGAGCGATAACATTTTGGCGTCATTGTCAGGGACACGAAACATGTGTCTTGTTCCCAACACAACATATTGACAGAACATTATTGGCGACTCCATTGGAAGAACAAAACCTTAGTTCTTCATTGAACTTTAAGGTCGATGCTTGTAGGGTGAAGCAAGCATTTTTCTAGGCATCTTTAAATTCACCCTGGGGACTCCTACATATTTTTCATGTATATTTCAAATAGGTTGTCTTTCTTTGATAAATTTCTCGCTTTGTGCATTGCTAGCATCCCTGGGCATCCTAATCATGTCACGGGAAGGATGATACGTGGGGTGCTCATGTTTGATGGTGATCCACTCTTAGCAATTGACCACGTAGAAAGTTTTAATGCACATGCTTCAAGAGAGAAGGTTGTTCACCAAGATGTCTTTATGTTATTGTTCATGGTATCTCTCAGTGGTCATAACTCATGATGCATGATCATAAACCTAGGAGCATCTCATCTATTGAAGAGTTCATTGACGGCTTTCTTAGACATTTTCAAGTACACCTTGCATTAAGTATCCAAGAGGAAGCCTTCATCGAGCATCATCAATACATTGAGAATCTAAGTAACGAGCCGGAAGACAAGTCCTTGCATCCACATGATGTAAAGGATGATTTTAAGGACACGTGTTGGGAAGAATGAGGATGCGGAAAGTGAAGTTGAGACTAACCTTACCTTTCTCAAGGATAGTACTCCCGATGATTCTCCTTTTGAGAACCTTGAGGAAGGTGATCCCATTAGCCCCTTAAAAGATGACATTAGAGATTATTTCCATATTGCAAAAGAGAAATGGGATGTTGATTGCCCTCAAATTGAATGTGCTCCCATTTATGACACCGACAAGGAGGATGAGGTTGACCGTGGTCCTCCCTTTCTCTCGAGCATTATTTATGAGGACATAACCATTGGTACCCCTGGGAAGTAGAATTATCACTTCCCCTTGCATGAAAAGGAGCAGTTGGAGATGATTGATTCTCCTTTTTGGGAAGACTCTATCTTTGATACCAACAATGATAGGATTGATAAGGCCCTTGCTCATACCTACCTTCCTTATGATTTCGGAGTATATTTAAATCACTTGAGCCTTTAGAGTTGGATTTTCTGGAAAAGGATCCAATTGAGACTTCACCTTCCCCTTTGCCCTTTTCTGTTGTCCATCATCTCGAGTCTTCATCGAGTGATTCCCTCACCCCTTTACATATGATCTCAAGTGACCATGAGCCCTTTCCCCCCTCCGAGTATAGTGTCGAGGAAGAGCCCCTCATTGATTATACTTTACCTCCTTGGACACACCCTCAAGGTCTTGATCACTCCATGACCTCCCCTCACCAATGTGACCATCACCTTGAGCGACCTAATTATTACACCCCTTTCTTCTCTCGCCTTTTGTTCCCCTCTCATCACGACCTTGTGGCATCTACAAAGCATGATATTATAAACAATGATTGTGATAGGGAATTGTTGAGAGTGATCTTTCATTCCACCATTGCATACTTAGAGGGAAAGCCCTGCACTTTTAGATTGGCTTATTCTCCTTCTCCTAGGGCTTCCTTTTACCTCAAATGGAGATCATATTTTCCCACCTCCCACCTGCTTCGTCCTCCATACAAATGTATCCGCATCCACTTCGGGATTTGCTACATGAGTAGTCCTACTGGCAGGCATATGTATATTGATATGATGATATGTCGATTGCACTGGCTTTATGATTACACTTAGCATTAGCATCATTATATGCATGTTAGGGTAGGATGCATTGCATGCTGATTTTTGCATTAGAACTAATGACATATGATATTTTTCATGATAGATTAGCTGCATTTAGATTAAAAAACTGCATCTACTTCTATGGGTCAATTTTATGGGTCTAATCCAAGCATGTGCGATCATGAGACGCCACCAAAGCATGTTGCCCCATGTTTTTCATCTATTATGTGTAGGTAACAGGTCTACGGTAACCAAGAAATTGTTAGAGTTCTCGTGACCTCCCGTTAGAGTAGCTGACGTCCCAGTTGAAGCCAGATGTTACCCACCATTTTGTGGGTGATATCCCTAAGAGAAAAAATTCTCCAAGATGGTCCTCAACCGGCAGCCCCTTGTAGCCACCAACTAGCTCGTTGTGCCATTTCTCTGCTACCTGAGCCAACCATGTGGTCCCCCACCCATCTACCATGATTGTATGTTTGAAGGTGGGCCTCCCGAACATAAAGGTATGGCTTGTGATTTGGTAATTGAGTATTGTAATTTGCTTATCATAGATACTTATGGGCATGGATTAATGGGCGAATTCTGAAAAAAGAATAGTCTAGGTCTGTGTTATTGCCCCCTAGACCCCTTTTGGATGTTAAACTTGGATTCTAGTCCCATAGGATCTCTTTTAGTGGCCCTTTGGCTTTAGAAATGGTATTACATGGGAAACCGTGATTTTGGTTGTGTGGCCCCACTCCCTCATCCATATATATTACTCCCTTTCCATTCATTATAGCTCCATTCATCATTTTTCCCACCTAGGTCCACATCCCTCCACTGGGTCCACAAGCAGTTAGCGTTTCCCTCCCCTTGCCCACACTTTGGGTCAAGCCTAGAATGATGCCCCGAAGGTTGATGCAGTTGACAAGAAAATTAAAAGCATAATTGGCCACATTCAACAAGAAAATCTATCACAAAATGCATAAGAGGGTCGAGACAAACACATTTAGCACGTGGGCAAAAGTCAATACATGAGCTCTACCCCATCATCATGGCCATCGCCATGGTTCCTACAGGCCCTAAATGAACCTCCTTTATCATTTAGGAACCCATGATTGTCTCAACCCCTAGTGGGCAATGAACTACCCTATGTTAAAGGGGGTATCCACTACAATATCCCACACATCATGCTCTTACCCCTTGAGCCTCAAACAGTTAATTAAAGAAAAATCATAAAAGGCAAAAGACATATAAAGAAGGGTGGAAAAATCAAGGTTGGGGCACCTCATGTACCATGATTGCTCCCTCTTATATATTATATACCCAAAAGTGGGTTTTCCTTTTACTAGCTAACCTTGTACCCCAACATGTGGCCCAAGGTTGCCCCTTTTCATTCTCTACTCCATTCATCTCTTTATCACATGCCACTATTTTTTAAAGGATGTACCTTGGACATATTATCCCCTTTAGAAGTAGAAACCACCTAATGGAATACTTGGTTAACCCACTTGGAGCTTGGAGACATTAGCACATGCGAAAACCCATTATGGAAGGGCATGCCATTATAAAGTCCCCACCTGTTGTCCATGGTTTGTAAGCTCTTTTACTTGATTTCCTTGATGACTTGTTGTACTGGAATGCTAGGGGACACATTGGATCTTACGCAGAATTGTTGGAATGCTAGGGGATGCATTGGATCTTACGCAGAATTGCAGATGGTCTCTATCTTGGGTTTGGTCTCCCTATACGAGGTGCTAACCCTCCAGAGGGCTACATTGGCACATGTAGGGTGTGTGTTGAGAGGTATGGGCCTCCACAACAATAGACAACACTCCATGGATCCCCAGAGATGTTCAAATATTGCTCGATATTCACCTATTAGATGAGGAAGATGCACTTGGTTCACCTTTGCCCAGTCAACCCCACAATTGTACCATGCACTTCGCAAATGACCCAGGACTTGTATGCTAATGTGGCATCACTTACACCATCATCTGAGCCCTTACAGATGGGGTCTCAGCATTTTCAACTTACTTGGAGACCTATGAGGTCACTTGTGTGCCCTCGCAGCCATTGGGAGCACCACAGGTTTATTATGTGGAGAACAAGGGGCCACCCCCTTGTCCATTACTTTTGGAAGTCCAATTCATCGTTTTAGCACTTATGGACTTCATCAGGCCTCTTAGAGAGCCCAACGACATGCATTATTGATTATTCGACCTCTTGAGAGGTTTTTTATTCTATTTATGATCTAGTTTGGTGGGCTTGTCACCAAAAGTTAGCTATTTGCACATTATTTTTATTTATGGGCTAATGGAAGCTCAAATGGGTAAATCAAACTCATTAGGAGAGTATAAATACAAAATATGAGAGTTCATTTCTCATCATCACTTGGTTTGGACTTGTATCTCTCTTGAGATTTTTGCTATTCCTTCTTGGTGGACGAAATTTTTGGAGCATGGATGAATTTTGATGTATGGATTGTCTTTTCTTGTCTTGGAGCTTCATGATTGGCAAGTTTATTGGTGGTTGGATATATTCTCTTACATGTAACTACAAATTTAATGTTATTATTCTTTTACTTTGTCACATGCATTTAAAATGAGATTTTCGCTATACTAGGGCTAGTTGTTGCATGCATTTACTGCGAAATTGTGGAATTATGTTTCTATATAGCATATCTCTATGTATGGGCCATGTATGTTGAACGAATTCTCCTAGGGATAATTCTATGGTTGAATTTATCTTGATAAACCACTTCACCTTGCAAAATGAAGTATAAAAGCTTGTAAGGTCACTCTCTTTTGCCCTAGTGACAAGCGAAGTTGATCTTAAGGCCTCCTTGACCTAGAAACGAAGTCTATCTTCATATTCTTCTTAACTCCAATCTCCCCAAAGGATTAGGCACTAGTCTACCACAAGGTGATCACTCAAAGACACATTTTTCTTCACCTCTCCTTTATTCTAGGTCTAGCCACATTAGGGCTCTTAGGGCATCATTTTCCTGACAAACCACCCATAAGAAAAATTCAATCTCTTGGCCTCTACTGTGTTGGTGTGTCTCCTATGCCTCCTCTAGATTTGAGGAAATTATGACGGTGGGGTTGTGAGATATCCCAAACCCTAGCCTCAAGATTGGTTTGTGCCCTAAGATCCCCTATGCTAGTTCCTCATAGGGATCATTTTGCACCTTCAACTAAAAATCAATTCTTTGGTCCCCGTCTCCTCTTTGTTTGGGTCAAGCCTATCATTGGTTGCTAAATTCCTTTCCCTTGACCTAACCTGGGTCCACTTGGTCCCATGTGGTCCCATACCTTTGAAAAGTCAACTCTTCAAAAACCACTTGGGAAACCAAGTTCAATAAGGATTTCAAGGTTTTGGAAGCTCCTTTACAATTCACACTCCTTGAACCTACGTTATGACTATAAATCATAACAAGTAAATAAATAAGATAAATGTAAATATTAAATAATTAAATATTGGTTATGTTAAGTAGTCATTAAGTTAAGTGAAAAGGCATGTCTAAAAGACATGCCCAGTCACGAAAGGACACCTTCTTAGGTATATATATGCCGGTCCTCATTGTAACAATTATCACTTGTACAGTTTATATATTAATAGATTATTATTACAAATACATTTTGTGTATTTTTACATTTAAAGTCGACAAGCTATCAGTTTTGATGCTTCAGCGGTATCAGAGCCATGGCACACAATATAATCATGTGGGTCTTTGAACGTTGTTCGCCGCACAATATGCCATTACGTTCACGTCCTAAATCCATGGAGAATTTTAGTAAAATTCAAGAAGCATTTCAGCGTTTAGAAAAATCATATGCAGAAGTTAAAGCATGTCGAAAGGAAAGCGATAACAAGGAAAATGATCTAGATGATGATTCCGATGAAGCTTATACAGATCAAGATGAGGATTTAGATAAAGTTGATCTTGATGTGAATGAGGATGATCTAGATCAAGATAATGATTCTGATGTAGCTGATATAGATCAAGAAGATTATAATGTTGAAAATCCAGATGAAGTTGATCTTGATGTGGATGAGAATGATATAGATCAGGATGATGATCCAGATGAAAATGATGTCGATGAAGATTATGTAGATCAAGATGATGATCCAGATGAAGATGATGACAAGAAAGGTGTGAGGCCAAATTTCTGTGGGAATCTGAGATGATCAAAATAAAGGCAGCTATGTTAAAAGCTACGGAGGTGCCAGCATCTCTATATTCTGTTGATTGCTTCTTGTTGCAATCTGGGTCATCATTTTTCATCTGGCACGGGAACTCCGGTTCATTGGAGCAACAACAACTAGCGACCAGAAATGCAGACTTTCTGAGACCTGGTGTTAATTTAAAGCATGCAAAGGAAGGGACGAAAATATCAGCTTTCTAGTACGCATTGGGTGGGAAGCAAAGCTATTCAAGCAAAAGAGAAGCCCAAGAAACCAATAGGGACACTCACTTATATGCTTGCAATTTTGAAAAAGGAACATTAGAGGTCACTGAAGTCTTCAATTTCAGTCAAGATGACTTGTTAACAGAGGATATCATGATCCTTGATACACACTCTAAGGTCTTTGTTTGGGTTGGCCAACATGTAGATATCAAACAAAAGCGGCAAGCTTTTGAGATTGGCCAAAAGTACATGGAACAGGCAGCGTTGTTAGAAGGTTTATTGCCAGATATACCGCTTTACAAAGTTACAGAGGGGAATGAGCCTTGTTTCTTTACAAAGCTTTTTGCATGGGATTCAGCCAAAGCTGTTATTCAAGGAAACTCATTTCAGAAAAAGCTTGTTACTCTCCAAGGGATACCTATACAGGCTATAGAGAACTTAAAATGCAAGTCCCAACAACTAATGTTGGCTCATCTGAGAGTCCAACACGTAGTTCTGACAGCTCCAATGGTTCAAAACAAAGTGGCCCAACTCAGAGAGCTTCAGCATTAGTTGCCTTGTCATCTGCTTGCAGTTCAAGCAGTGGGAGTAAAGCTGCACCATGAGCTACGAAGGCATCTATCTCTCCCTCCAATCAATCTTCTCAGAGAGCAGCGGTAGTTGCAACATTATCCACAGTTTTGAATGTTGAACCTAAAAGAATCTCACCCACAAGGACAATAGTAGGTGGTGAACTAATACCTATCTTCCCAAAGTCTCATGCTACACATATTCTGGGATTTAAATTCCAATACTACCAGCGTCAAGATGTAAATGAGCCTGTACCTGATGGACTGTACAGACTTACAGTAGAACTAGTGAAGGCAGATTTTATTGACCTTGATAACATATATGCACATTTACTTCCCGAGGATGAAGAAGCATTTGAGCATTATGAAGAGATCTCAAAAAAGCAAATGGATGAGTCTAGTGAACTGGTGTTTATGGGGAAGAAGAAATCAGGATATTTCAGGATGGCTGCAAATATAGAAAACTGTAAGCTTTTACAAACAAGGAATATCGATGAGACTTTGCAAGAAGAAAAAGAACTGAAGCAGAATGAGAAGGTAGATTTTCGAGCACCCTGCAAAATTCGGACACCTTCATTACTTTTATTTTTCCTTATGATGATCCACAAGATGGAGAACTCCCATAACTACATGGAGCAACTCTTGTTGCGAGAATTGGATAGTAAATATCACTCCATCAAATTCAACCAAAGGCATACCTTCAGCGGCTTCGAATCTAAGAAGTTATATCAGTTGCTTGAGATGGAGGAGGTTCACATGTTGGCTTTTTTTGATAAACTGTTATATGTGCTCGAAATAAAAGGAAGGATTGTGGCTATTGAATGCGAGAAATTTGAAACTGTGTACATTTTGAGAGAGCCAATCAAAAGCCACATCACTGCGAAAATCTTTTACCACAATGAGACGAATTGTTTGTTGTCGTCTATGGAATTGTATGGAGAAGTTGGCTCTGATTTTCCATGCGCTACTCTTTATCGAATTCCAGAACAATCGATCCTAGACGGACTTCCTGGAAGATTAACCATACACTTGGAGTCTGCGGACTGGGAATTTGACATCCCAAACCATTTCATTTTGGCCAATTGTCGTCATTGGTTCAAGGTGATGAGCATCGAGTGGAGGTCGACGTTGGGGGGGGGGCCTTTGTCAAAAACCGCTAATAATAAACTTGCCACTGCAAATAATAAACTGCCACATAAAAAAATCGAGACTGCTACTCCAACATGCCTCCCATTTCGTTGTTCCGACATCCAATATGTTAAAACAACGACTCCTTCCTTGCCGTCAAATAGTGTGTGGTCGAAAGTTCAATGTCAAGCGATGTGTGGTCAAAAGGTCAACCGGTTCAGCAGCGACAACGACATTCTGCCGCCAGAAAACAAGTCCGTCGGCAGCCGCCTTCCAGACACTCCTTCGTCAACAACATGTATTCCGACAAGCCCATATCGTAACCACCTTACCTATTCGCTATCGAGGAGTATTGTCACTGTGGGTCGTGACTGTGTTCTGCGATGTCTACTATGGGCGTGGAACACCCCACTACTGTGTCATCCGAGGAGTTCAGAATTGGAACTGTCTATGTCGTCGTTTAACACATCCGTCCGGTCAAAAACGTCAACGGTCGTGGTCTGTCCGAACGGTGGGTTTTCAAAGGACGCGTCTCGTGGTTGTCAACAGACGGGCCCCAGTATCAATTCAGAAACGGTGATTCAATCAGGGCTTGGTGAGTTATAAAGTAAAATATATATATATATATAAAACTTATAATATATATTTATATATGTATATAATATATAATTTGTAATTATATAACATAAAAATATAAATATAAAATATAAAAAATAAAAATAAAAATTATTTAATTTATTAAAAAAATATAGTAATTTAAAAATAAATAAAAACAAAAAAATAGAGTTATTAAAAAAATAAATAAATAATTAGAGTTATTAAAAAAAAAAAACGATAACCCTAAATTCAAGACAGTGTTACCAAGCGAATTATACAGGCAGAGGTGCCAATGGCATCGAGTTACATATGTCGAGATGACAAATGCAAACTGAAGGAAACTGTCGACAATACAGCTTTGAGGACAAAGCTTCTGAAGGAAGGGGCTATGTTATGAATATAAATCATATGAAGTAAATAAATAAAATAAATGTAAATATTAAATAATCAAATATTGGTTATGTTAAGTAGTCATTAAGTTAAGTGAAAAGGCTTGTCTTAAGGACATGCCTAGTCACGAAATGACCCCTGCTTAGGTATATATATGTGGGTCCTCATTGTAACAATTATCACTTGTACATTCTATATATTAATAAATTATTATTACAAATACATTTTGTGTATTTTTACATTTAAAGTCAACAAGCTATCAGTTTTGATGCTTCAACCTAGCCCTTAAATCCTCATCCCCTTATCCTAGAAAGCTTGGTACCTTGCTTAAGAAGCAAGCAAGTCCCATTCTTGAGCCTCACCTAGGAAAGGGTCCCTGAGATCACTTCACACCCATCTTAGCTAATCTATCTTTCATAAGTGATTCTTTATATATCGGGTCTCCTCCCATCGGTGAAAATCCATAAGAGTAGGAAGCTTTAATTGTGGTGACAGTGGGCTTTAGTTTCATTGTTGCTCTTGACCTAGCAAGTGCCCCTCTAGGCCCCCCCTGCTAGTTTGAGTGGTAACAGTTTCCAAGGATATGTTGTAACTATGAGCAACATTATTCAAGTTGAACCATGCACTTTTGAAGAAGCTATGAAGGCTCAAGTGTGGAAAGATGCAATGGTTGAAGAATATGAGTCCATCATTCATAATGATGTATGGGAAGTGGTTCCATGACCCCAAGGTAAATATGTTTTGTCTTCTAAATGGTTGTATAAAATTAAACATGGTGTTGATGGCAATATTGAAAAATATAAAGCTAGATTTGTGACCAGAGGGTTCTCTTAGAAAGAGGGAATAGACTATGATGAAATCTTTGCACCTGTTGCCCATTATACAACCATCTGATCTATTGTGGCTCTAACTGCTAGCCAAGGATGGTCCCTTCACCAAATGGATGTGAACACTGCTTTTCTGCATGGCTTCCTCAAGGAAGAAATATTTGTGGAGCAACCACAAGGCTTTGAAGTACATGACCAAAAAACTCATGTGTAGACTAATGAAAGCCCTCTATGGTTTGAAGAAAGCTCCGAGAGCTTGGTACATCCGCATTAATAACTTATTGATGAAGCTTGGTTTTACTAGAAGTAATGTTGATTTAAATCTTTACTTCAAGACAGTCCAAGTTATGCCTTTGATTTTGGTACTATATGTTGATGACTTATTTCTCATCGGTAGTGAACCTCTTATCCTCCAGTGTAAGAGGGAGTTAGCTTCTGAATTTGAAATGAAAGATCTTCATTTGATGCACTACTTTCTGGGTCTTGAAGTATGGAAGAAACCTGGTGAGATTTTCCTTTCTCAAGGAAAATATGTTGTCAAGCTGCTAGAAAGATTTGGTATGACAGAATGTAAATCCATGAATACTCCAATGGAGATGAACTTCAAGAAGTTGTGTGGTGAAGCTACAGGTCCTGATTTGGCAAATCCTTCTGAGTATCGACAATTGATTGGGGCACTAATGTTCTTAGTGAAGACTGGACCGGACACATGTTTTGCGATTAATACTTTGAGCCAATATATGATTAAACCATCTCATGCACACTGAATTGTTGCAAAGCATGTGTTGAGATACCTGCATGAGACCATCAATCTTGGATTGAAATATATTGTCGAGGATGTAAGACTACTTGGGTATTCTAATGTTGATTGGGTTGGCAACTTTACTGACAGAAAAAAGCACATCTAGGTGCTACTTTAGCTTAGGTTCTACAATGATATCTTGGATGAGCAGGAAGCAAAAATTTGTAGCCCTCAGCAAGGTTGAAGTTGAGTACATTATTGCTAGCATGGCTAGTTGTGAGGCAATATGGTGGAGGAAGCTCTTTGGAGAGTTGTTTGAGTATGTTCTGGACACAACAGTAATTTACTGTGACAATAAAAGTGGCATTTGACTTGCAGAAAATCCTGTGTTCCATGACAAGTCCAAGCATATGGAGATCAAATATCACTATATCTGGGATATGGTGCAGAAAGGAGCAGTAAGACTCCATCATACAGTGACTGATGACCAGATCGCCGACATTCTTACCAAGCATGTGTTGAAAGGGAAGTTCTTGGTTTTCAGAGAGAATCTTGGGCTGACGGATGTGATCTTTCCTAAAGAGGGTGGTCATGAATGATGAGCCTTAGTTGTGTGAGATCCTTGTCGTGTATTGACAAGTGGATCCTCCCACGCAGAGATGAAACTTGGTTGTGCGAGATCCTTGTCATGTGTTTCCAAGTGGATCCCCCCAAGCAGAGATGAGACTTGGTTGTCTGAGATCCTTGACAAGTGGGTTATCCCCCCAAGCAGAGATGTGACTTGGTTGTGCAAGATCATATACAAGTGGGTTATCCCAAAGCAAAAATGAGACTTGGATGTGCGAGATCCTTGTCAAGTGGGTTATCCCCCCAAGCAGAGACAGGACTTGGTTGTGTAAGATCCTTGTCATATGTTGGCAAGTGGCAGCCCCCCAAGTGAATATAAAGTGATGGATGAATCTCCCCTATGATGATTCTTCTTCATTAGATTGTAATATCATTGTTCCAAAGCAAAGATTACAGAGGATCCTAGTGCCAGAAAGAAATTCCTCCCTAGCTGAGAGGGAGTGCTGAAAATTGGTAGCTAAGGGGTGAATTTCCTTGAATAAAAATTCATTTCTGACTATTCTAGAGTTCCTTTCTAAATATAAAAAGTCATGTCTATCATTGCAACCATGACTTTCCAAATTTGGTAAGTCAACTTGCTTCAATTGTTAATCATGTATGGATGATGGAAAATCACTTATCCTTAATCAATCTAAATTGTTTAATTTTTTAATTTAATCATCAATATTATTAATATTATTATTACACATTTGATAATATAATATTATCTAAAGAGAAATTGCATGTCACCTCTCCTACTTGGCACTCAATCATGCCACTTCATATCTCTTTCCTTGATGACAAATCGAACTCTCTCATTCAAGGATACATTACTCTCTCTCTCTCTCAAAGGATTCATTCATCTCTCTCTTTAATGTTCTTACGCACCTCTTACACTCTCTTACACACTTTAATGACTCATCATAAAAATATTCATCTTACACCTCTTTAATGCATTTGTTACACTTCTCCTCAATGGCTCAAACTACTAAGGCATGTGTTCTCCTTTATGGCACAAGTCACTAAGGCATCCATACTCCCTCTTGATGGTATGAGTTACTAAGGCAAGCGTACCTCCTTTATGGCATAATTTACACTCCTATTTTGGCATATGTAACTTCTCCTCAAGGCATGGGAGTTACTCCTTCATGAATTCAACCTACTTGCTCTTCCTATATATTTGTGTCTCTCATCCTCTTTATTACTCACTTGTGCATTGTGAAAGGAGAGTACGAACTTGAGAAAGAGAGAACTAGAGAGACTAGAGAAGAATTGAGGGGGAGAGAAAGAGAGTCTTGAAGAGTAAGAGCAGAACTTGGTGAGCCAAAGTAATTCAGTGTTTGCATCAGCTATTGCTATCAGAGATCTTCTTCAGATTTGGGTGAACTTCTTCTTTCTCTCATTGTATTTTGTATCTTTGTTGAACATTTGATTTCTAATAGAAGAAGAATCTGGTTGGGTTTTCCCCTTGTGGGTTTTGCTCATTGGACCTAAACTCATTGTGCCTTGTTGAGTTTTTGGTTGTCTTATATTGTGTATATGGTTTATGTTCTATCTGCAATTGCTTAACTAACATTGCAGATTAAAGAAGTTATTGGATAAATTAATTGTTACAGCATACAACTTCAAAATTTCAACAAACGTTGAAGATTCTCAACAATTTTCCCTAGAATCGGACAATGAAAATATTCCGCAAGTATCATTATCAGCCATGATAGGAATAGCTCAGCCCCACACATTAAAGTTAAAAGGACATATCAAAAAGAAAAATGTAATGGTTCTAATAGATATAGGAAGCACTGGACTCAAATATTGCAAAAAGGCTCAACATCTTCACATACTCAATGCCTAATATGAAGTGATGGTAGCAGATGGAAAGAAAATCAAAAAAGCAAGAAAATGCCATAAGTTCAAATTGCAGATTTAGGACTACAATCTAGAATCCCAATTCTACACTGTACCACTTGGAGGAGTGGATGTGGTCCTAGGTATCCAATGGCTACAAACCTTAGGCACTTACTCCGCCAACCATCAAAAACAATTTATAAAGTTTACATGGGAAGCGCAGAAATATAAGTTATATGGTTTTCAACCACCTCAAAATCAAATTGTATCATCCTACTAGATGATGAAGCCGATCCAAAAAGGAGCACCAACATATATAGTGCAATGTCATCAGATGGAAATGTTGGCTTTGAAATTGATTAGCGAAGAACCACCTGAAATTCAGGAGTTAATTCAAAAGCACAAGAAGGTATTCCAAGATCTTCCACTGCAAATGCCTCCTAAAAGAGAAATTGAGCACATAATCGAAGTCAAGTCAGGATCAAATCTTGTCAACATCAAGCCATATCGATACCCACATCATCAAAAAACTGAAATCGAAGGACTAGTCCAGGGTCTTTTAAAATGTGGTATCATCACAAAAAGTAGAAGCCCTTACGTTGCTCCGGTGGTTCTAGTCCAGAAGATGGATGGATCGTTTAGGCTATGTGTAGATTATAGAGGATTGAACAAGATAATGATTAAGAACAAGTTCCCTATTCCCTTCATAGACGAAATGCTAGATGACCTTCACGGAGCTAAATATTTTTCAAAATTGGACTTGAGATCTGGATATTACCAAATCAGAATAATATTAGAGGACATAGCGAAGACCACCTTTCGAACTCGTGAAGGTCATTACGAGTTTAAGGTAATGCCTTTTGGATTAACTAATGCTCCGACAACCTTTCAAGCTACCATGAATGAGGTATTCTGATCATATTTAAAGAAGTTTGTTCTAATTTTCTTTGATGATATTCTAGTCTATAGTAAAACATGGAAGGAACATCTACAACATCTAGAGCAAGTTCTCACTATACTAGAAGAACAACAGTTTTATGCAAAGATGTCCAAATGCACCTTTGGGAAAGAAGAAGTAGAGTACCTTGGGCACATAATATCCAAGGAAGGAGTAAAGGTAGATCCTAATAAGATCAAGGCTATAAAAGAATGGCCCAAACCAATTAATATCACCAAATTAAGAGGATTTTTAAGGTTGACTGGATACTATTGAAGGTTTATTCAAAACTATGCTCATGTAACGACGCCCCTAACAAACCTTTTAAAAAAGAACTCATTCCAATGGGATAATAAGGTAGAAAAGTGTTTTGAAACCTTAAAGGAAATTATGTCCAATGCACTTGTATTGGCAACTCCAAACATTTCAAAGCATTTTGTAATTGAATGTGACGCTTCAAGTTTTGGAATAAGAGCAACGTTGATGCAGAATGGCCATCCAATAGCATTTGAAAGTAGGAAACTCAATAAAAGGAAATGTCTAAAATCTACATACAACAAGGAAATGCTCACCATTATGTATGCATTAGCCAAATGGAGACAATATCTTTTGGTAAGTTTTTAATAAGAACTGACCATAATAATCTTCAACACCTTCTCTATCAAAAAGCACTTCCTACAAAATAGCAAAAATAGATCGAAATAATTGTCACCTTTGACATGGACTTATTACATAAAAAAGGGAAAGACAACGTAGTAGCAGACGCTCTGTCCATAAAAGATGAAGAGTCGTCATTACTTGCAATTTCAATTGTAGTTCTAGAATGGCTTAACAAAATTCAAAGTGAGTATGCAAAAGATCCAAAAACATGTGCTATAATCAATAATCCTGCTTAGAATTCAAAATTTGAATGGAAAAATGATATTCTTTGGTATAAAGGAAGAATTTACTTAAGCCCAAATTCCAAATTTAAGTCCAAAGTTCTCAAGGAGTCCCATGATTCACTATCAACAAGACATGTAGGTTTCTTTAAAACCTACTATAATGCACGCCAATCTTTTTTCTAAGAGGGAATGAATAATGATATTCAAAAATATGTAGCAGAGTGTGACCAATGCCAGAGAAATAAAAATAAGAACATTATGACCCATGGTCTCCATCCCTTAAATATTCCAAACCAAAAATCGGAAGAGATATCAATGGACTTTATTGAAGGGCTACCCATATTGAATGGAAAAGACAAAATCCTCGTAGTAGTCGACAAGCTCACCAAGTATGCACACTTCATAGGAATGAAGAAATCAGACTCGGCAAAACAAATCACAAAGATATTTTGCAAAAATGTCTACAAATTACATGGATTTCCCAAAGTCATTGTTAGCAATAGAGACACCAAATTTAAAGGGAATTTCTAGAAGGAATTTTTCAAACAAATTAGAACATACCTCAACATGAGTTCAGCTTATCATCCTCAAACAGAAATTGTCAATAAATGTTTAAAAGCTTACCTTCGTTGTTATGCATCAGACAAACAAAATAAGTGGGCTCAATGGTTACATCTAGTGGAATGGTGGTACAATTCCACTTATCACACTTCAACAAAAATGACCCCATTTCAAGCTCTTTATGGTTATGAGCCTCCTAAATGGAAGGAATTCTCCATTATCGAGACAAAATTTCCAGTAGTTAAAGATCAGTTAGAAGAAACACAAAGAATATTTCAAACACTAAAGGAAATCTAAATATTGCAAGAAATCGTATGAAGCAGCAAGTTAACCAGCACAGAACAGAAAGATAATTTTAAGTTGGAGAATGGGTATTTGTTAAATTTCAACCTTACAAGCAATTGTTGCTAAAGCAGAAGGGAAAAAATAAATTGGCACCAAAGTTCTACAGGCTATATCAGATTAACAAAAAGATTATCCAAGTAGCATATAGCTTGGACCTTCCTGATAAAAGTCATGTTCACAATGTTTTCCATGTATCTTGCCTTAAAAAAGCACTACGCAAACACCAAGCAGCATAGACGACACTTCCCACATTAGATGATGAAGATAAGATCGTTTTAGAACCAAAAAAATTCATTATCGCCAAGGAAAAGAAATTGCGGTCACAAGTAATTAAAGAATATCTTATTAAGTGGAAGAACCTACCAGAAGAAGAAGCCTGTTGGGAGACAGAAACATTTCTTCAACAACACCCATTGTTACATATGCTTTGAGGACAAAGCATTTTTTCGAGAGGAAGGCAATGTTATGTTTAAAATTAATTAACATTTAGTTTAGGAAAAAATGAGCACAATGAAAAGATCATGCCCCCTCATGTAAAGGCACCTGAGGCTGTATTTAAGCCAGGAGCCCTCCCATTGTAAGACCTTCATTCAGTTTTTATCAATAATAATAATAATAATAATATATAAAGATTTTGTGAAATTTTTGCTTCACTTTCATTGTTGTTGTTTCAAGCTGCTTCTGCTCCCCAGAAGGCTCTATTTGTTCAGTTTCAGGCTGACTCAAATGTGGCTGATCTTGTGTTGTACTCACTAAATTTGTTGTAGTTTTTAGCTTGATAAGGTAATGGAAGGAGGGGCAGTTGTATTGGGGCCCCTCCTTCCATGTAGTTTTTGTTTTGTTTGCTTCATTTGGTATCAGAGGACTTGGAATATAAAGATATCCATGAGGATACAAATATTATATATTAAATGTCTGAATAAGAATGATTTTACAATGAGAACGAGAAGCTTGCTTATATACCAAGCAGGTATCTCTTCATGGAGAGTCATGTCTCATTTAGACATGCCTCTTCAACCTCATTACTAATTAACTAATAATTATTTATGATTATTGTCATTTACATTATTTCCTATATATTTATTCATAACACAAGCCCGAGAAGGACCCTCAGTCCTGCCAGATCCGTTCCACTATGCACTGCCCTTCCTTCATCATCACTTTCTTTATCCTCCACATTATCTTGCTCTTCAGGAACCCTGACAAAACATGCAGTGTTTTCCCTCTCAGCATTTTTATGCTCCCAATGAAGACCATTCTACCTTGAAGTGGATTTCTCATTGGCATCAACTAGCCTTGATGATATTGGGTTATTTTGAAGGGTTGTATCCTTACCACCACATGACCAAAAGTCAATATTGTCTTCAAGCTCTTGTGTAATTGTCTTTTCCAATGATGATGCCCCACTGTTACCATATGTCATCGTTCCATTAATAGGCATAGCCATTTCCTTCATATTTATTGTTGGTTTGCATCCAACAGACACAGGAGATTGATCAGGCTGTTAGGTAACAAGTACCCTAGGGTTTTATTTCGGAATGAACACGGCATCTGTCTTTGGAGTCGACAGAGACATTGTCCTTACTTGAACAACTTTTTCATTAACGGGCAAACTATATATCCCATATTGAACAAAAGGAGAAGATTCCCCTCTTCAAACAATAGACAATTGAGACATTACCAAAAGAGTGTTTTGCTACAGTTTTTGGTGTAATGACCATTCTATTTTGTTGAGTGGGCTGCCCAAAGGTGCTCTGCCCCAAAACTAGAATTGATACACCACCAAAATCAGCAGATTTAACAGATTGAGGGATTTTATTCGCGTTAGGAGGGTATAGCCATGACCAATCATTTGGTTGTGCCTTCGCCTGTGGTTCAGCTTCTCTTGCTATGTTCTTATGAAATTCTTCACACTTCTACCAAGATTCTGCGTACTCCTTCCCAAAAACTGATTCTGGTCGTTCCATTTTTCATACAAACCCTCTAGGCTAGCAGGAGAGCCAGCTCTGATACCACTGTAATGTCCTTAGGAATTTTTTTCCTTTAGAGTTGTGAAATCATAAGATAATCTCTAGTAATTGCACAGTACTCTTAAACTTTAGGCAGAGATTATACAGTAACGCAAATGACATTTGATTTCACCACACATCAATTAGTTCACATCTATCTTATCTTTACAATTGCTACTAGGATTTTTATACCAACAGTAGTTATCTATCCAATGTAAACTGTCCAATACTGTATTTACAACAGTAATCAATATTTAAGCAATAATACAGAGCCCATAATCAATTTAACCAACTTACAAATCATTTAACAGCGTGGTCTAAGCCCACAGAGACTCCTACTACCTAATGATGCCCTAACTGAGCTGACCATCTAGCTGTTTACCCAATTCTACCTTCCAAGTTCATTCAGTCCAATATGTATCCAACCAATGTTACTTGGGAGCGGGAGCGGGAGCGTGGAGCGAGAGTGAAAACGGGAGCGGGAGCGACCATTTTCAGAAGCTCCCGGTTTGGGAGCGAATCCAAGAGCGATTTTTAAAAAATATATATTTTTTATATTTTTTAATTTTTGATACATGTGTCAACAAAAACATGTAGAATGATGAATTAGACATAAAAAACATAAAAAAACATAGATTGATCATTGAACCATATCACATCAATCATCTAGAAATTATAATCGTCATCAACCATGTCCACAAGTTAGTAAAATACATATTACAACTGCAACATATTGAGTCTTATAAATCATGATTCATCAAATTCAATCTTAAAGTTTCAACTTCAAGCTTTCAGAATTGAAAATTCAATAACATTTATCATCATTGATCACCAAAGTTGTACTTGTAAGCTAAGTTTAACCATTACAGGAAGTAATATCGAAGATATTTCTAAGTCCTAACTTCTAACTGTTAACATGATATGAAATGTTAAAAATTTATAAAATGAAACATGAATAATGAGATGAAATGAAACAACTTTAGTCTTTCACAAAGCATCATATTCATAATTCACAATCATTACCAATGAGTTATAATTGCCAAGGCCCAACTTCAAACTTCAAATTTTCATTGTCACAGTGATATAATGTTTACAAAAAATATCATTATGATATGAAAGAGTCAAGAGTCAAGAGTCAAGGACTCAAAACTCAACAGTTATGAAAACTAAAGTCTAATAGAAACTAAAAAAGACAAGTAAACTGTAAATCTACATGTGGCCCTTGCCACGAGAGTCTCCAGGAGTATAAGCAAGTCGTGGTGGTCTTCTAGGAGTCTCCCGCACAGACCGACGACTAGAACTAGAACCTCCACACGAGGGTGTAGATGGAGGTGGCGACAGCAAAGGAACAAGACTCGGACCTCAAGCACTGCTACTGGATGGTGGAGGTGGAGGTGGAGGTGGCATGGCTGCTACAGCTGCTTCATTTTCATCCCTTACAAGTTCCTCTTCTAGTTCTTCAATATGAACAATGCCATCCTCCAAATTGTCATCCTCTGGGTGATTGTCCCAAATTTTATATGGGGGATCCTCATTAGCCCGATCACAGTAATGACTCAACAACCTCAAGTTGTAGTGCACATAAACCAAGCTTTCTGCTCGGTTTTCATTGAGTCTGTTTCTTTTCACATTATGTATATAGTTGTAGGTGCTCCAACACCTCTCTGTAGAAGAAGAATTTACAACCTGTGAAAGAACTTTTTTTGCCAATTTTGGCAAAAGTCTGTGGCCGCCATATGTTTCCCACCATGTGAGAGTATCAAATTTATCTTTGTCGTCCATTGCATGGAAGTTACCATACAAACCAGTGCCACTGAAGTATCTGCCTATTTCAAGGCGCACAGCTGCACATTCCTCCCTATCAGGTACCAACTTTTCTAATGCTTCCAAATATCCTTTAGTTACCTCTGGATCTAAATGGGGTTTGGTCCTAACCCCACCCCCTGCTGCAGGTTGGCCCAACCAAGATGTAGAGTAGTATTTTGGCGTAAGGATATACGCCAAGCAATGTAGTGGAACATTAAGCTTATTCCACCGTTCACACACACAATCATGAATTAGTTTGTACAAGTTGGGATCTCTATTATGAACAATATCTTTTATTTGCCCCAACATGGTATCCATTTGCTCATACACCTCGCCAATCACTGGTTTGTCTGTATCTGCAAACCGAATCATGTGATAAATTGGCTTGGTGAAATCCAATACCTGCCTCACACTTGTCCAAAACTGCCCATCAAGAGCGGCCTCCTCCACCATTTCAAAACCTCCCATGTCAGCTGCATTTGTAGCCCTTTCCTTTAATACCTGCCAATGTGGACTTGATACCATGCTAGCTAATTCCTCTCTTACCTTCAAAAGGCGCCTGAAGGTGAGGTAATAGCTATCAAATCTAGTCTTCGCAATCTTCAGCAACTCCAATCTCGAGTGACTGCAGAAAAGGCCATGGGTATTGCTATGATTTGTAATAAATTTTATCATTTGTTTGCCTTTCTTGTACAAATTACCAATCCATTGGTATTGTTCATTTTTGTTTTTGACAATATCATGCAACAGAAGGTTCAATGTGTGAACCAAACATCCAGACCAAAATATGTTGGGGTATTTATCCTCAATAATTGCTCCCGCTGCCTTACAATTAGGAGCATTATCAGTGATGACTTGGATGACATTGTATGGGCCAATACGCTCAATTGTTTCAAGTAATGCTTCTGCAATGTTGATGACAGCTTGAACTTGTCTGAGTAATCATGTGCAGCTAGAAAGATGGGACCACTAACAGACACAGCAAGAACACTTATCAATGGCTTGCCTTTTACATTTGTCCATCCATCAGATACAATGGACACCCCATGGTCAGTCCAAGAACTTGTCATTTTATTCAAAGAATGTGATATTTTTGCTTTTTCATGATCAAGGCCAACGGTTCTTGCCTTGTCATACCCAGGGCTCTTGTATCCTTTAGGGGCATCATTTATGGCAGAAACCATTTCGTGCCAATAAGGTGAGCAAAGAACATTGAATGGTATCCCACATGCATAGAGAAACTTGTAAACTTTTGAATCCACATCATTCCTACACCCCTCATCAAGGAAATCTGATATGGTTCTACGCCTTAAAGATGATGACCCTGTGCCTCCATGTCCATATCCACTGCCTTGGGAGAATGCTGAAGGAGTTCTTTGTGATTGTGAGCTTGGTTCAAAGAAACCCCTTGATTTTTTTGTTCTGTATTGGGCTTCCTCCTCTTCCCTTATGTATTTGGCTCTATCCGCTGCTGACACCGTTGTACAAGTTTCGGTTCCTATTTGTTTCTCTCCATCCCATGGCCTTTTCCCGCAAAGGTGTCTTCTAGCACGGGTGTATGAACCTGTGTAATCAGTGTTGCAATGGGGGCAATGAAATTTAGTGGTTCCACCCCCTCTCCCTGTTTCAGCCCTGTTAACATATTTCCACAATGGAGTTTGGTCTTGTTTAGTTTTTTGAGGGTCATGTTCACCCTCCTCCAGCTCCTCCTCACCGGGGTTTTCACCCATTTGACTTCCTCCGGCTTCTTCATCCCCCTCTTCAATTTGGGGCTAGCCCCTCCGTTTCCTACTCTCCAGCACCATAATAACCATAAAAGGGACCAGGAAGAGGAAAATGCCAAGAAATATAGCCAGGTCCATGGTGTTTGATGTTTGTAGGGTTTTGATTCTTGAATCTGCAAATTAACTTAATTTATTGGGATTAATTAATTTAATTTAAATACATGATTTTTAAACTCAATAAGCTAAATTAAATTAACTAAATTACTACCTACCCAGCTAAACTAACTAAATTACTAAGTTACTTACCTCTGCAGGCTTGCTCCTCGCTCCTTGGCACTTGCTCCTCGCTCCTCGGCACTTGCTCCTCGCTCCTTTGCTCTTGCTCCAGCTCCAAACTCAAGCTCAATGAAGTACCAATGAATATTTTTTTGGCCCATTGGCCTTTTAAAACCAAAAAAAAAAATTTAAAAATTTATTTTTTTCGGGTCCGTGGAATTTTTTTCCGCCGGATCGCTCCCGGAGCGATTTTTAACGCCCGGGAGAGATCGGTTAAAAATCGCTCCGGGAGCGCCGGAGCGATCGCTCCCTATGGCGATTCCTAACAGACCAAGGAGCGTAAATTTTTTTGAGGGAGCGCACTCCCGAGCCGCTCCCGCCCGGAGCGCGATTCGGGAGCCAGTTCGAGGGGGGGGCGCTCCCCCGCAACATAGTATCCAACAGTACTTGAGGAAAATAGGACGCAGCTTCCTCAGACCCCTTCGCAATGAATTCTGTCACCGGGAAACTGTTCCTTGCGGGTCTGCTACCACGGGGAAGGTTCGGATTGCCCTGCCACCCTTCAACAGCCATAGGGAAGCTGTGTTGATATACCGCAGCCTCAGATAGGTTCAATAGATTGGTCCGTTGCCCAAAGCAGCCTCAGGAGGTTCCAACAAACTATTTCGTTGCCTTAACAGCTTCAGGAGAGTACAAAATTGCCTTCTATAGATAGCCACGACCCTAGAGGGGCTGATTGCTAAGTCACTGCCCTTAGGGAGGACAAACGGGCCTCAGATGTGCCCTAGTCTGCTCCTAAAAGTGGCCTCAAGAAGGGAAACAAGCCTCAACCGTGTCCTTTGTTGCCTGGTTCTACTCCTTCGCTGGCCTTGAGTCAGGATTCGGTGACCAATACAACCTGTGCTGCCTCATAATAACCACAAAAATAACCCTTTTGCAGCTTGTTCAGATCGTTGGAGGTCAAATAAATCTCCACTTCGTCAGGATATCCTCAAACTAGCTTCTGCTGCCTCAGGATATGATCCTCAGTGCCACAGAAAACAATCACAGAGAAATACATCCTTCCTTCACCAAAATCAGATAAGATTTGCCACAGAATATCATGCTTCAACAGGATAGAGAATGGGATGAGGAAGAGCTAGGGTGGGATCATCTCCACTGAAACTAATCAAGGGAAAAGGGGTCTTAAAACCCTCAGAGCCTCAGCTCAAAGAAAATAGAGATATTCCAATCCAAATCAATGATGAGAAAATGATTCTATCTCTCTCCTATTTATAGATTCCTCATGGGGTCTCTTTTCCTTAATTTAATGAGGGGTTACAAGTGTAGCCCCCAATTCTGGCTTTTTGCCCCAGCTACCCCAAATTTACCCAATGTTTCCCCAAAACATTGGATAATGGGTTCCCCCTTTATCAATGACTATAGCCTACGGGGTTGGATAGGCTACTTCGTCCTTCCTTGGGCACTTAATCAGTAGGGAACATTACACATTTATTGTAGGTACATATCACATCAGGTGTAGTTTTTCGGAGAGTAGAGAATGCATGCATGCCTTCAACATGCATGTGCTAAGGTTAGTATATTTCCAGTTTCGTCACCTTCACTTCAATCCAGGTTACTACTGTTCCAGATTTAACAAATTCCAATTTGCTTCAATTCGAACTTCAACTTTCAGCTCAGTGCAGATTTAGAACACCTGCATAATCTATTCTTAGGCAAGGCACAGATCCCTAGGTTGTCTAAGGCGCTTGCATGGGTAAGGTTGGAGGCACAATTCTCAAGCAAGAGGGTGCATGTTTGCATGCTCCAGTTGATCTTCCAATTAAGACACACTTATCAATGCAGCTAGGCACAGTAGGTAATGAGATGAGAGTTAGGACTAGACTAAGTCACCTTGAGCATTTCGTACATGTGTATTGAAAAATGAAATTAACTCAGATAGATATATAAAACACACATAATAAACCAGACACAAAATATTGGTGGAAAAAGGCTAAAGCCTCATGCTTCCTCAGGTATTCTCATTCTCGTTTTTATTAAAATAATTGAATATAGTGTTACAAATAAATAGATGAGAGACAGTGTTCTCAAGATAGTGTGTGCTATCTTAGACACTTTTGGTTGAGATAATTTCTCCTTTGGTTGAGATAATATCTCACCAAACACACACCAATATAGGAGTTACCTAAACTAACTCCTATCTTAGAGGAACAACCCAAGAGTTAGGCACAAATTCCTAACTTGGGATATTTAATTTATTTATTTATTTTTGGATTTATTATTGTTTTATGAGAAAAGCTAACATTCCCCCCTTCAATGATAAATCCAAAATAAGAACAAAGAACCATCTTCCAAGTTCTCATGTTGATACTCAAAAACATTGCCTGAAAAAATCGCCAAAACTGGACGTTGGAAAAAACTCAAATCTGAAGAGAACATGAATGAGCTGCATGCCTGATTCATCTCTAAAAGTCGCTTGACAACTCCATCACGTGCCAAGCTGCAAAAGGATCCAACTATCCTTTGCTTGAAAACAACATCCGATGTCCACTGACACAATTTGATGAACGCCCACCGACGTATTTGTTGATGATGATCACCCACTAGCTAATGATGTCGAAAAACAACTCAATGTTGCTTTTGCTATGATGAAAGCTGCTCACTGCTGCTTTGTTGTTGGTCGCCCACTGGTGAATTTGTTGATGCTCACTGTGGATGAAAAATGCCCACTGGCTGATGAAGATGCCCACTGGCTGCTTCACTGATGTTGTCGAGACTTTCAGTCTGACAACCACTTGTCAATTTCATTGACATTTTCTCCCCTTTGTCAGCTGAAAGGAGAGACAATCTTCTTCAAATTATATCTGAATTTTGAACTCCCCCCCTTCAGGTGTAGGAGAGTCTCATTGTTGTACTCCCTCGTTCAACGGCATGAGAGTACCATCATCATTTCATTGTTGGCTGCACTATGTGTGATTGTAGTCGGTTATAGAACTGAGACAATCTTTTGACTGTGGATGACCATTCCCGAGGATCGATCCATTCATAATGTATCTTCAATCTGGTTGATTTTTGTTGGTTACGACATTTTTCTGAAGAATGATTCTGCTTGCCACAATGGCGACAAGGATGGAGATCAAAACACTGATCTTCCATATGATTGTTTCTTTGACAATGAGAACATTTCGGTTCGACATCAACTTCAGGTTGCGTGCATTTCTGTTTGTCTACAACTTTCTCAGAACCTGTTGAGGTGTGTTGTGCAAGAAATCCTGCACTGACGTACTTAATTGGCTTGGAATAATCTGGGATATGTAAGTTGGTGTCATCAGTGACATATCCTAAGCCTTGTCGATTCTTGTTATTTTGAATTTCTTCCCAGGGCTTGATGATGGGTTTGGAAGAAAATTGAACTGGAACAACTTCGACACTTGAAGTTGTTGGGATGAATGACTTATCATCTGGATGGTTCAAAGACTTGAAAGTATCACTCTTTTCTTGCAATTCATTCCTTTGAAGTTGCGACTCGAGTTGAAGAAACTCAATGGTTTCATGTGTTTGTCGTAGATGCTGTGAAAGATCAGCAAGAGTTTCTTTGCTGATGTGCACCATGTCTTCATCACTAGAGATGATCAAACTGTGAAGAATGTTTAACAACTGAATATGTTGCACCATCTGAACTTGCTCACTTGAAATCAGGCTCTCTTGTCGCAGATGGTGTGCTTTGAACTGTTTCACTTGATTTTGTTACTTGCATGACAGGCTCGCTTGCTATGGGACTTGAATGGCGTGCTCGCTTGATTTGTTGCTTATTGCACTTGCTGGGAACACTTGTTAGAGTTGTAGACCTTTCTTGCTTAAACTCTGAAATTCACGCTCACTTGATGACGATCATGTTTGCGTGAACGCTCACTTGCTTTACTTGATGACTTCACGCTCACTTGAATGAATAGCCACGCTCGCTTGATGTCGATCTCAACTTGCTTGATTGGTGTTAGAGCTGAACTTGTTTGGTTGCTTTGATGAACTTCACTCTGGCTCGCTTGAAGGTTTGAACTTTGTACTTTCTTGATGCAAATTGCTTGAATGAGTAATCACACTCGCAGGAGATGTGAACTTGTTGCTTGTTTACTTTAGAGTTAAAATTCGTGCATTCACTTGATTCTGCTTAAAGGAAGGGTGTCGAACACTGTCGAAAATGCACCCAAAAAACGCTTAATGATTTAGTGACTCACTACAATGAATTCAATTTGACTCAATTCAAGACTTGGGTGTCGGTTTCAACCGAGAATGCACCCTTACAATTCAATGTAATTTGAGTTTGATTAGAAGTTCAATAATGTTGATGTAGACTGTGTTCTGAAACGTTGAAGTTTACAAATTCATTAACTTGATTGTAGTGATGTAGACTTTGCTTTGAAATGTTGGAGTTTGCAGATTCATGAACTTGATTGTATTGAATGAATTTGTTTGTTGAGGTAGAATGTCGATGTTGAAAACTTTGATTATTTGTTGTAGTGACGCAAATGCATGTGTTGAGCTTAATTATCCTTCCTTGTAGCTATTTCGTTACATGTGTTGTGCTTGCTTGTATTGAACTTTATGTGTCTTAAAGGAGATCATTTATGTGTCAAAACTAGACACAAATCAAAAAGCAAAAAACATGAAGCAATAGAAATGCCTGCCATCACAAACATACAAATGGTGTACCTAAGATCCCCTTATTCAAATTCAGGCGGATCTAGGACACATCAACACCACAAATAATATGTCTTTATTAAGTATTAAGGTCATCAATCTTTCATCTTTAACAACATTGTGAATGAGATTTCTCAAACAATAAGAATACCAAGCTTACAAATTCTTGAAGCAACTTCTCTTCAAAAAACTGGTGCACTGACTCAATCGCTCTCAAAGTAAAATATTACTTTGAATTACAATAATAACTTTCTCTAAAACAAACTCACTTATCACTCCAAATAAAAAACACTTATCACTCCAAAAATACAAAAAATACTTTCACCTTATTACTCCACAAAATCACACCTTACTTCTCACTCCAAAAAACTTATCACTCCAAAATATTAAAACATACCCTTATTACTCCAAAAACATCACTTTAGAACCTTCACATACCCACTTCCTCGTCTTTATAAATGTTTACTTTTTTACTTTTTTTAAGTAAAACCATTGAATATAAAAGTTTTGTTTTAACCATTAAAAAAGTATTCCCATATGTTTCTTATAACTAAAATTCGTGGGCATCAACATTATTTATGAAGCACGCAAGCCAAACTTCGTCCTCGATTTATAAATACAATTAAAGAGAATTTAATGATACCTTTTTTTTGAATGCGGCCACGCACTGGAATTTCATGCTCTTCATTCCACACATGGTTCTCGATTACTGCGAATATGAAAAAAATTGTTCCATTATGTATTGTTCTTTAATTCATGGTGGACGTTGGCTCCTCCATTGGTGCAAGCAGGTTCCTCCACAGGCTCTAACGTTGATCCGTAGTGCAGGTTTAGCGTAAGGTCAATGATCCTACGCCTGTATTGATCCTGCAATGCCCCCGGTGCTGCAAAAAACTCACGGGCACCCAATGCTAAGAGGAGGGAGAATCATGTCACAGAGCCATGGGCTCTCTGCCTCCCAAATTAAATCTTTTGCAGCAATCTGCGATACATTCATCCCGTCAGTTCTCCCTTCTAAGGACCTGCAAGATCCGGAGGTCGAATCCGTTTATCGTCGGAGGAATCGCAGTTTGAGATCAGGGTTTTCTTTCACCGGCACCATGGCTGCAGCTAGCACCCCGATCACCATGAAGGGGGGGCAAAACACGTCTATGCAGTTGAATGTTCTCACATGGCTGACATGGCACAAGAAATTGTTAAAACAAATGGCAAAATCGAGGAAATAGAATTGCCTGTTCAAAATGTGGATATCATAATTTCAAAATGGATGGGCTACTTTCTCCTCTTCGAGAATATGTTGAACACCGTGCTATATGCTCGGGACAAATTGCTGATTCCAGGTGGTATTGTGTTACCAGATAAGGCCTCTCTTTACCTAACCGCCATTGAGGATGCAGACTATAAGGCAGAGAAGATTGATTTCTGGGAGAATGTCTATGGCTTTGACATGACATGCATTAAGAAGCAAGCAATGTTGGAACCTCTTGTCGACACAGTTGATCGAAATCAAATAGTTACGAACTGCCAGTCACGCAAGACAATGGATATTTCCAAGATGAAACCTGGTGATGCATCCTTCACTGCATCTTTTAAACTCGTAGCCGAGTGCCAAGAAGCCAAAACTTCACCAGCCTTAAATTGCAGAGCCTCAAAGCACACTACAATTCAAGATCGCTACAATAGGCATTACAGCACATTTAATTTACAAGTCTTTACACCGACATAACCTAAACATCACAGCTAATTCCTTTGGTGCAGCACGAATAACGATCAGATTTTCGGCATTTCCCAGCTTCTAAAGAGACTTGAGATGGATCAAACTCTCGACCTCCGAGGAATGATGAAAAACTCAGCGATGTACAGCTATAAGCATTCACAATACTGGAGGAATTCGATGATTTTCTGCCAACGAAATACACACAATAAATATTGTGCACAGCACCTCTACACAGCAACTTCAATTTTCTTCAGTGGCAACGCGGTCCCTTAGCACCAGTACGCACGTAGTACTGTTGCAGCCACACTACAAGGCTTCAATTAACATGCGATTCGGTCTCCCACCATCGCTCACGAGTCGCCTTCTAATAGTAATTTACAGGTTTCAAATAGAGCCTATCACGCAAACATCACACACAGCACTCAACTCTTTGTGTCCTCTCTGTGCACTACTCCATGTTCTCTACACTAACGCAACTCATCCTTCTTGCGACACACCATACAAGCTAACCAGAACTCAGCACCACAATCAACACAGCTTTTCGTCACAACCCCAAATCAAACAACCTCACTCCAGTACCACATATTGAAAAATGAAATTAACTCAGACAAATATATAAAACACAAATAATCAACCAGACACAAAATATTGGTGGAAAAGGTTGAAGCCTCATCCTTCCTCAGGTATTCTCACTCTCATTTTTATTAAAATAATTGAATATAGTGTTACAAATAAATAGATGAGAGACAGTGTTCTCAAGATAGTGCGTGCTATCTTAGACACTTTTGCTTGAGATAATTTCTCACCAGACACACACCAATATAGGAGTTCCCTAAACTAACTCCTATCTTAGAGGAACAACCCAAGAGTTAGGCACAAATTCCTAACTTGGAATATTTAATTTATTTATTTATTTGTGGATTTATTATTGTTTTATGAGAGAGGCTAAAAATGTGATCAGATGCATTGTATATTTCCTTATCTTCCTATTATATAAAAGAGATGCAGGGAACACCACTGCATTGGTTTAGCGAGTTTTTGGTTTATTTCTTCTTTCCTTATTCAATAGACAATAGATGTGATTGAGAGTTCCAAAATGTGATTGCTGCTATTATTTTTCCACAGTATGTGTTTGTAGATTCCTGGGATTCAAAGGTGCTTGTTTTAACTTTTTATAAGTTTCCAGCTTTAAAGTTTCCTAAGGTTTTAGTATTGTTCTTTGAGCTTACCATGATCTGAAAAACAAAGGTAGAAGAAAACATTCATACATAGGCAGACAGCTAACTTTCCACGTGTACACCAAACAAATAGAAGAGAGAACTTATGCATATATATGCTTGGGCATGAGAAAACCAACAAGAGGAAAAAGAAATTAACGATATAACGTGTTTTGTTTTAAATTTGTTGCAAAAGTAAGGATAAAAGTTGGAACCCACATAATTTCGTTCAAGATGACAGACAATTTCAGATTCATAATACCAGTTTGGTACCCCAACAGACTGTATGAACATAATAAGGTTTTACAAATACAAAACTACATATTAGCTGATCTTCAAGGGCATTCAATTTTCCAAAAACATATAACCCTTGATTGTTGCTGAGCAGAGGTTGTAAAGGCAGCATTCCCTCTTCATGCTGCAACCTCCTGTATTTACATCTGGCTCTAGACTTTTGGGTACTTCAAATTCATTCACACCAAAAGCCTTGTGGTATTACCATGCATTTCTATACAAAACTTCAAATGTATGCACATTCGTATGCCTTGATTTAGGTTGGTTGAAATTTTATGCTTTAAACTCTGATGAAAACATATTTGTCATGTACTTTGGTTCAACTTATTTTCTGGAAAAGAAAAATGTACCACTGTTGTATATTGACATATATTCAACATTATTGTCATACCTCAAGGCAAGTGCAGCTAGTTATACGTTAGAATTGTTTATGTTAGGCCTTTATTCTAACCAAGCTTTGATTTTTCTTCTGTAATGGAGCATGTGCCTTATTGTAATCTTTGACAACTCTAGGATTTAAGATCTAACTTTGCGGCTATATCCAATTACAATTCAAAAAATTAGCATACAACAGCAACCCTAGTGAAGACAGGAAAAATAGAAGTGGTGATTCTAGTTTGGTAACGGAACTCAATAACAGATTCAATGAAGACAGGGCAACTTCAAGTAACAATTCTGATTTGGCAATAGGACTCTATCACAGATTCAAAAACAAGTATACCGCATGTTATGACAGAAATAAAGGTAAGTCAGTAAATAAGAATGTCAAACTGGATGCTAAGATATTGAAAATGCTCAAATGGTATGCATTTGAAGGTTGATAGAAAACCTGAGATAAAACTTGATGTAATCCACCAATTGGAAACCCCATTGATTCAAGAAAGATTGATGAGCTGCCCCACAAATGGTTTCCATAATGTCCCATTAATCCTAAGCTAAGTCCATCTGCTGCAAACAAAAATCAGAAGAAATTCAGTTCTTCAGTCACATCCACCTGAAATTACAATTTCAAAAAGAATAGGCATTATTTCATATGAAGGATGGCTCCCTTGCTACAAAAGTCATGAGCAGAAGTAGAAAATAAGTTGCACAAGTATCCTACCAGACTGTCGATCTGTGTTGCAGGAAACACCATAGGAGGGGCTGTCCTAGTACCCAAAATGGGTCGAAACGCCGAAATGGCTTTGAAACACCGCCAAAACGTCACTGGTCATCCCGGATGGCATTTCGAAAAGTGATACGCCATCCAGGATGGCCGGCAGCGTCTCAGGGCTGTTTATTTTCAAGGTTGTTTCGGCCCATTTCAGGTACTGGGACGGCCCCTCCTATGGCGTTTCCTGCTACGGGCTCCATTTCAGGGGCAAAAATTAATTTTTCTTTGTTTTTCAAAAGAGGCCAACAAGCGTGTGGGCCCCTTCTATCACCCAAAGACACTAACTAAACACTTTTGTATGTGGCTGTTAATAAAAAAAAAGAAAAATGAAATAGAATTCTCTAGAAACCTTATCAGCCTCTTCTTTTCTTTAAAAAGGCACTTCATTCTCTCATTTTTCACACATTCTTCTACAAGAGGAGCTTCTTATAGCAGCAACAACAATTTTATTTGTGTTGAAGAGAGATTCCATACAGGCTGGAAGAGTATTTAGTTAATGGAAAAACCTGTGAGCAATTTTGAAACCAACGTTTCGGACTAGCTAGGTGAGTCCATCATCAGGAAGGGTGTGGGCAGCAGCTGGGCAGCAACAGGAAGGGTGTGGGCAGCAGCTGTTTGGGTGAGTGTTTCCTTTTCTAATTTTGTAGCATTCATGGCTTCCCAAAGTTGTGTTTCCTTTTCTAATTTTGCAGCATTCATGACTTCTCAAAGTCGTGTTTTCAGTGCCCTTAAATGTTAAAATTGGAAACTAGGGCCAAACTCCATGTGGGTCTATTTATTCATGGCAGCTGATATTTTTCTTGGACTCCTCTCATCGAGAGGTGTAGGATTGATCTAAAGATTATCCGATTCCGACATGTATTCATGGAGATATGAATTTATTTGTGTTATGGGACAATTCGTCAATGTTGGCCAGCAACCAAATTACCCCCACTTGTGCTCAACGTTTTAGTATAAAAAGAGGTGGCTTGCTAGTCATTTGGACACACTCTTCTTGTGATCTCTTCCTCTCCACTTGTCTTTGGGTTTTGGTGGAAGGAGGAGTCACTAAGAGAATACGCTGCCCTAGAGGGTTTGCCCTAACCCTAGACACTATCTAAAGAAAATCTATACGCTGCCCTAAGAGGAGTTACCCTAGCCCTACTTACAGTCAAAAGGGAGAGAAGGCTCTACGCTGCCCTAATATGGTAGAAGCCTAACGCTATCATGGAGGACAGCTCTTATGGTGGAGTCTACACAAGGTTCCACGCTGTCCTAAATGGGACCTTTCTACACAGCAATAAGAAGCCTAAGTACGCTGCCCTAAATGTTGTCAGTCTAATGTTGTTCCCTATGGAGATGACCTTAAGGCCTAACGCAGAATAAGGAGAGGTCTACACGCTGGTATAATCCGCAGTCATTGAGGGTTCTAAGCAGCAAGAGAAGGATTCATGTACACTGGAAAGATGAGGTCTTAAATAGCTCCAGACGCAGTCAAAAGGAAGCGTATTCAAGAGTGCCCTAGCCGCAGTCATACCACAGTTATATGATGCCTAATCTGACATCTATTTGGACAGGGACAGCATCAAAAAGGAAGGTATGGAAGCCGCAGTAAGGAGGCCTAAAGAGGCCCCAATCTCAGACGTAAAGATGCCCTCATCAGCTGTCACATCTAGTCATAACTAACTGCTGTCCTAAGCTTGGATGAGGTACAGTTGGGAGCAGCTGTCATTATGGGCTAAACTGCTAGCTATAGCCTAGCTGCTCGCTATGGCCTGCTCTGCTAGCCTGCAAGCCATAGCAAGCAGCTAAGGCTGGTAAGATACAGTATTGCAGTGTAGTGATGATGAGTATGGTGCATGGGCAGAATGGTGCAGTAAGGTGCATGGAGCAGCATGGTGCAGTATTGGCGCATGGGCAGCATCGTGCAGTAAGGTGCATGGAGCAGCATGGTGCAGTATGGTGCAAGGTGCAGTAAGGTGCATAGAGCAACATGGTGCAATATGGTGCATGGGCAGCATGGTGAAGTAAGGTGCATGGAATGAAAATGAACAAAAGATGGTTAAAAATGGTGATGTTGCTCCTGCTAGGGTTCCTGCGCAAACTCTGATGCCCTAATCCTCTATGCACACGGTATCGAAGCTCGGCGCCTCGGGCTTATCTACTGACTCTCTCTCCATGAATCCGCCCTCCGAAGGGTGGGCATGCCCCCCCCCCTCCCCCCAACGATTCCTCTTCTAGCAACTCTGCAAGCGCAGACACAAATGCCAGTCCCGGCTCCACCCCACTGGCCGCCCATGTTATCGATCCCGCTATCGACAATGCTGGCAACACTGCTGCAGGCTCCGCGACCGCTAAAGACAAAGGCATAGACCAGAATGCCTCGACGTCACTGCCAAAGGCGTCCTCTGCTACATGCATCCCCAAGACTTCAGAAAGAACCAAAATAGATCTCCCCAGTCACCGAATCAACGGCCAAATCCAATATATGAGGGATCATGCCCTCATAGGCAAGTTCTTAGGACTCTGGCCTACTGAAAAGGCCTTGCAAGGATGGATCGCTTCCAAATGGAAGCCTAAAGGACAAGTTACCCTGCAGCTTGGTCCCAAAGGCTTCTTCACTGCTATTTTCAACTGTCTGGAGGACAGAACTCGTATCTTTGAGGGAGGCCCGTACTTCTTCAACTCTGCAGGCCTGTACCTTCGTGACTGGATAGAGAGATTCAATCCAGACAAAGAAGATTTCAACTGGGCTCCAGTATGGATCCGTATGTACTCTCTTCCCCTGGAATACTGGGACGAGGAGACCTTAAAGGACATAGGCAATGGCCTGGGGGTTTTTATCAAAGTCGCTGAGGAAACTAAACACCGAAGATACACCTCCTATGCCAGGATCTGTGTACACATGCATCTGGCCAAAGCACTCACGGACTCGGTAAGTCTATTTCATGACGATTTTGAATGGGTTCAAACTATAGACTACGAGCATGTTCCATTTCGTTGCAGGAAATGCCATGAACATGGCCACCTATTTAGGGATTGCCCACTGAATCTTCAGTCTAAAGCCCCTGTCACTGAGACTAGCAAAGATGTTGAGGGATTCACAAAAGTCACTAGTCGAAGAAAGCATGCCAAGAAATCTCCAGTCGCCCTAGATAATCTCAAGAAACCTGAAATACGAAACAGCTTCAAAATCCTGACCTCACAAAATAACTTGGAGGATCACCTTTCTATCCCTTCTTCTTCAGATCCACCTCCTACTTCTTCCCCCCCTCTTCCAAAATCTTCAGCTCTGCTCTCAGCCTCCGATCTCACTATCATTCCCGCCTCTACCTCCTCTGATAATAAAGATCAAGATACAGCCCTTCAAACATCCAACATGGAGATAGATGCAGCTCTAGCTCTCAGTATCCATCAAAAGCCAAACAAGGAAGAACAGAACATACACATGGATGAGGAACCAGAGAGTATAGATTTGGGAGATCTGGACATTCTCAGCCTGGAAACAGCGTGTCGACAGAAAGAATTCAGTGCTATACCCCCCGGCAAATCGAAAGTCTTGAAGTAGTTTTAGCCAGAGCACAGCATAACAAATGTCTTGGTATTCAGGCAGGCAGTCCTTGGGATGGAAAAAAAATACTGAAAGAATCGAAGAAACGCAGGCGTAAAACGGATCTGCAAAGGACCATTATTATTGGAGAAATGCTGGTGGAATCTGGTAGATTCCCCAAGCTGACCAAGTTTTTCAAATCTCTTCCCCACTGTTCCTCATGAAGCTCATCTCATGGAACGTGAGAGGGCTTAACAGCCCTGCAAAACACAGAATGTTAAAAAACATGATCCAGCAAGATAAGCCTTCATTAGTCTATCTACAAGAAACAAAATGCAATAGCACTGCACTGGAAAAGATCCTAAATAAAGCCTAGTCTGGATGTCGTTTAGTCTCAGTGGATGCTTCAAGGGCTTCAGGAGGGCTAGCAATCATTTGGAACCCTCAAGTTCTCTCCCTTCATGATTTTCACGCCTCACACTACTTTATTCAGACAACTTTCCACCTAATCGGGACCAATATCCATGGTCATCTCTCTAATGTGTATTTCCCACAAGATTTACAAAAGAAGTTGGATCTGTTGGACACTCTCACAGCTCTCAACTCTGTCAGGAGCTTTCCCCTTTGGATTTGCGGTGGTGACTTCAACATCATCACAGCTTTGGAGGAAAAATCAGGAGGAAGATCGAGGCTGGAAGGAGACAGCATCGGCTTCAAAGACTTCATCCACAGAAATCAGTTAATGGACCTACAGACTTCTAATGGTATGTATACATGGACCAATAAAAGAAGGGGACCACAACATATAGCCTCCAGGCTGGATCGATTCCTTATGTCAGATAATGCCATTCACCTAGGTGGGGACTTTCATGCCTCTATCATGCCTCAAGTGGGCTCTGATCACTGGCCCATAATGCTACAGTGGTCGCGTCTGGGCTCTAGGTGTAATAGACCCTTTCGCTTCGAATCATTTTGGTTTTCACATCCTAACTTCAAAGAAGTAGTTAACGATGCCTGGAAATCCTTCACTCCCCCTGAAGGAGCCAAGATGTTCCAGTTTCAACAAAAGTTAAAACACCTCAAACAAGCTCTCAAATCATGGAATCGCACTCAGTTTGGTAACATTTTTTACCATCAGAAAGCGCTAGAGCAGCAAATGAATACATTGCAACAGTGTATTATCTCTGAGGGAAGAATGGAAGACTATGCGCAACAGGAGAAGGCCCTCTTGACCAAGATTGAAGCACGAAGGCAAAAAGAAGAGACCCTATGGCGTCAAAAATCCAGGGTCAGATGGCTTAAGGATGGGCAGAAAAATACCAAATTTTTTCACAGGTCTACTATTCAAAGGAGAATGCACAATAAAATCGCCTTCATTAATAATCGGCAAAGAGAGCAACTGGAGGTGCATGAAGAAGTTGAACAAGAATTCAAAGAGTACTTCCAGGACATTCTTCGGGAACCTCTGGGCTGCAAAAATCAGGCCATTCGATCTATTACGCAGCATATTCCAAAAATCGTTACAGCGGACCACAACAATATGCTTCTCCAGCCTATCTCTATGCAGGAAGTGGAGGACGCTATGGCCCAACTTAAGGATGGCAAAGCGCCTGGCCCCGATGGCTTCACAGCCAATTTCTTTCATGCTTTATGGGAGCATATCAAAACAGCGGTCTGGGAGCTCGTGGAAGAATCGAGATCGATGCATTAGACCCTTCCTTCCCTTAACACGACCTTCATAGCGCTAGTACCTAAAGTGGAAGAATCCAATACACCAGATAAATACAGGCCCATCGGACTCTGCAATGTAATCTACAAACTCATATCTAAAGTCCTAGCGAACAGGCTCAAACCTCTTCTCCCTCTCGTCATTTCACCAAAGAAGACAGGCTATGTAGAAGGGCACCAGATTTTGGACGATATCATTCTCTCACATGAAGTGATCCATTCACTCAAGATTCTAAAAAAGCCAGGTATGATTCTCAAGTTAGATCTTTCTAAAGCTTTCGATAAACTCAGCTGGACCTATATTAATCAAATGTTATTAGCATTTGGCTTTTGTGCTACTTGGACACGTTGGCTTATGAATCTTATCTCCTCCCCCTGTTTCTCCATCCTTCTTAATGGTTCTCCTTCCTCGCCCTTTCGTCCCTCCTGGGGTATTCGTCAAGGCGACCCTCTCTCCCCGTTCCTTTTTGTTCTCATGGCCGAAGGCCTTAGTCGCCTTCTTCATTCTGCTATCTCTTCACACTCCTTAAAGGGCATTTCTCTTCATGGTCAACCCCCCATCTCTCACCAACAGTTTGTCGATGACAATATGCTTTTCGACCATCCGTCAGTTCAAGAGGCCTCTGCCTTCAAGTCCCTGCTCAATCTCTTCTCAGAAGCTTCTGGCACCACCATCAATGCTTCCAAATCCCAACTCTTCTTCTTCCACACTCCCATTCTCACTCAGAGAAATATAGCCAGGATTTTGGGCTTCCCGATAGTTGTGCTTCCTTCGAAATATCTTGGAGCTCCCCTATTTGACTCAGCCATCAAACATGCTTCTTGGAGATCCCTCCTTGACAATTTAGAAACCAGGCTCTCTTCTTGGACCTACCGCTCACTCAACATTGCTAGCAGGCTTATCCTAATCAAATCCATTCTCCAAGCCATGCCTCTGTACTTATTTTCTATATTGGTAGCCCCTAAATGGGTTCTTAAAAAAATTCGCAATCTTCAAAGAAACTTTCTTTGGGGTTCCTCAGGCCTCAACAGAAAATGGGCTCTTGTCAAATGGACTGAGGTTTGTCTTCCGAAGTCAGCTGGTGGGCTTGGTCTAAGGGATCCCCTCCACAGCAATAACACCATGGGCGCCCGCATCTGGTGGAACTGGATCTCCAAACTGCACACTCCTTGGGCACGTCTCTGGCAGGCCAAATATGCTCCAGGCAGTCCACTGGAGGATCTCATCCGCATTAGCACGACCACCCCTGGCTCGTTGATTTGGAATGCGGCCAAGCAACATAGTGCCTTTATTCAAGCGCACAGCTTCTGGGAAATCCATTCAGGTACCACAACAAGATTTTGGGAGGACTCTTGGCAACAACTTCCCAAACTCGCCTCTCTCTTCCACAAACCCAAGTGGCAAGCTACTATGCAGCACAATGATCAAATCCATGTCCATCAGTTTTGGCAGCAGCAATCCCCTCAAGGTTTTCAACTTTGGAGATCAGCTGGCACCTGGCAGGCTAACTGGCAGGAGGAAACTTATGAAGAGATCGATCAAGAGCTCAAACTCAGGAAAATTAAACTCTCTGATCAGAAGGACAAAGTGCGATGGGGATATACACCCAAAGGTATGTTCACTACCAAGGAAGCATACCAACTTCTCTATCAACCCACGCAGATAATAAAGGATCAGCTATGGGATCAGGTTTGGCAACCAAGCATCTGGCCTAAGGTCTCTACTTTCCTTTGGCTACTAAGCAAATAGCGGATCCTCACTTGGGACAATCTACAAAAGCGAGGATTTACTGGGCCTTCCAGATGTCCCAATTGCAATCTTCACACAGAGACCATCTTGCATCTCTTGGACACCTTCCCATTAGCAGCACAACTTTGGGAGAGAACTGCACAGTGCAACAGAAGAACAGGCAGACGTGTGGGAGATATTTTAAACACCATCAAGAACTGGCCTCGGCATCCTTTCCAAAGTCTACTACTCAATTCCCTCTGGAACCTCTTACCGGGCTTTGTCTATTGGATCATCTGGAAGGAGAGAAATAATAGGATCTTTAAAAATCACAGTACGCCCCTTGACACCCTGTGGCTACTTCTCAAACAAAACCTTCAAGAAACTCTAGCTCTAAGACACTGGCAAGACTCGGATTTGCCAACTTCACCCCAGGAATGCCTCATTCTGAAAAATTGGAACCTGGACCTCACATTTTTAGCTCAAGTCAAGCCCAGCTCCTCCATCCATACTGATTCTCCCCAATTCTGGTCTCCTCCTGCCACCCACTCTTACAAACTGAACTTCGACGGAGCTGCTAAGGGCAATCCTGGGCTGGCTGGTTACGGTGGTATTTTCAGAGATGTTGTAGGCTCTGCTTTGCACATATATCATGGTTCGCTTGGAAGAGACACCAACAACGCTGCCGAACTTGAAGGCTTATGGAAGGGCATTTGTATAGCAGAAATAGAAAAAAATTTCCCTCTAGAGGTAGAAGGGGATTCTCAAATCTTAATAGAGGCAGCTATTCGGATTCACTCAGGCACCTCAGCAGCAAAGATCGCTTCGAGCTGGCGGCTTCTAAGCAGATTGGAACAAATTGAAGAATGGCTCAGGGCATCCCGCAGCATTACCTTCAAGCACATTCGGCGTACAGCTAACAAGGTAGCAGACAGACTGGCTAATCAAGGCGTCAATCAGCAGCTCCCATTCTTCTCTGGTCCACTGAGCAGTTCTAATGATGCACAACTCAAACAAGACTGCACTCTTCTGGTGCAACAAGATCTATCTCTCCTGGATGCGGGTGTGTAACATTGCGTTCTGTACGTGGGCGGCTTGGTGGGTTGGCGCATGGCTTATTACCACCGCCATCTGGCCTCGCGTGATGCCAGTCTTTAAGTCTTCTGCTAACATCTTCAATGCTGCGTTAATGTAGCTCGTCCCTCCACACCAGCCTGCAAGTTCATCTGTCATGGCGCCCCTCCAAGAATTCATTCATGCTCCTCCCCTGCGCTCGTGTTGTTCCCTTGCTGCCGCAGAGCCTCGCTCTTGGACCAGCCCAGGGAAACGTTGTGCTCTGGAATGCTGTGTTGATTTATCATCGGGATTTCATGTTTCACAAAGCCCATTCTACAAATTCAGTTGTCGCTCATCCTCAGTCTTTCCCAGTGCTCCTCTGCGAGCTGAAGCTAGGCCCCTTTCAGTCCCCCCCTGCCTTCACAGTACTGCTGCCTGTTCAGCACCTCCTGCTCTTTTCATTATGCCTAGATTGCGCCAGAGAATGCGCTGCAGGAGGGGAAGTTCCCGTGGGCGAGTTATCCGCCAGCCCTCCTCCTCTACTTCAGACTCCTCGTCTTATTCCTCGGACTTCTGCTCTGACCGCTATCCCGTTACCAGGAGTGGTCGTGGACGGGGTCGAGGGCAACATAATTCAGCAGCACGCTCTCATAATTCTCAATCTCACACCGCTCGTTTTCAGTTCCCCTGTACACTCAGTAATTTCTCCTTCATAGCTTCAGTCACCATTGAGCTTTGAGAGGATACTTCTGGTCTGGTTGCTGTGACACCAGGGGTGACTCTAGAGACGAGGGCGGAAGATAAGCATGGCACTTCTCAGATTGACAACAAGCAGAGTAAGGATCCTGGTGGCACTGCAACCCAGGACATGAACATTCAAGCTGGTCCGAGCGTCCCTACTAGTGGTGGTTCTTCAGGCAAAGAGGGCCATCCCTCTGAGGATGAAGATCCCTACAAATATGGGTGTCGCATTGTTGAAGAGTCGCCTTCCACCTCTCATGAAGCTTAATCAGGTCTGCGTCCAATGGTTTTTGATTCTCTGTTGCTCGAAGGTGCTCAATTCCCACCTGTTTTCTAGTCATTATATGCTCTACAGTTCTCATGCTCAGACCTTTTTTCTAAAGTTAAATTGTCGGTTTCCCCTGCATGGGCGGCATTCTTCTGACTGTGTCTTTGGGTCTCAGTTACGGTTACAGTTGTTTAATGGGTCAAATTTCAGTTTTGAATTGGGCAGCGCTTCCCTGTTTATTTGTATGGGCCCAGTCAACCTGTTTTGGTCTTTGAATTACCTCTGGTCAGTCTTTAGTTTCGATATTGGCGTATTCTGTTTCTATGAACTAGTCATGGTCATGGTCCTAGAAGCTCTTCTGGTCAGTCTTGAACAAGTCTTTTTGGTCAGTGTTCAGCTATGTAATGTGAGCATGCCGCATCTCTGGGCTAGACTTCTCGAGGCCACTGCCTCTTTGTAAAACTATTTTTTATCAATATAGGAGTAGACAAATTCAGATATAAAAAAAAAGTAAGGTGCATGGAGCAACATGGTGCAGTAAGGTGATGGGCATGGATGTATAGCAGCAGCATGATGTATTGGAGTATGCATTGAGTGTATGATGGGTGCATAATAGTGCAATGAAGGGTACAGCAAAGTGCAGCTTAGTGATGGGAGCAGCACCATAATGAGAACAGCTCAGTGTTGGGTGCAGCCTGTTGGATGCAGCATGGTTAATGCAGCACATTGTTGGGTGCAGCATAGTGATCATGAATGGTGCAGCATATATAGTGCAGCATAGTGATGGGTGCAGCATGGTGATGGAATCACCTGTGTTCAGATCAGTGTTAAAAATATCGGTATCGGCAAAATACCGGCGAGGGTCCAGAAAATATCTTATCGGCAAATATCAGCAAGCATAAAAAATGCATAATATATTCATTTTTTCCAGATTTTTAAACATATAAAGCAATAACAACATGAATTAAACACATTGGCACATAAATATGAAAAAAGCACTGATATATATAATGTCAAATAGAAATGATACATCAAAGGCGATACCAAATCCTGTTGATCCCTGATAATTGTCCATTCAAGGACTCAAATGTGGAGAACCAATACAAAATAACATCACATATATAAAAGTATCTCATCATCATGAGTTATATGTAGCAAAACAAATAAAACTAGCAGCTATCTCTCTGAAATCACTGCCCTCTCCCCCCTTTACGGGAAAACATGATGGGTTGTTTGCCATTCCTGCTCCTAGTAGTAGAAGGCCCTGACCTTGCCTCTGCACCTAATGTCAAATAATGAGTGCTAGGTATGGGGTTGTGCTCTCCTATATTTATAGCAGATGGTATTGATGTTGATGCTCCCACAGTGTCCTCCTCCTCCGAGTGTTGTTGCTCCTCCGAGTCCTCCTCCTCTTGTTGCCCCTGTTCTAATGGATCATCTGCCACTGGCTCTAACCATGAAGGTGACTCCTCCAAGATGGGCTCCTCAGACTCCACCCTCCACTGAGACAATACATCAATATTGTCTAAGGAAATGGCATCTGGATCCATTGGTGATTCTATTTGCCTCACTCGAAGTCGGATGTTGTAATGCACATACACTAAATCATTGAGGCGTGCGAACTCCAACCTGTAAGAGTCTCAAAAAACTAATAGTCTTGACTCTTGACTCCTGACACTTGAAGGTCATAAATTAAAAATTAAAAATTACAATAAGTGTAATTGTTCAACTGAAAGCTGGAGCTCAAAGTTATACCTGTTGCGCTTTTTTGCATGTATTTTCTCAAATACACTCCAATTGCGCTCACACCCTGAAGAGCTACATGTTTGACTCAAGATTCGTATGGCCAATTTCTGCAAATTTGGTGCCCTTGCACCATAAGCTTCGCCACCAAATATCTACAACAAAATAATGAAATAAAATATTCAAAAACTTAAAACATAATTAAACTTTCAAATAAAAGTTACACAATTGAATTTAAAAAAAATAGAATTATAAGGAAATTCTAAATTGAAAGCTCTTATTTCTAATGAGTAATGACTTGTCACTTACATGGCATGAAGAGGGTCCTTTCCCTAATAGCATCATCAAAGCCAAATAGGCCAACACAATCCCGATAATACTGTATCTCGCGATTGATTTTGCTATGAAGCTCAGGATCAGGTACCATCCTCTGAATACAGGAATGGAGCCCTTCCATCACCTCGCCATCAAAATCAAAGCCGCATTTGTATGAAAATGCGGGGTTGAGGAAGAGTGCTGCTACATGAATGGGTCGAAGAAGCATCCCTATCCACCGACTATCAATCGCATCCCATAACATCATCTCTCTATCAAGGCCAACAAAACCCTTGTCTGCATAATAAGAACGAATCGCCTCCTTGGCCCTCTCCATGACCTCATACAAATAAGCCATTGCAGGCTTCTCCCCATCTACCAATCTGAGAACCTTTACTATAGGTTCACTAACTGAGCATGCTTCTTCTACTCCATGCCAAAACGTCTCAAAGTACACCATTTTTGCAATGGCTTTCCCGTCCTGTCTCCTGCTATATCTACAATTACGCCAGTCATCAGACACAAACATTTGCTTCAACTTGAACTGACATCAAAGCAACGACTGAAGAGTAATAAAGTTTGTGGCAAAACGTGTGATCATAGGACACCGCAACTCCTTGTTTCTAGCGAACCTCCTCATGAGGCTAAGAACAAAAGCATGGTTATAAATAAACTTGGGGACGCTCCTAGCCATGTCAACTGCCTCCTTGATGAAGGAGAGTTTCCCCATATCCTCAAGCAACAAATCGAGACAATGTGTTGCACACGGAGTCCAGAACAAAGTGGGATGCCTCTCCATAAGCATCTTGCCGACAGACACATAATTAGATGCATTGTCTGTTATGACTTGCACCACATTCTACACACCAATCTCCCAAATGAACCCATCTAACAACTCACATATCGTTGTTGCATCTTTGATATGTTTTGATGCATCCAACGATTTAATAAACATGGTACCTTTAGGACAATGTACCAAGAAATTTAGAAGGGTCCTACCCTTCCTATCTGTCCAACCATCAAACATCATTGTGCATCTAGTAACTTGCCATGTCTTTTCCAACTCCACCAATCTAGTGTTGATGTCCTGCTCTTCTGCTTGAAGAATTGGCCCCCGCAACTCCTCATATGTAGCACTTTTGTACCCTGGGCCCACAACAGCAATAGCATCACACATTGGCTGCCAAAATGGATTGGTTTTGGTGATGCTGAGAGGTAAGTCGCTCCAGAAAATACACCTCCCCATGACTCTATCTGCTTCTTGCTTCTCCTTTTTTTTAACAAGCGATTTTATGCTAGGTTGTGCTCCATGTCCTATTCGTGGAACAAAAAATGATGACCTCGCACTAGCAGTAGCAAGTGATGATGTGCCCGTTGTGGAGCCCCTCCCACTACCCTCAACATCAAAATCAGGAGAAGGTATCCCAAAAGATCTACCTGCACGTTCAGCCTTGTTTCTTTCTGTCTCTTCCTTCTTTTTATCTTTTTCATCAATTGCCTCAAGAGCTTTTTGTATAAGCTCCGGACTAGAAACTGTACAAATCCCAACATCATGTCCACTGAGTCTAGCCAGATGGTATTTCAGTCGTGTAACCCCACCTGTCATCCTGGTCCCACACAATTTGCATGTAAGATATACCCGATTTGTCCCACCATCAGGGTTCCTATACTCCCAAAATGGGTCCAAGGCTTTTGGCATATTTAAATTTTGTAGTGGGCTAACTCAAACCTAGGGCACCAAAAAAAAAATTGAAATTAATAACTTAATAAGTAATAACCACATCATTTTACAAAACAATTTTTTGGCTACAATATTTGCAATCTTGCAATGTGAATTCAATGAAAAACCATAAATGACAATAAGAGGGTGTATTTGAAAGTTTACAAAAAAATGGAGTTTGCTCTCCAAATATGGAAAAAATTAAAAACTTAAGACCCTTGCATTTGCTCATGGGCATGAAAATCTTTTCAAATGGAAAAAAAAAAACAAGCAAAATGATTGTAGGCAAATAAGCAAGCAAGAACAATCCTAAAACTAACAAAACATTCATTAACATAGGGGTTTATTTGAACATACCTGTTAATGGAAGAAATGAAATTGTCTCACTGTTCTTCAAGCTTAGATCAATGAAATCTTCGTTGTTGGTGGCAATAATAGCTATGCAACGCACAAACCCTCCTTGGCAGCAAGCACATAGCTCTCCCCTTCCTTCTCCAGCAATCAAAAATAAATGATTGAAAAAAACCAAAATCGGACTTTTATAAGCCGCGCGGAATTTTTTGACTGTCGCTGGGCGATTTTTTGAATTGCCGCGCGATATTTTGCCGAAATGTCGCCAATATCTCAGAAATATCGCGATATTTTCGGGAGCCAAAAATATCGCTATATTTTCTCGGCGATATTTCAGCTCGTCGAAAATATCGCGATATTTACAAAAATCATCGATATTTCGACGATATTATATACATTGGTTCAGATTAGCTACCTCATGTGTTATCTTCTTAGTGAAGATCTCTGCTCTTATTTTGTCAATTCAAAATTTTGACTTTTGATGTATATGTACTATCTCTCTCTGCTAAACTATTGAACATAAGAAGAATTGATCAAGGGATTCCCCACATTGGGGTTTGTCCCTAGCTAGCGCCACATCTTGTGTCCTCTTGTCTTGACTTGTTTTCTACGATTTATGTTTATGTTCTATCTGCATTTTACTATCATGCTAAATGTGATTTCTAATCTGGAATTGATACTGAGATAATATGAAAAATTGAAGTAAATTTTCTCTCAGCATAGAACATACCTAAAATTAACATTAAATCTACTCAAACAACCAGGCAGCAAGAATATTATTGTTAAAACTGGCAACTAGGGCCAAATTCCACCTTGGGACAGCTCATATGATGGAGATGATTATTGCATTGGATTCCTCTTTTTGAGAGGTCCAATTTTGATGTAAAGATCATCTCATTCTGATCCAGGTGGCTCTAGAGACACACACAGGACAAAGAGGGCTTATAGAAGCTCAAAAATCAAAGTGATTAGAATGCTTTTGAACCAGGACTTGCTTTTGAACCAAGACGAGCCAGTCAAAGTTTTGCTCAAAGTTGGGTTGTTGGCCAGGTTTAAGTGTCCTACAATTTGACCGACCCCAAGGCATGAAACCTAGCGCCCGAAAGCAGGCGAAATTGTTGCCTCTTTAATTTGTCTAATAACCCTTATATTAGACAAAATCAAAAAAAGGTCTATTTTTAATAAAAATCAAAAAATTAATATAATTTGGGTGCTGGGCCATGACCCCCGCCACCCCCGACGGACCCAAAATTACATTTAAATCAAAAAAATTATGGGTCGACGGGCCATGACCCCTGCCAGCCCTCTCGCAACCACATACCATAATTAAAATTTAATTGTGGCTCGACGGCCATTACCCCGTCGAGCCCTCCAACCTCATGTTACCCATATTAACACTTAATATAGGGTGGGCACGGACCACACCTCTGGTGGACCTGGCCCACACCCCAACAAACACATGTCGCATTAAAAGGAGGGGCCGGTGGGAGTTGAACCCACGGCCGACAGGAGGGCCGGCCCCGCCCACACAGCAGCCTCATATGTCACCCCTCATATAACACGCAACCAACAAACATTAAGTGCGCCCCCATTTAATACAATAGGTAATACGAAGGTTACGAGGCGGGCCGCCCAATGCGGACCTGACCCCCCAAACAAAAATGTATATGCGGTTTATTAAAACAGTTTTTGGGGTTAATATGGAGGGGTCGGGGTTTGACCACCCGACCTCCTCCTCATAATGCGACCCTGTCACCAATTCATCTACAACAGAATCCTTGTTATATCCGCCCTCAAATATTATTATAAAACCCGACTTATATTTGCACAGGCAGCATGGAGGAACCAGGAGCGTGCACGGAAATCAAGGCGCGAATATTTTAATTAATTTATTGCAGGTGGAACCATGAGCCAAGAGGTAGACGAAACCATGATTGGGCGAAATTCTCAGGAGGGTGAAATTTTGCAGTGTCCAAATTGGACAAATTTTATGTCGATCTTACACCTCTCAGCGACACGAACCTGATAGCACAGTCAGTTTCTTGATCTAAGCAGTGGATTTTCAAAGGACCCGGAGGAGGGAATCTTTGAGGAATCTAGGGGGAATCGAAAAGATTCCTTGGGCCCCAAATTTCCACTTTCTCAGAATTCAAAAATTTGACAGTCGATTTTGCACTATTTGACGCCACAAATCTGATGATGCATTCAGATTTTCCATTTGCTCATTTCATTTTTCGGCCACTTTTCAAAGTGGAGTGCAGGTGCCAGCATTCATGTGCGAGCAGTCATTTCCATGCGATTCAACGACGTGAGATCGATGGGACGAACAGCTTCAACAGCTTGACATCCTTTCCTTCAGATGGCCCTTGGAGGTGAGGTATATGCAGTGCATTCATGTACTTCTTTTGCTATGAGATGCATCGCGCTGCATAGATCCCTGTTTGTTGTTTGATGTGGAATCTTGTTTTCTTCCATGCTTCATGATTCCTGCTTGGTGTGACGCGAAATCATCTATGTGATGTACTTGTTGTCATGATTCATCATGTTTTATTTGAGATCCCTTTGTCGTCATGTTGATGGGATACTCATGTTGTCGCCATGTATGTTTGCATTGAGATCCCTTTTATGCCATGTTGGCGGGATGCTCATTATCATCATGCATGAGTTTATGTCATACTGATAGGAGTCCTTTTGACTGAGAATTCCTGTAGCGGAACATCTCTTGGAGCCACTCCTGCGTGAAGGCATTTTCCTTGTATGATAGCGAAGTCACCTCTTATGTACGTCATCACTATTGACAGCACTTAATGCAGCAGCCTACACCATCTTGACACCGGGGGCCTGGAGACATAGTCCCTCCTGGACGAACTCCATTATCAACGTCTTGAGTTTTATGTCGTTGATGATTGTTATGTTCCTTCTTCTTTACCACATGTCAGTGTTACTTGGGATCGGGAGCGAAAGCGGGGAGCGGGAGTGAAAACGGGTGCGGGAGTGACATTTTCAAAAGCTCCCGGTTTGGGAGCGAATCCTGGAGCGATTTTTATATAATATATATATTTTATATTTTGATACATATATGTCAACAAAAACATGTAGAATGATGAATTAGATATAAAAAAACATAGATTGATCATTGAACCATATAACATCAATCATCTAGAAGTTATAATCTTCATCAACCACGTCCACAAGTTAATAACATACAACATATTGAGTTTTGTGAATCATGATTCATCAATCTTAAAGTTTCAACTTCAAGCTTTCAAAATTGAAAATTCAATATATAACATTTATCATCATTGATCACCAAAGTTGTACTTGTAAGCTAAGTTTAAATGTTAATCATTACAAGAAATAATATCTAACATGAAATGAAATGTTATAAAATGAATTATGAAATGAAATGAAACAACGAAGCATCATATTCATAATTCAGAATCATTACCAATGAGTTATAATTGCCAACTTCAAACTTCAAACTTAAATTGTCACAGTCATATATTGTTTACAAAAAATATCATTATGATATGAAAGAGTCAAGACTCAACAGTTATGAAAACTAATAGAAACTAGAAAAGACAAGTAAACTGTAAATCTATTATCTACTACTTCATGTGGCCCTTGCCATGAGAAGTGTCTAATGTATGAGCAGGTCGTGGTGGTCTTCTAGGAGTCTCCTCCCGCACAGACCGACGACAAGAACCAGAAGGCACATGCCCTCCATGTGAGGGTGTAGATGGAGGCGGCGACAGCAAAGGAACAAGACTCAGAACTCGAGCGCTACTACTGGATGGTGGAGGTGGCATGGTTGTTGCTTCATCTCCCTCTCTCATAAGTTCCGCTTCCAGTTCTTCAAGATTTATAGTGCCATCCTCCAAATTATCATCCTCTAGGTGGTTGTCCCAAATTTTATATGTTGGATCCTCATAAGCCTGATCATAGTAATGACTCAACAACCTTAAGTTGTAGTGCACATAAACCAAGCTTTCTGCCCGGTTTTCATTGAGTCTGTTTTTTTTCACATTATGTATGAAGTTGTAGGTGCTCCAACATCTCTCTACAAAAGAAGTATTTACAACCTATGAGAGAACTTTTTTTGCCAATTTTGGCAAAAGTCCATGGCCGCCATATGATTCCCACCATGTGAAAGCATCAAATTTGTCTCTATCTTCCATTGCATGAAAGGTACCAAACAAACCAGTGCCACTGAAGTATCTGCCTAATTCAAAACGCACAATAGCACATTCCCCCCTATCAGGTATCAACTTTTCTAATGCTTGCAAATACCCTGTAAATACCTCTTCATCTATATGGGGTTTGACCCTAACCCCACCCCTTGGTGCAGGTTGGCCCAACCAAGATGTAGAGTAGCATTTTGGCATAAGGATATACACCAAGCAATGTAGTGGAACATTAAGTTTATCCCACCGTATACACACACAATCATGAATCAATTTATACAAGTTGGGATCATTGTTATGAACAATATCTTTTATTTGCCCCAACATGGTATCCATCTGCTCATACACCTCGCCAATCACTAGTTTATCTGTATCTGCAAACCGAATCATGTGATAAATGGGCTTGGTGAAATCCAATACTTGCCTCACACGTGCCCAAAACATACCATCAAGAGCGGCCTCCTCCACCTGTTCAAAACCTTGCTTGTTAGCGGCATTTGTAGCCCTTTCCTTTAATACCTGCCAGTGTGGACTTGATACCATGCTAGCGAATGACTCTCTTACCTTCAAAAGGCGCCTGAAGGGTGAGGTAATAGTTACCAAATCTAGTCCTTGCAATCTTCAACATCTCCAATCTTGAGTGACTACGGAAAAGGCCATGGGTATTGCTATGATTTGTAATAAATTTTATTATTTGTTTGCCTCTCTTGTACAAATCACCAATCCATTTGTATTGTTCTTTTTTGTTCTTAACAATATCATGCATCAAAAGGTTCATTGTGTGAACCAAACACCCAGACCAAAATATGTTGGGGTATTTATCCTCAATAATTGCTCCCGCTGCCTTACAATTAGGAGCATTATCAGTGATGACTTTGATGACATTGTATGGCCCAATACGCTCAATTGTTTCAAGTAATGGTTCTGCAATGTTGATGTCGGTCTTGAACTTGTCTAAGTAATCATATGTTGAAATAAAGATGGCACCACTAACAGACACAGCAAGGACATTTATCAATGGCTTGCCTTTTACATTTGTCCATCCATCAGATACAATGGACACCCCATGGTCAATCCAAGAACTTGTCATTCTATTCAAAGAATGTGATATTTTTACTTTTTCATGATCAAGTCCAAAGGTTCTTGCCTTGTCATACCCGGGGCTCTTGTATCCTTTAGGGGCATCATTTATGGCAGAAACCATTTTGTGCCAATAAGGTGAGCAAAGAACATTGAATGGTATCACACATGCATAGAGAAACCTGTAAACTTTTGAATCCACATCATTCCTACACCCTTCATCAAGGAAATCTGATATGCTTCTACGCCTTAAACCTGGTGACCCTGTGCCTCCATATCCATTGCCTTGGGAGGGCGTTGAACCAGTTCTTTGTGCATGTGATTGTGAGCTTGGTTCAAAGAAACCCTTTGATTTTTTAGATTTGTATTGGACTTCCTCCTCTTCCCTTATGTATTTGGCTCTATCTGTTGCTGACACACCTGAACAAGTTTTGATTCCTATTTGTTTATCTCCATCCCATGGCCTTTTCCCGCAGAGGTGCTTTTTGGCACGGGTGTATGAACCTGTGTAATTATTGTTGCAAAGGGGCAATGAAATTTAGTGGTTCCACCCCCTTTCCCTGCTTTAGGCCTATTAACATATTTCCACAATGGAGTTTGGTCTTGTTTAGTTTTTTGAGCTGACTCATGTTCACTCTCCTCCAGCTCCTCCTCACCAAGGTTTTCATCAAATCCACTATGACCCCCTTCTTCATCCCCTTCTTCATTTTCAACCCTCCTTTTTCTACTCTCCAACACCATAATAACCAAAAAAGGAACCAAGAAGAAGAAAATGCCAAGAAATATAACCATGATGTTTGAAATTTGAAGTTTTGAATCTACAAAATTTAAAAAAATGGAATGTGAATGGGAATGGGAAATAGAGAAAAAAAAAATATTTATTTATTTAGGAATGAACATTAAAAAAAAATTGCTAGACACTGTATTCAATATTGTAGAGCCTACCTCTTTGGCGTCCAATCTCCCCTTGCTCCTTGCTTTCTCTTGCTCTCTCACTCCCTTGCTCCTTGCTCTCTCTTGCTCTCTCCTTGCTCCTCACTCTCATTCTCACTCTCTCTCACTCTCACTCTCATTACAATGATGAAATGAATGAGGGAGGGTCTATTTATATTCTTTCCTTCCCTCCCTCCCTCCCTCACTTTATTTCCACACAAAGCCCCTTTTTTTTTTCTTTTTCTTTTTCTTTTCTTTTCTTTTATTTCTTTTATTTCTTTTTTTTTCGGCGAAAAGTTTTTTTATCTGCGCATTTTTTCCGGGCGTCGCTCACTGCCACCGGGAGCGATTTTTATAGCCCGGGAGCGATCGCTCCCCGACCACTCCTGGGTTATAAAAATCGCTCCCGGAGCGATGGGAGCGACGCTCCCTATATCGATTTGGAAAAAACCAGGGAGCGGAAATTTTTTTAAGGGAGCGCGCTCCCGACCCGCTCCGGAGTCGCTCCCGCCCGAAGCGGGATCGAGAGGGGGGGGCACTCCCCCGCAACACTGCAACATGCATTTATGTTCCTTTATGTTATTTTAATCACAATTCTAATCACATCACGAAAGCAAAAGATCTTGGTTAAATCCGGGAGTTGAGTCAAGGTAGGCCTCAGTCAAATGTAAGCTCAAGAAGCCCAACGGATGTGTCTCCTCACCCTCAATGAATTGTATAAATAGGAGTGACCTTTCTCCCCATTTGGACATCACTCAACACATCATTTCATCTCTCTCTCTCTACTCTTGATTGGTTCGTACAGTTGGGCAGCCTCTCTCTCTTATTCGCACGTGTGGTAGGAGGCCGAAAATTTCAGGACAAGGACAGGCCGAATTGCAGAGAAACAAACCAACATTGACTAGGGCTCATTTGACCAAGTTTTGACTTCGGTTTTCAGGGAAGAAATTTGTTTTTCCTAGGCCAAGTTGTTGGGCACAAATTCCTAGGTGTTTTGGGCAGGTTGACTTGAGCATTAACTTCAGATTTGACCGCAAAAAATTACAGGAGTGTTTATTTCTCCCTTTGGACCCTATATTAGGTGGGCAGACCTACTTATGGTTTTGTATATGGATTTCGCACATGGGTTTGGGCACGATGGTTCTCTGTCCATGGTATGTTGTAGATCCAGTCAAGGGAACTACGGTGATGTTCTAATCCAAGGTTAATGGATTGGGGTTTATGGATGCTTCGGCATGTATATATATGTATTGTAACATTGAAAGGAACATAATGAAAAATCAATCCGGTAGTCACGGTTTTGGGATCCAGGGGATAATCTCTGTGTATATATGTTTTATGTTTTATGCTCTCGCCATTGTTTATTTTTTGTTTTTAGAATTCGTTGGCAGGTAATTTTTGTAAAAGGTTAAAACCTGCACTTTCACTATCTTTGAAGACCAAATTGGACTGTTGTAGACCGAGCTACTTGGAGGACATTTTGGTGACGATTTGACCAGCGCTGACTTTCTGGTTAGGGCTGCAGTTGACTGTTGATTTTGTCAGGGTTGTTTTGACTATGTATGAATTTGATCTATGTACTCTCTCTCTGTGCTGAATTATTGAATAATAATAAGAAGATTTGATCAAAGGCTTTCCCCACATTGGGGTTTTTCCCCATTGAAGTAAATTGTGCTAAAGCGTAGAACATAACATTGTTATCTAAACTTAACATGGTACTGGATCTTAGGTGAAGACAAAGCCCAAACAAGAGTGAGAAAAAGCAATCACTAAGGGAAGTTGTTGGACAAGAACTTGGAACTAGTCGTAATGACGACTACATCCTACTTCAAATCTGAGGACAAGCTTAAGGACAAAATCGACTATCATGCATGGAAGATATCCTAGATTTGACATTGGAAGAAAACGATGCCATGGACCATGTCAAAGGAAGAGTAGTAGAGCCTCCTTCAAATGCATTCGCAGCTGCACAAACAAAGTACAAGAAAGGTGACGTTAACGCTAAGAAAATTATTGTTGACTCCATTCACAAGCCTTTGGTTGCCTATATTTCTAATTTGGAAACATCCAAAGAGATGTATGACAAGCTAGTTAGGATGTTCAAAGTAAATATAATGCAAATCAAGTTCTCTTTCTCAAGAACAAGTTGAAAGTCATCAATATGGATAGAGGAGAATCCATTCAATCCTACTTCATGAGGATTACCGAAATCAAGAATGATCTATCTATTGGAGAAGTCATTGTTGACAGGGAGCTCACTCTTATTGCACTTGGAGGCCTTACAAGAGAATGGTATGTGTTTAACACCACCATCCTCAACAATGACAGGATTCTGGGATTTAATGAATTATTGGCTAGATGCACTCAAGAAGAAATAAGGATGATGGAAAGAGACAAGCCCTCAAATGGAAACAATCATACCGCCTTCTCCGCTCATGCAAAAAGAAAGAACAATGCTGGTCCAAGAAGACAAGGTCAAGGGTTCAAGCCGGGATTCAAAGAAGGAAGAAAAGGAAGATGCTTCAATTGCAACAGGTTTGGACATTTTGCTAGAGAGTGTCCTCACAAGAAGGATACTCCAAGAGATGATGACAACCATAACAACAACTACAAGGGCAATGGCAATCAAAGGAACAACAGGTTCAACAACAAAGGAAAGAGGAATGCTCCCGCTACTCGAAATGGAAATGGTCGTCCTCCCAAGAAGTTGAGAAACTCCAAGTATGAAGAAGTTAATGTTGGTGAAAAGCAAAAAGAATTTTATCTTATTTCTACCCTCACCACTGCCTCTCCTCCGGATACATTAGATCATTGGTTGATTGATAGTGGTGCCTCAAGGCACTTCACTGGGTACAAAGAGGCTCTCTCAAATTTGATTGAAAAGAAGATAAATATGGAGATTATACTTGGGGATAATGCCACTTATCCCAGGAAAGGAATTGGGACTATTACTCTTCACTTAAATCAAGGTCAAACCCTTCATTTACAAGAAGTGTTGTATGTACCTAATCTGAAAAAGAATCTGGTATCTATTTTTGCAATGAAAGATAAAGGTTTCAAGGTGACATTCATTGATGGGAAGGTCCGTGTTTGGAAAAGGAACCCAAGAGATGCATTCACTCTTGGATTCAGGGTTGAAGGTCTTTATCAGGTTGGAGGAAGTCCGTTGGGAGAAATGACTTGCGATACTTCTCTTCAATCCGAATTATGGCACCAGAGATTTGCTCACCTTCATTACAAAGCCTTACCTAATGTAAGAAAGATGGTCACATGTATGCTTGAATTCAACTTAGATCATGAAGGTGTGTGTCAGGGTTGCACAACTGGAAAACATACAAGGGGACAATTCCCCTCAAGTCAAAGTCAAATTGTCGATATTCTTCAATTGGTGGATTTTTGTACTATGCAATTTTTGTGGATGACTTCTCTCGCAAAACATGGATCTATTTCTTAAAGAAGAAAGACGAAGTGTTCAAATGGTTCCGCTCTTTTAAAGCCTTCGTCAAGAATCAAACAGGGAAGAAGATCAAAATATTAAGGACCGATAATGGGACCGACTATGAGTCAAATGAATTCATTGACTATTGTAGAGAAGTTGGGATAAAGACGAAGACAACTACTACATATACTCTTGAGCAAAATGGAGTCGCCGAAAGGAAGAATCGAACTGTCATAGAAGCCACTCTTGCCATGCTTCATGACCAAGGTCTATCGAAGTTCTTATGGGGAGAAGCCGCCAACACCGTTGTGTATGTTCAAAACAGATGCCCACATCAAACATTCGACTTCAAGACACCCGAAGAAGTATTCGCTGGTAAGAAACATGATGTTTCTCATTTTAGAATTTGTGGTTGTCCCGTATATTTTCATGTGCCGAAAGAGAAAATAAACAAACTAGATGCATCTAGGAAAAAATAAACGTTTGTGGGCTACAGTGAAACTTCAAAGGCATATATAATCTATGTGTCTGGTTAAAGGGAAGTGGAAATAATTCATGATGTCACTTTTGATGAAGATTTTGCCCTTGGGAAAGTCTGAGATCTTCCTATCCCTAGGAAGGATAATGATGATGATACAAGGAAGCAGGATGAAACTTCGTCTGATGACCCGATGCCCGATGTGGAAGGTCCAATGGATCCAATTGATCCACCTCCTAGTGAGCCCTCTACTTCAAGAAAAAGACCTTTGTGGCTCAAATATACTCTTGAAGATGCTAAGAAATATATTCCACTAAGGGGAACATTTCATGAAAGCAAGAAGCCAAACAGGTACCAAGGGTACGTAGCTACCATGAGTACCAATGTAAAATCTGAGCCTTGTACATTCGAAGAAGCTGTGAAACACCAAGTTTGGAAGGATGCGGTGAACGAGGAGCATTGTTTTAAAAAACGGTGGAGTCCGAGTCAAACCGAGCCAATACCTGGTTGGGTCGGCTCGATGGCCAAAACAGAACAATTGGTCGAGTTGTTACCGAGCCAGTGATTGACTCGGTCAACTCGGTAACAACTAGGCCGACTCAGTAACAACTCGGCTGACTCAATAATGACTCGTCGGCTCGGTAACAACTCGGCCAACTCGACTCTTTGACAAAAATCCTGAAGCACATTTGTCAAAAGTTGTTCTGCCTCCTACATATCAATGGTTGGGTTGTTGCTTATTGCATATTTATAGCCCTAAAGTAATCTATCACTGTGAGAAAGTTTTGAAAATTACAAGGCCGAAGTATGGTTATCCTAGTGGCATGAATTAGAAAACTGAAACAATGCATTAAGCCATACAATGTTTTTAAAAAGGCAAACGTTCTGGGAATGCACTAATAAATACATATTTACATCTGATTTTTCTGGAGCTTGACCAAAATTAAATCAAGGGTTTTGAGACTTCATTAGGGGCAGAGAATTGGTATTATTGTTGTAGTAGTCTAGTGATTGTCCTTAGGCTAAGGTAGAAAAGAATCTTGGCATTGGTGGCTAAGTATGAACTTTGTATTGGACAATGCACTGGGTGCCATTTTGATATAATGGATATATTCATGAGCCTACTTTGATCATATGTTGTCTTCTCTCTATATTATGAAGCTTTGTGTTTGGAAACATGAATGAAAATCTTTAAAATTATGTTTTTTATAAAAAAAAATATTTAATGTATTTTTTACAACGACCAAGTCATTGAAATCAAACCGACCGAGTTGATACCGAGTCAAAGTCAGAGTCAGAGTCGACCCTCGGCCTTTCCGAGTAGGAGTCGGAGTTTTAAAACATTGACGAGGAGTATGAGTCGATCATGAAGAATGATGTTTGGGATGTGGTTCCTAGACCCAAGGACAAGTCAGCGGTCCCTTCAAAATGGCTCTACAAGATCAAACATGGGGCTGATGGGAGTGCTGATGAAAAGTTCAAGGCCAAATTTGTTGCTCGAAGCTTCTCTCAAAAGGAAGGAGTAGACTATGATGAGATATTTGCACCAGTTGCCCGATATACCACCATCTGTTCGATCATAGCCCTTGTTGCCTCGCAAGGATGGAGCCTTCACCAAATGGATGTCAAAACTGCCTTCTTGCATGGCTCGCTTAAAGAGGAAGTCTATGTAGAACAACTCAAGGGGTTTGAAGTTCAAGATCGAAAGACACATGTATGCAGGTTGAAGAAAGCCCTCTATGGGTTGAAGCAAGCCCCCAAGGCTTGGTATGAGAGGATTGATAGCTATCTTATGAAGTTGGGATTTACAAGAAGCGATGTTGACCCGAACCTATACTTCAAGGTGGAAAAGGACAGGCCTCTCATTCTGGTCCTTTATGTGGATGATCTCTTTCTGACAGGTGATGACCCTCTCATTCATCAATGCAAGAGGGAGTTGGCTTCCGAATTCGAGATGAAGGACTTAGGACTGATGCACTACTTCCTAGGGTTGGAGGTCTAGAAAAAGCCAGGTGAGATTTTATTTTCTCAAGGAAAATACATTGTGAAGCTACTTGACTACAAGTTTGTGTCTACTCCGATGGAACTCAACTTCAAGAAGCTATGTGGAAGTGTTGTTGGGCCCACATTGGCAAACCCTTCCGAGTATTGACAACTTGTGGGGGCCCTGATATTCTGGGTAAACTCCCATCCGGACATATGCTTCGCTGTGAATACATTGAGTCAATTTATGGTCGAGCCTCATCACATTCATTGGATTGCTGCTAAGAATATCTTGAAATATCTTAGGGGCACAATCCACTATGGACTGAGATACACTGCTAGGAACTTGAGGCTACATGGATATTCAAATGTTGATTGGGTTAGCAGTGTGGTGGATCATAAGAGCACGTCTGGGTGTTGCTTCTCTTTGGGGTCTGCTTCAATATCTTGGATGAGCAGGAAGCAGAAATCGGTTGCTTTAAGCACCGTCGAGGCCGAATACATTGCTGCGAGTATGGCCTGTTGTGAAGTTGTTTGGTTGAGAAAGCTCTTCAGTGAGTTATTTGAGCACGTGCTAGATACCACTGTGATCTTCTGCAACAACCAAAGTGGGATTCGCCTTTCAGAGAATCTCATGTTCCACGACCGCTCCAAGCACATTGATATCAGGTACCACTTTATCCGAGATATGGTACAACAAGGAGCAACAAGGCTCCAACACATTAGAACAGATGAGTAGGTCGCAGACATTCTCACAAAGCCTTTAGGGAAGGTCAAATTCTTAACCTTCTGAGAAAGACTTGGAGTCGTGGAACGACCCTCCTATGAGGGTCCCATATGAGTTGGATGCTGAGCTCTGGGAGCTCTTGGGGGCTTGGGGTACTATGGAGCTATAAGCAACCATAGGGTGAGTGGTTCACCTTCCCCTAGTGGTGCACTAGATACAGGGTGAGTGGTTCACCTTCCCCTGTGATACCCATGATGGTTGACATGTGTGTAGAGTGAGTGGTTTACCTTCCCCAACGATTGACATATGCATTGGATGAGTGGTTCACCTTCTCCTATGCAATATAGGCAGGATGAGTGGTTCACCTTCTCCTGTCGATGTCCCAACGCACATCCTACCCATGGAGTCTGGGACTCATGGGAAGTACCTCTCATCTGGCCAATGAGTTGGGAAAAGATGGTTAGGGACCATAGCACTACTGATGGACGCATTGTGTACTACCGTACTCCCTATGACTAGGATGCATGGTGTTCAACAACTTGATCTGGGATCAAGGACTGACTTTTGTCAGTGGAGAGTGGTAAGGTCTTGTGACTCACTCTCGATCACTTCTTCATTATTACTTCATGGTTCAGCAGAGCAATTCAGAGCATAGCAGTGATGAAAGAGATGGTACATGATGGCATGATGATGACAGATGGATTGGCAGGTGGAATTCTCCCTAGTTGAGAGGGAGTGTTAAATTGGCAACTAGGGCCAAATTCCACCTTCTTATGATGGAGATGATTATTGCATTGGATTCCTCTTTTCGAGAGGTCCAATTTTGATATAAATATCATCTCATTCTGACAAGAAAAAGTGGAATTTTGAATTTATTCTCATACACAAATTTTCTCTCGACCTTAGTCAAATGTAGGCTCAAGAAGCCCAATGGATGTGTCTCCTCACCCTCAACCAATTGTATAAATAAGAGTGACCTCTCTCCTCATTTGGACATCACTCAACACATCATTTCATCTCTCTCTTCTCTTGATTGGTTCGTACAGATGGGCAACCTCTCTCTCTTCTTCGCACGTGTGGCAGAAGGCCAAAAATTTCAGGACAAGGACAGGCCGAATTTCAGAGAAACAAACCAGCATTGACCAGGGCTCATTTGACCAAATTTGACTTCGGTTTTCAGGGCAGAAATTCATTTTTCGTGGGCCGGGTTGCTAGGCACAAATTTTGAGGTGTTTTGGGTAGGTTGACTTCAGCGTTGACTTCAGATTTGACTGCAGAAAATTACAGCAATGTTTATCTCTCCTTTGACTGGGTTTGACCGAACTATTTTGGGTTGACTTTGACTCTCTTTGAAGGCCAATTTGGATTGTTGTTGACCGAGCTGCTTGGAGGACGTTTTGGCGATGATATGACCAACGTTGACTTTCTAGTTAGGGTTGTAGTTGACTGTTGTTGACTGCTGACTTTGTCAGGGTTGTTTTGACTATGTATTGGGCAAGTGAATTTGATCTATGTACTCCCTCTGTTGAACTATTGAATAATAACAAGAAGATTTGATCAAAGGCTTTTCCCCACATTGGGGTTTTTTCCCTGGCATCCGCCAAATCCTGTCTCCTCTTGTCCTAGCTTGTCTTTTGCACATGTTTTTATGATGTTCTATCTACATTTACTGTCAATGTGATTAAGTTAATGTGATTGCTACTGGAAATTGAAATTGTCATTGGGTTGATAAGGAACATTGAAGTAAATTGTGTTAAAGCATAGAACATACTATTGTTATCTAAAATTAACAATTATCCTCTATGGAAGTATGTTACCAAAGTGAAGCAAATAGGTCTGGTGGTACATGGGAATGTAAGTGCAATTTATGCAAAAATGATAAGACCTTCAAGGGCTCTTACACAAGAGTGAAGGCTCACATTTTGCATGAAGAAATAAAGGGTATTGATGTGTGTGCACATGCTAGAAATCCAAAGGTGAGGGCTAAATTCAAAAAAGAGAACGATGATGCTCAAAGGTTGAAGGATCAAAGAAGCAAAATCAGCATGGGCACTACCAATCATCACATGACTGATAGCATTGAGCCAAGGATTGTTCAGGAAGCAAGAAAGAGGAGGGCGCTAGAAGTAGAAGAAGAGTTATCCAAGCCATCAACTCCAATTAAAGATAGTAGATTGTTGAAAATGATTGATAGTCAAGGGGGAGAAGAAGTTGACTCAAGAGTGGCAAGGACCATCTTTGTTTGTGGCATCCCTTTTAATGCGGTTCGATCCCATATTGGCAACATTTGGTGAGAGCAATTAACAAAGCCCCGCAAGGTTACAAAGGCCCAAACTATGAAAAAGTCGGAACTGTTTTGCTGAAGAAAGAGAGGCAACTTCTTGGTGATATTCTAAAACCAATTCGTAACTCATGGGTTGGTACAGAGTTTTCCATTATCTCAGATGGTTAGACTGATACAAGACACAGGTCTTTGATTAATGTCATTGCATCATCACCAAAAGAAGCCATGTTCATCAAAGCGGAAGATTGTTCGAGTGAGGTAAAGGATAGTAAGTTCATTGTTGAAATTTTAATTTCTGCTATTGAACAAGTAGGGCCACAAAATGTGGTGCAAGTTACACAGATAATGCACTTGTTTGCAAAGTTGCAGGGTTAATTGTTGAGAGTCAATACAATCATATTTCGGACTCCTTGCATTGTCTACAATTTAAATATGATTTTAGAAGAGATTGAGACAAAAACATAATGGATTAAGGAGGTCACAGGGTAGGCTAGGGAGATTATAAAATTCATCACCAACCACCACCAATCTCAAACAATATATCGAGAATACTCCAAATTGGAGTTGTTGAAAGTTGTTGAGACAAGGTATGCCTCAAACTTCCGCCTTGTTGGAGTTAAAATTGTGTTTATGAGTATGGTGGTGGGTTCAAAATGGGCTAAGTGGAGACAGGCAAATTCAGAGAAGGGAAGTATGGTGAGGAGGGTATCGATTGATAACGATTGGTGGAATAAGATTGGTTTCTTGCTCTAGTTCACATTACCTGCATTTGATCTTCTCTGAGATGCAGACACAAAGAAAGCTTTCCTAGAAGAGGTTTATGATGGCATTGATACCATGGTTGAAAAAACTATGGAAATTATTACACAAAGGCTCCCACTCTTTCTTCTATGGATTTTGATTTTGTTGAACAAGTGAGGTTCATTATTGTTACGAGGTGGAATGCCTTCAACACTCCATTACCACTTTGGCACATGCTCTTGATCCAAAATTTTATGATGAAGAATTCATTGTTGAAAGCAATGGGAAGAGGAAGGGCCCACATAAGGACAAGGAGGTGGCCAATGGAGTGAAGAAAGCCCTTCAGAAGTTGTTTCCAACTTCTTAACAAACTGATGTAAGGGAGGAATTTGCATGTTTTGTTGTTGGATTAGAGGATTTTGCAGACATATCAACTTTGGAAGAGAGGAGGATCATGGACCCGGTTAAGTGGTGGACTTGCCATGGGGCAAGTAGTATTTATTTGCAAAGTCTTGCCACTCGTATACTATCACAAGTGGCAGGCTCTTCATCAGTAGAACGGAAATGGAGTGCCTATAGTTTTATTCATAGTGTGAAGTGGAACAGGTTGGGATCACATAAGGCAGAGGACCTTGTATATGTGCATTCAAACCTATGCCTTGTGTCTCGTAGGGGTGAAGAATATACAAGTGGACCTCATAAAGATTGGGATGTGGATGAAGAATGCCCTGATTTAGAGCTCTCTCTTTTTTCTCTTGATATTAGTGTCAGTGGTGATGCAAGTGCAAGCGGAAGTACTAGTAGAGTTGCCTCCTCTGCTGAACAAACATCCTATTCTATCTTTGTTGATGAGGATGAAGATTTATGTTAGTAATGATATATTAATGTAGCCATTAATTGTCTTTAGCTCATATTTTATTTCAATTTTAGCATATATAGCCTCACGTATAAAGGTTGATTTTGAAGTCTTCGATGTAAAGCATCATTTATAAAGACTAATTTTGGATTTTTGCATCATGTAATTGTTACTCGCCACTAGTGGGTGACACCTATAGGAGAATTTTTCTCCTAAATTTGTCTTCAACCGGCAGCCAGCAGCCCCTTGCAGCCACCAGATAGCTCGATGTGCCACCATTCTTCACCACCTGAGCCAGCCATTATGTGCCCTTGCCCATTTGTTATGATCATATGTTTGAAGGTGAGCTTTCCAACCCCCAAGGTATGGCTTTCATTATGTAATTGGGTATATTTGCTTGCTTTTCTTGGACACATTCAAACATGGATTAGTGGGGGGATTCGGCGAAAAGAATGGCCTTAGTCTGTACTCTTGTTCCCTTGCCCCAACTTGGTGGTTAATCTTGTATCCTAGTCCCATGGGATCTCTTTTATTGGCTAGTAGCTTTAGGAGTGGCACTACATGGAAAACCCTGATTTTGGTTGCGTGGTCCCGCTTCCCGACATCACATATCTCACTCCTCTCTGCTCATTATAACCCCTTTTCACATTTTTCCCATCCGGGTCCACATTTGTCCATTGGGTCCACAAGGAGTTAGCCTCCCCTCCTGTAAGGAGGTAACACCTCCCCTTGTCCACACTTTGGGCTGGGCTTGGAAACGATGCCCCAGAGGTTGATGCAACTAAAAATAAAGTTAAAAGCATAATTTGGCCACTTACAATAGGAAATGTACCATAAAATGCAAAAGATTGCCGAGACAAGAATTTAGCATGTGGGAAAAAGCCAAGCATGAGCTTTACCCCCTATCATTATGGCCATCACCCTGGTTCCTAAGGCCCCTATGTGTGCCCCCCTAAATCATTAAGGAACCCATGATTTTCCCAACCCCTGGTGGGTGATCAATTGCCCAGCCTTAAGAGGGTAATCATTGCTCTATCATACACATCATGCTCTCATCTCTTGGAGCCCTGAGCAATTAAAAGAAAGAAAAATCAATAAAAGAAAAAAGGCATATGAAGAAGGGTGGAAAAATAAAGGTCGAGGTAACTCATGCACCATGATCACTCCCTTCTACATTCATAGATCAATGTGTGGGCTTCCCTCATTATAGCTGCCCTTGTAACATGGCATGTGGCATGGAGCCTTCCATGTTGCCCCTACTCCATTCCATCGTCATTTCACATGACCCCTGCCATTTGATGGTTGTACCATGGACCTGTCACTCCCTTAGAGGTTGAAACCACCTAATAGGGTCCTTTATTAACCTCTCTTGTTGAGCAAGGAAACACTTGTACCTTCTAAAGCCCATTTGGAAGGGCATGCCACTATGAAGTGTCCACTTTTGCCCCTGATTTGCAAGCTTATTTACTCAATTGCACTAATGAATTGTTGTACTGGAAGGTGAGGAGACACATTGGATCTTATACAGGATTGTAGGTGGGTCTTCATCTTGGGCTTGGCCTCCCTATATGGGATCCAAGCCCTCTAGAGGGTCATAATGGCACTTGTAGGGTGCGCATGGAGAGCCATGGGCCTCCACCACAGCGGAGCATTGATTGCCACATCATAGGCATCTTCAACGCCACATATTACTTGTTCCTGCCTCACCCATATAGAGATGGTGATGCATTTGGACCACGTTGCCTAGTCGGCCACACATGTACACATTACACTTGGCAGTTGATCCAGAACCCAGACGGGGTTTTGTCTCATCCAGAGAGACATATGAGGGATTGTATCATCATTCTAGCCCTTGTTGATGGAGCATTGACATGTTTGATCCAGTTGGAGACCCATAAGACCATTTATTGTGCCCCTCGGCTACTTGTGAACACCACAGATGTTTTGCTTGGAAACCAAGGGGCTACCCCCTTGGTCATCATTTTGGGAGCCCCCCACTTCATCATGGCACATGGATTACTTATATTGGCCTTCCAACAGCCCTTTGCACTACTATTTTATCATTTCGACCTCATTAGGAAAACTTATTTTGTACTTATAAGCTATTTGGTGGGCTTGTCACCAATAGGATTGTTATTTTGCACATTAAAGTTATTTTTAGGGGCTCATTAGGCTAATTAGACTAAATCAAACTCCTTGAGGCTCATATAAATATAAGGAGAGCCTCATTTGTGAAGTATCATCATTTGGATTGGGATTTTCTCTTGTAAAAAAGAATTTGAACTTGCAATTGATGGACGAAATTGGAAGTTTTTTATGCATTTTGATGTTTGTATCTTTCCTATCTTGTCTTGGAGCTTCTATTTTGCAAATATGATGGATGGATATATTTGCTCTATCTTGTAGGTAATATTTTGATGCCATTTCTTTACTTTGATGCATGATTAATGTATGGAATATCTTGTCATAATCTTAATGTGCCCTAATTGTAATGTGAATTCATGAAAACACTGGGATTTTGAAGTATTGCATGCATTACATGTTAGATATTGTGAATGAATGTTCCTAGAGGCTAGTTATGCTTGTTGCATCCTTAAAACTCCATCATTTCTTGCCAAACGAAGTATAAATTCCTTTGTAGTCAAGTTGTTTCCACCTAGGGTTAGCTAAGGCTACATAGGACTCCTTGGAAGAGCAAAATCCTTTCATCAAAGCTAACCTTGCCTCCATTTCTCCCAATTGTCTAGGAACTAGTCCTAATTCTAGTTGATCACCCCTAAAATACTTTCTTCTTTGGTCCCTGATGATGGATGGAGATCCATTTGAAACATTGTACGGATCACATATGTCACACAGTGCAATTCCGGAAATAATGAAAAACTGTGGAAGTCTCCAATCACTCATACTTTCTTCTTCTCACTTTCAATTCTTTTGCCTAACCCTAGAAGGTCAACTAGGGCCTAGTGCAAATTGCATTAGGAGGATCTCATTGGGGTGCAAGTTGGTACACTATTGTGGTGTCCTTTCTTCTAGCTCCCCTCAAAATTTGAAGCAATTCTCGTGGCTAGTTTGAGATAAATCTCAAGCCCTAGCTCCAAAACAATTACTATCCTTTACCTTCATTCTTTATTTTCTTGCAAGATAATGTATTATTAACTCATTTAACTCTCTCTCTCTATATATATATAGATATGACGTTTTGGCTAGCATTTCCATTTTCCGGGGGTTGCGTTTCAGGTCATACCCATTTCAGAAACTTCTAGACATTTCGGCGTTTCATGCAACTTGGTTGTCGATCAATGTGTTTGTTGTTATGTTATGTGATCATCCATTAGTGTGTGCATGTACTATAATTCTATATTCATATGATATCAAACATCAACAGTTTTTTTAGTTCTTTGTAGAGGAGATCTTCCTCATCAATAGCTACTTGTCTTCCATCCAGAATTGAACAAGACACCTCCATAGCTATAGGATCTTCAGTAGAAAACATCCTTAGACAGGTCTTTAGGGACTCATTAAAGGTAGACAATGTATGGAGAATACATAGTCCATTGACAGATACATATAAATCAACTACACTATCTAAGTGATAGCTATACAACATTTTTGTTTCATATCTAATTTAAAGCCTTTCAACTTATGCACTTAGCTTGAGGAGCCCTTATTCAATCCTTGGATGTAGTAGTTTCCATGACATTAAGAAATCCAACTGACTACTTTTGGTCATTTGTGAACAATGTGTTAATTTTCTCTTGAAACTTTGTCCACTACTTAGATGAATCACTGAAAACAAGGTAACTGAAAACTACAAAGTTTTTTAACAATCAATTAGCAGCAGAAAAACACCAGAGATAAAAACACATGCACACAAAATTGACACGCTTGTTTTACCAGGGAAACGCAAAAGGAAAACCCTGCTTTCTTTGTTGTGGTATTTTATTGATTGTTCTTTGAGCAATTGGATCTATTACAATTCATGTTGCTACTATAGCCAGCAATTTGTCTCTGTAAAAGCACTAGGCTTCTGCTCACTATTCTTAGCTCTTGATCTCTGTTGAAGATAGTCTCAACATGCCCTGAGGATCCCTAATCCCTACTCCACAATCCTTGCGCACTTGGTTCTTATTTCCTTGTGCACTTGGAGCTCCTATTTCCTTGCACACTTGGCGCCTATTTCCTTGCGCACTTGGAGCTCCTATTTCCTTGCACACTGGGCTCCTATTTCCTTGTGCACTTGGAGCTCCTATTTCCTAGTGCACAAGCTCCTATTTCCTAGCGCACAATTGCTCCTCAATTATGCGCACTCCACACACAAAAAATTGATCTCATATTGTTCCTTCGTCCTTCTCTTTGTAGATAGAATTTGATCCATGCAAGGAGGCTTAGATCAATTAGTAGTTCACACTACTATCACAAGTTTCCTTTGCTCGTTAACTAGAGCAAGTCCTAGCTACTTGGACTAGCTCGAGTTCCTCCTTGATTTACTCTAGTTGTGATTGTGAGTTAACTGAGAACTAAACTTGTTCTCTCTCCAATCAACATTGAAATCTTAACACGTTCTAACTGAACTTGCAATTGCCACCTCATCATGTAGTCTAACTGAAGAAGACTCCAATGAATTGAAGCTCCAACACTATGCATGCAACATTGATGACCATTCTAGTAAACTAGAAATAAACTCATCGAAACTGAAGTCTATCTCATGAACATGCATCCATGTTAGAGAAAGACTAAGTCGAGGTCTTCACTGGCTAAGGCGCAAGACAAAAGACCTTCCATCGCTACATTTTCAACACTACCTCTTAGCGAGGAAGGGATTCAGTACAACTCCCAACTTATCTCTGAAATAGACGGAACTGCCTCTTGCCAATGCCTTGGTCAAGATATATGTTGTTTGCTCCTCTGTTGGAATGTACAGGAGCTTCAATATCCCTTTCTACACACAATTCCTAAGATGATAATACCCGATCTCGATATGCTTGGAGCAATCATGAAACACTAGATTTTCAGAGAACTTAATGCAACTTTGATTGTCACAATGGATCACAGTGGGCTCCATCCTCTACTTGAAAAGTTCCACAAGAAACTTCCTTATCCAAATATCCTCACACGCTACCAAACTGGCAGCCATGTACTCGGCCTCTACTGAACTAAGTGCAACTGATCTCTGCTTCCTACTAAGCCAGGAAACAGCTGTTAACCCAATGTTGAAGACACAACCTAAAGTACTCTTCTGATTTGTGGAGCTCCCTGCCCAATTTGCATCTATGAAACCCTCAAGCCTCACTCCATGAACCTGTCTGTACACAATCCATAATTTGTCGTACCTCTAATATATCTCAAAACATGCTTCGCAGCAACCCACTGAACTCTAGTAGGATCCATCATAAACTAGCTCAATTGGTTCACTACAAAACATATGTCAGGTCATGTGTTGACTAAGTACATCATTGACCCAATGGGTTGCTCGTACAATGTAGCATCTACTCGCTTTCCTCTGCTAGCATACCCTCCTCTAGTTTGTGACTATAGGTGTGGTCATGGGCTTGCAATCCTGCATATGAAACCTCATGAGGATCTTTTTAGTGTACTTCCCCCGCCCCAAGAAGATTTCCCCGTCACCCTTCCATACTTCCAGCCCAAGGAAATAATGCATAAGCCCTATGTCCTTTATCTCAAACTTTTTTGCAAGATCTGCCTTGTAATCCTTAATCAAGTTGTCTTCTCTAGTCAAAATAAGGTCGTCAACATAGAGCACTAGAATGAGAGGAAGCCCTCCAACCGTACAGGTTGACATCTGCCTCACTCTTATTGAAGCCCAATCCTCGAAGGTAGTTATCAATGTGAGTGTACCATGATCTTGGTGCATGATTGAGCCCATAAAGAGCTCTCTTCAGCAAACAAACATGAGTGTTTATGTTGAAAATCTCAAACCCCTCTGGCTGCTCCATATAAATCTCTTCCTCAACCACTCCGTTGAGGAATGTTGCCTTCATGTCCATGTAGTGTATTTTCCACCCCACCTATGTTGCAACTGCCAGCATCGTCTTGATGGATGAATAACATGCCACTAGAGCAAAGGTTTCGTCATAGTCGATGTCCTCAACCTGCGAGAAGCCCTTGGCCACAAACCTGGCCTTGTACTTCACCACACTCCCTTCTACTCCATGCTTCACCTTGTACACCCAGTGTGAGCCTACTACAAATTTGCCTTTTGGGTGTGGCACAATCTCCCGGTCATCGTTCTTCATGATGGAGGAATATTCCTCCACCATGGCATCCCGCCAAACCTGTTGAGAGGCTATGTCGTCATAACAAGAAGGCACTAAGTCCAACAACTTAGTCATCAATGCCATGTACCTGGTGTACCTTTGTGGTTGCTTGCTCTGTCTGAACATAATAGAGGTAAGAGTCTCAACTCGCTCCTGGGGCTCCTGAATCAACCTCTCGACCCACTTAGCTCTCTTCCTCTCTATGTTGGGAGTCACTAACTGAGTGGTTGCCTCCACTCGTCACGGTCTCTTCTCCTCATCCTGCAATGACTCCTAGTCATCCTGCTGTGTGGCCCGATTGCCACTTGGTTGAGACTCAATTTGTGATACTGGCTGAGGCTCCTGCTTGGGAGCGAATAGCTCCTCCTTAGGTACTCCAACCTACTTTTGCTCCAAGGATTCCCTCTATTGAAAATGTATAGATGGAAGGTCTTTTGGCTTGTGCCTTAGCCAGTGAAGACCTCAACTTAATCTTTCTCTAGCATTGATGTGATTCATGGGATAGACTTCAGTTACGATGAGTTGAATTCCAATTTACTAGAATGGTCATCAAGTTTGCATGTGTAGTGTTGGTGCTTCAATTCATTGGAGTCATCTTCAATTTGACTACAGGACGAGGTGGCAATAACAAATTAAGTTAGAAAGAGTTAAGGCTCCAGTGTTGAATGGAGAGAGAATGAGTTGAGTTCTCAGTAACTCACAATCACAATTAGAGAAAATCAAGGAGGAACTCGAGCCAGTTCACTGGGACTTGCTCCAGTGAACTAGCAAAGGAAACTCATGACACTAGTGTGAATTGCTAATTTGACAAGGCCTCTTGCATGCTTGATTTCTATCTATAAAGAGAAGGACAAAGGCACAAGATCATTATTAGATCAGAAATCATTCTTTGTGTGTGGAGTGCACATAATTGAGGAGCAATTGTGCGGAAGGAAATAGAAGCAAGTGTGCAAGGATTTAGTGGCTCAAGAGCGCAAGGATTAAGGGGCTCAAGTGCGCAAGGATTGTGGAGCAAGAGGATCAGGATTTGAGAGCATGTCTAGACTATCTTGAGCAGAGATCTATTGTGTAGGGCTGAGAATAGTGAGGAGAAGCCTAGCGCTTTCTCAAAGACAAGTTGTTGGTTGCAGTAGTAGCATGAATTGTAATAGATCTAATTGCTCAAAGAACAATCAATAAAATACCACAACAAAGAAAGCAGGTTTTCCCTTTTGGGTTTCCTGGGTAAAACAAGTGTGTCAATTTTGTGTGCATGTGTTTTTATCTCTGATGTTTTTCCACTGCTTATAGATTGTTAAGAAACTTTGTATCTTGGTGAAAGTAAATTTGGTTTCAGTTTTCAGTTGCCTTCTTTTCAGTAGCTTCACTAAGAAGTTGCAGAGTTTCAAGGAAATTTAACATGGTACCAGAGCAGAGTTTAGCATAAAGACCAGCACCATAAATGTTCAGTCAATGAAGAGCACAGTTCAATTTGAAGACTTGTGATAGAGTTTTGAAGAGCAATTTTTGGATAAGCAGTACGTCGTTCCAAGGACTAAAGCCCGATCAGAATTTGAAGGAGCTTTGAATTTCTTCTCATGGAAGAAGCAAATGATAGTGATGTTGGAAGATAATGGGGTGCTAGAATTTGTGAAGAATCAAATAGTTCCACCTACAGATGCCCAACAGTTGATCTAACATAACAAGAATGACACCAAGGCCAGGAGGATCATTCTTGAGGGGGTCAAAGACCATATTATCCCTCATCTCCATGGGAAGAAGACAACATACGAGATGTGGAAAGTCATCTTAGATTTGTATCAGGGTTCCAGTGATGCCAGGAAGCTTGCTTTGAAGGACAAGCTAAGAAATATCCAGACGAGAAAAGGAGAGCCCAACATTACGTACCTTTCCAAGTTCACCCAGGTTCGGGATGAGCTAGCTAGAGAGGGCAAGATTGTAGCAGAAAATGACCTTGTGAGTATTGCGCTACTGGAACTTCACAAGTCTTGGGAGAATTTCCAGGATGCAGTCAATGCCAGAGACAATCTTCCCAGCAGGGAAAGGCTATGGAGTGACTGCGTCGAAGAAGAAATTTGGAGAGGGACGAGAGTTGGAAGATCAGTGAAGACAGAGGACGAGGAGAACTTTGCCTTGGCAGGCAAAGGTAGCAAAGCCAAGGGCAAGAAGGGCCAAGGAAAGGCTGAGTCCAGTCAGAAGGGAAAGAAGAAGAAGAAATATCTAAGCAAGATCAAATGCTTCCATTGCCACCAGTTCGAGCACTATGCCACTAAGTGTCCTAACAAAAAGAAGGGATCCAGTAAGGATCATGTGGCTACATCAACTGAGGTAGATGAGTTTTCTTCTCAGTTCGAGAAAGACTTCTCATTGATAGCTTGCATGGCAAGCTCAATAGGCAATAGTGTATGGTACATTGATTCTAGAGCATCCTTCCACATGACCGGGAACAAGGAATATTTCAACCAATTGAAGGAGAAGGACATGCAGTTTCACATTGAGCTAGGAGATGATGGCAAGTACATGACTAGGGGAGTTGGTACTATCAGCTTTGAGAGGGAGTCTAACAGCTCTCTCCATGTTAGGGATATCCTCTATGTTCCAAGCCGGAAGAAGAGCCTTGTTTCTGTTGCTATCCTAGAGGACAAGGGTGATGATGTCATCTTTGACAGAGGTAAGGCTTACCACAAGCACTTAGCTTTTGGATCCATGAAGCAAATAGGTGTGAGGATGAAGAATCTTGATTCTTTATACACTGCAGGTTGAGTCATGCACAGCCTTGAGCAACAAGGCAAGAAGTGCACAGAGCATAGATGTGAGGGAGCTTTGGTACAGACGCATGGGGCATTTGCATCATGGGGCGTTGAAGATCCTTCAGCAGATAGCCACAGGACTACCACAATGCGCATTTGACCAACATGATGTGTGCAAGGGGTGCACACTTGGCAAGTATGCCAAGTCATCTTTTCAGGGCCGAGACAACAGAGCCAAAGGGATTTTGGAGTTGGTACATTCAGACGTATGTGGGCCCTTCTCTTCTCCATCTCTCATGAGACACAAGTACTATGTCACTTTCATAGATGATTATTCTCAGAAAACATGGATCTTCTTTATGAAGAAGAAGGAGGAGGTCTTCTCCAAGTTCATGGAGTTTAAGGCCTTGGTAGAAAACCAGACCGAGAAGAAGATCAAAGCATTGAGGAGTGACAATGGCGGGGAATATGTCTCCAATGCTTTCAAGGACGTGTGTGCCAAGGAGGGAATTAGGAGATAGCTTACAATACCCCATAACCCTTAGCAAAATGGGGTGGAAGAGAGGAAGAACTGTAGCATAGTTGGAGTTGCCAAGGCTATGTTGCAGGGGTTGCCCATGTTCTTGTGGGCATAGGCATGCAACACTGCAGTATTTCTGCTGAACAAGAGTCCACACAGAGTGCTTGGATGAGTTACACCAGAGGAGGCTTTCACAGGCAAGAAGCCTGATGTTTCTCACTTCCACATCTTTGGCACCAGAGTTTACTGCCATGTGTCGAAAGAGAAGAGGAAGAAGTTGGAGCCCACAGCTGAAAAGGGAATTTTTGTGGGTTATATTTAGACATCTTAGGCGTACAGGGTGTATATACCATCACTTAAGAAGACAGTTATTAGGAGGGATGTGAGGTTTGGGGAAGACAAAGCTTTGAGGGAATCCTTGGAGCGAAAGCAGGTTCGAGTAACTGAGGAGGAGTTACTCACTCCCAAGCAAGAGCCTTAGTCAGTACCACAGGTTGAGTCTCAGCCAAGTGGCAAGCGGGCCACAGAGTAGGATGACCATGAGTCATTGCAAGATGAGGAGGAGAGACCAAGACAAGTGGAGGCAACCACTTAATCAGTGACTCCCAGCATAGGGAGGAAGAGAGCCAAGTGGGCCAAGAGGTTGATTCAGGAGGCCCAGGAGCGAGTTGAGACTCCTAGCTCTATGTTCAAGCAAAGCAAGCAGCCACAGAGGTACACCAAATATATGGCACTGATGACAGAGTTATTGGACACAGAGCCTTCTTGTTATGAGGAGGCAACCTCTCAACAAGTTTGGCGGGATGCCATGGTGGAGGAATATTCCTCCATCATGAAGAATGATGTTTGGGAGATTGTGCCACACCCAAAGGGAAAATCAGTAGTAGGCTCACACTGGGTGTACAAGGTGAAGCATGGAGTAGATGGGAGTGTGGAGAAGTACAAGGTCAGGTTTGTAGCCAAGGGCTTCTCGCAGGATGAAGGCATTGACTATAATGAGACGTTTGCCCCAGTGACCCATTATTCATCCATCAGGACTATTATGGCACTTGCAGCACAAAAGGGGTGGAAGATCCATTAGATGGACGTGACAACAGAATTCTCAAAGGGGTCGTTAAGGAAGAGATTTATATGGAGTAGCCAGTGGGGTTTAAGACTTTCAGCAAAGACATGTTTGTTTGTTGATTCTTGAAGAGAGCTCTTTAAGGGCTCAAGCAAGCTCTAAGAGCATGGTACACTTGCATTGATAGCTACCTTCAGGGATTGGGCTTCACTAAGAGTGAGGCAGAAGTCAACTTGTACTACATCACAGTTGGAGGGTTTCCACTCATTCTAGTGCTCTATGTTGATGATCTTATTTTGCCTGGAGCAGACAGCTTGATTCAAGATTGTAAGGCAAACCTTGCAACAAAGTTTGAGATGAAGGATATAGGGCTTATGCACTACTTCCTTGTGCTAGAGGTATGGCAGGGCGATGGGGAAATCTTCTTAGGGCAAAGGAAGTACACTACAGAGATCCTCAGGAGGTTTCATATGTAGGATTGTAGGCCCATGACCATGCCTCTAGTCACATACTAGAGAAAGGTGGACACTAGTAGAGCAGAGAAAGTAGATGCTACATTGTATAGGCAACTCACCGGGTCGTTAATGTACTTAGTCAACACATGAACTGATATATGTTTTGCAGAGAACCAGTAGAGCCAGTTTATGATGGATCCTACCAGAGTTCACTGAGTTGCTATGAAGCATGTTCTGAGATATCTCAGAGGCACGATAGAGTATGGATTATGGTACAAATAGGTTGATGGAGTAAGGCTTGAGGGCTTCACGAAAGCATATTGGGCGGGGAGCTCTACAAATCAAAAGAGTACTTCAGGTTGTGTCTTCAACATTGGGTCAGTAGTTGTTTCCTAGTTAAGCAGGAAGCAGCACTCAGTTCATCAAAAGTTAAATACATGGCTGCCAGTTTAGTAGCGTGTGAAGCTATCCAAATGAGGAAGTTGCTTGTGGGACTTTTTAGGCAGAGGATGGAGCCCACTATGATACAATGTGACAATCAGAGTTGCATTAAGCTCTTTGAGAATCCAGTGTTTCATGATCGCTCCAAGCATATCAATATCAGGTATCATCATCTCAGGAACTACGTGCAGGAAGGGATAGTGAAGCTAGCGTACATTCCAACAAAGGAGCAAACAGCAAATATCTTAACCAAGGTCTTGGAAAAAGGCAATTTCGTCTATTTCATAGATAAATTGGGAGTTGTACAGAATCCCTTCCTTGCTAAGAGGGAGTGATGAAAATGTAGCGATGGAAGGTCTTTTGGTTTGTGCCTTAGCCAGTGAAGACCTCGACTTAGTCTTTCTCTAGCATGGATGCGAGTTCATGTGAAAGACTTAAGTTACGATGAGTTGATTTCCAGTTTACTGGAATGGTCATCAAGTTTGCATGTGTAGTGTTGGGGCTTCAGTACGTTGGAGTCTTCTTCAGTTTGACTACAGGACGTGGTGGCAGTGACAAGTTGAGTTAGAACAAGTTAAAGACTCTAGTGTTGATTGGAGAGAGAATGAGTTAAGTTCTCAGTTAACTCGCAATCACAACTACAGAAAATCAAGGAGGAACTCGAGCTAGTTAACTGAGACTTGATTGAATTAACTAGCAAAGAAAACCCATGACATTAGTGTGAACTGCTAATTCGTCTAGCCCTCTTGCATGCTCAATTTCCATCTATAAAGAGAAGGATGAAGGCACAATATCATTATCAGATTAGAGATCATTCTTTGTGTGTGGAGTGTGCACAATGAGGAGCAATTGTGCACAAGGAAATAGGGCTCAAATGCGCAAGGATTTAGGAGCTTGTGCGCTAGGAAATAGGAGCTGCACTAGGAGATAGGAACAAGTGTGTAAGGATTTAGGGGCTTAAGTGCGCAAGGATTGTGGCGCCAAGAGGATCAGGATTCAAGAGCAAGTCTAGACTATCTTCAGCAAAGATCTACTATGCAAGGTTGAGAATAGTTAGGAGAAGCCTAGTGCTTTCTCAAAGACAAGTTGTTGTCTTCAGTAGTAACGTGAATTGTACTCAAAGAATAATCAATAAAATACCACAACAAGGAAAGCAAGTTTTCCCTTTGGGGTTTCCTAGGAAAAACAAGTGTGTCAATTTTGTGTGATGTGTTTTTATCTTTGGTGTTTTTCCACTACTTATAGATTGTTAAGAAACTTTGTATCTTGGTGGAAGTAAATTTGGTTTCAGTTTTCAATTGCCTTGATTTCAATAAACTCACTAAGTAGTTGTAGAGTTTCAAGGAAATTTAACACCATCAGAGTTCTACCCTCCTAAAACCTCACATTTTGTCTGATAATTATCTTCTTGAGTGATGGTATCTACACCCTATACACCTAATATGTCTCAGTGTAACCCATGAAAATTCCCTTTTCAGTTGTGGGCTCGAGCTTTTTCCTGCTCTCTTTAGAAACATCGCAGTAAACTTTGGTGCCAAAGATGTGTAAGTGAGAAACATCAAGCTTCTTGCCTATGAAAGCCTCCTCTAGTGTAACTCATCCAAGCACATTGTGTGCACTCATGTTCTGTAGAAATATTGCAGTGTTGCATGCCTTTGCCCACAAAAACATGGGCAGCCCCTGGTCATGCAACATGGCCTTGGCCGCTCCAACTATGTTAAGATTCTTCCTCTCAGCCACCCATTCTACTGAGGATTATGGGATGTTGTAAACTCTTTCCTAATGCCCTCCTTGGCACACATGTCCCTGAAAGAATTGGAGACATATTCCCCGCCATTGTCACTCCTCAATGCCTTGATCTTCTTCCCAGTTCAGTTTTCTACTAAGGCCCTAAACTCCATGAACTTGGAGAAGACTTCCTCCTTCTTCATAGAGAAGATCCATGTCTTCTGAGAATAGTCAATTATGGAAGTGACATAGTACCTGTGTCTCTTGTGATGATAAATCTGGGGCATTAATGATTAGGAGATTTATCTTCTTGATAATTACTTGTGATATACTTTTACTTCTTGAGTTATGATCTTCTCTTCGTTATATTATTAATGTGTTCTTTTCATCAAGACAATTACCAAATAATAGAAGACAAGAGACACATTATGTAGGCTTGTCAGTCAGGGCCAAAACCTCTCATTCTTTGAGAGGAAAACCTAATCAGAAAATTCTTCTTATAGATCTTCAATTGATGAATACCAAGACCATGACAATGACCCTTGACTCTAGTGTCCTTCCAAGACCCTTGTCACCAACCTCTTCTTTAACGATGCTCCTCAACTTCCTATCTCTTCTTGTGCTCGGCTTCTTCTCTTCTGGATCTCAGCTCCCTTTGAATCTCAGTCTCTTCTTGTAGGCTTTTCAACCCACCACAAAAACCCTAGCTTGTCTTTGCTTTCTTTCTAGTTTCAAGAGAGAGTCTTCTTGACTTGGCTTATCTCAGCTAGGTCTAGTCCCGGCAATTTCTTCAGCTTCTTCTAGATCATTTTGATTATGTTATCTTCGTATGAAGGAAAACAAATTAACCCAAAAACAATACTTGAATTCCTTCGCTCTTCTTCTCCTTGACTTAGTTGGTATGGAGGCTTCTCTAGATGGCTATTCCGTACTTCTTTTCTTGACTTTCTCCTTTTCCAAATTGCTTGCTTCAAGTGAGGCCGAGTGAGGCTATATATACACTTTGTCTCATGTCTTTTAGGCTGACATGATCTCTTGTAGGGAAGCCGACTTCATCTTCTAGATTCTTCATTCGTTTTAGACTAACTTGGAGAGAGTTAGTGACAAGGTCTTGGAGGACTATTTTACATAGACAAGTGTAACTCTTTACAATGTGTAACATGACTTCATTACATGACAATGACTCTTTTATTCTAGATGACAAAATTCCTAAAGACTCTTAATGGAGTCTTGACTCAAAAATAAAATCTCTTACTCATGAAACCCATGATGCAAGTATTACAATATTTTATTTTTCTTCTTTACATAAAATCACAATTACATGTCATTATGAAGACCGAACCTAGTTACACTTTTCAACACTCCTTCTTAACTAGGGAGGTATTCATAATGGTACTTGGTCATTCTCAATCTAAAGAATTTCTCATAAGAAGAATCGGATTGGTAACCCATCTATTTAGCATCATATCAACTAGCATTATTATGTTGCAAGGCATTGATTAGTAGCTCTATCTCTCCATAAGATCTGAGCTCAATGCTGGCAAGACCAATGATTTATAGACACTTTCATCATTGTCTCTCTCGGAACATACCCTACCCGGGTACTCAGGATATGTTCCATGAGGACTATTCTTCTTTTAAACTCCCCAACCCTCAAAGAATATCGGTCCTCCACGACTACTCTTCTATTAGATGCCCTATTTCATCCTCAAAGAGTATCAGATGCCAAATGATTACCTAATCCTCTCATTTTGTCTTCCCAGGTGAAGACCAGAGTGATGTGTCTATCTCTCCCTCTCAATTAGGGAGGACATATCTATTCCACTAAAGGAATTTACTCATTCCTACACAAGGAATGTACCTGTTGACGATGTTGGACCCGCCAACATGTCAAGGGTATCTCCCCAGTAAGAAGTCCCAATCAGACCTCGGACCGTTTGGTGTAGGAGTCCCAGCAGTGGGTCGTAAGGTAATGCCTTGCCCGCGATGTCGCACAGAGGCAAGTAAGATAACTTTGTCAGTATCAAGGGTGTGATTGATGCAGTGAGTCAAGGAAGGTGTATGAGAGGTTCTAACACTTCGAAAGGGGAAGGAGGTGAAGGTGAGTTCCAGGTTGAAAAGGATCAGTCCCAACTCGGCTAGGAACACACAACACAAGGGACATGAACAACTTCCGGCAGAGCAGTCCACTCGGATGCGGCAGTCACATCATACAAGGTAAGATAACACAGGGATCAGTCTACGATGAGTGTGATGGTTGTTATAGCAAGGTTCAAGTGAAAGGTCTGTCTGATGTCTAGCAGAGCAGTCGACACAGACAGTGACAGCATTAACAACATATGCAACACATTAACAACAAGATTCATATAATTGCATGTGAATCAATTCATACACAAGTATGTAAGTTAAACAACATATATCATTAAAGCAACTGGAGCAGTCCAACTACAATAACAACATATGCATGAAAATGTGTTGGCTCTTATTATATAAAGAAGTGTAAGTCACAATCATACAATACATCCATGTAAACTTGCTAGCCCCAACAATGGAACGTTACAGCCACATCCGCCTGCTCCTCCAAAGAGATGTACTAGCTCCGTGCAGTGGAGAAGCCAAGGCGCGTTACAATACTGTCCAAGCCTTCTTCAAGATAGTCTTAGTAGAAGCTTGGATGACCAAAAGCCTATACAATGAGTTATGAGGAACTATTTATAGCAAAGGGTGGGGTGACCCTTGACATTCCCCTTTGTGATAGTTCAACTACCCTCATGACTCTTCACCTACTCTATGACTGTTACGTCCAACTATTGACACTTGACTTACACTTGGCATGACTCAACGTTACAATGCACATGTACTCGTGAGACAACATGGCTTGAGCAAGCCTTGCAAGACAACACTAACACTCGGTCCACTGTGATGAGACCAACTCTTTGAAATGCTTGTGATGGTGAAGGTGGTGAGTTGATGCCAAGCTTGGTCGTCCGTGATGGTGTGCATGCACCTCATGGTGACATCTTGCTGAAGCGAACTCTTGCCTCCATTGCAACCGGTGCATTGGTTCGGCTCCTTCATCCAACTCATCTGCTAACATGCGCATGGTCTTCTTGGGTGCAGCTGAACCGGCAACACACTGATGCATAATGTTTGTGTTGATCTTCAAGTGTGTGTTGGTGATCATGCGCATCAACTTGCCGAAGTACATGTTCAGCTCCAGTTGGACTTGCTTCTTGTCTTCGCCTTGGTGAGTGTGTTGAATGGGTTGGATTGCATGTGTGTGCTCAATGACATGCATGATGTTGAATCCCTTGCATGCGATCAACAACACTGCTCACCATGTTTGCTCTGTGTCAGTTGTTGGGATGGATCTTTAACTTGTACGAGCGCAATTTCATCTGTGAGTGCATGTTGCGCTCACTGTTGTTCCTGTTCCTGCTGCAACTCATTCGTCTGCCTGTGCAGCTTCATGTTCTTCCTGAGTTGTTGCTTCAGCACATGCAACTCCTTCTTTGTTCCATTCTCTGTCTTCGCACGATCTTCATGTCGCGTCGTCACCTCATAGTCGGAGTCTCCAAAGTTGCTTTCATCATCAATGGATCTGCTTGAGCTTGCAACCTTGTTGTCAACAACCCTCCTCTTGCATTCGTTGCATTTGGTATGTTGTCTTTAGCTACTATTCATGATGTTGCTCGTTGTGATGTTGCTACTATCACGTCGAGATGTCCTTGTTCACAAACAGCTTGATGTCTTCGTGGGTAGGCAAGTCCATAGACACTTGATCGACTACATCCCCAAGTGTGCTCTGAACGGTGTCTTCGTCTCTGCTCTCCTAGAAACCATTATACCTATACTGTTGAGAGGCAAATGAACACCTGCGATACCTGGAGACATGGCAACACTCATGGCAAGCAATCTGTCAGTCGAAAACCAAAATGAACATGAGAACTGACTTGCAACATACCTGGGTGAATGATCATGAAGGTTGCGCAATTTCGGCCAGGAGGTCGGGAGACCGACTGCCAAGACTGCACAAGGCACAGTCTGGGCTACTGGGAGACTGACTGACTGTTGGAACTGCGCAATGCACAGTCCAGTCTGGCTACTGACTGCTGGGATTGCGCAATGCGCAATTCCAGCTGGGAAGGACTACTAGCCCAGGGACAGATTTGTGCAATTTCTTGGGCCAAGCAGCCACTGTCCTCCAGAAATGTGCAAAACAGTCCTGGAGGCCAGTTCTGGGCAAGAATGCGCATTTCTGGAAAGGAAGGTGAGCCTTCCTTCCCCATATTGCACAATGCAGCCTTGGTGGGGGCAGAGTCCAGGCCAAGGTTGCCTCGACTCACCGACGGGCAACTAAAAGCAAATAAGACATTGAATGCATGGCGACACTAAGTGATAGCAAAAGTGATCGATAGTGCATGCAAAACATGTCGAAAGATTCAGCAGATAGATCAACATGCATGTGGGTGAGGCAGTTCGCCGGTTGGGCGAACGCCCATGCAAAACAGTTTCATGCATGCGACAGCAGTGAGATAGCAACGAAAACTGAAACAGAGCTAGGACGAGCTAGAATACATGTAAACAACAGCAAGCACTCAAAGAAATCAAGCAAACAATACTCACACAAGCGAAAACACAAAAAGCGACGGAAATGCAGCACAAGGCATGGGAAGCAATCTTACCCCAAAACAGCTACGCTGAATGTGTCGACTACTCCTAGATGTGATGTGGGATGTCAGAGCTGCAAGGTTGATGTGAGGAATGAGCTCTGCAACGTCCGGTTGATGAGTTTTGATAACATCGAGGTTGTGACGCGCATGCCACAAATTTAGGGGAAGTGACACTTGGTGGGAGGTTTCTGAATTGCTCCTTACATGTAACCTCCAACTACTAAACATAGATCCCTGAGACAAGGGATGCCTTTGCATGCTGCCTTAGGAGAAGCAGCTTATGCATGCAAGTCTATTTTGCTCAGTCCCAGAGGGAACCAATCAACTCAGTTGCACATGCAAGAGGTTGTTCGATTGCTTGAAGGAAATGCGCATTCCTGGCTGGGAGTTGAGCTGACTGCCCGAGAGATTTGCGCAATTTCTGGGCAGAGCAACTAACTGCTGCCTAGATTTGCGCAAATTCGGGGTTGAGCAGCCCTGCTGGGGAAAATTGTGCAATTCCTGCTAGGAGTGTTGACTGGCAGGATTGCGCAAACTTGGAGCCCAACCGGCTGCCAGAGAGGATTGTGCAATTTCTGGAGAGAAGGTTGATTGCAAATGTGCAATTTTCAAGGGGAAGTTGCTCAGCCTGCAGCTGGACCAAGTCTGGGTGAACAGCCTGTGAGGGGAATGGAACAAGCTGTGACCGACAGGCTCCCTTTGTGCAGGAAAGACACTGAAGATTGTCAACTTGACGAGGCAAGGCAAGCTGCTGTGAAGGTTGGAAGGGAGGTTGCAAAACAAGGCTAAGGCAAAATTTTGGAGGGTGGTTGTAGCCGCTACAACAGTACCTAAGCTCCCTCTTGGCTCAGGAATTTCCAAGTTTCTTCCAAGAAAGAACTTTCCAGGCTCCCTCTCAAAATAGGGACCTCAAGCGGCCTCTCAGGTGGAGATGATGGGGCAACCGGCTGCTTGAAGAACTCCTTTCTTCGATGTCATGAATTTCTTCTTTGTTGTGGAGTCTTCATCTTTTGGGGACTTCTTCATAGGGCACAGACCATCCATCACTTTCATCCATCAGTCATGTCATCATTCATTTCATCGGAAAGTGATCCATCAGTCTTCATCTAGCATTGCTTCATGTTCTTCTACCTTCATTAGACTTTCTTTTTCGGAAGGTTCTTGCATCCTTCTACAAGGTTCTTCATGGAAGACATTCATAGTTCTTCCCTTTGGTAGTCCTGCATAAGCCCATCCAGATACTAGTTTATAAATAATGAATACTTAAATCATAATTACCTTGTGATGGTCTTTCATCATGACATCTTCTTGTAGGCATCAGCATCCTGCATATATGTTGACACATCTCCTTAAAGATATGTATTGTCAAGGGTCTCCATCTTTTTCCAGACTTTCATTAGAGTCTTCATATCTTTCTGGGAGATATCATAGTCAAATCTTCTTGGTCTTTTGGATGTTAACTTCCTTTACTATAGTTGCATAGCTTCATGACTTCTCCCTTCCTTTCTTCACATATTTCATTCTCAGGAGCTTCAAAGTTCCTTAGTTGTAATCAGTAAATCTCATATATGAGGACATGTTATGTTGATTTCATCTAATAAATATGTGACTCATGCATTATAGCATCCTTTGAGGGAGGAGATTCCTTCTTTGATCATATCCCTTAAGAGAAATGATCCATGTTAATTGTAACCATATGACATGACTTCCATAATATTAAATTTGAGCATACATACCTCATTTTTTCTTTTTGGGCCATCCATACTTCCTGCAGCAGCTTTCTTTGAATGAAGGAATTTCATTCCCTTGATCTGTTTCACTGTCTATGAATTCCACAAGATTGGAATTCTTGAAGAAACACTTACTTTTCCTCTTGATCAGTGAATCTTTTCATTGAACGCTCCAATAGAGATTATTTGAGGATCTTGTATATCCTTATCATGCCGATGTTATCTTTTGTATGATAACCCTTTTTCCAAATGACTTCAATAATTATCACTTGAGCTTTCAATGAGGTTTCTAAGAGCTATACCCTACATAGTTGACTTCCATAGGTTTTTGTTCCAGACATTCATCATATGTCACGAGTTCTTACTTCTAATGCATCCTAACTTATTTACAATGCTTCCTATCTACAACAGAAGAGTACCTTTTTAATGAAGGAGATTCTTTCACTTCTTCTTAGGCTTCTTTGTCTTAGGCTCTTCTTCTTCAGTAATATGGGCTTCTTCCTTATTTCTCTTTTTATTGTTCCTTTTAGGACAATCTCTTCTATAGTGCCCATATTTTTGACATTTATAGCATTGTTCCTTAGCCATGTTCTTCTTTTTCTTTTGAGGGCCAAATTTACCAAACTTCCCTTTTCTTTTCGTTACTAATTGATCCCTTTCATCTGATCTTTTGTCACTTACTTTTTTTAACCTGTCTTCTTCTGCCTTGCATAGAGACCATAATTTGATGAATGGGATAGCTTCCTCTTCCTTAGTAGATATGAGGTTACCTTGTTCATTAGTCAATGGATTTACAATAATGGAGATCATTTCTTTATCAGATACCATGTCTCCTAGATCTTGCAATTGAGTTTTTATTTGAGATGCTTTTGAAAGGCATGAAGATATCCCTACATCCTTTGATACCTTCAATTTATATAGATTAGAGCTAAGTGATATGATATTTTATATCGTACTTTCAGAGAAAAGTTCTACCAACTCATCATATATCTCTTTAGATGTCTTCAGCTCGGCTACATAGGGAATGAGAGGATCTTTGATAGATTCCTTAAGAATCTTTTGAGCCTTTAGATCCCTTTCCATGTATTCAGATAATGCTTGTTCTTCGGATGGCTTGGAGACCTTTCCATGGACAAGATCAATGACTTCATTTACTTCGAGGACTATATCTATCCTTCTTTTCCATTCAAGGAAGTTTAATATTCCAACCAGCTTATGGTTTTCCTTGAAACATGAAGTCATTTTTACTAGATTATAAGAAAAAGGTACTTACTTGTGAAGATAGAATCTTCAACTTGATGATGATGACGAACTTGATGCTTCAGATGATCCTTTTGAGAAGGTTCTTACTTTGACGAGGGAAGACTGCCTTCTTTAGGATGATCTTTTTCCAAATGAGATCCTTGCTTCAATAAAGAGAAGATTGCCTTTCGATCTAGCCTTCCTTAGTTTTGAAGAGCTTCCACTTCTTTGGTGATATATGAGTGATGATCTCAGAAGTTCTTCTAGGGTTTTGGTCTTTCTTCCTGCTTCCTTCTTGAAGATGATTTCAAGACTCTTTGCTAGAGTATATTTCTTCGATCTAGAGTTTTTGTTATGATGAAGATCTTGATTTCTTGCTTGGTGTTCTTTGACTTGCTTTGATCCTTCTTTGAAGCTTGATTTCTGTGTGTCCCCTTGCTTGAATGCCCCATCTTGACTTCAGCACCTTATCTTCGATACCATGTTGAGAAATCCAAGGCATTAATGATTAGGAGATTTCTCTTCTCGATAATTGCTTGTGATATACTTTTACTTCCTTGAGTTATGATCTTCTCTTCGTTATATTATTAATGTGTTCTTTTCATCGAGACAATTACCAAATAATAGAAGACAAGAGACACATTATGTAGGCTTGTCAGACAAGGCCAAAAGCTCTCACTCTTTGAGAGGAAAACCAAATCAAATAATTCTTCTTATAGATTTTCAATTGACAATACCAAGACCATAACAACGACCCTTGACTCTAGTGCTCTTCCAAGACCCTTGTCACCAACCCCTTCTTTAACGATGTTCCTCAACTTCCTATCTCTTCTTGTGCTCGGCTTCTTCTCTTCTAGATCTTGGCTCCCTTTTTGAATCTCAGTCTCTTCTTGTAGGTTGGTCAACCCACCACAAAAACCCTAGCTTGTCTTCGTTTTCTCTCTAGTCTCAAGAGAGAGACTTCTTGACTTGGCTTCTCTTAGCGAGGTCTAGTCCCAGTAGTTTCTTCGACTTCTTCTGGATCACTTCGATTCTGCTATCTTCATATGAAGGAAAACAAATTAACCCAAAAACAATACTTGAATTCCTTCGCTCTTCTTCTCCTTGACTTCGTTGGTATGGAGGCTTCTCTAGATGGCTATTTCGCACTTCTTTTCTTGACTTTCTTCTTTACCAAATTGCTTGCTTCAAGTGAGGTCGAGTGAGGCTATATATACACTTTGTCTCGTGTCTTTTAGGCTGACATGATCTCTTGTAAGGAAGCCGACTTCATCTTCTAGATTCTTCATTCGTTTTAGGCCGACTTGGAGAGAGTTAGTGACAAGGTCTTGGAGGGCTATTTTACATAGACAAGTGTAACTCTTTACAATGTGTAACATGACTTCATTACATGACAATGACTCTTTTATTCTATAAAACAAAATTCCTAAAGACTCTCAATGGGAGTCTTGACTCAAAAATAAAATCTCTTACTCATGAAAACCATGATACAAGTATTACAATATTTTATTTTTCTTCTTTACATAAAATCACAATTACATGTCATTATGAAGACCAAACCTAGTTACACTTTTCAACATCTTGAGCAATGGAGAATAGAAGGGCCCACATATATCTGAATGTACCAGCTTCAAAATGCCTTTGGCTCTGGTGTCTCGGCCCTAAAAAGATGACTTGGCATACTTGTCAAGTATGCACCCCTTACAACATCATGTTGGTCAAATACGCATTGTGGTGGTCCTGTGGCTATCTATTGAAGGATCTTCAATGCCCTATGATGCAAATGCCCCACGCGTTTGTGCCAAATTTCCCCGCGTCTTTGCTTTGCGCACTTCCTGCCTTCTTGCTCAAGGTTGCACATGTCTCAACCTGCAACCTGTAAAGGTTCTTCATCCTCACACCAATCTGATTCATGGATCCAGAAGCTAAGTGCTTGAGGTAAGCCTTACCTCTGTTGAAAATAACATCATAACCCTTGTCCTCTAAGGTAGCAACAACAAAAAAGGTTCTTCTTAAGGAATAGAACATAGAGAACATTACTGAGATGGAGAGAGCGACCAAACTCCCTCTCAAAACTGACAGTATCTACTCCCCTAGTCAAAGTACTTGCCATCATCTACTAGTTTTATGTGAAACTACATGTCCTTCTCCTTCAGCTGGCTGAAATATTACTTGTTCCCGATTATGTGGAAGGATTCTCGAGAATCAATATACCATACATTGTTGTCTACTGAGCTTGCCATGCAAGCTATAAATGAGAAGTCTTTCTCGAACTAAGAAGAAAACACATCTACCTCAGCTGATGCAGCCACATGGTCCTTACTGGACCCCTTCTTCCAATTAGGACACTTAGTGGCATAGTGCCCAAACTAGTGGTAATGGAAGCATTTGATCTTGCTTAGATCTTTCTTCTTCTTCTCGCCCTTCTGACTGGACTCGGCCTCTCCTTGGCCCTTCTTGCCCTTGGCTTTGCTACCTTTGCCTGCCAAGGCAAAGTTCTCCTTATCCTCTGTTTTCATTGATCTGTCAGCGCTCATCCCTCTTTGAATTTCTTCTTAAACCCAGTAACTCCATAACCTCTCCCATGCTGGTAGGTTTTCTCTAACACTGACTGCATCCTGGAAATTTTCCCAAGACTTATGAAGTCCCAATAGCGCAAAACTCACAAGGTCCTTGTCTTCTCGCGCACTCCAGCTAACTCATCCCAAGCTTGGGTGAACTTGGAAAGGTACGTAATGATGGGCTCTCCTTTGCTCATCCGGATGTTTCTTAGCTTGTCCTTCAATGCAAGCTTCCTGGCATCACTGGAACCCTGATACGAATTTAAGATGGTTGAACACATCTTGTTGGTTGTCTTCTTCCCATGGAGATGAGGGATAATATGGTCTTTGACCCCCTCAACAATGATTCTCCTGGCTTTGGTATCATTCTTGTTATGTTGGATCAAATGTTGGGCATCTATAGGTGGAACTATTTGGTTCTTCGCAAATTCTAGCGCCCCATTATCTTCCAACACCACTATCATTCGCTCCTTCCATGAGCATAATTTCGAAGCTCCCTCTAAATTGTGATCAGGCCTTAGTCCTTCGAACAACATATTGTTATCCAAATACTGCTCTTCAAAACTCTAGCGCAAGCCTTCAAACTGAACTACACTCTTCACTGACTAAACAATTCTGGTGTTGGTCTTTATGCGGAACTCTACTCTAATACCATGTTGATTTTCTCCTGAAACTTTGCGCACTACTTAGATGAATTGCTGAAAACAATGTAACTGAAAACTGAAACCAAATTTACTTTCACCGTGATACAGAGTTTCTTAACAATCAATAAGCAACTGAAAAACAACAAAGATAAAAACACATGCACACAAAATTGACACGCTTGTTTTACCCAAGAAACCCAAAAGGGAAAACCTGCTTTCTTTATTGTGGTATTTTATTGATTTTTCTTAGAGTAATTGGATCTATCGCAGTTCACGTTGCAACTGCAGCCAGTGATCTGTCTCTAAGAAAACACTAGGCTTCTCCTCATTATTCTCAACTCTTGATATATGTTGAAGATAGTCTCAACTTGCCCTGAGAATCCTTGATGATAGTCTCAACTTGCCCTGAGAATCCTTGATCCCTGCTCCACAATCCTTGCGTACTTGGTTCCTATTTCCTTGCGCACTTGGAGCTCCTATTTCCTAGCACACAATTGCTCCTCAATTATGCACCTCCCCACAAAAAGAATTGATCTCATATTGTGCCTTTGTCCTTCTCTTTGTAGATAGAATTCAATCCATGCAAGGAGGCTTAGTTCAATTAGTAGTTCACACTAGTGTCACCAGTTTCCTTTGCTAGTTAATTGGAGCAAGTCCCAGTTACACTTGGACTAGCTCTCAGTTAGCTAGCTCGAGTTCTTCCTTGATTTACTCTAGTTGTGATTGTGAATTAACTGAGAACTAAATTTGTTCTCTCTCCAATCAACGCTGAAGTCTTAACTTGTTCTAACTGAACTTGTAACTGCCACCTCATCCTGTAGTCCAAATGAAGAAGACTCGAACGAACTGAAGCTCCAACACTACACATGCAACCTTGATGAGCATTTCAATAAACTGGAAATCAACTCATCGAAACTGAAGTCTATCTCATGAACTCGCATCCATGCTAGAGAAAGACTAAGTCGAGGTCTTCACTGGCTAAGGCACAAGCCAGAAGACCTTCCATCGCTACATTTTCAACACAATTGACATTAATCTGCTTTATTTTCATGTACTTGAAGAAATGAGGTCCAAAAGGCGTTTATAATAAAACAGGGACAAGCATGCACACAAAAAGTTGAAAGTTGAAATAAGGACGGGTAAAGCTTCAAGAGAGATTTGTTACAGACGAGTAAGTACACCTCACAAGAAAGGATTTTATGTATCAAATTGCTTGGAATACCAGAAAAAAATTGAAAACTCTATAGTAAATACCCTTAAACATCTCCAAAGTTAGAGTGGTTAATCTCCACTTATTGACTAAGTAATGATGTAATGTTCATTGTTACCTACCCCTTGTATTGTGCCCGTGGTTTCATATAAGCCATTGTTCTGTATGAGCAGCTTGACGTAATGTTTTGCCTGTTTTTGGAAACGTTGTAAATATCGTTTCAGAAAATATATTGCCAAGGATCTGAAAAGAAACTTATCAGAAAGATCGGGGAATAGATGGGAAAATGTCAGTGAGCATAAACTTGGACCTGAAAAACTCAAAAAAGTAAGTAATCTGAAAAACTAAGAAAGAATCAGAAATATCGGGAGAAATTGAAGATGGTTGCAACACTGATTTACAGCTTAGCGTAATAGAATTTGGTAGAGTAAGCATTTTGATAATATGGTTGCACTAGTGTATCATTGATCATACGTGTGTCTTTCATTACATTTCTGTATCTACTCTTTTGACTCCCGCTATGTACAACATTTGGTTCCAAAGCATGTGAAGGTTGAGCCTGAGATTATTCAGCCAGAGAAACAGAGAAAGATGCAGGAGAGATATGTACACAGCTTCGAAGACAAAATAGTGTCAATATGGTTGTGGAAAGTCCTGAGGGTAAAACTATCTGCAGGTTTACATTGAAGCAGCTTAGATTATTTAAAATTTCATATCTCTATATTTGCAGATATTTCCTTTTTGTAGAGAACTACTGTCTTGAAGAGAAATAACGACCTGAATTAAAAAAAATGAAGATATGAAAATGCAGAGTATAGATGTAAAGTCAAAAAAATCATCTCCCTTATAGACATTGATATGTCTATGATATAGATTTTTTTTTTCCTCTATATTAAATGAGTATATTTTGAATGGTTTTGGGATCCAATGTTATCCTCCTCACCTAGATTATATTCTCGCACACAGATTATATTCTCTTCCATAACACGTTGAGCTCACATTGAGTATATTTGCAATAATGACTTTGAACTTGACTGCCCTAAAATAACCATCCTCGAAATGAGAGAAAGTATGTAGAGTTTTCCCAAAGTAGTGTAACCTAGAAAAAAAAATATAAAATAATAGTTGTCCTCCCTTTCTACACGTTAATCGTGGCTTGTGCATGCTCTTTCAAGATATCGTCAAAGGAAAGATCCAACCAATTAAAAGCTTTGACCAAACAAATCTAAAGTAAACCACAATTTCACTCAGGTGTTTACAGCCTTCCTAGCTTTGCCTAATAGCCTTAAGCCAAAGATAATTGCAGATTTTCTGAAGAAAGCCATGATTCTGCAAGACATTCGACGTTTCATTTTCTGTTGTTCGTGTGGATTTAAGTATCTCTATCGACCTTGATACAGTCATTTTAACAGCGACGGATTGGCTTTTTGTATTGCCCTGGACTTCATACACATTTGCTCTGAATCAATTAATTAAAATCTCGTTCAAAATTATTGCAAAGGCCCTTGGAGAAATGTTCATTACTCTAGCGGTAGAGAAATTTTAGAGAATTATTCAGGAGAAAGTACTAACCAGTAGATGGAGCTTTGAATCCACCGACTGCAGATCGGACAGAACGAGTAAGTTTCATTAGCGAAGATGCCATTGCTGCGATTCTAATTCCAACACAACTGCTTAAACCCTAAACCCTAGTGTTTACAAGCCGAGCTCATCAGTGATTCCTATGAATGGCTTGGAAATGGCTTCTTTGACTCCAATGAATGGCTTGGAAATGGCTTCTTTGACTCCAATGAATGGCATGGAAATGGCTTCTTTGGCAGCTTACTGTAATAATCTCTCAAACCATTGCAACGGCACTACAAATGTTTATAAAACCAAAACTCATTGATCGCCGCTATATCATCGCCACAGCCCTGCTATATCATGGCCGGACAACCAAGAGAGAATGTCGTTGCCACTGCCCTACTATATCATTGATCACTGTCCCTAAAGTGCGTTCAACCTGTGGTAACATGAAAGTTGAGTGCGTTCAACCTTCTTTTCTTTTTTTAACAACCTGTGAATCGTAAGGAAAACTGAAGGATTATCTTTCTTTTTTTGCTTTTTTTCTTTTTTTTAAAGCAAGAAAAAATGTTCTGTTTTATATTATGGTAAAAAAGAGTACATATTTATGATGGACCTATCGTCCCCATCCATCTTGAGATTTTCACATCATGACTATAATGAGTATAAAATATTCCACATACATCTCTTTGAATAGTGGTTTAATAATTACATCATTAATGATTATATTTCAGCAATATTTGCAATTTATACAAAGTCTAATATGTGAATTTTACATCACAATTTTAATGTGTTCTTCCCTTATATGAATTTTATACAAAATCAGATGCAAAATTTATACAAAATTTTTAAACAAAAAAAAAAACAGGAAAATTATATGGACTTCTCTGCAATGTAGTTTTGTGTTTTTGAGCTCTCTTCCGTGATCTATCCCGGCACCTTTAGATTTTCTACTTCTGTCTCTTCTATTCTTGTTTTCAACATGATGTGCATGCCATCTTTTGTGGCTTTACGTCCCTTTTTTGATAATTCATTATCAGTTTTGTAATGTGCCCTGTTGATGTGCTCCATGGACGAATTCTGGAAGGAACTCTATATATTTTTTATACGTCTCAGCGAACCTTGTAGGGAAGTTTGTTGGATATTGTTCTTCTCGTTGACATGGTCTATCAAACATTTTGTATCCCCAAAAATTTGAACTTGAGGGATATCCAAGAACTTGATAAACCATAATAAACCCCATAGTGCAACAGCTTCTGCCTTCATACTTGTTCCTCCTCCCACATGCCAGTGTATCCGGAATTTCTGTTCTTCTGTCAGTTTTAAGCAAAAGCCACTCCCACATCTTCCTCCTTGAGCCGCTCCATCAAAAAATCCCATCGGATAGTTGGAGGGTTGAATTCTCCCCTTCTCTGTCTTCTTCTTCTTAATTTTCATACAACCTTCATTCTGATCTAATACCATCCACTGTTCTATGGATTCATAAATTAAGTTTTCTCCTCATCTGTTGGAACAAAAAATCAGATGATTTCGATCCTTCCAGATTCCTTGAAAAATAACCAAAGCTAGAAATCTCCTTCTTTTACTCTGAGTACTCCACCATTTTAAACTCTCCTCGATTGTATTACACTGAGTGAAAGGAATCTGCCTCATGTTAGTGAAGTGTTTCCAAATATTAACCGATCTATTGCAGCGTAAAAATAAGTGTTCATTGTCCTCTGAATTATTCCTAATCCCAGGGCCATAGTGGTTCTTCTTTTGTAAGTTTGCCCATGTAAGATTTTTGTTCTGCCATGTTAGCCAAAGGAAGATTACAATTTGAATTAAAATGTTAATTTTCCAAAAACTGTGCAACCAACAATATTCAACATTCTGAAATTCCTTCATGCAAATTTTGAGATAGCAATCCGCCACCTCTACTTCTCCTTAAACTTCTTCTTTCCAGCCCATGTCAAACAATCCCCTTTGCTGTCATAACTTCTCCCTACCTCCTTTAATGTTTTTACCATCTGTAACCAATCATGTTTATACTGATCAGCAAGATTCAGTTGAGAAAAATCACACCAAATTGGAATGTTTCCATTCCAATCAATGATGAGCTGACTTAGGACATAAATGCCACTTCCATTTAGATGTACTATCAGGTCCACTGTCCCTAGTACACCCTCTCCTGCTCCTTCAATGCTATCTTTTCCCAGCATAATTCGGTTACTTGATCCAAAAGACCACAGAATATTTTAGAAAATAATATTTTTTACTTTTCTAAAACTGTTCCAAATTTGTGAGCCGCATCTTTTCCCAATTTCTCCTTGTCTGAACCAGAAGGAGAAGTCCTTATTCTTCATATATTTAGAGCGGATCAGCCTTCCCCATATACTTCTACTGTTGATACCCCTCCAAAGAGATTTCAAAATAAGAGCCCACCCAAAGAACTTTAAGTTAAGAATACCCCAGCCACCCAAAATTTTGGGTCTAGTGATCTTTTCTCGCTTTACTAAATGATACTTGCTATTCGTCCTTGCACCTGACCATATGTAGCACGCCAGTACTAAATTCATAAGTTTAATAATCACTTGTGGAATACAAAATAGATGTGCCCAATAAATCCCCAGCTGAGTCGGCACTGACTATGTGAGGATGATACGTCCTCCCATGGATAAACATATGTGTTCCCATCCCTTAATCTTGAGATAGAATCTTTCCACCAGCCACAACCAATCTGCATTTTTGTAGCTTCCTCGCTTTAATCGATACCCCAGATATTTCATTCCCTTATCTATATTTTATGCCTTCACTCCAAAATAGTTCTGAATAAAAGATATATCATCCTGGGCACATGATCCATAGAGAATAATAGATTTCTGTTCATTTTGAACAAGACCCGTGGCTACCCCAAACTTCTTTATGAGTAATGAGAGAGATAACCATTTAAACCTATTTACCATTCCCATCAACAGGATATCATCCACAAAAAAACTGTGAGAAACTATGATACGATTGCTAATTTTCAGTGCTTCAAAATCACCGGCGGACGCTACTTTTCTTATTTTAAGGCTTAAACCATCCATCACCATGATAAACAAGAGAGTTGATAAAGCACATCCTTGTCTGAATCCTCTACCAGCAACAAAAAATTTAGATGGGAGTCCATTAATTATAACTGCATAGCGAACTGTTGACACACATCCCATGATCCATTCAGTCATTTCTGAGTTTACTCCAACTTTGAACAACACCATTCTTAGGAATCCCCAATCTACACAATCATGAGCTTTTTTTATGTCTACCTTCATCACAACTGCATTCGTTTTTTTTTTTTTTTTTTAATTTAATATTGTGCATACATTCCTGTGCGACAACTACAGCGTCATGAAGTACTTTATTGTTTAAAAAGCCATATAGTTCTGGTGAGATGAATTTAGATAAATGAATTTTCAATATGTTGGCTATTATCTTGGAGATAATCTTAAATGATAAGTTGCACAGAGAAATAGGGTGGTCGTAGCTACCAACTTGCATGAAAGTTGAGGAGTGCGTCCAACGGTGAATCGTAACTGTTTGACCTAATTTAAGGAAGACTGAGGATCAATTATCGTAGCTGCCAACCTGCATGAAAGTTGAGGAGTGTGTTCAACCTTTTTTTTGTTTAACAATGTTGTGAATCATAATTGTCTGACCTAATTTGAGGAAGATCGAGGATCAATTCTTGTAGCTGCCAACCTGCAAGCAGATGTAACTGGCCGACCTAATCTAAGGAAGACTTGTTGAAAAATGTGCAACAATAAATGTTAAATTTAGAATGTGCTAAAAATAGCATGTCTAAAAATAACATTTTGGCCAGTGAGGTCATTGGCCACATTGGTGAGAGGTGAAACTACTAAAAATAGAAAGTTCTAAAAATAGCATTTCTAGGTCCCTTCCTATTTATAGTAGTCCCTAGTCTATCTATAGGAAGTAAAATTAATTTTGGTCTTAACAGCAGTTGGAAATATTAATTAATTAATTCAGTTGAGTTAATTAGTTAAGGAAATATGAATTTGAAGTCTTTGTGAGCATGCACATGAGTTCTCCCACTGATTGAGGAAATTATCCTTAATTTCCTCCACTGATTGAGGAAATAAGTATGAGTTCTATAATGAGAGAATCAGTTGACTTAGTTCTAACTAGTCAAGTCCAGTTAGATTATTTTAACAAGTTGTTAAAATAATAAAATATAGTTTGTTAATGCTTGCATGCATGTGACAACTATTATTTTAGATAACTGAGGATTCACTCATGGATAACTGTTGCATGTTAGTTCTGTCAGAGACCCAGTTGAGATCAGATGTGGGACAGTATACTATCAGATGCTTGACTATTTCTAATAAGTAGTTTTTGCATGGTTGAGGAACTAGTGTCCTCAAGGATTGCGTAGTTGGACCATTGGTTATTTTGGTATGTTTGGAATTAATAGCATATGCTTTTGCTATTATTTCCTAAACAAACTATGTAAGGACCATAGGTAAAGCCTATATAAACAGGGCTTGGTTGGTTCATGAGATATATCTTCATATCTTTATAGTTCATTGAGAACTGAATAGCTTGAGAGCTAATTCTTTTTGTATTGTGAAGAGGATTTCCACTTGATTGATAATACATGGTTGGGGTTTTATGCCGGTGCTTTCCCCTAGATACATCTTTGGTTATGTGTGATTATTTCTCTTGATCAGTTATGCATGTTTCTACTTGATGTTGCTCATGAATTCGATTATGCTTCCGCTTAATGTTTTGTAGAAGTAGAACAAGTATTATGCTTTAGGGCATTGCATATATCAGTTTGTTCTACAGGCGAAATTTCTACATGGTGTCGGAGCCCAGGTGATCAAGCAAGAACAATATACTAGCAAGAGAAATTCGAAGTTTATTATTCGGGATATAGAATTTGATTATGCTTCAGCTTAATGTTTTGTAGAAGTAGAACAAGTATTATGCTTTAGGGCATTGCATATATCAGTTTGTTCTACAGGCGAAATTTCTACATGGTGTCGGAGCCCAGGTGATCAAGCAAGAACAATATACTAGCAGGAGAAATTCAAAGTTTATTATTCGGGATATAAATCTCAAGTTCTAATCACATCTATTTCATCGATGGCGTTCTATGGTTTGAGGCTTGAGTATGCCCTTGATGGCAGCTCAAACTATATAGCTTGGAAGGATTGCATGGAGGCAGTTTTGGAAGATAATGGTCTTAAGGATTTCATTGATCAAGAAATCCCTAAGCCTACCAACAAGACTGAGCAGGTGGAATGGAGGAAGTGTGTGGCTAGAGCTAAGAGAATTCTCTTGGAGGGAGTGCGAGATCACATTGTCTCGAGCCTCCATGGGAAGGAGACTCTGCATGCAATGTGGAAAACATTGAAAGATTTATATCAGAATAGCAGTGATCAGAGGAAGCTGGCACTGAAGGAGAAACTTCGAAAGATCAAGTGTGAAAGGGATGAGACGATCTCTATGTATCTGAACAAGCTCATCACATGCAGGGATAAGCTTGCAAGTGTAGGGGTCGTGACATCAGATGAGGATATGGTGAGTCTAGCACTCCTTGGCCTTCCTAAGAGCTGGCATAGCTACCAGGACTCGGTGAATGGAAGGGAGAAACTGCCAAATTGGGAACGACTATGGTCGGATTTGATGCAGGAGGAGATCAGACGGAGCACCAAAGATAGTTCTTCATCCATGCATGATGAGGAGAACTGTGCCTTAGCAAGTAAGGCGAAGAAGGGGAAGGAGAAGGTTTCTCTTTCCGAATCGAGTTCTTCCAATGATGGAAAGAAGATTGACAAATCGAAAGTGTGATGCTTTCGTTGTCAGGTGGGCCATTATGCTGCAAATTGTCCACGGAGGAAATCCAAGAAGGGACCCGGGGAAGGAGGCACTTGCTTCACAGTTTGAGTTGGATTTCACACTCTTCGATGCATGGTTTCATCCATGGTGGGAAGTGTTTGGTTTCTTGACAGTGGAGCTTCTTTCCACATGACCGGCGATAAGATTTTGTTCAGTACTTTGGACGAGAAAGATCTCCAGATACTTATAGCGATGGGTAATGATGAGAAGTATAGTGTCTCAGGTGTAGGCACGGTTATTTTTCAGAGGGAGCATGGATCTCGCCTTACCTTGACCGATGTCAAGTATGTACCAGGACTGAAGAGAAACTTGGTGTCGATCGCGATGCTGGAAGACAGAGGCTATGATGTAGTCTTCAGTAAGGGAAAGGTTTTCCTTAGACACATCATCACTAGACAAGTGAATCAGATTCGTTCACAGGTCAAGAACTTGTATGCTCTTGAGGTTCAAGATGCATGCAAAGCCTTGAGCAGCAAGGCAACTGATGGAGACTTGGTGGTTGAGAGGGAAGGTATATTACCTCTCAACATGCAGAGCCAAAAGAAGTCTCAGACGATTGTGGAGGAGCCACGATTGGTGCAGCAACTTCAAGAGGTTGTGAAGCAGCCACAACAGGGGAATCTGAGTGGAGATCGAGTAGAGACATCTACTCATGCAGAGACCTCCAATAGGGGGAAACTTCAAGCCAGGTGGGCTGAGGGATCACATGCAACCATACCTCCAGGTAGGAGGTGGGGCGATATAGAGTGATCATCCCAAGGAGGAGGGGCAGGATCCTTGAGGTACCCAACCTCTTGGATGAGACGTTGCTACAGGAGCCCCGATGTGGAGTAGCAGGAACTGACTGAGTGGGTAGTGACAAATGCGGATGGAGCGGCAGAGAGAGCGACAGTGCAGGGAATCCCAAGACAGCGCATAACTAGCAGGCTGCAGCAATGCGAGAGGCACAAGTGTTTTGCACAGTGCTAGGTGGCACATAGAGGTGTGCAATAGTGCGAGATGCATGGAGATGTTGCAGTAGCGCAGATGTCAGAGAGGGACCACTTGTCAGCAGCAGGTAGAGCTTCAGCATCAGAGTATGTTCTAGCCCAATAGAGTGGTCAGTTGGGAGTGTTTTTGTTCCAAATGTTGTTGGAGCAAGTGGACCGTGTAGATGTGTTGCATGCAAAACATGTCAGAGTTACAGGATCGGGTTTGAGAGAAAGCCTTTCTTGTTGAGAGGGAGTGTTGAAAAATGTGCAACAAGAATGTTAAATTTAGAATGTGCTAAAAATAGACCTGCTAAAAATAACATGTCTAAAAATAACAGTTTGGCCAATGAGGTCATTGGCCACATTGGGTGAGAGGTGAAACTACTAAAAATAGAAAGTTCTAAAAATAGCATTTCTAGGTTCCTTCCTATTTATAGCAATCCCTAGCCTATCTATAGGAAGTAAAATTAATTTTGGTCTTAAGAGAAATTGGAAATATTAATAATTAATTCAATTGAGTTAATTAGTTAAGGAAATTCGAATTTGAAGTCTTTGTGAGCATGCACATGAGTTGTCCCGCTGATTGAGGAATTTATCCTTAATTTCCTCCACTGATTGAGGAAATAAGTATGAGTTCTATAATGAGAGAATCAGCTGACTTAGTTCTAACTAGTCAATCCAATTAGATTATTTTAAAAGTTGTTAAAATAATAAAATATAGTTTGTTAATGCTTGCATGCATGTGACAACTATTATTTTAGATAACTGAGGATTCACTCATGGATAACTGTTGCATGTTAGTTCTATCAGAGACTCAGTTGAGATCAGATGTGGGATAGTGTACTATCAGATGCTTGACTATTTATAGTAAGTAGTTTTTGCATGGTTGAGGAACTAGTGTCCTCAAGGATTGCGTAGTTGGACCATTGGTTATTTTGTTATGTTTGGAATTAATAGCATATGCTTTTGCTATTATTTCCTAAGCAAACTATGTAAGGACCATAGGTAAAGCTTGTTACACAAAAATATCGTCACCATGACTATTTGCAGTCAGTATGGGTCTATCATCACTTGTACTGTCCTCCTAAGCAAGTCTCAGACCTCAGCTCTTCAAGTCAAGCTTTGAAAATGAGAGAAAGACATTGAAAATCAACAAAGCTTTGGTTCCGCACTTTCTCTCACTGTTGCCTGCGGTCCCGCACCCCCTGTTCACAATACCTGCGGACCTGCCCGCTCTGTCCCTAAAGGAGTGGGTGCGGACCCCTGTGAAAGTCAAAAAGGCACAAGTTTATTCTAAAAAACTCACTTTGGGTTAATTCTAGATGATTCTAGAAGGAATTTTGACGTGGATTGTTCGCTCTTAGGTGGTTCATGCATCCCAAAAGAGAAGGAGCTAATCCCTTGATGAGAGGAGCTATCCCTTGATGAGAGGAGATATCCCTTTGAAGGAGGGCTTTATCCCTTTGAAGGAGGACCTAGTAACTTCCCTCCATTGCACTATAAATTAAGGCATTGGGCTGGTTGTTAGGGAGGTTAGAAGCCGAACATTTTTTAGGGTAAATGCTTGGTGGAATTGAGACTTCCTAGTTAAGCTTGAGAGGAGAGATCACATACCTTTTTGGCTTCATTGGGAAGAGAGTGAAACTTGTCAAAGTAGAGGAGACTTCTTGTTGGACCCTGGGAGGAGCTTGTACAGCATCAAGGCACAGGTTGTAAAGTTCTTCTTTGATTTGAATTAATACAATCAGATTCATTTTTCTCAACAAATTGTCTTATGTCATTTGTTTCATGAATTCCTTGATCATCATGATAAGTATGCTTTATGATATTGGCTTTTCAAGGGCTATTTAATTTGTTTTCTTGTTTGTGTTTGCAGATTCGCTACAAGGGAGCTCATTTGGATCAAAGGAGCGAGGCTTCCACAAACTTGCATTGGACCCAAGGTAGGCCTAAAACACTTGTTTTCCTTTGTTTATAAGTTGCATATTTTGAGAAAGATAGTTTTTGATTGGCTTTCTTGTCACTATATATCGTTAGATACCAAGGAGGTCTATCTTGTCCGCAAGATCGACTCATTTCGTGTGACAAAATGGTGACTCCACTGGGGACTTGATTTCTTTATTTGCTTTACTTTGACCTGAGAAACCATGTTTTTGTTTCTGTTTTTGGCTTGTTGTGTGTGGAATTGGCTAGATTTAGTAGATCTAGGATTATTTTTTGTTTTTCATAACTTTGGGAGAGGATCGCACCCTCGGCTTGCAACACAGTGCGGACCTATCCACACTTTTGCTTTTCACACAGAGTGGTACCGCACCTGTGTGAACTATGGGCCTGTGGACCCTGTCAAAATTTTGGAAAACCTAAGATTTTCTTTGTTAGTCAGTTTAGTTTTGTTTAGATGTTGTTATCCCCTGCCCAAACCTACATATGACTTGTTAAGAACTTTTCTTAGGTTAATTCCATTGGTGTTAGGGTTTTAGGTGAAATTCCTAGAAGTTTTGGTTGCCGAGCTTGATTTTCATTTTGGTCTTGTAGTAGCTCAGAGCTTAGAAGCTGTAGAAGCCTCAGATCATCTTGGTTTTTACTGGCCTTCTTATGAGTCTGACCATTTGCAAAATCTACCTTTGTTGAGAAATCCGCCTTGTGTTTTCTCTTTGCGAAACTTCGAAAAGGCTTGTGTTAAAAGTTTGGATTTCATTTTTAGAAAAGAAAACAAAAATTGGTTGTTTTTTGACTGATTTGTGATTCTGGACAAATTAGTCCTTAGTTTGCTTATAGCTAAGTAAAACATCCTTGAAAAAGACATCTTGTAAGCTTTGACTTCAAATAGTTTTTTTTATAGTTTATAGATCTCAAGATTAGTTATTTCCATAGTTTTGAGTGTTTTATAAAAAATAAAAAAATCTCTTTTGGAAAAAGTTTGTTTTTGTAGTATTTGAGTGTTTGAAAGAAAAGGAAATTTTTGTGAAAATAATTAGTTGTCTCGTTTTGAGTGCATTGGAAAAGACAAAAAGCTCTTCTTTTAATTTGTTGGTTAAGAAAGATTTGTGTTTACAAGCATTTGCATTCTCAAACTTTTTCCTAGCTAGAAGTTCATTGAAGGGAAAAGATTGCTTAATCATCTTAAGTGCATTTTTTAGTGATTTCGAGTCGTGTCTTCACACCACAAGTTTCATCTCCGCACCTCTTGACTTAAACAAAAACCAAAAAAAATAACGCTTAAAGTAAAATCTATCTAGTAATATTTTTATTTCTAGGGCTCTATTACACCAACATAGCTTAGGCTAGTGTCTTGGGGTAGGGAGTAATTAACTCTCCAAGACAGTAAAACAAACAAGTAGCTGTATCTTGCGGTAGGAGAAAAATCCAATTGTTGCATCTATGCTTTGGGAAAGCTCCTCTTAAAGGAGAAGCACGAGATCGTGTCCGAACCAGTGTGGGAATCAATCCTTCCTCATTGGGAAAGACGCCAGATATTCACGTATTAAAAACGGTAAACCTTGGATTAACCATTTCGAGGAGCCTGGGGTCACTTGTTGGTAAACATTGGATTATGTCAAGGAGCCTTTAAGGGGATTGAGCTTGTTACTATGTCCTTGCGTGCGTATCGGATCGTAGACTGTTCCCCCAGGTATATTTGTTTCCGTTGGTAACCATAGTGGCCATTTTCTATAGGATTCTTCCTAAGGTGACAGTGGTGGGAAGATCCCACTGTACCTGGAGCAGACGTCGGCTAGACTCACTTGGATTTTCTGGGGGTTCTCTTCACTCAAGACGGTTTAGTGGAGGAACTTGTGCCAGTCTATTCATTAAGCAGGTTGCCGGGGTAACTGTTCCAACCGCCATTTCTGTATTGAACTCTGCGATGTTGGATTTCATCACCAACTAGTGTTTTCAGTACGGAAAGTTACTGTTTGTGTGTGGTTTGATCTCCTAGATTCTTTAGGCGTGTGATTCAAATTTGTTTGGTTCTTTAGAGGCTTTAGGTGGTTTTCATTGAGATTTTACTTTGTTTGCATGTGAAATAGTTAAAATATTTAATTGTGGCTGAATTACCAAGGAAGTCCCGTAGACTTTGGGGCCAACCTCCTGAGTTTTCACCGAGCCAGCTTGAAGGGTTAAGAGCCCTCGTCACTCCTAGAGACAGTAGAGTTGGGTCACCTGAAGAAGGAGAGTCTTCTTTGGTGGTACATCCTGATTTTCAAGCTCTAGTAGCAGATTATAATCCACAATCTGTGTCTGTTTCCGAAATTACTGGTAGCTTTTCATCTACTAGTGATATAGGTGAGGAACCTGAAAGTGAATTTGCTGCTACTCCAACATCAGGGTTTACCTCTCCAACTTCTAGTGGTCCTGGTTCACCCAGGGTAGAAAGAATAATTACCCAAAATCTTCCTTCTAGACTTATAGCTATTGAAGAACTTGCTACTCCGGAAGAAGAAGTAGGCATCCCTATCCCTGAAAATCAACCTGTAATGGAACTTAGGGAGCGTGAATCAATCTTTTACAGTCCACCTAGGAGCAGTGCTTGGTATCTTTCATTGACCAATTTTTTGGAAAACCCGGGACTAAGTCTTTCACCACCTTGTATTCCTTATCACCCAACACCTAGGGGTTACTATCCTTCGTTAAATATGTCAAGACAATCGTCCATGTTTTCTCAATCTCCAGAATCCTTTTTGTACGGTGGTTCTTCTGTTCCCTCTGGGTATCAGTCACTTACTGGTACTTTTTCGGGAGCATCTCCTCAACCCATTGAACAAGGGTTATTAACTGGAAACAATGGTACTAAGTCGTTGAGTGTAGAAGATATTCTCATGATGTCAGGTACTATTCCTAATCCTCAACCTCAAGGTGGCCAGTTACCGCCTGGGGGGCAGCCTCAAAATCCTCAATTATCGCCTGGGGGGCAACCTCAAGGTACCCAATTTGTGCCTGGGGGGCAACCTCAAGGACAGTACATACCTACTGGACAGTATGTACCTCAAGGTTAACCCCGGTATCAATATGTACCTCAAGGTCAACCCAAGTATCAGTACGTGCCTCAGGGCTATCAACCCCAAGGTCAGTACTCAAACCAAGGTTTCCAACCACCTTCCGGTCAATCATATGTTCAAGGAACTAGAAATGTACCTCTGAATTATCAACCCTACCCTCAACCTGGTTATGGTCCTCAATATTCTCAACCTGTTATGGATCCGTACCCCAGAATGAACTTAGTGTGGGATCCATCTCAAACTCAATAGGTCTTGCAACCGAATGTACAGTTGTCATCTCAAACTGGACAACCCTTAGTTTCTGGTTCACCCCAGCAACCTGTCCAGTCTACTATTCAAACTTTTGTACCTTCGGTAGTTTCTCAGCCTAGGCATAGTATGCCTCGTACTCCACCTCAAACGACTGCTGCAACCGCTGCAACATCTGTTTAATCTACCCCACCTACTTCTGGAGTATCGACAGCTCTGGTTTCTACTGTTCCTGTATCAACTCCTTAGACATATTTACCTCAGTCTGGATCCACAATTCAAACTTCAGTCCAGATGCCTGTAGGACAACCTGGTTCAAGTACGGTTGTCACAAGTCAACCTCAATTTACTTATCAACCATACCAGGGACAATACCAATTCGTCCCGCTGTGCAACAGCCAGTCTATCAGTATCAACCGTACCCTGGGTATACATATCAACAACCTCAACAACCCTAGTACGGTCCGGTTAATCCTGGTTTTCCAGGAGGATATAATATCCCAAATGCAATTCCAATTCCTAGTTATCCTAGATATCCTCCTCCTGGGGCTAGTCTCATGACCCAGAGTTTTAGGGACCCTAATCGTCAGTTACCGTTTATCGCAACTTTGGACTTGCCTGACTTGTCGCGCCTTACGAACAATCTAGTTAACTATCTTCCGTTTTGGCCGCCAATGCCGAATAAGTTGCCTAGTGATATTCCTAAGTTTGAAGGCAAATCAGGAGAGGACTCGTCGAACCATGTGATGACTTATCACCTCTGGTGTGCGTCTAATTCCATTTCAGATGATTCAATCTGTTTAAGGCTTTTCCAGCGTACTCTAATTGGTCTTGCGGCCAAGTGGTACATTGGGTTACCGCGAGCCACTTTTTATAATTTTAGTCAGTTAGCTACTTCGTTTTTAACTCATTTTCAGTTGCCAGTCAGATATGACAATGGCACGGAATTACTAACTTCATTAAAGCAGTCAACGTCCACTTACGTTTCAGATCACATTCATGAATGGAGACGTCAACGGCGTTTAGTGAAGGTTTTTATTCCGGATCAGATCTTAGCTGAATGGTTTGTAAAATCTTTATTACCAAAGATCACTGAGGATGTAGCTAAGGCCGGAGTCGTTACTGAGGAGCAAGTAATTTCTCAAACACAGTACCTTGACTTAGTTTATATGCATTTAGGTACGTTACACGAGAAAATCCCCGATCTTCCTAAGGAAAATCAAATCGTTGCAGCTCCTTCAGGGTCTCATGCCGCTGATGGTATGATTGGTACGGTTAATACCAAAAGTAAGAAGAAGTCTTCCAAGAATTCTTCTCCTATCATAACCTTGCCAGATTCCCCGACAGGAGATTCTTCCGCGGAAATTTCCGCCAATATTCATGTTGTAGAGTCATCTACAACCAAATCAAAATTCGGTGGTAAGAAGAAAGGGAAGAAGAAAAATAAAACAGATAACAATTCGAAAGAGAAACCAGGAAAAGCGGAATCAAATGATGAGAAACGAAAACCTCGTTATCCTTGTCTCATTTTTGACAAAGAGCATTTTACAAGAGACTGCCCTCATCGTGCAGAGGTTGCCAAAATTGTCAAAGGTTCCCAAACGCCTGCTGTTTTGAAGGATCCTTTTCCAAGTCAAGACAATAAGATGATAGGTTCTTCCTCAAATGCCAACGAAGAACCCATACTGATGATGTCCCATGTTAGGATTGCGACTCAATCGCATGATTATGCAAGTAAAAGTCCTGTTGGTGGTAAAGAAGCAAAATCTTCTCATTCTAACCCATCAACCTCAGCTCCTGGTTCCGATCTGCTACAGATCGAGAAACCTAATCCAGACTTAGTAATCAAACTGCCCACCAAGGGTATACTTCGAAAGTCAGCTTTCAATCCACATGCGAGAGCGGCTCAGAACTATAACATTGTTGAAGATTTAGTTGTTTCACCTTCAGCAATGTCGGCTTTGGAAGTGTTGCAATCATGTCCAGCACAACGTAAATTACTATTGTCGGCTACAGGAGCTGTTGACGTTCAGGACTCGAACCTTATAATTTTCGATCTAGAAAATAGTACACCACACTTACCCCATCAAATGGCTTTCCAGATCCCAGTGTTAGTAAAAAAACAGACCTATTTATAGGACTGTGATTGATGAGGGAGCCTCAACGTGTATTATGTCGATACAGTGTTGGAGATCGCTTGGTTCTCCTTCACTAAATCAATCCCCGACAATTCTAAAGGCCTTTGATGGCCATGGGTTTCATCCGTTTGACATTCTACAGGATTTACCTATAGGGGTAGAAGGAAAAATTGTTAATCTAGATGTGGAGGTGGTTGATGCCCCTCTAGATTACAACCTTCTCTTGGGTCGTAGTTGGTCTTACGCTATGACAGCTATCATTTCATCGATCTTTCGGCTTATAAAGTTCCCTCATAATGGAAAGATCGTAACTATAGACCAACTGACTTACTTTTCATCCCACCCAACCTCTTCTGAAAGTATTCAGCATGTCGGCAAAACGACTATCCCGTATAAGGATGTTGGAGTAGGACTAGTTAAAGATGTCGGTTTACTGGGAACTTTTCCTTTTCCTCCTATCAACGCATCGTCTTCTACTGCAGCCATTCATATGATTTCGTCAGACACCATTATTTATGATGATCCTTGGATCGTACCTTCCGAATCTGAGATAGACTCATTTGGTGATGTTATGCCTTTGAGTCCATATGAAATTGCGTATCAGGTCGTGCAGTCGTTTTCGACCAATCTTCAACCAGAATTGACTTAATGAATGTGGTCCATGAGGAATCAATTTTCACATCAAACTCGGATTCAACAACGTTTTTCGAACTTGTTCACACTGATGAGCAAATTCATGATATCCTGTGTGTCGATGATTTACCATGGGAAGATCTCCATCATAGATCTTCGTTTCTACCCGAGAGTGATCGTTTTGAAAATTATTTTTCATCAATTTTTACGACTGAATATGTCAAGGAACCTCAGAATCCAGTGAAAAATCCTGATTCAGAGTTAAACTTGGGAAACATTTCTCGAACTATTCCTTTTAATATTTCGTTTAAGCCTGGAATTGTTGAAAACATTCATATAGGTGCCTCGTGTACAGAAGATGAAATTCAAATATATAAGGCCCTATTTCAAGAATTCTGCGACATGTTTGCATGGTCATATGAGGAAATGTCAGGAATTGACCCCGCAATTGTTGTTCATGAAATCAAAACTTACCCGGACGGGCGTTTGCGAAAGATCCACCCGAGAAAAACTGCTGCTATTAAAGCAGAAGTTGAAAAATTACTCAAAGCAGGTTTCATTTATTCAATCCCGTTAACGGATTGGGTATCGAATATTGTTCCCGTTAACAAAAAGCAAGGGACAATAAGAATATGTATCGATTATAGGGACATTAATTGAGCTTGTCCAAAGGACAATTACCCAACTCCCTATATCGATCAAATCATTGATGATTGTGCCGGCAGTGAAATATTCTCCTTCATGGATGGTTTTTCTGGATACAATCAAATCAATATTCTACCTGCCGATCAACAAAAAACGGCTTTCATTTGTCCATAGGGGACATTTGCTTATTTCAAATTACCTTTTGGGCTCAAGAATGCCGGGGCAACTTTTCAAAGGGCCATGTCTTATGCGTTTCATGACATCAAGCACATTGTGCAACCCTATCTCGATGATTTGCCTGCTCATTCATTACATCGAGCTGATCATCTCATCCATTTACGAGCAATATTTATGAGGTGTAGGCATTATCGGATTAGGTTGAATCCACACAAGTGTGTTTTCTGTATAGAAACGGGTCGGTTACTGGGGTTTGTTGTTTCAAAAGCCGTCATTCGCGTTGATCCCTCGAAGGTTGAAGCTATTGTCAAATTGCCTCCTCCTTCGAGTCTTCGCCAACTCCAAAGTTTGCAAGGGAAAGCAAACTTTTTATGTCGATTCATTCCTAACTACACCGAGATTACAAAGGGTTTTACCTGGTTGTTGAAACAGAATACTCCATTCTATTGGGATGAGATAGCTCTGAAATCTTTTGATGCACTAAAACACGCGTTGACCCATGCATTGTTATTGCATCCTCCCAACTACAACCCGGACTACTTCTTGTATCTCGCCGCCTCCCATTCCACCATTGGAATGGTGTTAGTTCAGGAAGATGAATTCAGTACTGAACATGTGATATATTACCTTAGTCGAACTTTAAATCCCATTGAGCTAAAATACTCACATGTGGAGAAATTGGCATTGGTAGCTGTTCAAGCTGTCCAACGTTTTCGTCATTACATTTTACTACGTAAAACTACAGTAATTTCTGATTGCAACCCTATGATCTATATTTTGACCAAGCAATTTCCAGGGGGCAAGTACTCCAAATGGATTGTGATCCTACAGGAGTTCGACTTGGAATTTGAAAAGTCTAAGTCGAAGAAATCTTTAGTTTTTGCAGAGTTAATGTGTGACTTCCCGCATGCTGACATGGAAACTGTGGCGGAGGAGCCCATTGCGGACGAATCCTTGTTTCTAATCAGCACTTTAGATCCATGGTATGGGTATATCATCGTTTATCTCCAGACCCAATCCTTTCGGCCAGAAATATCAAGGTTAGAACATCGAAAAATACGATTCCAGCCCCAACAATTCAGAATTATTGGAGATACTCTTTATCGTCATGGGGCAGACTCTGTTTTTCGACATTGTTTGACTCACGAGGAAGCTGAAAGGGTTCTGAATGACAGTCACGCTGGAGCGTGTGGCGGTCATATGTATGGGTATGCCACAACCCAAAAGATATTGCGCGCTGGCTACTTCTGGCCGTCTTTGTTTAAAGATTGTATTAACGTGGTCCGAAAATGCCACGACTGCCAAATTTTTGATCGAAAGATGCGCGCTCCACCTGCTCCTCTCCACCCTATAATTGCCATCGGTCCGTTTGCGAAATGGGGTATCGATTTTATTACATGTAACCCTCACTCGGCCGGGGGGCATGCGTATATCATCCTTGCGGTAGATTATTTTACCAAGTGGGCCGAGGTGATGCCTGCATTTGAGGCAGACGGCAAATCAACTGCGATTTTCGTGTTCAATCATATAATTGCTAGGTTTGGTGTTCCACAAGCGATTATCACTGATCATGGGCATCATTTTCGAAACGTTATGACGACTGAACTTACAGGCCAACTTGGATTGCATCACAATAGTTCAACTCCTTATTATCCACAAGCTAATGGTTTGGTTGAAGTCATCAACAAAGTTCTAGTCATCATGATCCGACGAATCATTGGGATTCATCGGTCGAATTGGGATAAAATGCTATTTTAGCGCTTTGGGCGTATCGAACCTCAGTAAAAACGTCAATAGGGTTCACTCCTTTCCAACTAGTTTATGGTCTAGAAGCTGTGTTACCCATTGAATGCGAAATCCCGTCATTGCAAATGGCCATCGAGTTACTGCCAGCCACTTTCGAAGAGGAAATACATTTGTTATACTTGGCTCAGCTAGATGAGAATCGACGTGATGCTGCATTGGCGATCGAAACTCATGCGAAACGTATTAAAGCTCAGTATGATCGAAATGTGACCCCTCGAAATTTTTCGGAAGGAGACCTAGTCTTATTGTACGATCAAGCTAATGATAAATTAGGCACTGGAAAATTTGTTCCTATGTGGCATGGTCCCTATGTTGTTAAGCGAAAGCTAGCAAAAGGGGCCTATGAATTGGTAGACTTTGACGGGGACTCTTTAGGTAAACCCAGAAATGGTCTTTACCTGAAGAGGTATTATGCTTAAAATATGGGTGCGGGGATTTTTAGTTAGGTTAGCTTTCTTTCTAGCTGGTGTGTTTTAGTTTAAAAAGTGTGCTTAGCTTAGAGAGTGTTTTTCGTCATTATTCCTGCTTATCTTGGTTTTACTCTTGATATTGCAGATGTCGATGCCTCTCCAAACATACATTGGTTTTGTTGATGGTGCTTGTCGTAATACACGGAACATTTCTTCCGCAGCTTGGGTTATCTATTCGCCCTCTGACAAGTTGGTATCTATGCATGGGGTAAGCCTCGGTCAAACAACGAACAACAATGCAGAGTATAGTGCAGTGATTGAGTTATTATCTGAATCTATTTCATTTGGAATTCAGAGTTTGATAGTGAGGTTAGATTCTGAACTCGTTGTATTACAGCTTAATAGAGTATATGCCATTAGAAATCCAGTGTTATTGAGATTATTTTTGAGAGTGCGTCTCTTGGAACGTGAATTTGATTATATTGAATATCAGCATATTCCAAGATCTTTAAATACATTAGCAGATGCAATTGCTTCTCGAATGTTAAGTAGACATTTGCAATAATCATACAAATAAATTTAAAAACATTCCATAACATGTTTTACAAGATAAGCCGGTAATAGTGATATAGTATAATATAGGAGTGTGTCAAAATATACATCGTCCTCGATCATAGGTTGAAAAACACCTTATGATCGGCAAAAATGATATACAAAAAGCAAAAATGTCATATGTGTCTACAATAGGCGATCATCTTATCACTGGTGATGATCTCGATAAGAAACCACTGTACGGGCCACCTTACAAAGGAACCTCCTAAAAGGTCCTGGGACCCAAATCACATAGCGCTGTAGTCGACGAGGAATGTCATCTATGCCGGTCTCTGGAATGTCTCCTGTCAAACGCTCTAGATGGCTCTCTAATTCGGCCAAGGTCTCTGCTGATTCGTCCTGTGGGGCTGGTGCCGCTGCAGCTGGTTGTTTCCTCTCGTAAGGCCGGAGAGCGGCTGGTCGCTGTGGACCCACATATGCATTTGAAACTTTTACTATCAATTTTGCGACGAGATAAAAACGAAAAAAAAAATAAACTAGAAAAATGTTGAACATGATTTTCCCTGAGTCATCCCATTACTCTCCTGGTGGAAGAGCCATGTTTGGACCACCGCGAAAATCTATCCCAGCATAAGGAAAGTTCTGAATAACAAAACCTGGTTTTCCAACCAATGGAAATACTCAGGTTTGAATCGAACGACCTCTGTCCCCTCATCAGGATGACGTGCCATAACTGCAACCCATCGCATCAGTTTGGGCTCTCGAGGAAGTCCACCTCCAATAGTGAGGTGCTGCGGGACCAACATTGGGACCCTCTCCAGACCAAAGCTCACAACTAAAGAACCATATCCAAAGGTCTTTAGTTGTCCGTTCTTGGCTCTGGTCAGTTGGCCTTTTACATTAGCCAACACAACATCGCACCAGTTGAAGATGGTGCCTCGAAAGCAGTCAACTGCCATCCGCATCTGGGATCCAGTGGCTATATGTAGTGCGACGCTCCCACAGAGCCTAGTAACAGTAAACGCAATCAGCACGAGTTCAGGACGGGATATGGTTTTGATGTCTATCCCTTTGTCTCTAGTTTGGTTGTTACAAAACTCTAGCGGAGGCTATCGACAGACTGGCCACCTGGCCTAGTCCCGAATAGAGTCAAGTCTTCACCTCTCTTAGGCAAACCAGTCAAAAGGTATATGTCTGTCGGATCCATTTCGAGCTGGTGACAACCAATGAAGAAGCACTGGTCCTGTATGCTCCACCTGTCTACCAGCCTTTGCAAGAAGTCCACCTGGGCCCTCATGCCAGGTATGGCCCAGAATTTGTACAAGTCGCATGCCTTCAATGCATCGATCGAAAGTTGGTGATTTAACGCGGCAAGATATACGTCCTCATGCTCCCGTTCTCGCCAATGAAGCATGATGTATACTCTACATCCAACAAAAAGGTGAATTAGAATGCAAAAAATTGAATTGTTTGGGTGAATTTTGAGAAATTTAGGATTAAAAACCCTTGCTGCGGGGACCGCACCTTCTCTGTTAGAGACAGTGCGTGGGTTCGCACCTTGCCTTCATGGCAGGTGCGGACCCCTGACTTTTTCCCCATTGAGAAAAAGTCGGGGTCCGCAGGTTACCTGTGTTGTGCCTGCGGGCCCCGCGTGTGGGTTTCTAGCCTAAAAATCCTCTAAAAATGAAATGAAACCCTAAAAAACAAATTGAAACAGATAAAATTGAAGAGTAGGATGATGTGGATTACCTGGAGGAGACAACGCTCGATTCCGACGGACGGATTTTCCGCAATATTCACGGGAAGTTTTTGACCAAAAGCTCTATTTTCTCACCCAAATCTCAAACGATAAAAATCAATTAACGAAAGCCCTTTTTATAAGTTTTTTGAATAAATGAATTGTAAATTTGTTTATGTTTCACTTTAGAAAGGTAACTTTTGCAGCATTTTTATCCATTTTAAACAAGTATGAGTAATGTTTGAGTTTTTGTTCAGGATAACAGATTTTTCAGGCGAAATCGGTCATTTTCAACGGAAAAAACATTAGACTCACCTTTAAGCTATTTTCTGACTCCTAAAACATGAAAAGATCATCGAGTTTTTCTTTTTAAACTCGTTAAAACGGAACTAAAAAGACGGTCCACTTACAGCTCTTTTTTTGACCGTAAAAACATGAAAAGATTGCTGGATTTTTGTCGTTTCAAATTCGATATTGGTTATAAAACGACGTGTCATTGATCGCTTTTTTACTTTTTCGGATGAGAGGAACTAATTACGAAAAGTACTCCTTGGTCGTAATGATCAAGCGGTTCTCTCAAGTATTATTTTATACTTTTTCGGGCTTTGGAGACACAAATTTACGAAAAAGGACAACCATGGAGTCTTCTTAAGTTTTTTCAGACTCTCTAAAATTGAAAAACGTCGAGTTTCTCCTATACTGGACTCGTTAAAATTTAACAGTAAAGGACCTGTTCAATTACAAACAGGAACGGATCACTCCTTAGGGTTCGAATTTAAACTAAGTTGGACTCATACGAAGGATGAGCTTATAATCAAGCAAATGTTATTCTCCTCAAGCTTGTCAAAATATAAAGAGGTACTTGCCAGAAATGGTGGGGGAAAAGAGAGAAAAATGAGCCTGTTTGTCGTACTTTGTAACCACTCTTGAACACGACACCTTTATTCACCTGGGTTGGGAAATCCTTTGCCTAACAGTTGATCAAACCACATTGAAAGTCTTCAGCTGGTTTCTGGGTATTAGCTTTGGGTCAATTGTCACCAAACCATCTGCCGTGTCGTTATGTGTTCAAGAGGTTAGTGCAAATAAGCCATTCATCTGCAAAATAGCTGTCATCCATCTTGACCATCCCTGAGTCAGTCCTTGCAACTAAATTTCTTTAAACTTGATCTATGATTTCGTGTTGTGAGCTTGCCTACAACAGATCGCTTTCTATCGACTTCAACTCATTATCTAGAAAGATGATCTAGAAATCGTCAGTGCCTTGGGATCTGCATGCCTCAATGGCAGGTTTCTCGCCTTCGACGATAGGTTGCATCATTGACCTTCGATCAAAGGATTCCGTGACATGTTCGACATCAACACATCTATTCACATTTCATGGATTGTACTGAGTACTTTGAGAGCCATTGACATTACGAGTGGTTTCTCTCACACTTGTTAACAGTTTACATCATTGACTGGTAATCAAGTGGTTTCTACCATGTTCGACTTCAACGCATTTATTCGCATGGATAGAATCGTACTATTTCGGGAAATAGAAATGAAGACCCTGGATCTAGTTTCCGCCATCGAGGCTGCGAGGAATTTTGTATTCATTAGATTATGGAATATTCATAAACAAATGGCTGTGTCCATATTGTGTCTACATATGTCTATACTTGTGATGTATTACAAGATCATTCCTATATCAGAGCAGTAGTTAGTTTTCTAGTCAGTTTTGATCTAAGTATGGGAATGCCTACCTCAGCGATGATATGATCTCATATATATATATATATATATATATATATATATTGCATTGAATGTTTTTACAGGTTCCAACTGGGCTCTCCACAAGATGATCCTCGAAATGATAAAGTACTTCACTCTTCCTATATGATAAATGAAATCCTCATCTACTACAGACTTCGCACTTTAGGGGGCAATCTGTTACACAAAAATATCGTCACCATGACTATTTGCAGTCAGTATGGGTCTATCATCACTTGTACTGTCCTCCTAAGCAAGTCTCAGACCTCAGCTCTTCAAGTCAAGCTTTGAAAATGAGAGAAAGACATTGAAAATCAACAAAGCTCTGGTTCCACACTTTCTCTTACTGTTGCCTGCGGTCCCGCACCCCCTGTTCACAATAAGACTAGGTCTCCTTCCGGAAAATTTCGAGGGGTCACATTTCGATCATACTGAGCTTTAATACGTTTCGCATGAGTTTCGATCACTAATGCAACATCACGTCGATTCTCATCTATCTGAGCCAAGTATAAAAAATGTCTTTCCTCTTCATAAGTGGCTGGAAGTAACTCGATGGCCATTTGCAATGACGGGATTTCGCATTCAATGGGTAACACAGCTTCCAGACCATAAACTAGTTGGAAAGGAATGAACCCTGTTGACGTTTTTACTGAGGTTCGATACGTCCAAAGCGCTGAAAATGGCATGTTATGCCAATTCGACCGATGAATCCCAATGATTCGTCGGATCATGATGACTAGAACTTTGTTGATGGCTTCAACCAGACCATTAGCTTGTGGATAATAAGGAGTTGAACTATCGTGACACAAGCCAAGCTGGCCTGTAAGTTCAGTCATCATAACGTTTCGAAAATGACGCCCATGATCAGTGATAATTGCTTGTGGAACACCAAACCTAGCAATTATATGATTGAACACGAAAATCGCAGCTATTTTGCCGTCTGCCTCAAATGTAGGCATCGCCTCGGCCCACTTGGTAAAACAGGCAGACGGCAAAACAGTTGCGATTTTCATGTTCAATCATATAATTGAGCTGATTTGATCGATATAGGGAGTTGGGTAATTGTCCTTTGGAGAGGCTCGATTAATGTCCCTATAATCGATACATATTCTTATTGTCCCTTGCTTTTTGTTAACGGGAACAATATTCGATACCCAATCCGTTAACGGGATCGGATAAATGAAACCTTCTTTGAGCAATTTTTCAAATTCTGCTTTAATAGCAGCAACTTTTCTCGAGTGGATCTGACGTAAGATTGTCGGATTTTTGTCATTTCAAATTCGATATTGGTTATAAAACGACGTGTCATTGATCGCGTTTTTAATTTCTCGGATCAGAGGCACTAATTATGAAAAGTACTCTTTGGTCATAATGATCAAGCGGTTCTCTCAAGTATTATTTTATACTTTTTCGGGCTTGGGAGACACAAATTTACGAAAAAGGACAACCATGGAGTCTTCTTAAGTTTTTTCAGACTCCCTAAAATTGAAAAACGTCGAGTTTCTCCTATACTGGACTTGTTAAAATTTAACAGTAAAGGACCTGTTCAATTACAAACAGGAACAGACCACTCCTTCTTAGGGTTCAAATTTAAACTAAGTTGGACTCATCCGAAGGATGAGCTTATAATCAAGCAAATGTTATCCTCCTCAAGCTTGTAAAAAAATAAAGAGGTACTTGCCAAAAATGGTGGGGGAAAAGAGAGAAAAATGAGCCTGTTTGTCATACTTTGTAACCACTCTTGAACACGACACTTTTATTCACCTTGGTTGGGAAATCCTTTGCCTAACTGTTGATCAAACCACATTGAAAGTCTTCAGCCGGTTTCTGGGTATTAGCTTTGGGTCAATTGTCACCAAACCATCTGCCGTGTCGTTATGTGTTCAAGAGGTCAGCGAAAATAAGCCATTCATCTGCAAAATATCTGTCATCCATCATGACCATCCTTGAACCAGTCCTTGCAACTAAATTTCTTTAAACTTGATCTATGATTTCGTGTTGTGAGCTTGCGTACAACGGATCGCTTTCTATCGACTTCAGCTCATTATCTAGAAAGATGATCTAGAAATCGTCAGTACCTTGGGATTTGCATGCCTCAATGGCAGGTTTCTCGCCTTCGACGATAGGTTGCATCATTGACCTTCGATCAAAGGATTCCGTGACATGTTCGACATCAACACATCTATTCACATTTCATGGATTGTACTAAGTACTTTGAGAGCCATTGACATTACTGGTGGTTTCTCTCACACTTATTAACAGTTTACATCATTGACTGGTAATCAAGTGGTTTCTACCATGTTCGACTTCAACGCATTTATTCGCATGGATAGAATCATACTATTTCGGGAAATAGAAATGAAGACCCTGGATCTAGTTTCCGCCATCCAGGCTGCGAGGAATTTTGTATTCATTAGATTGTGGACTATTCATAAACAGATGGCTGCGTCCATACTATGTCTACATATGTCTATACTTGTGATGTATTACAAGATCATTCCTATATTAGAGAAGTAGTTAGTTTTCTAGTCAGTTTTGATCTAAGTATGGGAATGCCTACCTCAGCGATGATATGATCTCATATATATATTTTGCGTTGAATGTTTTTACAGGTTCCAACAGGGCTCTCCAAAAGATGATCCTCGAAATGATAAAGTACTTCACTCTTCCTAGATGATAAATGAAATCCTAATCTACTACAGACTTCGCACTTTAAGGGGCAATTTGTTACACAAAAGTATCGTCACCATGACTATTTGCAGTCAATATGGGTCTATCATCACTTGTACTGTCCTCCTAAGCAAGTCTCAGACCTCAGCTCTTCAAGTCAAGCTTTGAAAATGAGAGAAAGACATTAAAAATCAACAAAGCTCTGGTTCCGCACTTTCTCTCACTGTTGCCTGCGGTCCCGCACCCCCTGTTCACAATACCTGCGGACCTGCCCGCTCTGTCCCTAAAGGAGTGGGTGCAGACCCCTGTGAAAGTAAAAAAGGCGCAAGTTTATTCTAAAAAAATCACTTTGGGTTAATTCTAGATGATTCTAGAAGGAATTTTGACGTGGATTGTTCGCTCTTAGGTGGTTCATGCATTCCAAAAGAGAAGGAGCTAATCCCTTGATGAGAGGAGCTATCCCTTTGAAGGAGGGCTTTATCCCTTTGAAGGAGGACCTAGTAACTTCCCTCCATTGCACTATAAATTAAGGCATTGGGCTGGTTGCTAGGGAGGTTAGAAGCTGAACATTTTTAGGGTAAATGCTGGTGGAATTGAGACTTCCTAGTTAAGCTTGAGAGAAGAGATCACATACCTTTTTGGCTTCATTGGGAAGAGAGTGAAACTTGTCAAAGTAGAGGAGACTTCTTGTTGGACCCTGGGAAGAGCTTGTACAACATCAAGGCACAGGTTGTAAAGTTCTTATTTGATTTGAATTAATACAATCAGATTCATTTTTCTCAACAAATTGTCTTATGTCATTTGTTTCATGAATTCCTTGATCATCATGATAAGTATGCTTTATGATATTGGCTTTTCAGGTGCTATTTAATTTTTTTGCTTGTTTGTGTTTGCAGATTCACTACACGGGAGCTCATTTGGATCAAAGGAGCGAGGCTTCCACAAACTTGCATTGGGCCCAAGGTAGGCCTAAAACACTTGTTTGCCTTTGTTTATAAGTTGCATATTTAGAGAAAGATAGTTTTTGATTGGCTTGCTTGTCACTAGATATCATTAGATACTAGGGAGGTCTATCTTGTCCGCAAGATTGACTCATTCCGTGTGACAAAGCCTATATAAACAGGCTTGGTTGGTTCATGAGATATATCTTCATATCTTCAATGTTCATTGAGAACTGAATAGCTTGAGAGCTAATTCTTTTTGTATTGTGAAGAGGATTTCCACTTGATTGATAATACATGGTTGGGGTTTTATGCTGGTGCTTTCCCCTGGATACATCTTGTGTTATGTGTGATTATTTCTCTTGATCAGTTATGCATGTTTCTACTTGATGTTGCTCCTGAATTTGATTATGCTTCCGCTTAATGTTTTGTAGAAGTAGAACAAGTATTATGCTTTAGGGCATTGCATATATCGGTTTGTTCTACAGGTGAAATTTCTACAAGGCTGAGGATCAATTCTCGTAGCTGCCACTATAACACTAAGAGTACATCCAACAAGACTAAGGATCAATTCTCGTAGCTGCCACTATAACACTAAGAGTACATACAACAAGACTGAGGATCAATTCTCGTAGCTGCCAACCTACAAGCAGATGTAACTGCCCGGCCTAATCTAAGGAAGACTGAGGATCAATTCTCGTAGCTGCCACTATAACACTAAGAGTACATCCAACAACCTGCAAGCAGATATACTAGCAGGATAATATACTCAATGTGATTTGAACTCTGACCTTGTGGGTTTCACCTAAGGAACCCAGCCGCCTCACCACACATCACTGTATGGGTATGAGGAGTGCGTTCAACCTTGTAACATGAAAGTTGAAAGTTTAATGTACAGTTCAATATTGTAGGTTGATGTCATCGAGGTGAAGGCTAAGGATATAACATTTTTAGTTTCACTGTGCAACCAACAAATAGATATTTTTGGCAAATGGTTTTTTCTAGATATTTTCTAGTTATTTTTAATCAAAATCAATTTAAGTATTTTAAAATCTTGAATTTAATTACCTGAGTTTAAGTTGTTTAAAGTGCAAAATTTTATTGTTTTAAAGCCTTTTTCTCACTAACTTAAAGTTAGTTACATGTATCTTATCTTTCCTTCTCATATAAGTAAATTTAAAGTTTTTTTCCAAGCCCAACACCAAATTGGTGTATGAGACCCCCTTGTTTGTGGGACAAGGGATTTAATGTATGGGACCCCTTTGTTTATGGGACAAGGGATTTGATATATGAGACCCCCTTGTTTGACCCCCTTGTTTGTGGGACAAGGGATTTGGTGTATGAGACCCCCTTGTTTGTGGGACAAGGGACCCACCTCTGCCAAGTGATTTGACTAAGCCTACGAAGGCATACATTCTCTACCCCCTCTAGTTTTGAACTTGTGACCTCTTAGGAGGAAACACATTCTCCTAACCATTAGGCATATTGTAGCATCCATTGTCCTTTTAATTTTATTTTCAGTCTTATTGCAAAAATGGAGAAAAATCAAATATTCTGTTATAGCGAAAATAATAGGAAATGCGGAAATTTGAAAGAAATGACTTATTTTATATTATTAATGGCTTTTGAATGTGAGAAACCCGCGAGAACATCTGAGCCGTCAGCTTTGAAGGCAACAGATCTGACGATAATCGCGCGGTTAACAAGCGCGAGGGTAATTCAAAATCGAACACGATAAATTATAAAATGGAGTTAAAACCTTAGTTAATCAAGGTCGTCTGCTTGAAGGCAGTAGATCCGACAGAGATCGCGTTGAAAAGTGAACGGGTTTTATTTTAAATTTCGGACCCGAGAAAGCTTTTAATAGCAATTTAGTTTCCTATCGAGTCCGTGGGGAAGTCAAAGGCTTGTGGAAAAAGCAGACGCGATAAGGTTTTTTTCAACAGGGTTAAAGTCTCATTGAGTTCCGAAGGATCAGACCATCCATTGAATGGGTGATCAGACGGTGATCGTGCTCAAATGTGCGTGTGGGTTAACGGCTCGGGAGTACCTAATATGTAATGAATTGGGGCTTAATTCCTTTGGTTTCTGGCAATGGTGATTGGTCATGTTTCCTTGTGTTTTGGCCAATCACAACACTTCCGATATGTAATGAACTGGGGCCCGTAACCCACAAGTCCACACATGGAGTTCTTGTAAAGTTGCAGTTTGTTGTGTTAAAATAGTCTAACTATCATCAGGACGTCTACAGGGTTACAACTTGCAGAATAACACTCATACCACATACTCAAGCCACAGATTCGAACAGCGAACAACCATCACCTTCTAATTTCTGTTACCTCTCGTTATTTTGTTTTCTTGAGGAGAATGAGGTGTCTTTTACCCTCCATTGTAATATTCTGTAATAACTTTTACTTTAGACAGTTAGGAAATAGTTAAGCAGTTTGATAGTTTTGGTGATTACCAACTGTCTCATAATGTATAAAAAGAGGAAAATTTACAGAGAAAGGGTTCAAATTTTGAAGAACCTGGAGACTAGGCTATTGTATTTTTGATAAATTGATGGTTAATGAAAGATTCAGAAGTTTTCCACAGATTGTTGGGTATGATTTTGTAACCACTACAACAAAACCAGCGATTAACGTCCCTTTTTACTTCTTTTTTTGCATCTAGAGCCCATTTTTGGTGCTATTTACATCCATTTATCAAATATGGTGCAAAACTTGACACAAAATTTGCATCAAGTTTTGCACCAAATCTTACACCAAGTTTAGCACCAGGTATTGCAATAGGTTTTGCACCACGTTTTGCACCAAATTTTATGCCAAGTTTTGTGTCATCCTTTACACCAGGTTTTGTTCCAGGTTTTGCATCAATTTTGGCACCTAATTTTGTTTGACATACTTTTGCATCCTCATTTGCATCCACTTTTTGCACCTACACTTGCATCAACTTTTGCATCGACTTTTGCATCCTTTTTTAAATCATTTTTTGCATCCATTTTTTCATCCATTTGTGCATCCCTTTTGCGCCAAGTTTTACATCGTGTTTTGTGTCTAGTTTTGCAGAAAATTTTGCATCTACTTTTGTTGCATCCACTTTTCCCTCTTGTTTGGCATCCATATTTACATCCTCTTTTGCATATATTATTGTACCCACTATTGCATCTAATATTTTTGTGCCAAAATTAGCGCCTAGTTTGGCACCTCCTTTTGCACCCACTTTTGATTATAATTTTGCATCCACGTTTGCATCCTCATTTGCGTCTAGGTTTTCATCAACTACTACATCTATTTTTTCATCCCTTTTTGTATCCAATTTTGGACCGGGATTTGCATCGGGTTTTGTGTCTCGTTTTGCATCTACTTTTGCATCGACTTCTATTGCATCCACTTTTGCACACAATTTTGCATCCACTGTTGCACCCATTTTAAATTTCACTTTTTGCATCCCTTTTTACATCTTCATTTGCATCATACTTTGATTCTTTTTTTGCATCTATCATTACATCCACTTTTGTTATGCCACAATTTGCACCATGTTTTGCACTCACTGTTGTATCCACGTTTGCTTCCAATTTTGCATCCATGTTCACATCCTCTTTTGCATCAAATATTTCATCTATTTTTGCATCCACTTTTATGTCAGGTTTATGCATTGGGTTTTGCATCTCGTTTTGTATCTACTTTTGCATCTACTTACATTATATCCATTTTTTGCATCCAATTTTGTTTTGCCTGTTGCATCAATGTTTGCTTCCACTTTTACATCCATTTTTGCATCTTATTTTGCATATTTTTTGTCTATTGTTACATCCACTTTTGTTGCACCATATCTTGCGCCTACCATTGCAACCACATTTGCTTCCACGTTTGCATCCCCTATTGCATCCACTTTTGTTTCATCCATTTTTGCATATACTTTTGTTTCTGTTGTTGCATCCACATTTGTTTCACCACAATTTGTGCCAAGTTTTACACCTACCATTGGACCCATGTTTGCTTCCACTTTTGCCTTCATGTTTGCATCCAAGTTTGCATTGACAACTGCATCTACTTTTGCATCCACTTTTGTGTCAGGTTTTTCATGTTGTTGTGCATCTACTTATGTTGTATCCACTTTTCATCCAATTTTACTTCTATTGTTGCCCCCATTTCTATGTTCGCTTTTGCATCCCTTTTCCAACACTCATCATATTTTCTACATTGATGATATTCCTTATGGCATTGACAATTATGAACAATTGATGACAATGTCAATAATATTGACAATGATGAAAATGAAGATGATGGCGATGACATGAATTGTGATTATGATGATAAAGACGATAGTGGTTACAATGACAATGATGATGCTGGCAATGATTATGATGATGACGATACTAATGATGTTGGCGAATCTTCCCAATTTTAGATTAGTTCATTGTGTCCTATTCAACAAAATCTACATGAGTAGAATGGCCAATTTCTATGTTTTTTGAACCAAGTGATAAGGCATCCATCCATTGGGCAAGGAGCAGTGATTTGAGGCAACTACAATCAACTTCTATGGTGTTTGTACATTAGCTTTGAATATGGAGAAGGTTCATGCCAATGGTAATATGTGCTACATTATTTTGCTTCATTTATGCCAAGTTGGTAGAAATTGTTGATAGTGTTGTGTTATTTGCTTGAATGATTCCTTCTTATCCATGAAGGACTTTTCATACTTCCTTCACCTCAAGTTTACCCATATCGAGCCTACCATAGAAAGTGAAGCTAGGACTCCTTTCCAGTCATGATAAAAGAGCGATGAGAGAGATACAAAGGAAAATAAATGTTAGGGAACCATTTGCGTGGATAACAAACAAGAACAAGGAATTTAGAGGAATCTTAATTAAACATATATCAAGAATTTGCATAAGAGCCAGATTGAATAACTACTTCGTAAAGTGAACCCAAAGGTTGGCCTAAAACCTCGATACTCATGGGAAGATGAAGCTTTTTTTCCTCTAAGAGATGCATACCTTAAAAAAGACTACATCGAAACCTTGAGAAATGCTTCCACCAGATGAAGCCATGTGAGTTTGAATGAATCCATATCCCAAAATATGTTGTGGGAGCCTAGGGAATTGCTTCGATTACCCACACATAGACCATGTTAAAGCAAGTGAAGGGTGAGGGGAATCAATGTTACACTATTCGATTTTAGAGATGCCCATTAAAAACCTTGGGTTGAGCACCCATTGATGCGTATGAGGGAAGAAAGGCCAAGAATTGTATTTATTACGTGATTGGGTAAGATTTGATGCTCCCATTCAAAATAAATATGCCTTGCTCTAATGTGGAAACCATATCAGCGCAAAGGCCGACTTCAATATTGAGCTCTTACTTGATATGGAGGAAGATGATTTTATAAAATTTGCTTGCTCTCTAATGGTTGATTTTGATCTTAATATGATTTCCTTTCAAAATTTTGATCTAAAATGGAAAGGAATATCTAATTTTCTCATTTTTTTTCCACTGGAAAAATCCGTAATTTTTCATTAAGATTGGAAAAATTACATATTGTAGATGCTTTACGCATATGCGATTTCCACTGTGTGTATAACAATGTTCCATATTTACATAAATATATCGTGCAGAGCACTATGTATTTCTCCGAGAAATAGTTCTGTCATATAAGACTGTTTACATTTTGCCATAAGGCACAAAAATATGCAATTTTCGATCATCATAGATAAACACTGTCTGCATGACAAAAAACAAAAATCCTTTCAGTAATTAAGATTCTGGTGCATGCTGGTATTCTTGGTCTATGTATGGTCGGTGAAAATATCTGTATTCATTCCGTCCCTTCACCTCTGCGGTCTCCCATATGCCTCTGTCCATCAACGCGGCCTCCTTGGATAATTTGTCAGCATGGCCGTTATGTTCCCTGTAAATGTGGGAGCACGAGATGTTGTTAAAAGCTGCCTTGAAAATAAAAACTTCATTTAGGATGATGCTGAGTGTGTGTATGTGACAGTCAGATATGCCATTGAACCAATTTATTACAGTTTTTGAATCCCCGAAAATATTGATGCTGGTGCAATGGTGGTGTAGAGCAAAATGGAGAAGATGTCGCAAGGTTATGAGCTCAGCAAAATTATTAGTTCCTGTGCCCAGGCCCGATTTTACAGTGTAATAATGATGTTCATTCAAATGTAATATAAAACCTCCCCCACAGCTTTGATGATTTGCAGCCCCATCAAAGAAGGCCCAAGGGATGTTTTTGTCAATGCAAGGGGGCGAATGAGGATGGCGCTCTTTTGGGGGCAGAGGGTCAGGGAGTTCCTTATAGGCAGCAGTGATAGTGGCTTCGATCAATGGCCAGATGATAGGTCTGTTCTCAAATATGGAGTGATTTCAAGCCTTCCAAATCTGCCAGTTTACAAGGATCGGAAGGAGTATACATTTCGATCCCTTATGTTTTTGTGCCCACTTTTCCCAAGCCTCAATCAGGTCCGATCCTTCCCAATTGCCATTGAAAGAGAAGTGATTTGAGAGAGATCGCCAAAATTCTAGTGTAGCATTGCATCTCAAAAAGAGATGCTCTGTGGATTCCGATGCGTCTTTGCACAGCACGCACCAAGTTGGCCCATGTATTGCTCTGTGCATTAGGTATTCTCCTGTAGGTACATTATCTAATTTTCTCATGAATTCAATATTGAGCTCTTACTTCATATGGAGGAAGATGATTTGATAAAATTTGCTTGCTCTCTAATGGTTGATTTTGATCTTAATATGATTTCCTTTCAAAATTTTGATCTAAAATGGAAAAGAAGGTCTAATTTTCTCATGAATTTAGTGACCACCACAATAACATGTTGATATAAATTAATATGCTAAATTTAAATCATACCCACACTAACATGTTGATATAAATTAATATGTTAAATTTAAATTATACCCAAACTCATTATATATTCTTGATGCTTTATTCTTAAATCAAATAATTTCTAACATCTTTTAATCTAATATATATATATATGCTAGATTCCCTTCTCATTATAATTAAATTAGAATCAAAATCCATCTTCAATTTATATACACATTCTAGATTCCCTTCTCATTATAATTAAATTAGAATCATAATCCATCTTCAATTTATATACTCATTTCCGACTATATTTAATTTGTAATATTCGCTTGAAATTTAATAACTTCTATTAAATAAATAAATGTGTAAAGTTTAAAATTATAATTATAATTATAATTTTTATTTAAATAATCAAACCTCATATGTAAGGATAACTTTATGACCCCCAACTCGTTAACCTTCCATGTTGCATTAAAACCTTATAAATGGAACATTTTATATTATTAAATAATAATATACATTTTTACTTCATTGTTGGGAAGTATAAATTATACCAAACCCTACCCACACCCCCGAACCCTAACCCCATCAAACCCTAACCTTACCTTAACCCGAGTTCGGAAAAATTAGGGTTTACAAAAACCCTTGTTACCCTTTACATAAATTCTTTTGAGTTTGACGAGAGAGGAGTTGTAGTAGCAGCAGCAGGAAGAGCGGATCCACCGAGGGAGGAGAATATGCCGGCAGGCCATGGAGTGCGAGCTTGGACGAGGGACCTGTTCGCCAGGCCCTTCAGGAAGAAGGGATATGCCCCTCTCAGCACATATCTGAGGACATACAAGATAGGGCAGTACGTGGATATTAAGGTCAATGGTTCGATTCACAAGGGTATGCCTCACAAGTGAGTACTTTACTTTTATTTCGTCTTTGCTGTGTCAGGGGTTCTGGGACTTGGCCCGAATTCGCTCTTGATGTGTGACCAGGGTTGTATGATTTTTTGAAGGGTTTCATATTTGTTTTCATGTGGCGCTTGCAAGACCCAAACCTGAGTTTGGACATAAATATTTTCAGAGAAGTTGCGGATTCATAGTTTCTCCCCCTTTCTTAGTGGGTATTTTCGTTCTACTGGGAAATATGCAAATCACTGGTCGAAACCTCAATGGTTAGGGCCGATCAATAATTTTATTCAGAAAATTTGATGCTTTGGTCTCTCCATGCTTACCCTGACTTGAGATGGGGTTTAGGCGTCACCTTCACCCCTTAAAATCCGTGGTTTTCAAGATTAGTATGTTTTTCCCCATTTAAGCTGTCAAGGTTCTTAGACAAGCTCCATTTTTCTGGAACTGGAGTTCAATAACCCCTTTCAAACGATCTGGCTTTACCTCTTAAAGCAGTGTCGTATTTGATCATTTATAACTCTGAATTTCTTCTTGTTCTGATTCATGATTCAGTGGTTTTCTTTTGCCGTTATGGGTTTTTAAACATTAAGATCGTTATATATATTGTATGGTAAAATGAGGTAGACACTGCTGTATTCTAACTGCTGCGTAGACTAATTCTTTGTTTGAAACGGTTAAGTCTGTTGTTGTTAAATTAGATATTTTGGGTGTCGTAATCAGGTTTGCCCTATCTATAGCCTTACTAGATTTTCTCTTATCTGAAATTGTAGAACTGCACTGGAAAATTTACCCATTAATATGTTGATTTCAATTTTCATGTTACTTTGGATGACATACTATACCAGCTCAACCCTTTTAGCTTGCCAATCATGTTCTTTTGCCATTGTATACTCATCTATTTTCAACTGTTGTGGCTTGGGTCGCTTCTTTTGAAGGAATCATAAGTTCTACCATGGCCGCACCGGTGTTGTCTGGAACGTTACCAAGCGAGCAATCCGTGTCGAAATGAACAAAGAGGTTCTACATTTTATTTTATTTTCTCCCACATTCGATCTTTTTCCATTAAATTTTGTTTCCCCATAGAATGTGTTCTGAGTATCATGTTTTGAGTCTAATGGAAGTCGATTGTGCGTGTCTTTTCAGCTTGATGTACTTTGGCAAAGTACATTTATAGTATTTTAGGTTGGTTGTTGGTGCAGTTTTCGAATAAATGACGAGAAAATCTTTGATTCTTTTATCAAGTTCTCGTTAAATCTGTTGTTTTATTTTATTCCGATTAAACAGATGTGCATTATTGCAATAAGTTTGCGCTCCCTTATTAATCAGTAAAATTGACAATCGGGTTAAACGTGGCTAGATTTTCTTTCCTCTTATAAGCGACTTGTAATCACAATAGTAAAATTTATTTTTAATCACCTTGAAAAAACTTATTTATAATCAGGTTTAATATTAAATTTATGAGCTGGCGTCCCTGTTACGAATATGCAGATGGTTTTCGTTTCATATTCTGTTCGTCATCACTCGTAAAAGTTTTTCTATGATCATGCATTTTAACTTTAGATACATGCTCTGGAATGTGCATCCCTGTTATGAATCTTCGCAGCGATAAATTGTTCTAGTCTGCTACATTCAGCTTTGATGTTACTATGATGCAAAGACTGCTTAAGAGTCCCATATTTTAGTATGCCTTCATGAGCTCTTTATCGTCGTCGGGCGTTTCCCCATGGCTTCGTGTGGATGGCACAGGGCAGGTGTAAGCACATTCAAATCTTCCTATAGTTTTTCCTGATTAAACGTGATTTCATTTTAGCCCCTTTGACTGGTGCTTTTATTGGAAACTTAAAACTGTTTTGGCAGTCAAGTGTCAATGGTTTGAATGGTTGGGAGGTAGGTTTCATACTCATCACCCAGGTTCAAATCCCCAATGAGACATTAATCCTACTGTGACCAGGCCAGAAGGGGAGATGTACCCCAGGGGTTTGAACTTCGAACCCGTGGGTATGTATTTGGGCATTTTGGCCCTTGCTAAGTCACAAGTTACCTGTCCGTGCTGGCTTATAGGCCATTGTTTATTTGGACATTTTGGCCCTTGCCAAGTCCCAAGTTACCTGTTAGTGCTGGCTTGTGGGCCATTGTTTATATGGATATTTTAGCCCTTGCTAAGTCACAAGTTACCTGCTAGTGATGGCGTGTGGGCCACCGTTGAGTCACAAGTTACCTGCTAGTGCTGGCGTGTGGGCCATCGTTACTAGTTGGGGGTTTATATGATATAAGCCCAAAATACCTTAGAATTGGTTTTTCCATTGCCAACTAAGCTGAGCCATGGGTGCTAGAGACATTTTAATGTTAAATCATATGTAATGTCTGCATTATTTGAGGGCGAATATGATGCATTTAATTTAATGAGATTTACATTTTTCCTTTCATACCTAACACCTCCAAATTATATAGGAGTTTCCCTTTTGTACTTTTGGGCTAAGTCTCATGGCTTGGGTTTGAGTTTGGGTCCGGCAATTATTAACTTTGGTTTGAGTTCGAGTTTTATGATGAAGTTTGCCATGAAATATCTCATAAAATAGTAAGGAATAAACATCAATAAACATAAAAAATGCTGTCATGAACATGGAAACTGCAAGGGTAGATGACAAACCTGAGTTATGACATGAAGTTATGAATTCTGAGCTTATGGACTTGGTCAATGACTATGGCGTTTGATAAGTTTTGTTAAACCTCAATTTTTTTTTAAGGTTTGCCAAATTTTGAACCTCAAGATTGAAGTTCTGTGAACGTTGTGACATAGCTTTTGGGATGATTTTCTATAAGTATTTACTTGATTCCTCTTGGTTCAAGTCCTACTAGAGCTTATCTACTACTGATTATACATGTTCTTTTTGACCTTGTGAGAGCTGGGATAAAAGTTTCTTTGATTAAGATGTATTTGCTTTTATGGCTTGGAATGATTGAGAGTCAGTATTTCTTGATTATAGTTTTTCTGTCTTGGAGTGATTGTAAAGAACTGGAAAGATTTTCTCTCCACTAGAGTATTTGTGATACTACAATGGATGGTTTCATGTTTATTATCCAAACTAACATGTCATTTGCACTGTTAGTATCTTTTCAAAACCTTTTTCGATGGAATTATTTTATGTTTTTGTTTCTTAAATTGCCTTGTCTCTTAGATATAATTTTTTGCTTTAGGAACTCCCTCCTACGATCTCATCTCATTTTCAGTTTCTTGTACTGGAATCTGGAATCTATCTTTTTGGATAGAAAAAGACTATTAGTGCGGCATCATGCCTTTTTTGTTTTTTCTTGTTGGGGATTCAAGTGTAAGGAATGAAACTATTGGCATTGCCAATGCATCTAGACGAATGCCATTAGATAATTGCTGATGCACCATCTTTTATATCGGTGGTGTTTTCCTCTAATTTATTAAGTAAATCTATTTTTTCAATGGTGTTTGGGATCATAAAATGGATTTTATATTTCTTAATAAACAATACATATTCTATTTTTTCAATGGTGTTTGGGATCATAAAATGGATTTTATATTTCTTAATAAACAATACATATTCTGAAATTTATTTGAGATTTTTTGTATGGCTTTGCTCTTTCAGCGATATGAGCATGAACCTTGGTTTGTACATCCTGTGTTATATCATCTATTTTTTTTTATCATCACAGTGGCACCTTATTTCAGTCTTTGGATACCCATCTATTGCAACTAGTATTGTTGTTTGTGCTTGTCTTGCATTTTTTTTGCATAAATGTTGTACGTATTTGCACTAATAAGGCTGCATGGCAGTCTAGTGCATAGGATTGGTGACATTGGTTTCTCAGGATGTGATTAAATTAACTAAGATTGATAATCCATGCCTGTTTTCATTTTAGTGCCCTCTTGTTTATTCATTTGTTAGAACTGTTGGATCATATGGTTACTGTAAAAGAATTGGTGGAAATGCAATTGGGATGGAGTTCTTTTGTCTTTCTTTGTTCTATGCTGAAATTCTGTTTGATGATCAGGTTCGTAACAAGATAATCAAGAAGAGAATTCATGTACGAATTGAGCATGTGCAACCGTCTAGGTGTGCGGAGGATGCTATATTAAGAAGAAAAAACAATGACCAATTGAAGGTAGAGGCCAAAGCACGTGGTGAGATCATCAGCACCAAGAGGCAGCCTGAGGGCCCTAAGCCAGGATTTATAGTTGAGGGGGCTGTTTTGGAGACAGTTACACCCATTCCATATGATGTTGTTAATGATTTGAAGGGTGGATACTAAGGTTTTAGAAAAGTAACTGGGTTTGGTTCTGGGGTTGGGCGAGGTTAACCAAGACAAAAGTCACTCATCGTAGTGGCCAGAAAGGTTTAAAAGCACTGATAACAACCTTTGTAAGTATATTAAACATGTGATATTTTTTTAATAAATTTTGTACTAGAAGAAAGTCATTGTTATCTAATTTCTCCCTATTTACTAATTGATAGGAACTAAAATATGGAAAACCTCCAAATCATTTGGAAAAGGAGGTGCTGCAGCAAAAGAGATGGGTTGAATTTGTTGTTTGGATGGACTCTATGGTATGTAATCTTAGTTGGATTTCCAATATACTTTTAAACCATATTTTCATTTTATTTTTTAGTACTATTAGATATTATATCTTACGTCATTTTATGGTTAACATTGTATAACAAAAACATGCGTTGTGTTATGTAATTAATACTAACATGTAATATTGATTTTTTTTGTCAGAATGCTATAGGTAATGATTGCCAAGACGACGATCCAAATTATGTTCAACATATATCAGGAGATGATGAGGATGAGGATGAGGATGATGGTGGTGAAGGAGGAGATGATGATGATAGTTGCGGTGTTGGTGATGATGTGGATCATAGTAATGATGATGGTCAAGATGATCATGAGGATGATCTTGGTGGTGGTAGCTAGGCATGCACATGCATTGTTTTTTATGAAGAAATTATTGTGTAGAATGACATTGTTATGTTTAGATGGGTGTTGTGAATTTACCCTATATCAATGAGACATTTTGATTTTGTAATCATACGATGAGTTTGATTTATGTATGTTGTTAATTTATCGTAGAATAACGATATTCATGAAATATTTTGATTTGTTAATCATATTTGAATTTTACTTGTTTTGATTAAAAATAATACTGATTTTATTAGTATTATGTTGCTATTTTATACATGTTTTAAAAATTGTTAATGACACATTGTTATTTTTTTGGATGGATGTTGTCAATTTCTCTTAAATTTCTTTACAAATGATTTTGAATTGTGATATATGCTTTAATGATATTTAGAAACTATCATATATTTCACTATGAATCTATAAAGGGGGTCATATATGTAAAGAAAAATATACTCTATATAAGAAGTCAAATGCGGATGTAACCATGGATGCAAAATTGAAAGTAAAATTGGATGTTAAACTAGGAATTAATACAAAATGCAAACAATTGACATACAAAGTGTTTTAAATTAGAAGTGAAAAATTGTGCAATAGTTGACACAAAGAAGGGAACAAAACATGGCATACAAAAGGATATCAAATTGGGCAAAAACAAGGACACATAAATGGGCACCAAATTAGATGCAAAAAAAGACAACAACTAGATGTAAAATAAGATGCAAAGTTGAGCGTTAAAAAGAAGCAAAAAACGTTACAAATTAATATGCCAAATGATGATGCAAATAATGGTGTAAATTTGGGATGCAAACTTGGGTGGAAAAAAGGAAAAAAAAAAGATGTAAGAAAAGACATAAAACAAGATGCAAAATGCGGCTGAAAAAAGGTGAAACCAAGGATGCCATATTGGATGTAAAAAATGATTCCTAATCACATGCAAATTTAGGCTCGAACTCAGACACAAAATTATATGCAAATGTGGACACAAAATGAGGCAAAAAAAGATGCAAATTTGGATGGTGAAAACGATGTAAAACTAGACACCAAAAAATGCAAAATTGGATGAAAAAGTCGGTGTAAATAATGGTGCAACATTGGACACAAGTAGACACAAAAAAATGGTGCAAAAAGGGGCATAAAATAGCTTAAAATTGGATGCAAAACTTGGTGCAAAAACAAATACAAAAGTAGACGTAAAAAATGGCTCTAAATTGAATGTACCATTAGACACAAAATAAGATGCAAAGGTGGACACAACACATGACTCAACATAAGATGCAAATATAAATGAAAATTTGGATGCTCAAAATGATGTAACATTAGATGCAAGAGATGGTGTTAAAAATGATGCAAAATTGGATGAAACAAATGACGCAAAATATGGTGCAAAATGAGATGGGAAAAATGGAGACAAATCAAACGTAAATGTGGATGTAAAAAATGGTCCAAAAAAAGATGCAAAAATGGGCACAAAAATGGATGCAAAATTTGGTGCTAAATCAAATTCAACACATGGTGCAAAGATAGGCACCAAAGCTGGTGCAAAAATAGAAGCAAAAACTAGTGTAAGACTAGATACAAAACCTGGCGTAAGACTAGATGCAAAAACTGACACAAACTGGATGCATAAACAGACGTTAAATTGGATTCAAAATACAGTGTAAACTTGATGCAAATGATGGTGCAAAAATGGAAGCAAAGAATGACACAAAATAGGAAGCAAAAGAGAATGAAAAATAGATGCAAAAAATGACACAAAACTAGAAGCAAAACCTGTCATAAAATAAGATGCAAATCTTGGTTCAAAATTTGACGCAAAAAATGATGCATAGTTTGGTGTAAAAAATGATGCAAAATCTAGCGTGAAAAAGGATGCAAAATCAGGTGCAAAAAAGGACGCTTTAAAAATTGTACAATAGAGCCAGATTTAGCGCCAGGTTGCTCATCACAATTACAAAAAAAATGCACTAAAATCTGGCGCAAATCGCTGGTTTTGTTGTAGTGAACTTCTCTGTTATGTGTCATCATATGTCTTCTTTCCTTTAAGTATGGTAATGAAGCTGCAGGTCTTTGTTTACTTGTGTGAATAAAGTTAAATTTCCTTAAAAGAGCGCTCCTATACTTAAAACCCCTACCTCTACAATTCTTCTAAGTTATAGATAGTAGTTTCTGTGTAAAATAGCATATTGTCTTTAACTTCCCTGAGTGTCATAGATAATAGTTTATGTGTAAAACAACATATTGTCTCTGACTTCTCTAAGCATTCTTCATTCAACATTCATATTCAGTAATCAAATGGCATTCTCAGACTTTCATATAACCTAAGTATTGAGGGTTTAAAACCAGGTCTTTCAGGTCCTTCAATTGAGAATACAACATATAACTGAGTGACATAAACAATAAACATTAATGTCTTAAGCAAAATTTCTACACAGCCAAGAAATTGGTTTCTTAAGGGACAACATTAATTGGCGTTGTCGCCAGGGAGAGAAGACAAGAACACTTTTCCCTGGGTTTTTAATATTTTCCTCTGGTTGTTCAGTGAGGAGGAAATATTTGGTTGTATTGAACAAAAAATAATAACTCTGGCTCCAAAAAGGCCCCATACAAGGTTAGATACCTCACAGCAGAAAGTTCAAGCCCTTTCAGACCTTGAGAGGCTAGTTTCCAAGAGGGTTGGAAGGCCAAAAACTCTAGTTACACCAAGTCCTACACTGTCTACACCTAGCAGTAATTCAACTCATTTTTCATCCAAACATTCACCTTTATTTGACCAAGAGTCACATCCACTTCATTTCGAGAACCCAACTGTCAAGAACATTCTTTAGAGCTTGTTTCTTTCTCAGTGTCTACTATAGTTATTCAACCTGAACCTATAACTACATTATCACCTTCTCATACTCCATTTACTCCTTAGTCAGGTTCCACATCTGCTGGTAATCAAGGTTCAGTAATTTCAGGAGAAAACATGGCAGCACCTGCGTTCTTCATGAATAGGTATGCACCTATTCAATTGCCACAACAGTTGAATCAAATGCCACAGGAACACTTGAAGATTCTTCCTCGTTTCATAGGGGAGGATGAACAAATAGCAGAGAATCATATAACAATATTTTGTAATCTTGCAGAAAATCTAAATGTTGAACATCTGGATGTTGTTTTAAGAATTTTTGTGCAATCCCTGGATAGAGAATCAAGAAAATGGTTTAAAGGGCTTCCTAATAACTCTATTCCTACATGGGAAGATGTTACACTAAAAAATGTCACCTTGACTACTTACAGTTAGTATGGCTCAAATCAACAGTCATGCTACCCTCTTAGGCAAGTCTCATGCCTCTGTTATCCATCTCAAACTCAAAGAAGAGAGAAAGTCTTGTAAAAACTATGTTTATCTCTGGGGTCGCAGGTTCTCTCTAGCCTTACCTGCGGGGACGCTGACCATGTTCACAAAATCTGCGTCCATGGACGCTCTGTATGTTAAGGGACAGGTGCGTCCCTCTGTAAAAGGCAAAATGCGCGAGTTTTATCTTGAAAAAGTTACTTGTGGTTACTTCTAGAACATTCTAGAGGTCGGTTTGATGAAATGGATGCGCCTCCAGTTGGTTCATGTATCTCTATTAAGGGGGAACTTATCCCATCAATAAGGGAGCTATCCCACCCATAGAGGGGGATGATCCCATTGATAGTGGACCTGAATAACCTCTTTACAGCACTATAAATAAAGGCATTGAGCCAGAAGGAGGGGAGGTTGGAGCTATACATTTTCTTTGGGTAAATGCTACAGGATTTAGGTCTTCCATTAGAGCCTTTGTGAGGAGAGATTGTCTTCACTTGATTCTACTTGGGAGAGGGTGAGCTTTGTCAAAGTAGAGGAAAACCCTTGATGGACCCTGGGAGGAACTTGCACAACACCAAGGCCAGGTTGTAAGAGTTTCTTTGTTTCGTTATTAATACAAACTGGTTTATTTTTCTCAATAGCTTGTGTTAATGAGTTATTTCATGTGTTCCTTGGTCTGCATGTTGAATATATGTTTTATTATATGAAATGCAAGTGCTTGGTAATTGTTTGATTGTTTGTGGTTGCAGGAATTGACTTGAAGGAGGAGCTCATCCGGATCGTCAAGAATGGACTTCAACAACAGCGTTTTGGAATAAGGTAAGCCTAAACACTTGTAGTTTTCATGTTGTAAAAGGTGTATTTAGAGAAAGATCACTCCATTTTGTCTTGTTTGTCATTAGAATGTCTTAGACTTCTAGGAAGGTCAGTCGTGTCCGCACCCTTGACAGATTCCGTGTGACAAATTGGCGACTCCGCTGGGGAATCCATTAATGAGAGAGTCTTTTCCTTTATATGAACTTTGCTTTGAGAAAATCATTTTTATTTTCTGGTTTTTGACTGTGAGAATTAGTATTTGGGTGGCTTAGCTTTAGATTTAGTTAGATTGGTTTTTCTTCATTTTCCCAGAAGGACGCAGTCTCTGAGTACTGCACAGTGCGTCTTTGGACGCGCTGTTGCCGTCTGCACAGAGCGGGGCCGCACCTGTGACAACGGGTTGCCTGCGTCTTCCTGTAAAACTTAAGAAAATTCCATTTTTGCTTCAAATTACTTTTAGATTTTGTTTTTCCTTAGTGTTTTCTGCCCAGATCCTTTAGTACCCTGTCAAGAATTTTCACCTAAACTTGTTTTGTGAGCTTTGAGTGTTTTAGTGGTTTTCAACGAAGTTTCGACCTAGGGTTTGATTTTTGGAAAGGCTTTGTAGTGACCTTGATAGTAGAAAGTTGTCCAGCCTTAGATCTCTCTGGTTAGTCAACCTTCTTAGAAGTCGGGCCTGTCGTAAAGTCTCCTTTTGTGAGCAACTTGCCATTTGAGTTGTTTTGGGTCAAATTTCGAATTACTTGTTTATAAAGTATTGATTTCCATTTTACAAAGAGAACAAAAAGATTAGAGTTTTGTTTTGGCTAGTTTTTGATTCTGCAATAAGCTAGTCCTTGATTTGATTGTGATCAAGTAAAACACCTTAGAAATAATCATTGTTAGTTTTGGCCTCGTTAAGATTGCTTAGAGTAAATTTGCCTTTAGTTTGCTTATGAGTGCATTTTCATAGATTTTAAGAGTTGTTAAGATTGATTTTTTGGTTACATTACATTTACTTGCTTTATTAAAAGAAAAATACAAAAACATCTTCTTAAAAAGTCTTGTTTCAAGTAGCTTTTTGTTTTCAAAAGAAGAAAAGAGTTTTTTCGTGTATGTAAAGAGAAGTTATGTTTTTATGCTTGGAAAAGAAAAACGAATTGTTTCTTTGATTGTCTTCAATTAAGGAGTTGCTTTTACAAAGATTGCATTCTCTCAACTTTTTAGTTAAGCAATTCATCGAAAAAGTAAAGTAGTGGATAAATCATTTTAGGTGCATTTTGTAGTGGTTTCGAGTCGAGTCAACACACCACTAGTTTCACTTCCATCACCTTTTGACTTAAGAAACAACCTTAAAAGTAACGCTTAAATTAAAATCAATCTAGTAATCTTTATTTTTCTACGGCTCTGAAGCACCAACATAGCTTAGGCTAGGGTCTTGGAGTAGGTGAGTACTTAACTCTCCAAGACTACAAAACCAAACAGATAGTCCATCTTGAGTAGAACAAATCCAATTGTTTCAGTTACATTCTGGGAAAGCTCCTCTTAAAGGAGAAGCACGAGCTCGTGTCCGAACCAGTGAGGGGATCATTCCTCCCTCGTTGGGAACGACGCCAGGCAGTACGTATTACAAACGGTAAACCTCGGATTAACCATTGTCGAGGAGCCAGGGGTCACTTATCGGTAAACCTTGGATTGTTGTCAAGGAGCCGGTAAGGGGATTGGAGCTTGCTACTCTGCCCTTGCGTGCTGTCGGAGTTTAGACTGTTCCCCCAGGTGTAATTGTTGTGATTGGTAACCTTAGTGGCCATAATATCTAGGATTCTACCCAAGGTGACGGTGGAGGGAAGGTCCCACTGTACCTGGAGCAGACGTCGGTTATACTCACTTGGATTTTCTGGGGGGTTCACTTCACTTCGAGACGGTTAAAGTGGAGGAACTTGGTCCAGTCTATTCATTAAGCAGGTTGCCGGGGTAACTGTTCCACCCACTATTTCTGTACTGAATCCTGCGAGGTTGGGCCTAATCACCAACTAGCGTTTTTGGTCCGGAAGACTACTGTTTGTGTGTGGTTTGACGCTCTAGATTATTTAGGCGTGTGCTTCAAATTTGATTGGTTCTTTAGAAGACTTTAGGTGGTTTGATTTGAAATTTTTTACTTTGTTTTCGTGTGTTGTAGTTAAAAATCTTTAATTGTGGCGGAATTACCGAGAAGGTCCCGTCGAATTGCGGGCCAGTCTCCTGAAGTTGTTTCTGTGGCCGAATTGTTGAGAAGATCCCGTAGACTTAGGGGATCCCCTCCTCGAGACGACCCAGGTAATTTAGAAGGGTTAAAGGTCCTTGTAACTCCTCCTAGTGGCAGTAGAGTAGGATCACCTGAAGAAGGAGAATTTTCCTTGGTAGTCCATCCAGATTACCAAAGTTTAGAAACAGGTTACAATCCCGAAGCTGTTACGGTTTCCGAGCTTGCTGGTAGTTTTTCATCTGCCAGTGAAACAGGCGAAGAACCTGAAATTTCAGAACCTGTTACTCCAACTCCTAGTGTTCCTGATTCACCAAGAATAGAAAGAATTATCACCGAAAATCTTCCTGTTGGATTAATTGCTATAGAAGAACTTGTTCCAGAGGGAGAAATAGGCGTTTCTGATTCTGAAGATCTAATTACCCTTGATCTAAGGGAGCGTGAATCCATCTTTTACAGTCCTCCTAGAAGTGAATCTTGGTACCTTGCATTAACCAATTTTTTAGACAACTCAGTAGGTTTTTCTACACCTCGTACTCCGGTTCCACCTAGAGGAATTCATTCTCCTGTAAATATGTCTGGTCAGTCATCTGTGTTTTCACAAAGTCCTGAATCATTTTTACATGGCGGTCCTTCTGTTCCTACTGGGTATCAATCACTTTCTGGTACCTTTGCGGGAGCATCTCCTCAACCCATTGATCATGGGTTATTAGTTGGAAACAGTGGTAATGTACCATTGAGTATAGGTGAAATTTATATGATGTCAGGTTCAACTCCCATTAACCAACCTCAAGGTGGCCAATTACCGCCTGGGGGGCAACCTTCGTTAATGCCTGGGGGGCAACCTCAAGGTACTTCATTTGTGACTGGGGGGCAACCTCAAGGGTATCAACCCCAGCCTCAATATGTACCCCAAAGTCAACCTCAGTATCAGTATCAACCTCAAGGATGGCAACCCCAAGGGTATCAACCCCAAGGGTATCAACCTCAAGGATACCAACCTCAAGGTCAAGGTCAACCCCAGTATTCGTATTTACCTCAAGGTTATCAACCTACGGGTCAATACCCTGGTCAAGGTTATCAACCACCTCAAGGGAAATCATATGGGACTGCACCTTACAGTTATCAACCCTATCCTCAATACGGCTATGGATCTCAGTATCCTCAACCTGTTACGAGTCAATACCCTGGAATGTTAACATGGGATCCGTCACAGGGTCAACAGATGTCGCAACCAAGTATACAGTCGGTACCTCAAGTAGGACAACCTGCAGTTCCTGGTCCACCCCAGCAACCGCAACCTGTCCAGTCAAGTGTTCAGACCCCTGTAACTTCTGTAGTTACTCAGCCGCCAATTGCACCTGGTACTCCACCTCACACGGCTGCAGCAACTACCGCTTCATCTACCATGCTTACTTCTGGAGTATCGGCAGCTCCGGTTTCTACTGTCCCTGTAACCACTCCTCAGACATCTGTACCGTTGTCTGGACCCACGGTTCAAACCACAGTCCAGATGCCTGCAGGCCAACCTGGTACAAGTACGGTTGTTACTACTCAACCTCAATTTGTTCAACCTCCGTACCAGGGACAGTATCAACCTGGGCAAGCTGCCCAACAACCGGTTTACCAGTATCAACCGTATCCTGGGTACACTTATCAACCACCTCAGCAACCCCAGTACGGTCCGGTTAATCCTGGTTTTCCAGGAGGATATAATATCCCAAATGCGACTCCTGTTCCTAGTTATCCTGGATATCCTCCTCCTGGGGCTGGTATTGTGACTCAGAGTTTTAGAGATCCTAACCGGCAGTTACCGTTTATTGCGACTTTAGATTTACCCGACTTGACGCGCCTAACGAACGATCCAATTCAATATCTTCCGTTCTGGCCGCCAATGCCAAATAAGTTGCCCAGCGATATACCCAAGTTCGAAGGTAAGTCTGGAGAGGATCCGTCTAATCACGTGATGACTTACCACCTCTGGTGTGCATCAAATTCCATCTCAGATGATTCCATCCGCTTACGTCTTTTCCAGCGTACACTCATTGGTCTCGCAGCCAAGTGGTACATTGAGTTACCACGGGCCTCTTTTTACAACTTTAGCTTTAGCTACCTCGTTCTTAACTCATTTTCAGTTACCAGTCAGATACGATAATGGTACAGAATTATTAACTTCGCTAAAACAATCGACATCCACGTACATTTCTGATCACATCCATGAGTGGAGACGTCGAAGAAGATTAGTCAAAGTTTTTATCCCGGACCAAATCTTAGCTGAATGGTTTGTCAAATCATTATTACCAAGAATTACTGAAGATGTAGCTAAGGCCGGAGTAGTTACTGAGGAGCAAGTCATTGCTCAGGCACAATACCTTGACTTAGTTTACACTCAGTCGGGTACGTTACACGAGAAAATTCCGGATCTTCCAAAGTCAAACCAAATCGCTGCTACTCCTTCGGGATCTCATGCCGCTGATGGTATGATCGGTATCGTGACTACGAAGAGTAAGAAGAAGTCTTCCAAGGCCTCCAATACTCCAATTATCACTTTGCCTGATTCTCCGACAGGAGAGTCTTCTCCTCCTGAACTTACCGCCGACATTCACGCTGTAGAGTCATCTACGGCCAAATCCAAAAACGGTGGAAAGAAGAAAGGAAAGAAGAAGGCTAAAGCAGACAAGGCTCCAAAGGAGAAAACGGAAAAGTCGGAAACCAATGACGAAAAGCGCAAACCTCGATATCCTTGTCTTATTTGTGAAGAAGATCATTTTACGAGAGACTGCCCTCATCGGGCCGAGGTAGTGAAAATAGTCAAAGGTTCTCCCACTCCTGCTGTGTTAAAAAATCCATTTCCAGAGCAGGAGAATAAGATGATAGGTTCTTCTTCGAATGCCAGTGAAGAACCCATTTTGATGATGTCTCATGTCAGGATTGCGACTCGATCGCAAGATTATGGTAGTAAGGCTCCTGTTGATGGTAAGGAAGCAGAATCTTCTCACTCTAACCCATCAACCTCAGCTCCTGGTTCCGATCCACTACAGATCGAAAAACCTAACCCAGACTTAGTGATTAAGCCGCCCGCCAAGGGTGTACTTCGAAGGTCTGCTTTCAATCCACATGCGAGAGCAGCCCAGAATTACAACATTGTTGAAGACTTAGCTGTTTCACCTTCAGCAATGTCGGCACTCGAAGTGCTGCAATCATGTCCAGCGCAACGAAAATTGCTTTTGTCGGCTATTGGAGCTGTCGATGTTCAGGACCCGAACCTAATGATCTTTGATCTAGAAAGTAGTACACCGCGTCTCCCCCATCAAATGGCTTTCCAAATTCCAGTGATAGTCAAAAACAGGCCTATTCATCGGACTGTGATTGATGAGGGAGCTTCTACGTGTATTATGTCGATTCAATGTTGGAGATCGCTTGGTTCTCCTTCGTTGAACCAATCCCCCACCATCCTTAAGGCCTTTGATGGCCGTGGGTTCCGTCCGTTTGGTATTCTACAAGAATTGCCTATAGGGGTCGAAGGTAAAACCGTTAGTCTGGATGTGGAAGTGGTTGATGCCCCTCTAGACTACAACCTTCTTTTGGGTCGAAGTTGGTCATATGCTATGACAGCGGTCGTTTCATCGGTCTTCAGAGTCATTAAGTTTCCACATAACGGTAAGATCGTGACTATTGATCAGCTGACATACTTTTCATCCGACCCAACCTCTTCAGAAACTATCCAGCATGTTGGCAAAACGACAATCCCTTATAGGGACATTGGTGTAGGTTTAGTTAAGGATTCCGGTTTACTGGGAACTTTTCCTCTCCCTCCACTCAATGCAGACCCTTCGTTCGCAACAATTCATATGATCACGTCAGAAAACATTATTTATGATGATCCTTGGTATGTTCCCTCTGACTCTGAGCTAGACTCACTCGGTGATGTTATGCCGTTGAGTCCGTATGAGATTGCTTATGAAGCTCTTATGTCTTTTACCGACTTTCATTCAATCGACCAAATGAATGTGGTCAGTGAAGAGTCACTTTTCACCTCACCCTTAGAACGGATAACGTTTCCCGAAGAAGTGTCATCTGACGAACAACTTCGCGAAATCCTAAGTGTAGATGATCTACCATGGGAAGATCTCCATCACAGATCTTCGTTTTTACCTAAGGATGATGCATTTGAAAATGATTTTTCATCTATCTTTACCGCTGAATATGTCAAAGATGCTCAGGATCCAACGAAACATTCTGATTCAGAGCTGAATTTAGGGAATATTTCTCGTACTATTCCCATTGATATTTCAGTGAAGCCCGGAATCGAGGAGAACATTCATATAGGTGCCGCATGTACTGAAGAAGAAATCCAAACTTACAAGGCCCTATTCCAAGAATTCCGCGACGTGTTTGCCTGGTCTTACGAGGAAATGCCGGGAATTGATCCTGCCATTGTTGTTCATGAAATCAAAACCTACCCGGATGCTAAACCCATTCGGCAACGGTTGCGTCAGATTCACCCTCGAAAAGCGGCTGCGATTAAAGAAGAAGTCGAAAAGCTGTTGAAAGCAGGTTTCATTTATCCGATCCCGTTAACGGATTGGGTATCGAATATTGTTCCCGTCAATAAAAAACAAGGAACAATAAGAATCTGTATCGACTATAGGGATATCAATCGAGCTTGTCCAAAAGACAACTATCCTACGCCTTATATCGATCAAATTATTGATGATTGTGCCGGAAGTGAGATGTTTTCCTTCATGGATGGTTTCTCAGGCTATAATCAAATCAATATTCTACCTGCCGATCAACCAAAAACGACATTCATTTGTCCATGGGGGACATTTGCTTATTGCAAATTACCTTTTGGACTTAAGAATGCCGGGGCCACTTTTCAACGGGCAATGTCTTATGCATTTCATGACATCAAGCACATTGTGCAACCCTATCTCGATGATTTGCCTGCTCATTCTTTACAACGAGCTGATCACCTTGTCCACCTACGAGCAATCTTTATGAGGTGTAGGCATTATCGAATTCGGTTGAATCCCCACAAGTGTGTTTTCTGTATAGAAACAGGTCGATTGCTGGGATTTGTTGTTTCAAAAGCCGGTATTCGCGTCGATCCCTCGAAAGTCGAGGCTATCATCAAATTGCCTCCTCCTTCGAGTTTGCGCCAACTCCAAAGTTTGCAAGGGAAAGCGAACTTTTTACGCCGATTCATCCCAAACTACGCCGAGGTCACTAAAGGTTTTACACGGTTGTTGAAACAGAACGCTCAATTCTTTTGGGACGAGATTGCCCAACAATCTTTTGATGCACTAAAACACGCGTTGACCCATGCACCGTTATTGCATCCTCCCAACTACAACCAGGACTACTTCTTATACCTCGCAGCTTCGCATTCCACCATTGGAATGGTGTTAGTTCAAGAAGATGAATTCAAAGCAGAGCATGTGATATATTATCTTAGTAGAACCTTAAATCCCACTGAGTTAAAATATTCGCATGTGGAGAAATTGGCCCTGGCAGCCGTTCAAGCTGTCCAGCGTTTTCGTCACTACATTCTTCTCCGCAAGACTACAGTTATTTCGGATTGCAACCCTATGATTTATATTTTGACAAAACAACTGCTAGGGGGCAAGTACTCTAAATGGATTGTTATCCTGCAAGAGTTCGACTTGGAGTTCGAGAAGTCCAAGTCTAAGAAATCTTTAGTTTTTGCGGAATTGATGTGTGATTTCCCGAGTGCTGACACAGAGACTGTGGCAGAGGAGTCCATTGTGGACGAATCTTTGTTTCTTATTAGCACTTTAGATCCGTGGTATGGGGATATAATCATCTATCTCCAAACCCAAACCTTTCGGCCTGAAGCTTCCAAGGAAGACCGTCGAAAAATTCGGTTTCGATCCCAGCAATACAGAATTATTGGAGATACACTTTATCGCCGGGGGCAGACTTAGTTTTTCGACGTTGTTTAACTCACGAAGAGGCTGAGAGAGTTTTGAATGATTGTCACTCTGGAGCATGTGGCGGTCATATGTCTGGGTATGCCACAGCTCAGAAGGTGTTGCGCGCTGGCTATTTCTGGCCGTCTATTTGTGTTGAAAATTGCAGGTTCCAACCAGGCCATCCACAAGACAATCCTTGAAATGATAAAGCGCTTCACCCTTCCTAGAATTACAAAACCCTACTCTATTCCAGGCTTCGCACTTTAGGGGGCAATCTGTCAGAACATGCCACAACTGTCAAGTGTTTGATCGAAAGATGCGCGCTCCACCTGCTCCTCTCCACCCTATAATTGCCGCTGGTCCATTCGCCAAATGGGGCATTGACTTTATTACTTGTAACCCTCACTCGGCCGGGGGGCATGCGTATATCATCCTCGCGGTTGATTATTTTACAAAATGGGCCGAGGCGATGCCTACATTCGACGCAAGCGGCAAGACAGCTGCAGTTTTCGTATTCAATCATATCATAACTAGGTTTGGTGTCCCACAAGCAATCATTACTGACCATGGGAGCCATTTTCGAAACGTCATGATGACTGAGCTTACAAGCCAGCTTGGTTTGCGCCACGATAGCTCTACTCCTTATTATCCGCAAGCCAACGGTTTGGTTGAGTCAATCAACAAAGTTCTAATCATCATGATTCGACGGATCATTGGTATCCATCGAACGAATTGGCATAACATGTTATTTTCGGCGCTATGGGCATATCGAACTTCAGTGAAAAATTCAACAGGTTTCACCCCTTTCTAGCTAGTTTATGGCTTAGAAGCCGTGTTACCTATTGAATGCGAAATCCCATCACTTCAAATGGCTGTCGAATTACTTCCAGCTACTTCCGAAGAGGAGAAACGGTTATTATACTTGGCTAAATTAGATGAGACTCGACGTGACGCTACTTTAGCTATCGAGACTCACGCGAAACGAATGAAAGCTCAGTACGATAAAAATGTAACCCCTCGAAGTTTTTCGGAAGGAGACCTAGTACTATTATATGATCAAGCTAACGATAAGCTAGGTGCCGGAAAATTCGTTCCTATGTGGCATGGGCCCTACATTGTAAAGCGAAAATTAGCAAAAGGGGCTTATGAGTTAGTTGATTTTGATGGGGACTCTTTGGGTAAACCCAGAAATGGACTTTACCTAAAGAGGTATTATGCTTAAAATGATGGGTATGGAGAAATTTTTAGATAGGTTAGATTTTCTTTCTAACTAGCAAGTGTGTTAGTTTAGTCAGTGTGCTTAGCTTAGCAAGTGTGGTTTTTCGTCATTATTCTGGCTTATCTTGGTTTTACTCTTGATATTGTAGATGTCGACGCCTCTCCAAACATACATTGGATTTGCTGATGGTGCTTGTCGTAATACACGGAATATCTCTTCCGCAGCTTGGGTTATCTATTCGCCCTTTGACGAGTTAGTTTCTATGCATGGGGTAAGCCTCGGTCAAACAACGAATAACATTGCAGAATACAGTGCAGTGGTTGAATTATTATCCGAATCTATTTCATTTGGAATTCGACGTTTGATAGTGAGGTTAGATTCTGAACTTGTTGTATTACAGCTTAATAGAGTTTATGCCATTAGAAATCCTGTGTTATTAAGGTTGTTTTTGAGAGTGCGTCTCTTGGAACGTGAATTTGATTACATTGAATATCAACATATTCCAAGGTCTTTGAATACATTAGCAGATGCAATTGCTTCTCGAATGTTGGACAGACATTTACAATAATCATGCAAGTAAATTTAAAAACATTTCATCACATATGTTAAACAAGATAAGCCGGTAATAGTGATATATATAGATAGAAGTGTGTCAAAAAATATATACATCGTCTTCGATCATAGGTTTAAAACACCTTATGATCGGCAAAATGATAGTACAAAAAGTCAAAAATGTCACGTGTGACTACAAAAGTGACTAGTCAATCACTGGTGGTGCTCTCTGTACGACACCACTGCGCGGGCTACCTTACGCAAAAATCTCCTAAACGGTCCAGGGACCGCGACTACGAAGCGCTGAAGCCTGATAGGAATGTCGTCCATAGTAGTCTCAGGTATATCTGCCGTGAGACGCTCTAGATCATGCTCCAACTCAGCTAGTACTTCTGCTGTCGCATCCTGTGGGGCCGGTACCGGTGCAGCTGGATGTAGTCTATCATAAGGCCGGAGGTTGGCTGGACGCTGTGGACCAACATCTGCATTTTGAAAGATTTACTATTAGTTTTGAGACGATATATATAAAAAATACAAAAAATACATAACTAGAAAACTTGTGAAAATAAAAAGTACCTCTGTCGTCCCATTGTTCTCCCTGTGGAAGAACCATGTCCGGATCACCTCTGAAATCCATTCCGGCATACGGAAAGTCCTGTATCACAAAAAGCTGGCCCTCTAACCAGTCAAAATAACTATCTGAGAATCGAACTACTGTCGCGCCCTCGTCAGGATGCCGGGCCATCACCGCAACCCATCGTATCAGCTTTGGCTGCTGGGGACCCAAGATATCAACAGTGAGTTGCTGAGGGATCAGCATTGGAATTCTCTCCAAGGCAAAGCTCACGACTATAGGCCCATATCCAAAAGTCTTTAGTCGTCCGTTCTTTGCCTTGGTCAGTTGGCTCTTCATATGAGCCGACACAGCTTCACACCAGTTGAAAATGGTGCCTTGGTAACAGTCAATTGCCATCCGCATTTGGGATCCGGAAGCAATGTGTAAAGCGGCCGCGCCGCAAATTCTGGTAACCGTGAACGCTATGACTTTGAGTTCCGGTAGAGTGATGTGTTTTATCTCTATGCCTTTTGAATGGTGAGCCCCAGGTGTGCACCAATTCTCGCGGAGACTATCAAGGGATTGGCCACCCGGCCTAGTCCCCGCAAGACTGAGTTGCTCACCTCTGTTTGGCAAGCCAGTGAGAAAGTATACATCCGAGGGCTCTATCTCGAGCTGGTGCCCTCCTATGTAAAAGCATTGTTCTTGTACGTTCCATCGCTCAACCAGCCATTCCAAGAATCTTACCTGGCCCCTCATGCCCGGTATGGTCCAATATTTGTATAATCCGCATGCTCTTAGGGCATCCAGGGAAGGTTGATGATTTATCGCAGCTTCATCTTCCTCTACATGCTCTCTTTCTCTCCAGTCTAACATGATTAATGCCCTGCATATCAAAAATAGCAATTAGAAATTAATTTGGGAATTTTTGGTGGTTTTTTGAGAGAGTTGGGGTTTTGAAATGCGCGTTTCTCGGAGGACGCACCCCGGCTTTGTAGCACAGGGCGCCCGGACGCAGCTGGCCTGAAGGCGGGCTGCGTCTTCCGACCATTTCCCCATATGAGAAAAAGTCGGGGGACGCAGGTCACCCGAAGGGCACCTGCGTCCGCCGAGAGGCGCATTCCAAAACCAAAACCCCCCCAAAAAATGAAACTAAAACCTAAAAATTGATTCTAAACGGATAGAAATGCAGAGTAGGATGTGTAAAATACCTGGATGAGACGACGTTCGATTCCAACGGTCAGATTTTCCGCAGCGACCACGGGAAGTTTCTTGTCAAAAGCTCCTTTTTCAACCTCAACAGTGAAACGGTAAAAATGACATGGTAAAAGGTCTTTTTATAGGTTTTTTGGATGAATTAGTTCATTTTTTACCATGAAAAGATGTTTTTGAATGTATTTTTGCCTATTTTAAACAGGTATGAGTAATGTGTCGCTTTTGTGCAGGACAAAGGGATTTCGAGGGAAATTGTGTTTTTTCACAAACAAAATTTCAGAGTCATCTTTTAAGCCCTTTTCTGACTCCTAAAACATGAAAAGATCGCCGAGTGTTTCTTTTTCACTCGTTAAAACGGAATTAAAAGACGGTCCCCTTTTAGCTCTTTTCTGACCGCAAAATCAGGAAAAGATTGCCGGGTTTTTGTCGTTTCGAACTCGATAAGGAAATAAAACGACGTGTCCTTGATCGCTTTTTACTTTTCAGGTTAACGACACTATTATGAAAGTACTCCTTGGTCGCAAGATCAAGCGGTTCCCCCAGGTATTATTTTATACTTTTTCAGGCTTGAGGGACACAAATATACGAAAAAGTTCAACGTGGAGTCTCCTTTAGTTTTTTCAGACTCTCTAAAATTGAAAAACGCCGAGTTTCTCCTATACTGGGCTCGTTAAACTTTTACAGTAGAGGACCTGTTCAATTACAAACAGGAACGAACCACTCCTTCCTAGGGTTCGAATTTAAACTAGGTTGGACTCGTCTGAAGGATGAGCTTATAATCAAGCATATGTTATCCTCCTCAAGCTTGTTAAAAATAAAGAGGTACTTGCCAGAAATGGTGGGGGAAAAAAGAGAAGAATGAACCTATTTGTCACCTTTTGTCTCAGAAGAAACTTTATTACCGCTCTTGAACACGACACTTTTCATTCACCTGGGTTGGGAAATCTTTTACCTCACAGTTGACCAAATCACTTTGAAAGTCTTTAACCGGGTTCCAGGGGTTAACTTTGAGTTATACGTCACCAAGCCATCTGTTGTGTCGTTATGTGTTCAAGAGGTCTGCAAGAAAAAACTTTCATCTGCAAAATACTTGTCATCCATTTGACCATCCCTGAGTCAGTCCTTACAGCAACATTTCTTCAACTTGAACAATGATTTCGTGTTGCGGGCTTGCCTGCAACGGGTCGCTTTCTATCGACATCGACACATTATCTAGAAAGATGACTTAGGAATCGACAGTACCTTGAAGTCTGCATGCATCAATGGCAGGTTTCTCGCCTTTGACGTCAGTTTACATCATTGACTTTCGATCAGAGGATTCCGTGAAGTGTTCGACATCAAAACATCTATTCACATTTCACGGGTTGTGCTTGGTACTTTGAGAACCATTGACATCACTGGTGGTTTCTCTCACGCTTGTTAACAGTTTACATCATTGACTGGTAATCAAGTGGTTTCTACCATGTTCATCACATGGCTAGAATCGTACCAATTCGGGAAGTAGAAGTGAAGACCCTGGATCTAGTTTCTACCATCCAGGCTGCGAGGAGTTTTGTATTCATTATCTATGTAGACTAATCATAAACAGATGGCTGCGTCCATACTGTGTCTACAAAAGTCTATAAAAATGATGTACTGCAAGATCATTCCTGTATCAGAATAGTTAGTCCATTAGTTAAAGTTTTGAATCTGAGTATGGGAATGCCTACCTCAGTGATGATATAATCTTATCCATGTATTTTGTGTTGAAAATTGCAGGTTCCAACCAGGCCATCCACAAGGCAATCCTTGAAATGATAAAGCGCTTCACCCTTCCTAGAATTACAAAACCCTATTCTATTCCAGGCTTCGCACTTTAGGGGGCAATCTGTTACACTAAAAAATGTCACCTTGACTACTTACAGTTAGTATGGCTCAAATCAACAGTCATGCTACCCTCTTAGGCAAGTCTCATGCCTCTGTTATCCATCTCAAACTCAAAGAAGAGAGAAAGTCTTGTAAAAACTATGTTTATCTCTGGGGTCGCAGGTTCTCTCTAGCCTTACCTGCGGGGACGCTGACCATGTTCACAAAATCTGCGTCCATGGACGCTCTGTATGTTAAGGGACAGGTGCGTCCCTCTGTAAAAGGCAAAATGCGCGAGTTTTATCTTGAAAAAGTTACTTGTGGTTACTTCTAGAACATTCTAGAGGTCGGTTTGATGAAATGGATGCGCCTCCAGTTGGTTCATGTATCTCTATTAAGGGGGAACTTATCCCATCAATAAGGGAGCTATCCCACCCATAGAGGGGGATGATCCCATTGATAGTGGACCTGAATAACCTCTTTACAGCACTATAAATAAAGGCATTGAGCCAGAAGGAGGGGAGGTTGGAGCTATACATTTTCTTTGGGTAAATGCTGCAGGATTTAGGTCTTCCATTAGAGCCTTTGTGAGGAGAGATTGTCTTCACTTGATTCTACTTGGGAGAGGGTGAGCTTTGTCAAAGTAGAGGAAAACCCTTGATGGACCCTGGGAGGAACTTGCACAACACCAAGGCCAGGTTGTAAGAGTTTCTTTGTTTCGTTATTAATACAAACTGGTTTATTTTTCTCAATAGCTTGTGTTAATGAGTTATTTCATGTGTTCCTTGGTCTGCATGTTGAATATATGTTTTATTATATGAAATGCAAGTGCTTGGTAATTGTTTGATTGTTTGTGGTTGCAGGAATTGACTTGAAGGAGGAGCTCATCCGGATCGTCAAGAACGGACTTCAACAACAGCGTTTTGGAATAAGGTAAGCCTAAACACTTGTAGTTTTCATGTTGTAAAAGGTGTATTTAGAGAAAGATCACTCCATTTTGTCTTGTTTGTCATTAGAATGTCTTAGACTTCTAGGAAGGTTAGTCGTGTCCGCACCCTTGACAGATTCCGTGTGACAGAAGAGATGGAGCGCCTATTCACCCAAAGATGGGGAGAGAAAAGAGACCATGGGTATTCACTCACAAAGTTCAATGCTATTAAGAAGAAATCTGATGAAAGTGTTGTTGAATTCATCAGAAGGTTCAATAAATTGTACAATAGTCTTCCAGTGGAGATTAAGCCCCCTCCTGCTGGTGCAAAAATAACTTTTGCAGGGGCTTTTGAGTCAAATTTTGGATTCACATTGAGGGAGAGAAGATCTACAACCCTTGATCAGATCCAAACTGATGCCTTAGATATAGAAGCAAATTTGGTGGCTGCAGGTAAAGCACCAGAGACACAACCTATCCAAGATAAGGGAAAGGCTAAAATGGAATCCTCTCAAAGTCAAACATTAGAGGATATGAGTAATGTAATTAAAAATTTGTCAAATAAATTGATTAAATTAGAGTTGGAGAGTAAGAATTCTCAGAGGCAAGCACAACAGAACAAAAACTTTAATCCTCAGTATAGAAGACAACCTCTGCAAATTTTGTAGAAGGAGAGAAAAGATCAAGATCAGGTTCAAGCACCACTTTACTTAGAGGCAGATCCTGATGAAGTACCAGAGCATTCTAGGGACCATGATGATCAGATTTCTACATTGTATGCAGTATATGAAGATGAACTAGGTGTTGAGGGAGAAGAATATGAATATGCCGAAACAGATGATGATGAGAGTGAAATTGACGAGTATTGGAAGCCGTTTTCTGATTTTATGCAGGTAGAATTACATAAGAAATATGGCTTGAGAACAAGGAAAAGATCTAGAAATCAAGAAAATGAAGGTGAGCAGCAAGTTCCAGCTCCCTTACAAAAGGCGATTCCACAAGAACCATAGCTTGCAAAACAATTGAATAAAGGAAAGCAATAATAGAATACAAGTAGCAAGACTCAAATACTTCAAGGTGAGTCTTCTCAAGGCAAAAGTGATAAAATTCCTTTAGAAAAGCTTGTTTCCATTCCACAAGAGGTTTCAATGATGAAGAGAAGTGAAGATGAAAATGAAAGGAATACTAAACAGGTTCATGTGTTTAGTCTTACTAAAGAATTAGAAAAAATCAGAATTCAAGTGCCCCTCACAGAGTTGGTCAAAACACCAGTTTATCAGAGAGAGATTGCTGAGTTTATCAATCTAAGAGAGAATGTGAATGTAAATGACATTATGAATCTGCAAGAAGATAAACCAGTAGTGGTTTTTGGTCCACATGTGGAGGAGGTAGATTCTTCAACACCTCCTTTCTACATTTCTTTATTGATTCATGATTTCCTCTTGCATAATTGTATGTTTGATTCAGGAGCTTCACATAACCTTATGCCATTATCAGTGATGAAACAACTAAACCTACAAGTTACTAAACCTTACAAAGACCTGTATTCTTTTGATTCAAATAAATTCAAGTGTTTGGGGGTGATTAAAGATATGGTGGTGTCACTAGCCCAGATCCCAACTAGAAGCTTGGTAATGGATGTAGTGGTAGCAGATATCCCTGCTAGGTTTGGAATGTTGCTGTCTAGGTCATTGGGGGCTAAATTAGGTGGTGTTTTGAAACTATATTTTACTTATGCTATCACACCAATTTTTGGTGGACAAGAAAGGAGGTTGTACAGAGAAACCAGATTTGTAAAAACAATCACAAAAAATGGAGCAAGTAATTCACCTGTATATAGCCAAGAGAAAGATGAATTTTCTTGCTTCGTGCTGCCAATTTTTGGTGGACAAGAAAGGAGGTTGTACAGAGAAACCAGATTTGTAAAAGTAATCACAAAAAATGGAGCAAGTAATTCACCTGTATATAGCCAAGAGAAAGATGACTTTTCTTGCTTCGTGCTGCATGAAAAAGCAGAATTGGCTAAAGATAATCAGAGGCAACTTACTTCAGCCAGTGTAAATATAGAGCTGCAAAAAGAAGAGGTGTGGAAGTGCTTCTTTGATGGAGCCTATTCTAAAGAATGAACGGGTGTTGGTTTCCTTCTAATTGCACCTAGAGGTAATATGTTCCCTTTTTATTTTAAATTGGAGTTCGAGGAAACAAATAATGTGGCAGAATATGAATCCTTGATCATTGCTCTGCAAACAACAAAACAAATGGGAGTCCAGTCAATTTCTATTTTTGGAGATTTAGAGCTGATTATAAAGCAAATAAAGAACCATTGTCAGACAAAACACCCTAGGCTTAGGGCATACAAAAATGAAGTGTGGGATTTGGTTGAGAACTTCTTTGAAGCTTTCAACATTCAGTTCATTCCAAGAGATGGAAATAGATTAGCAGACTCTTTGGCTGTGGCTGCTAGTACTTTTAGGCCTCCTATTAATCCAAAGCTAAGATATGAGGTTGAAATGAGGCATAGGCCTTCTGTTCCTGATAATATAAAGCACTGGTAGATTTTTGAAGATGATCAGTAGATTAAGGAATTCTTGACTATGATTGAAGATTTTTAGGGCACAGAGATTGATCAAGATGAAGATGAAGCAACAAAAGGAGCAGAAGTAAGTGGTTTGAAAAATTCTATAGTTAATCAAAAAAATATTCAATTGAAAGATAATAGTTTGCCAAGGAGGCTTGTCCCTCTTGAAAGACTTTTTAACTCCAATGATGTAGCTGTCAGTTCAAAGAAAATTCCACAAGATGAGCAGATTCAAGATCACAATATTGGAACCTAGAAGGAACCCAGGTTAGTCAAATTATTTAATGGAGTTCCACTTAACTATAAGGAGAAATATATTAAGCTTTTCAAGGACTATATTGATGTTTTTGCTTTGGTCCTATGAGGATCTCAAAACATATTATTTAAGTATTATTCAGCACAAGATTCTCTTGAAAGAAGGGATTAAACCATTTAAGCAAAAACTTAGACAGATAAACCCTCTACTTTTATCATTAATTGAGAAAGAAGTCAAAAAACTGCTTGATGCCAAGATAATAGTTCCACTAAGGTACTCTGACTGGGTGGCCAATTTAGTGCATTTAAGGAAGAAAAAATGGAGAAATAAGGCTATGAGTGGACTTTAGAAATCTCAACAGGGCTTCCTTAAAAGATAACTATCCGTTACCTAAAATGGATCATGTGCTGCAGAAGGTAACAAGATCATTTAGAATGTCCATGCTGGATGGGTTCTCTAGGTATAACCAGGTGGTTGTTGACAAATAAGATCAGAAAAAGACTGCATTCACAACTCCTTGGGGAACCTTTATGTATGCTCAAATGACTTTTGGGTTGAAGAATGCAGGTGCAACATTTCAGAGGGCAATGGACTTTGCATTTGTGGGAGATAAGTTTGTAGTGATATACTTGGATGACATCACTGTTTTCTCTAAGTTTGATGAGGAGCATCTGGACCATTTTAAAAAGACTTTTGAGAAATGTAGAAAATTTGGGCTTTCCTTGAATCCTAAGAAATCTATTTTTGCTCTAGAAGAAGGCAAACTGCTGGGGCATATTGCTTCTAGAGATGGAGTGAAGATAGATCCAGCAAGGGTGCAAGTTGTGCAGAAAATACCCTTGCTTAGGAGTACGAAAGACATTCAAATTTTTTTGGAAAAAATAATCTTTTTAAGGAGATTTGTGTCCAATTATGCTGAAATTGTAAAATAAATTACTAATATGTTGAAGAAGGAGAATGAAGTGCATTGGACCAAGGAAGCCAAAGAGTTATTCTCCATAATTAAAGAAGCATTACAAGCAACTCCAGTTTTAATTAGCCTTGATAATCAAAATCCTTTTCAAGTTTTTTCATTTTCATCATCTAATTCAATAGTTCTTGTTTTGTTACAGAAGAATGATGAAGAAAAGGTGCAGCCAGTTGCTTTCTTTAGCAAGATTCCCAGAGATGCTGAACTAAAGTACAATATTCTTGAAAAACAGGTAGATGCTTTGGTAAAATCCCTAAAGGCCTTCAGGACTTATGTGCAACAGTCACAGATCATTGCTTATGTGCCAAATGCTGCAGTAAAGGATGTTTTAGTCTAGAGTGATGTGGAAGGCAAAAGAGGGAAATGGATAGCCAAGATCCAAGAGTATGACTTGGACATAAAGCACATAAAGTTGGTGAAAGGTCAGGGATTGGCAAAGATGCTGACAAGAGTCAAATTTTCAGGCATTGGGAATCAACTTGCTAACACTTGCAAATGAGGAGATAATTGAAGAAGGCGAAGAAAAATCAAATCGCGGTATGAAGATCAGGTATAAGTTTTTATGTTCAGAATGGTACAAGCACATAGTCCATTATTTATGTTTTCTCTCTTGTCCTTAATTTTTGGATAGAAAAAAATATAGAACATTAAACATCAAAGCACAACCATATGTGATTGTTGAGGGCAGATTGTATTGGAAGGATCCTGTGGGAATTTTATTGTTATGTTTAACAGAGGATGAATTTACAGAGACCATTAAAGATTATCATGAGAAGTTATGTGGTGGACATTATAGTTGGAAGGCTATTGCACATAAAATCCTACAGGCACGGTTTTATTGGCCTACTCTATTTGGTGATACATATAAGTTTGTCAGAAGCTGTCAGAACTATCAGCTTTTCGCTGAGAAGAAGAGGCTAGCTCCCTTGCCTTTGATCCCAGTCTTCATAGAAGAACCATTCAGACAATGGGGACTAGATTTTGTTGGAGAAATTAACCCACCTTCAAGTGGACAACACAAGTGGGTTCTTACAGCTACTGATTATTTCACCAAGTGGGTAGAAGCTATACCTACTAAAAGGGCAAATGACCAGGTGGTGATGAAGTTCTTAGAGGAAAATATTTAAGGCAGATTTGGATGCCCTGTCAAAATCATAATAGACAATGCTCAAGTCTTCAGTTCAAGTAATTTTGTTGCTTTTTGTCAAAAGTATAATGTTATTTTATCTCATTCAACAGCTTATCATCCATAGGGAAATGGATTGGTTGAATCCACTAACAAAACATTGATGAAGATCCTTAAGTAAACAATTGCAAAGAATCAGAAAGGTTGGGATTCTAAATTAAAGTTTGCTTTATGGGCTGTCAGAGTGACTACAAGAAGGTCTACAGGCAAATCACCTTTTGAATTAGTGTATGGAACTCATGCTCTGTTCCCTAGTCAGCTTGTGAAGCCCGTGATTGCAATGATTCAGGAGGCAAAGAAGAACCCGATGCTCAGATAAGAAGGATGCATAAGGTAGCAGAATTAAGTGAAAGCAGGGATAAGGTAAGAGACAACGTGATTATGTACCAATCAAAGATGAAGGGTATTTTTGACAGAAAGGCTAGAGAAATTGATTTTAAAGTTGGAGACCTGGTATTAAGGTGGGATACTAGAAGAGAAGATAAGGGTAAACATGGGAAGTTTGATCCTCTCTGGTATGGCCCATTCAGAATTATAGAAGCAAGGACAAATAATAAATTCTTCTTGGAGAATCTTGATGGTGAATCTTTACAGCTGCCTGTCAATGGGCAGTACCTCAAACATTACTTCCAGTTCTGAAGCACAAGTGTTATCGGGAAATCTAGTGTCTATGCAGAGCTGCTAGTCCCACTAAGGCTGGTAGCTACCTTAGAAACAAACAAACTAAAACCACTTTCGTTTTCCTTTATGAGAAGTAGATAAGAGAGGAAAGAAGGAGACCAACCTCTGTCTTGCGCTTGGTTCCTTACTTGATTCCTCTCCCTTCTAATAGATTTTTGCCACTCACTTCCTCGTTTACCCAGCTTCAAAGAGCACCTGTAGAATCAAAGCAGCATAACACTATCCAAGAGCAGAGATCTACTATCATAAAAAATATAGGACCAGATATATATTGACCACACAAATGCATATATCATCAATCATACAAGAATGTGGAAGAAAACTCGAATAGCTTTATTAATAATCAAGAATAGCAAAGAGGGTTACAACCAATTGTTCTAACCCAGCGTCATCCTCTTAGCAAGAAAGCCCTTCTTCACCTCATGAAAAGCTTAGATCACCCAACACTATGATGTTACACCAAGAAACCAGCAACACTTCCTTACAAGATACAAAATTTCAGCCCTCGGATCTCTGGGATGAGGGATCCATATATAGATGTTTGCAAGGGGGGTGAGTTAGCTTCTGAGATTTGATTAGTGTCCTCTCTCTGATAGTTCTTGATTCCACTTGGATATTGATGATCTCTTACTCATCCCTGGGCGAATGCAGAGAGGCAAGTGTCACAGGAGAAGTTTCTGGAAGATTCCATGATCTTCCACCTCACAAATTGACCCCGCCATTTGTCCACTCTCACCCATTGCACCCCATAGAAGGGCTTTTCAGTATGCATCGCACCTCCCGTGTGCATTTAGGTGGGATGCAACGCACTTTGACCATGGAGTAGGTGAGATGGTCTAGTTTTGACCAGTTCTGAATAGTTTTTCATGGAGAACTTCTGGGAGATGTTGTAATCAAATGACCTTGTTATTTTAGAGGTTGTAACAACACTTTTAGGTACTTAGGAGCCCTTGGTTTATGGACATTTATGATTGGGGTTGCAGTGCCCAAAAATGTCTATAACAGTTGCCCCCTAAAGCATGAGGTCGTTAATCTTTTGATGTCGGGTGAAATGCTTTATCATGAGTATCCGAAGTTTTTTCAAGCTGGAAGGCGACCTGTAATAAGATACAATACAATACATTATCTTCATAATATTTTCATGATTTAGCTGAGGCGGGCATTCCCATGCTCAGATTTATAAATTCATTTTCATGTACATAAGACACACAATCGTCTGTGTGCATACTGATGATTCTGGTAGAGCCATCATCCCTTAGGTTGGATGATTATCTGTGCAGTAATGATGTACATTTGATGTCTTTATTTTCCTGAATATATATCGCAGCCCGGATGGATGAAACTAGATCCGGGGTCTTCAATCTCATTCGTTCTTCACTCAAAGTACAAGTCGATCCATGTCAGAGATGTTCTAGAGTCGAACATGGAAAGACATCGCCTGATTACCAGCCAATGATGTAAGTTGTTAACAGGCGCAAGAAGAATCACCGATAATGATGATGACCCTCAAGGTACTACAGTACAATTCACGTGGTGTGAATAAGGGAGTTGGCATCGAACACCACGCAAAATCTTTTGGTCGAAGAACATTGATGTAAACCTGTCGCTGGAAGTGAGAAACTTGCCATTGAGGCATGCAAGCTTCAAAGTACTGAAAGGGTTGTTCCTAGATCGACTTCTTGGATAGTGAGCTGATGTCGACAATAATCGATCCGTCATAGGAGGGCCTTAGTGAATCCCACATCAATGACACGGAACAGAGAAAATGATTTTAATGGAGGTGAAAACGATCTGATGACATAAGGTTTAGGGTGGCAGTCATGAAAGAATGGAGCGTAAATGTATTGCAGTGGATGAGACACAGGGGAATTCTTTGAGCAACTTCTCTTGAACATATCGGCGACACTGACATGATGGATTGGTAGCGTTAACCCCAAATATGGATGGTGTGATGGACCAATGGTGATATGACCAGTGAATGGAACAACCCAACCCGACTCGGATGCAGAGTGAAAGTTTCATGTTCAAGAGCAACTTGCTACCGATAAAGTTTCTTCAAGTTTTCTTCCCAAATTTTCCCCAGTCATTGCTGACCAGTACCTCTTTATTTTTGTCAAGCTTGAGGAGGATAAAATATGCTTGTTATATAATTTTCCCTTCGGGCAAACCCATCGCTATGTTTTAACGAGCCTAGTGATAGTGAAACTCGTTCTTGTCTGTATGGACAAGTTTGTCGCTATTCGGTTTTAACGAGTTTAACGACAAAGATAACTCGGTCCTTTTCAATTTTAGAGAGTCTAAAAAGGGACGTAAAGAAAACTCCAATAATCCTTTTTTCGTCATATAATCCCTTGAGTCCAAAAAAATATAAAACAATACAAAAGGGATGAATTTTCGGTACTTTTAACGAGCCGAACAAAACAAGCGCTCGATCTTTTTGTGTAATAATCCCTCAAGTCCAAAAATATTAAAATCTAAAGGAGGGATAACACTTCCGGTCACTTTAACGAGCTGGAGAGGCCAATTACTCGGCAATATTTTCATATTTTACGAGTCAGTTGAAAAGAGCTTAAAGGAGACTCGTTTTTTGAGGAACGAGTGATAAATTTGGGTTGCAGCTTCCAGGTAAGGTTTGGAATTTTCCAATCACGGCAGTGTCACACGGATGGCTAACAGGATCACTCTTCACAGCTGTTCCTCAAAAAGGGTAACTAATCAAATGGAGGTGAATGATCGGCCAACATAGAGTGGAGGTGATGATGAGAACACGACCAAGGCTTCAAAGGCTGATGATAATACATTCACGATGGTTATTTACCGGAAATTGGTTCATTTTTTAATGAGCTTAAACTCTGGGGGAACATTTTCTCATTGCTTATGTTTATTTTTTAACGAGCATGAATTCCGCGTTAAAACTGCTTGATATAATGGTCATTGATTATCTTGATTTTACCATTGACAACTTTTGTTCCTTCAATGGTTGTACTGCTTCTTCAATTGCTTCATCAAACTAGTTAGAAACGAATAACATATTCTTGAAAAATGAGTCAAAACACTAATATTTTACTTGAATTACGTGAAAAGTAATTTAAAAGTGGTTTTTTACCTCTCATTTTACCATTTCATTTGAACTTTGGTTTGTTGGAGCTTTGGAGGTGCTTTCCCCCTTGATTTTCACTAGCTGATTCCGGGAGATTCTGTGGATGATTCTCGGTGCCGTCTGGACCAGGTAGGAGCTGAAGCTGAGCTCTTCAGTTTCATCCTTTCCTTTTTGAATTCTGAGCATGTTTTGTGGTTTTTCTGAGCTTCTGGGGTTTGAAAAACTCGCCATGGCTCCATCGCACCTCTTCTATATCGAAAGGTGCGATGCATGCTGGCTTGGCCATTGGCCAGTTAGCATGCGTCCCACCCATAACATTGCTGGGGGTGCGATGGGCGCAAAGAGGAAAATTTATGCACAGTTTTTCATGGAAATTTTTGCCTGTTTTTCACCAAATCAGGATCCTGACACTTCTCTTGTTTGTTTCAGAGATTTATTGGAGCAAAATGCCTGTTACATGGCAAGAACGTGAGCATGAAGAAGAGGACATGCTTGCTTTACATGATCTGGTTACGGTAAATGCACTGCGGAACTGTGGCCTGTTCAAGTTTTTCCGCATCTCTACCATGAGGCAACAAATCAACTTGTTGCAATATTTTCTTGATGCATGGGATCCTACCACCCAGGTGTTCTAGATTAGGGGCAAGTCCATCCCCTTGACTATCATGGGCATCTATTTTTTGACTGGTTTATCGAGGCGGGGTGCCCCTATCTCATTATCAGGTTCGGCCTGTGGGGGTGAATCAGTGAGAGATTACATTCGCAGGTATTTCAGAGAGGGATCTCAGCCAAGTAAGGATGGCAAGATCAATATCCGAGATGTCACTGACAGGTCCCCGAGGACCATTTTGTTCACTTTTGCTAGACTGGCTGGTAGTGCGGCTCTCCATGTGGCCAACATATCTTATATGTAGTATGCCTTAGAATGCCTTGAACCAAAGGTGTTCAACTGGTGTGATGCAGTACTCTCTGTGATGAAAGAACAACTGACCAAGGTGAAAAATGGAAGATTGAAGAACTTTGGATATGGTTCTATCTTGACAGCTTTCGCCTTGGAAAAGATCCCGCTGATGCAGCCGCAGTATGTTTCACTTGGTTTACTTCCACCAACTAAGCCACGGATGCAGAGATGGGTCAACCTTATGGCCAGACATGCTGGTCAATCCCAGGTTTCCTTTTCTGATACTTTCTTTGAGTGGTTCAACCATCAGGAGATGGTTTTTTCCGAGTATCCATATGCTGGTATGGATTTCCGGGGTGATTTGGATTTGGTACTGCCGGCTGGCAAGCAGTGGGGTGTCATCGGTAAATTCTCTGACCATATCTCTATTTATCGCTTATTTTATAATGTTCTTGTGCTTTCTTCCATCAGGACTAATCAAAACTCATCTGCTCATGCAGATGTTGGACCAGTTCGGCTAGTAGTACGCCTGAGAGTGCCAGCTGCCGCTCCAGCAGGAGAGGGTGTGGGAAGGGCTATCCTTCGCGACCTTGATGTGGTCGAGACTCTTTCAGCATTGCAAGATCAGGTCGAAGGCCTCACTCTTGGTATTCCGGACGTGAGGACTGACGAGCTGCCTCTGAGGTTGCAGCGACATACTACCGGCGTGCCGAGTCGATGGACTAGGCTTTTACGCGTGATTGCACAGGCGGTGACTTGTTATCACCAACATCATTAGACTAGGGTGCCCCCTAGTGTTTTTTGAGTTTTGGGTCATCTGACCAATTTTGTCTTGGTTACAGAACATTATATGTAAACAATAACAATTATATATATATTTTTGATTTTCGGAGTTTTATTTTGGTTAAGTTACATGATCCTGATGCAAATATTGATGAAATGCTTCTTTTTATAAATGTTGCAAATGTCTATCTAACACATAATTTGCCATTGAGTCTATTAATGTGTTTAAGTTTATGGAAATATGCTGATATTGAATAAAATCAAATTGCCTTTCCAAAATCTTGACCCTTAGGAACATGCGATAGGTAGCTGGATTTCGAACGGAGTAGATACCAGTGAGTTATAGTATGACGAGCTGTGAGTCTAGCCTGACGACAAGTCGCCATATGCCATGTGTGATTACATCAGAGAGCAGTTCTATCAACGTGCTATATTTAGCGATGCTATTTGTTGACCGACCAATACATAGCCCTCTGAAACTTACTAACTCGCCGCTTGGATCAAAAATGGCCCAGGCCGCAGAAGATAGGTTCTACGAACTACGACTTGCTCCGTCGGCATATCCAACAAATGATTCCAATAGGTTCCACATCTGTGACAAATGTAAAAAGTGTATTACTTGACCAAAACAATTACCCTGAGCAAAAACAAAAATGTAACAAAAGCATATGGGTTACTACACCGAATCATGTGTAGTAACGCTTAAGGTACAACCCGTTACGGGGTTGCACTAGTGGAATCCCGTCATAATCCATTAACTCGTAGGCTCCTTTTGCTAATACACGCTTAACAATATAGGGGCCCATCCACAAAGAATTGAATTTACCTGCTCCCAATTTATCGGATTCCTGGTCGTAAAGTAAGACCAAGTCACCTTCTGAGAAGACACGGGGTTTGACATTTTTGTCGAACTGCGCCTTGACTCATTTCTTATGGGCTTCATTAGCCAAAGCGGCATCACGACGGGTTTCATCCAATTGGATTAGTTCCAAGAAATGAGCCTCCTCTTTTGAAGTTCCGGGAGAAGGTCGACTGCGAGTTTGAGGGACGAGATTTCACACTGAACTGGTAAGATTGCTTCTAGGCCATACACCAGTTGAAAGGGTGTAAACCCAGTTGCATTCCTTACCGACTTTTGGTATGCCCACAAGGCTGAGTACAGGATCAGGTGCCAACTCCTTTTGTGGACTCCAATCATCCTTTGCAGCATCCGCTTCAGGACTTTGTTGATTGCTTCAACTTGTCCATTGGCCTGTGGGTAATATGGAGTAGAGCTGTCGTGGGACAACCCCAATTTGACAGCCAATTCAAACATCATGTGATTGCAAAAATGCGATCCGTGATCTGTGACTATGGCCGGTGGAACGCCGAATCTAGTGACTACATGATTGAAAAAGAAAAGGGCAGCTGTTTCGCTGGTGTTGTTTAATGTAGGCATCGCCTCGGCCCATTTGGTAAAATAATCTACTGCGACTATGATATACCCATGCCCCCTAGTCGAGGTGGGGTTACATGCCATGAAATAAATGCCCCATTTGGCGAATGGCCCAACAGAAACTATCGGTTGCAGGGGTGTGGGTGGTCTTCTGGTTTTGCTATCGAAAATTTGACATGCATGGCAACTTCTGACTGCGGTTATGCAATCTTTGAACATTGTTGGCCAGAAGTATCTTGCTTGTAATTTTTTTTGCGCCGTAGCATAACCAGATTGATGCCCTCCACACGTGCCTGAATTTCAATCATTTAGGACTTTTTCGGTCTCCTCATGGGTGAGGCACCTCCTCAGAACTGTATCGACACCATGACGGTAAAGCATATCACCGACGATCATGTAGTCTTTTGATTGGTATCGAATACGTTTTTTTTCCGAGCGAGAGGTATTAGACCTATATTTTTGGGTTTGTAGATAGATGATTATATCTCCATACCACGGATTGCTTGAAGATATCAGAAACAAAGATTCATCCACGATGGTTTCTTCGGATGTTTCATCGTTGGACGACGATGGGAGATCGCATAGTAATTCCGTGAATACCAGGGATTTATTCGATTTGGATTTTACAAATTCCAGATCAAACTCTTGAAGGATTGCTATCCATTTTGAATATTTGTCCCCCAGCAACTGTCGCGACAATATATAAGTCATGGGGTTGCAATCTGACAAAATGGTAGTTTTTCGAAAGAGGACGTAGCCCTGAAATCGCTGTATCGCTTGAACAGCTGCAAGAGCCAACTTTTCAACGTAGGAATACTTGCTTTCTGTATCATTTAAGTTTCTACTTAAATAAGATATAGGATGTTCAATTCCATTGTCTTCTTTTACTAAAATCATTGCGATGGTTGTATCCGCTGCAGCGAGATACAGGTTAAAGTCTTTTTGATAATCAGGAGCGCACATTAATGATGCTTTCATTAGGGATTCCTTTAAAGCATCAAAGGAAGCTTGCGTGACCTAATCCTAGACAAAGGGTACTTCCTTTTTCAATAGACGCATATAACCTTTAGCAAGTTTGGCGTAATTTGGAATGATCTCCTCAGAAAGTTTGTTTTCCCTTGGAGTTTCTGAATCTAAAGCAAATTTGTAGGTGGAGGCAAATTTATGATTGCCTGAACCTTACATGGGTCAAGACGAATCCTGTCCTTTGAGACTACAAAGCCAAGTAAACGACTAGAACTGACACAGAACACACATTTGTGTGGATTGAGTCGTATCTTGTAGTGTCGGCAACGTAGAAATATTGCTCTCAAATGCTGCGGATGATCGGTCTGCTTTCGCAAATGAGCCGGAAGATCGTCGAGATATGGTTGAACGATGTTTTTGATGTCATGGAAGGCATAATTCATTGTCCTCTAAAATGTTTCCCCTGCGTTCTTTAAACCAAAGGGTAATTTGCGATATGCAAATGTGCCCCACGGACAAATAAACGCAGTCTTTGACTGGTCCTGTGGGCGGATATTTATTTGATTATACCCGGAGAATCCATCCATAAATGAAAAGATTTCACATCCAGCGCATTCATCAATTATTTGGTTAATAAAGGGTGTAGGGTAGTTGTCTTTTGGACAAGCTTGATTTAGATCCCTATAATCGATGCACACTCTAATCGTTCCTTGTTTTTTCATTACAGGAACAATGTTCGATACCCAAGCGGTTAGAGGAACCGGGTAAATAAAACCAGCATGGAGAAGTTTTTCAACTTCTGCCTTGATGGTAGCAGCTTTCTTGGGGTGCACCTGCCGTAGCCGTTGTCGTACTGGTTTGACTTCTAGATACATCTTTATTTTGTGTTCAACTATACTCGAGTCAATGCCTAGCATTTCATCATATGACCAAGCAAAGACATCTCTGAATTCGCGAAAAAGAGCGTTATATATTTCCAGTTCTGAAGGAGAACAACACTTGCCAACATAAATATTCTCTACAACATCTGTTTTGGTCGAGATATTTATGGTGATAGTCTCTTCAATATTGGACAAGTTTCACTCAGAATCCACCGTGTTTACAGTATTTGATAGGAAATCAAAAACTGAAGGATGATGAAGGTCATCAGGAATATCTTCTTGACAATCTGGAAGATGGGAATGATGGTGGTAATTTTCCCATGGCGCTCCATCAATTATCATTGACTGAACAATTCCTTCGTCGGTGTAATGCACTTGAGACCAAGGATCTGAAGGGGTGCCATATTCCTTAGACCTATCTATCCAAACGCTTGATGAGTGTTGATTCGGGTCTGCCTCCCATGCCAAAAACTTTGATTGCTACAATATTTATATTGGGCTTAGAGGCAATACTTTCAGATGATCCATGTTAATATCGTTTTCTGAGATCTTTTGAATAGAAGATATCATATTGCAGGTTCCTACCGTCGCCACTTCTGCCAGATTGATTGGAGGTGGGAAGGCAAAAGTCCCCATTAATATAGTGTCTTTTAGTAGGCATACTCCGATATTTTGAAGCGAATGGGGGCTTCCATGGATCATCGGAATGCTTCCCGTAACTTGGGAACTATTAAGGAGAAATGTTTGTTGGTCGACGATAGTAATTCCTCCTTGAAAGAGAAATGCAATCTTCCTAAAGTAGGTCGACACAATGGCAGCCATAGCATATATCCAGGGCCTTCCTAGCAGGATGTTGTAATCGAGGTTTCCGTCGATTACTTCAACATCTATTTCTACTGTTTTTCCCTCCAGTTCAACTTGAAAGTTACTTAAAATCCCATACGGGGTATATGTTCGTCCATCAAATGCTTTTAATTTCGTCGAAGATCGTGACAAGGTTGGAGATCCTAAAGTTTTCCAGCAACTCATCAACATAATACATGTAGATGCCCCCTCATCAATAATTGTTCAATGAACAGTTTTGTTGAGGGCTTTCATTTGAATGAGGAAAATCTAGTTGAGTTGGTAACTGAGGATCATATCCTTTGTGATTAAAGGACACAAGATTAGAATCCTTTGGGTCTATCCCACCTATTGCTGATAATAAAGCCTGCTTTTGGGAGGGGCAATTTTGTAGTACCTCAAGTGTCGACATAGCGGATGGCGATTGGGCCAGATCTTCCACTATATTATAATGCTGTGCTGCTCTGGCACGAGGATTAAATGTCGACTTGTGTACTACTCCCTTTGGCGGTTTTATTGTTAGCTCTGGAATGATGGGCGGCGCAACTTCTGTCGAAGTTGTTTTCGGACTACTAGGTTGATCTTTATCCTTGTTGTTCGACAGCTGTGGATTCCCGTAACCTTTATTCCTTGTCGTTATCAAAGCATCATTTTGCTGTTTTGAAACCGACAACATCCGTACTTGGGGCGGGGAAGCATTTTCACTAGCAACCAGATTTGTTCCTGGATTTGGAAACGGATCAGTCAATACCGCCAAGGTTTTTGAATTCTTGAAGAATTTGCTAAGCTCAGCTTTATATGGACAATCTCTTGTCCAATTATCCTCATCACATATAAGACATGAACGATTTGGTTTCTTATCTTCATAAGGGTTTGTAGAAGATTTTTCAGGTGATGATTCCTCCTGTTTCTTCTTCTTCCCTTTGTTTTTCTTCTTGCCTCCTGGTTGCTTGGTTTCTTTGCTTTTATCAGTTGAGACGACATTTACTTCCGAGGCAAGAAGTTCTTCTTTTGATTTTTGACTAGAAATCTTACGGGCCTTTTTAGATGTAGCCTTTGTTGATTTCGTGTCTGTCGTACCAATCATGCCATTGCCGACATGAGAGTCATTGTTCGATTTAGGAGGAGGAGGAACGGAAAATTCCGGTCTGGGAGCGTCAGGGATTTTATCGTAAAGCGTCCCAAACTGAGTATAAATCAAGTCTAAATATTGCGCACGAGCAATAACTTGCTCTTCAGTGATGACTCCTCCTTTTGCCACATCTTCTGTAATGGAAGGTAATAATGACTTAATAAACCATTCAGCTAAAAGCTGATCAGGAACATACGTTTTTACCATTCGACGACGACGTCGCCACTCATGAATATGATTGGATATGTGAGTGGCCATTGTTTGCTTGAAATTGGTAAGAAGTTCTATCCCCGTTTCGTACCTTATGGGTAACTGAAAATGGGTTAAAAAGGTTGTGGCTAGGGCACTAAAGTTATCAAACGAAGCTCTAGGTAATTCGATATACCATTTTGCTGCGGGACCAGTTAACGTTCTCTAAAAAAGGTGAAGCCTAATCGAATCATCGTTTAGGGTGTTTGATGAACACCACAGATGAAAGGTCATCACATGATTCGATGGGTCTTCACCCGGATTTCCATTAAATTTAGGAATATCTGACGTAAGTTTATGCGGAATCGCTGGCCACCAAGGGGCGTAAGCAATTGGATAGTTTGTTAGCCGATTTAGATCCGATAACTCTAAAGTTGCCACGAAGGGTAACTATTGATTCAGGTTTGGCGAAGCATACCCAGGATAAGATGGGATTGCCTGAGCAGTTGGTCTTTGCATATCAGCATAATGCATTTGATGCTAGTAACTTTGGTAAGGTTGATGGGCATAACCATTATAGAATGGTTGATTTTGACTGTTTTGAATATACGGCTGCCCATTATTTGCAAAGATTTGTTGCTTAGATCCTTGGTATACTTGTTGGAATTGCGGTTGTTGATATTGCACCAGCCATGGTTGTGAAGCCATGTGTTGTTGTCCAATACTGGCTGTTTGACCAAGATGAGGGGTAATTGTACCCGTTTGGGCCTGTGTCATTCCACTAGTTGGCGATTGTGGTTGAGTTGCAGGGACAAGAGGCTGTTGCATTACAACCTGAGAAACTTGAGGTTGGCATACAACAGGCAACGCTTGTACTTGCGACACCGTCACAATAGCCGGTGTAGTTGGTATATTTGACATAGGTAAACATTGTTGCATCGAATATACAACTCTTGGTTGTTGAGGCAGTATTGGCACCCAACCGCTAGATGTAATTCCAGCATAACCTGAATTTTGTTGTGAACTCTTGTATGGTTGTCCTCCCGGAGGAGACAATGAAAGGGTATATTGCCCCCCATACGGCGGTAATCCGATACTTAAAGGAATGGTTTGCCCTTGAGGACCGGACTGCCCAAATTGACACCGTGAAGGATCAATTTGCTGAGACTCAACATAAGAGTTCCCAGATATTATTCCGGATGAACAAATGGGAACAGACCATACTGTCGAAATAGAACCTGAGTGGGCCCCATCTAGCGATTGAGAGCTAGTTGGGACAGATGGTATGCCGACGAACATTATTGGAGTGACAACAGGAAGTTCTACCGTTGCTGTGTCAGATGACACAGTCCTAGATGTCGACGGTTGTTCAAACATTTCTAGTCTATCCAAAAGATTTCCTAGCGATTCTACAGGAGCTTCCGATAACGGTAGACTAACTTCTAATGAAGAAGGATATAGGGTGATCCCAACTCCAAATTGCGATGGAGTACTAGATGGAGGATCCTCCACAATCTCTTCTATAGCAATCAGACCAGGTGGAAGAGGTAGACCGTCAGGTCCGTAAAATATTTCTGGGTCCGAAGAAGGTATAGAATCTGCAGTGACAGATGTTTGGGGAATAACACCTTCTGAATCAGCTATAGATGGAGCTGGTTTAGTAATACAAGTGTTTACCTTCACACTAGGATCAACCCTGTTGTCCTTTGGTGGCTGCGGAACTTCTTCTGTAAAGGCAGGGATACCAGAAATGTTTGGAATAACCGGAGTCTCCGATGGTGTTGGAACACTTGTTCTAACTTTACCAGGGGATTTGGAACCGGTTAAATGAGTTCACTTTGTCCGTAACAATTTTGATTCTGGAGACAAAGACGGTTGACTCATAAGTCTCCTCGAATGACGGGGTTTCAATTGACTTTCTTCCACGATTGCGGATTACTCGATCAACTAAAAATCAAGGGGAAGTATGTTTTCCGAATTAAATGAATTTTAGACGCTTTGACACAACTTGTTTTTTCAATTTTTAAGGGTCGAGAAAAAACAAAAGATGACTCTAGTCGCCTTCGATTTTTAATGAGCTTGAAGTGACAAGTGCTCAGATGGACCTTTTCCTTTAAGGAGTCTAAAAAGGAACGAAAGAGACTACTCTGGAAATCTAGACAGAGGGATTACCAAACCAATCGCAAAACTGCAGAATACTTTTTACGGTACGACAGTCAATCTTCCCGAATGTTGTGTTCAGTGCATTACGATTGATAGGGTGGCAGACACGGCTTCCTTTGGATAAAGGATAAAGCTTATTGTGGTCTCCCAATATATACTCGACAATACGTGGGAGCACAAGTCCGTACTGGCACTTATCGTCTCAAAGTGGAGGAATCACCCAACCAGCAATGAAAACAACAGTTACCAGGCTTTATGAGGCTGGAATACGTCTCTAGCATAGACTTCTAAATGTTGTGCATTAGGTTCCAAAGCATTTTTAGATTCATTAAATTTATTTTACAGTTGATCTTGCTTAAGAAATTTGCCTTTTAGGTTCACCACGTGATGTAGATATACAATTTCCTAAAATGCAATCTAAGATGATAAACAATCGTTTAATCTTCTTTTTGCAATGAAAATCCTAGCTACTAAGGAAAGAGAGACGAAATTCTTTCAACATAGAGCAGAGAGCACACACTATATGCACTGTCCTAAATCAAACCAACAAACAGTCTAAATGAAAATGCACATGCATGTATTTGTTTTCAACCTTCTTAATGTGTGAATGATAAAAAAGAAAGCTAAGCGCAAATTTGAATTATTTTTCAAAGCGACATTACTAACAAGTTTCTTTTCAAGACAAAATGAAGACAATGATGACACTTTGCGATTTGGAATTGAAAACTTGCTTTCGACACTTGAAAAACTATTAATTCAAATCAAATACAAGAGTAACAGTGTAATCGACTATCAAGAACAATCGGATTCTCTTCTATGACTGAAAACGACACTTGCGACACTTTCAAATCAAGAAACGACAATTCAATTACGCTACTTCTTTGTAAAAGAGAACTGAAAATGTCTCAAAATACATAAAAACATTTACAGTTCTTTGCACAATGGAGGCAGAATAATGGCATGGAATGGGGTTCCCACAGAGGTATACTAACTACCAACAACAAAACTCCTGAATAGAGCTGAAAAGAGTGAACACAGAAACCAAAATCTAAGAGCAGAAGAGGTCTTGTCTGATCAGCGCACCTGTAACACAGGGAAAGTGAGATTCAACTCACCTACTTCACATGGGAAGTGCGATGCATCCAGATTCCAAAGAAGAGACAGTGCGATGGTCGAGGGACGAGACTTCAACTGGGTTCCGGGTCACAGTTTGCAGCTCAGTTCAGGGATTTTAGGCCGAGCAAGTGGTAATCAGTAAATAAATCACAGGTGTAGATCTAAAGAGGTTACTAGAGCCACCACAAGCGCAATTAGAGAGCTTGTAAATCGATTGTTCAGTTCATAAACAAAACCCAGAGATAGACTGAAGCAACATTGATCTACTTTGCACTTGCATAGCAAATGCAGTTCGAAGGCTAGCTGGCTTGACTTCAGGCTCCATCTGTAAGTTTATAAAGCAAACAAATATAGACAAACAAACAATCTATTCGCTCCCCAGTGGAGTCGCCATTTTGTTATCGGGAAATCTAGTGTCTATGAAGAGCTACTAGTCCCACTAAGGCTGGTAGCTACCTTAGAAACAAACAAACTAAAACCACTTTCGTTTTCCTTTATGAGAATTAGATAAGAGAGGAAAGAAGGAGACCAACCTCTGTCTTGCGCTTGGTTCCTTACTTGATTCCTCTCCCTTCTGATAGATTTTTGCCAATCACTTCCTCGTTTACCCAGCTTCAAAGAGCACATGTAGAATCAAAGCAGCATAAGAGTAGAGATCTACTATCATAAACAATATAGGACCAGATATATATTGACCACACAAATGCATATATCATCAATCATACAAGAATGTGGAAGAAAAATCGAATAGCTTTATTAATAATCAAGAATAGCAAAGAGGATTACAACCAATTGTTCTGACCCAGCATCATCCTCTCAACAAGAAAGCCCTTCTTCACCTCATGAAAAGCTTAGATCACCCAACATTATGATGTTACACCAAGAAACCAGCAGCACTTCCTTACAAGATATAAAATTCCAGCCCTCGGATCTCTGGGATGAGGGATCCATATATAGATGTTTGCAAGGGGGGTGAGTCAACTTCTGAGATTTGATTAGTGTCCTCTCTCTGATAGTTCTTGATTCCACTTGGAGATTGATGATCTCTTACTCATCCCTGGGCGAATGCAGAGAGGCAAGTGTCACAAGAGAAGTTTATGGAAGATTCCATGATCTTCCACCTCACAGATTGACCCCGCCATTTGTCCACTCTCGCCCATCGCACCGCATAGAAGGGCTTTTCAGTATGCATCGCACCTCCCATGTGCATTAGGTGGGATGCAGCGCACTTTGACCATGGAGTAGGTGAGATGGTCCAGTTTTGACCAGTTTTGAGTAGTTTTTCATGGAGAACTTCTGGGAGATGTTGTAATCAGTTGACCTTGTTCTTTTAGGGGTTGGAAAAAAACTTTTAGGGACTTAGGAGCCCTTGGTTTATGGAAATTTATGATTGGGGTTGCAGTGCCCAAAAATGTCTATAACAACAAGCATCCTGTCATTGTAGATACCGGAGTGAATTCATTGTACAGATTCCTTAGAATTTTAATTGGCTAAGCAATATGTGACTCCATGCCCGAGGTGAAGGCACTGATATGTGGTTCTCAATGCTTCTGTGGCAAAAGCACTATCCTCAGGTGGAGCTAGATGTTGTAGCATCCATTGTCCTTTTAATTTTATTTTCAGTTTTATTGCAAAAATGGAAAAAAATCAAATATTATGTTATAGCGGAAATAAGAGGAAATGCGGAAATTTGAAAGAAATGACTTATTTTATATTATTAATGGCTTTTGAATGTGAGAAACCTGCGAGAAGATCTAAGCCATCAGCTTGGAAGGAAACAGATCTGACGGTAATTGCGTGGTTAACAAGCGCAAGGGTTAATTCAAAATCAGACGCGATAAATTATAAAATGGAGTTAAAACCTTAGTTAATCAGGGTTGTACGCTTAAAGGCAGTAGATCCGACGTATATCGCGTTGAAAAGTGAACATGTTTTATTTTAAATTTTGAACCTGAGAAAGATTTTAACCGCAGTTTAGTTTCCTATCACGTCCATGGGGAAGTGAAAGGCTTGTGGAAAAAGCGGACGTGATAAGGTTTTGTTCAATAGGTTTAAAATCTCGTTGAGTTCTGAAGGATCAGATCGTCCATTGAATGGGTGATCGACAGTGATCGCGCTCAAATGTGCGCATGGGTTAACGACTTAGGTGGACCCGATATGTAATGAACTAGGGCTTAATTCCTTTGGTTTCCGACGACGGTGATTGGTCGTGTTTCCTTGTGTTTTTGCCAATCACAACACTTCCAATATGTAATGAACTGGGGCCCATAACCCACAAGTCCACACACAGAGTTCTTGTAAAGTTGTAGTTTGTTGTGTTAAAATAGTCTAATTGTCATTAGGACGTCTACAGGGTTACAACTTGTAGAATAACACTCAAGCCACAGATTCGAACAACTAACAACCATCAACTTCTAATTTCTGTTAACTCTCGTTATTTTGTTTTCTTGGGAAGAATGAGGTGTCTTTTACCCTCCATTGATATATTTTGTAATAAATTTTACTTTATACAGTTAGGAAATAGTTAAGCAGTTTGACAGTTTTGGTGATTACCAATTGTCTCATAATGTATAAAAAGAGGAAAATTTACAGAGAAAGGGTTCGAATTTTGAAGAACCTGGAGACTAGGCTACTGTATTTTTGATAAACTGTTGGTTAATGAAAGATTCAGAAGTTTTCCACACATTGTTGGGTATGATTTTGTAACTTCTCTGTTATGTGTCATCATATGTCTTCTTTCCTTTAAGTATAGTAATGAAGTTGCAGGTCTTTGTTTACTTGTGTGAATAAAGTTAAAGTTCCTTAAAAGAGCGCTCCTATACTTAAAACCCCTACCTCTGCAATTCTTCTAAGTTACAGATAGTAGTTTTTGTGTAAAACAACATATTGTCTTTAACTTCCCTAAGTGTCACAGATAATAGTTTATGTGTAAAACAACATATTGTCTTTAACTTCTCCAAGCATTCTTCATTCAACATTCATATTCAACAATCAAATGGCATTCTGAGACTTTCATATCACCTAAGTATTGAGGGTTTAAAACCAGGTCTTTCAGGTCCTTCAATAAGAATACAACATATAATTGAGTGACATAAACAATAAACATTAATGTCTTAAGCACAATTTCTACACAGCCAAGAAATTGGTTTCTTAAGGGACAACAAGGCCCACACAAACTATAATGGTAAAACTTATTTTTTTTTATCAAAAGAATATTGTTAAGTTGAGAAAGATGTATTTCCTTATATTGTAAAAGGAAGATGTGTAATACAATATAACATTCACATTATTATTATTATATTTTTTTTTAACATGATCGGGTACTTATATATTATAAAACTGCTTGGACCCAAATCCAGTTACATAAGTGGATGGAAGTAGATAAAGAGAAGTCCAAAATGGGTTCGCAGACCCTGACTTCTTATAGACAAACTTGAGTAGTGTAGATTGGAAAAGAAAACGACTGTATAGCCTTACAAACAGACCTGCGAGAAGACAAAATTTGCTAGTCATTAGTTAGATTACTAGAGCTGATTGACAAAGTCATCAATCTGGGGTTCTTTCTTGACGCTTGCTCTGGTTGAAGTCTTATCTTGCATACTCTGAGTGATGGATTTGATGTGGGCGATTGCCTCCTCCATGTGTTTGCATTTTTCCTTTAGGCTTTCTATCTCTGCCTTGTGTTTTTCCAGTTTCTTTCTCTTTGATCTGCTATCTACCTGAAAGTCCTCTTTGAGCTTGTTGAAATGTTTGACAAACCTTGCAATCATAAAGCAATGGGCTTTACACAACGTACATTTGTTGTTTCCAAGCACTCTGGCCATAGGATTCTCGGGCATCTCTCGATTTTCCGGAGCCTCAGTGTGCTCTCTGTTTTCCGGGATCTCTGCCATTTCCAGGGAACTGATATGGATGCAGAGCGGGAACAGGGAAAAGGAGCTGGGGTGAAGAGGAAGGAGACCTGCACGAAAGAGGGAAAATGCTACGAAGAAGGAACAGAGCAGGGGAGAAATCGCACTTAAAATGGAGAACCAGGCACAGAGTTTTACCAAACTGTCGAGGAGGAGAGGAGCAGCCGAGCTGAAGGCGATATTCCGATCTTGGAGATTGCTAACTTCCCTGGGAGCTTTTGAGAACGATCTCACAACCGATTTGAACGGATAGCGGCCTCTCTTGATGCCGAACTTCTTGAGCTGAATGCCAGGAATAGAACCTTTACTCTCCTGCGAAGAAAGGGACGTGTTTCTGATGTGCTCGTAGAGAGAAGGATTGGTGAATATATAGAGCGGAGTGGGAGGGTGAGCGGGCCGAGGATGCGACATAAGCTCAGTGATCTGGCTAGGATTAGGCACCATCTTAAAATCTTTGCAGCAGTCTAAGGAGATCGTGAAAAGACTTTTACCTGAATTCTGCATGGGAGAGTCACGAGGAAGCTGGGATATCGAGATCCTGTGATCGGACCAAAAATGATGAGAGGTGGGCATGGAGAAGGGGGGATCGAAATTCAAAGCCTGGCGTGCAGCGTGCGACTTGACTGATTTTGGCCAGAGATCACAAGAAGGAGGGTGGGGAATGATAAGACAAAAGGTCGAATGGATGCTGGAATGACTGGTCAGAGAGTTTGACAGGCAACTAAGCCGACTATGGGACTGGTTTTTCATATATAATATCATTTTCTTTAACTTGGCCGATCTGTCTGTTGGATGCCTTAGTGGCGTAATGGTCCGCTTCAGTGTTGTTGTCTCTTAGAACGTGTTTGAAAGTCGTGTCTCCCATTTCTTTGACATTATCCTCAATCCTGAGCTTTACATTATTAAGGGCCTCTTTTTTGAATTTTGTTCCCGCCACCATAGCTGCAATGACGATGGCCGAGTCTCCCACTATTATTGGATTCCTGATTCTCAGCCGGTTCAGAATGAGGGTGCCTAAGTAGAGGTTGTAAGCTTCAGCCAGGTTGTTGGACATTTGGCCCAAACCCCATTCGTAGCTTACCAGAGTTTTTCCATGGCTGTCCTTTATGATACCCCCTGCTCCAGCTTCCCCCAGGTTATTTTTGGAGGCCTCGTCGAAATGCAAAGTAGGGCGATTCTGATCTAGGATCCATTGACTTACTTCTTCCCTAGTGCCTCTGAGCTTCCAGTGTATTCTTCTCGTGCTAGCTTTGGGGTGTGCTAGTTGATTGTTGCTGTGATTGATGCTGAATTTGTTATACCATTCCATCTCTTCTTTGTGCCAGCTTGATTGGTCTGGAGGAGCTACCAAGTTTGCACTTATTGTTTCAGATATGAGCGCTGTTGTTTTTGCCAGTATGCGGACAAGGTTGGGCTTCTTGTCATTAAAAATACAGTTATTCCTAGCTAACCAGATTTGCCAACTAAGGATAGCTGGGATGCATTTCCACATACAGGTGATATTGTTTTTACCTTTCTTAGAATAAGGATAACATTTTACCCAGTTTTTTTGAAGGGAGGATAGCTGATCAAAAGTCTCTTCAATTTTCATTGGTCTGACTATCTGAGTCCAACAACTTTGAGCGAGGGGGCAGTGGAAGAATAGATGATGGCTGCTCTCCTCCTCAGCGCGACAAAAGCAGCATATTGATGGCCCCAAGATCCCTCTTTTCCTTAGATTTTCAGCGGTAAGCACCTTTCCTTTGAGGAGAGTCCAATTGAAATGTTTGACCTTTGGAATGCATTCTGATTTCCAAACAGTTGTGAAGAGGTTCCATTTGGCTGTCGAAGTGGATGCCTGGAGGAATTTGTAACCATCTCTGACAGTGAATTTCCCACCGCTTGGGTCCCATATATACCTATCTTCAGCCCCTCTGTTGGTGGGTGCTGCGCCTGTGAGGGAGACCTTAAGATTAAGCCATAGTTCTCTGAGTTCATTGGGGATTTGAAGGTCCTTCCAGCCCTGCCAGGTGTTTCGGTCCCAAGTTGAAATATCATACAAGGAGGTTAAGTTTTTAGCTTCCATCCAGATGTGCAGAGGCCTGAGATTTTGGTTGTGGATTCTTGGTCTGGCACCCATGATTCTATCAGTCTAGATATTGACCTCCTGGCCGCTTCCAGGCACTTTGGAAATGTTCTCTCTGAACTGAGGAAGGAATTTTTTAATTAGCTTCCAAACAGGGGTGCAAGATCTTTCAGCTATTGTTTTGGAAAGAAGATTAAAATTTGGTCCATTCAGATATTTCCTCTTCAATACTTCCACCCACCAAGAGCCTTTTCCGGTGAGGATTCTCCAAATTAGTTTAAAGCCCATTGCCCGGTTGGAGAGGCTTAGAATTTTGATGGCGATCCCACCTTTGTCATAGGGAAGGATGACTTGTTCCCATTTGATAAGGATAAATTTCTTGGATTCTTGCTTTCCCCCCTGCCAGAGAAAACTTCTCATTAATAATTCCATGTGCTTATGTGTGCTGGCGGGAGCCAAAGTGACCGCATATTGGTAGATGGGGAGAGCAGAGAGAACAACCTTTATAAGGGTCGATCTACCAGCCAGGTTTAGCCAAGAAACTCCCCAACTTTGAAGGAGACCTCTCATCTTTTCTATGTGTTTGGCCCATATCTCAGCCTTAACTGTTTCTTTGGCTAAAGGCAGACCAAGATAAGAGAAATAACTCCAGTTCCTCTGCATTGGAATGTCTAGAATCAGAGAGATTCTTTGCCTTATTTATTCAGGGACATTCCAGGTATAGATCTTGCATTTTTTGTTATTCAGCATCCCTCCAGAGGCAGCTAGGAAGGCGTCCAAGACTTTCTTGAATCTTTTTGCCATTAGGCTTGAGGCTCCCCCAATGAGAAGGGTATCATCCGCGAAGAGCGAATGATTAATCTCTTTAGTCCCTCTTTCTATACCAATTCCAGTGATCTCTTTTTGCTTGCGGAGTTTTTCTAAGTGAATACTCAGAGTTTCTGCCATTATGATGTATAAGAAAGGGGAGAGAGGGCAGCCTTGCCTCAATCCCCTGGTGCTTGTGAAATACCTTCTTGGGCGAACATTAATCAGAGGGGCAGTCCAAGGGTTGGAGATACAACCAGAGATGGTGCTTATGAAGTTGTTTGAAATCCCAAACTTTTTGAGAACTGCAGTTAGGAAGTGATGGTCGACTCTATCGAAAGCGTTTGCCATATCAAGTTTGATTAGCATTCCTCGTTCCTTCCTGCTGATGCTGCTGTGAATTGCCTCTTGAATAAGTATGACATTATCTGTGATTTGCCTGTGGGGAACAAATCCCCCTTGGTTCTCTGAGATTAAATAAGGAAGGAGCTTTTTGAGCCTATTGGCTAGAATTTTGGTTACTATCTTGTAGGAAACATTACAAAGGGAAATTGGCCGGAAGCGGTCGAAAGAACGAGGGTTAATGTCCTTAGGGATGAGAGCAAGATGTGAGGATTTTGTGTTGTCTCCCATCTTGTGATTTTTAAAAACGTTTTTGACCATCCGCACAAAGTCTTTTTTGATTGTGTCCCAATGGTTTCGGTAAAAGGCCACCGTAAAACCATCAGGGCCCGGAGCCTTGTCCTGTTGCATACTAAATGTTGCCTCCCTAATTTCCTCTTCTGTGACCTCCTGATCCAGATCTCTGTTTTGAGGGTCTGAGATTTTGTTCTCAACTGCGCTAAGGAAGTCAGAGTTGTTCGACTGTTGAGGGGCTGCTGCTAGAAGAGATTTAAAGTGGTTGAAAGCTGCCTCCTTAATTTCATCTTGGTCGTTGTACTCATGCCCTTCTGCCTCAATTTTATCTATCTGATTCCCGGCGCGCCTGAGCTTTATGTTGTTGTGGAAGAAGGAGGTATTTTTGTCGCCCGCCCTCAGCCATAAGCACCTCAATTTCTGCCTTTGTTCCTCTTCCTTAGCTCGATTTTGTCTATATAGCTCCCTGTACATTTCATTTTCATGGATTATATCTTCGTTTGTGGGTTGGCTGTTCTCCTTTTCTTTGTTCCACTGCTCCATTTGCGTATGCAGATCCATTTTTTTCCTCTTCTCCATTGCTGCGTATTCCTTAGCCCATTGTTTAATGACTACTCTTAGGGATTTTAATTTGGTTTCCCAGACGTAGTAAGGCGATCCCCACACTTCCTTTGCCCACTGATTTTGAACGAGGGAGCGAAAGTCTTCTTTATAATCCCATATTTTATTGTATTTGAAGGGGAGGGGCCCCAGATTTCTCCCTTTTTCCATGTTCATCACCACAGGTTTGTGATCAGAGGTCGAAGCTTGAATGATTTTGCTCTTGATGGTAGAGAAGCTTGCTGCGATTCTTTCCTGCACGAGAAATCTGTCTAACCTCTCTTTGATATTGTGGCAGCATGTTCTTATTTTACTCCATGTGTATTTCTCGTTGAAGGGAGGTGTGTCAATGAGATTATGAGACTGGATTATAGCCTCCAGCGCCTCTCTTGAGGGGTCCGAATGAAAGTTTCCTCCTAACTTTTCATCCACATTTCTTATGAGATTCAGATCTCCTCCCAGAATTATGTTACTGTCGTGGGAGGACTGTAATTCTAAGGATAGTGAGTCCCAACACGTTGATTTGTCCCTGTAATGGTTTGGAGCGTAGATGTTGTATATGTTATAGACTTCTTGGGAAGCTTTGTTTCTGAGTTCTGTTCTTATCCACCAACTGCAAGATTGGAGGTTGATGTTAGTCCATTTATTCTTGTTCCAGAGTGTTCCTATACCTCCTGATGCTCCTTCTGATCCTATTGAGTAACCTTCAAAATTTTTGAATCGTTTAACTTGTTTTTGAAAATCTTGGTCTGAGATTTTGGTCTCCTGGATGAGGACAATGTCTGGCTGCTCCTGATTTATTAAGTCACGAACTGCATTTATTTTTAAGGAGGAGCCCATCCCCCTACAGTTCCAAGAGACTAGATTCATCATTTACCAGTTTTTGGGTGAGTCCCGCTTCTCTCCTTGGTTTTTTCCCCACTTCCTTTTTCCCTGTCTAGATAGGAGTCCATTGGTTGCTGTGCTCCAGTAGCCATTTCTTTTGCTGCTGCCTCGTCTCTAAGTTCCTTGTTTGACTTTCTACCTGCCTTTCTTGGGGGATCTAAGGGAAGACTGGTTTCTTTCAGTTTAGTTCTGGTGAGAATTCTCTCTATTGTTGGAGGAGGGGAGGGCAGAGGGATCGAAGGTGAGGAGATGACAACTAATGAGTTGTTGCGAGGGGAAGGGGGAGGAGAAGAGGGATCTTCAACTTCCAAGGATTCAAAAGGGTTGGAGGTGGAGGGAAAACAGGGAGCTGAGCTGGGTGGGCGAGGGGAGGGAGGGGGGGGGGTTTTCCAGGGAGGGCTTAGAGCTAGGCCCTTGAGAGGAAGAAGATTTTTTCTTTTTTACTTGTTCCCATTGGCCATCCAGAGATTCTTCATTTTCAATGGATTCATTTGATTTTGATTTGCTACATCTATTTGCAAAGTGTCTGTATTCGTGACATACCTTGCATTTGAAGGGCAGTTGCTCGTAGTCCAGCTGCTGGATGTGCGTCCATTGATCGACCTTGACCTTGATGGCTTCCGGCAAGCCTTTCCCCAGATCTACTTCTACACAAATCTTGGCGCACGCATGCATGTTCTCCCTTGGCTCAGATCTGTCAATATATTTGCCGACTACATTCCCTATTGCCTTTACTGATTCGTCCCCCCAACAGTGGAGCGGCAGGTGTGGGAGGCGGACCCAGATCGGAACTGCGTTTGCGATGTCCATTTCCGGATTGAAGTCTGGAGTCCATCTGTTCAGATAGAGGCCTCTTGAGTCTATGAAGTAGGGGCCGTTTCTAAATATGAGATTCCTGTCCTCTTTTGTTTCGAAGATGGATGTATAATAGTCCCTTCCACAAAATCTGATGGCTATTTTCCCTTGTGTCATTGCGATCTAGTTGCTCTCCACCCATTTTTGGACTGATCTTGGAGAAGGCCAGAGGCCAGTGAACTGACCTACGAGACCTCTTTCAGCGAGGGTGATTGCATATTTCCTTGGCAGAGATGGAGGGAGAGATACCTCGGGGATTTCATCCAGTTTCTTGATAAAATTAGAGACAAAGGGACGAGTTTTTGCAGAGGCAATATCAGGGATCAGGGAAGCGAAGAGCTCTGCATGGTTCTCTGGATCAGGGGGGGGCGTTCCCAGCCATTCAAGACTGAGAAGCAGGCTCAAAAGGGCGAGATCAGGGAATGGGCCCCAGCGTAGGGCCGGGCAGGAGGCCCGAGGATGGAAGCGCAGTGCGCAGGAGGGAGGAAGGCAGCGACTGGCGGCAACCTGCTAGGCAGAGCCTGAGGAGTAGAACCAGTCAAGCGCGGGAAGTTTGAATCGCCTCCAGCAGCCTCCGTCTCGCAGCTACACCCTTTTTTTCAACTCATTTTTTTTTTTTTTTTTTAGATAAAGATCGGTTGCTATGTATTAAACTGAAAAAAGAAGGCAGATTGCCATACATAAGATGCTTCCTGAGCATTCTGAATCCAAGGAATTACAAAAAATTTACTTTCCTTGATTCTTACTTTTGTTTTACTGCCCCTAAGACTGCTTGTACTGCTGTAGATTCTTACAAACTATGAACCCCAAAATTTACATCTACAACCCATGACTAATCTATGTCTATACGACTTATCTTCCTTGCAGTAGATCCTTCTGGGTCCATGTCTGGCTCGTTTGGCTTTGCACTAGAAGAGGATGAAGCATCTTTGAATTTTTTATCCATCATATACTTGAGGATGGATATCTTTTCTTCAACATGGGCGCATCTGTTACTCAAATCACTAAACTGTTCATGCAGGGAGTGAACTCTATGCAGGAAGAGATTCATCTCAGCCCTGTATTTCTCATGGAGAATTTTGCATTGGTCTTCAAGCCTAGTTTCCAAACTGCGAACCTGATCCTCCAGAGCTTGCTGTTGTGCACGCACCTCGTCGAATTCAGCTTGTAAGTCCCTGCAATGAAAACACTGTTCTGGGCGCTCCATTGGGTCTGAAAAATGGTTGTAGGCGCTGATCGGATTCTTCTCACGGTGCCTCTGAGGACTTTCCTTACTACTGGTGTAAGCCTCCTTTCGCGCAGTGGCAGCACCGCTCTGGAAAAAGCAGCAGCCACTTGAGGGTATAACCTCAAACTTGAAGAGATTATCGCAGATTGCTTGGAGAGGAGCAGCGGCTATTCCGCTCTTGAAACTGTGAATGCGAACTTCTCCTGTGGGGAGATAAGTCTGGACACCAGGGGCATATAAAGCCTTTTTCAGAGTGCTGTGATGGGGGGAAGATCTGCGCTTCCCAATGTTCCACCGCACCTTCCAACGCATATCCTGACCAATATCTAGGATCTGATGTTTAGGACGATTTCCTTCTGCGTGATGTCTGATTCCCATGCTCCGAGTTGATTTCCTAATCTGGATTCTGATGCGAGTCCTTTCTGCCTTATCTACACTATCCCCTGCACTGTGGATTTGCCTGCAGTAATGGATTCTTTTGACTACGATTCTCCTAGCTTTGACTGGCTATGGATTTCTCATGGTAACGGTTGGAGGGATGTGACGTTATTACAGCTGAGGATGCCTTTGGAGCGTTCACAGGCCTTGTTGGCGTACTTGTCAGCATCTTTATTTAGTCCACGTAATATATGATAATATCGGACCTCCTCCAGCAAGTCGTGAAGGATTTGGTTCCTACAGTTGATTTGCTGCAGAAGGGTGTTTGGCGTGCTCCGCTTTTGCACCATGAGCTTGATGATGATTGTTGAATCCCCGAAGATAATCACTTTCTTAATTCCTATCTTGAGCAGTTGGGTGAGTCCTTGGAACAAAGCCAATCCCTCAGCCCTGTTATTGGATAGCTCACCCAACCCCCATTCAAACTGAAGAATAGTCTCACCATTGGCATTGCATATAAGACCCCCTGCACCTGCTAGGCCGGGATTTGATTTTGAGGCGCCGTCAAAGAACATATAGAACCTATTGCAATTGCTCAGCCAGAGTGCGAATTCCTCTTCCTTGAGCCTCAATTTCCAAACGCTGCTTGCCTCCTTCAATCGTGGATTTCCTTGCCTTGGTGCCTGGATGCTGTTGTTGTTTCCTTGAACACAGTTAATCAAATTTCTCTCTTCAACACTGTAATTGGTGGTCTCGATCTTTTCATGAGTGTGAACTATAATTGTTTCCACCGCTAAATTCTTAGCTTTTTGACACATAACTCTAGTATTGCAACCTTTGTCTTGAAAAACCTTCCTGTTTCTTGCCAGCCAGATGCGCCAAACAAGGGTTAAGGGTATAGTATGCCATATCCTTTGCGTTAATTTGCTCTTTTTTCCTTTCCATGGACAATTTTTCTTCCAATTGTAGACAGATTCTGCAATGGTTGCCTTTGGTTCCCATGTGACTTCCCCGATTGAGGCCATCTGTCTCCAGCAATCATCTGCTACTTGGCAGTCTATGAACAGGTGTTGCATTGTTTCTTCAGCTTGACAGCAGTTTGGGCAGCTGGACGGACCCAGAATGCCCCTTTTATTTAAGTTTTATGCTGTTAGAATCTTCCCTTTCAGGAGAAGCCAGAAAAAGAATTTGACTTTAGGGGGTGCTTCAGCTCTCCAAACCAATTTCCATTGATTCCATATGGCCTGTGGGAAGGCGCTGTTGCAAAGATGTTGATACCCTGCCTTGGCTGTGTATTGAGTTCCCGTGGGGTCCCAGCGGTAGCCATCTTGCTTTCCTCTTTGGACCGGAGCTTTACTTTGCAGAAGGTTCTTGAAAGCTACAACGCTTGTTTCTAACTCTCTAGGGTAATCCGGGAGTTTCCAACCAGCCCAAGTTTGAGAATGGTTTCCCCATTGCGTTATTTGAGCTAAGCACCATATACCTCTGTCATTAAGCCAACTAATGGCAGGAGTTGCTTCTATGTTGGATCCCATAGGTTGCTGTCCTAATATTCTATCAGTGGAAAAATTAATGCTGCTCCCCCCTCCTGGGACCTTTGATATGTTTTGGGACATAAATGGTATGACTTTCTTGCAGAGCTTCCAGATTTTTGTGCTGTCTCTATTGGGGATATTGGTGTCCAAGAGTTGATGCCTTGTGCTGTTCAGATACTTGGCCTCTAGGACCGTTTTCCACCAAGCTGAGGCCCCTGAAATCAGTCTCCAAATTATTTTAGCTCCAAGAGCTAGATTCAGCAGTTTTGGAGATCTTATTCCAAGCCCTCCTCTCTCATGAGGCTGAATGACATTCTTCCAGCTAACCAGATTGAACTTTTTTCTTTCCGTTTTTCCTCCTTGCCAGAGAAAGTGTCTAAGAGCTCTTTCCATTTTTTGGTGGAAAGCCATTGGAGCTTGGTACAGAGAAAAACGATAGATGGGCAGAGAGGACAGACCAGATTTTAGAAGAACAAGGCGTCCTGCTGGATTCAGCCACATAGATCCCCATTGTTGGATCTTTCTCTTTATTTTGTCAAGGATTTCATTCCATGTATCGGCTTTCATAGGTCCCATGCTTACCGGCATCCCTAGGTAAGTGAAGTGGCTCCAATTTAGCTTGTATGAGACTCCTAGAGTGTTTGCAATGTTGTGGATGGTTTGAGCAGTTGCGTTCCATCCATAGATGCAACTCTTTACCTGATTAACTTTCCCTCCTGAATAATCCATGAATTGATCTAGAATCTTTTTGAAGCGCCTTGCTATGGTTATGGATGCTCCTCCCATCAAGAGGGTATCATCTGCAAATTGGGAGTGATTGATGTTCTTTGTACCTTGCTCAAACTGGATGCCAGTGATTAGGCCAATTCTTCGGTTGTAATCCAAGGCTTTGCTAAGAGACTCAGCCATAAGAATAAATAAGTAGGGGGACAGGGGACAGCCTTGTCTTAGGCCACGAGAGGATTGAAAAGCAACACAAGGTCGACCATTGATCAGAGGGGAGATCCAAGGATTCGAAATGCAGGCTTTGATCATATTAATGAAGGAGGAATTGAATCCCATTTTATGAAGCACTGCAAACAGGAAGGTGTGTCTAACCCTATCAAAGGCGTTGGCAAGATCTAGCTTTAGGACAAATCCTTTCTCCTTTCGGCTTATGCTTGAATGAATGGCCTCTTGCACAAGAAGGATGGAATCAGAGATGTGTCTATTGGGCAGAAAGCCTCCTTGGTTTTCTGAGATCAAAGAGGAGAGAAGGGGCTTGAGTCTTGCTGACAGAATTTTGGTGATTATTTTGTATGCTGAATTGCATAAGGATATGGGTCGAAATCTTGAGAAGGTGGAGGGTCTGTTTTCTTTAGGGATTAATGCTAGATGGGTTGAGTTGGTGTATCCCCCCAGTTTGCCTTTCCGTAGAGCCCAGCGTATCATCTTTAGGAGGTCTTTTTTGATCAGCTGCCAGTACTCTCTGTAAAAACTAATTGGAAACCCATCAGGTCCTGGAGCTTTGTCTGGGTGAAGACTCCAGATTGCTTTTTGAACTTCTTCCTCTTCTATATCTTGAGTGAGCTTGTTGTTCATTTCTTGAGTGACTTCAGCAGTCATGTATTGAAGTATACTTGAATAGTCCTCCTCACTTTTGTCCTATGTAAGGAGATTTTTGAAATGATTGGTGGCTGCTTCTTTTATGGAGTCCTGGGTGTCGTAGTTGTTTCCTTCACTATCTCTAATTGTACTCACAGTGTTCCTGGTCTTTCTAATCGTAGCCTGCTTATGGAAATAAGATGTATTTTTATCTCCCTCGTGCAGCCATAACTGTCTTGACTTTAGTCTCCATTTGGTCTCTTCGTCTCTTATTGTTTGTCTCAGCTGGGAGTACAGTCTTATCTCATTTTCTTTGGCTTGCTGGGAGAGACCAACAACTTCGATATGTTGCTGCACTTCCTCAAGATTTTTCTTGATATCCTTTTTAATCAACTCGGGCTCCTGGTAATTATTCTTTGCCCAGGCTTTAAGAGCCTGTCTAGTTTGCTTTAATTTTGATTCCCAGATATATATCGGGGAGCCTTCCACATGCTGGGTCCAAGCCTGCCCCACCACGTCTCTAGCTGCAGGGGTTCGATTCCATAAGGAGCAATATTTGAAAGGAAGAGGTCCAAGCTGGCAATGACTGTGCAAGGTGAGCGTTATTGGATAATGATCCGAGGCGGAAATATTGAGGATGTTTGACTGGCTGGTAGAGAAGGAGGACAGGAATGCGATATTGATGAGGAACCGGTCAAGCCTCTCCATGATATTGCCTGCTCCTAGTCGCCTATTGCTCCAGGTGTACCTGCGGTTCTTGGGTTTTATATCAACCAAGTCTTGTTCTTGCATAATGTGCTCAAGTCTGTTTCTGAATGGGTCTGGGCTGAAGATGCCCCCTCTTTTCTCATTTGCATGCAAAACCAGATTTAAATCCCTTGCGAGAATGAGATTGTTGTCTTGGTCTTCTTCTATATTTGTTTCCAAAGTGTTCCAGCACACTTTTTTTTCCCTGTATTGATTCGGTGAATAGATATTGTATATTTTTACAGTTGTTCCGTTTTCCTTGCCTTCTAGTTTGACACTGATCCAATTCTGATGCATTTTGGCAGAGTTGCAGCTCCATTTACTGTTGTCCCACATTTTTAGGATGCCACCCGAAGCTCCTCTTGCTTCACTGGCACAACCGTTGTATTGCTTTTGCTGATTGATTATGTTGTTGGATTCGGTTTGATCTTGCTTTGTCTCCTGAATGAGGATGATTTCAGGCTTTTCACTTTTGATTAATTCCTTAAGGGCTGCTATCTTGGAGGGGTGCCCTAATCCCCTACTGTTGCAGGATAGCATTTTCATCATGATTTACCGGAAGCATGGAGAGGTGCTCTCCTCTCTTTGCCTTTGTAATTGTTTTCTTTATCCGAATGTCCAACAATGAAGGATTCTATAGGAGTCTGAGATCCCATGGCAATATCTTTCTGCGCAATTTCTTCTCTATGTTGTTTAGCTGATTTTCTGCCTGGCTTGTGTTTTTTGGGAATATCACAGGGTGCTCCATGATCCTTCGATGAACTTCTGGTAATCCTTGCAGAGGGGGTGTCAGGGGAAGGTTGTGAGGTATGAGGGGGGGAGGGATGAGGATGTGGATCTGATGGAGAAGTGTCCTGCTCGGTTTCTTCCTCAGAGAGGGCCGCAAAGGGGTTAGAAGAGGGAGGAATGGAAGGATCTGAGGGTCGAGGAGGTGAGGAGGGATGATGAGGGGGGGGGCTGCTGAGAGGACGAAGAGGGGTGCTGATGGGATGAATGGGGATGGATGGGTTGCTGGAGAGAGGGCTCAGGGACTTCAGATTCCGAAGGTTTCAGAGGAGGAGATGTTTTTTTTCTTTTAACAGTTTCCCATTGCCCTTCTTGCTCTTCTGGTTCTACATTAATAATTTTAGGGCATCTATTTGCAAAATGGCCATACTCGTGACATACCTTGCATTTGAAGGGTATCTGTTCGTAGTCCAGCTGCTGGATATGGCACCACTCGTCTACTTTCAGTTTGATTGCTTCCGGTAGTCCGCGTCCCAGATCAACTTCAACACAAATCCGCGCACAAGCCTGCATGTTATCCTTGGGTTCACTGCGATCTATGTATTTTCCGACCGCATTTCCTATTGCTTTAACCGAATCATCACCCCAGCAGTGAAGAGGAAGATGGGGCAGCCTGACCCAGACTGGAACTGCGCTTGGAATGTCAAGCTCTGGATCAAAATCCGGGGTCCATTTGTTGAGGTAGAGACCCCTGGAATCCATGAAGTAAGGCCCGTTTCTGAAGATTAGGTCCTTATCTTCCTTAGTTTCGAAGTGGAAGGTAAAATATCCTCTGCCACAGAATCTGATGGATATTTTCCCTTGGGTCTTGTCTGCCCAGTTTCGTTCAACCCACCTTTGCACTGTTTTGGGCGAGGGCCATAATCTTGTAAATTGCCCTATTAAGCCTTTCTCTGCTAAGGAGATGGCTGCCATGCGAGGGATAGTCGGAGGCAGATGAACTTCCTGTAAAACAACTAATTTCTTCACGAACTTGGTTGCTGTTGGCCTTGGTCTTTGCTGAGGAAGAGATTTAACCAGTTTGGAGAAAGCCTGTTGTAGTTCCGGATCCCCACCAGGCGGATCCGGAGGATCCATGGAGCTGATCGATCAAGCAGCAGACGGGTTCGATGGTCAGGGGCGCGCGCGCGCACAGCAGCAGTTAGTTACTCATATAGGAATTAACATTTTTACTAGCTCTTTCTTTGATATTCAACTCATTATTATTATTATTATTAAAATAAAAGTAGTAATATTTAATATATTAATAATAAATAAATAATTATAAATCAAATAATATAAATTAAAAATGAATCTATATTAATTTAAATTTGTCTAAATCTTATATTTATAAGTTTAGAGGTAGACTAAATTCTTAATATTTTTTTCTTAATTTTTTTGCATTTTAGAAAAGATTTGTATTTCTACAAGTTCCATCTTTCTCAATTTTTAATAATTTTGTGGTTAAAATGGATCCATAATTATATCATTAGCAAAAATAATAATTATAATAAGTATTATGGTAAGGTCCTTAGAGAAAAGGGGTTGGTTTACTTCCATTGAGTGGCTAACCCTTTCGTGATTACTATTTGGAAACAATAATGGAAAAATACAAGTTAATTAGTGTTGGAAAATAAGTAGGCAAAGAGATGGGAGAAGTGGATAACAAGTTTGACAACTAGTCATGTTAGATCAAAAGAGGAAGAGGATGTGATGATATGTTCTAAGAATCCTATGTTATACTCCAAAGATGGCATATAAGATGTTATGTGAAGGAGAAGACGAGCAAGATCTTTAATGGTGTTGGAGATTGATGTGGAAATTTAAAATGTCCCTTGAAAACTCACATTTTTCGTGATTGGTGTTGATTTTTCCTTGGAAATTAAGAATCGGGTCTATGTCTAAAACATTATCACAAACACACTAAAATGCCACAACACAAACACTTTACACAGTGGAAAATGTACAACAATTGTCATGTGGAAAGAGTCAATTTTGCGAAAAAAACCGACCTCCCTAGAAGCTAAGGCTTTCTAGTGACAAACAAAACAATCAAGCACTATCTTTCCCTAAATATGCATTTAAAATAAAAGCAACCAGGTGTTTAAGGCTTACCTTTAGTCCAACGCTTGTTTGTTGTAGTCCAGCCTCTCTGATCCAGATAAGCTCCTTCTCCTTGAAGCCTGCATTCACTAACAAGCAAACGATTACATAGCACCTGAATAACTCATATAATAAAACATATTCATCATAAAGACCAAGGAGTATATGAAACAAATTATATATAACAACTTGTTGAGAAAAATGAACTTAATTGTATTAATTGGAAACAAAAGAAACCATTACAACCAGTGCCTTGGTGTTGTGCAGGTCCCTCCCAGGGTCCAGCAAGAGTTCTCCTTTACTTTGATCAGCTCACCCACTTCCAAATGAAGCTAGGAAAGGATTGGAATCTCTCCTCTCAAGCTCTATAAGGGAGTCCTAATTTCAGCAGCATCTACCCTTAGGAATGTTCAACTTTCAACCTCCCCTCCCTCTGGCTCAATGCCTATATTTATAGTGCTTTGGAGGAAGTTAATCAGGTCCACCATGAATGGGATAAGCCCCTCTTTCAATGGGATAGCTCCCCTCTTCATGGGATAAGCTCCTCTTTCATTGGGATGCATGAACCATCTGGAGGCGCTCAATACACGTCAAACCATCTTCTAGAATGCTCTAGAATTGACCACAAGTAAGTTTTTTGGAGTAAAACTTGCGCCTTTTGACCTTTACAGGAGTACGCACCCACCCCTTTACAGACAGAGCGTACAAGTACGCAGGTATTATGAACAAGAGGTGCGTACACGCAGGTAAGGGTAAGAGAAACTGCGTAACCAGAGTTATATTGACTTTTAAGGACTTTCTCTCTTTCTTGGAGTTTGACATGAGGAGCAGAGCTATAAGACTTGCCAAGGAGGACAGTATGACTATTGACGGAGCCATACTGATTGCACATAGTCATGCTGACAAATTTTAGTGTAACAGATTGCCCCCTAAAGTGCGAAGCCTGTAGTAGATTAGGGTTTCATATCATCTAGGAAGGGTAAAGTACTTTATCATTTCAAGGATTATCTTGTGGAGAGCCCAGTTGGAACCTGCAAATATTCAACACAAAATACATGTATGAGATCATATCATCGCTGAGGTAGGAATTCCCATACTCAGATCAAAAACTTTAACTAATAAACTAACTACTGCTCTGATACAGGAATGATTTCGCAGTACATCATAATCATAGACTCATGTAGACAAAGTATGGACGCAGCCATCTGTTTATAATTAGTCTACTATATAATGAATACAAAAACTCCTCGCATCCTGGATGGCGGAAACTAGATCCAGGGTCTTCATTTCTACTTCCTGAAATAGTACGATTTTATCCATGCGAATAAATGAGTTGATGTCGAGCATGGTAGAAACCACTTGATTACCAGTCAATGATGTAAACTGTTAACAAGTGTGAGAGAGACCACCAGTGATGTCAATGGTTCTCAAAGTACCCAGTACAATCCATGAGATGTGAATGAATGTGCTGATGTCGAACATGTCACGGAATCCTTCGATCGAAAGTCAATGATGTAAACTGTCGTTGAAGGCGAGAAATCTGCCATTGATGCATGCAGACTTCAAGGTACTGACGATTTCTAGATCATCTTTCTAGATAATGTGCTGATGTCGATAGAAAGCGATCCGTTGTAGGCAAGCCTACAACACGAAATCATAAATCAAGTTGAAGAAATGTAGCTGTAAGGACTGACTCAGGGATGGTCAAGATGGATGACAGGTATTTTTCAGATAAATGGTTTATTTGCAGTGACCTCTTGAACACATAAAGACACAAAAGATGGCTTGGTGACATTTGACCCAAAGTTAATACCCGGCTGAAGACTTTCAATGTGGTTTGATCAACTGTGAGGCAAAGGATTTCCCAACCCAGGTGAATGAAAAATGTCGTGTTCAAGAGCGGCGATAAGGTTTCTCTGAGACAAAGGATAACAAATAGGCTCATTTTCTCTCTTTTCCCCCACCATTTCTGGCAAGTACCTCTTTATTTTTTAACAAGCTTGAGGAGGATAACATTTGCTTGATTATAAGCTCATCCTTCGGACGAGTCCAACTTAGTTTAGATTCGAACCCTAAGAAGGAGTGGTCCGTTCCTGTTTGTAATCAAACAGGTCCTTTACTGTGAAATTTTAACGAGTCCAGTATAGGAGAAACTCGGTGTTTTTCAATTTTAGAGAGTCTGAAAAACTTAAGAAGACTCCAGGGTTGACCTTTTTTGTAAGTTTGTGTCTCCCAAGCCTGAAAAAGTATAAAATAATACTTGAGAGAACCGCTTGATCTTTACGACCAAGGAGTACTTTCATGATTAGTGTCTTTGACCTGAAAAGTAAAAAGCGATCAAGGACACGTCGTTTTATTTCCAATATCGAATTTGAAACGACAAAAATCCGGCAATCTTTTCATGTTTTTATGGTCAGAAAAGGGCTATAAGAGGACCGTCTTTTAATTCCGTTTTAACGAGTGTAAAAGAAACGCTCGGCAATCTTTTCATGTTTTAGGAGTCAGAAAAGGGCTTAAAGATGACTCTGATGTTTTTGTTTGTAAAAAATGACAATTTTCCCCTGAAAATCCTTTATCCTGCACAAAAACCAACACATTACTCATACCTGTTGATGATAGATAAAAATACTTTGAAAAATACCTTCTCATGGTGAAAAATAAACAAATTTACCATTTATTTACCCAAAAACCCTATAAAAAGGGCTTTTACCAATTCATTTTTACCATTTTACTGTTGAGGAGAGAAAGAGGGCTTTTGGCAAGAAACTTCCCGTGGACATTGCGGAGAATCCGACCGTCGAAATCGAACGCCGTCTTTTTCAGGTATTCTACAACATCCTCCTCTTCATTTTCGTCCGTTTGGAATTCATTTTTAGGCCCTAGTTTCATTTTTTGGAGGCTTTGGGGTTTCAAGGTCTGCCTTTCGGGGTACGCAGGTGCTCCACTGGTGACCTACGTACCCCGACATTTTCTCAGTTGGGAAAATGCCGAGTGTACGCACCTTGCCTTAAGGGAACCTGCGTACCCACGCTTTGTTCCTAAAGGCGGGGTGCGTACCCCGCAAAATGAGATTTCAAACCCCAATTTCTTCAAAAAGGACCAAATTTTTTTGACTTCATTGAATCTAACAGATGTTTTTTGGTGTGTAGATTGCCCACCATGCTTTATTGGCGCGAGAGAGAGCATGAAGATGTTGATTTGGCCGCCATTAATCATCAACCGTCAATTGATGCTTTGAAGGCATGCAGCCTTTATAAATACTGGGCCATACCTGGCATGAGGGCCCAAGTGAGATTTCTGGAATGGCTGGTAGAAAGGTGGAACGTTCAGGACCAATGTTTTTATATTGGAGGGCACCAGCTCGAGATAGAGCCCTCAGATATTTACTTTCTCACTGGTTTGCCCAAGAGAGGCGAACACTTGACTCTGTTCGGGACTAGGCCGGGTGGCCAGTCCATTGCTAGTCTCCGACTAGAGTGGTGTAACACTCAGAACCAGGAGAAGGGGATAGAGATCAAAACTATATCCCGACCTGAACTTATGGTGATTGCCTTTACAGTTACCAAACTTTGCGGGGCTGCCGCTTTGCACATTGCCACTGGGTCCCAGATGCGGATGGCGATTGATTGCTATCAAGGAACCATTTTTAACTGGTGTGATGCTGTGTTGGCCAATGTAAAAGGCCAACTAACTAGAGTAAAAAACGGGCAGCTGAAGACTTTTGGTTATGGGCCTTTAGTTGTCAGTTTTTCCCTAGAGAGGGTTCCAATGCTGATCCCACAGCAGCTCACTATTGGTGTTGGGCTTCCTCGAGAGCCCAAATTGATGCGATGGGTTGCGGTTATGGCGCGTCATCCTGATGAGGGAACGGAGGTTGTTCAATTTACTCCGGAGTACTTTCACTGGTTAGAGGACTAGGTCTTTTTGATACAGGATTTTCCTTATGCCGGAGTTGATTTTCGTGGAGATCCGGACATGATTCTTCCACCGGGAGAACAGTGGGATGATACAGGTAACTTCATTTTCTACAAGTTTTTAAACTATCTATTTTTTTTGTTTTTATATCGTCTCAAAACTGACAGTGACAATTTTCAAAATGCAGATGTAGGCCCACGTCGACCAGCCAATCTCCGACCTTTCGAGAGGAGACTACCAGTTGCAGCGGCACCGGCCCCACAGGACGAGGCCACAGAGACTTTAGCTGAGTTGGAGCATGACCTAGAGCGTCTTACAACAGACATACCGGAGACTAGCATAGATGATATTCCTATCAGGCTTCAGCGTTTTGTAGTCGGGGTCCCAGGACCTTTTAGTAGGTTCTTGTGTAGGGTGGCTCGTGCAGTGGTGTCATATAGAGATCATCACCAGTGATTGGATGGTCGTTTTTGTAGACACATGTGACATTTTGGTTTTTTGTACTTATCATTTTTGCCGATCATAAGGTGTTTTTCAACTTATGATCGAAGACGATGTATTTTTTGACACACTCTTATCTATATATATCATTATTACCGACTTATCTTGTAAATCATGTTATGGAATGATTTTAAATTTACATGTATGATTATTGCAAATGTCTATTTAACATTCGAGAAGCAATTGCATCTGCTAATGTATTTAAAGACCTTGGAATATGTTGATATTCAATGTAATCAAACTCACGTTCCAAGAGACGCACTCTCAAAAATAACCTTAATAACACTGGATTTCTAACGACATATATTCTATTAAGCTGTAATACAACGAGTTCAGAATCTAACCTCACTATCAAACTTCGAATCCCAAATGAAATAGATTCAGACAATAACTCAATCACTTCACTGTATTCTGCAATGTTGTTTGTTGTTTGACCGAGGCTTACCCCATGCATAGAAACTAACTCGTCAGAGGGCGAATAGATAACCCAAGCTGCGGAAGAAATATTCCGTGTACTACGACAAGCACCATCAGCGAAACCAATGTATGTTTGGAGAGGCATCGACATCTGCATCATCAAGAATAAAACCAAGATAAGCCAAAATAATGACGAAAACACACTTTCTAAGCTAAGCACACTGTCTAAACTAACAAACGCACCAGTTAGAAAGAAAAACTAATCTAACTAAAATCTCCATACCCATCTTTTAAGCATAATACCTCTTTAGGTAAATTCCATTTCTGGGTTTACCCAAAGAGTCCCCGTCAAAGTCTACCAGCTCATAGGCCCCTTTGGCAAGCTTTCGCTTGACAATATAGGGCCCATGCCACATAGGAACGAATTTTCCAGCACCTAATTTATCATTAGCTTGATCATATAATAACACTAGGTCTCCTTCCGAAAAATTTCGAGGGGTTACATTTCGATCATACTGAGCTTTCATTCGTTTTGCGTGAGTCTCGATTGCCAATGCGGCATCACGTCAATTCTCATCTAATTGAGCTAAGTATAATAAACGCTTCTCCTCTTCAGAAGGAGCTGGAAGTAACTCGATGGCCATTTGCAGTGACGGGATTTCGCATTCAATGGGTAGCACAACTTTCAAACCATAAACTAGTTGGAAAGGAGTGAACCCTATTGATGTTTTCACTGAGGTTCGGTACGCCCAAAGCGCTGAAAATAACATGTTGTGCCAATTCGACCGATGAATACCAATGATTCGTTGGATCATGATAACTAAAACTTTGTTGATAGACTCAACCAGACCATTCGCTTGTGGATAATAAGGAGTTGAACTATTGTGACGCAAACCAAGCTGGGCTGTAAGTTCTGTCATCATAACGTTTCGAAAATGGCGCCCATGGTCAGTGATTATCGCTTGTGGGACACCAAACCTTGCAATTATGTGATTGAATACGAAAATTGCAGCTGTCTTGCCGTCTGCCTCGAATGTAGGCATCGCCTCGGCCCACTTAGTAAAATAATCAACTGCAAGGATGATATACGCATGCCCCCCGGCCGAGTGAGGGTTACATGTAATAAAATCGATACCCCATTTGGCAAAAGGACCAACGACAATTATAGGGTGGAGAGGAGCAGGTGGAGCGCGCATCTTTCGATCAAACACTTGATAGTTGTGGCATTTTCGGACCGCAGTAATACAATCTTTGAACAAGGATGGCCAGAAGTAGCCAGCGCGCAACACCTTTTGGGCTATGGCATACCCAGACATATGACCGCCACACGCTCCAGAGTGACAGTCATTTAGAACCCTTTCTGCCTCTTCGTGAGTTAAGCAACGTCGAAAAATAGAGTTCGCCCCACGTCGATAAAGAGTATCGCCAATAATTTTGTATTGTTGGAACTGGAATCAAATTTTCCGACGTTCCGACTTTGAAGCTTCGGGCCGAAAGGATTGGGTCTGGAGATAGATGATGATATCTCCATACCACAGATCTAAAGTGCTAATTAGAAACAGAGATTCGTCCGCAATGGGCTCCTCTGCCACAGTTTCCGTGTCAACACGCGGGAGTCACACATTAACTCTGCAAAAACTAAAGATTTCTTAGACTTAGATTTCTCAACCTCCAAGTCGAACTCCTGCAGGATAACAATCCATTTGGAGTACTTGCCCCCTAGCAATTGTTTAGTCAAAATGTAAATCATAGGGTTGCAATCCGAAATGACTGTAGTTTTACGAAGTAAAATGTAGTGACGAAAACGTTGGATAGCTTGAACGACTGCCAATGACAATTTCTCCACATGTGAATATTTTAGCTCAGTGGGATTTAATGTCCTACTAAGGTAATATATCACATGTTCCGTTCCGAATTCATCTTCATAAACTAAAACCATTCCAATAGTGGAATGGGAGGCGGCGAGGTACAAAAAGTAGTCCTGGTTGTAGTTGGGAGGATGCAACAACGGTGCATGAGTCAACGCGTGTTTGAGTGCATCAAAATATTTCTGAGCTATCTCATCCCAAGAGAATTGAGCGTTCTGTTTCAACAACCGTGTAAAACCTTTTGTAACCTCGGCGTAGTTAGGAATGAATTGTCGTAAAAAGTTTGCTTTCCCCTGCAAACTTTGGAGTTGGCGAAGACTCGAAGGAGGAGGCAATTTGATGATAGCGTCTACCTTCGAGGGATCAACACGAATGTCGGCTTTTGAAACTACAAATCCTAGCAATCGTCCCACTTCTATACAGAAGACACATTTGTGTGGGTTCAACCGAATATGATAATGCCTACACCTCATGAAGATTGCTCGTAAATGGACAAGGTGATCAGCTCGATGTAAGGAATGAGCGGGCAAATCATCGAGATACGGTTGCACAATGTGTTTGATGTCATGAAACGCATAAGACATCGCCCTTTGAAAAGTTGCTCCGACATTCTTAAGCCCAAAAGGTAATTTGCAGTAAGCAAATGTCCCCCATGGACAAATGAAAGCCGTTTTTGGTTGATCGGCAGGTAGAATATTGATTTGATTGTAACCGGAAAAACCGTCCATAAAGGAAAATATTTCACTGCCGGCACAGTCAGCAATGATTTGATCGATATAGGGCGTTGGGTAGTTGTCCTTTGGACAAGCTCGATTAATGTCCCTATAGTCGATGCATATTCTTATTGTTCCCTGTTTTTTGTTAACCGGAACAATATTCGATACCCAATCCGTTAACGGGATTGGATAAATGAAACCTGCTTTCAACAGCTTTTCAACTTCTGCTTTAATTGCAGCATCTTTTCGTGGGTGAATCTGACGCAAACGTTGCCGGACGGGTTTAGCGTCCGGGTAAGTCTTGATCTCATGAACAACAATCGCGGGATCAATTCCTGGCATTTCCTCATAGGACCAGGCAAACACGTCGCAGAATTCTTGAAATAGGGCCTTGTATGTCTGAATTTCGTCATCTGTACACGAGGCACCTATATGAATGTTTTCAACAATTCTGGGCTTTACTGAAATGTCAATGGGAAGAGTTCGAGAAATATTTCCCAAATTCAACTCTGAATCAGGATGTTTCATGGGATTCTGAGCTTGTTTGACATATTCAGTTGTAAAAACTGATGAGAAATCATTTTCAAAACGATCATCCTAAGGTAAAAACGAAGATCTATGATGGAGATCTTCCCATGGTAAATCATCTATACACAGGATTTCACGAAGTTGTTCGTCAGATGACACAACTTCGGGAAACGTTATTAACACCGAGGTTGATATGAAAAGTGATTCCTCACGGACCACATTCATTTGGTCGACTTTGGTTGAACACGGGTCGGTAAAAGACTGCACGGCTTCATAGGCAATTTCATATGGACTCAACGGCATAGAATTACCAAACGAGTCCGTTTCAGATTCAGAAGGAACGATCCAGGGATCGTCGTAATAAATAGTGTCTGATGTAATCATATGAATGGTTGCAAATGAAGATGATGCGTTGAGTGGAGGAAAAGGAAAAGTTCCCAGTAAACCGGCATCTTTAACTAATCCTACTCCAATATCCTTATATGGGATAGTCGTTTTACCGACATGCTGAATACTCTCTGAAGAGGTTGGGTCAGATGAAAAGTAAGTCAGCTGGTCTATTGTTACGATCTTTCCATTATGTGGAAACTTTATTACTCAGAAGACCGATGAAACGACCGCTGTCATAGTGTAAGTCCAACTTCGACCCAAGAGAAGGTTGTAGTCTAGAGGGGCATCAACCACCTCCACATCTAGACTAACGATTTTTCCTTCAACCCCTATAGGCAAATCCTGTAGAATGCCAAAAGGACGGAACCCACGACCATCAAAGGCCTTAAGAATTGTTGGGGATTGATTTAGTGAGGGAGAACCAAGCGATCTCCAACACTGCATCGACATAATACACGTGGAAGCTCCCTCATCAATTACAGTCCGATGAATAGGCCTGTTTTTGACTATCACTGGGATCTGGAAAGCCATTTGATGAGGCAAACGCAGTGTACTATTTTCTAGATCAAAGATTATTAGGTTCGGGTCCTGAACATCAACAACTCCTATAACCGACAAAAGTAATTTGCGTTGTGCTGGACATGATTGCAGCACTTCCAAAGCCGACATTGCTGAGGGTGAAATAGCTAAGTCCTCAACAATGTTGTAATTCTTGGCCGCTCTCGCATGTGGATTGAAAGCAGACTTTCGAAGTACACCCTTGGTGGGCGGTTTGATTACTAAGTCGGGGTTAGGCTTGTCGATCTGTAGTGGATCGGAACCGGGAGCTGAGGTTGATGGATTAGAATGAGAAGATTCTGCTTCTTTCGATCCATCAACAGGACTTTTACTACCATAATCTTGCGATCGAGTCGCAATCCTTACATGAGACATCATCAATATGGGTTCTTCAGTGGCACTCAAGGAAGAACCTATCATTTTGCTATCTTTCGGAAATGGGTCCTTCAAGACAGCAGGAATTTGGGAACCCTTGACGATTTTCGCAACCTTTGCTCGATGAGGGCAGTCTCTTGTAAAGTGTTATTCTTCACAAATAAGACATGGATAACGAGGCCTGCGCTTTTCATCATTGGATTTCGCCTTTTCAGTTTTCTACTTTGGAGTTTTGTCTGCTTTATTCTTCTTCTTGCCTTTCTTCTTCCCACCGGATTTTGATTTAGTCGTAGATGACTCTACAACGTGAATATCGATGGAGAGTTCAACAGAAGAATCTCCTGTCGGGGAGTCTGGTAAGGTTAAATAGGAGAAGAATTCTTTGAGGATTTCTTCTTGCTTTTAGTGTTCACCGTACCAATCATGCCATCAGCAGCATGAGATCCCGAAGGAGTAGCAACGATTTGATTTGACTTTGGAAGATCTGGGATCTTTTCGTGTAACGTACCTGACTGAGTGTAAACTAAGTCAAGGTACTGCGCTTGAGCAATCACTTGCTCCTCAGTAACTACTCCGGCCTTAGCTACGTCTTCAGTAATCTTTGGTAACAATGATTTAACAAACCATTCAGCTAAGAGTTGGTCCGAGATAAAAACTTTCACTAACCGCCTTCGACGTCTCCATTCATGTATATGATCGGAAATATAAGTGGACGTCGATTGTTTTAATGAAGTTAGTAACTCCGTGCCATTATCATATCTGACCGGCAACTGAAAATGAGTTAGGAACGAGGTAGCTAACTGGCTAAAATTATAAAAAGAGGCCCGTGGTAACTCAATGTACCACTTGGCCGCGAGACCAATGAGAGTGCGCTGGAAAAGACGTAAACGGATCGAATCATCCGAGATGGAATTAGAGGCACACCAGAGGTGGTAATTCATCACATGATTCGATGGGTCCTCTCCAGACTTACCCTCGAACTTGGGAATGTCACTGGGCAACTTATTCGGCATTGGCGGCCAAAACGGAAGATAATTGATTGGATCGTTCATTAGGCACGACAAGTCTGGTAAGTCCAAAGTTGCGATAAATGGTAGCTGCCGATTAGGATCCCTAAAACTCTGGGTCACAATACCAGCCCCAGGAGGAGGATATCCAGGATAACTAGGAATAGGAATCGCATTCGGGATATTGTATCCTCCTGGAAAACCAGGATTAACCGGACCGTACTGGGGTTGTTGTGGTTGTTGATAAGTGTACCCAGGATATGGTTGATACTGGTAAACTGGCTGTTGGACAGCAGGACCGAATTGGTACTGTCCCTGGTACGGTTGATAAGTGAATTGTGGTTGACTTGTGAAAACCGTACTTAAACCAGGTTGTCCTACAGGCATTTGAACCGTAGTTTGAATTGTGGATCCAGACGATGGTAAAGATATCTGAGGAGTAGTTACAGGGATAGTAGAAACCGGAGCTGTCGATACTCCAGAAGTAAATGTGGTAGATGGAACAGAAGTTGCGGTAGTTGTAGCAGTCGTTTGAGATGGAGTACGAGGCGAAATAGGCCCAGACTGAGAAACTACCGAAGGTACAAAAGTTTGAATATTAGACTGGACTAGTTGCTGGGGTGGACCAGAAACTAAGGGTTGTCCAGTTTGAGATGACAACTGTACACTTGGCTGCAACACCTGTTGAACTTGTGATGGATCCCACACTATATTTATTCCAGGGTATTGACCCATAACAGGTTGAGGATATTGAGATCCATAACCGGGTTGAGGGTAGGATTGATAATTGAAAGGCACATTTCCCGTACCTTGAAAATAAGATTGACCTTGAGGTGGTTGGAAACCTTGACTCAAGTACTGACCTTGGGGCAGATACCCTTGAGACATGTACTGATACTGGGGTTGACCTTGAAGTGTAAATTGATACTGGGGTTGTCCTTGGGGTACATATTGAGTCTGGGGTTGCCCCCCAGATGCAAATTGTGTACCTTGAGGTTGCCCCCTAGGCGTTAATTGAGGCTGCCCCCCAGGCGGTAACTGGCCACCTTGAGGTTGAGAAGCAGGAATAGAACCTGACATCATAAGAATGTCTTCTACACTCAACGGCTTTACACCATTGCTTCCAGTGAACATCCTTTGTTCAATGGGTTGAGGAGATGCTCCCGGAAAAGTACCAGACGAAGACTGATACCCAGCAGGAACAGAAGGACCGCCGTACAAAAAAGATTCAGGTGATTGAGTAAACATGGACGACTGACCTGACATATTTACGGGAGTATAAATACCCCTAGGTGGATAAGAAACACAAGGTGGTGAAAAACTCGACACTGAGTTGTCTAAATAATTAGTTAAAGAAAGATACCAAGTAGTACTTCTAGGTGGACTGTAAAAAATAGATTCACGCTCCTGTAGATCAATAGTAGGTTGATTCTCAGGGATAGGGACGCCTATTTCTTCTTCCGGAGCAAGCTCTTCAATAGCTATCAAACCAGAAGGAAGATTTTCGGTGATGGCTCTTTCTACCCTAGGTGAATTAGGAGCACTAGAAACTGGAGAGACTAACCCCGATGTTGGAGTAACAGGTTAAGATATCTCAGGTTCTTCGCCTACATCACTAGTAGATGAAAAACTACCAGCAAGCTCGGAAACCGAAACAGCTTCAGGATTATAACCTGTTTCTAGACTTTGGTAATCAGGATGAACGACCAATGAAGACTCTCCTTCTTCAGGTGACCCTACTTTACTGCCACTAGGAGTTACAAGGACTTTCAAACCTTCGTAATGGCCCGGGACGTCTTCAGGAGGTTGGCCCCGAAGTCTACGGGACTTCCTCAACAAATCAGCCACGGTTACAACCTCAGGAGACTGGCCCCGAAGTCTACGGGACTGTCTTGGTAATTCAGCCACAGCTAAAAACTTTTAACTACTGCACACGCAAACAAAGTAAAATCTCAAAGCAAACCGCCTAAAGTCTCTAAAGAACCAAACAAATTCGAATCACACACCTAAAGAATCTAGGGCATCAAACCAAACACAAACAGTAACCTTCCGGACCGAAAACACTAGTTGGTGATGAAATCCAACATCACCGAATCCAGTACAGAAGTGGCGGGTGGAACAGTTACCCCGGCAACCTGCTTAATGAATAGACTGGACCAAGTTCCTCCACTTAAACCGTCTCGAGTGAAGTGAACCCCCCAGAAAATCCAAGTGAGTCTAGCCGACGTCTGCTCCAGGTACAGTGGGATCTTCCCTCCACCGTCACCTTGGGTAGAATCCTAAAGATAATAGTCACTAAGGTTACCAACAACAACAAATATACCTGTGGGAACAGTCTACGACCTGATAGCACGCAAGGGCAGAGTAACAAGCTCAATCCCCTTGCCGGCTCCTTGACAATAATCCAAGGTTTACCGATAAGTGACCCCAGGCTCCTCGACAATGGTTAATCCGAGGTTTACCGTTTGTAGTACGTGCGTATCTGGCGTCTTTCCCAATGAAGGAGGATTGATTCCCTCACTGGTTCGAACACGGTCTTGTGCTTCTCCTTTAAGAGGAGCTTTCCCAGAGTACAGATGAAACAGTTGGATTTATCCTACCACAAGATAAGCTACTTGTTTGTTTTTACTGTCTTGGAGAGTTAATTACTCTCCTACTCCAAGACACTAGCCTGATCTATATTGGTGTTTCAGAGCCCTAGTAAATAAAAAATTACTAAGTTGATTTTACTTTAAGCGTTAATTTTTATGGCTTTTCTTTACGACAAAAGGTAGCGGAGATGAAACTGATGGTGTGTAGACTCGACTCAAATCCACTAAAAAGATGCACCTAGGATGAAACAAAACAATCTTTCCTTTTTCAATGAATTCCCTAGCTAAGAGAGTTGGAGAATGCAAAATTTATAAAGACAACTTTCTTGGCAGTGAAAATCAAAGAAACACTCTCTTTTATCTTTTCCAAAGCACACAACACATGACCACTAATTATTTCACAAAAACTTCCTTTCTCTTTTCCAAGACTTCAAACGCTACTAAAACAAGCTTTCCTCAAAAGAGATTTTGTATTTTCCTATTTAACAAACATGAAAAACTACTTAACAAAAACCAATCATAAGATCTATGATAATCCAATCAATCTAAGATTTATGAAAACGAAAATCAATTTTAAGACCTATGCAAATCTAAGAGAAATTCACCTAAAAGCAAATCTAGTGAGGTAAAAGCCTACAAAATATAATTCCAGGATGTTTTACTCAGTTACAATCCAACCAAGGACTAATTCATGCAGAATCATAAACTAGTCAAAAACAAAATAAAATGTTTTTGTTCTTTTTCTTAAGAATGAAATTCACAGCTTAACCAACAAGCCTTCTCGAAATTCCGCAAAGAGACAACACAAAGGTAGATTTCTCACAAAAGTGGATTTTATGAAAGGTCCGACTTCTAAGAAGACTGAAAAGACCAGGGAGATCCAAGGTTTTTACAACTTCTAAATCCAAAGTCACTACAAGACCAATGCAAAAATCAACCCTAGGGCTAGAATTTCTATGAACTTCACTAAAACCCTTGACGCTAATGAAACAAGCTTAGATGAAAACTTTTGACAGGTGAATAGTGTATCTGGGCAGCAAAATCAAGCTATTAACAAAATCTAAAAGATAAAAAGGAAAAAATTGAAATTTTCTAGACTTTTGACAGGGGTACGCAGGCAGCCTGTTTGCACAGGTGCGGCCACGCTCTGTGTACACAGCAAAAGTGCGTACAGGTACGCACTGTGCTTAACGCAGAGGGTGCGTACTGCTCTCAAAATCAAGAAAAATAAAAACTAACTTAACCCTAAGCTATTCCACCCAAATTCACAGTCAATCAGTCAAAAACTAGAAAGAAATCAGAGTTTCTCAAATCAAAGTATCAATCAAAAGAGAAGTCAATCAAATCCATGGATTCCCCAGCGGAGTCGCCATTTTGTCATGCGGAAAGAGTCAATTTTGCGGACAAAACCGACCTCCCTAGAAGCTAAGGCTTTCTAGTGACAAACAAAACAATCAAGCACTATCTTTCCCTAAATATGCATTTAAAATAAAAGCAACCAGGTGTTTAAGGCTTACCTTTAGTCCAACGCTTGTTTGTTGTAGTCCAGCCTCTCTGATCCAGATGAGCTCCTTCTCCTTGAAGCCTGCATTCACTAACAAGCAAACAATTACATAGCACCTGAATAACTCATATAATAAAACATATTCATCATAAAGACCAAGGAGTATATGAAACAAATTATATATAACAACTTGTTGAGAAAAATGAACTTAATTGTATTAATTGGAAACAAAAGAAACCATTACAACCAGTGCCTTGGTGTTGTGCAGGTCCCTCCCAGGGTCCAGCAAGAGTTCTCCTTTACTTTGATCAGCTCACCCACTTCCAAATGAAGCTAGGAAGGATTGGAATCTCTCCTCTCAAGCTCTATAAGGGAGTCCTAATTTCAGCAGCATCTACCCTTAGGAATGTTCAACTTTCAACCTCCCCTCCCTCTGGCTCAATGCCTGTATTTATAGTGCTTTGGAGGAAGTTAATCAGGTCCACCATGAATGGGATAAGCCCCTCTTTCAATGGGATAGCTCCCCTCTTCATGGGATAAGCTCCTCTTTCATTGGGATGCATGAACCATCTGGAGGCACTCAATACACGTCAAACCATCTTCTAGAATGCTCTAGAATTGACCACAAGTAAGTTTTTTGGAGTAAAACTTGTGCCTTTTGACCTTTACAGGAGTAGCACCCACCCCTTTATAGACAGAGCGTACAAGTACGCAGGTATTATGAACAAGAGGTGCGTACACGCAGGTAAGGGTAAGAGAAACTGCGTAACCAGAGTTATATTGAATTTTAAGGACTTTCTCTCTTTCTTGGAGTTTGACATGAGGAGCAGAGGTATAAGACTTGCCAAGGAGGACAATATGACTATTGACGGAGCCATACTGACTGCACATAGTCATGGTGACAAATTTTAGTGTAACAACAGTGAATCAATGTAGTACACAAGAAAATTTTGTCAACCCAAAACTTGTTATATTACAACTTTAATACAACAAAAGTAGGGCTCTCATACCAAGGATCATGACCCTTACAATTAGCCCTAATACAATGAAATTAGGGCTTGATGTCAATAATACATGACAATCAATCTATCCTTGAACAATACACACTTGACATACTTGTTGAGGGAGCGATCACACTAGCCCTTTCAGTCCACGTACCTTGAACACCTGGTAGGTCCTTCGCCACCTGTACTCACAGAGTATAATGTTGCTTGCACTACCTCTATTTATGTTGCTCACAAGTTCTTCTACTACTCTATAATGGTTTGCATCTTCGGTTCAACAAACTTTGCCTTCTATCAATCCCTTAGCTGTTCCAAAGGTGACTAAACATAGGGTCTTCTTCCATTGCCTTCTAACAAACTTCTTGTTGCTCCAAAATGTATGAACTTAGGGCACACTTGGTAGCCCTCATAACAATGACTCAACAACATATGAGCAAATATCCTTAGGGAACACAATGATATTCCTTTTATGAATAGTTTGGCTCATCAAACTTACCAATCATAAGAACTTCTATATTGTGCCTCTAACAGTCCCCTAACTCCTCTCTCGGGTCATTATACCTAGGCAACCAAACAGTTGTCCTAATCCTTCTTAAAGGACAGACTTCAACACTTTACTTCCAACCCTCTTCTCCACAATTCTACCCACTTCTTCTCTTCATCACAAATCTTTTCTTCCTTCAGGATGTTGAGAATTGTAATTAGTTTTGGTCTTCATAATTGTTGTACTCATTTCAATATGTATCCTATGTAACAAACAAGAAAAATAAAATAAAATTTATTATTATTAAAGCATGGGTTTCATGCTCATTATTGATGTTCTTTTAGCTAAAACATGTTCTTCATGCTTCTAGGGTTTATTAGGTCTTAGGATTTATTGTCATGAGTTAAAGGAGTCAACATCATGTTTATATGACCCTTTAGGGAAATTTATAATTGTAAAAAGAATTATTTTTTAGTCTAGAAAATCCCGGAATCTCCAAGAGTACAAATTGGCCATGGGATCCTCAAGTCAGCCTAAAGGAGGGGATTCGACCCCTTGAGAAGGCTATATAAAGAGCAGTTCAACTTCATTTGGAGACACACTGAGTCACAAGTTTGATATCTCAAGAAAGAGTTCAATCTGTAGTTGGGAAGCCGGAGAAGGAGAGAGAAGGTCAAGAAGAAAGAAGAAGCAAGGATTTTCTTGGTTTTTGGGCTGCATCTCTCTCACACGTGTGAAAATCTAGGGTTTTTGGGTTGCAGGAAGAGGCCGAAGTTTCATAATTGAACTGCAATAGGATGAAGTGTAGCATCTTGTAGCGAGGAGGAAGGAAACTTTGTCTATACTTTGCTGACCTAAGAAGAGTTGTCTTACTCTTGGTAGGTCCTAGAAGGAGATCGAGTTAGGGTTTATTCAATACCTACAAGGACGAAATTGTAGGGTCGAAGTTGCAGGTGGAGTAGCAGTGTTGTAGCTAGCAGGACGAAGTTGCAGTGTGTAGCAGTTTGGCACATATTCAAGAAAGAATTTGAGGAAGGGCTGACTTGATACTGGAGAAGGACTTGGTCTAGGGATTCGATCTTTATATCTCATTTGAAGCAGATTCTAAGAAGAGAAGGGTTTACAGGTTTTCCCCTTGGAGGGGTTTTCCCTTGGTTAAGAGCCTATATCTGTGTCCTCTTTTGTTGTTATTGTTTCTTGATATTGCTTGAGGAAAATATCTAACTAAAATAACATAAAGAATATTAAGATTCATGATCAAGTATCATGGTTTAAATAAGATAAGTTTAATAAGATTCCACTTTATCATTTTCTAACACAATGTACCACCCCACACTCTATCCTTTACCTCAAACATAGTGCACACAAATTGAGGCATTGCGGCCCTTAAATCAAAGACAATATGTTGTCCTTTATGGTCTCAACCATCCCTTCCATGCACAGAAACACACTAATCTTCAACATAACATTTGGACATAGTTAAGGGTATATCTTGGGTGATTGTACATGTAGAGAAGTAGCCCTAATGGCACAAACTTAACACAAAAAGAAGACCTCAAATCTACATAAAAAACCTCCTTAAGGGGCACACCTATCACAGAGAAATGTGTCCTCTCACCTGGGAACACTCGGCGTGCAACAAACACAAAAAAGCACAAAATGTACCATCTTATCCTTCATGAGAACTACGACTCTCCTCCTGAGGTAATTCGATCTTTCTCTTGGGAAGAAAACACTTTAGATATGTTTGGAATAACTCATCTTTCATCCTTCTTATACTGTTCTTTGGTGGTGTCTTTTCTCACCAAGGGTCATGACATATAATCCAACCAACCTAAGCAAATATGCTTAAACACCAATTATTTAAGGAATAAAATCCATTTTGTTTGACCTTTACATTCTCCATTGAAGCCCTAAGTGCCCCTTAGCCCTTCAATGGTTCCTTTCGTGCATCCAATGAATAAACTATCATTTTCTCCTTGGGTATTTCACCCACAAATTTAGGTACAAAGTCCACTGCTTGGGTACACTACCCAAAAACCACATTTTGTGGGTAAACTCACAAATCCAGTACCCTAGGGGTTCTGGGAGTACCTCTTAAGATACAAATTTCAACACTCCCTCTTAGTTAAGGAGTTACTTCCACTACTCGAAAGTAACTTGTCATCGTCAACGAGACTAGATGAATCTTTGGCGTTCACCACTGCAACATACATTGTAGAATGAACCACACTATTCTCAATAGTGTCTCTGCCTCAATCTCATCAGAACTTGAAGATTCAGAATTCCATAGGGTAGTTGACAATCCTTTGTAATCTCCATTTGAAGTTAGAATCCCTTTTGAGTCTATAGAACCTCCACGAGCTCACTTTGCTTTCCCTTCTGAAAAGTTTTGTTACTGAACTTGTGTCCTTCCAAGGTCAGTTTGAGTTGCGGTTAAACACTAGGTCTAATCACTCTAAACCACTGCAACTCAACTCAACAATCGATCTCATTCTCCTGGGTCAAATACCTCACATGCATATGACCCCAATGTCGGATGTGCAACTTCAAAAACCAATGAAGATACTAGCTTTCCATCATCTTGTCCTTCACACATAGCTAACTCGTTCATGCCAAAGTACCCCTTGAGTAGTCCCAACTTTCTTTGACAAGTCATCAGAATTCCAAGATCTACAACCTGCCACACAACAAATTGTTATTCACTAGGTTCTCCACCAATCAACTAGAACTCTAAGCCTATCTCATCACCTATCCAGTCAAGACCACATTTCCATTTTCTTGATTTAACCTTCTGCTCCATGTTTAGGCAACTTCACAACTCCCTCTTAAGCTACTTCATTGTGCACACTCTGATTCGACTGTCCCTTCAAACTAGCTTTGATACCATGTTGATTTTTCCTTGACAATTTAGAATAAGGTTTATGTCTAAAACACGATCACAAACACACTAAAATGCCACAACACAAGCACTTTGCACAGTAGAAAATGTACAACAATGAATCAATGTAGTATGCAAGAATTTTTTGTCAACCCAAAACTTGTTATATTACAACTTTAATACAACAAACACAAGGCTCTCATACCAGGGATAGTGGCCCTTGCAATTAGCCCTGATATAAGGAAATTAGGTCTTGATGTCAACAACACATGACAATCAATCTACCCTTGAACAAGACACACTTGATCTACTTGTTAAGGGAGCGCTCACACCAGCCTTTTCAATCCATGTACCTTGAACACCTGACAGGTCATTTGCCACCTATACTCATAAAGTATAATGTTGCTTCCACTACCTCTACCTCTGCTACTCACAATTTATTTTGCTACTCCATAACGGCTTGCATCTTCAACTCATCTTGATTTCATCTTGATTTTCTGGATTAATACAAAACAGATAGTGGGTTTTTGAGTTGTGGCTTTCCCCGGATATTTATTGTGTTATGTGCCTTTGATTCTCTTCCTCTATTGATTATTGTTTGCTCGACGTTTATGGGCTTCTGCTGTAAAGCATAGAAGTAGATTCTTGTCTCTTGCTTTAGCAAATTGCATTACCTTGTGAATCTATAGGATTTTCTATATGGTATTAGAGCAAGATTGTTTTTTGGGCTGAGAGTTTGCAGGGAAGATATGAGAATTTATGTGAAAATTTTTCAGAAACAAATTGCAGATCTAGATTCCTTGGGAAAAGATATCCCAATTCAAAAAAAAAAAATCAGCTGAATCAAAGTTCGGATGAGAAAGATATCGCTGATTTAAAATCAAATCTTTGGAGAGATTTCGAAGTTTTGAGTTTCTGGGTTACAGGTGAAAGTCGAATTTGCAATACATACTTCAGGATCGACAGATGGGGTTCCATGGGTTGAGGCTTGAGTATGCCTTGGAAGGAAACTCAAATTTTATAGCATGGAGGGACATGATGGAGGTTGTGCTAGAAGATAATGGCTTGAAGGAATTCATCGATCAAGAAGTCTCCAAACCAATAGCTATGGATGCACAAAACTTGGCCGAATGGAAGAAGTGTGTGGCGAAGGCAAGGTGGATAATCCTTGAGGGAGTTTGAGACCACATTGTCTCGAGTCTCCATGGCAAGGAAACTCCACATGCCATGTGGAAAACATTGACGAACTTGTATCAGAATAACAGTGATCAAAGGAAGTTGGCACTGAAGGATAAACTTTGTAAAATCAAGATGGAGAAAGGCGAGACGATTCCAAAGTACTTGACCAAGTTCACTCAATGTCGAGATGAACTTGGAAGTGTTGGAATCACGGTGGCTGAGGAGGATATGGTGAGCCTTGATCTTCCTGGACTCCCAAAGAGTTGGCATAGTTATCAAGACTATGTCAATGGTAGGGAGAAGCTGCCAAATTGGGAACGACTATGGTCGGATTTGATGCAGGATGAGATCAGGAGGAACACCAAGGATGGATCTTCATCAAAGACTGATGATGAAGAGAATTGTGCCTTAGCAATTAAGCGAGCAAGGGAAAAGGTAAAAATTCTCGTTCTAAATTAGATTCTTATCATGGAGGTAAGAAGAAGGACATGATGAAAGTTAAATGCTTTCATTGTCACAAGATGGGTCACTTTGCTACAAATTGTCCATTGAAGAATTCCAAGGAGAAGTCCTAAGGAGGAGTGGTAGGTGAGGCTTTGGCCTCCCAATTCTAATTTGACTTTTCCCTCATTGCATGCATGGTGTCTTCAATGATGGGATGTGTGTGGCACTTAGACAGTGGAGCTTCTTTCCACATGACTGGCGACAAAGAGTTATTCAGTGAACTAGAGGAGAAAGATCTCAAGATGCATATCAAGATGGGTGATGATGGTAAGTATAGTGTTACTGGTGTGGGCACTATTACTTTTCAAAGGGAGCATGCATCTCCACTCACCTTGAAGAATGTTATGCATGTACTCGGACTGATGAAGAACTTGGTATCTATTGCCATGCTTGAGGATAGAGGCTATGATGTGATATTTTCGAAAGGAAAGGCGTTCTTTCGACACATAGCCATGGGTCAAGTAAAGAATATAGGGATTTGAGTTCAAAATCTTTATAAGATAGAGGTAGAGGATTGTGCTACTTTGAGTTCAAAAGAAGAAAAGATGTTGAGTTGGGATGTCGATGAGTTGTGGCACAGGCGATTGGGCCACTTGCATCATGGGGCTTTGAAGATATTGCAACAAATCTCTACCGGTCTTCCCAAAGGTACGCTTGAGCAAGTTGATACATGCAAGGGTTGTACTTTGGGAAAATACGCCAAGTCTTCCTTTGGAGACAAAGACAGTTGAGTAGAGTCTATTCTAGAGAGAGTCTATTCAGATGTGTGTGGACCATTCTCTACAACATCCATGGCCAAACACAAGTATTATATTATATTTATCGATGACTATTCTCATAAATGCTAGGTATTTTTTATGCAGAAAAAGGATCAGACTTTCACAAAGTTTTGTGAATTCAAAGCATTGGTAGAGAAAGAGTCTGGCAAGAAGATTAAATCTCTACGGAGTGATAATGGTGGTGAGTATGTCTCCAATGTTTAAGAATTTATGTACAATGGAAGGGATTAAATGAGAGTTGACAACACCCCATAACCCTCAACAGAATGGGGTTTCCAAGAGGAAGAATAGGAGCACAGTAGGGGCAGCAAGGGCAATGTTGCATGGTCAGGGCCTACCACTACACTTGTGGGCTGAGGCATGCAACACAACGGTTTATGTTCAGAACCATAGCCCACATCGGATACTTGAGATGAAGACACTAGAGGAGGCTTATTCTTGTAAGAGGCCAAATGTTGGTCACTTCAGGATTTTTGGGTCATCGGTTTATTACCATGTGACCAAAGATGCACGGAAGAAGCTTGAGCCAACAATAGAGTTGGGGATATTTGTGGGGTAATTGATATACCCCACAATTATCGGGGGTACATACCGGATGACAGTGGTTCGCAGGGATATCAGGTTTGATGAGGAGAAGGCCATGTGAGTATCCCTTGAGAGGGAGCTTGAGCTACATGTGGATGAGGAGCTTTTAGATCCTAAGGTTGAGGGGCCTCAGATTGATGTGGAGCAACCACATGTAGAGGTTCAGAGAGTGGAGACATCCACTCAGGTAGAGTCTTCCAGAGAGGGAAGAAAGCGCACTAGAGAGGTTGACAGATTATTGGATGATGCACGGGAGAATGTGGGAGCACCCTCTTCTCAGCGCAGACAGAGGAGGTCACCAGAGAGGTACACTGGATACATGGCACTTATGGGTGCATGTGTTGTGACAGAGCCATCTTCCTTTCAGGAAGCAGTGCAACAACTAGTTTGGGTTGATGCGATGGTGGAGGAGTATGACTCCATAGTTCGAAATAGTGTTTGGGATGTGGTCCTGAGACTGGAGGACAAGTCAGTTGTGAGCTCCTGTTGGCTTTACAAGGTAAAGCAAGCTGCAAATGGCAGTGTGGAGAAACATAAGGTCATATTTGTGGCCCGCATATTTTCACAGGTAGAGGGGATTGACTATGATGAGACCTTTGCTCCTGTTGCAAGGTACTCGTCAATCAGATCTATTTTGGCACTATCGGCACAAATGGGTTGGACGATCCATCAAATGGATGTGAAGACTGCCTTCCTTAATGGCATGATTGATGAATAGGTGTACATAGAGCAGCTCAAAGGTTTTGAAACCTTGGACTGTGAGTCACATGTGTGTCGACTCAAGAGAGCGTTGTATGGGTTGAAGCAAGCACCCTGTGCTTGGTACACCAGGATAGATAGCTACTTCACTGGGTTGGGCTTCACAAGAGTGAAGCGGATGTGAACCTGTATCACATAGTGGTGGAAGGTAAGTTGTTGATAATTGTGCTTTATGTATATGATCTCATACTGACAGGTGATGAGAAACTCATCAAATCTTCCAAGGAGGACCTTGCAAGAGGGTTTGAGATGAAGGAAATGGGGCTCATGCATTACTTTCTTGGCATGGAGGTATGAGAGGGAGATGGGGAGTTGTTTGTATCTCAGGGCAAGTATGCCAACGAGCTACTCAGGAGATTCTGCATGGAGAGCAGTAAACCCATGGAAACTCCTTTAGCTGGTAACCGGAAGAAGGAGGATGATACTTTAAGGGAAGTAGTGGAAGCTACTATTTATAAGCAGCTTGTGGGTTCACTCATGTACTTTACTTGTTGAACATACAACTAGATATGTGATATTAGTTAACTAGCTTAGTCAAGCGATGGTTAGGCCTACCAAGATGTATTGGAAGGCGATAAAGCATGTATTGAGATACCTCAGAGGCACTACACAGTTTGGGTTATGGAACAAATGGACAGAAGGAGTGAAGCTTCAAGGCTTCACCGATGTAGATTGGGCAAGGAGTCCATCCGACAGGAAGAGCACATCAAGAGGGATCTTTAGTATTGGGTCAACGACGATTTCTTGATACAACAAGAACAGAGATCAGTTGCACTCAGTTTGGCAGAGGCGGAGTACATGGTTGCAATTCAGGCATCATGTGAGGCTATTTGGATGAGGAATATCCTGGTTGGTTTGTTTGGTCAGCAGATGGATCCGACAATGATTTATTGTGATAATTAGAGTTGTATCAAACTATTTGAAAATCCAACCTTTCATGATCGGTCCAAGCATATTGATATCCGATATCATCATCTCAGAGGTTGTGTATTGAGGCGGATCATGTTGTTAGATTACATTCCCACAGAGGAGAAAGATGCTAACATCTTGACAAAGGCATTGTCAAGATGTAAATTCGACTTTCACAGAGACAGGATTGGGGTAGTTGATAATCCATTTCTTGTTGAGAGGGAGTGTTGAGAAATGGCAACAAGAAATTATAGTTTAATTTGTCCTTGAATTAAACTGTGAATAAAATTTGAATTCTATTCTCATAGCAACTTCAAATAGTTAAATTAAGTTTATTAAACTTACTTAACTTAGGAAATTCGAGTTGAAAGTCTTTTGAAAGTCATGTATATGTTCTCCCTACTTTGTAGGAGTCAAGTGTGAGTTAATTGTGAGTTGTAAAATAGATGACTCAGTTTCATGAGTCAATTCAGTTAAATTAGTTCTAAAACTAATTGAGAGAACTAATAGCGAGTTAGCATCCAGTGGTGACACTAATGAACTCCACCAATGCTACTCTAGTTAACTGAATATTTACTCATCAGAAACTCATGCATGTCGATTATGAGAAAGACCTAGTTGAGACTAGAGTGCAGGGATAGTGTACTATTTGTTTTAGATTTTTCTGAGTTGCACTGATAGTGCATGCAATCAGGAACTGATCCTTGAGGGATTGCGCTACTTTTTAGAGGCTTTATTTCCCTTTAAATACAAGCTATCCTTTAGAGGAATTACACATTGGAATAGAGACTTGGAGAGCTTGTGAAGAGGCTAAGTTTTGGCCTTGAGCTTGCTTGTGAGTTGGAGATTGAATTTGCTGAGTGTTGGGATTGATCTAGAGAGAACAAGCATTGTAATTTCATCTTGATTTCCGGATTAATACAAAACAAATAGTGGGGTTATTGAATTTAGGCTTATGTGATCCATATCAAGTTTGTTAAGATGATTTTCGGCAATAATCACATCAGAATTCATTTGTCTAATCACATAAGAATTCATTTGTTATAATAGTGGGTTTTTGAGCCGTGGCTTTCCCCGAATATTTATTGTGTTATGTGCCTTTGATTCTCTTCCTCCATTGATTATTGTTTGCTTGATGTTTATGGGTTTCTGTTGTAAAGAGTAGAAGTAGATTCTTGTCTCTTGCTTTAGCAAATTGCATTATCTTATGAATCTACAATATTTTCTACACTATCCTAAATTGAGTTGAAGGTGGGGGATTTTGCTAGAGCAAGAAGCAATTTTAGTAAACCTCTTACTTCCATGTTGTATAACTTATAGTTATACATGACATACGTGGTCAGAGTCATGCTTTCAATAGGGGAAAGGCTAGCTTCATTCAAGCGGATATGGTAGGGAGTATATCCTTTAATCTTGAGGTTGTAGGTTATACAATACTTTTGAATATGCTCAATCTTCCTTCGTGATTGTCTGGATATATTGCAACCCCAAACCTCACAACCATATAGAATAACATGGGTGACAAGAGTTTCAAAGAGATTTTTTTTTAAATCCCAAATCCAAATATCTATTGACTTACAATTGTCTTCAAGCCTGTAGTAAGCTTTCCATCCTCCATTTATCCTTTTCTCAATTTTATGATTCCAATTGCACTATTGATTGATGTCAATTCTCAAATATTTGTATGAAGGAACACTAGAACATCTCTTTTATATCGAGTTTACTTTTAAATGTTTACACTCATTTATGGACACTACAATATTTCCTTCATATTGGGTTCTAAAGCGCCTCTAGACACAATGATTTGTTTTAAAGTGTCTAATTTTTTTTTGGTTAGATGAATTTTTTTAATTATAATTGTATGATGTATTTTTATAGTAATATTATTTTGATAACTTGAAAGTTTATAAAGGTTGGGAGCTTGAATTATGTAAATGTAACTTATATGAATATGGTTAGCATGTATATGGGATTTTGTTGATACAAAATCCTTACGTGAAGAGCTTTTTATGGATTATAAGATATAAATATTTTATTTTTAAATATTAATAATGTTAATATATTATTTAAATAAAATAATTATGTAGTTTATTATTAATGAAAATTATGGTTTTTACAATAAAAGGAATTATTATTATTATTATTATTATTATTATTTTTAACTAATATATTATGTAAAGAAAATAAGTATATATTCTATTATTGATGAAAATTATGGTTTTTTCTGTCACACTGTAGGATTGATAAAACCCTAGCATCTAGTTTTGACAACGGATCTTTAGCTGTCTTTGCATGGCGACAAGATTGGGGGGGGGGGGGGGGGAGGGGGGGTTCCCCCCCTCCTCCCAACTTCGAATCCACAACCTTTCAAGTCCTTATGGCAGGCCTTAAAAAGAAGTATCCCCTAAAAGGTCAATAGTCAAAATTTGTGAAACGAGAAAAGAACATCCCATTGATATCACTGCCCTCTTTGTTTTGCATATCTACTTTGTCCTACTCGGATTGGGCCTTGATTGACAAGTTTACTGGATTTTGGTCGTCCCCAAATTTTATGGAGCGATGGATCAACAAGAACTGGAAACCTAATATGAAAGGAAACATTAGCCTCTTTGCTGTTGGAAATGGATTCTTCATTTTCCTGTTTGAACTCAAGGAGGACAGAGACATCATATTCAGAAATGCTCTATATTTTTTTGGAAATTAAGGGATGTATCTGAACTCCTAGACCCTCGATTTTGATCCAGACGAAGAAATCCCTACAACAACTCCAATTTGGGTTAAGTCCCCCAAGTTTCCTCTCTCTTGTTGGAATGATGATTGTTTGAAGGCTTTCGGGAATAGATTGGGGAAATATCTAGATCGCGTTGCGCCTAAGGGTCATTAGTTTGCTTGTGCCAATTTTTTTGTTGAAGTAGACTAGGAAAAGGGTTGCCATCATAAATAAATTTGTCCCAAGGGTAATGGATTCATTAGAAAACTTTGGATTATGAACAAATACCATTTAAATGTTGGATTTGTCATGAATATGGTCATTTTTCGAGATATTACAAAAAAGTCAATCTAGAACAGGGGAAAAGGCAACATCAGCGCAAGAAGAACATTGACAAACTCAGAGAAAAGGGGGGTCTAAAGGCAAATGAGCTACAAATCTGAACCCTCATGGCCAAATCAAGAATACAACTATAACTTCATCAAATCCCTTCGAATCTCTACAAAACCTGGAAGATCAGGAAGACCTAGTGCAAGAAGAAGTGCCACCTCTAGCAAACGAAACAATTTCTAAAGGATCCGAATCAGAACAACCAATCATCAATCCAGAAGTGGATCTCATTCCTCAAGACAAGGAGCTCCTACGGCTTAAATCAATCAAATTTCTTTAGTTTTAGAATAAGTTGGAAATTGTATAGGGAGTAATGGGCATTTAATCCACAATTCCAAAGGAATCAAAGCCAAGCACTAGGAAGGTTTTGGCTAGACAAGCAAAGAAAAAATGAATGTGGGAGATGAAAGAAGCACCCAAGAAATGGGAAGCTCCAAAAGAGGATTAGGAAGACATTCAAACAAGGAAGTTAGAGAGGTGGAAGTAGAATTGAACAAAAAACTTGGAATTCAACCTCAAATCTTTGAGGCCTTCAAGTTAGCTCAGGGTAATTCTTTTAAGTTACTGAATCTTCTCGGATGAAGTGTAAATGTATTTGGATTTTGAGTGTTTTCTGGAGAATTTATAGTTGGAATGGGACACATAACTTGGAAATATGGGGTAATTGCTTGAAATATTGGATCGAGCCTCCCTGTTCAATCTCAATCCAACAAGAAACAATGAAAATTTTGATGAAATGTAATGGTACCGAATCCCAGTCTTTTCTTTTTTTAATAAAATTTCATACTCGTTTCCAATAATAATAATAAAAAATAAATAAATAAATTGTTTTTCGTGAAATATTAATTATATTTTTGTGCCGAGAGGTGCTTTATAATCTAGTATAGGGGAGATGCGTATGTGTTAGGTGTAATATAAGAAAGATTGTATGTCATCATTTTTAAATATAGGCTCGATATATTGATTTAATGTGTTGAATTTATAAGAAGTAAAGGATATCAATATTAATTCGACATATTAATATTGATAATACTAAACATCAACTTAAACAAATATTTTTTTTTATTAAATTAAGAAAATTAATATACAAACACAAATATGTTGAAAATTTGGAAAAACTCACAACTAAAATGGAAAAAGTCAACAAATGCAATTTCGTTTCAATAAAAGTTATTCCCACTTCTATTTTATGTCAATTCAACGACTAGTCTAACTTAAATTAAACTATTAATAATCATTTTACGATAACTCTAAAATCCTTGTTTCACTATCATATCCTTCATATATTAAATTTATTTTATATAAAATAAAAATATTTAATATACAAATTGGAATACGATGAAAAATTGGAAAAACTTACGACTAAGATGGATCTCATTGTGCCAACCACTTGATTGTGCCACAAGAAGATTCCATTCAATTCCTATTAATCATTTAAATATCATTTATTAGAATACTACTAATAAACAAACCTAGATCCATCTTAACTTTGGATCTATCAAGTGTCAAGCGGGATCAAATCTCTTTCACTCTAAAAGAGGTTTTCATCTCAAGAGATTTGGGCCCTCTCGACCCTTGGTAGATCCAAAGTTAAGATGGATCTAAGCTGGTTATATAAATATAATTTTTTTTTAATTGGAATTCATAATTTTAACATTTTTTTTTAAAATTGAAATTTTGAAATTGTGTCAATATTAATAATTTTATACACAATTATGATTGTTTTTTTTGCATGGCGTTGTTATATTTTAATTTAGTCTTTGTTGTTTGAGAATATATTTTATATAGTTTGAAGTTAGCTTTTTAAAATTAAATGTTTAAGTGGTTATAATTCTTTTTTTCATTAATTTTGACAAGGTAACTTTACACACTTTCCTGCATTTTGTGGATTGTACCAAGTGTAAACTCGTCAACATTAATTATGGCTCCTAACCCTAATAGGGACACAAGTGAAACATGTAATAGAGGCAATCAACATTAGGGATCAACCCCAATACCTTCTATATAAATCTCAAAGCACTTACCCTCTCAAGATAGCCCACCAAACTACTTTTTAATTTGGAGATATTATCTAGCTTTTTAACATTTTAATTTTATTTTTGTAATTTTACAAGATAATTTGAGCTTTTGTTACATTCATGTTGTGTAGTGTGATAAATTGGTCTAGAGAGGAATACGTTTCTAATATTTTTATATGTAAATTTTGTGTTTGTTATTTTGTTTACTTTTAATTTGTATTATAATAATATCATGAAAGTATATATATTATATTGTTTTATGTATTATAATAATAATAATAATCTATAAACCACTCATATCTACGTGCGCGCAGGTCTGACCTAGCAGCCATCGCTGCCTCCTGCAGCTTCTCCACTTGGCAGCCTCTTGCTGCTGAGCTCCCCCAAGCTCGGTCTTCCCTCTGATCTGATGCGTTCCCTCTTCCTGCGCAGCTTTCCTCTCTTTTCTCTTCTTTTGGCAGCCTCCTGCTGCTGAGTTCTTCCTCACCATGCCCCTCTCGGCGGGGGGAGATTCTTCCTCCCATCAAGGGATAGATGATCAAGAAGCAGCATTTGCATCTCTAATAGCAGAAAATGGAGCTCCAAAAGCTAGGCCAACCTCTAGTAAATTTGTGAAGAAGTTAGTAGACATACCAGAGATCTCATTACCTCCAACACTCCCCAGAAAAGCTGCTATCTCTTTAGTTGAACATGGTTTGGTGGGACAATTTACAGGGTTGTGGCCTTCTCCCAGAGCAGTCCAAAAATGGGTAGAGAGAAACTGGAGTGCAAATATACAAGGAAAAATAGCCATAAGGTTCTGTGGAAGGGGATATTTTACTTTCTTATTCGAAACTAAGGAAGATAGGAACTTAATATTTAGAAATGGACCCTATTTTATGGACTCAAGAGGCTTATATCTGAATAGATGGTCACCAGATTTTGATCCAAAGATGGATATCCCAAGCGCTGTTCGGTCTGGGTTAGGTTACCTCATCTTCCCCTTCACTGTTGGGGCGATGAGTCGGTGAAAGCAATCGGAAATGCGGTAGGAAAGTACATAGACAGATGTGAGCCAAAAGATAATATGCATGCCTGTGCTAGAATCTGCGTGGAAGTAGATCTGGGAAAAGGGCTACTGGAGGCTATAAAAATCAAGGTGGATCAATGGACACACATCCAACAGCTGAACTACGAACAAATCCCATTCAAATGCAAGGTATGCCATGAATATGGTGATTTTGCAAATAGATGTAGTAAACTAAAAGAAGTAGAGAATGCCGAGAATGTTGAAGCACAATAAGACACTTGGGAACAAGTAAAAAGAAAGAAACCCCATAATAAACAAGCTGCTCTGAACTCCTCTCAGCCCCATGAAACCAATGCATCAGCCTCTATTCCCCCAATAAATACAGCCCCTCCAGCAAACCCTTCCTCTAACCCATTCGAACTCCTAGGAGAAGACTTGCCATCCCCTCGTTCTCATTCCCAAGCTAATGCATTAGCCATCATCTCATGCCCCACCCAGAGCCCATCCTCCCCTCCACTCACAGTCGACTGAATACAAACAACATAAAGGAAAGATTAGATAGAATCCTGATTCAAGAAAATATAGTAGCAACCTTTTCCATAGTGAAAAGAAAAATAGTGCATGCTTCAGCTTCTGACCATAAGCCTGTTGTGTTGATCTTGGATAGGCTGGAGAATCAAGGTCTGATCCCTTTCAAATACAACAAAATGTGGGACAGCAAGGAAGATTTCAGCAAGCTAATAAGGGAAAGCTGGGAAACCACTGTAATAGGCTCTCCCCATTATGTATGGGAAACTAAGCTGAAAAATTTAAGATTTCAACTAAAAGCATGGGCAAGAGAAAATGCTCTCAAGGAAAAAAAATAAAAAAATAGAACTGCAAGAGAAACTTGAAAATATGAGCAAGGAAAAAGAAAATAAGCAAGATAGCGAGCAAGAGTATGCTCATGAAAAAGAAATTTTCTTGGATCTATACAAGAAAAACAGGCAAGAGGAGGAGGAAATTAGGCAAAAGTCAAGATGTTTATGGCTAAAAGCGGGGGATAAAAACACCGCTTTTTTTCATAACAATTTAAAGATAAGAAGAGAAGGTAATCAAATCGACAAAATTCAAGTGGAAGGACAAGAAATAAGGGGAATGGAAGAAATTAAAAAGGCAGCTCATAACTATTATAAAAACCTCCTCTCTGTAGGGGACCAACAAGTGGACGACAAAGACTTTCTTCAACAAACTAGCAGCAAAATCAACGAACATCAAAATAGAGATCTAGAGAAAGAGGTCACAGAGGAGCAAATAAGAGAGGCAATATGGAGCATGCACTCGGAAAAAGCTCCAAGGCCAAACAGTTTCACAATTGCCTTCTACAAGAATCATTGGGTAACAATAAAAAAAGATTTAGTGAGAATGATCAAAAACGTTTTCAAAAAAAATAAAGTGGGAGAAAATACCAAAGCTTCACACTTGGCTCTCATTCCTAAAGAACCAAATCCTATCTCCTTTGATAGATACAGGCCAATCTCTCTATGCAACTCTTCCTACAAAATCATCACGAAAATCTTGGCTAATAGACTGAAAAGAATTCTACCTTGCATCATCTCAGAAAACCAAGGAGGCTTTGTCCCAAAAAGACAGATTACAGACAATGTAATTATAGTGCAGGAGGCCATACACAGTAGTATTCAAAGAAAGGAAAAGGGCATGGTCATAAAGCTGGATATGGCCAATGCTTTCGACAGAGTAAATCATAATTTTCTTGTGGTCGTCCTTCAAAAGTTCGGCTTTTCTCCCAAGTTCATAGATATTGTTATGGCATGCATCTCCACCCCCTGGATAGCACCGTTGATCAATGGGAGGCCAAGTAGCTATTTTCGAAGCACAAGAGGACTGAGACAAGGGTGCCCACTTTCCCCTTTCCTCTACATATTAATGGCTAAAACGTTGAGTATTCAGCTAGAAAATCAAAGAGAAAAAAGGAAAATTACAGGTATTAGAATCGCTAGAGGGGTTAAAGAAATAAACCACTCGCTCTTTGCTGATGACACTCTTCTCATTGGGGGAGCCTCTAGCATATTAGCCAAGCGGTTTAAAAAAGTTCTAGACGATTTCCTTGAAGTTTCAGGAGGCCTTCTTAATAATAAGAAATGCAGAATCTACACTTGGAACGTGCCAATTAACATAATGCAGAGGATCTCACAAATAATGGATATCCCAGTTCAACTAAAATGGAGCCATTTTACATATCTTGGATTACCATTGGCAAAAGAAGTGGTTAAGGCAGAGGTCTGGAACAAACAAATAGAAAAAATGAGGGGGAAAATTCAAAGTTGGGGAATGACGTGGCTAAATCTAGCAGGCAGATCAATATTAATCAAAGCACTCCTCTCAGCCTTGCCAATATATCAGTATGCCATAATTATGGCACCGACAAGTGCACACAAACAAATGGAATTAATTACTAGAGGCTTCCTATGGCAAGGAGGAAAACAAGAATCCAAAAAATTTAGTCTTGTCCGATGGGATCAAGTGACTCTCCCATTTGAAAAAGGAGGTATCTCAATCAGGATTCCAGGTTTGACAAACAATGCACTTGGGATCAAGTTAGTTTGGAGAATGTTAAATGGGAAGGATCAATGGTGGAGCGAAGCACTATCAAGGAAATACCTCAACTGTCAGCGGTCAAAGATGCTCACTGAAATAATCCCAGACCGTCCTTGTACTCAAGTTTGGAAACTTATCAAAAAAATTATCCCACAAGTTAGAGACCAAATCTCCAAGAATCTAGGGAATGGGAAATCTACCTCTATTTGGGATGACAGAATCATGGGAGTATCCCCTTTGAACCATCACCAAAACTTAAGAGGATTGAAAGAATGGATGGAGGAGAAAGGTACAACTTTGTTATATTCCATCTCTGATTGGGAACAAAATAGTTGGACAGCTTGGAGAGTGCAGTCACTCCCAGATAGACTGAAAAATCAGTGGGAAGAATTGAAGCTTCTACTTGTAGGAGAAGCCCCCATAAATAAAGAGAGCCAAGATAATTATATATGGGACCCAAATGGAGGAAAATTTACAGTAAAATCAGGCTACAACTTCCTACAAAACTACAACAATTATGAAAATTGGAACCTATGGACAGCAGCATGGAAGAATGAATGCCTACCCAAAATAATTTTTTTTGCATGGACTTTACTAAAAGGCAAGATTCTTACGGTGGAAAATTTAAGGAAAAAAGGTTTCCAAGGCCCCTCCATATGCGTCATGTGCCAAAGAGAAGAAGAAAGTATTCAACACTTATTCTTGAATTGCATTATTGCAAGACAATGCTGGAAGCAAATTATCAGTCCTCTAGAAATGAGCATTGACACAATAGAGCAGCTGACAACTCTAAACAAAAATTGGGATCAAAGCTACCCATATGCAAAGAAAAAAAACTGTCATAAGTCGAATCTAGAAGTGCCTTCCCTCTACTCTTTGCTGGCATCTATGGCTTGCCAGGAATAAGTGTATCTTCAAAGGCCAAAAGCCAAATATAGGGACCATTCTAGCTAAGACATGGGGTCAAATTTCGGAAATGATAAGTGCAAATGGAGTACCAAGTATGGATCTAAACAGTTTGCAGCAAGAAGAAAAGGATTGGTATTGCAAAGCCCTCATTGAAGGCTCAACGAGGAGCCAATCTCTAAAGAAGGTAGGAGGAAAAATCAGAGATTGGAAGCTTTGTGGGAACGACATGGAGATGGAGGAATGGATCAAAAATCAAAGAAAACATATTCTCTTCTTTGATGGAGCTTCAAAGAACAATCCAGGAAGAGCAGGGGTAGGCGGATTAATTCTGGATCTGAAAGGCGAGACAATAGCAACATATGAATGGGGGCTAGGAACAATGACAAACAACAGGGCAGAGGCATACAGTTTGTTAATGGGTACCAATATCCTAAAAAAATATCAGTTAAAAGACCCTATAATAATTGGTGACTCGGAAATTATAATAGCAGCAATGGAAGCAGGGAGAGACTTCAAAAATGTAGCATTAAATAAAATTAGACAACGAATTTTGGACAACATAAAGAATTTGGGGAATGTTGTTTTTAAACATGTCCTCAGAACCCAAAATAAGGAGGCTGACTCACTGGCCAACAAGGCAGTGGACCGAAGAGTCGGAATGGTGAAAGAAAACCAAGATATTTATGAACAAGCAATCCCATAATTCGTCCCCTCAGGAGGAATGGTCTAAGTCTCAAAGTATAGTTATCACATCAAATCAATTGAAGCAAGGAATCAAAATACAAACAAACAGTAGGAGATACACCCGCACACAACAGGCAGAAAAATCTTAGTTAATCCTTCTTGTGCAATGAAGAAAATCCTCATAATGAAGAAAAGGACGCATTGTGAATGGCACCAGAGTAGAAATCGTCTCCATGACCAGAGCATAGTAGCTAAAGGTCATATTATTCATGGTAGTGGTCGCTTTGATTTGAATGGAAATTAGGGCAAGTGCAGAAGTCAGGGGGATATACATGAGAAGGTCGAGAAGAGTCATGAGCTCAACATGCTCAGACAAGTCTATAAAAAGAATCACAAGCACAGGAACCTCCATTATCAGAGACAACACTGGGAAATAGAAGTTAGAGAGCATCGAACATCAAGCAAAAAAGAGTGTTTGGATTCTAAGGCTCAGGCGAGAGGCGTGCCAAGAGTGGTCAGCAATCTAAGGATCAATCTCAATACGCAGGAGCTGAGCAGAGGTAAGCAAGTTGATGAAATTATCAGAGGAAATAATCTCTGTAGAAATTGTTTTGTTATGCAAGCTGATACTAATTGCAGGGCTGTCATTGTGTTAAGAGTCTACAGGCCCCTGTTAACAGAGGCTCTGTTTCTCACCTTTTCGCAATCCACTCCTCTCAGAACTCTTTCTTTTTAGCCCATTGATCTTCACCATCCTGATCAGAGCTAGGCTCATCTGAATAGAATACTGCGCCATTGTTTTCTCAAACAGTGTGATCTTCCTGTTTCGACACCAACCTCACTCATCCTTGATAGCTGCGCTCTTAGTCCTTTACAAAAATTCAGAGTAGCCACCGCGTTTTACTTCTGGTCAATTATCTCAGACTTCACTAGCCCCCTCAACATCCCATCCATTTGTAATTTTCAATCTATAAGGCCTGAGCCTATTACTCCTCGCTTGCCCATTTCTCAGAAGCAGATCCGAAAAGTCCCCAACATTAGCAAGAGAAAGCAGTCTTATTGGCATACTGAAAGGAACTCTTCAAAAGAAAAGAAGAGAGACCAAAGCAATCTTCTAGGAGGCCATCATAACAAAAAGCACAGAAGCTCTCAGTCAAAAAACAGAGATCAAAAGAGTAATATAGTTGACAAGCCAGCAAAGATGTCTTGCAACCCCTTAGAAAAAGTGGAAAAAAATGAGAGTTGTGCAATGTGTCGTGCCAACAGATTCATGATAGGTCGATTTATTCAAACACTCAAAGATCTTCGTTCAGAGATGAAGAGCATAAATAACTACAAACAAATTGAAATTGAAAAACAAAGAGCAGAGATTGAAGAGCTGAAGGACAAATGCAAGCATCTTGAGGATGCAGTTGACTACATCAACTCTTTGAACCAAAGCGAGCAGGGTGAAGCTTCCTCCAGATACAGTAAAAAGAAGGGACAACAACCAGAGGACTCTGTGAACCAATTTTGGTGATCTTCATGCTTTCTTCCATCAATGCTTTGTAAATTTTGCTTGCTGCTTGGGCAGTTTGTCAAACAATATGTGTTTTTAAATTTTCAGTACTTTAGAAACAAGGTCTCACATGATGAGGTAGGGACTGTGTTCCCCTTTTGTTCCTCTAGTAAAGACCTTTTGCAACCGGAATGTAATAGGACTTAGTCCTTCTTCTGTTTGTTTTATAATACAAAAGTAACCGACCGTGTTAAAAAATATAATAATAATAATAATAATATCCATGATGGGGTGTTATCTTAGGACACTATAACGCCTCCCTATGTGGGGTGATAGGATGTCAGTTCATTCCTAGTGTCATGATGTAGGTTTGTGCGATAACAAAGAGAGGGTACGAGTCACTAATGCTTGATCATGCTAACTTGAAGGAAGTGATTATATGGGTGATCTTAAGTCCACATAGCATAGGTTTTGAGGAGAGTATTACGATTTTGAATGCATCGCATGGAGGGAACAAAAGGATTTCAAGGTGGAAATTAATAGGCCACTCAACCACATAGAGCCATGATGAAAAATATCATGTTAATTTGATCCATAAATTGTCATGGATATTCTACTAGATAATTCGTTACAACGGATATTCCATTAGACAATTCGTCACAAGTAGAGTTACAATATGGACTCTTCTAGAGTCTTATTCATCATGATCACGTGGTTAGCCCCTCTTCCATGAATAATGGGGGCTAATGTGACATCCTTTCAAATTATGGTGGTGAAAATAGGAAGGTCAACTTCCGAGTGGCATAACTTTTGCATACAGACGCGGATTGAGGTGATTCTTGTGTTGTTGGAAATATATTTGTGTGTAGAATAGGTAAAAAATGTGCAACACTAAATTTGTAAATTTTTACCTCCAAAAAGTGTCATTTTATGCCTTAAATTGCTCCCGAAAGGTTTCAAACCTTAATTTTCCAAATTGGGCCTCGTTAGTAAAAATGGCCCCATGAGTTGATTCCTTTAGTTTTTCCACTTTGAAAACATTGAGATGGATGACAAACAATATAATTATCCAATCTGAATCACACCTCCCCATTTTTTGGAGGCTTTGGGTCCCCAAAAGCTTCTATTGAATGAGGTGAAGAAATTTATCCTCCACCTTCTCTCAGGTGTACCATTTACCTTTGCTTTGAAGTTGTCCTTTCAACCCAATCTACCAAAGTTCATGTTGCCCTGTCTTGTAGTTTTGGACATCTTTAGCATAATAGCATCTTTTGTCAACTCTTCATGTGCATTTAGTGCCAAATCCTCTATAGAAGGTAGGACTTGTTCCTCTTCCTAATATAACATAGAAGGCTCATAGAGTTTTAGATTCTTTACATTCACCACTATGTAAATCTGCATGTACATGGGTAGTAAATTGAATCTATAGGCATTATCTCCCACCCTTTCCAATATCTCAAAGGGATCATACCACAAAGCCTTAATTTTCTTACTGGGACCCTGTGGCCTCTCCTTGTTCAACTCTAACCGTATTTTGTCTCCCACCTTGAACGTCTTCTCTTTGGTGTGTTGATCATGTTTGGCCTTATATTTTTCGTGTGACTTCTACAACATCTCTTGTACTTGTATATGGATTTTCCAACTCTTCTCCGCAAATTTTCTAGGCCCCAAGGCATCCCCTGTAAGGATTCTCCCTTACTCCTCCTTGTTGCCCATATGCAATATCGAGAGGTGAAGGTGGAAAATATCCAAAACAAGTTTCAAATGGGGACTTACTAGTAGAAGTGTCGACTACTCTATTATAAGTGTGTTATATATATACCAAATGTTCATCCCAAGTCTTTGGATGCTTCTGATTATAACCCCTCAAAAGTTGCACCAAATACCTGTTGACTACTTCCGTCTACCCATCTATGTGTGGATGGAAGGTTGTAGATCTCTTTAGCTCCGTGTCCATCTTATCGCATAATATAGTCCAAAATGCACTGTGAAATCTTGTGTCCCTACCCGAAATGATGCTCCTTGGTATCCGAAAGTGCATCCAGGTCTGTCCAAATAATAAGTTTGTTGCTTCTTTCCCATTGATGGTCTTTTTACAAGGCAAACAAAGTAAATTATCAAACAAGAATTGTACCAAATACCTTTCTTTTGAGGTAGCAAAAAATAATCCGATTTTGAAAAATGATTATTCATAATACACCTTTTTTTGGAGCATATTTTTGACACTTAATTAATTAATTAATTAATTTATTTTTATTTTTATTTATTTTTATTTTTTATTTTATTTATTTATTTATTTTATGTATCAAGTATAACTATTTTTTTTAAATGTTAGTAATTTTCATGCTGATTTTGAAAAGTGTTGATGCAACATCAACCCCTTTTTTTAGAGGGTTAATTTTGACACTTTAAATTTTCTAATGTGTTAAGTGTGGATAGTTTTTTTTTTTTTAAATATTGGTGATTTTCATGTGGATTTTGAAGAGCATCAATATTTTTTTTTAAGGTGTATTTTTGACACTTTAAATTTTCTCATGCCCTAAGTATGAACATTTTTTTTAAATGTTGATTATTTAACCATTTTTCAAGTTGTCTTATTTGTCTTCTTATTTTTTGTCGTAAGATGTTTGTTTTTTAAGGGTTTTCCAACCGTGTTTTTCGTTTTTCTTCGCAATGTTTTTTTAATAATTATTTTTTATTTTATTTTTTTGCAATGTTTTAAAAAAATAATAACATTAATATTTTAAGCTTAAGATTTTTTATATATTTATATATTGTTAATTAATACTTCAATACACATAAAATAATTGTCACTAAAAAATAATAATTTTAAATATTCGACAAAAAATACACATTTTGTATATAGATATAATTAAAAAAATATGTAATTCATGAGATTTTTCGCTAAAAATTACATGTTAAATGAAAGATTTTTATGAAATTTTTGAATAAAAAAAATTGGAAAAATAACAAATTTTATGAATTTTATATCCAAAGATAATGAGATATAGATTTTTTTTATACCAAAAAAAAAACTCCAGATAAAATTTTAAATAAAAATAACAAAAAAATATATAAAAAACAAAACCCTTCAAATAAAAATTTAAAACATAAAAAATAAAATATACAATTAAATTAAGATATAAAAATATTGAAAATTAAAAACATAAAAAAAATAATAAACACATTAAAACAATGTTTTTTTTTCTTAAAAAAATAAAAAACATAAATTGAAAGAACATTAAAATAAATTTTATTAAAAAAAACACATTAAATTAAATTATAAAAAAAATTAAACTAAAAAAGTAAAATAAAAAACAATAAAAAAATACTAAAAAAACAATAAAAGTAAATAAATAAATTAATTAAAATAAAAACATTTAAAAAAAAAAAAAAAACTCTCAGGGATTCTAGGCGGGGCGAGGACAATTCCCCCTCCCAAGGCCGATGGGGCCTCGATTTTATTTATTTTTAATTGTTTTTTAATGTTTTTATTTAATTCATTTTTTTTTTAATCCAATGAGGTACTATTTTTTTTGTTATTCTTTTAATTTTTTTTTTTTAACATTTTTATACCTGCTTATATTTAATCAGTTTGGGTCAAAATGCTTTGACCCTTAATTAATTTGCAAATTTTTAGAAATTATTGCTAGTGTTTATTAAAGTTCTAGTAAAATTAAATATTAAACTCAGTTTTTTATAAATTATTTTTTTTGTTTGAATTTTTAAAAATTGAATTTCTATTTTTTGATTGGTGGATAACTAATTTTATGTGGTTTAAAATTAAATTTTCAGAATTAAAAATCATTAAAAAAATTATATCTCTATTCGTGAAATGTCCTCATAAATTAATTATCGATTTTCCCCAAATTTATGGATTTTCCATAATTAATATTTTCTTAAAAAAAACAATTGTCTTTACGATTCGAGCTTTTACTAACCATGAAAACTTGTCGATTTAAATTTCAAAAGCAACAACGTTGCATATTACGCTGATTTTCCCTCGCTGATTTTCTTCATATTTTTCCCTTGCTGATTTTTATTATTTAATGGACTTGGTTCAATATTTTCCTCAATAAGCCTTACCTATATTATATAATTTTACAATTCAATTTTCAATCATGATGCAATATAAAAAAAGATATAATTTAAGTCAACGCTACAATAAACCTAGGCTACATAGTAGCTAGTACCTGCCGCTTAGCCTAAATATAACTTAATTAAACAAAAAAACAACAAACACACAAATTTCATCACAAAAATAAAACAACTAATAAATTATTGTATTGTTGAATGAAATATGATTAACTAATATTGTTTATATTAACATACATATATCTATGTGTGCATGTTTTATTTTTATTAATATATATAATTATTTATAATTAAATCTAGTAAAATATGTTTTTAATATGATAATAAGTCATTTTCCATTGAAAATATTGTGAAAAAATTATAATTCATGAAAATAGAAAGAAAAAAAAAAAGGAAATAAAACAAAGAAATTAGTAAATAATAGAAATGAAAGTTACTAAACAACCCATAATAAGACCTCAACCAATCATCTTTTTTTTTTTTTTTTTCACAAAGTCGGTTGCTAGATGTATTCAAAAAAGTAGGGGGAGACTAAGCTCCAATTGTGATAGTTCACAGGAATGCTTTTACTATCCGATTGAAGGATCCTAATACAAGTATAAATTCTGATAAACTGGGACAAAAGCAGGTTGACTTTACAATACATCTAGTCGATACTTATATGGCTGATCTGTCGGGCATTGGAGTCTTCAGGATGGCTGTCTATGGCTGCAACTCGTGCACTAGAGGAGCTGGTGCTTGGAACGTTTGAATTGTTGACGTTGTCCATCATAAACTTAAGGATCTCAACAGACTCTTGGATGTGTGCACAGGTATTTGAAAGAGCGTTGAATTGCTCCTGCAAAGAGGAGATGCGATGTAGGAAAAGATTGAGGTCAGCCTCATATTTTTCTGTGAGAATCCTTGTGGCAACATCGATTTTTTCGTCTAGCAAGCGCTGATGCGGTCTGACTTGTTCTATCTCGGCTTGAAGGTCCCGGCAATGCAAGCAATCCTCACTTCGATCCATAAGGAGAGCTTCAGCGCTGGCTTGAGGCAAATTTGGAAGAGAACACACACTTGCTGAAATTACAAAGCTGAACACAGTTCTATAAGATTTATCGGTCGTGGAACCGGGCGTTGAAGCTGAGCTAAGAAAACCACAAAAGATTTTTACAGGTGTACAGAGGAGCAAAGAAGCGGAATTTACTGAGTCGATGAGGAGGATTCGGTCGAGAGGGGACCTGAAGATGGAGGCGAGGCCAGAGATCATCGGCCTACTGATGGGCACTACAGTGAAAGCGAAGACAGATAAATATTTAGAAGAAGGGGCGTGGAAATGTGGAGGAGGCTTGCTGGGATATATAGCGGGCAAACATGGGCATGAAGAAGACCAGATCACATGGGGGAGGCAAGGGCAATCACAGTTCTTGCTGTCAAGAGTTAGATTTTCTGTATCAAAATCTCTAATGATGTGATACGACTGGGTTATCAGGGATTTACAGCTGTATATTTCAAATTTCTTTTGGATTTGGTCAACGTCCTTATTAGCAGAGGCGCAGTTCATTGGAGGGGATCGTTTTGAAGCAATAAAAAAATTCAGGGTATGAATTGATGCAAGGTCGTATTGTTGCATATGATACTTCCTTTTTCCCGTGAGCAGGCTTGACTAGACCTTTTGTTTGCATCTTGATTGTTGGAACGGAGGACGTGAAAAAAGTGATACTCCATATCATGAGATAGCAGACTTTTACATCAATTGATGGTTTGATGTAAGAAGAGATTGGATGCTTGCCGATTACTGTTCATTAGGCTTATTATAATGACAGAATCACCAAATATAAGAGATTTTTTAATCCCTTGGGCCTGTAGCCGAAGGATTCCTTGGTAGAGGCCCAGAGCTTCGGCTCTGTTGTTGGATAGGATTCCCAATCCCCATTCATAAGAGGAAATGGGATTGCCTGAAGGATTAAAAATGATGCCCCTGCTCTCGCTGCTCTCGGGTTAGATTTAGATGCTCCATCAAAGAATAAAGAGTGATAATTCTTTGATTCGAGCCATTTGCTGAATTCACCCTTTATTAGGCGTATTTTCCAACTGAGATTGCTTGCTTTGCCTCTGAAATTGCTAATTTTTACTATTAAAGCATTGCTGGTCTTGTCAAGAAGGTTCCGAATGAAGTTTCTTTCCTCTGTCCAAAGACTGGTGGGATCGATTTTTTTTGTTATCTTGGAGGCTATGGTTTCAGTAGCCAGACTTGTTGCCTTGATGGAAAGGTGCCTGATTGAAGTTGTTTTATCTCGGAATATCATGCTGTTCCGAGCAATCCAAATTCGCCATAGAAGAGCAAATGGGAGGGCGTTCCAAACTCTTTTAGCAGGATTATTCTTCATAGATTGCCAAGGATAGTTCCTCCTCCAGTTATTTAGAGCTTTGTCGATGGAATGCTGAGTATTCCAGATGGAAGGTACAGAAGGAATGATGCTGTTCCAGCATGAGACTACAAAGGGACAGGGGATAAACAAGTGTTGTATGGATTCCTCTGCAACTTTACAGTTGGGACATCTAGAGGGTCCAACGATGCCTCTTTTATTGAGATTCTCTGCAGTTAGTAGTTTCCCATGCAGGGGACTCCACATGAAAAATTTGACTTTTGGAATTGCTTCTGCTTTCTTTAAGATCTTCCAGTGTGTCCATACTATCATTGGGTATTCCTTGCTACTTAAGTAATTGTAGCCTGCTTTGATTGAATAATTGGTTCCTGTAGGATCCCATCTGAACTCATCCTTATCGGATTTGATGGTGGGCGCAATACTGTGCAGGTGGTTGCAAAAAGAATCAAAGCTGCCTTTAAGATGATGGGGGATGGGAGGAAATTTCCATCGCATCCAAACATTGGTTGATACATTCCATTGAGAGATTTGGCCCAAATTAAATATACCTTTGCTTTGTAAATAAAAAATTATGGGATCCATACCTGGGAGACTGTTTATGGGTGAGTTCCCCATGCTTTTATCCGAACCGATGTTCACAGTTGCACCTCCTTTTGGCACTTTGGAGACATTTTGTGCCATGAATGCAATGGATTTTTCACAAAGCTTCCATATCTTTGTACAATTTCTGTTGGGGATCTTGGAAGTGAGAAGATGCTGCCTTGACTGGTTGAGGTATTTCGCCTCCAGGAATTTTTTCCACCAGGTTGTTTCATTGTCCAAAAGTCTCCAGATCATCTTTCCACCAAAAGCTAAATTCATGAGTGATGGGGATCTTATGCCAAGACCTCCTTTCTTTGGAATTTGAATGACATGTTTCCAATTTACAAGGTTGAATTTTTTCTTTTCATTCTTGCCTCCCTGCCAGAGAAAGAATCTGAGAACGCTGTCCATTTTATGATGGAATGAAGCTGGAGCTTGAGCCAGGGAGAATTGATAGAGGGGAAGAGAGGAAAGGTCTGATTTTAGAAGCACCTGTCGCCCAACTGGATTGAGCCACAGAGTTCCCCATTTCTGAAATTTCCTTTTCATTTTGTCTAATGTTAAATCCCAAACACCTGCCTTTGCATTCCCTATGCTTACCGACATTCCCAAGTAACTGAAGCAGTCCCAATTTAACTTACAGGGGACACCAAAAATGTTGGCAATGCTGTGGATCGTTTGAGCTGAAGCATTCCATCCATAAATGCAGCTTTTGAGATGATTAATTTGACCCCCTGAGTATCTCATGAATTTTTCAAGTAGGGATTTGAATCTTCGTGCTATAATGGTGGTCGCCCCCCTTGGCAATAGGGTGTCATCAACAAATTGAGAGTGATTTATGTTTTTAATGCCATCTTCAAACTTAATGCCAGTAATGAGGCTTGAATGCCTCTTATGGTCAAGTGCACAACTGAATGATTCTGCCATGAGGATGAAGAGATATGGGGATAAGGGGCAGCCTTGTCTTAGTCCTCTTGAGGATTGAAAGGAAGGTCTAGGTTTGCCTTTGATGATGGGAGCGATCCACGAGCCAAAGATACAGGTCCTTATGATGTTAATAAGGAGAGGAGAGAAGCCATCCTCTGAAGAACTGCAAATAGGAAGGAATGCCTTACCCTGTCAAAGGCATTGGCCAAGTCTAGTTTCAAAATAAATCCTTTTTCATTCCTTGCATGACTTCTTGAACCAAAAGAATAGAGTCTGAAATTTGTCTATTAGCCATAAAGCCTCCTTGGTTTTCAGAGATTAGCATTGGAAGGAGAGGTTTGAGCCGAGAGGCTATGATTTTAGTGAAGATTTTGTATGAAGAATTGCATAATGATATAGGCCTGAAGTGAGAGAAATTGGAAGGGCGGTTCTCCTTAGGAATGAGGGCTAGATGAGTAGAGTTTGTATACCCTCCTATTTTGCCTTTTCTCTGTATCCACTTGAAGTATTTGATGAGATCCTTTTTTATCAGCTCCCAATATTCTCTGTAAAAACAAATTGGGAATCCATCCGGTCTAGGTGCCTTGTTGGGCTCAAGACTCCATATTGCTTCCACTATTTCTTCCTCTTTTATTTCTTCTATCATATTTTTATTCAAATCAGCTGTGACTTTGGTTGGCAAGTGCTGTAGCAGGTCATCATAGAGTTCTTCCTCCTCTGTTTCAGTTAAAAGTTCCTTAAAATGGTCTATGGCAGCTCCTTTGATATCTGCTTGTTCAGTATGTTGAGTCCCTGCACTGTCTACAATGGCTGTTATGGTATTTTTTATTTGTCTTGCAGTGGCTTGTTTGTGAAAAAAGGAGGTGTTCTTGTCCCCACTTTTCAGCCACATTTTCCTTGACTTAATGTGCCACTTTTCTTCCTCCTCTCTTTTGATTCTACTCAGCTGATTGTAAAGCTCTTCTTCTTGTGCCTTGTCATTCTGGCAATACTCCTTTTGTTCTATTGCGCATTGAAGGTCTGCGATTTTGGATTTGAGCTCACGTTTTTCCCCTTCAAGTTCATTATAGTGCGATTTAGCCCAGTTTTTGAGCGCTTTTTGCACATTTCTTAATTTATTCTCCCATATGAAACCTGGGGATCCTTCAATATGATGTCCCCAGGTGTGATGGATGATGTTTCAGGCTGCTTGATAATCACTCCATATATGATTATATTTAAATGGAAGCGGACCGAGGGGACAGTGTATATCCAATGCTAGAGTGATTGGGTAGTGATCTGAAGCAGCAAAAGGCAATATGGAGGAATTGACAACTGAAAAAGTTGAGAGGAGGGAGATGTTGACCAGGAACCGGTCCAACCTCTCCATTATATTGCTACTGCCCAGTCTACGATTGCTCCATGTATACTTGCGATTTTTTGGAGTGATATCTATCAAATCACCACTTTGCATTATGTTTTCCATTTGGTTTCTGAAAGGATCTGGCATAAAGCTTCTCCCACGCTTTTCATTGGCATGCAAGATTAAGTTGAAATTGCCTCCTAATATGATGTTACTGATATCTTCTTCCATTATGTTTTTACTGAGAGAGTCCCAACAAATTTATTTATCCCTGTAGTGATTAGGCACATAAACATTAAAAATAACAATCCGCTATTTGCTGATGTTATTTCTCAATACTGTTTTTATCCAGTGCTGTTCTATTAGATCAGCTTCGCTATTCCATTCGTCCTTATTCCAAATGGTAGTGATTCCACCAAAAGCCTCTCTAGCTTCGCAAATGCTTCCTTTATAACATTTATGCCTTTGAATAATCTTTTTGATTTCCGGTTCTCTTTTCTTTGTTTCCTGTATTAAGATGATGGATGGTTTCTCCTGCGCTATAAGATCTTTTAAGGCATTGGTTTTGGAGGGGTGCCCGAGTCCCCTGCTGTTCCATGAAAGGATTTTGATCATTTGAGACCTGTGATTCGAGGAGGTGCTCTGCCTCCCTTGTCTCTGCTTGCTATTTCTTGATCTTTTGTTCCCTGAATGTAAGGTTCTATTTGATTCTGCAGTCCTAGAGCTATATCTTTCTGCGCATTCTCATCCCTATGCTATTTGGAGGTCTTTCTGCCCGGCTTCTTTTGACCATCTAAAGAGGATCCCTGGTCCTTGGAGTTGCTGCGAGTAATTCTAGGAGGGAGGGGGTGTAATAAAAGGGGGGGGAGAGTGGTCATAGAATGGGGGGAAGAGGGGTGTTTAGGAAGATTCAAAGGAATAAGATCATCTTCAGGGAGGGAGAGAACATGGAAAGGATTGGAGGATGGAGGAGATTGAAGGGATTTTTCCAATCCAGGGGATTGAGGTCGATGAGGAGGGGAAGGAGGAGGGGATGGGGGCAGGGCAGAAGGGTTATGAGAGGAAGGTCCAGGTTCACTGGGAAAATTGGGACTAGGTGTTGATTTTTTCTTTTTAACCACTTCCCATTGTTGTTCTTGTGGGTTGTTATCAATATTAATGAGCTTAATGCAGCGGTTAGCAAACTGACCATACTCGTGACATACCTTACACTTGAAGGGTATTTGTTCATAATCGAGCTGTTGTATGTGCGACCATTCATCAACTTTGAGCTTGATGGCTTCTGGAAGTCCTTTGCCCAGATCAACCTCGACACAGATATGGGCACATGCCTGCATGTTGTCTCTTGTCTCGCTCCGATCAATATATTTACCGACTGCATTTCCGATGGCACACACTGATTCATCTCCCCAGCAGTGTAATGGGAGATGGGGGAGACGAACCCAAATAGGAACTGCATTAGGGATATAAAGCTCTGGATCGAAATTCGACATCCATTTGTTTAAATACAGACCTCTGGAGTCCACGAAAGATGGCCCATTGCGAAATATCAGGTCCTTGTCATTCTTTGTTTCGAAGTGGAAGGTGAAGTATCCCTTCCCGCAGAATCTAATAGCAATTTTTCCTTGAATTTTGTCAGCCCAGTTTCTTTCCACCCACCTCTGAACAATTTTTAGTGAGGGTCAAAGGCCTGTAAATTGCCCTATCAGTCCCTTTTCTGCCAGAGCAAGAGCAGCCATTCTGGGCAAGGTAGGAGGAAGGGAAACTTCTTGCAATCCCTCGATTTTTTTAACGAATTTAGAGATAGCAGGGCGAGCTCATTGGAGCGGTAAGGAGTTTATAAGAGCTGAAAATGCTTGTTGCTGAGCTGCCTCCTCCGGTGGAGCCTCTGAAGGGGCCATCTTGGAGTGATCTGAGCGATCTATGAGAGAGAACCAGGGCGCAGTCGATGGAGAGGAGTCAGGCGGCCGCATCAGCAGCAGAGTGCGCGCACGCGCTAGGTCAAGTTCTGTATGGGGTCACACCTTGACCTCAACCAATCATCTTACAAATAAATAAATTTAAATAATAACTAAAAATAACAAAAATTGAATTCATAATGTTAAATTATGCATAAGCTTCATAATTGTTTGGTCAAAGGAAAACTAATACCCAATCAAAAGGAAAAATTGAATGTGTTATACCATACCTACGGGAATAATACGATTTTATCTTTTGTCTTAACAATTTTAATCATAACTTAATGTTAGACATTGTAATCTTTTATATAAGATATTTTATTACATATGAATTTTATGAGAGATTTTTCGGCGTAAATCACATGATATTTCATTTGTTGACGCGTTTCGAACCAACCAGTGTGGTTCATCGTCAGGACAAGTTGAAGAATCAAATCTAGGTTGCATGTTAAATAGACAGAGCAGAACATCCAACGACTATAATTTTTGACCAGGCAACGACTATATTGACTAGCTAACGACTATATTTGACTAGGAAACGGCTAGTTGGACTGGACTCAGGGAAAAGGAAGCATAACTATATTTAATTAAAAATTAAAAATTAAAATAAGTTAAAGTTATGGATTTAAATAATTATTAAATTAATAGTTAGTTATACTATTATTAAATTAAAAGTTAATAGGATATATGAATTTACATAAAAGGTATTAACAATTCAATATTTATTTTAATATATATATGTAAATATATATATGCATATATATATATATATATATATATATATATATATATATATATATTATATAAAATAAAATATTAGAATAAATAAATCTAAGTATTATATAGTAAGAATAAATATTTATTTAATTGTTAAATTGTTAAATTCTTTTTAATTATAAATTAATAAAAACATATTATCATAGATCGATTTCAATATCAAAGTAATTATTTTTCTTTATTAATTAAGTTAAAATTTAGTATATAACTAATAGCTTAAACTAAATGCTATTAAAGTATCTTGTACTATATAAACAACCCACCAAAGAGGATCAAAGAACAAAGGTAAAAGAGAGACGGTTAAAGGATAACAAGGGGAAACTAACTTATAAGAAAACTAGAACAAGCTATAAAAAGGAGGGGAGGAAGTGAAGAACACGACTAGGAAGTGAGGGCTGGGATCCAGCAACTACTGATCTTCCAGCCGTCTTCTCTATTGAGATTGCTTGGCCTTTTTTCAATCTCAAGGGCTTCCCTAAATTTACGGTGATGGAACTGCGAAACTCTAGCCATAACACTCACCTCTTCGATACAAACATGATATTTGGTTTTCTCTACATGCTCTGCTAAAGCGGAAGACTTGGTTCTCCTATGCTTAAGGTTAACTGCATGCTCACTAATCCTCTGATTGATGGAGCGTCCAGTCTCACCAATATAGGGGGTCCCACAGGAACAAGGAATAATATAGACCCCCTTCATGTCCTTAGGGTCGATAGGATCCTTTACTGATCTGAGGGACTTACGAATGGTGTTAAGGGGTCTACATTACACAGAAAAGCCATTACACATGAATTGTTTGCCACACGATTAAGAGGACATACGATACTTCATATCAATTTGATTTTCCCATCATAGAAATTATACCATAGATTCTTTATTTGCCGCGAAAGGATGGGTATAAATTTAAAGTTAAATAAATAGTTTTGTTTTTAAATATTTATTTTATTTATATGATAAAGACACTAGACATTGTAATTTCTCCTCCTTATTTGAATAAAGTTTTAACTTTTGTAACAAGTGATGATGTTGGGGTTAATGTTTCATCCAAAATTATCTATGCACTTATCCCTATTTTGCTCCAATGTTATCTAGTCCATTAATTACTTCTCTTACTTCCCTTAGTTGTATTCAAATGTGTTTCATTGTTCGATTTATGAATTTGTTCAAGCATTCAATACTTGTTATCAAATATTTTTTTGCATAAGAGGTAGGTACTAAGCATATTACACTTGTTTATGTTTGATTTTTTTTTTGTCTTTTTTTTTAATATATATTTTTATTTAGTTTTTATTATTTTTCTAGAATTTTTATGTTTTTTTTGTTTTTTTTTCAATGTTTTAATTTTTGTTTTCTTTTGTATTTTTCAAATATATATATTTTTGCAAGGTCTGTGGCAATCCTCGACAAGCAACCCAATTCCATTATGTGTTAATTTCATAGTTGATTTTAAAATTTTCATTATAATGGATCGAGTCTACCCCCACAATGTTTCAATTTCATGGTTGGCCTTTAAGTTTTCATTACAATGGATTGAGTTCACCTACATTGCATGTCAATTTGATGTTTGATTTTTAATTTTTTGTTGCAATGTGTTAAGCTGTCTTAGGCTAAGATTTTAAAATCACCATACTTTAACTTTTAAAAAATAAATTACTCTTGGTGTAATGGATCTTTTATTCAAGTGTTCACTTTTAAAGTTTTTTTGGTCACAAAATTTTCCCATAATACCTGTTGGCCGAATAAATCGATCTTGCAGACAAGACCGATCTCCCTAGTATTAGAAGATAGTCTAGCAACAAACAGACAAACAAATCTATATTTTTCTAGACATATGCGATTTATAAATAAATACTATAAAGGTGTTAAGACCCTGCCTTAGATCCAACGCTTGTTCGTAGTAGCCATCCTTCAATCATTCGAAAGAGTTACCTTTGAGGACCTGCAATTACAAACAAGCAAATATTAAATAGCACCTGCATAGCGAATACCATAAATCATGTCTATTATGGTGATCAAGGAATCCATAAAATAAACCATGAACCAATAGCTTATTGAGAAAAACAAACTTATTTGTATTAACTTTGAAGTAGAAGAACCTTACAACCTTTTCAGCCTTGATGTTGAACAAGCTCTTCCTGGGGTCCAAAACATGAATTTCCTTTACTTTGACAAGCCTTGCACTCTTCCAAATGAGATCATAGAGGTATGTAATCTCTCCTCATAAAAACTCAACTAAGAAGACTAAGTTCCAACAACATTTCACCTAAAAAATATCCAGCTTCTAACTTCTCTAGTAACTAGCCCAATGCTTCATTTTATAGTGCAGGGGAGGAGGTTACAAGTCCACCTATGAAGGGATAGAATCCTCCTTCAAAGGGATAAGCTCCTCACATCAAGGGTTTAGCTCCTTATGGTATGGGATGCATGAACCTTAAGAGAGCAAACTTTCCACCTCAAGATTCCTTCCAGAAGCTTCTAGAAATGACTGAAAGTGAGTTTTTTAGAATATACTCGCACCTTTTTAACTTTTACATGGGTTCACACCCATAACACAGAGCAGAGCGGTCAGGTGCGCGGGAGACATGACCATTAGGTGCGGGACCGCAGATAATGCAAAGAGAAAGTGCGGAACCAGAGTTTTAGAGACTTTTGAGGGCTTTCTCTTATTTTCAGGGCTTGATATGAGGAACTGAGGCTCAAGACTTGCAAAGGAGGAAAGAATGAGTGGTAATGGACTCACATAGATTGCAGAATGTCAAGGTGACAATTTTGAGTGCAACAATACCATGGTTGAAATATGTTGAAAACTTAAGGTTTTGTAGTCATGATCTTTGGTTTTAATTACGTGGTTGAAAATTTGTCAAAATTTTAAGGTTTTGCTACGTCATGATATTTTATCTTTAATGCTATGGTTGAAAACATTTATAAGTATTTTTTCTTTAACACCATGGCTAAAAATTGTTGGAATTTTAAGGCTTTTCACAGAGGTGATATTTTATCTTTAATGTCATGCCTAAAAATTGTTGGAATTTTAAGTCTTTTTAAAGTCGTCATATTTTATATTTAATGCCATGTCTGAAAATCGTTGGAATTTTAAGGTTTTTCGAAGTCATGATATTTTTATCTTTATTGTCATTATTAAAAAATGTTGAAAATTTACTCTCGAAAAAAAATAAAAATAAAAATAATTATATATATATATATATATATATATATATTATAATAATAATAATAAAATTTTACGTTTTCAGAGTGTTTGGCACAAAAAAATGGCTTTTATTGCCATTTTTAAAAAATGTTGAAAATTTACGCTCCAAAAAAAGAAATGTTATTCTAGCATCAACACTTTTTCTTTTCAGGCTTTTTTTTTCATGTTTTTTGGGGATTTTTTGCTAGAGTTCTCGTTTGATAGTTTATTTTGTTGACATCATACACATATCTTGTTGAACCTGTCAACTGCGACAAATAAGTAGACATGTTCCTTATTGGTTGTTAGTAAACCTCCCACAAAGTCCATGGAAATTCTTTCCCAAGGACGAGTGGGTATAGGTAAGGGGTGATATAGACCTTGTTTCCTCTTACTAGGCTTGTTGGTACAACAAAGCATGCATCCTCTTATGAACCTACCTACCTACTCCTACATATTGGGCCAATACACATACCTCTGCAAGTTGGTTATTATCTTCCCTACACCAAAGTGCCACGCAACCTTAAAGGTGTGAGCCTCTCTAATCAACTGCAACTACTCACCTTTGGGAACACATAACTTATCCATCCTATAGAGTAACTCGTCTTGGAGATGGTGGTCAATTGAGTTGTCACCATCATGCACATGAATCTAGGTTTGCAATTGATGAAACACCTCCTTGAAGTCCTCATCCTCTGAAGATGCCTCTTTGTATGCATCCTAGTTGAATGGATCCATGTGAATTAGAGTTCCCAAAGCTATGATATTTTATGTGGGTGGATTTGAAAGCATGTCAGCTAACTTATTTTTGTTGCCCTTCTTATACTCGATCACTAAATGAAACTATTGTAGAAACCCCATCCACTTGTATTATCTAACATGTTGTAGCTTACTTTGGGCCTATAGGTACTGCAGTGGTTGGTGATATGTGTGGATTACTATCTCTTTTCCCATAAGACAATGTTTCCAATTCTTCATAGCTTGAACCAATGCATAGAGCTCCTTGTCATAGGTAGGGTAGTTAAGAACTGATCTAAGAAATACTTTGAAATGGTAGCATACAAGCCTTCCTCACTGCATCAAGACCACTCCCATAGCAAACACACTCGCATCTATCTCCACTTTGAAGGGCTGCAACAAGTTTGGTAATGCCATATTGGTGTTTGAATCATCTTCTTCTTCAGCTCCTCAGAGGCCCTCTAATAACCCTTTCCCCACAAGAAACGCTTGCCCCTTGTTATTATGGTGTGGAATGGTCCCACTACCTCTAAAATGAGGTTATGAATTTCCTTAATTACTGTGTCGCCTTAATGAAACTCTTAACCTCATAAATATCAGTAGGAACTAGTAGGAGGTCTAATAGTGAGGTGCAACGCCATGTGTTCAACCAGTTAACTGATAAATCATCCATAATTAACTCATGCATGCATGAAATTTGAGTTACGCAATTGAGATTGGAGTTCAAGGGCAATGTACTATTAGTTGTATAATTTTTTGAGTTGTACATGTGGTGCATGAAGTCAGAGAAAGGCCTATATGGATTGCACAATTTAGGATGAGGATTTCCCTAATTAATAGGGGGGATAATTCCTTGAGAGACAACGTAAGGAAATAGGAGCTTGGCAGGCAACAAATTTGGCTAAGTATTGGCCAGAGTAAGCTTGTGAGGCAGTGAGATAGATTGTACTTGTGCAAAAATTGTTCAAGTTGAACAAGCATTGTATTTTCTTCTCTATTTCTCTGATCTAATGCAATATACATATGGGAAGGGGTTTTGAACAAAAATATTTCCCCTTAGATAAATATCTGAGTATATGTGATTGAATATTATCTCATGTTTTGTGATTTCTCGATCGATTAATTGTTTTCACTAATGAGTAGAGTAGATTAAAGTATTTTGTTTTAGCACATTAATAAGTAGTTTGAATCTACAAGGAATTTGTAAATGGTATTAGAGAAGGAATCACAATAGAAAAGAAGAATTTGAGTTTTTCTTTGGGGGTAAATCTAATTCGCAATATCATTCTTCAGAGTCAGCAGGATGTCGTTTTGTGGATTGAGACTCGAGTATGCCCTTGAGGGTAGCTTGAATTATATTGCTTGGAAGGATAGGATGGAGGTTGTCTTGGAAGATAACAAGCTGAAGGAATTCATAGAAAATGATATTTATAATCCTCCAACAACTGATGCTCAATATCTGGTAGAGTGGAAGAAATGTGTGGCAAAGGCGAGGAGGATCATACTAGAAGGAGTTCGAGATCATATTCTCTCGAATCTCCATGGGAAGGAAAATCCATATGCAATGTGGAAAGCCTTGATAGACTTGTTCAGAACAAGAATGACCACAAGAAGCTAACACTTAAGGACAAGCTTCAAAATATCAAGATGGAGAAGGGAGACACAATACCACAGTAGGTTCACCCAATGTCAGGATGAACTTGGGAGTTTTGGTATTACAGCAGTTGAAGATGGTCTGCTAAGCCTAATATTTCTAGGCCTTCCCAAGAGTTGGAACAACTACTAGGGTTCGATAAATGGGAGGGAGAAGCTACCAAATTGGGAGCGATTGTGGTATGACTTGGTGCAAGAACAAATAAGGTGAAACACCAGAGATGGAACCGCATCCAAGCATGATGATGAGGAGAACTGTGCCTTGGCTGGAAAGGAAAAGAAAGGGAAATGAAATAAATCCCAATCCAAAGCATATTCTGGTCAGGCAGGCAAGAAGAAGGACTTGTCGAAGATTAAATGTTTTCACTGTCATGAGATGGGACACTATGCCACAGTGTTTGCACAAGAAGATCGGTAAGAAGCCCTTTAGAGGATAGATAGGTGAAGCTTTAGCTTCAAAATTCGAGTTGGATTTCACACTCATTTCATGCATGGTGACATCGATGATGGGTAGTGTGTGGTATCTGGATAATGGAGCCTCATTCCATATCATGGGGAACAAATAATTTTTCAGCGACTTGGAGGAGAAGGACCTCCAGATGCACATCGAGATGGGAGATGATGGAAGGTATAACACGACCATTATTGGTACAATTGTTGGGCGTGTGTTATATTCCTTCCACGACTAGTTGCACGCTCTAGGTGTAACACCCTAGGAAAATATTTTTGGACCCTATATTAGGTGGGTGGACCTACCTATGGTTTTGTGCATGGATTTTGCACATGGTTTTGGGCATGATGGTTTTCTTCCCATGGTATTTTGTAGATATGATCAAGGGAACTATGGTTATGTTCTAATCCAAGGTTAATGGATTAGGGTTTATGATTGCTTCGACATGTATATATATGTATTGTAACATTGAAAGGAACATAATGAAAAATTAATCTGGCAGTCCAGGTTTTGGGATCTAGGGGAAATATCTGTGTTTTTGTTTTATATTCTCGTAATTTTATATTTTCTATTTTTAGAATTCATCTGTAGGTAATTTCTGTACAGGGTTAAAACCTACAACAATTACGTTTCAGAGGGTGTTTGGTTCTTCTCACATTAAAAGATGTCATGCATGTTTCGTGTCTGAAGAATAATTTAGTTTCAATTGCTATGTTAAAAGACTGTGGCTACGATGTGATATTTAGCAATGGAAAGGCTTTCCTTAGATATATCTCCATGGGATAAGTGAAGCAGATTAGGGTTCGAGTGAAGAATCTATAAAAATTAGAGGTAGAAGACAATGCTTCCTTGAGCACGAAAGCAAAGAAGGTGCAGAGATGGGACATCAGTAAATTATGGCATAGGAGACTTCACCATTTGCACCATGTGTTGAAGTTTCTAAGTCTACCAGTTAGAAACCCTCCATGCACGTAACTGATTTATTCCTACCTACTTATTTCGTTACTTAACAAGTTATTTACAATGTAAATACTAAAAATAAACACTAGTGCATGCTCAACATATTACAGATCGTCAACTGAAGGAAGCAGAAACAATCACACCAAATGACACCGTTATTTTTTGACCAATGTACTCGGAAAAACCCAATGTGGGAAAAATGATGCAACTATCTGAGGGTTTTCTTATTAAGCAATTTCAGAGTACAATTTCAGTTCCAAATCCGACTTACCCAACAAAGAATTTCCTTGGAAGTATTACCTCTCAGTCTGAGACAAATGTCCCGACTGAAACCCCAAAAAAATCCTCCGGCATTTCCTCAGCTCCAATCTACCCCAGAAACCCTAGCGTCTACCTCTCTGGACTACGTCGGCCTCTCTCTACCTAGCATTGGCCCTACATCACCCTGAAATGGTCTGTGTCAGCCTTAGGAGGCTCTGCATCAGCCTTCTAGCCCTCTACATCAGCAATGTTGGCCTCTTTGAAGCACTGCGTAGCTCTTGCCTGCCTCTGCGTGGCCCTACGTGAGCCCTGGCTACTACTACATCACTCCCTCTGGCTCCTGTGCTGCTCTCTTGGCACTATCTTTGCCACTTTGTACTCAATGCCCCAAAACTGCAACTCCGATCACTGATTCTATCTCTCTTAGCAAACCCCACTCTAAAGAATAGAATGACTGATCATCTGGTTTGTTCTCCAAGTGACCCTCAAGCCCCCTCTTATACTTTTCTCGTTGACATATCAACGGCTGAGATTAAGTCCCTAATCAACGACTAGGATTATATATGGCTTGATCCATGTCTTTTGGACCATTTTAACACAATTTCATATTAATCCACATTAATATTTTAATTTCCCTAAGTTTAGACTTAGGGACTCCATTAAAAATATTAATTATTTTAATATCTCCTGAATTGTTTAGAATCTTCCCAAACCCTTTCTGGGTATTGGAGATCTCATGTGCCCTAACCTCTCCACCAAATTTTGTGGCTAGAGCACATCTGATGCTACCCCAAATCAACACCATGGAGCCTTGAAGATCATGCAACATATTTCTATAGGACTTCCCAAGGGTGCACTAGAGCACTGAGATACATGCAAAGGGTGTACACTAGGGAAGTACACCAAAGCCACCTTTCATGATAAGGATAGTAAAGTGCAAGAAGTCCTTGAAAGAGTTCACTTTGATGAGTGTGGACCTTTCTCAACAGCCTCCACGGCCAAGCACAGGTATTATGTTATATTTGTAGATGATTTCTCACATAAGTGTAAGATTTTATTCACGCAGAAGAAAGACCATACATTCTCCATTTTTTTTTGAATTTAAAGCACTTGTTTAGAAAGACACTGGCAGGAAAGTGAAGGCTCTTTGGAGTGATAACAGTGGTGAATATGTGTCGAATGAGTTCAAGAAATTCTGTGCATCAAAAGGCATTCAAAGAGAGTTAATAGCACCCCATAACCCACAACAGAATGGGGTGGCTGAGAGGAATAACAAAAGTATTGTGGGAGTTGCACAAACGATGTTACATGATCGGGGCCTACCATTTCACTTGTGGGCCGAAGTATGCAACACAGTTGTATATGTGCAGAACAAGAGTCCTCATTGGATTCTCAGGATGAGTACACCAGAAGAATATTTTTTAGGGAAGAAACTAGATGTGTCACACTTTAGGATATTTGGTTCATCAGTTTACTGTCATGTTACCAAGGATGCAAGGAAAAAGCTAGAGCCGACAACTGAGTTGGGCATATTTGTGGGGTACACTAATACACCTCACAACTATTAGGTGTAGCTGCCATCTCACAGAATGACATTTGTTCATAGAGATGTGAAGTTCGATGAAGAGAAGGCCATCAGATGTTCCCTTGCAAGGGAGCTTCAGTTGCATTCAAATGAGGACCTTTTGGCTCCAAAGGAAGAACCTCAGGATGATGTGGAGTAGCCACAAGTAGAGGAGCAAAGAGTGAAAGCACCCATGTTAGGTCCCTATAATACTAGTGATTCCCCCATTACTATTGTCATTGTATCCCTTATTGTTATTATTGTGCCCTATAGAATCCCACTATTGTTATTTTTGTGCCTTTATATTATTATTGTTAGGTCGGCTTGGTTATATTGTGAACCCTTAGACTCCTATATATAGAAAGGAGGTTTTGTCATTTGTATCATCCAAGAATTGTTCATTTGTGTAATGTAAAGGAGGTTGCCCCATTGAAGAGGCTGAATTCTAAGGCGTTGATCTATCTTTTCTATCTTTTTGTGAGCTGGTTTCATAACATTTGGTATTAAAGCTTTGGATTCTAGGGTTTTGTTGCTCCAAATAGGTCTTTGTGGAATTTTCGCTATAATTTTTTTTTTGCAACATTTTAGAAGTGAAAAAAAAACCCATTTGAGAAGAAATCTTGCTGAACCTCGAATTTGAATTTCATATCTTGTCTCTCTATATTTTCGGAGATATGATATGAGGAAGTTAGGGTTTTTGCAAGCTCTAGAATTTCATTTAAAACAAGTCATCGTGGAATGTTAGATATAACGCTTTCTCTACGAAGTTCTAGAAGCTAATAAAAAAACCCATTTGAGAAGAAATCGGTCTAAACCTTGGCTCCAAATTTCAGATCCTGTCTCATTATATTTTTAGAGATATAATCTGAAGAAGTTAGGGTTTTTGCAGACTCCCAAATTACATTCCAAACAAGTCACCTTGGGAAAATCATCATAACTTTATCTCTGAGCATCAGATTGAATTTTTGTAAGAAGTTGTAGAAAGAGGACGGATTGTAGTTTTTTGGGTACCATTTTCAGAACCTAAGGTTGAAATAATGACCCACGGGACGTCGTACAAATTCGCTCTACTGAACAAGTCTATACTCAGGTCAACATGGGAGATTTGACATAACTCTTCATTGGAGAATCCAATCTTGATCAGACTTACGGGGTTAGAAAGATTACTCAGAGGGTTACTGTAGGAAGCAATTTCAGACCTGGGAGATCCAAAATTACAGAGTTACGTTAGATTCAATATCAAGCTCCTACAAAGTGAAAAAATGTGTGTAGTTTTTTTTAAATTTTTGCATAAGCTTGGTTTGAAAAATTAGTTTGAAGGAATTCAAAGGGCATAGTGAAGCATTATTATCGGTAATTGATGCCCCGAAGAAAGAAAATGGAAACACCTAGTAAGCAACCTGAAAGCTCTAGCATGACTCATGAAGAAGAGGAAGAAATGCAACATGATATATTAAAATTATGAGACCAAGTGCAACAAATTTCACTCGCACAAAAAGTAACAAAAAATAAGATGGATGGTTTAAAGAAAGACGTAGAAGCTAAGATGGATGGTTTAAAGAAAGGCATGGAAGCTAAGATGGATGGTTTAAAGAAAGGCGTAGAAGCTAAGATGAATGATGTGGAAGCTAAGATGGATGGTGTGGAAGCTAAGATGGACAATGTGGAAGCTAAGATGGACGATTTGAAGATAGATTTGAAGACAAGCATGGAAGATTTGAAGACAGATTTGACAAAGTTTCTAAAAGAAATGATTACGAATGGAAAAAGGGTAGTAAGGGAAACTCATGATGAGAACAAAATAAATGTTAATCATGATTTCATAGACTCTAACGTTGGATCGAAGAACCAACATGTTCCAAAGAGCTATATGAGGAAGTTTTATGGCAAGGATCCCAGAACATGGATACTACAGATGGAACAAATTTTCGATCTCCGTAATGTGCAAAACACACAAAAGGTACTCATTGCAACTTTATATTTGGAACCAAATCAGTTTGTATGGTATCGATGGCTTTGCTCTCATAAATAAATTGTCACTTGGCTATTTTTACGGATGAAATGATAACACATTATGAGGATACAAAAAACAACAATTTTGTTAGCCAATTGATAAATCTCAAACAAAAGGGTTCAATGACGGAGCACATTAAGGACTTCCAAAAATTGAATATAAGGGTAAAAGATATTCCAGAGGAGTATAGTATTGATGTGTTCATACGGACTTTAAAAGATAACATCCAACATGAGGTTCGCCTTTGGGAACCAGATTCATTGGAGAAGGCATTCAAGTTGGCAAGAAAAATGGAAAGCAAAATTATGGCAACAAGGAAGCCTACCACTCACAATCATAAAGATGGAAGTGTTGCTGCCCCTAGCTATCCACAACCTACAAGGTTGACACCACAACAATTGGAAGAAAGAAGAGCAAAAGGGCTTTGTTACAGTTGTGATAGCAAATGTTGAAAATGGCAACAAGAAATGCTAAAAAATAGAAGTGCTAAAATTAGCACTGCTATTTATAGCATTTCGGGATACATTCCAATTTTAGCTAGTCCCTAAACTAAAATTGTGAATTAAAATTCGAATTTGATCTTAGCAGTTGTTTGTAAAATAATTAATTAATTCATCTTGAGTTAATTAGTTGTAGAAAATCAAACATGAAGTCTATGTGAAGACATGCAACAGTTTCTCCATTGATTGAGGAAGTTATCCCTTGACTAAAGGAGATCAGGATGAGTTTTACTTTGAGTTGTAATTTGTTACCTCAGTTAACTGAGTTAAGTCCAGTTAGAATAGTTCAAATAGTTCGTTGAACTAATTGTGAGTTCAGTTAGTTAATGCATGCATGCATGCGACTGCTGCACTTCAGATAACTGAATATTTTCTCATAAATAACTCATGCATGTCAGTTCAGACAGAGACCCAGTTGAGATCAGATGATGGGACAATGTACTATCAGTTGCAACAATATTCCATGGAGGATATCTCTTGCATGCAGAAGGAATTAATTCCTTGGAGATTGCGCAGTTACTTTTTGGTTTGGTGAGTGTGTGATGAGGCCAATTCACACAGGTGGCAGCATTGGACCCCAAGGAAAATTGCGCAAGGAAATAGGAGGCTTGGAGGGCTGAGGGAAGGCATATCTTGTGTCTATTCAGTCTGTGAGCTGTATTGTTCGATTGTACTAAGAGTAGGATAGCTTGTGAGCTAATGCTTTGTGTAATCTGAACATATTTCCACTTGTATGATAATACAGAGATCGGGGTTTTTAGCTGAGGCTTTCCCCAGAGTATTCTTTTGTGTTCATGTGTGATTGATTTCTCATTCTCAGTTATATGCGTTCTATTTGATTTTTCTCATAGTTGATTAGCTTCTGCAAGTTTGTTGTAGAAGTAGATCTTGTATTTTGCTTTGGTATATTGCATAATTTGTTGATCTACGGTGGGAATTTCTACAACAAATACACTAAAGGTCATAAGTGTGCTGAGAATAAATTATTTTACATAGATTGTGAAGAGGAGGAAGAACATGAACAAGAAATGTCAAAAGAAGAGGATATACACTAGGAACAAACCCTAGAAAAAGTAGAAATGAATCCGACCATATCCTATAATGCATTGGCTGGAATTACCACTCCTCAAACTATCAATATAGAAGGGCATATCAAGAAGAAAAAGGTAATAGTGTTGATTGATTCGGGAAGTACCCATAATTTTATTCATTGTAAGATAGCCAAGGAATTGAATTGCTTCCCATATCTAGCACCAGAGTGTCAAGTGATGGTTGCAAGTGGAGGAACCATAAATTGCTCAGGAAAGTGCCATAATATCAAGCTATCCATGGGAGAATGTGTATTTAATAGCCCAATGCTTTCCATTTCAATGGGTGGTGTTGATGTTGTACTATGAGTCTAATGGCTACAATCCTTGGGTACAATAGCTTTTAATTTTCAAGAACTTTTCATGAAATTCTCTGCAGAAGGAAAGGAAGTTGAATTAAGGGGTATTGCAGGGAAACCGGGAAAGATAATCAGCTCTAATGGAATGACAAAGCTTCTAAAGAAAGAACAACGAGGCATAATTGCATAATTATGTTCACTAGAGATTCCCACATCGAAATCATCCATTTCTCTAGATCTCCAAAAAGTCTTTGACAATCATTCCAAGGTATTTGAGACTCCCAAAGGCCTCCCACCTATTCGTGATCATGATCATGCTATCAATTTGATTCTAGGAAGTGTTCCACCAAACATCAGGCCTTACAGATATCCCTATGTCCAAAAGAGTGAAATTGAATGTATGGTTGCAGAAATGCTAGAGGCTGGTATAATTCAACCTAGTCAAAATTCTTTCTCTGCTCTAGTAGTATTGGTTCATAAGAAGGATGGATCATGGCGCATGTGTCCAGATTATAGGGAGCTCAAGAAGCTCACTATTAAAGATAAATTTCCCATTCCTGTCATTGATGAATTATTGGATGAATTGCATGGGTCAATTTACTTCATCAAGTTGGATCTGTATTGGTTCATAAGAAGGATGGATCATGGTGCATGTATCTAGATTATAGGGAGCTCAACAAGCTCACTATTAAAGATAAATTTCCCATTCCTGTCATTGATGAATTATTGGATGAATTGCATGGGTCAATTTACTTCACCAAGTTGGATCTTCGTTCAAGATATCATCAAATCAGAATGAAGACTAAAGACATTCTGAAAACAACATTTAGAACTCATGAGGGTCATTATGAATTTTTGGTCATGCCTTTTGGCCTTACTAATGCACCTTATACATTTCAAGGTTTGATGAATTCCATTTTCAAACCCTTCCTTAAAAAATTTGTGTTAGTTTTTTTTGATGATATACTAATCTACAACAAGTCTTGGAAGGATCATGTCCAACATGTTGACATGGTGCTCAAACTATTGGAGGAGAAATAATTATAAGCAAAAATATACAAATGTTTCTTTGGAGTACAAGAGGTGGAATATCTGGGTCATATTGTATCTGGTAGACCCTAGCAAAATTAAAACCATTAAGGAATGGAAAATCCCCACATCCATAAAGCATCTACGAGGATTTCTCGAGTTGACAGGGTATTATCGCAAGTTTATTAAGAATTATGGGAGAATAGTAGCTCCTCTAACAACATTATTGAAGAAAGATGCATTCTAATGGACTCCAGAAGCAACAAAGGCCTTTGAACATCTTAAAGAGGAAATGTGCTAAGCACCAATCTTAGCTACACCGGACTTCACAGAAAAATTTATTGTGGAATGTGATGCCTCATGAAATGGAATTGGTGTTGTTTTAATACAAGAAGAAAGACCCATTGCTTTCAAAAGTCATCCAATCAAAGGAAAGTATTTACACAAAGCTATTTATGAGAAGAAAATGCTGGCAATACTACATGCACTTAAGAAATGGCGACCCTACCTAATGGGAAGACACTTCAAGGTAAAAATAGATCATGATAGTCTTAAATAATTTGTAGAATAAAGATTATCTTTAGAAGAGCAGCAAAAATGGGTCACAAAGATGTTGGGCTATGACTTTGAAATCATCTAAAAAAAAGGGAAGCAAAATGTGGTGGCAGATGCACTCTCAAGAAAGGATGAGGATGTGGAAGCATTTCTTTGCTCCATTTCTATTATCCAACCAGATTGGATAAACGAAGCAAGGGATGAATGGAAGAATGACGAGGAAGTGTGGGCACTCATTCAAAAGATACAACAAGATCCTAGTACATCTGATACAGTTAGCTGAAAAAATGATTCGTTATGGTACAAGGATCGGTTATAACTATGTAAGAATTCCCAACTCAAACAAAAGATTCTTAGGGAATTGCACACCTCTCCTTTAGGAGGGCACTCAGGATTTCTAAAAACCTACCACAGGGTTAAGAAGGATTTTTTCTAGGATCGTCTTAAATTGGATATTCAAAAGTTTGTGGCGGAATGTTTGGTTTGCCAACAAAATAAAGTTGAAACAATTAAGACCCCATGACTATTACAACCTTTATAGATTCCAAGTCAACGTTGGGAGGAGGTTTCAATGGATTTTATCACAGGTTAACCTAAGTCCAAAGGAAAGAGTGTTATCATGGTGGTAATTGACAGAATTACTAAGTATGGACACTTTTGTGCATTATCTGATCCATTTAAAGCGAGTACAGTTTCTACTGAATTTATGGAAACAATTCAAAAGCTACATGGAAACCCAAAGACTATTGTAAGTAACAAAGATCCCATTTTCACTGGAAATTTTTGGACATAATTATTTTCTTGTCTTGGTACTCAGTTAGCTCATAGCTCATCTTATCATCCTCAATTTGATGGGAAAACTGAGATAGTAAACAAATGTTTGGAAGGATATCTTCGTTGCTTTGTATCTGATAAACAGACACAATGGGTCAAATGGTTGCCTCTCGCTGAATGGTGGTATAACACTTCCTTCCATATTGCAACAAAAATGACCCCATTTATGGCACTTTATGGATACCATCCACCATCCATCACATCATATTTAAGAGAAAATTCTAAGGTTCAAGCAATGGAAGATCACATCGAGCATCAGCAACAAGTTCTCCAACTCTTAAAGGATAACCTCACCTCAGCGCATAATAAAATGAAATAGCAGGCAGAACAACATCGCAGCGAAAGAAGTTTTGATGTAGGTGATTGTTTATTCCTACGACTACAACCATATAATCAAATGTCCCTCAAGCAAGCTAAGAAGGATAATAAATTATCACCAAATTATTATGGTCTGTACAAGGTGTTGCAAAAGATAGGTACTATGGCATACAAATTGGAGTTTCCTGCAGCTTCCCGAGTTTATCCAGTTTTCCATGTTTCATGCTTAAATAAGGTTATAGGTGACAAGATTCCAGTTCAAATAATATTGCCAGAACTTGACAAGGAAGGAAAAATCATATTGGAACCTGAAGTAGTCAAAGAAACAAGAACTTGACAGCTACGAAATCGATCAATTTCAGAGTATCTCATCAAGTGGAAGAAGTTACCCATTGAATATTCCACACGGGAGGATGATAATTTTATACAGAAGCATCTAAAACTACTCAAGCGTTGAGGAAAAAACTTTTTTGAAGGAGAGGGGCATGTTAGGTCCCTATAATACTAGTGATTCCCCCATTACTATTGTCATTGTATCCGTTATTGTTATTATTATGCCCAATAGAATCCCACTATTGTTATTTTTGTGCTTTTATATTATTATTGTTAGGTCGGCTTGGTTATATTATGACCCCTTAGACTCCTATATATAGAAATGATGTTTTGTCATTTGTATCATCCAAGAATTGTTCATTTGTGTAATGTAAAGGAGGTTTCCCCCTCGAAGAGGCTGAATTATAAGGTGTTAATCTATCTTTTCTATATTTTTGTGAGCTGGTTTCATAACAACCCACTCATGCAGAGACATTCAAAGATGGAAGGGAGCACACCAGGGAAGCTTCCAAATTATTGCATGATAATAGAGAGAATGTGGGAGCACCCACATCACAACGCAGATAGAGGAGGTCACTAGATCAATACAATAGGTACATGGCTTTGATGAGTGATCTAGTTGAGACAGAACCATCCCCATTCGAGGAAGTAATGCAGAATCCAATATGGGTCAATGCCATGGTAGATGAATATGATTCCATATTCAGAAACAGTGTTTTGGAAGCTGTCCCAAGGCTAGAGAACAAGTTAGTGGTAAATTCTAGGTGGATCTACAAGGTGAAGCAAGCAACAGATGGAAGCATCGAGAAACACAAGGCCAAAATTGTTGCCAAGGGGTTCTCTTAGGTGGAGGGAATTGATTACGAGGATACCTTTTCTCCAGTAGCATGGTACTCTTCAATTAGAACAAGTATAGCTCTTGCAGCGCAGATGGGATGGAAGATACATGAGATGGATGTGAAGGCAACATTCCTCAATGGAGTGATTGAGGAGGAGGTGTACATTGAGCATCCAAAAGGATTTGAGACCTTCGACAGAAAGTCGCATGTGTGCAGACTCAAGCGAGCGTTGTATGGATTGAAACAAGCACCCCGTGTTTGGTACACCAGAATCAATAACTATTTCACTAGGTTGGGATTTACCAAAAGTGAAGCAGATGTAAACCTTTACCCTATTATGGTTGAAGGTAAATGCTTGATTATAGTATTATATGTCGATGATTTAATTCTAACGGGGGATGAGAATCTGGTCAAATCTTGCAAATAGGATCTTGTAAGAGAATTCGAGATGAAGGACCTGGGCCTCATGCATTATTTCCTTGGTATGGAAGTATGGCAAGGAGATGGGGAACTGCTTGTCTCTCAGGGCAAGTATGCCAACGAGATACTGAAGAAGTTCAACATGGAGAGCAACAAACCCATGGAGACTCCTCTAGCAGGGAATTGGAGGAAGGAAGATGCTACTTGAGGTGAATTAGTGGATGCTACTATTTACAGGGAGCTTGTGGGTTCACTTATGTATTTGGTGAACACACGACCAAACATGTGTTATGCAGTTAACCAACTTAGTCAAGCAATGGTTAAACTAACTAAACTATATTGAAAGACAACCAAACATGTGTTGAGATACCTCAGAGGCACTACTCAGTTTGGTCTTTGGTACAAGCAGACAAAGGGAGTGAAGTTGCAAGGCTTCACAAATGTAGATTGGGAAGATAGTCCATTAGATAGGAAGAGCACATCAGGAGGCATCTTCACTATCGGGTTAGCAGTAGTTTCTTGGTACAACAAGAAGTAAAGATCAGTTGCACTCAGTTCAGTAGAAGAATAGTACATGGTTGTTTGTCAAGCAACTTGTGAAGCTATTTGGAATGAGGAAGATTCTTGTTGGGTTATTTTTTCAGACGATGGATCCTACAATGATTTACTGTGACAACCAGAGTTATATCAAACTCTCTGAGAATCAAGTTTTTCATGGTCGATTCAAGCATATCAGCATTCACTATCACCATCTATGAGATTGTGCGCAAAGGAGAATCATGTTGTTGGAGTACATTCCTACAAAGGAACAAGATGCAAATATTTTGACAAAGGCATTGTCAAGATGAAAATTCGAGTTCCATAGAGGCAGGATCGAGGTAACATATAATCCCTTTCTTGTTGAGAGGGGGTGTTAAAAACGACAAAAAGAAAATCCTAATTTAATTTTCCCTTGAATTAACTTAGGATAAAATTGTAATTTCACATCACGAGAATGAGTTAATTAAGTTAATTTCACTTAGTTGGCTCAGTTAATTCGAGTTGAGAGCATAACTTGAGTCATGTAGGGTGTCTCCTAAATTTAGGAGCCTAGGTTGAGTTTAATTTGAGTTGTAATAGTTTAATATAGTCAAATTGAGTTAATGTCAGTTAAACTAGTTCCAACTGTTGGAGGAACTAGTAGGAGGTCTAGCAGTGGGGTGCAACTTCATGTGTTCAACCAGTTAACTGTAAATCAACCATTATTAACTCTTGCATGCATGAAATTTGAGTTACCTAGTTGAGGTTGGAGTTCAAGGGCAGTGTACTATCAGTTGTATAATTTTCTGAGTTGTACATGTGGTGCATGCAGTCAGAGAAGGGTCTATAGGGATTGCACAATTCAGGATGGAGATTTCCATAATTAATAGGGGGCTAATTCCTTGAGAAGAAACACAAGGAAATAGGAGCTTGGCAGGTAAAAAAATTGGCTAAGTATTGGCTAGAGTTAGCTTGTGAGGCAGTGAGATATATTGTACTTGTGTAGAGATTGTTCAGATTGAACAAGCATTGTATTTTCTTCTCTATTTTTCTAATATAATGCAATATACAGATAGGAAAGGGTTTTGAGCAGCAAAATTTCCCCTTAGATAAATCTCTGAGCATATGTGATTGATTCTTGTCTCATGTTTTGTGATTTCTCGGTCGATTAATTTTTTTCCCTGATGAGTAGAGTAGATTCAAGTCTTTTGTTTTAGCATATTACATAATTAGTTTGAATCTACAAGGAATTTCTACAAATGACACCCTACTACAGTAGCTTCTACAATTTTCTATTCACCTCACTTGCTTCTATAATAGACTTCCTATACAACCCAATGTTTGGAAATGGGGAGTTTTGCAATATTTGAATTTCATGCTCCACTTCCCTCTTGGGTGATAGTCCTTTAGGCTCTTGGAAGACATCATTGTATGTCTGTAGCAACTCTTCCAGTTTCTGTTTCTATTTCTTAGTACACCCCTTCAGGGATGCATTTTCTCTCACTTACACTTATATAGACTGATTCTCTCTTAAAAATAGTAAAACACACTTCTTGCTAGAACTAATCAGTTTCTTGGCTTGGTTTGAACTTACTAGTGAAATTTTTAGCTTGCCTTTGTGCGCATTGATAGTGAATGATTTTCCATCATTAATGAATCGACACCAGTTGGATCTCAATATGAATATTACATCCCGCATGTACATGTAGGTACTTCCAAAAACTACTCCACATATATAAAGGGGAACTACATATAGTTCTACTTCATCAATAAAATCAACATTAATAGAAAAATTATTTTTGCACTGTTTTGTTACCTTTATCTTTGCATCCTTCTTTACTGATCCCAATGAATATGGGCTTGGATGATCATGAACTTCCAATCCAAATTTTTTGATGAGCTCAACTAAAATGAGATTTTCTTGTGATCCAGAGTCAAACAAAACATCAATCTTGGTCTTTTTAACATGTATCTTTATATGGAAGAGCTTGATATTTTCATTCTCTTCATGTCGTCGAATGTTATCCAGATTACCTCCTTCTATAATGATGTATAGACAATCTTCTCGTCCACTTCTCAGCTACTTTCAACCTGATTGCTAAAATATGACCATCAATGTTACAATGGTAGCAAGGGTTGTTGGTATCATTGCACTGGTGTGTTGTGATAATCCCTTTCTTGTTGAGAGGGGGTGTTGAAAACGACAAGAAGAAAATCCTAATTTAATTTTCCCTTGAATTAACATAGGATAAAACTGGAATTTCACATCACAAGACAATGAGAATGAGTTAACTAAGTTAATTTCACTTAGTTGGCTCAACTAATTTGAGTTGAGAGCATAACTTGAGTCATGTAAAGTGTCTCCTAAATTTAGGAGCCTAGGTTGAGTTTAATTTGAGTTATAATTGTTTAATACAGTCAAACTGAGTTAATGTCAGTTAAAATAGTTCCAACTGTTGGAGGAACTAGTAGGAGGTCTAGCAGTGGGGTGCAACTTCATGTGTTCAACCAGTTAACTGATAAATCAACCATAATTAACTCATGCATGCATGAAATTTGAGTTACCTAGTTGAGATTGGAGTTCAAGGGCAGTGTACTATCAGTTGTATAATTTTTTGAGTTGTACATGTGGTGCATGCAGTCAGAGAAGGATCTATAGGGATTGCACAATCCAGGATGGAGATTTCCCTAATTAATAAGGGGCTAATTCCTTGAGAAGAAACGCAAGGAAATAAGAGCTTGGAAGGTAACAAAATTGGCTAAGTATTGGCCAGAGTTAGCTTGTGAGGCAGTGAGATAGATTGTACTTTTGTAGAGATTATTCAGGTTGAACAAGCATTGCATTTTCTTCTCTGTTTTTCTAATCTAATGCAATATATAGATAGGAAGGGGTTTTGAGCAGCAAAATTTCCCCTTAGGTAAATCTATGAGCATATGCGATTGAATCTTGTCTCATGTTTTGTGATTTCTCGGTTGATTAATTGTTTCCACTAATGAGTAGAGTAGATTCAAGTCTTTTGTTTTAGCATATTACATAATCAGTTTGAATCTACAAGGAATTTCTACAAATGACACCCTCTTCCAGTAGCTTCTACAATTTTCTCTTCACCTCACTTGCTTCTATAATAGACTTCCTATGCAACCCAATGTTTGGAAATGGGGAGTTCTGCAATATCTGAATTTCATGCTCCACTTCCCTCTTGGGTGATAGTCCTTTAGGCTCTTGGAAGAAATCATTGTATGTCTGTAACAACTCTTCCAGTTTGTGTTTCTATTTCTTAGTACACCCCTTCAGGGATGAATTTTCTCTCACTTACTCTTATATAGATTGATTCTCTCTTAAGAATAGTAAAACACACTTCTTTCTAGAACTAATCAGTTTCTTGGCTTTGTTTGAACTTACTAGTGAAATTTGTAGCTTGCCTTTGTGCACATTGATAGTGAACGATTTTCCATCCTTAATGAATCGACACCAGTTGGATCTCAATATGAATATTACATCCCACATGTACATGTAGGGACTTCCAAAAACTACTCCACATATATAAAGGGGAATTACGTATAGTTATACTTCATCAATAAAATCAACATTAATAGAAAATATATTTTTGCACTGTTTTGTTACCTTTATCTTTGCATCCTTCTTTACCGATCCTAATGAATATGGGCTTGGATGATCATGAAATTCCAATCCCAATTTTTTGATGAGCTCAACTGAAATGAGATTTTCTTATGATCCAGAGTCAAACAAATCATCAATCTTGGTCTTTTTAACATGTATCTTTATATGGAAGAGCTTGATATTTTCATTCTCTTCATGTCGTCGAATGTTATTCAGATTACCTTCTTCTACAATGATGTATAGACAATCTTCTCGTCCACGTCTGAACTACTTTCAACCTGATTGCTCAAAACTTCTCCTTTCTATGACCATCAATGTTACAATGGTAGCAAGGGTTGTTGGTATCATTGCACTAGTGTGTTGTGATAATCCATTTCTTGTTGAGAGGGGGTGTTGAAAACGACAACAAGAAAATCCTAATTTAATTTTCCCTTAAATTAACTTAGGATAAAATTGTAATTTCACATCACAAGACAACGAGAATGAGTTAACTAAGTTAATTCCACTTAGTTGGCTCAGTTAATTCGAGTTGAGAGCATAAATTGAGTCATGTAAAGTGTCTCCTAAATTTAGGAGCCTAGGTTGTGTTTACTTTGAGTTGTAATAGTTTAATACAGTCAAACTGAGTTAATGTCAATTAAACTAGTTCCAACTGTTGGAGGAACTAGTAGGAGGTCTAGCAGTGGGGTGCAACTTCATGTGTTCAACTAGTTAACTGATAAATCAACCATAATTAACTCATGCATGCATGAAATTTGAGTTACCTATTCGAGTTCAAGGGCAGTGTACTATCAGTTGTATATTTTTTTGAGTTGTACATGTGGTGCATGCAGTCAAAGAAGGGTCTATAGGGATTGCACAATTCAGGATGGAGATTTCCCTAATTAATAGGGGGATAATTCCTTGAGAAAAAACGCAAGGAAATAGGAGCTTGGCAGGTAACAAAATTGGCTAAGTATTGGCCAGAGTTAGCTTGTGAGGCAGTGAGATAGATTGTACTTGTGTAGAGATTGTTTAGGTTGAACAAGCATTTTATTTTCTTCTCTATTTTTCTAATCTAATGCAATATATAGATAGGAAGGGGTTTTGAGTAGCAATATTTCCCTTTAGATAAATCTCTGAGCATATGTGATTGAATCTTGTCTCATGTTTTGTGATTTCTTGGTCGATTAATTGTTTCCGTTGATGAGTAGAGTAGATTCAAGTCTTTTGTTTTAGCATATTACATAATCAGTTTGAATCTACAAGGAATTTCTACAAATGACACCCTATTCCAGCAGCTTCTACAATTTTCTATTCACCTCACTTGCTTCTATAATAGACTTCCTATACAACCCAATGTTTGGAAATGGGGAGTTCTGCAATATCTGAATTTCATGCTCCACTTCCCTCTTCGGTGATAGTCCTTTAGGCTCTTGGAAGACATCATTGTATGTCTGTAGCAACTCTTCCAGCTTTTGTTTCTATTTCTTAGTACACCCCTTCAGGGATGACTTTTCTCTCACTTACTCTTCTATAGATTGATTCTCTCTTAAAAATAATAAAACACACTTCTTGCTAGAACTGATCAGTTTCTTGGCTTGGTTTGAACTTACTAGTGAAATTTTTAGCTTGCCTTTGTGTGCATTAATAGTGAACGATTTTCCATCCTTAATGAATCAACACCAGTTGGATCTCAATATGAATATTACATCCCGCATGTACATGTAGGGACTTCCAAAAACTACTCCACATATATAAAGGGGAACTACATATAGTGCTACTTCATCAATAAAATCAACATTAATAGAAAATATATTTTTGCACTATTTTTTTACCTTTATCTTTGCATCCTTCTTTACTGATCCCAATGAATATGGGCTTGGATGATCATGAAATTCCAATCCCAATTTTTTGACGAGCTCAACTGAAATGAGATTTTCTTGTGATCCAGAGTCAAACAAAGCATCAATCTTGGTCTTTTTAACATGTATCTTTATATAGAAGAGCTTGATATTTTCATTCTCTTCATGTTGTCGAATGTTATTCAGATTACCTCCTTCTACAATGATGTATACACAATCTTCTTGTCCACGTCTGAGCTACTTTCAACCTGATTGATCAAAACTTCTCCTTTATATGACCATCAATGTTACAATGGTAGCAAGGGTTGTTGGTATCATTGCACTATTGTGTTGTGGCTGTCATATTTTTAGATTCCCCCTGGCCCCTTCCACTTCTTCTTCCACTCCTTAAAATTGTCTTGGTGCTCCTTCTACTTCGATCCACTTGATTTCCCTTTCTTTTTGCCTATGTTCTCGAGGTATTGTGCTTGTACACAAGCCTCATCCACCGAAATGGGCTTGAAAAACATCATTTACTTCCACAAATGGATGTGTAGACTCCCCCATATATTTGAGGAGTACATTTGGTTTCTTTGGGGAGATGCAGAACATTATGGCCATCTTTCTAAATTTTGTGGGGTACTCCTATACACTTTGCCCCTCTTTCTGCCTAAAGTAATGCCAAGAAATACACTAATCTTCTACATACTTGGTAGGGTAAACTTGTGAATTTATAAGGGTTTTAAAGTCCCCCCACTTAATCACTAGAGGATATCCCTCCAACCTTAATGTCTCTATGTAGCCTTCCCACTATGTGAGGGCATGTCCCTCTAATTTCAGACACACAAATTAAATCTTTTGTCCTTCCTATATATGATGAAGATTGAAATAAACTTCTAATTGCTACAACCAATGATTTAGCTTTAGAGTGTTAATATCACTTCCATACAAATTGATATCAACCTTCACTTCTAATTGAACAGGGACTCTGAATGATTCATGGCACTTGAACTGGGTTGATCTTTTTCAAGTTCTTTCTTCGATTCCTTCTTTGTTTCTTTTGGATCTCCTGCTCTCCCCTTTGATTAGACCTTTGCATTAGAACTCCCATTCTCTCTAAACAGTCTGACCTTATTGGTCACGACCACCAAGAGGAGTTTATGTTACAGTTTATATTTTCAACTTGTGCTTCTAGTGGTGAAAACCTCTCCTCTGTAGGATTAGGAGGTTTATTTACAAATTCACTAGTAATGAATAGGGTTTTATGATGTTTAGCTTAACCGATCTAGATCCCCTACAAATCTCCACAATATACCAAAAGAAACCTACTATGATACCAATATGATCCATAATCTACTATTAATATTCCACTGGATAGTTTGTCACAATCGGTCTGATAAAATTATACTTAAAATTTTGAAATTTACAATAGGAAGGCTTATTTCTTTTCAAATTTTTGGATCTATAAATTATTATTTATTGCATATGCCTGAAAAATATAATTATGTAGAAAATAGAGAATAGTGAATTAAACACTCACAAAACCACAATTGACATAAGATATATCATGGGAAACCCTTTCAAGAGAAAATCACGTTAGAAGGTTAGGTCACTCTGCTCTCTTTCTCTGAATAGAAAATGAATGCCAATACAAAGAAGTAAGGCTTGTGGAATGTGGGATACTACAATGAACCAATCCTATTTGTATGCTCTCTCCCTACTCCTCTCGGCTATTCTACTCATTTATGGGACAAAATTTCCCTAAAAATAATGGAACCCATTTTCCTCCTAGTGGCTTGGTTATAACACAACCAGATAACAATCATATAACCAACTAGTGGTTAGGTTTGACTCCTTCAACTCTTAAATAAAGTTACAATATGGACACTTATACAATATTCTTCATCATGATCTTGTGGCTAGCCACTTTTTCATGAATAATGGGGGTTGACATAGCTTCCTCTCAAATTATGGTGGTCAAAATAGGAAAGTCAATTTCCAAGTGGCATAATGTTTGCATACAGACTCTAATTAAGGCGATTCTTGCATAACATAAAAAGTATGTATGTGAAAAATAGGAAAAATAGGTGCACTATAAATAAGCAAAGTTTTACCCACAAAAAATTCCTTTTGATGGCTCAAACTGATTGAGCAAGGTTTCATACCCCAACTTTCCAAATTGGGCCCCGCCGGTAAAAATGGTCTTATGAGTTGATTCCTCCACTTTTTCCATTCTAAAAACATTGATATGGATAAAAAATAATATAATGATATAATCCAAGTCACAATTTTAGCAAGGCATCATGATTTTAATAGGGAATTTTTAGAGAACATAAATTTCTCCTAAGGTGAAGGCCCTGCTTGACAGAAGAGCCAGGGAAAGAGACTTTAAGGAAGATGATCTAGTTCTAAGATGGGATGCCAGGAGAGAAGAGAAATGAAAGCATGGCAAATTTGACAATCTATGGTTTGGACCTTTAGCAATTGCTGAAGTCAAGGGTAACAACACCTTTGTGCTGTAGAACCTTGAGGGGCTATATTCCCCTTATCCTGTAAATGGAAGGTTTCTCAAACATTACATTCAGTACTAAGAAGTTGAAATAGTTTTCATTGTAAATACTCCAGTTTTCTTTTACCTTTCAAGATGTCAGAGTGATTTTTCTTACAGCAAGGACTCCATAGCCCGAGGAGAAGGCACATGGATCTGCAGGTTCTCTGCATTCTACAGGAGAAAGCAGTCCCTAGATGGAGCCAATGTTGTAGCATTTTTTGGTTTTGATAAGGTAGAATAAAATAGTTAAAAAATAAAAAATATTTTGAAAAATTGTTAAGTTAGGATATGGACATAACAATAGTGAATAAAATGTTTTTGAAAATATCTTGATGATGATGTCCATATCACATAAAATGTTAGGTTAGATGTCCTAAAAAATGAAGACAAAAAGAAAATGTTAGGTTAGAAAGAAAAGAAAACAAATAAACTCTGAAAGTGAGCAAGTCTAAATGCCACTACTATTTTTCTGCAAAATAATGGTTGTATGCAGCTTGTCATAAATGCCACAACCCATGACAATCAAATAGTTTAATCTTGACTGCTTTATGCTTTAAATTTGATGTTATAGTTAGAGAATAAAGATCTGGCCAAACTATTTAATCTTGGCAAATCAATAGTTAGGTAGAGAATAATAATGTGCTCATTAGTTTAATCTGAGCCCTTGGATGTTATAAGGATAGAATTAGATAGTTTGTTTTAAAAAGAAAGGAAAAGGGTTTGTTAGAAAGAAAAGAAAACAAATAAACTCTGAAAGTGAGCAAGTCTAAATGCCACTACTATTTTTATGCAAAATAATGGTTGTGTGCAGCTTGTCATAAATGCCACAACCCATGACAGTCAAATAGTTTAATCTTGATTGCTTTATGCTTTAAATTTGATATTATAGTTAGAGAATACAAATCTGGCCAAACTGTTTAATCTTGGTAGATCAATAGTTAGGTAGAGAATAATAATGTGCTCATCAGTTTAATCTGAGCTCTTGGATGTTATAAGGTTAGAATTAGATAGTTTGTTTTAAAAAGAAAGGAAAAGGGTTTGTTAGCTTAAATGCACCCATTAAGTGAAGAAAAAATGATAGGATAAGCAAAGGGTAAGTAGAAGAAAGGTTGCAGAAGTATGATAATTCATTGGAAAAAATGTACATTTGTCATGTTTTACCATATGTTTCTATGTCCATGAGGCAATTACACAAAGCAAATTAAGGTCTACAAGATAAATTAATTAACTTCCCTCATCCTCATTCATCCCTATATTTACTAATTTCCCCTTCCCACCTTCATACAGTTCATATTCATTCATTTTCCATAAAAGCCCCTTTTCCTAAGGTTAAAATCCTTTTTGCCTAGGAAAAGTGAAAGCCCCATGCTAAATCCCCTTTTACCCAAAAAACCCACAAAAAGTTGTTTAGCCTAAGTATTGATATATATATATATATATATATATATATATATATATATATATCTGTGTGTGTGTGTGAAAAGCAAATAACTCATAAAAAGCATTATACTTAGTCTATTTCCCCTTTCCGCTCATATTTCATATTAACTCTAACTTGTAGTATTAAACCCCTAAAAGTTCCATTTCCCGTATATATTAACTCCCTTTATTAAAATACCTCGAAACCATTAGTTTTATTATAAAAACTATGAATTTAATAAAACATCGCATCGGCGGATCGCAAGCCTTTCAACATGAATTGATCAGATATTTATCCAGGACTTCAATGATAGCTCAAATTTCGAAGTGTTCAAAAGTGTGTCGAACCTAAACGACCGGATATGTCTCGTCCCCCTGATTCTGGCGTCGTGAACGGTTCGAAAAAGGTCTCCGTATGAGGAAGTTATGCCAAAAAGAAGAATTGCCCATTAACACTGAATTTTGAATTTAAAAAAAAATAAATTTAAAATAGAATATTCCACAAAATATTCCTTGGAATATTCTTTAAAATATTCCCAAGAATATTATTTTTCACGCATTGAATGACAAGCTTCCACGTGGCCGAGGTTGACATCAACAATATGGGAGCGCATATATTTAAAATTTTGGGTCTGGCATGGTTTGAACACACGCCCTGCGTCAAATCAGCGCAACACATTACCAATACACCTACGTGGGAGGACTTGTTATGTGAACCGCACATATATTTTGAATGGTAAATTTGGTTTGGGCGGAAAACCAAAGGGGCCCAGCCCCCTATACACGTGACCACAACCCAGAACTACTGTCCTATTTCCTTAAACCGCGCAGTTTGGTGTAACGGTTATATTACATGTTCACGTTTACACAAATAAGGGAGCTAGCATCACGTTAAATTGCTCGTCATCTAACCGTTTAGGCGCGAAATCCAAGGGGATAACCTCCAAGCCCTGATTTGTTCACATGCACATTTAAACCACTACAATTAACCGATGGTTTGGTTGGAGGACTTTTGGCAGAGGCGCCATTTTTGGTGGTCCCGCCATATTTGGCAGGCCTAAGTGGCACTCTAAGTTTAGCTAACTGGGAGTCCTTTCAGGGCAAACTGGTAGTTCAGTAAATGAGCCATAACTTTGGTTAGGATAGTCCTTTTTGGACGATTTTTATTTTTATTTTGAGCATTCAGATGATTTTGAAGCCATTGGCATAGGTTAGAGAGAAATCAGAGGTCGTTTGCAGACGTTTTTGCTCTGTGGAAGTTCTTGGAGCCACTAGGGCCCAATATTGTGGGAGCTGTATAGGGTTGCAGGTATCCATTGGATGAGAACTGTTGTGGGGAAAAATGCCTATGCAGGACGATCCTATCCACCTAAGGTGTGACAGTGCCTTAGCAACAAACAGAGACAACTATTCTAGTATTCTTCCTTTATGAATTAAGAATGAAGAGAGAGATAGATGGACTAACCGTTGTCTTCCGTTTGTCCCTCGATCCGGCTTCTCTTCTCTTGGAGAGTTCCCAGCTACTTGCCTTCTCGCTCACCCAGCTTAAAGAGGTTTCTGCAAGATCACAAGAAGAGAACACTACACAAGACATGGATTCATATTCATAACTAGTTCAGGATTAGAAACAAACTAAATATACTAATGCAATCATACATAAAAAATACATCAGCATATAGGAGAAACCAAGATAGCTTTATTGATGAATAATAAGGTTCAGGAAGAGATACAACCCAGAGGGCTCCAATCCAACATCTCCTTCCCAGCAAATGGAATTCCTATCTTCACCCCCTTCAAAGCATTAAGCACCCAATGATTCCAATCTCAAACCAACAACAATTCTTTGCAATAAAAAAATTCCAGCCTCTAGATCTCATGGAGGAGAGATCCATATATAGATGTTTGGAGAGAGGATGAGTCAGCTTGAGATCTGACTAGTGTCCTCTCCCTCTGTCAGTTCTTGATTCCACTTGGAGGTTCTTGCTTCCACTTGGAGATTTGGAACCTCTTACTCATCACCAGTCGAATTCCCTGAGGCAAGTGTCATTTTGGAAGCTTCCTGGGTTTTGACACCTTGAGAAATGAACTTGCCACATGTCTACTCTCGTTCAGCGCAGGTAGCCAGTGTTCCCTTTGACATTCAACACAGGTAGCCAGTGTTGGCTTTGACATTCAGCGCAAACAGCTAGTGTAGCCACTGAAATGATCCTGAATTGACTTGTTTTTGAGCAGTTTCTGGTGGAGAACTTCTGTGAATTTCTGTGGTTTGTTAGCCTTGTTCCTCTAGGGGTAGGAACAACATGTTTAGGGACTTTGGATCCCTTAGATTATGGACATTTCATGCTCAATGCTGTAAGTCACAAAAATGTCTATAACAGTTGCCCCCTAAAGTATGAGGCTGTTTATCGGGTGAAATGCTTTATTAGGGGGATCCGAAGTTCATCCAATGCTGGGAGGAGACCTGTAATAAGATACAATACAATAAATTATTTTTCATACTGCTTTCATGATCTAGCTGAGGCGGGCATTCCCATGCTCAGCTTTATAAATTCATTTTTTCTGTACATAGAACAGACAATCGTCTGATGGTAGACTAATAATTTTGATGAAATTATCATCCTTTGAGTAGGATGATTATCTGCTGCAATGATGTACATGTCAATGTCTTTATTTTTCCTGAATATATATCGCAGCCCGGATGGATGAAACTAGATCCGGGGTCTTCAAAATCGTTCGATCTTCACTCTAAGTACAAGTCGATCCATGTGAGAAATGTTCTGAAGTCGAACATGGAAAGACATCGCTTGATTACCGGTCAATGACGTAAACCGTTAACAAGCGCGAGAGGAATCACCGATAATGATAATGACCCTCAAGGTACTGCAGTACAATTCACGTGGTGTGAATAAAGGACTTGGCGTCGAACACCACACAAAATCTTTCGGTCGAAGGTCATTGATGTATACCTATCGCCGGAAGTGAGAAACTTGCCATTGAGGCATGCAAGCTTCAAAGTACTGAAAGGGTTGTTCCTAGATCAACTTCTTGGATAATGAGCTGATGTCGACAAGAAGCGATCCGTCAAAGGAGGGCCTTAATGAATCCCACATCAGTGACACGGAACAGAGCTAATGATTTTAATGGAGGTGAAAACGATCTGTGACATATGATTCAGGGTGGCGGTCATGAAAGGATGAAGGATAATGTATGGCAGTGGATGGGATACGGTTGACTTTTCTGAACGACTTCTCATGAACATATGGCGACACTGATGCGATGGATTGGTAGCATTACCCCAAATATGGATGGTATGGCGAGACCATGGATGTGACTGGTGAATGAAACAACCCAACCCGATTGTGGTACGGAGGAAAAGTGTCATGTTCAAGAGCGACTTGCTACCATCAAAGTTTTCTTGAGTTTCTCCCAATTTTTCCCTAGTCATTGCTGACCAGTACCTCTTTATTTTTGTCAAGCTTGAGGAGGATAACATATTCTTGTTCTATAACCTGCCCTTCGGGCAAGCCCATCGCTATGTTTTAACGAGCCTAGCGATAGTGAAACTCGGTCTCGTCTAAAGACAAGTTTGTCGCTATTTAATGATTTTAACGAGTCTAACGACAAGGATAACTCGATCCTTTTCATTTTTAGAGAGTCTAAAAAGGTACATAAAGTTAACTCCAAAAGTCCTTTTTCGTCATCTAATCCCTTAAGTCCAAAAAAGTATAAAACAATACAAAAGGGATGAGTTTTCGATAGTTTTAACGAGCCGAATAAAACAAGCGCTCGATCTTTTTGTGCAATAATCCCTCAGGTCCAAAAATATTAAAATCTAGAGGAGGGATAGCTCTTCCTGTCCCTTTAACGAGCTGGAAGGCCAAGGACTCAGCAATCTTTTCATATTTTACGAGTCAGTTGAAAAGAGCTTAAAGAAGACTCGTCTTTTGAGGAACGAGTGATAAACAGGGTTAGCAGCTGATTCCAGGTACAGGTTGGAATTTTCCAATCACGGCAGTGTCACAAGGATGGCTAGGTGAAATAACTCTTCGCAGCTGTTCCTCAAAATGGGTAAACAATCATATGGAGGTGAACGATCGGCCAAATGAAAAGTGGAGGTGATGGTGCAAACACGACCAAGGCTTTAATGGCTGATAAGGTTACATTCATAGTGGTTATTTACCGGGTAGGTTCATTTTTTATTTTAAAATGAGCTTAAACGCTGGTGGAAACACTTGCTCATTGCTTATGTTTATTTTTTAACGAGCATGAAGTCCGCGTTAAAACTGCTCGGATCTTGCGTTTATTTTTTAACGAGCATGAACTGTGTGCTAAAACTGCTCGATCTTATGTTTATTTTTTAACGAGCATGAACTATGTGCTAAAACTGCTTGGATCTTGCGTTTATTTTTTAACGAGCATGAACTGTGTGCTAAAACTGCTCGATATACCAGTCATATGATAAGAGTGTCTCATTGAGATTCTATTTTTTATGGAGCTTCATCTCACGAAGCTTTGCCCCGGATCCTTTCGTTACGCAAGTTCGGAAACGACTAATCCTACGAGTTTAAAGGGTTAGAGGTCCTAAAAATTTAAAAAATAAATAGCCGCCCCTTGCTTGCACTCCAAAAGGTTTGCATGCCCCCAGGTATAAAACAGAGTTTCAAGGTTACCTCTACTTCACTTCCGCCAAAACATTTGTTTTAACGAGAGAGGCTTACCTCTTTCAGGTTACCCAAAGATTGTCTCGTTAATCTTTCAAACAAAACACTTCCTCGGCAATGTCTACCGAAATAGACAAAGGTGAGCGACGATGCCCACCAACTCACATAACTTTGACAAAAGAATCTTATTCTAGAACAACCCCTCTTCCTAGACGGACGGGGTACGGACTAGTCATATTCTCCCGCGGAAACCTACCCTATACCCAAAGTTTTCCTGCCGAAGCAGACCAGGATGCATGCCCCCTGGGTTCCAGTCATATCCTCCCGGATTACTCGCGCTCATCAGGAGGACGGACCGTGGGTTGAGACACTTCTTGCGTGAATACACCATTTAGGGATGGTACATGACTATTTGCGATGCTTGATCCGGGGAATGAAAGTTGGTCCACGAGCTTGACCACTCTTCCTTCATGCGGAAAACACATTACTCTAAAGAGTGAGGAGACGAGGGACCCATGCAATATATATAGTCTCGTCCAAGGAGTAGGTTATAATCCAAGGGTCCTTGAACGACCATGACGTTCATTTGAACGATCTTCCCTTTCAATGTTATGGGCACATTGGGGAGGATCCCTAAAGGTCGACTGGTTCCTTTATCAAAGCCTGATAGATTTCTCATTTCAGGCAAAAGCACTGGCGAACCAAGCGCTTTCCAAGCAATAGAGGAAAGGATACTCACAGATGCCCTGCCAGCCATTACCATTCTGTATATTTGAACGATAATTCTGAATGGTATGCTTGCTGGCAACCGGGGTCTGCCTAGTTGGTTCCAGTCGAACGAGACAACTAGGTTGCTTGGTGGTGGGACCGAATAGACGGCCGGGTATGACTCTGACGAAGTTCCTTCCTACGATAAAGGAATGGGCAAATTGCCCCCTTGTTCATCGGAGTCTGTGTTGATAAAGAGAATTTGGACGGTGTCGTCTTTATTCTCCTCTGTGATGGTATCATTCGAAGATAGAGCCTCTGAAGGCAAAACCGGGTCAACTGTCGTCTCAACCTTTAGAATTTCGTCAGGTATGGATTCAGACGATTCATCTTCAATGATAGGTGCTTCGGCTGACCACTTGGGTGGGCCAGCCGGGTTCTCAACTAGTGAAGGACTTGACAGGAGTTTTTGATATCCAGGAGGAAGTTGCACTGGTAAAACCGGGCGATCTTCCAAAACTCTTTTAGCCTCGTCTAAGAAGGGACAACGGTGGATGGCATGGTCGCCTTCACACAGTTTGCAGGGAAATCTAGCTTTCCCTCTCTGTCTTGTGGCTTCACTTTCACTAGTTGACGGTGAGCAGTCAACATGGCTATCAGAGGTTGATGCTACCGAATTGTGCAAACGGGGAGCCAGTCCCTTAGTATCCGAGGGATGCAGGGACAATCTCTGTGGAAGTCGTCTCCCTTGCATATGACACATGGCGATTTAGGCCTAGTTAGTGCTGTGTGTGGATTTTTGTCAGACGACACTTGTTTGCCCCCAGTCGCTTTTGGCTCCTTCTTCTTCTTCTTCTCTTTCTTCTTCTTTTCCTTCTTCTCCTTAGGAACTTGGTTTTTTGTTTTACCAGTTCCGTCAAGTGAAGAGGAAGGAGGAGAGGAAGAGTTAGATGAAGTAGAAGGCTGGTTGGCAACTCTGGTCTGATCTAACTATTGACTCGACTGTTCAGGAATAGTGGTGTTCTGAACGACATTGGTTGAAAAGAGCCAGACTGGCAGGCCAATTGTCAGTCCTGGAAGCGACAATGTGGCCATATGAGGCGCACCAACATCTCCCCAAGAGGAGAAGGGACTAGGATTTCCACCAAGGGGAATTCCTTGGTTGGTGTGCTCCATTTTTTCAACCTAAAGATCAACGCAGGAATAGGGGTGATTGTTCCGTTTAAAATAAATTTTAACGACGCTTTAGACACAACTTGCTTTTTCAGTTTTAAAGAGTCGAGAAAAAGCTAAAGATGACTCTAGTCTCCTTCGATGTTTTAACGAGCCCGAAGTGACAAATGCTCGGATGGACTTTTTCTGTTATAGAGTCTGAAAAAGGCCAAAAGGAACTGCTCTGGAGTTCTAGGCAGAGGGTGTGCCAAAATTTTCACAAAACCGCAGAATACTTTTTAGGGTACGGGCGGTCGATCTTCCTGAATGCTGTGTTCAGTGCATTGCGATTAGTAGGGCGGCCGACACGGCTTCCTAAGGATAAAGGTTTTATGCCTATAGGGGTCTCCCAATATATACGCGACGGTACGTGGGAGCACAATCCGTACTGGCGCTATCGTCCCTCAGGAGGAGTCACCCACCATCCACGAGATCGATAGTCACCAGGCTTTACTACGCCAGAACACGTCTCTAGCCTAGACCTCTATGTTGTGCGTTATGTTGCAAAGCGTTGTTAAGTTCATTCAATTTATTTTAGGTTGATCTTTTTAGAAGTTTGCCTTTCAAGGTTCACCACGAGATGTATGATACAATTCCTAAATGCAGTCTAAAGATGATAAGCAAGCTTTATATCTTTTCAACTTTGAAAATCCTAGCTACTAAGGGAAAAGAAAGACACCATCTTTTCTCAAAGAGCAATCAGCACACTCTAATGCACTTTTCCTAAATCAAACATGCAAACTATCAAGATGCAAATGCACAATGCAGGTGTTTGTTTTCTGCTTTCTTAGTATTGATGCCTACAAAGAAAGCTTTTTGTACAACTTTGAATTTGCTTTTAAATGACAAATACAAACAAGTTTACTTTTTTGAAATCAGAGAGGGTAGAAGAGATTACAACACTTAACGATTTTCGAAATGAATACTTGTTTTGACACTTAAAAAAGACAAACTCAAACCAATAAGCAAAAGTAAATGGATAATCAACTGTAAACAGCCAATGAACTCTCTCCTAAGATCACAGTCAATAGATTTGAATCAAGGGCTACAGGAAGACTATTTCACTCATGCAAAGGAAAACTGTGAATGATGTCACAAACACATAAAAACACTCACAATCTTTTTGTACAAAAGGAGGCGGAATTTAAGCAGAGAAAAGGAGTTATTAGACTGGTACCTATGCTGGTTACAGGCTGCAAAAATCAGAGATCAAAACAAGGCAAAACAGAGCAGAGAACCCCAGCTGCACAAGGGCAAACTGGTTCAGCGCAACCTCAACACAGGGGTTTTGACATTCAGCGCAGGTAGCCTTCACGGGACCTGCGTTGAAATGCAGAATCCCTTCACCGGGTCTGCACTGAAGGAGAAACTCTCGTTTCTCACTGGTTCTGGGTCACAGATTGCTATTTAATCTACTGTTTCAGGCCAAATCAAAGCAACAAGCAAGGTGTAATCAAAGGGATGCTTTGAGGGGGTACTAAGATCTATCACAAAGGATCATCAAATCATTTGTGAGTCCATTGTTCAGATCATAGACAAGTCCGGTGATTGGATCAAAGCAGCAACTGTCTACTTTGCATCCAGGAATAGCAGATGCAGTTCGATTGTTGCTGTCGAGTCTATGAAACAAACAATGATAGAAACACAAATAAAATGACTAAACAGATCTCCCCAGTGGAGTCGCCAATTTGTTGTGGGGAAAAATGCCTATGCAGGACGATCCTATCCACCTAAGGTGTGACAGTGCCTTAGCAAAAAACAGAGACAACTATTCTAGTATTCTTCCTTTATGAATTAAGAATGAAGAGAGAGATAGATGGACTAACCGGTGTCTTCCGTTTGTCCCTCGATCCGGCTTCTCTTCTCTTGGAGAGTTCCCAGCTACTTGCCTTCTCGCTCGCCCAACTTCAAGAGGTTTCTGCAAGATCACAAGAAGAGAACACTACACAAGACATGGATTCATATTCATAACTAGTTCAGGATTAGAAACAAACTAAATATACTAATGCAATCATACATCAAAAATACATCAGCATATAGGAGAAACCAAGATAGATTTATTGATGAATAACAAGGTTCAGGAAGAGATACAACCCAGAGGGCTCCAATCTAGCATCTCCTTCCCAGCAAATGGAATTCCTATCTTCACCCCCTTCAAAGCATTAAGCACCCAATGATTCCAATCTCAAACCAACAACAATTCTTTGCAATAACAAAATTCCAGCCTCTAGATCTCATGGAGGAGAGATCCATATATAGATGTTTGGAGAGAGGATGAGTCAGCTTGAGATCTGACTAGTGTCCTCTCCCTCTGTCAGTTCTTGATTTCAATTGGAGGTTCTTGCTTCCACTTGGAGATTTGGAACCTCTTACTCATCACCAGTGGAATTCCCTGAGGCAAGTGTCATTTTGGAAGCTTCCTGGGTTTTGACACCTTGAGAAATGAACTTGCCACATGTCCACTCTCGTTCAGCGTAGGTAGCCAGTGTTCCCTTTGACATTCAACGCAGGTAGCCAGTGTTGGCTTTGACATTCAGCGCAAACAGCTAGTGTAGCCACTGAAATGATCCTGAATTGACTTGTTTTTGAGTAGTTTCTGGTGGAGAACTTCTGTGAATTGCTGTGGTTTGTTAGCCTTGTTCCTCTAGGGGTAGGAACAACATGTTTAGGGACTTTGGATCCCTTAGATTATGGACATTTCATGCTCAATGCTGTAAGGCACAAAAATGTATATAACAAGAACCAGTGGTCAATCCTAAAGGATTTGAGTGTTCTGAATCCATTTTTACAGTCAATTTCACCTGTAGAGGCTTGTATTCAGTTGTACAACCATTTTGAGCTTTTAATCAAATTAAGGACATGCCCATTTGGGAGCCTTGGACCCAACAGATGTAGCCCAGGAGTGGTGAACTGTGTCATCAACTTCTTTTGCATTTGTGGTTGAGTTATTTTCCTAAACAAATTCGTTTTAGTATGTTAAACAGAAAAAGGAAATAATTCTACTATACTTAAATGGGTCATAAACAACTGAAAATTTCATTGGTTTTTAACTGCAAGACAAGTACATCATGTTAACATGTATATTTACCAAATTGAATACCTTGGTAAGCATTTCAAGTAGTTTGAAATTCAGATCATGAATGCACTCTCCCCGCATTGCGATATGTGATTGCAATGGACCCGGACCCGACGCAATATATATCATAATTCAATGCCATTTCAAATCCACCTACATCGCAAGTCCTGGCTAAAGCATTACCCTCCGCCATTGCGATCTCCGATATGCGATGGGAACCCGGACTAGATGCAGTATTAACCATGATATATTTTCCACATCACGTCCGACCCTTATCGCATTCCTTTGCGATGGGCCTTCCTCTGCTAAACTTTGATTGCAATATGCAATGAACCTAGACCCGATATCATTTATCTGCCCCAATTCATACTTTTTCAAGTCCTCCATACCATGTTTTGCAAAGGATTTCTTTGTAAATTTTTTTTTTATGATTTAAATGAAGAAATAACCAAAACATCCATTTAACCACTAATCTTAGTTTTAAACCATAATAAAGCCCATTTCCGCCATAATTAATCGTTGGGATCATCCGCGCTCCTCTTTTTCTCCACCATCGTCTGATCACGTCCATTCAAATCTAACGACCCTTAGTGATTTCGGGTTGGCTCTGTGTCTAAGCATTACCCGCCCAAAAAGTGGTATTCCATTGACCTCCCTGTAGTGGTTCCAGCTAGGGTACTAGACTGGACTCTATATTTAATATCGACCGAGGTGCGTAAGCTTAGAGGCGTGGTCTAAAATATATAGACATAAAGAATTACTACCCAGGTGATTATGAGGTAGATTGCAAGGCTTCTTTACGGAAGACCGTTATATGCAGCCTATCCTTCACACACCTAGATTACCCTACTGATATATTTGACTACAATGCTGGTTATGAGATGCACCTATCAAGGCAAACTATGAATCTAAGTACTGTGTATGACTGTGGCAATGATTCTAACCTCCTTACAGAGGTATCACTCAGAAAACCTTTGCTTGGTGAACACACACAGCATGCAAGATATTTACACTATTAAACTATATAAAAAGAACATAAATAGACTGTGAAATGAAGCAGAGTTTATTAGCATGCATCTATAAATCACACAGAGACCGAATCCCTTACAAGACTCTCGTTCCAGATCCTAGTGCTGACCATTCAACATAACCATAAACCCTTCATATGCGCACACCATATACATGTAATGAAATTCAAAGGATAAAGGAATCGAAAGCTTATATGACTACAACCCGTATGCTATATAAATCAACAGTTATGTAAATCGAAACTATGATGCAACCCATGTGATACATAAATCGAATCCAATACAACGCTGTGCAAACATATAAATCGAATCTAATACAACGCTGTGCAAATATATATGAACTGAAATGTAACAAAACGAAGAGCAGTATACCAAACGAAGAACGCAGGGCCCGTCCGCGCCTAAGGGTATACTGACTACCACCATTCAGCAATCAACCAATGCAAAAGGGTATACACACGTTGTGACTGTAAATGGTTCTGTGTATTAACTAAAACTCTGTTCTGAGAAAATGTTTCAACGATTGATTAACCTTCAAACATTGAACTAACTGTATTTACACATGCGTACACACAGCCATGTCATCGATACATTGAATGTACATAGTGCTGTTGCCGCGTTTATTACATAGCCTTTTCAAAATGTTTCCATACCATATGTTTCAAAAAGAACAAAAATCAAAATGAAAATAGAACGATGCTGTTGCTGCTTTTATGCGCCAGAGTACCCTGCTTTGACTGAAGTTGACCGCATGCATAGGAGGCTCGATTTGGCTGGGAGATAGGTGTTTGTCCATGCTTGGACATTCTCCTTTTCGCCCATGCCTTTCGTTCTCGCTCATCTGCTGCGCCACATGTCAAACGGTAAGCTCATTACAGGATGTGGGTACTTCCTGTAATCATGTCATCAAAAACCTCTAATTCTGGAACATAAAACCCCTAAATTAATTTCTATGCAATTTAATAACTATAGAACAATTAATAATCAATATTCAAGGATTTTGAGGGATATATGATGAAAATGTATGGAGAAATGATATGTTTTTGGGAAGGAAAAAGGGTCTTAGGATGATACCAACATCTCTCCCCGACTTAAGGACTTAGCATGTCCTCATGCTACCCCAGAAGTACTCCCCTTGAACTCTGTGCCTGCATGGATCTCTGCTGCCTTGAGCAAGGTATCTACATTCTTCTTCACCTGGTGATCCTTCTGTCCCTTGAGTTCCTGCTTTAACTTTTTATATTTCTCTTTAAGAGCCTTCTTCTGATTGTACCACTTAGTGGCCCAGTTGGAAATCTCAGATTGCTCAGTCTCCAACTCACTGATTCTTTCTTTGAGCTTTTCATTTGTCTTCTGTGTTTCTTTGCTTTGTGCCCTGAGCATTTCATTTTCTCTTTTAATAACCTTTTCCAACATGTTAGCTTCCATGAGCTCTTCTTTCAATTCTTCAATTTGTTTTTCTAACTTCTTCTGTCTTTTGGTGGGAGGTGGTGAACATTTTTCTTGTTTGTTATGGCTTTCCACCTCTATGTCAACTTCTGGTGCTGGTGGTGAATGATCACCACTTTCAACATCAATTTGTGCAGGGGCATGAGATTCGAATTGGTCTTCTTGCAGCTGAGTTTTTGGTGTCCTCCTTGTTCTTCGGGAGTAGGTGGTAAAAATTTTGTCTTTCTCAGCCCTCTTGGCATCCTCTTTTTGCATGTTCCTGGTCCTTATGCTGCCCACAGGTTGAGGTGCTCTGCTGGCCTTGGACACTGGAATTTCCTCATCTATGTCCTTCATAAACCCAGAATCTTCTTGCACTTCTTCTTTTTCCTCCTCATCTCTGATTTGGTTGACAGTTAAGAATTCTTTCCATGGCTTCCCTCGCTTTTGCAACTCATGTTCAATGAGGATTTTAATCAGGTCAAAATGGTACAGGATTTTATCCTCATTCCCTTTTTGTTTCTGGATACTTTTGGCCATCTTTGTTAAACTTTGCAGCAGAAAATATGGCACATTGATTACACATTGTTTCTTTAAATGGAGGAGTAGCTTGATGTGATATAGATAAACAATGCTGTATCTACCTTCACAGGTTATGAACTTTTGGATAATGTAAACCATTTCATCCCAAGGATGAACTAACCAGCTTCTTGGAACTCCCTTCTTCCAGTTTACTGAGGAAACTCTAGACCTGGACATGAACTGTGTCCATGATTTCTCCTTGAATTGTTTAGTTTTAAAGTACTTTTCTCCCTCAGGGCTGAGTCCAATTGCCTGAGCTATGGTATCCTCTGAGATTCTGAAGGAGAAGGTGCCTATTAGGGCCTTTTCTCCATTGAAGGTAAAGGCAAATTGTTTTGTGACTTCTTCATTACTCCCATGGAATTTTTCCAGAAAAGGTAACCACTGTGCTTCTCTAAGAATCTCAATGCAATCGTTATGGTATTGTGAGCTATCAAATGTACTGGGTTCGACCCTATTAGTCATGGTGATGGCAGAGGGTTGTGCCTCGAACCCTTCTCTGTCTATGCTCTTTAAAATTTAAACACAGAAGTGTCAAGTTGGTTACCTGGCATATATCGCTTCCTTCAGTCTTCAATTATGGTGCTTGGCTGGTCGATGTGACTGTGGCGGGAGTTAGAGACAGAATTGTGATGCTTCCCTTTTCGGCGCTCACCGGTTTCACTGTGTAAACCGACCCCGAACAGTGATACTCTCCTCGGCGCTCCTTGTTCAGATTTTCACTCTGTAACCCCACTCAAATGATAACAATCTCCTCGGCGTTCCTTGCTTCACTCTTTTACTTTGTAACTCTACTCGAATGATAACAATCTCCTCGCGTTCCTTGCTTCAAACTTTCACTTTGTAAGTTATGGGAACCGAGGATGTGAAATACCCTGTACTCGCCTTATAATGCAATCATTCAAAAAAACAGAGTGCTGTACGCTTGTATGCATGTTAGCATAAGAATGCTGAGAGCATACCCATAGTGCTGAGCTATAATGCTGGGTGGTGAGGTTATGATTCGGGTGTGTGCGGTGTAAAACATATAGGCCGCTTGTTATGATTTGACTGTATGGGGTGAAGAATATATATATAGGCCGCTTCTATCTCACCCTTTGTATATTTTTTAAAAAACAACAAACACACAGCTCACCACGTGCCCTTTTCAATTATACTCGGTCATGTAGAGAATGTTGGTATGCCTGTAGGGTATATGACATGGTGAATGTGTTGGTGATGGGCTTTAGGGATAGGTTGATGTAGGGAAATGATGAAGCTTGGTGGGATAAGGGGGATAAGTGGATGTATGAAGATGTCCTTGAAATCAATTACAACAGCTTATAGTCACCAAAATTACATTAAAAACTAATCTAGGAAATTAAATGCCCAAGAACAGAAATACATTACTCTTTTTTTGATCATTTGACATGCTGAGTTGCTAATCCTTTTGACTGTTCTTTTTGACAGGTCCTCTGAGGGAGGTTGAATACACAGGTCCTTTGAGAAAAGTTTTGAAGATGTAACAGGTCCCTCTGAAAAATTGGAATGTACAGGTCCCTTTTTGAAGACTGAAGATGCAATAGGTCCCTTAAGAAAATTTGAAGATACAGGTCCCTTGGAAAAACTGAAGATGTTCATGCAGCTCTTTATATTGTTACAGGTTCACTGAGCTTGCAATTTGCTGGAAATCTTGGTGGGAGTCTGTTGAAGTAGCCTTTGATGTCAAGAAATTTTTTTAACAGGTCCCAACTGAATGTTTTAAACAGGTCCCTTTTACTGCTGGTTGGAATGTCTCAAACAGGTGTCAATTGCTTTAACAGGTCCCAACTGAATATCTTAAACAGGTCCCATTGCTGCTAGTGTTAATAGCATAGATGTCTTGAACAGAACAGGTCCCCCTGCAAAATATTTATAACCAGGTCCCTCTGAAAATCATGACAGAACAACTTATTTGTTAAAGTCTGGAATGCTGGTAACAAGCTGCTGTTGGAAAGTTACAGTGAAATATAGAATAAGAAATCTGAAGAATTTACAAGGGAGAGATAAAAGTAACAGAACAGGTGTCTCCCTCTCCCCGACTGAAAGTTTGACTTGTCCTCAAGTCATGATGCAAATAAGAAATGAAACAATTAACAAGAGAAAGAGAATTCATACCCGCCAATAAATTGGTTTTTTTGTAGGAATTCGGGGTTAGAGTGTGCCAGATACTGGTTTTCACATCTAACCCATCATTATTATTATTTTTTTTTAGTTTTGTTTTTTATTTTTATTTTTTTATTTATTTATTATATATATATATATATATATATATATATATATATATATATATATATATATATATATATATATATATATTTTATTTTTCTTCTTGATTTTGAAATTGAAAGAAAATAAAACTAAGGCAGTGATACTGCAGCTGAGGGCTGCAGTACCTCAACCTCTTCTTGCTGAGATAGTGTATTGAGAAAATCTTGCTTGCTGATGGGCTTGTTGTACAGCTTCAGGCGATGACCATTGACTGTGAAAGAATGACCTTTGCCATCAATAGTTTGGAGTTTTACTGAACCATTGTCATAAGCCTGAGCAATTTCATAAGGGCCCATCCAATGGGTGGTGAACTTAGCTTTATGATCCTTGAATTTTGAATCAAAAAGCAGAGCCCAGTCACCTTCTTTGAAGTTCTTCTTCTTAAGGTGTGAATCATGCCATTGCTTCCGGTGCTTCTGCATGAGGATGGTGGTTTGTTCTGCTTGCTGCCTCATCTCATCCAGCTGGTTCAACTGCTGGATTCTCTCTTTTTGTGCTTGATCCAAATCAATTAGTAAATCTGCAGCTAATTTAAAAGAGTGAATTTGGAATTCAATAGGAAGCATGACATCCTTACTGTACACCAACTGGTATGGTGTAAATCCGGTGGTATCTTTCCAAGTAATCCAGTAAGCCCAGAGTGCCTCCTTGAGCTTTTCTTCCCAGTTTTTGCGGTTCATTGCAACAGTTTTGGTAATGATCCCCTCCAAAGTCTTGTTGGTGGATTCCACCTGCCCATTGGCCTGTGGATGGTAGGGGGTGCTTTTCCTATGCTTTATTTGGTACTTGTCTGTGATGTCCTTCATGAGCTTGGAGGTGAATTGGGTACCTTGATCAGTGACAATTTCTCTTGGCACCCCATACCTCACAAAGATCTCCTCAAAAAGGAAATTGACTACTGTGTGTTCGGTTGCTCTTACCAGTGCTTTTGCTTCTGCCCACTTTGTGACATAATCAGTACATACTAAGATGTACTTCTTACCATTAGAGGCTGGGTTGATAGGTCCTATGAAGTCCAGAGCCCACTTATCAAATGGTTCCAAGTGAACTTGGGGCTGAAGGGGCATCTGATCGGTAGCTGTGGGTCTGCCCATCCTTTGGCAACTGTCACAACTCTTTACATACTTCTTGGCATCCTTGAAAATGGATGGCCAATAGTATCCAAGAGTTAGAACTTTGAAGGCTGTCCGCTTCGCTGCAAAATGCCCACCACACGGTTCATCATGGCAAGATTTTAAAATGTCAATTACCTCATCATTTCGTACACATCTCCTAATGATCATATCAAAACCAGTGTAAAAGAGATTTCCATTGAGCCATGAATATTTGGCACTTTGTTTGATTAGTCTTTTCCTCTCCTTTGCAGTGAAATGTGGAGGTGTCCTACCTGTAGACAAGTAATTAGCTAAATCAGCAAACCAAGGAGTTACTATGGAAATTGCAAATAAGTGCTCATCCGGAAAAGAATCCTCAACAGGAACAATCTCACCTGGATTTTGCAGTCTAGACAGGAAATCTGCCACCTGGTTTTCTTTGCCTGGTCTATCTAACACTGTGATGTTAAATTCCTGTAACAATAGTAACCATCTGGTAACTCTGCCACTAGTTATTGGTTTATTCATGAGATGTCGAATGGCAGAGTGATCAGTATGTACAAAGACTTCATAACCAGTTATGTAATGGTGAAATTTATTCACAGCATAAATGATGGCAAGTGTTTCCTTCTCTGTCACTGTATAGTTTAGCTCGGCAGGTGTGAGATTTTTACTAATGAAATAAATTGCATATGTACACGATTCTTCTTTTTGGCCTAAGCATGCACCTATGGCAGTGTCAGATGCATCAGTAAAAATATGAAATGGTAAGCTCCAATTAGGCCCTCTCAGGACTGGTGCAGTAGATAGTTTCTTCTTGAGTTGTTCAAATGCATGTTGGCAGTTCTCAGTCCAATTGAAAAATACATCTTTGGCTAGAAGTTTAAACAAAGGTAAGGCTATCTTGCTAAAATGTTCAATGAATCTGCGGTAATAGCTAGCATACCCGAGAAAACTTCTTACCTCTCTCTGGTTTTGTGGAATAGGCAAATCGGCAATAATCTGTATCTTGGCTGGGTCAACCTGGATGCCTTGAAAAGAGATATAATGGCCCAACACTATCCCTTCATTTAGCATCATGAAACACTTTTCATTGCTGAGGGACAGGTTAGCTTCAATACACCTTTTCAAAACTCTCTATAGATTTTCTAATGCATGTTCAAAAGAATTGCCATATACTGAAAAATCATCCATATACACTTCAACACAATCATGAATCAAATCAGCAAAGATAGCTAACACAGCTCGCTGAAATGTAACTGGAGCGTTACAAAGTCCAAATGGCAAAACATTGTAGGCATAGGTGCCCCAAGGACAGGTGAAGGTGGTTTTGTCCTGGTCTTCAGAGGCAATCCGGATCTGGTTGTAGCCACTGAAACCGTCAAGAAAGGAAAATGATGATTTGCCGGCTAGGGTGTCTAACACTTGGTCGATGAATGGCAGTGGGAAGTAGTCCTTGAGCATGGCTTTGTTTAGCTGTCTGTAGTCAACACAGATACGCCACTTGCCATTCTTCTTAGGCACAATAACCAATGGGGATACCCACTGACTGTCAGAAATAGGATATATAAAGTTGACTCTCAAAAGTTTTTGTAACTCCTCTCTGACAATGTCTTGGAGCATGGGGTTCATTCTTCTTTGTGGTTGCCTCACCGGTTTAATGGTGCTATCTATGTAGATGTGGTGAGTGCATGTGTCGGGGTGAATCCCATGCATGTCAGTGTAATCCCAAGCAAAGGCTTTTTGGTACTTCGTCAAAAGTCTAATCAATTTTTCTTGTTGAGATGAGTCTAGGTGGTTGCCTATGTTCAAAGTTTTGCCCGGACTGATCTCTATGACTTGACTCTGTGCATTGGTAATGGTTTGAACTGGAAAGATGTCATGAAATGTAGATTGTAAGGAATGGATAGTGCATGTTTCTTGAAATTTTTGAGCTAGAAGTACATCTGCAGCATTATATTGTTCATTCCTCACATTTTCAGATATATCAGGCTGTGAGAGAAATAATTCTACCAAATCAGTATTGTCTTCATGGAAATCATAGATCTGGTCAATGCTAAAAACAGATTGTACCTCCTCTTTGTCATTAAATTTGTCATCAAGCCACAAGTTATGTGTCACTGCAGGTGATTGTGCCGATGGATAGAGGGTGAGTTGTTTCCTTTCGGTCCCTCTAGAGATAATCATGTTACCTGATCGACATCCAATAAATGCATCAGCAGTCGCTAACCATGGTCTACCTAGAATGATAGGATGTCCTCCTAGATTGGATTTGGGTTGAAGGACTAGGAAATCCACCGGATACTCCCAAGAGTCCAGTGAGACGATGATATCTTCCAAAATCCCCTCAGGAATGACTTTGGACCTATCAGCTAGTTCAAGAACAATTGTGGTATGTTGCAGATTCACAAGCTGGAGTGTTCTCATAGTTTCAAGGGTCATGACATTGATTGCAGCTCCAAGATCTATCAAAGTGTTTGGGATCCGTATGTTGTTAATGATGGTGGTTACTTTTGGAATGCCTGGATCAACATACTTCTCCATGGAGATGGTATTGGTCATAAGGCCTGCTAAATTTCCTAAAACATGAATGGTCTGAGGATCAATCCTCTTTCTAGCAGGTTTCTTGAGACACATGTCTTTGATGGCTTTGGTGTAAATAGGAATGTCCTTTATAGCTTGCAGCAAAGGGATTTTTATGTAGACATTTTTAAGTTCATCCAAGACATCAAATTGTGGTGGAGGCAATGGTGGTTTTACTTGAACCAAACGGTCCGGAAAAGGTGGTTGCAGTGATTGCATCTGTTTGTCCTTGGTTTCACTGCTTGGTTTTGTTTGAGTGGTCATTTCATTCTCTTTTTCTAAGTTTTCTTCTTGCTGATCTGTTATTAGAGAATCCTTCTGGAGCACCCTACCAGACCTCAGATTAATGTTTTGCAAAGGCAGTGTGGAGTAGGAGGTTCCTTCCTCTACATTATAAACTGGCCTCTCTGCTCTATTATTCGGATTTGGGACAGTTTGAGCAGGTATTTGTGTGGGTCTGGGAGGTTGTGGGTTAGTTGGAAATTGAAGTTGTGGTGCATTTGTTTGTGGAGGAGCAGGTAAGGTCTGTTGAGAAGGTTGGGGCTGATAAATAACTGGCTGAGGGTGCTGCTGATATGACTGTGATTGTGATGGATATGGCTGTTGGTACTGCTGATATGGCTGTGAGTAAGGTGGGTATGATTGAGGATACTGATGGTAGGATTGGGAATACTGTTGAGACGGTCTCCATTGATTTTGTGATTGGTTTCCATGCTGCCATGGCATAGGTATATTCCATGAGTTTTGTGCATACATCTGATCATTCATAGGAAATTGCATATTTTGATTAGGAAACATACCTTGGGGTGCTTGCCTTGGTTGCCATGGTCGCTTTGCACCCATGTAGTACACGTTCTCCATCTCTGTGCTGGCTGCCATGTTACAGTTCTGCACAATTTTAACTTTAGGACAGTTAAACATATCATGATGCTCAGTACAGAAAGCACATACTTGGATATTGTCTAGAGGACAGTCTTTTAATGCATGCTTCTTGCGACACTTGGGGCAGAAAATAGCCATTATATTGTCTTCTTCCTCTTGTTTCTTTTTGGCTTTTAAGGTATCAATTTGGTTTCCTAGAGTACTCAACAAATCTGTTTTGAACTCTTCTAAAAGATTACCAATTTCAGCCCGGGTGACACTAGCAGAGGCAATTTTTATGACCCTAGATGACAAGGTTCTCTTTCCCATTTTGGCTTTACTTCTTGAATATTTTTCACACAGTTCAGCTATTTCTTCAAAGGGTAAGGCAGAGATATCACCTTTGCCCATTAAGTTGAGATCATCCATGTATTCTTCCCTGATACCTTTCAAAAATATTGTGCGGACTAGATCAGGAGGCATTGTTCGGTGTTTAGATTTCTGCAAGTTATAGACAAACCGTTCTAGATATTCTTCTAAGGTTTCATCCTCCTGCTGACTCATTCTAAAGATGTCATCTTTAGAGTCTTTGGATCTGCAATAAGGCTGATATTTCCTCAGAAATATTCTCCTCATGCCATCCCAATCCACTATGGCATGCTCACCTAGCCCCATAAACCATTTCAAGGCTGCTGCCTTTAATGTGGCTGGAAACAATCTCAGTCTGTGAGCATCATCAGTATAGCCATAAGTTCGACACACAATATCGAACTCGAATAAGAATGAGTCCGGATCCTCTGAAGCCATTCCATAGAAATTGGGTAGCACGGATGGGGGTATATTTTTCATTTTGATCTCCTCATCCTCCTGTGGTTCTTGTATAGGGAATTTAAAAGTTGATTCCTCCTCCTCTTGATGGGGAACTGATCCAGATCCCTCCTCAGCCATTCTACTTGGTTTCTTAGTGTCTCTTGGTGGAAAAGAGAGAAAGGAAAATTGTTTGGTAATGGTGCTACTTTTCCCTTGTGTAGAAGATTTAGGAAAGGGTGGATGCTGTGATTTATGTGCAAACAGAGTTTCCCTCTCAGCAAGAGTAATGTGCTGTCCTGAATAAAATTTCTCAGCTATTGTTTGAATATTTTCCTCAGTTGTATTCCCCGGAGAGTCTGCTCCTGATGATGATGGGTTAGTGTTGAGATGGTGGGGGGTTCTCACAAATCTCCCTTGAGTGTCTCTAAGTCTAGGCATATATGAACATGATTTCTAACTGTGTTTTTGGTTGTTTTTGTGTATTGAAATTTTTTCTCTTTTTGTTTGAATCCTTTACGTACGCCTCCCCGGCAACGGCGCCAAAATGTAGTGGTTCCAGCTAGGGTACTAGACTGGACTCTATATTTAATATCGACCGAGGTGCGTAAGCTTAGAGGCGTGGTCTAAAATATATAGACATAAAGAATTACCGCCCAGGTGATTATGAGGTAGATTGCAAGGCTTCTTTACGGAAGACCGTTATATGCAGCCTATCCTTCACACACCTAGATTACCCTACTGATATATTTGACTACAATGCTGGTTATGAGATGCACCTATCAAGGCAAACTATGAATCTAAGTACTGTGTATGACTGTGGCAATGATTCTAACCTCCTTACAGAGGTATCACTCAGAAAACCTTTGCTTGGTGAACACACACAGCATGCAAGATATTTACACTATTAAACTATATAAAAAGAACATAAATAGACTGTGAAATGAAGCAGAGTTTATTAGCATGCATCTATAAATCACACAGAGACCGAATCCCTTACAAGACTCTCGTTCCAGATCCTAGTGCTGACCATTCAACATAACCATAAACCCTTCATATGCGCACACCATATACATGTAATGAAATTCAAAGGATAAAGGAATCGAAAGCTTATATGACTACAACCCGTATGCTATATAAATCAACAGTTATGTAAATCGAAACTATGATGCAACCCATGTGATACATAAATCGAATCCAATACAACGCTGTGCAAACATATAAATCGAATCTAATACAACGCTGTGCAAATATATATGAACTGAAATGTAACAAAACGAAGAGCAGTATACCAAACGAAGAACGCAGGGCCCGTCCGCGCCTAAGGGTATACTGACTACCACCGTTCAGCAATCAACCAATGCAAAAGGGTATACACACGTTGTGACTGTAAATGGTTCTGTGTATTAACTAAAACTCTGTTCTGAGAAAATGTTTCAACGATTGATTAACCTTCAAACATTGAACTAACTGTTTTTACACATGCGTACACACAGCCATGTCATCGATACATTGAATGTACATAGTGCTGTTGCCACGTTTATTACATAGCCTTTTCAAAATGTTTCCATACCATATGTTTCAAAAAGAACAAAAATCAAAATGAAAATAGAACGATGCTGTTGCTGCTTTTATGCACCAGAGTACCCTGTTTTGACTGAAGTTGACCGCATGCATAGGAGGCTCGATTTGGCTGGGAGATAGGTGTTTGTCCATGCTTGGACATTCTCCTTTTCGCCCATGCCTTTCGTTCTCGCTCATCTGCTGCACCACATGTCAAACAGTAAGCTCATTACAGGATGTGGGTACTTCCTGTAATCATGTCATCAAAAACCTCTAATTCTGGAACATAAAACCCCTAAATTAATTTCTATGCAATTTAATAACTATAGAACAATTAATAATCAATATTCAAGGATTTTGAGGGATATATGATGAAAATGTATGGAGAAATGATATGTTTTTGGGAAGGAAAAAGGGTCTTAGGATGATACCAACACTCCCTTTGCTACACGTCAGGCTCAGATTATTTCAGGTGACCCCTCCAAAAATCACCTGTGCCTCATAAGCGATGCAATGAAAACCAAAACCACCTCTTGCATAACGACAAAACGACCACTGTTCACTTTGCGCCATAATTCGTAAAGTAGACTGTTTTTCCATTTAAACCAAAAAATCACCATTTTTCTTTGTTTCGCCTGTTTTCACAGTAACCCTCCATAAGCCTCTGTGACCAATAAAGCCATTTTTTTACCTTCCGATACGCTCTAGACTCCTTCCAATATCCTTTCGAGCTTAATAAAGACATTGGTGTCCTCTTATGTCACCTATGTTTTCTTAACAATTTCTGTGTTTTGGACGTAAAAACTTATGTTCCAAGCTTACAAATAAAAAAGCTGCATACAGTTTGAAGACAAATACGAAGATCTTATTGTTGAAAAAGACAGTAAAAAAAATGAAATGCACAGTAAAGGTAAAAAGGAACACAATAAAGTTTACTTAGTAGGGTCAAAGGATATTCACAGAGTTTCAAGAGTATCAGGTGAAAGATCAAATGAAGGAATTAACCAGCGTAAAGGATACAAACAATCAAGCAGCTTAAAGGGGAAAAATATCAAACAACAAAGCTAGCACAACCTGAATAAAAGGGACAACAAGAAGCAGTTCAATAGCTGCCCCTATCTTCTTGCATGAAGATATTTCCTTTCCTAGAATAAATCTTAATCAGTTTTAGGATATTTCCTTAGCTTCATTATTGTATAAATAACTCTCTTCTCTAGTTATTATGGGTTTGAAGTTCAAGATTCATTGTTCATTGCTTGTTAAGTTGTGACTGTTTATTCTACTTTGAACCTGGTTGCACCTTTGAAGGAAGCTTTGTAGACACTTGATGTACTCAGTCTTTCTGGAACCTTAATACAAAGCAGATGATTTTGAATTTGGTTTTACATAGTTTGTGTTATCCTGTAAGTTTTTCCAGTTATCAATCATTATATTTTTCTTAATATGATTATGACTTATAGAGATATCTAGGGAGGAATAATTGTGTCTCAATTTATTCCTATAAGCTCTTGAAGTGATAATCTATTAAGAGAATGGATTAATGAACTGTCTATTTAGCTAATCCCCTCTAATCAATAAATCATCAGCATCTTTTGTAAGCTTAAGTATATTGCCTTGAATCTTTGGAACGTATTTTATAAGGTTTTCATACTTATGATTGTTCTGTTTTACAATATGGAAACTGTGATAATCATATTATTTTCTGTCTTCTTCTCAACACTATTTGATCTATATCACTGTGTAAAGTTTTATAGTAGCCCTTTGCTGAGATATTAATATTATCCAAAGGATTAAGTATTTCAATTCTACATATGTCTTCATTCATTGGTCTTCCAAAACTAAAACCAAAAACCCCAAAACAATTATTTTAGATGCTCTGGCATTGGTAGCTGACCTACTACTATCTCAGAGGTACAACAAGTCCCACATAACAAAATTCATTAAGAAATGGTTAACTATTGACCCTAAGTATTCTTTTGTGCAATATCAAGTAGATAATGAAGGAAATTTAAGAGATTGACTCCTAATTGAAATGCCCCAAGTTGACCAAAGTTGGGTAGTTAGTCAAGACAATGAAATCATATGCCTTCATATAAAGGATCTCATGCATGCAACCCTCCCTCCAAATTTAGTGATTGAAGAAGACACATAATTGACCAATACTCATGATGAAATAATATGTCTACATGAAACACATTTTATTGAGTATATAAACAAAGGGTCCTAAATAAACCAATAATAAAAACAAAATAACTAGAAAAAATAGATAGATTGACTAAAGAATAATTGACAAAACCTGAATCATTTACCACCCTAGTTGAAGTTAAACTATTGATTTTAAACACTTCAAAGTAGAGTCCTCAGCCTATATACAAAATAGATCACAATAACATCCCAATTTTTGAAGATGATAGATATTAAAAGGGACATTGGTTCATCTATGAAAATATCTGAGATGCAGTGGACATCACCAATGGAGACAAGAAAATGATCCAGTTTGCAAGAGCCTTAAGAAAAAGGGCCCTAACTTAGTTTATCAAAAAAATATAAGGTTGATATCAAAGTAAAATTTCAATTTGTCTTTAAATGACAAGACATAGAAAACTAAAATAAATCAAGAAAAAGATGGATCAGTCCATATGTGAATATGGTAAAATATTTAAAAATTTATTGAGTGAGACCATGTACACAATAGATGAAAAAATTCTCATTCAATGGTATGTTGTGAGTCTACTCCAGGAAATTTACGAACCATTAAGAATGCATGATATCTAATCTTGTGAAGGGTCTTTGAAAAAATCCCAATAGATAGAGACCGATGATGATTGGACACCACCATTGTCAACTAACGAGGAACTAGAAATAAAGATTGAAATGTTCCAACAATCTTTCTGAAATTTGGCTATCCAGAGGAGCAATGTCTGATGCAAAAATTGCTTGAACAAAGGACATACAAAAGGTTAATATATATGTAATGACTCTTTATAAAGAGAACCATCAGTTAGAGTGGTTCAAGCAAAACTTTATTGTGATATTTTTCAAGCTTCACCAAATCACAGTACAAGAGACCACCTTCACAACTTGAAAAAAGAAAAACTCAAATGGTGTGATTTTGTGAGGAGACCAACTGGACTCGAGAGTGTCAGTTGAATGGGAGAATTAAACAAAAGTATCACACGGTCTACCATTCTCATACAATTGATCAAAATGGGGAATAAAGTAATAGAGGAGAAGGATACCAAGGAAGAGATTATGGTTATCAAGGGAAACAAGTGGCTATTGAGGAAGAGGAGGCCACTGAAGAGGATACAATGGATGACACAAAGAAGGAGGATGTGGTGGTCAAGGAAGGATGTATTATTATAATTATTACATACACAACCACATCAATCTTGATTACCCATTGAAAGAAAGAACAAGCCTACAATTTTGAAATTTATTTGGTGTTAGAGAACATTCACTAGAAGATTTTCCCATCATGTTAGAGAAAGTGATGAATTAAAGAATTATAATTCTAGGGCACAATATACAAAATCATGAAGTTATAAACTCAAAAAAATGTCATCGCATGATCTACAATTGGCTAAGACTTGGAAATCAGTGGATGCATGGTTAATCGAGTGGTAGTCCATTTTGGTTCCTAGGTCAACATTATCCCTAGGAAGACATGGATGAAATTACGAATACCTAGACTTGTAAGAATAATGAATCATTTAAACTTTGAACAACAAATATTTGTTGAACCAATTGACATATTGAATAATGTTGAGATTGTTATCACGAGAATTCTTTCAATGGTCAACTTTGAGGTAATCAACTTGGTCAATGGAATTCTTTCCTAATCATCACTGGTCAAATGACCTTGGGGAAGAAAAATGAAGGTGTCAATCTGTTTGGAAATGGAATCAAACTCAAGGGTAATATAAGAAATATTTCCAAACCTCTTAATCCAAAAGAATGGAAAACTAGGAATAAAGTTTGGGATGAAGACACCGAGGAAAAGATACAAAATCAAATAATTCAAGAGGATGGGGATAATGTTAAACCTAGTGGATTAGGTAAAATATTATGTGGTTTTCTTTTGTCAATTGGACAAAATTCAGATATCAATCTATGCGAGTGGCAAATGGAAAACTAAGAGTTGAAAGCTAGAGAATGTTGGTCAAATGAGGCCATTCCTATACATGAATTTCGATCATGATTTTATATAAAAACAATACATGTGATTTATTAGAAAAAAGTTAAGAAAACTTTAATCGTCCTACCCATTGATATAAAATGAGGACTAGTGTCACCATTGAGACTTAAAGAACATCATTGACCCATGTTGATGAAGTCTCCAAAATAGTTAAAGTACAAGGAAAAACTTAGTATAGTTGTTTATCGATCAAGCAACTAGATGGTGAGAGACTCATGCTCCATGATTGAAAACTTGGAAAATCACTACAATATACTTCCCAAAATGATTTGGAGTAAATAAACTTTCTACAACTACGAATATTCCCAAGTTCAAAATAGGATTTGGCTATATAGCTCACATACATCAATGAAAAAAAGAATGGAAAAGAATTGGCTACAAAGATGGATATGTGTGGACCCACATGTTTTTGAATACCTTGTATGATATACAATATAAATTGTAAAATATCGAAGAATCATGTGGAGAAACATTTACATGGAGTGACCTAAAGTATAACTTTATAATATAATTTTATTTTATATCAAAGAAGTTCAATTGATCAAAGAGTTCAGGAGTTAAAGGAATTTTTAGAAAAAGCAAGTCTAGAAGAGATTATGAAAAGAGGAAAAGAAAAAGTCAACATACGGTTGAGTTCACATTATAACTATGTATCACGCCAAAAGCAAGGAAAACAAATTTCTCATCAAATAGACATGAAAAATAAAACTTTTTCTAAGAAGAGATTAAGATGGAGAAAAACTCACCGTGAGGTGAGTAAATAAGTTAAAATTGTTCTAAAAATAGCTAAGGAAGATCACAAATAATATCAAGGAGAACTTGAATTTCCACTTGCATACAACAAAATCTTAGAAGGTGAATGAATAATCGACAAATCAGAACCCCTTGAATGGATGGAGATGAAACTAAAGATTAAATAAGTCAACATATCCATTGACAATTGACCAAAGATGGCCCACATAGGTGACTTCTGGTCAAAGAACTAGAGCATAGAAATATCTAACTTACTTAAGGAATATTAATATGTGTTTGTCATAGATTACATACCTCAAAGGACTTGTTAAGGAGATTGGGGAGATGAAAATTAACCTCATGAGCCAAGTCCATCAAGAAATGTTTGTACAAATTGGCACACAAATACAAACAAACTATCTAGAAATAAATTGAAGGAATGTTATTATTAGGCATCATGTGTTCTATCAATGAGTCGAAATGGGCTAATCCAATAGTTTTCTATCATGAAAATCACCACTACAACAAAACAGGCAAATAACAGCTAAAATAGCATTGAAATTTAGTGTATTTCAATTCAAGAATTGGACACCTTTTCTAGCACAAAAATAGTTGTAATTAGGAATGTTTATCATAGCGCTAGATTAAGTGTTGGAAATAATGTTTGAAATAACGTTGGAAAAATAGCACCAAAAATAATGCTAGAAATAGCGCCAGAAATAACACCGAAAAGTTCACTAAAAATAGTGCCCTGCATAACGTCGGGAATATCGCCAGAAATAACGTAGGCATAGCGTCTGGAATAAAGCCAAGTTTAGCGTCAAGAATATAATCAAGAATAACACTAGTCTGAGTGCCAAAATTAGTGCCAGGATTTGCTTCCAATTTGGCTTCCAGTTTTCCGTCCAATTTTGCTTCTCGTTTTGCTTCCAATTTTGCTTCTAGTGTGGCTTCCAATTTTGCTTCCAGTTTGGCTTCCATTTTTGCTTTTTTAATGCTTCCAAGTGTCGAGAATAGCGCTAGGAATAATTCTAGGTTTAGCGTTAGGATTTGCTTCCAGGTTGGTTTTTGATTTGGCTTCTTGTTTTGCTTCTAGTTTGCTTTCTGTTTTGCTTCTAGTTTTGCTTTCCATTTTGCTTCTAGTTTTGCTTCCCTTTTTGCTTCTAGTGTGACTTCCAATTTGTCTTTCATTGTTGCTTCTTTTTTATTTTTCCAAAAACGATTATTGTTTTGCATACAATTAAATTAATATGTTTTATTTCAATTTAATTAGTTAAATATGTCATGTCTCTGAAATAAGTTATATGATTATACAATAAGTCATATGAATGCATTTGAAATATTTTATAGGATAACATTTATAAATAATTTTTAGGGAAACATAAATCCATACAAATTAACAACATCATCATACTTATTAAATCTCCATCAAAATAAAATCTGCAACATCTAGTATATATAAAATAACAAGATAATTATTGTAACATGATCATTAGCTATAATTAAAACAAGTGAGTAAAATATCTATAATCTAAGTGAATTTGACAACATCCATCATGAGCAGTACATCAAGACCATCATACACAATAAATATGCATTCAAATCATCAACCACTTTCAATATATAAAATTTGACAAGTCAACACTGATAATATCATCATCATATATAACTAAAAAAAATGAAATTCACATATACTAGTAGATCAATAACATGTGAAAATGATACATGTCTAGTAGTCGACATAAGTCAAAATGATAGATCATGTACAAATGATATAAATAAAAATGACAAATTATGTAAGAAAAAATGATACAAGTCAGTTTGATACGCCATGTCCAAATGATAGAAATCAAAATGATACATGTCAAAAATATCCAACTCAATAATATGGTATTGGAGGCTATGAAAATGATACATAAGCTAGTAACCATGAAAATCAACATCATAACAATATATAAAAAATTATCCATGATGCAGTCTATATAATCATGAATGTCACTAGTTGCTACCAACAACTGGCTCATCATCATCATCACCATTGTGATCATGATCATCATGATATGTAGAAATTTGGTGATATAATTGCAATTGCTCAAGAAATTTTAATTTAAATCAAGAGACATAATTCTACTCTAATGATATGTAGAATTCAATTCACAATTTAGAACAACAATCTTAGACATGCAATAAGAAATAACAAACATGCACAATATTTTTTCTGGGGGAACCAAACTGGGAAAAACCCTTAAGCCTTTTTGCATCAAGTAGATGAATAAAGATGTATTACAATTGCTAGCTTAGTTGGAGCTCAACCTGCAAATGAATAACCTATCTCTTTGCTCACTGAGAAGCTTTGACCCAGAATTAGTTAAATTTTGCCTCAACTTGATCTCCTATTTCCTTGTCAAATTTTGAGGAATTAGGCCCCTATTATTTAGGAATTTTCCTCCAACTGATTGCGCAATTCCCAAGGTTGATCATCTAGTTGCATGCAACACCTGTACACTCCAGAATAGTCTACAACTAATGTTACACTGCCTTAGAATCTCCACCACAACTAGAGAACTCGAATTCTCTGCATGCACTAGTTATTTTAGGCTAGTTGATTAGTTAACTAGATGATCACTGAGTTAGACTATTGTCCCACTACACAACTGACCTTCCACTAGTTCCTCCAACTGTTAAAACTAGTTTAAATGAACACAACTAGATATAACTAAATTGGATTACTAAAATTTAGCAATCACACATGCTTAACTGAACTCTAAGCCCTCTAACTTGAATTTGTTGATCCAACTGAGTGATAAGATCCATGTCACACAAGTTAACTGCATCCAAGTTGTCTCATGATGTGGAAATTTAACTTTTCACAATTTGGCTAAGTCAAAGTCAAATTTAGACTTTCTTGCTGCGCTTCTCAACACTCCCTCTCAGCAAGAAAGGGATTATCAACCACCCCTATCTTGAACCTGCGGAATTCAAACTTTCCTCTTGACAAGGCCTTTGTTAAGATGTCAGCGTCTTGTTCCTCTGTCGGAATGTATTGTAGCAACATTATCCGCCTCTGCACACAATCCTGTAAATGATGATACCGAATATCTATATGCTTGGATTGATCGTGAAATACCAGATCTCAAAGAGCTTAATGAAACTATGATTATCACAATAGATCATAGTTGGATCCATCATCTGACAAAACATTCACACAAGTATCTTTCTCATCTAGATCACCTCACATGCTGGTTGAATTACAACGTGTATTATGCTTCTGCCGAGCTAAGCACCACAAATCTTTGCTTCCTACTATACCAGCAAACTGTTATGGACCCAACATTGAAAATTCCATTTGATGTACTCTTTCGGTTGGATGGACTCCCTGTCCAATCTGCATCTGTGAGGCCACACAACTTCACTCCCTTTATCTGTCTATACTATAATCCATATTGGGTAGTGCCTCTAAGGTATCGTAAAACATGCTTAGCTGCCTTCCAATATAATTTGGTTGGCCTAACCATAACTTGGATTAGTTGGTTGTTTGCATAACATATATCTGGTCATGTGTTCACAAGATACATTAGTGAACCCACTAGCTGCTGCTAAATGGTAGCATCAACCTCTTCACCTGAAGTAGTATTCTCCTTCCTCCAGTTGGTCACTAGAGGTGTGTCCATGGGTTTACAAGTCTCCACATGGAATCTATGTAGTATCTCGTTGGCATACTTTCCTTGAGACACAAACAATTACCCATCATCTTGCCATACTTCCAGCCCGAGGAAGTAGTGCATGAGACCCATGTCCTTCATTTCAAATTCCGTTGCAAGGTCCTCCTTGTAAGTGTTGATTAGCTGCTCATCACCTGTTAATATTAAATCATCAACATATAAAATAATGATAAGAAATTTAAATTCTACCAAAATATGATAGAGGTTCACATTTTCTTCAATTTTGGTGAAGCCCAATCCCGTGAGATAGCTATCGATCCTAGTGTACCAAGCACATGGTGGCTGTTTGAGACCATACAATGATCGCTTGAGTATGCACACATGAGACTCTCAATCAAATGTATCAAAACCTTTTGGTTGTTCTATGTATACCTCCTCCTCAAAACCACCAATGAGGAATGTTATTTTTACATCCATCTGGTGGATCTTCCGCCCCATCTGCGTAGCCAATGCAAGAATTGATCTAATCGATGAATACCTTGCTACAGAAGAAAAGGTTTCCTTATAGTCAATTACCTCAACTTGAGATAATCCTTTGGACACAAATTTGGCCTTATACTTCTCTATGCTTTCACCTACTGCATACTTAACCTTGAAGATCCATCTCGAACCCACAACTGATTTATCTTTCAGTCTTGGGACCACTTCCCAAACAATTTTCTTTATAATGGATTCATATTCTTCTACCATTGCATAAACCCAAATTGGTTTCTCTACTGCTTCCTCAAAAGAGGATGGTTCAGTCTCCACAAGCTCATTCAATAGATCTATGTAGCCAGTGTACCTATCAGGTGACCTCCTTTTCCTGCACAAATTTGAAGGAGCTCCCACTTTCTCCTTCACATCCTTAATTAATCTATTAGCTTCCTTGGTTCTTTCTCTACCTTCTCTCGATGATTGTGCTTGAGTGGATGTCTCCACTCTCTACTCCTCTATTTGTGACTATTACACAACTTCCTAAGGTTCCTCCTTTGGAGGTAAAAGTTCCTCCTCTTGTGGGACATGAAGCTCCCTCTCAAGAGAGCACCACATCGGTTTATCCCATCAAACTTTACATCCCTTCACACAACTATCATTCTGAGGGAAGGTAAGTACACACGATAATTGTGTGGAGTTTCTGTGTAACCCACAAGAACTCCCAACTCTGCTGTCGGCTCAAGATTCTTCTTCGAAGCTTTGGAGACATGGCAGTAAATAGAGGCTCCAAAAATCTTGAAGTGAGACACATCCAACTTTCTCCCCGAGAAAGCCTCCTCCGATGTAATCATACCAAGAATCCGATGAGGACTTCGTTTTGCAAGTAAACTATTGTGTTACATGCCTTTGCCCACAAATGAAGTGGTAGGCCTTGGTCATGTAGCATAACTCTTGCAACTCCCACACTGTTTAGTTATTCCTCTCAACTACCCCATTCTACTGTGGGTTGTGGGGTGTTGTGGGCACTCTTCAAATGCCTTATTTCACACATAACTCCTTGAAGTCATTCAAAACATAATCAACTCCATTATAACTCTTGAGAGCCTTCACCTTCTTGTTGGTCTCTTTCTCAACTAGTGCCTTGAATTCTACAAAATTTGAGAATGTCTCATCCTTCTTCCGCATCAAGAAGATCCAACACTTTCTTTAGAAATCACCAACAAAAATAACATAGTATTTGTGGCTGACAGTGGAGGCCATCTAGAAAGGTCCACAAACATCCAAGTGGACCCTCTCCAAGACTGCATGTGCTTTGTTGTCTCGATCATGGAATGTGTATTTCACATACTTCCCCAAGGTACAACCCTTTTAGACATCTTGCTGCTCAAGTGATCCTTTAGGGAGGCTAGTGGTTAATTTCTGTATAATTTTTAAGGTACCATTATGCAAATGGTCCAATCTCTTGTGCCAAATTTCACTAACATCGTAGCTCTACACTTTCTCTACCTTACTGCTTAATGCAACGTAATATTCCACATCCAACTTGTAGAGGTTCTTCACTCGAACCCTGATTTGCTTCACCTATCTAATGGCTATGTGTCTCAAGATTTCTTTCCCTTTTCTAATGATCACATCATAACCACAATCTTCCAAAACTACAACAAAGATGAGATTCTTCTTTAGACATAGAACAAACATGACATCTTTGAAGCAAATAGGGGATCCAGACTCCCTCTTAAAGGTTAATGTACTAATCCAGGTAGCACTGTACCTTTCGTCATCCCCAAGCTCAATATGCATCTGAAGATATTTCTAATCCAGGTCACTAAAATACTCTCTACGCCCTTTCGTGTGGAACGGAGCACCAAAGTCCAAGTACCACACACTCCCCATCATAGTATTGGCCATGCAAGTCATAAGGGTGAAGTCTAGCTCAAACTGTAAAGCCAATGCCTCACCTACTGCTCCTCTAGAGTTCTTCTTGCCAGACTTTTTGTGTGGGTACTCGAATTCATGACAATTGAAGCATTTTATTTTGGAAAAGTCTTTCTTCTTTCCCCCTTGGATTCTGGTTTGGTTTGATATTTCTTCCCTTTTCCCTTCTTTCCCCTTCCAACCAATGAAATTTTTTCTTCATCCTTGCCCTTGGATTAAATTCCATCTCAGGTATTCCGCACGATCTCTTCTTATACCAAATCAGACCAAAAGAGTTCACAATTCAGTAATTTATCCCTCCCATTCATTGAGTCCTAGTAGCTATGCCAACTTTTGGGAAGGCCTAGAATAACTAGGCTTAAGAGGTCATCTCCTGCAACATTCACACCAAGCCCTCCAAGCTCTTCATGAACTTGGGTAAATCTATTGGGATACTGCATAATAGTATCATCTTCTGCATCTTGATGTTTCTAAGTTTGTCTTTGAGGGCTAGTTTTCTATGATCATTGCTATTCTCAAACAACTCTGTCAGTTCCTTCCAGATTGCGAAAGGAGTTCCTTTCCCATGGAGATTTGAGACAATGTGGTCTCACACTCCCTCTAAGATGATTCTCCTCACCTTGGCTACGTATTTCTTCCATTGAGTTTGGTTTTGGGAATTAAGTAATCCCAATTTTTCAATGTTTATCTTGACATATTCCAGCAATCCATTGTCATCAAGCACCACCTCCATGCGATTCTTCCATGCAATGAAATTTGAGTTATCTTCCAAGGCATAATCCAGTCTCAACTCGTTGAAGGTTATTTTCCCATCTCCGAAGAGATCCTGCTACACTGAAGCTTCAAATTTGAACTTCCTGAAAAACAACTTTGAAATTCCTACTCTAATGTGAATCTTGCTATCATACCATATAGAAATTTGGTAATAGAATTTCAACTGCTCAAGAAATTTTAATCTAAATCAAAAGACACAATTCTACTCTAATGATATGCGTAATTTAATTCACAATTTAAAACAACAACCTCAGACATTCAATAAGAAATAACACACATGCATAATATGTTTTCTAGGGAAAACCAACTGTGAAAAACCCCTCAATCCTCTTTGCATTAATTAGATGAATAGAGATGTATTACAATTTCTAGCTCAGTTTGAGCTCAACTTGCAAGTGAATAACCTATCTCTCTCCTCACTGAGAAGTTCTGACCCAAAATTAGTCACTTTTTCCTCATATCTAGCCCCTATTTCCTTGCACAAATATTGAGGAATTATGACCCTATTATTTAGGAATTTTCCTCCAATTTATTGTGCAATTCCAAAGGTTTATCATTTGGTTGCATGCAACGCCTATACACTCTAGAATAATCTACAACTGATGTTACACTGACTTGGAATGTGCACCATAGCTAGGGGACTCAAATTCTCTACATGCACTAGTTATTTTAGGTTGATTGATCAGTTATCTGGATGATAATTGAGTTAGACTGTTGTCCCACTGCACAACTGATCTTCCACTAGTTCCTCCAACTGTTAGAACTAGTTCAACTGAACACAACTTGATATAATTGAACTGGATTACTAAAATCTAGCAATCACACATGCTTAACTGAACTCCAAGCCCTATAACTTGAATTTTCTGAGCTAACTAAGTTACAAGAACCATGTCACACAAGTTAACTACATCGAAGTTATCTGTTGATGTGGAAATTCAAATTGAGAAAATTTGACTAAGGCAAACTCAAATTGATACTTTCTTGTTGCACTTCTCAACATGATCATCATCATCGTCATTTATATCGGCATTTACCTCACTGTCATTTATATCTGTGTCATCATGAGCTTCATCTACCATCTCAGCATAAGATCCAACATGATCTAGATCTATGTGATGAGGATCTTTCAGATCTTCTGGAAGATACTTGTTCTGCAAAAAAAAAGACATTTAGAATGAAAAGTTATTATTTATTTCATGCAATAATTAATTTCTTTGTTATTTATCTAATATTAAAACATATGAATTGAAATGATAATCATATTACATCATATCAAAGTGCACTTACAGTAATAAAATTTCAAATAAGTTACAACTAATATGTCATTCCTATGAAGATTTCAAGATCTAGTGGGAGAACAATTAGAGCTCAGAGGTAGGATGAATAACAGTTATTTAGATACATGATTATCAAGTTGATAGGTGAAGAAAGAAACAAACATCAATACAGAGCATCAAAATGAATTATGTTTGATATTAGAGGAAAAAGTGACAGTACTTGAAACTTGTAAAGTAGAGCACCAAATGAATTTTACAAACTTATATGAATTTCCCTTCAAATATGAAGACTAAAAACACTTATGGAATTAAATAATGAATCCATACAGGTGAAGATAGTTTTAGATAGAGGAGGAATGACTTGTTATAGAGTTTTATGAACCCAACATTTCGGACTACCAAGTGAGTCCATCATCAGGGGATGCGTCAATAGATATTCTAGAGATATTAATGATGTATCCTTGAGCTATATTTTAGGGTATATATAGGTTATGAAAGAAGTAATCTAAGTAATTAGGTCGGCCCTTATCCACTTTGTTAATATTCTGATTTTTTTTAATTAATTATTACTTATTTAATTAATTTGTTTAATTAATTAATTAAGTTGCTTAAATAATTAATTAATTCGTTTAATTAATTAATTAATTGACTAATTAATTATTTAATTTGTTTAATTAATTAATTAATTAATTAATTTGTTTGTTTAATTAATTAATTTGTTTATTTGATTAGTTTGTTTAGTTAATTAATTAATTTGTTTGATTAATTCCTTATAATTTTATATATACTTCCTATTTTTAATTTCTAATTGTTTTAATTTAAGTTATTACGACTTATATCTTATTATAATATAATAATTAATAAATTATAATTTTAGTTTCTTTTAATATTATCAAATGATTGGTGATGAAATAACCAATTATTTATTTATATGTTTATATTTGCTTTATTTTATGTTTAAGGAGGATGTAAGATAATGTTTCCTTGTTGTTTTGATTTTGATTTTATTAATCTTTTAATGAGAGAGGAGGGATTAAAATATTAAAAGGAATAGGAGCTAATTATTGATTCTTTAAGATTTCAAGTAAAGGTTTCCAGGTGTTGCTTAGTTTTAATCCATCGTCTCGGTTCAAGTTATTCTTCATTTTTTCTATTTCAATGGCTTCTTTGATTTTCGTTTTAAGATAATGGTATTCTTTGCTAACTAGTTTGACTTCCTCCATGCAAATGTAATGAGAGGAAGAGTGAACATGTTCTGCTAAGGCTGATTTTGAGGTTCTTTCTCTTCTTAGGTCGACAGTGCGTTCTTTAATTCTGATGTTAAGAGACCTACCTGTTTCACCTATGTATTCCTTTCTGCATGAGCAAGCAATAACATAAACACCTTTTTGAAGGTTGGGTTTCATGGGATCCTTGACTGAGTTATCTCTGCAATTTTTAAGAAAACTCAGATTGGAAAACAATTTTGCTCTAGATAATCTTAATTTCACGAATTCTGATGCGTTGTCCATCATGTCCCTTCAATGGTAGGACTTGATGTTGTTAAATAATGAATCCATACAGGTGAACATAGTTTTAGATAGAGGAGTAATGACGTGTTATAGAGTTTTATGAACCTAACGTTTCAGAGTACCTAGTGAGTCCATCATCACGGGATGCATCAATAGATATTCTAGAGATATTAATGATGTATCCTTGAGCTATATATATATATATATATATATATATATATATATAGGTTATGAAAGAAGTAATCTAAGTAATTAGGTCGGCCCTTATCCACTTAGTTTGTTAATATTCAATTTTTTTAATTATTATTTTTAATTATTTATTATTTAATTAATTTGTTTAATTAATTAATTAATTTGTTTAATTAATTAATTAATTTGTTTAATTAATTAATTAATTAATTTGCTTAGTTGATTAACTAATTATTGATTTGTTTAATTAATAAATTTATTGATTTGTTTAATTAATTTCCTAATTAAATCTCTAATTAATTAATTAATTAATTTGTTTGATTAATTCCTTATAATTTTATATATACTTCCTATTTTTAATTTCTAATTATTTTAATTTAAGTTATTACGACTAATATGTTATTATAATATTATAATTAATAAATTATGATTTTAGTTTATTTAATATTATCAAATGATTGGATATGAAATAAGCAATTATTTATTTATATGTTTATATTTGTTTTGTTTTATGTTTAAGGAGGATGTAAGATAATGTTTCCTTGTTGTTTTGATTTTATTAATTTTTTAATGAGAGAGGAGGGATTAACATATTAAAAGGGATATGGGTTAATTATTGATTCTTTAAGATTTCAAGTAAAGGTTTCCAGGTGTTGCTTAGTTTTAATCCATCGTCTCGGTTCAAGTTATTCTTCCTTTTTTCTATTTCAATGGCTTCTTTGATTTTCCTTTTAAGATAGTGGTCTTCTTTTTTGACTAGTTTGACTTCCTCCATGCAAATGTAATGAGAGGAAGAGTGAACATGTTCTGCTAAGGCTGATTTTGAGGTCCTTTCCCTTCTTAGGTCGGCAGTGTGTTCTTTAATTTTGAGACCTACTTGTTTCACTATGTATTCCTTTCCGCATGAGCAAGGAATAACATAAACGCCTTTTTGAAGGTTGGGGTTGATGGGATCCTTGACTGAGTTATCTCTGCAATTTTTAAGAAAATTCAGATTGGAAATCAGTTTTGCTCTAGATAATCTTAATTTCTTGAATTTTGATGCGCTCCCCATCATGTCCCTTCGAAAAGAAGACTACTATCTTAAAAGGAAAATCAAAGAATTCATTGAAATAGAAAAAATGAAGAATAACTTGAACCAAGACGATGGATTAAAACTAAGCAACACCTGGAAACCTTTACTTGAAATCTTAAAAAATCAATAATTAACTCATATCCCTTTTAATATTTTAATCCCTCCTCTCTCATTAAAAAATTAATAAAATCAAAATCAAAACAACAAGGAAACATTATCTTACATCCTCCTTAAAGATAAAACAAAACAAATATAAACATATAAATAAATAATTGGTTATTTCATAACCACTCATTTGATAATATTAAAATAAACTAAAATCATAATTTATTAATTATAATATTATAATAACATATTAGTTGTAATAACTTAAATTAAAACAATTAGAAATTAAAAACAGGAAGTATATATAAAATTATAAGGAATTAATTAAACAAATTAATTAATTAACTAAACAAATTAATCAAATAAACAAATTAATTAATTAAAAAAACAAATTCATTAATTAATTAGAGATTTAATTAGGAAATTAATTAAACAAATCAACAATTAGTTAAACAATTAATTAATCAACTAAGCAAATTAATTAATTAATTAAACAAATTAAATAATTAATTAGTCAATTAGTTAATTAATTAATTAAACAACTTGATTAATTAATTAAACAAATTAATTAAATAATAAATAATAAATTAATTAATTAAAAAAATCTGAATATTAACAAACTAAGTGGATAAGGGCCGACCTAATTACTTAGATTACTTCTTTCATAACCTATATACATACCCTAAAATATAGCTCAAGGATACATCATTAATATCTCTAGAATATCTATTGACGCATCCCCCGATGATGGACTCACTTGGTAGTCCGAAACGTTGGGTTCATAAAACTCTATAACAGGTCATTCCTCCTCTATCTAAAACTATCTTCACCTGTATGGATTCATTATTTAACAACATCAAGTCCTACCATGGAAGGGACATGATGGAAAACACATCAGAATTCGAGAAATTAAGATTATCTAGAGAAAAATTGATTTCCAATCTGAATTTTCTTAAAAATTGGAGAGATAACTTAGTCAAGGATCCCATCAACCCCAACCTTCAAAAAGGCGTTTATGTTATTCCTTGCTCATGTGGAAAGGAATACATAGGTGAAACAGGTGGGTCTCTTAACATCAGAATTAAAAAACACATGGTCGACCTAAGAAGAGAAAGGACCTCAAAATCAACCTTAGCAGAACATGTTCACTCTTGCTCTCATTACATTTGCATGGAGGAAGTCAAACTAGTTAGAAAAGAAGACTACTATCTTAAAAGGAAAATCAAAGAAGCCATTGAAATAGAAAAAATGAAGAATAACTTGAACCAAGATGATAGATTAAAACTAAGCAACACCTGGAAACCTTTACTTGAAATCTTAAAGAATCAATAATTAACTCATATCCCTTTTAATATTTTAATCCCTCCTCTCTCATTAAAAAATTAATAAAATCAAAATCAAAACAACAAGGAAACATTATCTTACATCCTCCTTAAACATAAAACAAAACAAATATAAACATATAAATAAATAATTGGTTATTTCATAACCAATCATTTGATGATATTGAAATAAACTAAAAGCATAATTTATTAATTATAATATTATAATAACATATTAGTCGTAATAACTTAAATTAAAACAATTAGAAATTAAAAATAGGAAGTATATATAAAATTATAAGGAATTAATCAAACAAATTAATTAACTAACTAATCAAATTAATCAAAGAAACAAATTAATTAATTAATTAAACAAACAAATTAATTAATTAATTAATTAAACAAATTAATTAATTAATTAATTAAACAAATTAATTAAATATTAAATAATTAATAAATTAATTAAAAAAAAATCTGAATATTAACAAACTAAGTGGATAAGGGCTGACCTATTTACTTAGATTACTACTTTCATAACCTATATATATACCCTAAAATATAGCTCAAGGATACATCATTAATATCTCTAGAATATCTATTGACACAGCCCCTGATGATAGACTCACTTGGTAGTCCGAAACGTTAGGTTCATAAAACCCTATAATAGGTCATTCCTCCTCTATCTAAAACTTATGGAATTGCACAGGAAAAACATCACTAGGAAAATTGACTGATAAGTATCACTAAAATAATCTTTGACATAAGGATTCAAATACGTCTTCCTTGAAATCTCTATTAATCTCAAAATGGAGTCAAATACAATGCAAGTTTATTTATTCAGAAACCAACCCTTCTCTCTACTTTTTCATCTAATTTATACAAAAATTACATAAGCTTTGAGATTCATAATATCTGGAAATATTTAATTACAGATTACTAAAAATATATACATATCTTGATGACTTTAAATTAAACTTGAAAAATACATTTGCAAGGAAGAAGTGATGCATTGACACTTTGAAACATAATACATGGTGGAAAAAAAGTAGGCCTGCAGCTATAGAATCTGTTAAAGATGTGGATTTGAACCTTTTTTTTTTTCTTTCTGAATAAGGCTACTTCTATATTAATACAAAAATATTTTACACCGAGGCCATGACCTCATAGAGCTAGCCCAAAATTGCGGCATGATTACAAGCAAAGCGAATCTGTGTGCCAAAATCCAGTAGAGTATTGCCCTCCAGTACTGAAGAGAACCTGTTCCTGAGTAAAGCAAAAATACAGAAAGCCCCATAGTTGTACTTGGAATTGAGAGTTGAACCTGAGCTGTACGACAACCAAAACTTGGAATTGGGAATTAAACCGGATCTATACGACAACCTAGACAATAAGACTAGACTTGGTAGCTGTGACTAGCAACACGACAACCCATAGCTGAAAACAGAGGTAACTGTGACTGCGACCAAAAATGGAATCTGAAGGTTGACAGAGTACCCTTTGCATATAAAAACTGGTAGTATGAGCTAATGCATTTGTAATCATAATTAGGACAGTGATAAGTGAACCTTCTCAAGCTGGCAGAAATCCAACAGAACAAAAAAGAACCAACCTGCTTAAGCATCAGGAGAGGGATCAGGTGAATCCTCGGTGATGTGGCATCCATATTTGTAATCATCGTTGTCATCAGAGGAGCTCGCTAGATCCTCCATGCTCTATGAAGCCTTGCCTTTACCAGAGCCTGAAGCTTTGCTCTGATCGAGGTTTTCCTGGATGGGACCTGGATTGTCTACCACTGGCCTGTCCGAAGTCGCCCTGAGGGAGCTTGCTCCATGACTCGAATTGAGCTCGCTAAGCTCAATGGTGATTGTGGCCATGAAGGTGGAAGAGCCATGACTGCAGGGGAAACGTAACCGAGCGGCATTGGTCATTGAATGGAAGAAGCTTGGTACTAGTATATGTAAACCTCTGCCCCTACCCCGTCTACTACGAGTGGTAGGATATCTATCCGAGCGCAGGTCCGGGCCAGAAGTTGAAGAGTCTGTCATGGAGGAGGTGGCCTGGCGCCTAGTTTGCTCGTGAGAGCTGCCTCTTCTGTAGCTCATCCGCTTTTGAAATTTCGGCATGGCTGGAGGGGCTGGATGAACCTGGCTTCTTGGAGGACGAAGGAAGCAGTGAAAGGAGAAAACTAACTTGGTTACAGAGCTCAGGCCAGCAAGCGGGTGGTTAGCGTAAGAGCAGGGGGAACAGAGGATGGTTTGAAGGCAGAGCCAGAAGCTCCTCCAGCCAGCCAAAGCCTGGTTTGCTCTTGAGATAGGTCGAAGACAAGCCACTGCAATTGCAATGGAGGAGGAGTCAGAGCGGAGAGGATAAACGCGATTACGGTGGGTTAGTAGCGCCATGATCAAGAAATTAGCCGGAGTAAATGGCTGTCCTGGCGTCATTAAAGACGCATTAAGTTGGAGCAGATGAGGAGTGATGACCAGAGCCTTGAGAGGATATTTGGTTGTACAGAGTAACCACGCACCCATCCATACCACTGGCCACGTGCCTTTAGTGCCGTCAGACACCCGGATCCGGGAGTGGATTTGAACTTGTTACTGACAATATGGAAAAAAATATGGAAAACCCCTTATTTATAGCCCCAATATCTTGATTTTATATTGAATGATCTTCTCAAAATAACAATTTCCTTTTGATATATACCCTCACTTTACCCTATCTTTCCAACATAATTCTTACTGTATAAATATAGCCTCTAGAAATATTTGTGAAAATCTATATCCTTATCACTGTCAAAATTGTGTTGGCAGGGAGTACTATTCAGGCGCTGACCAAATATCTGGGTATAAGTTGTCAAAATTAAAACAATGAAAGCACTACCAAAATATCTGGAAGTGCTGTCAAAACAAAATCAAATATTAGCACTACTAAAGCATCTCACAACGCTGCCTTTTCGATGATTGTTTTAATGTTTCTCTCGATTCTAACAAGAGGTCCACATTTCTTGATTTAATTTGTTTTGTATTTTTTCTTTTCTTGGCCTTGGGCCTTGTTTTTCTCCTTTACTTTGTTTCTGGATCTTCTTCTTTTTAGAGAAATTTGAAGCTTCCTCTTTTTTGGTTGTGAAGTTCCTCATAGGTGTATCATCAAGATCAATGACTTGATCCTTCAAGGCTAGGTTTTGCTACAATTTGGAGTTGAGCCTACACCTATTTGTGGGACTTGTAAGGGGTTTTATCATCCCATACATCTCAGCTAAAGTAAGCTATTTTCCCTTCTTTGTTTGTATAAGTTTGGATGATTTGGTTTGACCCTCTAAATCCCTTATTTGACTGAGCTTTAATTATAAACCCTCCTCATGTTTATCACTGCGAAACTTATCAGTAAGGTTCTCTTCTAGAAACTATGGAAACTGTTCTTGATGAGAGGCTAAAGGATTTTGCTCAAGAACCCTCTTACCATTTCTTACATATACCCTTTATACCTTAGGAATCAAAACAAGGTTTTCAATGTGTTTGTCCACGAAAGATTTCCTTCTGTTTCTAGTAAGGACATATGAGGTTGATTGTTTTTGAATTTCAGCAGTTTAGACAGGGTTGTAAATTCTATTTGTTTCTTTCTTTTGCTGGTTTTAGGCTTGGAAGAAATTGAATTAACAAACCCTCCCCAAAACAAGAAATGCTCCCACGTTTTACCAATTTTCCTAAGGTGATTAATAATTAACAATTTATGATCCAGGTGGATATTGGTGGTCAAATGCCTATTCGACCTATACCTCCAATCGATTTCATCAGTTTCCTTGATTATAGCACAATTTACTATTTTTAGCAGCTTTCAGGGTCCTAAATTTTAGGAGCTATTTTGACCACCCCTAAACGGTGTTTTTTTAAGGTCCGCAACAAGCCTATAGCCATAGTTAGGGGCTTGCCACAAATCCTATATTACTCAGATAGATCTTTCCAGCAAGGTATCATACGCGCCAAATGAAGATCATATGACTAGGTTATGACCCCAGGAAGTTGGTTACCCAACTAACCTTAACAGGGCTCACAAAATCTTAGTGTCCCATCTCCTAGGGTTAGGTTTTTGGTTGTTTAGGGTTTTCCCTTGTTGTTCAATAATAAAAAGGCCATTGAGCATCATTGTAATATAGTTCATAAGCATGTAGCCTCCACATCTCTTCTCAAAGATAAGCTACTGTCACCCAAGCTAATTTATTTCCATTATGTATGTAAGCATATTTTAGTTCTTTGATATTAATGAAATGAAGTTTTATTTCTATTGCATCGCAGTGTTTATGTTTATATATGCATTCTATTGTATTCCTGTATAAGTCTGGATCACCGGTATTAGAGTGGTCTTCTCTTTCTCTATTTTTGTTTGCATGTCCCCAAAGAGGTCAGGTATAAAGAGTTAGGGCTCGAATTGGTTGAACCTTTGCAAGACTAACCTCGCAAACCTTGAAGACCTCCCATGGAAAAAGAAAATAAAGATGTGGGAGTAGGAGATCCTTTCAAAATATTGCTCAAAGAAGCTCTCAAGTGACAAAGGAATGCGATGGTGGACAACATTGCCCATATCCTTTGGCGGTTATGCACATCTGACACATCTTCATCTAAGAACCACTTTGAAGGCACCACCCCCTTTAAGGTACAAGTCAACTTTTACATCCCCATATTTGAAGGCCAGGTAGATGTAGATGCCGTAGATAAATGGTTAAATTTGTTAAAAGGATATTTTTCGGTTCATGATTTTTTAAATTGGGATAATATTACTTTTTCACTCCTCAAATCCGCCCCCCATGTCAAGGACTGGTGGGAAACCTACTGTGAGAAGAGGGACGAGAGGGAAGCCTCACAAGTTTCAACCACACCCACTTGACCTACTGTGAGAAGAGGGACGAGAGCAAAGCCTCAATATTTTCCACTGCACACACTTGGAATTCTTTTCGAGATGCCATCAAGGAGAAGTATTACCCTGTCAATAGCTATGAAGATAAATAAATAAAGTGGATCATGCTGTGGGAGGGAAGGGACCAAGACATGTGAGAGTTCACAAATATTTTTCATACCCTTCACATGAAATTGGGTATTAAGGATTCTTAGTGGAATTTGGTACTCAAGTATTGCGACTGTCTACACAAGTACATCTAGGACGAGATGGAGTTCCTAGAGATCTCCTTGCTCGAAGCCTCCTATAGATAAATTATCAATATCAAGTAGAAATTTAAATAAAAGAAGTGAGACTTTGGATCTATGAATCTGAAGCAAGGGAAAGGCACCCCCAAACCACAGAACAAAGAATAAAGCCAAGGCGGGGCGATCTAGGACAACCCGTCAAAGCCACAAGCAAATAAAAACACCACGAAGATAAAGAAGGACATAGGAAAATGGTGTGAGTTCCATAAGAGCCCAACTCACAACATGAGTGAGTGTCGAGCTAAGCAGTCACTAGTGGGTGAGCTAAAGGCTTTTGAATTAGATGCATGTTCCAACTCCGAGTAAGAACTCAACAAGGGGAATGTCAAAGGGAAACATATTATTGATATAGAGCCCAGTGGCATCATTACCACCACCAAGATCCAAAAGATTGAGCTTGAATATTAAGAGGGAGGGGAGCACCTCTTCCACTTACAGATGTGGGTGAAGGGTTCTCTGCTATAGTTCATTGTTGACAACGAGAGCCAAAATAACCTCATTTTAGCAAAGGTCGCTAAGTGTTTGGGCCTACTGACCACACCACACCCGTAGTCATACACCACCAGGTGGCTTCACCAAGGACGAGATATCCGCGTTAGCCAATAATTCTACCTTCCCTACAATATCAAGCCCTTCATAGATGAGGTACTATGCGATGTTTCTCCTCTTGACGTTTGTGATGTATTATTAGGTCAACCATATTTTTTGAAGCATCATGTTGTGTATGAGTCTAGGCCTCACATTGCTATTATTAATTTTGGGCAATAAGTTATATAGGATACCAGAGGTAGCACTGCCTACCACCATCTCTTTAATCTTTGTGAAGCAATGTAGTGTTGGGATAGGGTCCCCTAGGGTAAATTTTGTAGTCGTTTTTGTTAATCATGTAAAGTCTCCACATTTTCAGGAGCGAAGCACGAAGGTCGTAGGAGTCAAAGGGACTTTAATCCCTTAGTTTGTTAGAAGGTAGGAGTTTTTGTGACCCACCCATGGTTCGTGAACCATGGTATTGTAATGAAAGAAGTTATATAAAGGAGTCATAGCGAGTCATAGGAGAAAACTAGTCATTGAAAATCATTGTATGGGAAAGTAGTCTGAGGTAGAAAAGTTTGTTTTCTATACTTAGGTGAAGGGGAAGTCTCTTGCAGCTATATGCACAGGGAAAAAGAGTCTGTAACAGAAGGATTATATCTAATAAAGACTATTTTGGAGCAATAATTGTGTATCTGTGCCTTTATATTTACTTATGCAATTTATGTGTATTCGCTCTGTTTTCTGCATTTATCTAAAGAAACACTTAATTGATGCATGAAAGTGATAGATCTACATGTTTAATTGATATTATGAATGTTTAAAGTGTTTCGCGAAGGGTTATATTCTATTTTTTGTAAGTTACTGTGATTTCTACATTTTAAGGGTTAGGGTTCGCAAAGGTTGGGATAAAGCACTAGAAGTAATAAAGACCCATCACACAGACCTTTGGATGCAGAAACCTAGTTCTGTCACCCCCCAATACTACTTTGGGTGAGGTTGCAACCTGCACTACGTAGGTTGTTGCCGAAAGGGCCAGTAATTTAGGGTTTTGTTGGTTGGCGCAACTATCTCTGAACCTGGGTTAGGACCCCTAGAGCCAACAAATAATTTCGTTGCTGGGACTGGGATGTGTCCGAGGAATGTGTGAGGTTGAATAAATGGTTCCCAACTAAGAAATAAATCGAGAAGTGGATAGATCAGAAGCCGCACGAATTTGCAGCTCAGGAAAATAGGAATCCGCATCTATCGAAGGAAGAGTGGCTCAATAGGTAACTATATATAGATGAGCATGAAATTTTCTTTTGCTCTTTTTCGTGTGAATTACACCAATGTTTGTCGAAATTGGAAGATAGCCAAGGCACATGGAAGTTGGACAACCCTATTGTGTGGAATCTTGAGTTGGTAAGGCATCTAGAAGCTTAAGAAAACAAGATGGCGAGGGCTGTCGATTGCTGGGTCGATAGCATTTTGGGCGGATTTATCACTAAATTCACGATCGATATGTCTATAAGCTATAGCAAAGCTATATGACTATTCTTCAGAGGACCAAGATGTAAGTATCTAAAATCCCTGAAGACTTGGATTAAAATTCTATTGTGCGAGAAAAGGGTTGTGCCATCAAATTAATGTTTAGAAGAGATTTGATGGGAGCTACACGAAGTTGAAAAACGTTTAAAGGAAATCTAGATTCAAGTGCTGAGTGCAGTCCTCTGTTGGGAACATTTGATAGTGATGGAGAAAGTAGTGTTCTAAGGACACCTCTAGGTGCACTACAAACGGTAAAGGAGGGTATCTCGGGGATATCAAATCCATCCACTCTGTCTCCACCATCACCTCGACCTCACAGACCTACACCTACACCTCCACCTCCACCTCCACCTTCACTATTCAATATGGCTAATGCTACAAAGATGCCCATATTCAAGGGTCTAGGGACAAAAGGCCCTGAACAATTTTGGTTTGTAGCAGATGCTATTTTGAAGTCACAATAGGTTACAGATGATGATTTGAAGAAAGAACAATCAGTTACAACACTACAAGATAGAGCACTAGATGGCACATTAAGTATTGTTTGACGCATCCAAATGTAATACTATATGAGACAAGGAAGGCGCTCAATAGTGAATTCAATGAGCCTAAGTCGCAAGATCAGTCTATGACAAAGGTCAAAGAGATCCAGGAGAAGGTAAATGAGTTTGCATGGGACTTTGATCAGAGACTGAAGTGTCTGCTCTAGCAGGCTAATATGCAGATCACGAATGATCAACATAGGGATTAGTACATTGTTGTGCTATTACCCCATCTGAATTGTCGTTGTCACAACAGAAAATTGGCATGCAAGCTGAAGCATTAAAGATTGCTATGAGATTAGAAGCTTCACCCATTTAGGATACGAATTTGGGGGTGCAACAGATTCAATCGCATTTGGTTAGCTTAAATATGAAGTTGAAGAGCCTCAAAAAGGGAAAGAAAGTCCAAACTGAGGTTCACGCAGAGGTTTGGTGTTTGAAATGAAAAGGTCATGGTCATGATAAGGACCATTGCTCGGTCTGTCAGAATTATCTTATTGGGGGAGCTTGTCCCCCTGAAGCCAGAAAATACTGCTGGGCCGAGCACGAGAGTAGCACCATGGTGCGCTATTTGTCATGTTACAGGACAACATGTGAAAAATAATTTTTATCTACTACAGAAGTTTGTACAGACCCCCCAATAATTGTTTTACAATTTCTACAAATATGTGGGTCATGATGAGTGTCATTGACGAAAGTTATGAATTGATGATGGATAGAACCCCTACATACAAAATGCATGCATAGACTCATCCTCAAGGTCAGGGCGCAATTGCGACATGTATAGGATTCCAAGGACAAGGAAGAGGGCGAGGAGGAGGAAATGGAAGGGGTCGTGGTCAGATCATCTATTGCAATTATGGGGAATCGGGACATTTTGCACGTGATTGTTAGAATCCAACACACCCTTCTTGTCAATATTGTCGACAATTTTGACCATGTTATAGAGTATTTCCAAATGATTATCATGAAGATGCAAGAAAAGAAGACTCAGACTCAACAACCTACCTATAACATCTAGATGATGAGATCTGAACTGCACAAAGAAGGCCCTAGTGTTAATATTGTCACGCGAAGTGGCATAGCTACCTGGGAGGATAAAGGGAAGAAACCCGAAGAAAATGTATGGGTTCGCAAGGCTGCGAATAAGGAGATAGGATTTTATGTAAATAATGTGAAGGAAACATTCATGGAAGCAAAATAGAGCTTCACAGATGAAGGAGTTTCTACATTAAGGACTCAAAGTATGGGAAAGTCCGAGGAGACCAGTACTGCGCAGGATACAAACCCATCATTATTAGCATCATTTTTAAAAACATGAATGAAACTCCTAAGGGATAAGAAGGAAATAGAAGGACTGCAAGAATTGATAGATAATTTCACTGGTAAGAATAAGTCTCTACCAGAACAACACGCAATACATAAGGTGGGAAAAAGTAAGAATAAGAGTGGTCGCGAAATGAGATTAACAGTCCAGATTGGAGAATACGAAATGGACCAGGTAATTCTTGATGGGGTCTGATGGAAATGTTATACCAAAGAAAACTTGGGAAAGAATGGAAAGACTAGTGCTATAGTGGTCCCCGATCCAGCTGAGAATGGCCAATCAACAAAAGATTATTCCTATGGGGCACCTACATAGAGTGATTGTGGATATTGAAGGGGCATGTGCCGTAGCCGACTTTGAAGTGATCGAAATAGTGGACAACGGTAACCCATATCCATCATATGGGGCATTTGATATGAATCTGGTTATCAACCTTAAGAAATGCAACATGACATTTGAAAAGAAAGAACTAAGTGTGATTGTGCCGTTGGATCCAGCTGAAGGTGTGCGATATACTGAACCTGTTCGCGATTATTAGGAAGAAGATAAAATTGAGCAGATCTATAAGCTAACTACATGAGATGAAAGTTAGATCAACCCTACGACGGATGGGTGACTCACGTGGGAGAAGGAAAACTCCTGTAATTCAGATTCAAATGAGGAGCTCGAGCACTGGCATAACCGATTGCATGAAGTATCATCGCTGCGCTGCAACATGCTTACCAAATCGCTACGATTTATACCCACCGAGGTACACACTTTACCATATTATGATGGTTTAGAGGATGTCAATTTATTTCTGGATAAATTTAAAAGGGATGTACCAGAGGAACATCAGTTCCAAGCGCTAAACATTATTCTACGAGCTACGCCTGCCCTCTCGTGGGGCATGCATAAGAACAATTTTGCAGATTGGAAGGAGTATCAAAGAATGATGAAGTTGAGGTTTTGATATGCTAATACCCACACTGTGGAGAAATACATAGGGAAGGAAAATTTGCGTGAGCACTTAGCTCGTTGGACGAAAGAATGGGAGAAGAAACACAGCTAGAGTGGGTTCATATATTCTGCCACACTTTGGATATAGTCCCGATGAATTGGTATATGGAAACGGAGTTGCAACACAAGACCACCTAATGGGATGTTTTGAGAGAAATTTTTATGCTAACTTTTAGCTTTGAAGATGGGTTTAAGTGTATAGGTGAAGCACTATAGGAGATCAAAGCTACTATATTCAAAATAATTGAAGAACTGGGTGAATGGGTACAACTAGATTGGGGTACGTAGCTACTCCATGCGCTCGAATGCTACAATGTGGCTGTGGAGGATGACGAAAAAGATCCCAGGAACATCCACATTCCCGAGTCTGAAGAACAACGTGAAGTCAAGGTACTTAAGGCAGAAATCCCTAATATGTCAGAGCCCTTAAAGACCAAGCAAGTGAATATTGGATCAGAAGCATAATCGAAGTTTGTGAACATAGGTGACTATTGGGATGAAGATACAGTAGATAAGGCCGTAGAGCTATTGCAAGAGTATCAGGACTTGTTTCCCACCAAGTTCTTTCATCTAAAAGAAATAGTAGGGGATATGGGACTCATGAATATCACTTTGAAGCCAGATGCAAAGCCAGTAAAAAAATGCCCCTATCGATTAAATCCTAAGTATAAGGAAAAAGTGCGCAAGGAATTGGATAAAATTCTTGAAGCCAGGATAATTGAACTTGTCGAGGAACCAGATTGGTTAGTCTCATGGTGGTTCAATAAAAGAAAAAGCAGGGTGAAATTAGAATATGCGTAGACCTAAGGAAGTTGAATGACGCGTGTGTCCACGATCCATTCCCTACTCCATTCAAGAATGAGGTACTGGAGAATGTTGGAGATTAGGAGGCCTATTCGTTCATGCATGGATTCTCAGGGTACCATCAGATCAAGATCGTGCCAGAGGACTGGAGTAAGAACACCTTCACGAATGAATGGGCTTGTTTTTAGTATACAATGATGCCTTTTGGGCTTAAGAATGCCCCTGTAATCTTCTCTAGGGTGGTAATTGTGGCCTTTAAGGAATTCATCCATAAATTTTTGTAGGTCTACTTCGATGATTGGATAGTGTTCGGGTTAGTAAAGCGACAAGTTTCTAGTCTGTGCCTCATGTTGGATACTTGTCGAAAGCATCAGATAGCCCTTAATCTGAAGAAATTCATATTCTGCGTACCCTACAAGATACTCTTGGGCCATGTTGTTTACAAGCAGGGATTGATGGCAGACCCTGCCAAAATTGTAGTAATCGTCAATCTAGAAGCCCCGAAGAATGTTAAGCAATTGTGCACAACGTTGGGCCATACAGGATATTATAGGAAGTTCATCAAAGCGTATGCGCAAATCATTGCGCATATGGAAAAATTATTAAAGAAGGATGTGATGTTTTGTTGGGACGAGGATTGCTAGAAGAGTTTGGATGTGTTGAAGGAGAAAATGGTCACCGCGACCATTTTAGTGTTCCCTGAATGGAAAAAGGAGTTCCATGTACATGTAGATGTGTCCTGCATAACATTAGGAGCTGTGCTGACCCAACCAGGCAAATGAGATATTGACCATCGAATAGAATTTGCAAGTAGAAAATTGTTAAAGGTAGAAAAGAACTATTCAACCATAGAGCACGAAGGTTTAGCAATGGTGTATGTGCTGAAGAAATTCAGACACTATCTGTTGGGTGCACAATTCAAGATGTATACCGATCATTCTTCTCTAAAATACTTGGTCAATAAGCCTTTTCTGGGGGGAAAGATTTGTAGATTGTTACTGCTTTTCTAGGAATATGATTTCAAAGTAATTGTGAAGCCAGGGTGCCTGAATGCTGGTCCAGATCAGCTATCACGAATTGAGAATAGGGATGAGCCTACGAGTCTAGAGGAAGGATTGGCTGATGTGCAACTCTTCGTTGTTCCCATCGCAGATGACCATTTTGTAGGTATAATTCAATTCCTATCTATAGGCACCGATCCTGAAGGGTATTCGATGCAACAAAAGAAAGAACTGGTGGTCTGGGCTGCAGATTTCTCTGTTATCATCAGACACTTATACAAAATGGGCTCTGATGAAATATTGCATAGGTATGTTCTGGAGTATGAGAAGAAAAGTATCCTTGCAGAAGTGCATGGAGGAGTAGTGGGAGGACATTATGCTGGAAGAGAAACTGCGCAGAAGATCCTATGTGCAAGACTTTGGTGGCTGACTATGGATAAGGACTCCAAAATATATCACAGGGTGTGCGATGTCTGTTAGAGGATGGGGAGACCGTCATGAAGAGATGAATTTCCACTGAATCCGCAAGTGACGTTGTAGGCATTTAATAAGTGGGCAATAGACTTTGTGGTACCAATACAATCACTGGGGAAGAACATAGGGGCTAGATATATCATTACCGCAATTGAATACTTAACCAGGTGGGAAGAGGCACAACTTATAAAAGATTGTAGCACTGTTACTGCAACAAAGTTTATTTTTGAATATATCTTGTCTCGGTTTGGCTACCCTAAGATTTTGATGAGTGATAGGGACACACACTTCTTGAATGAGACCATTGGTACATTGCTTGAGGAATTCCAGATATATCACCAGAAGTGTACACCTTATCACCCTCAAGTGAATGGCATAGTAGAATCCTTCAACAAAATTTTGGAAAGTGCTTTGACGAATATTTGCAACACGAAGCGAAATGACTGGTATTGGTGCATACCAGCGGTCCTATGGGCGTATAGGACTACCTACAAAAAGTTGACAAGATAAACACCACTCAGACTGGTATATGGGCAAGAGTCTGTAATGCCCATGGAGTACATAGTGCCAAGTTTACAATTATAGCAGTTATGGACATGGCTGATTGTGATACCAAGGAAGAACGGTTCGCACAACCCGTTGAGTTGGAGGAGGATCGCTTCTCGGCTGGATTTCATCAGCAGGTGCAGAAGGACTATGAAAAGGAATGTCATGATCACCATATCAAACAACACACCTTTAAGATCGAAGATTTAGTGTTTCTATATGATAGTAAGTTCATGAAGTTCCCGAGAAAATTTTAGATGCATTGGCTGAGGCCATATGTTGTGAAGGAAATTACAAATGAAGGCGCAGTTCAGTCATGAAGCTGAATGGGGAATTATTTTTGGGAAAAGTTAATGGGAGTTGATCGAAGCTATATAGGGGTGATCCCACCTCTACGTGATGACTATATGACTGTGGGATAGTCTTAGTACTCCAGGAAGCTGCAAGGAAGTACGAGCTACTAAAGACCTTGCGCACATAATGGAGACAAAAATATTCTAGGTCTTATTTGAGATAGAACTAAGGATGGTGATCAACCAACGTTCAAGGTTATCACCTACTTTTCACACGTAGTACAAAAATGTCTCTGGCTTAGGCATATTTCCACAATCTGCACATTCGCACAAAGAAGGATGCCTAGGGCATATGGCACAAGTTGCCTTACTTGGTTGTCGAGGAAGATATAGTAGGGGTTATCAGCAAGTGGCCAAGTGACTAGCTCACCCCTTTTGACTCTGACGCAGGTACCAGTATGGTTGCTGAAGGTTCAACAATATAGACCACGGTAGCATAAAATAATAAGGAAGCACAGAAGGCTTCCGCTCAAGAAAAAGTTGAGCAGAAGAAAGAAGCTGCTACAAGGGAGAAAGAAGAGACGACCAAGGAAAAAGAAGTAGTGCTGGAAAAGACTACGTCATAGGCCACCATCGACGTCGATGAGTTAGACATCGAGTGAACACCTATGGAGGAGGAAACAGAGGTAGAAGAAGAAGGGGGCACAAAGTTGGAATCCCCCTTTGTTGTCAAGAAGAGGAAGAAGAGGACTTCCATAGGGTCAGGCAAGAAACAAAAGTCCGATAAAGTAGCGGGCATGACGCCTTTGTTCCTCACAGAGTGGGACCTGGATGAAATTGGGGATGTGGTTTGTGATGCAAGGATGAATCTAATGAGAAACTTTGAAGCCCAATACCAGAAAACATTAGGGAAGGTACAACAGGGCCTGCGGGATTTGTAGGTACAAACAGGTCGCATTCAAGTGAGTGTGGGATAATCGAGAATGAAGCAAGCGAGCGGGTTAGTCTTGGACACATAAATGATCATGGATCTCTGCACAGTACAACTGCCAGAAGGGTCTCGACCAAGCGACTTAGCCGAAGAGAAGGAACACCTACTACATATGAAGAACCTGAGTCTGAATCTAGCCGTGCTTCCCATTCAGAATTTGCACGAGCTAAACCAAGAGGTGTCAGACGAACTCAGGATACGGGAGCAACACACACTGCTAGTTATCAATGAGGTAAATACGAATAACTAACATATCTTTGAGGAAAAGGCATAGGCCCTCAAACAAAAAGAGGAGGTAAGATCATAAAGATAACCCCTTGAAGAAGATATTGCATAGGCTTGCAGTGAGCTTCCATAGCTTAAGATCCCAACAGTAGCAGCCTCCACAGAGAAAATTCAAAAGATGGCCACTGCAATTAAATAGTCTAAGGATGAAATTGGTCAAGTCAAGTTTGAGCTACAACTTCAAATCTTAGAGTTACAACTAAAGCTGCAACCCACTACTCCCCCAGAAGTCAGAGAGCAGTGCATAGCTGCTATTAAAGAAGCAATGGCCACCTTAGAAGATGCAGCCAAGGGTTGCACTGAGCTATTTGAACAAACCATGTAGGTATGGATCTTGCTACAAGAGGATCCAAATCTTCAAAATATTGGAGCGGACATCAAGGAAAAGCAAAGACAGTTTGATGAAATCAGGTTAACAGTGTGGACCTTAGCCTCGGTGTAAAGGTTCGCTAGATTACAAGAAGGAAAACTCATTCAGACCGAAATTGATGAGTTGCGTCACAAGGAAGTGATCATCTCTTCAAGGACACAACCATGGGCAGACGAGGCCAGTCAGTTGACTATGTCAATGCAGAGCAAGCTCAAAGGGCTACAACAGACACAAAAGACCATGAGCCTTGCAGTTGAAGGCCCAACCACTGAAAAATGGTCGAGGAAGTGCGTCAAGCTGCTACAGAGGGAAAAACAGACCTTTAGATGTTAAAGATTGAGTTCAGTGAGTTGCAGGCGAAGATCAAGGCACCACCAGTAGAGTGACTCGAGGACAAGTCACGAAATTATGTTGGGGGCCTGTTGGGACATGGTCCCTTGGGGTAAATTTTGTAACAATTTTTGTTAATCATGTAAAGTATTCACATTTTGAGGAGCGGAGTGTGAAGGTCATAGGAGTCAAAGGGACTTTAGTCCCTTAGTTTGTTAGAATATATGATGTTTTGTGACCCGCCCATGGTTTGCGAACCATGGTATTGAATGAAAAAAGCTACATAAAGGAGTCATAACGAGTCATAGGAGAAAACTAGTCATTGAAAATCATTGTATGGGCAAGTAGTTTGAGGTAGAAAAGTCTATTGTCTGTACGTACAGGAAGTGGAAGGTTCCTGCAGTTGTGTGCGTGGAGATCTTGGTAAGTTTTCAAGTTGAGTGCATGAGCCCCTGTAGCTATGTGCGTAGGAAAAAAGAGTGTGTAACAGAAGGATTTTATCTAATAAAGACTATTTTGGAGCAATAATTGTGTATATGTGCCTTTATATTTACTTATGAAATTGATGTCTATTTTCTCTATTTTCTACATTTTTCTAAAGAAACACTTAATTGATGCGCGAAAGTGATAGATCTACATGTCAATTGATATTATGAATGTTTAAAGTGTTCCGCGAAGGGTTAGATTTTGTTTTCTATAAGTTACTGTAATTTCTGCACTTTAAGGGTTAAGGTTCACGAAGGTCAGGCTAAAGCCCTAGAAGTAACAGAAACCCATCACACATGTTATCTCAAAATCAATCCCTTGAAGGCTGCAGACCAGGAAGACTTCAAGTAACTATTTCAAACCAATATTTTAGCTAAGGCTTAGCCTCCTTAGCCTGAGAGGGCTCTCTCAAAGGATTAAAGGTTTTTTGATTATGATCAAGATGGCTAACTCTTTGTGAAACAAATAGGAATGAAGATGGTGGAAACAAAATTAACAAGTATCCATTGGGCTTATGGAGTCATATGTGATTTAGTATTAATAGTAGGATTGGCTTTGCATAAAAGTCAAGGCATTCAAATTTCAATATAGGTAGAGCACACCAAATACAAAAAAGACAGTCTACGAGTATATGAAGGAAATTAGAACACTGCAAGTGATTTCTAAGTAATCAAATACTCATAACACTGTAGATAACATGAAAAGACAACAAAAGAAAATCATACATTGAACTCTCTATGATTCTTGAGAAGCATAAGCCGGTATTGTATTACCAAAAAAAACAGAGTCTTTACATAAGCCAAATATCAGAGCCTTTTTACATAAATTTCCAACCCTGGTTCTGTTGCTCTTTCTCCAATATATAGAGCTCTTCTACTTAATTGGGACTCCTCCTCCAGCATGAGGGGAACTTGAAATCTACTTCTAATGACACCTATTCAAATCTTAACTACCTATTAAATGTAACAAACTGTTACTAGACTTTCTAGAGATCTAAATCAAATAGGAGTCTAACTCCATATTATCCTAATAATAGCCTTAATTACAGTCATTCTCGTTCTTTGACATGTGGTCCCTTTTTAGTTTGGCTATGGTTAATGTTCAAAGCTCCATACTGGTCTTCAATGTCACATCTTCTCCATTGCCCCTGAAAAATAGAAAACTGCCCTTGTTTATCGGCCTTTGGTTTTCTTCAAAGATGTTCGAATCCAATGAACTATGCCCTTCATCTTTGATTATAAAAAACATATCAGAATGCCACGTCCTTGAGGTGCTGTCAACCTTTTCCATGTGAAGACAAAAGCTCCTCCAAGCTGTCTGATAAATCTTGGACTATAGTAAATGAGATCACTTTATAACAAAAAAGTTTAGAGTTGGATTCGAATATATGTTTCTTCCACCTGTCTTGACCTTGTTGAAAGTTGATAGCTTTAGATGATCCCTTGAATATATTCATTTTTCAAAAAAATTCCCTTTGTATTTCAAAATTGGTTGATTGAGTTTAGATTATGTAGCTTCAGCAGTTCTGTAGCGCGCTACGAAACTGCTGTGCATTAGTCATCATCTTCAGTAGTTTCATAGCGCGCTACGAAACTGCTGTGTAATTCCAAAAAACACAGTTTCAACCAAAATTTTGCTATTTTGAGCCTCTTGATATTTAAATATCCTTTTCAATTGCTCCAAAGCTTTTCAAAACTGAATGGAAAGGTATGATTCTTCAAGAAGGATTATAACAAGGAAAACCATCAAAATTTGAAACATAACCTTACTTGATGTGTGACTGCCTTAAGGAAATTATTTCTGTTGGCTCAACTGTATCTTTAAATCTTAAATTTGTTTCTTTGTATTGACATGTCCTTTTCAGCTTCCCTGAAGCTATCCAAAATTGGACAGGGTAAATCATCAAAATTTGGAACTTATCCTTAAATGTTCTTAGAAACTAGGAGACTGCTTCTTGCTCTGTTCTGGCTGAAAAATAGGTCTTGGGACAGAGTTCATATCTTCTCATAAAAAATATATTTGGAAAAACTGAAGGAAGATTTTTTTAACCAATCCATGATGAAAAGAAACCTCTTTTTTTTTTTTGAAACATCTTTCCTACCGCCCATAATGCATATTTGAAAAACAGGTGTAAAAATATGCTTGTGAAAAACTGCACCTACAACAGTTTCGTAGCGCAACTTTGGTCCTTCATTTCTCCCAGATCATAATGGATTTGAAGAAAGTGGAAGAGGTTTTTTCACTTCAGTATCTTAGGAATGAAAACCTCTTTCACTTTTCATATATGAGTTTTAAAATGTTTAGAAACTCTTCTAGAAGTTGACTAGTAAAAATAAGGAGACAAAGCTCCTCTTTTTTAGAGTTTCATTCTTATGCTTGTCTTCAAATCCTTCTGCTGACCATGTTGTCTATTTAATCAAATGAAATGCATTAAATCAACCATATACCCTACTCAAATAATTGTGCTGAGACAAAACTTCTTTAATGGCGCCCGGAGCATTATGAATTAATACTAACTATGAGATAATGACCATTTTCATAACATAGAGTTTAGAGTTCATGGATGTCCTTCCTGTCCTTGTTTTTCCTTTGCTTGATGTTTATACCTTGTAAGTAATCCCTTTCCTTGAATTGGGAAATCTCAAGGTTGGTAGACATCAGTTTCTTTTTTGACTTCCTCAAAGCTACATTCTTCTTCTTGAGTGCTAACTGCCTTACTTGAGTTGAAATGGAAAACTCTGATGTATGCTGACCCTGAGCTTTTCCAAGTGCTTCTTATGCATGAAAGGAACATGAAAGTGACCAAGAGAAATTCTTCCTCGCATTACCCCTTTTCTTTGAAATTTGTTTAGTGATAACAGTGGCTCCACTTGGGATAGTGTGCCCTTGTGGTACACTAAGAACCTGCAATTCCAGTGCCTTATCCTCTTATGATAAACAAAAATTTATTTGACAAGAATCTCCTTTAAGTTTGTTGGGCCTTTAGCTCGGGCTTAAGATTGATGATCACTATATGAGAAAGAAGTCTATATCTACTGAAAAAAATGCTCAATCAACCTTGAGCTTATTTGCAGTTTCCTACCTACCTACTAGCTGCAATTTCCACTTTAGGTCAAGCAACATGATATTTCCAATACAACCAATCAATTGTCCTTTCTGGTATTGGAGGCTCTTGACTACATTCGACCTCAAAATAACCATGATAGTGAGATGACCAAATCAACTTATAATGTACCTGATTTTCATAATGCAAATGAAAATGAAATACTGGTGTGCAAAGCTTTGCCATGTATTCACTTATAGGGTCAAAGAAGACATAGTTATTTTGATGATCATTATAACACTCTATCTCTTTAGACAACTGATCCTCAACCACACAAAATTCCTTTGATGTGCTATCCAACTGCCTTTCTGCATGATTCCCATAGACAATGTAATTTTCCTCACTATTGTGATCACTCTTTGATGTAAGCTGCTGCAAGGGATTACAAAAATGAACAACCTTTTCCTCTGCCTGAGGGTTATAAAAGCTATCTTCCAGTACTTCTTCTTGGTGTTTGCAATCAATTTCGTACTCTTTATGATCAAAGGACTGGCAAGTTTGCTACATCTTCTCATTCATCTCAGGGGATTGGACATGGTTTTCATAAGTAAACCCCTGCTGATATTCATGTTGCATTTCATGGGATGTTATACTTTCTTCTTGGTGTTGAAATGCATTGTTATGAAGAGCCTCTAAAATTTCTTCATCCATAAATTCATCATCATCATAACAATCCTCCAAGTACTGAATAAGACTTAAAGAATGTCTACAACAATCTTTGAGCAGCAATAAGGAAGGATAACATTCTTTATACATCTCATAGAATTCATCATGAAAACTAGCAAGTGAATATATTCAACCATTTTCCAAACTTTTATACCAAGACCATGCTTTTCCTTCTAAAGTGGTCATAAACATCTTCATGAGACAATCTTTAGGGAAATGAACCTTAAGACTGCGTACATGCATATGGAACTTAACCAAATGAAGAGCAACATTGTCTTTCTTTTCATCTTTGAATATTGGAAGATCATCTAGCCAATCAACCTTTGGCATAGGATTTGGAAAACCAGGGATATGAGACCGATTCATAGGAGCATACCTGGCATTCATTCTTGCAGTGGAACTCATCTTGAAACTTCATCAAGCCACTGATCTTCTAGTAGTGGAGTCACCTTCCAATTTCTTATTCGATGTGTGGAGTCACCAAGGTAGTTTTGCAGCCTCAAAAAGATGTCTGAGCTCCTGCTACCTTCAGAAGTTCAGCCTCTTAATTTCGGGAATGAATAGACTTCAGGCTCCCGGCAGACGCACCAAAATGTTATCTCAAAATCAAGCCCTGGAAGGCTGCAGACTAGGAAGACTTCAAGTAACTGTTTCAAACCAATCTTTTAGCTAAGGCTTAGCCTCCTTAGCCTGAGATAGCTCTCTCAAAGGATTAAAGGTTTTTTGATTATGATCAAGATGGCTAACTCTTTGTGAAACAAATAGGAACGAAGATGGTGGAAACAAAATTAACAAGTATCCATTGGGCTTATGGAGTCATATGTGATTTAGGATTAACAATAGGATTGGCTTTGCATAAAAGTCAAGGCATTCAGATTTCAATATAGGTAGAGCACACCAAATACAAAAAAGACAGTCTACGAGTATATGAAGGAAATTAGAACACTGCAAGTGATTTCTAAGTAATCAAATACTCATAACACCGTAGATAACATGAAAAGACAACAAAAGAAACTCATACATTGAACTCTCTACGATTCTTGAGAAGCATAAGCCAGTACTGTATTACCAAAAAAAACAGAGTCTTTACATAAGCCAAATATCAGAGCCTTTTTACATAAATTTCCAACCCTGGTTCCGTTGCTATTTCTCCAATATATAGATCTCTTCTACCTAATTGAGATTCCTCCTCCAGCATGAGGGAAACTCGAAATCTACTTCTAATGACACCTATTCAAATCTTAACTGCCTATTAAATGTAACAAACTGTTACTAGACTTTCTAGAGATCTAAACCAAATAGGAGTCTAACTCCATATTATGCTAATAATAGCCTTAATTACAATGATTCTCGTTCTTTGACATGTGGTCCCTTTTTATTTTGGCTGTGGTGAATGTTCAAAACTCCATACTGGTCTTCAATGTCACAACTTCTCCATTGCCCCTGAAAAATAGAAAACTGCCCTTGTTTATCGACCTTTGGTTTTCTTCAAATATGTTCGAATCCAATGAACTATGCCCTTCATCTTTGATTATACAAAAAATATCAGAATGCCACGTCCTTGATGTGCTGTCAACCTTTTCCATGTGAAGACAAAAGCTCCTCCAAGCTGTCTGAAAAATCTTGGACTATAGTAAATGAGATCACTTTATAACAAAAAAGTTTAGAGCTGGATTCAAATATATGTTTCTTCCACCTGTCTTGACCTTGTTGAAAGTTGATAGCTTTAGATGATCCCTTGAAGATATTCCTTTTTCAAAAAAATTCCCTTTGTATTTCAAAATTGGTTGATTGAGTTTAGATTATGTAGCTTCAGCAGTTTCGTAGCGCGCTATGAAACTGCACAGCTACGAAACTGCTATGCGTTAGTCATCATCTTCAGTGGTTTCGTAGCGCGCTACGAAACTGCTGTGTAATTCCAAAAAACACAGTTTCAACCAAAATTTTTCTATTTTGAGCCTCTTGATATTTAAATATCCTTTTCAATTGCTCCAAATCTTTTCAAAACTGAATGGAAAGGTATGATTCTTCAAGAAGGATTATAACAAGGAAAACCATCAAAATTTGAAACATAACCTTACTTGATGTGTGACTGCCTTAAGGAAATTATTTCTGTTGGCTCAACTGTATCTTTAAATATTCAATTTGTTTCTTTGTATTGACATGTCCTTTTCAGCTTCCCTAAATCTATCCAAAATTGAACATGGTAAATCATCAAAATTTGGAACTTATCCTTAAATGTTCCTAGAAACTAGGAGACTGTTTCTTGCTCTGTTCTGGCTGAAAAATAGGTCTTGGGACAGAGTTCATATCTTCTCATAAAAACTATATTTGGAAAAACTGAAGGAGGCTTTTTTGAACCAATCCATGATGAACAAAAACCTCTCTTTGTTTTTTGAAACATCTTTCCTACCGCCCAAAATGAGTCTTTGAAAAACAGGTGTAAAAATATGCTTGTGAAAAACTGCACCTACAGCAGTTTCGTAGTGCAACTTTGGTCCTTCATTTCTCCCAGATCATAATGGATTTGAAGAAAGTGGAAGAGGTTTTGTACTTCAGTATCTTAGGAATGAAAACCTCTTTCACTTTTCAGAGATGAGTTTTCAAATGTTCAGAAACTCTTCTAGAAGTTGACTAGTAAAAATAAGGAGACAAAGTTCCTCTTTTTTAGAGTTTCATTCTTATGCTTGTCTTCAAATCCTTTTGCTAACCATGTTGTCTCTTTAATCACATGAAATGCATTAAATCAACCATATACCCTGCTCAAATACTTGTGCTAAGACAAAACTTCTTTAATGGTGCCCGGAGCATTATGAATCAATACTAACTATGAGATAATGACCATTTTCATAACATAGAGTTTAGAGTTCATGGATGTCCTTCCTGTCCTTGTTTTTCCCTTGCTTGATGTTTATACCTTGTAAGTAATCCCTTTCCTTGAATTTGGAAATCTCAAGGTTGGTAGACATCAGTTTCTTTTTTGACTTCCTCAAAGCTACATTCTTCTTCTTGAGTGCTAACTGCCTTACTTGAGTTGAAATGGAAAACTCTGATGTATGCTGACCCTGAGCTTTGCCAAGTGCTTCTTATGCATGAAAGGAACATGAAAGTGACCAAGAGAAATTCTTCCTTACATTACCCCTTTTCTTTGAATTTTTTTTAGTGATAACAACACAGACCTCTGGATGCAAAAACCTGGTTATGTCATCCCCTAATACTGCTTCAGGTTAGACTGCAGCCTCCGCTATGTGGGTTGTTGCCAAAAGGGCCAACTGTTTAGTGTTTTGTTGGTTGGTGTAGCTAACTATGAACCTGGGTCAAGACCCCTCAAGCCAATATGCAGTAAGATCATTTCCCAGACCAAGAAATTTGTATTCCTTATGATTCACCCTTAGGGAAAGAAGAATATTTTGGCCACCTCAACGACCTCTAGACAAGGCTCCTCCGCATGACATCAGTAGATAGACCAGGTCATGGAGGAGTACAACAACATGTTCACCTCACCCACAGGGATACCCCTACACTGTCAAGTCAAGTACTCCATTGACCTGACCCTCGGCACACCACTACCCAATGGACCATTATATCAACGCTCTATTTTGGAGAACGATGAGATTAGGAGGTAGATTCATGAGCTGTTGTAGAAAGGGCACATCAGACCAAGTTCATTACCCTATGGGAGCCTAATCATGTTGGTATAAAAGAAGGATGGAACTTGGAGGCTCTGTATCGACTATCAGGCGTTGATTAAAATCACTGTCTAGAATAGGTATCTAATCCCATGGATTGATGACCTTCTGGGCCAACTCAAGGGTTCCAAACATTTCAACAATATTGAATTGAAGTCTAGTTATCACCAGGTACCAATTGAACCCTTTGATGTGTGGAAGACTTCCTTCACATCCAAGGAGGGCCTTTTTGAATGGCTGGTCATGCCTTTCGGGTTGATGAATTCCCCTGCAACCTTCTTGCGGTTGATGGACGACATCTTGCTTGATGGGGCTTGGACCCAAGTTCAAAGTTAGTTGTGCTAACCGAAAAAACCTTACACTACCAGCTCTTTTGGCAACAACCTGCGTAGTGCAGGTTGCAGTCTCACCCGAGGTAGTATTGGGGGATACTAGAACCATGTTTCTGCATACATAGGGATATGTGATGTGTTTTCTACATATCTAAGGCTTATCTTGAACTTCACGAATCCTAACCCTTGAAATCTAGACCTTATAGTAAGTAACAGTTAATAGATCTATGTCCTTCATTGATTGCGCTAAATGTGCATAACATCATACAAAAAGAAGATCTACGTATTCACGAATCTATTAAGTAATTTTCTTGATTAAATGCATTCAAAAGTTCATAAATACAACAATTTCAGAAATAAACAGTAATACAGAGTTACACAGATATTACTTCAAAATATGTCTTTATTATGCATCAGATTCTTAGTTACAACTCTTTCCAACCCTGAGCACGTAGCTGCAGACTTACGAAGGTCTCCACACACATAGTTGCAGGAGCCTTCCCCTTCGCCGAAGTACAGAATAGACAAAATCAGAATCAATTCATTCAATTTTTGCTTGCTTAGCTATGAATCTTCTATGAATTCCTTTTATACTCTTCTTCATTACAATACCATGGTTTGTGAACCATAGGCTAGTCTAAAAACAACTTGACTTTAGCAAGCTTAAGGGGCTTTGACCTTCATAAATCCCCTTTGACTCCTATTGACCTGCATTATTCGCACTCCACTCCTCAACATGTAGAGAATTTACAATATCTTTAACAAAACTTAACAAAATCTAACCCAAGGGACCCCGTGTCAACATGCCCCCAACACAAAGTCGTGACTCGTCCCGAGTCACTCTATTGGTGGTGCCTCAACCTTTGCTTGTAGGCCGTTAAATTTGATCTTCAATGGTTGAAGATCTGTTGTTTCTTGTGCGACGACCTAGTGAATTTCTTTGACCAACTTCTTTGTCGTTGGACCTTTGACTGCAAGGTCCATGATCTCTATGTCTACTGAAGGGATTTTAACTTTCTTTGGACGTTCTACCATAGTTGGCTTGCTTCATCAACCCATGGTTGCATCCTTGCGGAAATGATATAGGCCTTTCGACGCAGCTCATCAATCTGAGTCTGTATGAATTTCCCTTGCCGGAGTCTGGTGAACCTCTGCACAAGTGCTAAGATCCATGTTGTCGCCCTGATCTCATCAAACTGTAGTTGGTTTTCACGGATGTTGGCTTCGATCATCTGTAAGTGTGGGTCCTCCATCGAGGCCCACATTTCTATTGTCTACTCAAATAATCCTCTGCAGTCCTTGACTGCAGCCGAAAAAGTTGTCATATTTGCTTTAACGGTAGCTTCACACTGCTCTCTAACCTCCAGAGGTGTGGTTGGCTACAGCTTCAGTTGAAGCTCTGAAATCTGCAGTTGCAGCTCAAACTGAACCTTTTCCAATTTCCTCCTTGGATTCCTTCACTGCAGCAACTAACTTATGAATTTTCTCCGCAGAGGCTTCCTTGGCTGGAATTTGGAGCTCAGGGAGCTCACTGCACACTTGGGTAAGGGCTGCCTCTAGCTGCTAATTGTGCTGCATCACCTCGTTACAGGCCTGCACTTTTTCTGCAAACATCTGTTGATTATTAGTCTTTACTTTGTCGATAATCAATAGAGATCTTTTCTCCTAGACGCGGAGCTTGTCTGAAATTCCTTAGTGTAGCTCATGCAAGGTTTGGATAGGAAGTGATGTAAGGTTGATACTCATGTTGGTTATATGCAACAACCTGGCTTGATCCTTAGCTGTTTTGACATGCAAGGAACCCTCTGACAACATCACTGCGCGGAGGTCTGAATTTAGTTATGCCTTTGATGTTCCGCTCGCTTGACTCGCCCTCATTTAACTCACGCTTGCTTAACTCGCGCTCACTTGACTCGCACTCTCTTGACCCACACTCGCTTGTCCCATGCAATTTTCCATGCCCTGTTGCATTTTGTCCAGTACTGGGTTGTACTGGCCCTCTGACGTAGCGCAAAAGTGGAACTCATAAAACCCAATAATCACCCCACGGATCCCCTTTAAGCTATAACCCGACTGTTCTTTTTTTAAACTGAAATTCACTAAAAAAATAAGCCAAAACAAAGGGATTTACCTTTTTATATTTGTGTGCTTATCGTACACTGAAATTCAACGCACCGTTGCTTTGGAATCGTCGATCTGGATCGGTGAGATCTGAAGGTCATCAGAGATTTCGGATAGAACAATAGATCAGGTGCCAACCCTTCCAAACAATTTACCACCTTTGATATGCCTGAAATATCGTCCACTGTAGCGAGACCGCTTGGTGATCCAACGGTCAAGGTTAATCACGATCCAACGGTTGCGATTGAATCAAACAATTGCAATCGCAATGTTCCCTTGGCCATACTCCTTATGCTTCAATGCGGCGATGCGATAACCCTTCGTGGACCCGATCGATTATCAACCCTTCTCTATAAATTTTCGGATCTGGTTGTATTGCAAAGTCAGAATTCAACGATTCAACAAGCCGGTTCCTCTCCACTGAAGCGATGTGATTTGGGTTCCACGGAACCGATAACCTTAAAAGCCTCCATCCATAATATTTGAAGTCCAGATTCCCAAATATGAATGTGTTTTGCGACGATTCTTAGTGTATTTTTGGTTTTACGCTTGCGGAACCAAAACGATATATTTAAACTCATCGATTACTCTTTTAACTTACTATTATCTATTGTAAAGCATGCAAATGGGCAATAATTGAGTCTCTCTTGAACACAAAAAAAGCATATGAAAGCATAATACGATTTCCACAGGTTTGATAATGAAATTACACAGACAACATCATTTATTCATAAATAAAAGGGTTACAGAGTCTCAGCCTTGGGCCTGATTACAACAAAATAAAAGACCTCTGTTTCCTATGAAATCCACACACTATTTTTCTCTCGCTCTACTAAATCCACTCCTCAATCCTCTCTCTGTTTTCATTACATTTTCCTCCCTTTTATAAATCAGATATCACTCTAACTATGTCTAACAAATCAATCCCTATTTTAATAAATCTAACCACAAATCTTCTAATTCCTAGCTCTATCTCACACCTATGCTAACAACTCATCTTTGAGCCTAAAATAAGACAATTTCTAACTTATTACAATAATGAAATACAACTCATTTCTTGAGAGATAAAACTCTCTCAGTAAAACTGCCTTTTGACCCATCAGGTCAATGAATTTCAACTTGTTTAGCCACAACATGTGAACAAACTTTCACATTGCTGGCTAAGTCTGGATGCTCTTGCATCAGACTCCCATGGAAGAAAAGAATCGTCCTTCAAACTCTCAAGACTTACTCCATACTTCTACAATTCTGTTGTTGTCAACCAGCTAGCATCCTCCACTGGCTGTCCTTTCCATTTGACTAGATATTGGAAATAAGTATGTCCTCTGGTTCTTTTGGATACTCTCTTCTCCAAAACAACGTCCACTTCTTTCTTAGTTGTCTTTGGATTTTGTTCTTCCCAGTTCACAGTTTGAACTTCATCTCCTGTAGTTTTCTCCTGTAGCTCTATCTCTGCCTCTTTGTATGGGTACAAATCTACAACATTGATGATAGGTGATATTCCAATCCCTTCTGGCAACTCTATTTCATATGCATTAGCTGAAAATTTTCTTACAATTTTACAAGGTCCTATCTTTTTCATTTTCCGTTTATTATAAGTTTTAATAGGGAATATTTCTTTTCTCAAATACACCATCACTAAATCTCCCAATTGGAATTATTTCTCTTTTCTTTTCATATCTACCCTCTGTTTGTATTTGTTGCTTCTTTCCTGTAATTTGCCTTTGACTTCTTCCTGTAGTCTCTGCATCTATTCTACAAACTCTTCAGCTTTTGCACTTCTGGTCTCCTGTTTACCCAAATCCCTGAGCTCATACACACCTCTTAGATTCATTCCAAAAACAATCTGAAATGGACTCATTCCAGTAGTTTGGTTTGGAGTATCATTATAAGCAAACTCAGCTTGAGCTAGTGCTAAATCCCACTGCTTAGGATTTTGATACACTAAACTTCTCAATATATACCCAAAGCTCCTGTTTGCTACTTCGGTCTGTTCATCTTTTTGAGGATGGTATGCTGAACTAAAACTGAGGTTAGCTCCCAGTTTCTTCCAAAGAGTTCTCCAAAAATTCCCTACAAACTTTGTATCTCTATCAGACACAATACTTACAAGCAATCCATGTAATCTTACAATTTTTGAAAAAAATAGATTAGCTATATGTGTTGCATCATAAGTCTTCTTACAAGCAATGAAATGTGCCATTTTGGAAAATCTATCTACCACAACATAAATGGAATCATTCCCTCTCTGGGTTTTTGGTAATCCCAAAACAAAATCCATGCTAACTGCATCCGACAGTCGGTCTGGTATTGGCAATGGCTGATACAATCCTACATTCTGACTCCTTCCTTTTGCATGTTGACATATCTTGCACTTCTCAACAAATTTCTTAACATCAGTCTACATTTTTGGCCAATAATAAAAAGAATTCACCTGAACAAAGGTTTTATCCTGTCCAAAGTGACTAGATAATCCTCCACTATGTTTCTCCTTTATTATGTTTTCCCTCATGGAACATTTGGGAGTACACAACTTGTTGCTTTTAAATAATAGACCTCCTTGAATGAGATAGTCCAATCACTGACTTCTGTTATGACTCATTGGATTCTGAATTGTTGTATAGATATCTTTGAAGTCTGCATCATCCTTATACATTTCAATCATTTCCTCAAATCCTACAACACCCACTTTGAATTCTTGCACAATAAAACTTACCTTGCTCAATGCATCTACTACTTTATTTGACTTACCACTCTTGTGCTTTATTACAAAAGTAAAGCTTTGCAGAAATTCTACCCACTTGGCATGTTTCTGATTCAGCTTCAGCTGGTTATTGATGAACTGTAAGGCATGATTGTATGAATATAATATGAATTCTTTTGGCAGCAAATAATGTCTCCATTTTTTCAAGGCATGCACAATAGCATAAAAATCTTTATCATAAGAAGAATATTTCTTCTTTGCATCATTAAATTTCTCACTGAAATATGTTATCGCTCTTTGCTCCTGACTCAGAACTGCTCCAACTGCAACTCCACTAGAATCTGTTTCTACTTGAAAGACTTTCTCAAAATTAGGTAAAGCCAAAATTGGTTCCTCTATGATTTTCTTCTTCAGCAAATTACAATTTCTGTTTGCTACTTCTATCCACTTGAATGGATGATTGATATCCTTAATTGTTTCAAGAATGGGTGCACAAAAATCTCACTAAATCCTTTGATAAACTTTCTGTAAAAACTTGCAAGACCATGGAAGCTTCTTACCTCAAATATATTTTTGGGAGTAGGCCAGTTCCAAATTGCTTGGACTTTCTCTCGATCCATCTTCAAGCCTTCTTTAGAAACTAAAAATCACAAGTAAACCAGTTCTTCCTTCATGAAACTACATTTATTCAGATTTATCAGTAGTTTCTCTTTCTGCAGAGTTCTTAGAACCAACTTAAGATGTTCTAAATGTTCTTTACTTTTACAAAAAACTAGAATATCATCAAGGTAAATAATAACAAACTTGCCTGCATACTCCTTCAAGACTTCATTCATTAATCTCATGAATGTGCTAGGTGCATTAGTGAGTCCAAAAGGCATCACTAACCACTCATACAACCCACTGTTCGTTTTGAATGCAGTCTTCCACTCATCGCCTTCTAGGATTCTTATTTGATGATATCCACTCTTCAAATCTATTTTAGTAGAGTATTTTGATCCACTCAAACAGTCCATTAAATCATCCATATGTGGTAAAGGAAATATGTACCTGATTGTGATCTTGTTGATGGATTTGGAATATGTGCACATGCACCATTCTCCTCCTTTCTTTGGACTGAGTACTGTTGGTACAACACATGGAATAAGACTTTCTCTGATTATCCCCTTATCCATAAGCTCCTGCACTTGACTTCCAACTTCTACGTTCTCTTGAGGATTTAATCTATATGCTTCTTTATTTGGCAAACTTGCTCCTGATATTAGGTCAATATGATGACTAATACTCCTGATCGGTGGCAATGCATTTGGCAACTCATCCATAATAATATCATCAAAATCATTTAACAACATTTTAACTTCTTCAGGAAAATCATCCAAGTTTGTGGAAGTCAAAATTACCTTTGGCCTTCCCACAATAGCAAAATGCAACTCCTCATTCTTCACTACTTCCTGCAACAGCTCCTTTCCACTTATCAGCATAATACTACTTCTAGGTGTTCCTTTGTCAGCATCGTCCTTGAATTGCAGCAATGTATGTTTAGTTCCATCCTTCTCCAGAGTATAAGTGTTTCTCCTTCCATCATGAATAGCTTTTAGATCAAATTGACACGGTCTTCCCAGCAATACATGGCATACATCCATGGGCATTACATCACATAATATCACATCTTTATACATACCAATTTGTATCTCCACCTTGCACTGTTCAGTCACAATAATCTGATGTCCCTTCTAACCATGATACTTTTTAAGGAGTAGGGTGCCTGGTCTTTGCTAGTCCGAACTTGTCCACCATCTCTGTAGAAACAAGATTTTCAGTGCTTCCACTATCAATATTACTTTACAACACTTACCTTTTGATTTACAGGTGGTTCTAAACAAATTCTTCCTCTGTGCTGGTTCTCCAATTTCTAGCTCTGCCCTAAGTAAAGTACTTCTCAATAACAGTGATTCACCTTCTTCAGGGGGTTCTTCCTTTTCCATAAGTCGAGGTTGTTTTGGCTTTGCCTCAGCCACATTCGTATTCCTCTGACTTTCTGGTTTATTATGAGGACAATCCCATGACATATGTCCCCATTATCCACATGTATAACATCGAATATCTCTTCCTCACCCTCTTCCTCTGGGCACAAATATTCCTCTTTTAACTTCTCTCCTCAGTGGTGGTCTGTTACTTGAGATTCCTGCTTCATGCTGATTCTGTTGTCCCCTTGGTCTGGTAGTTCCCCTACCTCTTACTGAGCTTTTTCCTCTATTCCTTTGACTTTGTTTCCTCAATATCTTTTCTTCTGCCTTCAAACTTGCTTGATAGGCATCCTCAATAGTCTTCAGACTTAACAAGCTAATTTCATCTTGTATGTCATACCTTAAGCCATTGATATATCTAGCTACCTTTTCCACATCATCCTCTACATGCCCTGCTCTAATATTCAATCTATAAAATTCTTCTGTATATTCTTTAACAAACATTCCTTTTTGCCTTAAATTTTGCAATTGTTTAAAAATATTCAAATGATAGTCTTTAGGCAAAAACTTGGCTTTCATTTTACTTACCATTTTGTCCCATAGCTTGATCTTGGACTTCCCTTTCCTCATTCTTGATGTCTGTAACTCATCCCACCAGATAGCTGCATGACCCTTCAATCTGGTAACTACAAACTTCACCATCTTCCTCTCATCAACCTCTTCATAGTCAAAGTACTGGTCTAAGGATCTGATCCAATCCATTATCTCTTCTGTGTTTAGACTCCCTTCATACATAGGGATTTTTGCCTTATGTTTTCCTCCTACTTTCGCCAACATCTTAGTGACTTTGGTAGTTTCATTGTCTTTGTCTACTACCTCCCCCGCAGGAGATTCTTCTGAAGAACTTTCATCTCCTTCATCAGGTGCTCTTCTATGGGAAGTATCAATTGTCTCCATTCTCGTACGCAGACTCCGTACCTCTTCCAGTAGAATTGCATTTGCTTCAGGTCTTTATCGACCAATGCCTCTCATTGGTGGCATTTTCGCTAAAAAAAACCCTTTCTTCTGCTCTGATACCACAAATGACACAACGCGGAAGCGGAACTCACAAAACCCAATAATCACCCCGCGGATCGCCTTGAAGCTATAACCCAAATTTTCTTCTTTTAAACTGAAATGCACTAAAAAACAAGCTGAAACAAAGGGATTTACCTTTTTATATTGGAACGCTTATCGTACGCTGAGAGTCAATGCACCATTGCTTTGGAACCGTCGATCTGGATCGGTGAGATTCGACGGTCGTCGAAGATTTCAGATAGAACAATAGATCGGGAGTTAACCGCCTGATAAAGCGGTTTTATTCCCCTCCGCCTTTGCTACGTGTCGAAGGTTGAATGGGATCGGGTGCTGACCCTTCCAAGCAACTTAACACCTTTGATATGCTGGAAATACTGTCCACTGTAGAGAGACTGCTTGGCGATCCAATGGTCGCGGTTAATCACAATCCACGGTGGCAATTGAATCTCAAAATCGAAATCACAATGTTCCCTTGGCCAGACTCCTTATGCTTCAATGCCGCGATGCGATAACCCTTCGTTGACCCGATAGATTATCAACCCTTCTCTATAAATTTTCGGATCCAGTTGTATCGCAAAGTCAGAATTCGGCGATTCAACAAGACAGTTCCTCTCCACTAAAGCGATGCGATTTGGGTTCCACGGACCTGATAACCTTAAAAGCCTCTGTCATTTGAAGTCCGGATTCCCAAATCTGAATGTGTTTTGTGACGATTCTTAGTGTATTTTGGGTTTTCCGCTTGTGGAACCAAAACGATATATTTAAACTCGCCGGTTACTCTTTTAACTTAGTATTATCTATTGTAAAGCATGGAAACGGGCAATCATTTATTCTCTCATGAACACAAACAAAGCATTGTGATGCAGGAAAGTGTTCCCTTTGTGAACTGAGGCAACCCCTCTAGCCCTAGAGTGGTTCTAGTCACAACAAAGACAAATCAACAATTGATTTCCTTAAACAATCATCGTTGGAGGCCTACCTCAAACCGGTGGTTGATGAAGTTCCGTTGCGCTGCTCCAGTGTCCGTTTCCTTCTCCTCAATGAGCAATCAACCCGAAACAACACAAGAAAACAATAGAGCACGTAACCGAGAAACAACAATGTTCTATTTACTCATAAAGTCAAGAGATCATGAGCTATCAAGTAAATTACATACAAGACATAGGAAATCATCATTGATTGTATTAATAATAAATCAAGAGCAAGCTTACAACCAAGTCTTGACGTCACAAGCCTTCTCGGAGGGTCCAGCCATTATGTTTCTCAAGCATTCACTCTTCAAGGATGGGCCTCCCAACATACAATGTCTCTCACACTCATAAGCTTTAACACAAAGTTAAGGGCATTCCACAACCTTCCACAAGCTATCAAAAATCCCACACTTTTCACACTCACACCAGCTATCTATCAAACTCAAAAGCACTAGCAGCACTGCCCAATCAAAAGAACTCAAAATTAAAGAACTAGCAACTAGTTGATCATAGCAAAGGTGAGTGCTTTTATAGGAGGAGTCTCCATGAAATGAGGGAGAGGGAGCTTATCCTCAAGGAAGGTAGCAAAAAAGGTGGAACCACCATCCCAGAGGCAGAAAGGCGACCCAAACTGACCCAACAACTAGGTCTAGAGACATCTAGAAGGCCGACTATTGGAACAAATATGCCAAATTGGGATCGTTGCGGGTCATGAATTGGGGACTAGCGACGACGTCGCAATAATATAGTGCATGACAGAGAACCGTTGTGCATTTTAAGGGTTTAATAGCGATGATGCAGGAACTTAGTCATAAAGGGTCAACCTTCAGCATTAGAGAGCATTTGCTTGATCTTCTTGCATAAGTGGGAAGATATGAACATGTTTATTTGACACATGACACAATAGAGGGACTGAGATGAGGACAGTGACAAATTACTGTGTAACAGATGCCCCCTAAAGCATGAAGCCCAAGAGAGTGGGAGGGGTGAAATTCTTTACGAAACTATCTGAATTCCAAAACCACCTCGAAGATCCTGCAGGCGCAAGTACAACTGATATCTGTGATAGTGAAATACATATAGTCTAGGCATGGGCACAGCCATCCAAAAGACATATGAGACTAGGTCTGTGGTATGGACGTAGCCATCCAGTTGACAAGACCATGATAATGATAGAGGTATGGTCGCATCCATCCGTGAAGACTCAAGTATGGTCACAGCCATCCATCAAAGAGTCATATATGCAATCACGAACCAATCCATGCAGCCCGAACATATGTAATCTGAGTTTGGGTTCTTGAAACCCATCTGATGTATAGTACAAATTCTAGCATGCGAACATATGTGCTAAAGTCGAACATGATAGAAAGTCACTTGATTACCGGTCAATGATGAAAACCGTTAACAAGTGAGAGAGAAACCACCAATAATGTCAATGGCTCTCAAGGTACTATCCAGTACAATCCACTAAGTGTGAAAAATGAGCTGAAGTCGAACACTCATGGAATCACCCAATCGAAGACCAATGATGAAAGTCTATCGTTAGGCACGAAGAACTTGCCATTGAGGCATGCAAGCTCCAAGGTACCGAAAGGGATCTCTAGATCAATCTCCTGGATAATGAGCTCATGTCAACAGGAGACGATCCGTCGCAGGAGGGCCATAATGTTTCCCCCATCAACGGCACGAGATAAGGAACAAGTGGTAGATGGTGAAGCAGATTATCAGAGGAGGAGGTAAGGGTGTGAACTGTAGAAGGATTATACTCTTGAACATATCGGTGACACGACTCCGGAAGGTGGCAACATTTTGGCACCAAGGGATCAGAGGCTCGATGGAGGCAACATGGATCAGATGGAATGAGGCAAAATGGCTACCCAGAACCTCGGAAGGCCAACTGACGATGTGTGGATATCCCAACCCGACAAGAAGCATAAGTGTCAATGTTCAAGAGTGAATAGCTGCCGCAGGTAACCAACGATGAGTTCCAAAATTTCCCCCCTCCATTGCTGGCAAGTACGCCAATTATTTTTGAAAACAAGCTTGAAGGGGATAACATATGCTTGTAATATAAGTTCGAACTTCGAATGAATCCAACCTAGTGATAGTTTAGCGAGCCTAGGGAGGAGAAGCTCGAGTCTCATCATGGTGACGATTCCAATGTCGCTAGAGTTTAATGAGTCTGACATAGGGAAAACTCGAAGTCTTTTTCATGTTTAGAGAGTTTGAAAAAGACACAGAAAAGAAAACTCCAGGGGGGCCCTTTCTCGTAAATTTGTCCCTTGAGTCCGAAAAAGTAAAAAACAATACTCGCGAGAACCGCTTGACCTATTATGACCAAGGAGTACTTTTCATAATTAGTGGTCCCAATCCGAAAAAGTAAAAAAGCGATCAAAGACATGTCATTTCATAACTAGTATCGAACTCGAAATGACAAAAGTCTGACTATCTTTTCACATTTATATGGTTGGAAAAGAGTTGAAAGTGGAACACCTTTTTATTCCGTTTAACGAGTCAAAAAGGAAAACTCGGCAATATTTTCGTCTTTTATAAGTCAGAAAAGAGCTTAAAGAAGACTTGTCCTAGAGGAATGAGTGGTATAAAGGGTAGCAATTGGTTTCAGAAATGGTGGAATTTCTCAAAACATGTAATGGTCAAGAGGCTGGCTAATAAAACCACTCATCGCCACGGTTCCTCAGGAAAGGAAAAACAACCAAGTGAAAGCATATGATCGGCCAAAGAGATGGTGGAGATGGAATGAAACAACCAAGGCTCTTCTAGCAAAATTTAGGAGATAAAAATGGCAATCACGAGGTGTAAATCAGGTATGGGTTCATTTTTTACACAAGCTTGAACCATGGAGAACTTTGCTTGGATTCGGTTTCATGTTTACACAAGCTTGAAATGAAAAACTATGCTTGTTATAAGTTCACATGCCCCTAGCATAATGATGCAAATTGAGGTGCATGCCCAACAAGCTTCATTGCATTCAACGAGGTTGATGGAATGAAGTTTCACTTTCGAGATCTTGGGAAGACTCGACTTGGATTTTATGAGATCATAATCAAAGACTCGATTTGGAAAGGGATTTGTTTCATTTTTTAATGAGGTTGACAAAGTAAAAGAACTATCCTCATAACCCTGTTTCATTTTTTAACGAGCTTGACACAAGACAAGGAACTATGCTCGATGATCCTTGTTTCATTTTGTAACGAGGTTGACACAAGATCAAGAACTTTCCTCAAGACTCCTTGTTTCACTTTTTAACGAGGTTGACACAGGAACAAACTATCCTCGTGACTCCTTATTACATTTTTTAACGAGGTTGACATAGGGACAAACTACCCTCAAGACTCCTTGTTTCATTTTTTAACGAGCTTGACACAAGATAAGAACTATGCTCCACATCCATTGTTTCATTTTTTAATGAGGTTGACACAAGATCAAACTAGACTCGGTCATCTGTTCATGGGCCAGACGAGAACATGGCTCCCAAGAGGTCTTCGCTGGAACGAAGAAACACACTTTGGGAGGGATACATGTCATGAGGCGCTAATGACAGATCAGGTTCCAATGCCCCCAGTACATGATGTATGAGACCATCTGCATGATCATCAGCAGAGGCAGAGATAGAACGGGTAGCCACATAATTGACCTGTGGCAAGAAAGGTATTGCTTGCGGATAAGAATCGAGGGGGGATGATGGTGGTACAGGAGGCACTGGGTGACTAAAGAATGACAATTGATCAATAGTCACCATTCTTCCATCATGCATAAAACAAACCACACGGAAAAGTGAAGAAACAAGAGCCCCCATGGCATAAATATAATCACGGCCAAGGAGAAGATTGAAATCTAAAGCACCTTGGACAACCATTACATCTATATAGATGGTTTTGCCTCCCAAAGTAATAGGAAACTTCAGAAGGATCCCTGGAGGTTGATTGGTTCCTTTGTCAAACGTTAAAAGTTTTTGCGTGACCGGCACAAGCTATGGGGAGCCCAAAGCTTTCCAAGTAGTGAAAGGCATGAGTTTAACTGACGCACCTTCATCCAAGACAGTGCCAGGTACTGCCTTATCATAGGCATGTACTGTAATCTGCAAAGGCACGTAGGATGGAAGGCAAAAAGCAGTCAAGTGACTCCAGTCGAAGGAAACGACTGAACTACTTGGTGGGGGTATCATACAGGAACTGAAGAAGGACCCTCTAAATCAGCTGGGATAGGAGGGTCATTCTCAGACTCAGGAGAATCTGACGAGATGAGAAGAACCTGAGCAGTGTAATCATGATTCTCTTCCGGAATAGAGTGATCAACGGTGGTGAATCCAAGTCGACACTCTTTTCAACCAATGGTTGGTCAAGAACAGGTTGATCATAGCTAGGTTTGGGAAGAGAAGGGTGGACAAGAGAAGAATCTAAGTTAATCTCTTTAGCAACGGAGAGAGGGTCTGAAGGGAGCCTCTGATAACCAATGGGAAGTCGGGGTGAAGAAGCTGTAAGACTTTCCAAAACGGTGGAAGCTTTATCCATGAGCGGACAAAGGTGAAGGGGATGGTTGCCTTCACATAGCTTATAGGGGAATTTAAATCTTCCCTTTCTTCTTACCATTGCCAATTGAGGATTGGACATTGACATGAGATTCAGAGGACGATGAGGGATGAGCCAGATCGTGAGACCATACTTCTAAGATCCTAGGGGTGTCGGGACAATCACAAATAAGATGGTCACCCTTGCACAATTTACAAGGAAACTTAACCTTCCGTGGAGGAGCAGAAGGTGTTCCGATTGGAGATATATGCAGAGCAATGGCTACATAGGTGGCCTTTCATTTATCAAACTTCTTCTTCTTCTTCTGGTTACTAGATGTGAAACTTTCACTAGGTGAAGGAGGAGATGAAGGTGAGAAAAGAGGGGAAGAAGGCGCAGGCTTAACCTTGGAATCAACATGTCGTGGGTCAGACGAAGGGGACGGTGGAACAGGAGTCATGACGTTCGGGACCATCGAGGTTGAAAAAAACCAAAGGGGCAGACCGATGGTTAACCCAGGCAAAGACAATGTTGCCATATACAGAGCACCAACATTTCCAAAAGAAGGAAATGGACCTCGATTCCCATTTGCTGGAAGACCTTGGCTGGTAGACTCGGGGAAGGTTGCCATTGGGAACGAGCCTGAAAAACACTCTTATCACAACCAAGAACTCGAACTGTTACCAAGAATATTTCGCGAGCAGTAAATTTATGACCTAGGAACAAAACTTGACCTTTTCATGTTTCAAGAGTCGAGAAAAGGATGAAAAGGTGACTCTATCTCTTTTGAGGTTTAATGAGCCTGAAAGGACAAGTGCTCAGATGGACCTTTTCTTTTAAGGATTCTGAAAAGGAACGAAAGTGACTACTCTGGAGAACTAGGCAAAAGGTTTACCAAACAACCTGTAAAACTACATATACACCTTGGCGATCATATGAAAACCAAGGACTTTCCGTACGACAGTCAATCTTCCCGAATGCTGTGTTCGGTGCGTTATGGTTTGCAAGGTGACAAACACGGCTTCCTAAGGATATAGGATGATAACCTAGTGGGGTCTCCCAACATATACTCGACGGTACTGGGAGCACAAGTCCGTACTAGCAGCTATTGAGTCACAGAAGGAGGAATCACCCAACCTTAAGTGAAAGCAATAGTGACTAGGTTTAATGACACCAGAGCACGTCTCTAAGCTAGACCTCTAAATAATGTGCGTTATGTTCCAATGTGTTGTTAAGTTCATTTAGTTCATTTTAGAGTTGATCTTGAATGATGTTTCAATTTCGAGGCCTTCCCATATGTATATCAAAACCTAGGATGCAACTAGAATGAGTAAAGGATCTTTCACTTTGATGAACACCTACTTACAGAAAGGTAGAGATATCATTCCTAGACCAAGACAAAACCAAGATCAGCAAATGCAGTCACTCAAGAGACACAATGTATAAACACATCATTCCCTATAGTGCATCGATACTACTAATGAGAAATTTAAAAATTGCCTTCTAATTTTTCAAACGTGAAAAGCTTGGAATGCAAAATGTACTTTCAATTTCGCATACTAATGAATGCAATATTTTGATTTTGATAGCTTTGAATTCTAAAGAAACAAACAAGAAAGTGTGAACCGATTGACCCAAACAATTGTAATCTATGTTCGGTAGTGAAAAATCGAATCAATATCAAAATTGGTTCAATAATTAACACTAAACATCAATCAGCAAGAAACAAGCAATGGAAAAAAATCTCAAGCAAACCAACAAGACGACTGCAGATGAACCTCGGACAGACAAGCAACCAAGCCAAGTAATCCAAAACTTGAAAAGCTACGCCACAAAGTCAAAAACGCAAGATTCACTTAATGAGGCCAAAAAGTAAGCACCTTAACCAAAAGCAATTAAAGCAAACTAATAGGCAAGAGAAAGACAACAAAGGATTAACCAGACTGGAAAATTTATGAGGTAGAATTGAAAAAACAATTCTACAGGAATTGTCGTGGGTGTAACACCATCAACTAGTTCCGATTAGTCACTAGCCGTAGCAACAGAGCGACGTTGTCGCGAAAGTACACGTCTTTCACGCGACGGGCCGATTTCAGGAATCGTTGCGATTGTACGACAGGATTCAACGACGCACAAACTTCTAAAACAGAGACAAGGCGACGTCGGCGTGACTGTTTAGCTTTTTCCAACGATGAACTTAAAAACAATGAAAGATAAATGAAAACTCCCAAACAAAGACCAGTCTATCCTTATAGACAATAAAGGGATTTCCTAGATTGACCTAGGTAACCCAAAAGACTAATGGTTCAATCCAAAAATTCAAAAGACACTAACTCAAAATCAAGAAAAAGCAAACAAAAGAAAAACATAGAACGGACTCCCCAGTGGAGTCACCAACTTCTGATGCAGGAAAGTGTTCCCTCTGTGGATAGAGGCAACCCCTTTAGCCCTAGAGTGGGTCTAGTCACAACAAAGACAAATCAACAATTGATTTCTTTAAACAGTCATCGTTGGAGGCCTACCTCAAACCGGTGGTTGATGAAGTTCCGTTGCGTTGCTCCAGCTTTCGTTTCCTTCTCCTTAATGAGAAATCAATCTTAAACAACACAAGAAAACAATAGAGCACGTAACCGAGAAACAACAATGTTATATTTACTCATAAAGTCAAGAGATCATGAGCTATCAAGTAAATTACATACAAGACGTAGGAAATCATCATTGAATGTATTAATAATAAGTGAAGAGCAAGCTTAAAACCAAGTCTTGACGTCGCAAGCCTTCTCGGAGGGTCCAGTCAGTATGTTTCTCAAGCATTCACTCTTCAAGGATGGGTCTCCCAACATACAATGTCTCTCTCTCACTCATAAGCTTTAACACAAAGTTAAGGGCATTCCACAACCTTCCACAAGCTATCAACAATCCCACACTTGTCACACTCACACCAGCTATCTATCAAACTCAAAAGCACTAGTAGCACTGCCCAACCAAAAGAACTAAAAAACTAAAGAACTAGCAACCATCTAATCATAGCAATGGTGAGTGTTTTTATAGGAGAAGGAGTCTCCATGAAATGAGGGAGAGGGAGCTTATCCTCAAGGAAGGTAGCACAAAAGGCGAAACCACCATCCTAGAGGCGAAAAGGCAACCCAAACTGACCCAACAACCAGGTCTAGAGACATCCAGAAGGCTGACTGTTGGAACAAATTCGCCAAATCGGGATCATCGTGGGTCATGAACTGGAGACTAGCGACGACGTCGCAACAATATAGTGCATGACATAGAATTGTTGCGCATTTTAAGGGTTTACTAGCGATGATGCAGGAACTTAGTCAAAATGGGTCAATCTTCAGCACTAGAGAGCATTTGCTTAATCTTCTTCCATAAGTGGGAAGATATGAACATGTTTATTTGACACATGATAGAGTAGAGGGACTGAGATGAGGACAGTGACAAATTACTATGTAACAGATACATTTGATTAATCTTCTTACATAAGTGGGAAGATATGAACATGTTTATTTGACACATGACACAACAGAGGGACTGAGATGAGGACAGTGACAAATTATTGTGTAACAAGCATATGAAAGCATAATACAATTTCCGCAGGTTTGATAATGAAATTACACAAGCAACATCATTTATTCATAAATAAAAGGGTTACAGAGTCTCGGCCTTGAGCCTGATTACAACAAAATAAAATACCTTTGTTTCCTATGAAATCCACACACTATTTTTCTCTCTCTCTACTAAATCCACTCCTCATTCCTCTCTTTGTTTTCATTACATTTTCCTCCCTTTTATAAATCGGATATCACTCTAACTGTGTCTAACAAATCAATCCCTATTTTTAATAAATCTAACAAATCTTCTAATTCCTAGATCTATCTCACATCTATTCTAACAACTCATCTTTGAGCCTAAAATAAAACAATTTCTAACTTACTACAATAATGAAATACAACTAATTTCTGAGAGATTAAATCCTCTCAGTAAAACTGCCTTTTGACCCATCAGGTCAACGAATTTCAACTTGTTTAGCCACAACATGTGAACAAACTTTCACATTGCTGGCTAAGTCCGAATGCTCCTGCATCATCCTTGATGTGTCCCCATATGTTTTTAGTGGCAGAGCGGACAACATCACCGATCTCATTAAGGTCCCCCACCGTGAGGACCAATGGTGTAGTACTTGCAGAATTATCAGACTTTTGCTTCTTGCGAGTTCCCATCAAAGTTCGCTTCTGTCTCTTCCTAATCCTGAAGGGGGACTCTAAGTCCTCTGATCTGACATATGGGTCTGCACCCCCTTCCTCTTGATATGGGGTTTCTACTTCAATATCTGTGTGCTCTATCTCAGGTTCTTCGAGGTCAATGATGACCTCCATTGTTGCTGCCGCTGCATTTTTTTCCTTTTGTGCTTCCTTCTCTTTCTTATAAGACTTCTTTGCTTCTTTCTCTTTCTTGGAAGCCTTCTGTGCTTCTTTCTCCTTGTCTTTCATGGCCTCTATTGCAACTATTGTTTTCCTTATTTCTACTTTTGCGACCTTACTTTTTCTTGTAGTTTCACCAAATGGGGTGAGCCAATCACTCAACCATCGGCTGATGAACCCCATAATATCATCCTTCGCGACTAAATAAGGAAACTTGTGCCATGTTCCTATTACATCCTTCTTCACGCGCATGGATAGATTGTGAAAATCTACTTTGAAGTCTACTACATTTTTATACTATGCATGTAGACTGGGTGACAACCATGGCCGTTGGTTGATCACCATGCACAACTCTGATTCAATAAGTACCTAGAACATCTTGTTTTCAATGATATAGTTAGGGTCCTTCGTCACCCACAGTGAGGCGAATTTTTTAGCCTTACATAGGTCTAGATCCGGCGTTGGGAAATAGGAATCCTTGGGTGTCCTCTAAGCTACCAACGCGATCAATAACAATAACCACATGTAGTGGAATGCTTTTCCGTCCTCCCGGGCTTTGCGGAAATCATCAAGGAATTCTTGGCAGAGGTACTTTGCCCAATTCAATTGGACCCCTTGGCTGCAATGCACAACTAACGATACAACTAGTATCAGTACTTCATTGGCACAATGATTCCGCATTACTTTGCCTGCTAAGATCTCTGCAACAAATCACACAACTTCATCCGATATAGAGCTAATGGAATAGGCTCATGACTTCTTCACCAACCCAAAGCCACTCTTCATCTGATCCGCGAGATTTTTCTCCTGTGACTTCCCCACAAAAGCATTTGCGGGGATCACACCCTCATAAGATATGTTATGAAACCAACAACCTTAACTTCCTCAGATCATATCTCCGAAAATATAGCGAGAAAAGCTCTGAAATTCAGACTCGAGGTTTAGAACGATTTAGGCTCAAATGGTTTTTTTTTAGCTTTTGAAATGTCGCAGAGAAAAGGTTATAGCAAAAATTCCATGATGACCTATTTGGAGCAGCGAAACCCTATATTCCAAAGCTTCGATACCAAATGTTATGAAACCAACTCGCAAAAAGATACAAAATATAGATCAATGCCCTAGAAATCAGCCACTTCGAGGGGGAAACCTACTTTAAATTACACAAATGAACAATTCTTGGATGATACAAATGACAAGACCTCCTTTCTATATATAGAATTCTAAGGGGTCATAATGTAATCAGAGCCGACATAACAATAATAATGTAAGGGCAAAATAATAACAATAGTGGGCTTCTACGGGGCACAATAATAACAATATGGGGACTAAATGGGCACAAAAATATAATAAGGGGGTTGCATTAATAACAATAAGGGGTTACACCAGTAGTATAGGGACCTAACAAGGTATACTTGTGACCCTGTGGACCAACATATTGTCAATTGGGATGGGCCCTCCTAGCTAGAGGCACCCATCATGAACCAACGCCAACAATTGAAGCACATATATGGTTTTAATGATGTTGCGGCTAAAATGTGGGACATACAGGATGTTGAGCAACCCTTCGTGCTCAATACCATCCGCTCACTTCATTGGTTCAAGCCTTGTGACGTTTTCCTCCTTGTAGTAGACTGATTTCAAGATTACTGGGTTCTAACTGCAGAAACTTTGCATGATCACCCAAATTCCAATCCTCTATCTCTAGAAAAGGTACCCGGGCCAAAAAGTCACCCTCAACAGGTACTTCCTTTGGTAGTAATGGTGTGAATACCTTCAATTTCAATGAGTCAAGGTCCTTTGTGACTTTGGCAGTTGATTTTCTAGGGGGTATATATGGCGACAACCGAGAAATGGGCTCTGTGTCCTCTGCTTTGCTATTTTCAATCCCCATAGTTAGATCTTCTTCATCCAGGTCCTGGGGTTCCGTAGGTTGCTTATTTTTATCCATACAAACCTTTTGTTTGATCTCAGTTGGGATTTTGAATGGTGATTGCCGAATTAGGGCTTATTGTGGCTTTTTCTTCTTTTTCTCTCCTGTCTTGAAGGCGGTAGGTTTTTGCCTCAACGACCTAAGTGCTGTGGTAGGGACTGGTGGTGTTGCAGTCATCTTGTCAAGGCTATCACAAAAGATTTTCTTTTGCCACTTGGACAAATCGCCCTCAAACCCAAGTCCCTTCTGCGAAAACTCCCACTCTACCTCTTTCCAATCTCATCCAGACATACAACAACCTTCTATGCTTAAACTTAGGCACAAAATTTCAAGACAATCTCTCTGGGAAAAAAGTGTCCGAATGTGGAGTAGGATGTTGTATTTATAGCCCTTTTTGAATTCAAATCCATCGATTCCCTCTAGATCTCCCTTATTAATACTCTTTTGGTGGCAGATTTCCAAATATATGCTTCTTAAATGCTTCCCCTCTGCTTCCTTTAATGGAAAAATAACCATCCAATCATCTACAATTCTTCCAATGGTGACTTTCTAGCCAGGCTGCATGGGACCCACCTTGCTAACGCAACTCCTTCATCGCATCTCCCATCTATGCCTTTCTCCTAATTGCCACACAACCTAATCTCTTTACCAAATTGTTCTCCTAGCAAAATGGTTTATAGTCCCGTACTTCCTTTCAACTGCCTGAAGCACTAAGACCATCTTGCATCCATGTAGTCATCGTGTAGGGGTGGGTTCACCCTTGTACAACTTCAACTGGCTCCCATTGATTCTTCCTGGAAATAGCTCCCCATTCAACTTCACCAGCTGAACTGCATCTCCATCTGAAATCTCCTTGACGATATATGGTCCCAACCAATGCATTTGAAACTTTCTTGGAAAATTAGTAAAATTACTATCATACATCAACACTAAATCTCCATTTTTAAAGGTGTGCTTCTTAATGTGGCAATCATGCCACGCCTTTTCTCTATCCTTCTGCACCTAATGATGAAACCTGCCAAGAATCGATCTTCTTCTAACTCAAGTATTCGCACGAGGCGCTCTTCCATTATATCACGATCTTCCATCTTTGTGACTGCAACAATCCTTAAAATGGGCACTATTTACTCCATTGGCATCATTGCTTCTTGTCCATAAACCAGTCGAAATGGCGTATGTCCAGTCAACTTCTTATACGTAGTTCTATATGCCCAAAGAACAACTCATATACACACATCCCAATAATTCCTATTCGCATTATCGATCTTCATCAAAGGATTCTCTAGGATCTTATTGAAAGCTTCAACTGTTCCATTTGCTTGAGGATGGCATGGCATTCTTTTCTGATGATACATATGGAATTATTATAGCAAAGAAATAATTGTTTCATTCAAGAAATGCGAACCCCTGTTGCTCATCAAAATCTTAGGACAACTAAACCTAGAAAAAATGTACTCCAATATAAACTTTGCAGTTGTAGTTGCGCTGCAATCCTTCATGGGTTGCGCCTCAGCCCACCTGCTCAGGTATTCTATCACCATGATGACGTAGCGCACTCCTGTCTTCCTCCCTGGTGGCTAAATAGGTTCTAAAAAATCTATTGCCCATTTGTCGAATGCCTATAATGAGAATTGCAGGTTCAGAGGCAGTTCATCCCTTCACGATGGCTTCCAGGTCCTTTGACAGACATTACATGCCCTACAATACTCCTTTGAATCTTTGTGTATGGTTGGCCACCACAACCCAACTCGTAGGATCTTCTGCGTAGTTTCTCTTCCAGCATAATGTCCTCCAACAACTCCTGCATGTGCTTCAACAAGGATAGTTTGTCTTTCATAATCCAGTACATACTTGTGCAGAACTTCATGCAACCCCATTTTATACAAGTGCCCTACAATTATGGAGAAATCCGCAGCCCTGACCATCAATTCCTTCTTCTACTATGTCGTATATCCTTCAGGAGCGACACATGTAGATAAGAATTGGATTATATCCGAAAAATGTTCATATGCAATACGCACAGAAAATAGATCCGCATCAGTGAATCCTTCATAAAGACTTGTAGGTTCTTCACCATTCTCCATCTGCGAAAGGTGATCAGGTCTAGCATTTAATCTTCCTAGCTTCATGATAACTTCGAGGTCATACTCATGAAATAGCAAAAACCACCTACAAATTACACACCCCTAACGCATGCTTGTTGACCAAGTACTTTAAAGTTGAATGGTCTATATACATTTTGAAGTGTGTACCCAAAAAATAATGCTTGAACTTTTGGAGCACATATACCATTGCCAACGGTTCACGCTCCATGGTTGAATAATTCTTCTCCGCCTTAGACAATTTTCTGCTCACAAATGCATTCGGATGGTTGATATCTCCTACACCTGGTTGGTTTAAACTAACTCCTAATGCTATGTACAACGCATCCACATGTATATGAAATTATTTCTTCCAATCAAGGAACATTAGAATAGGTGTTGTAACCATATTTTCCTTCAAAACATCTAAGCTTTTCTAGCAATCATCATCCCAACAAAATGTCACATCTTTCTTCAATAATTTCTTCATGGGTGTAGTGATCTATGCGTATGCCTTAATGAACTTTCTATAGTATCCTGTATGGCCTAATGTTGCACACATTTTTTTTACATTCCTTGGGGGATCCAAATTTATAATTACCACAATTTTAGTAGGGTCCACCATCAAACCTTGCTTACAAACAACATGGCCCAAAAGTATTCCATATGGTATGTAAAATATACACTTCTTCAGATTTAGGGATATTTGATACTTCCTACAAGTATCTAACAATAGGAAAAGACTTGAAACATACTTTTTAACTAACCTGAACATCATCTAATCATCAAAGTAGACCTCCAAAAAATTGTGAAGGAATTCCTTAAAGGCTGCTGTTAACGTTCGAATTTGCCTCAGGCTGAGGAAGGCAAAACTCGAGGCAACATCAAACCAAGCTCAGCCTCGTAGCTAGCCCTACGAGGACAGGAGAGGGCTCTCTCCGACCAATCTCGGCAAAGGGTAATCAAAGAAGCTCGAGATGACTGAATTGATGACTAATTTTAGGCTAGGTATGAAGTACAAGGACTACGGAATTGTTTTTTTTGAAGTTTTGTTGAATTCAAGGGAAAGGCAATTTTTGGGTGCGGGGATGAGGCACAGCTTTTGCAGAGGTCTACTTGGGGCAAGATAGGCAATTGTTTTGATGCCTTTAAAATGATTGAATGAATAGACCTAATAGATGAGGAGCTAAGGAGAGCAAGGAAGTCTCAAGGATTCTCCTTAAACTGAAGAAAACATGGAAAATTAAACAAATTTAAAGGCAGAGCATAGCAAATTTATGGATTCTACCTTAACACTTCATTTGTCTAATTGCAGAAGATTAAATAAGGAAAGTGGTACACATACACAACTTACAAGTACTGAGAGAAACAAACCATCAAAACATAAGGCCACATGAATCCCAAATAGTGCTGCAAAACCCTGGTCTATCCTTTGCCAAAATTGCAGATAAAATATGTACAATAGTGTATCAAGCTATTCCCAAGAGTCCAACCATGAAAATGACTAAGAAAATACATAATATAGGCAAGCTAACACATTCCCTTGCCTCTAGGGGTCTAGCTCATCATCCTAGGAGCTGTTTCAACCAATTCTAAACAAAGCACTACAATCTAGGCAGTCAAAACAACTTGCCTCTATAAGGTAGGAAACTAATTCATTCATTAAATTTTTGCTATTTTATGAATGAATCATCTAGAATAGGTAAATAAGTTTCAAGTAAACATAAAGTTCCATTAATTACATCAAGAAGGGTGAAAAATCCCATCACAAGTCAAAACTGGTCAAACTGGCTTCGTTTCCTGAGCTGAAGATGAAAACTGTGCAAAAAACCTTGATGCGCCGCGCGCCTGAGCCCTACGCGCCGCACGCCTTTCCACCTTCTTTTGGGGCACTTCCTGGAATCCAAATTGAGCTCACGATAGCTCTTTGAAAAGGTCTGGATGTTTACTTTCCAACCCAAGTGGAATTTTCCAATTTGGTGTCTATTTGCCCCTCCAAAAGTTCATTCTCCCAAGACTGCTTCCTGTGTGTCCAAAAAGGGGTAGTGAGGTCATTTTTTGCATGTTTTTTGACCTTTTGGGGACCCAAACCTTGATGAAATGCCTTGTCAATAGCTGAGAATGTGTATTTCATCATGAAAAATCCAAAAATGCAAACCATTTGTGATTTGGACCTCCCAATCTTATGGGTCGCGCGCGGCGCGCTACGCGTTGAGCCAAAAAACCTGTTTTTTAACCAAAAATTTCACAATTGACAAAATTTTCTCCAAACTTGTTGAAATTTGGGCTGGGGGTCCCCAATCAAGTACCATGCTCAGCCAGAGAAGCCTTGGCCAAAACTCGAAGTGGATCTAGCCTCTTTCGCCGTTTTAGTGCTTTGCTCAACCTCCTTGGATCTAGCGATTGTATTTTTGACATTTCTCTAAAACCATGACACCTGTGTAAAAAGTGAAGGAGGTTTTTCTTCCTTGGCATGTTTTGGACAAAAACCTCTCTCAGTTTTCCCAAATTCATCTTTGATTTCTCAAAAACATCATGTGAGTAAAACCTATCCTGATGTGTGAAACAAGGGATTTTGTCGAAATGAAGCGAAATGAAGGAGATAAGAGGCTTCTAAATTCTTGGGGAAATTTTTGGAAGTAGGGAGGGATGTTAGGAAGCAGGGGAAAGTAGAATCATGGAGATCAAGTGAGGGGAAGGAGTCCAAAAGGGCAAAACACAGGCCCAACCTAGAAAATTGCCAAGTTGTAGCAAGAAACTAGGGTTTGTGGAAAAATGAGGAATTTGGGGAATCTCAGTGATGGGAAGTGTTTAATAAGGTACATTAATGATAGGGGAAGGTGTATGAACATCAGGATACAAATTTTTCCGATGATTTGACCCTCCAAGAAAATTTACCTCCAAAACCCTAGGTGAGGGAAATGAACCTTGCCTAGGCGCAACTGAAGCATGAACAAGGTGTAAAATGACCCAATGGAACCTGACATGATGAGGAAAACCCTATGAATGATGATAGACTCAGATGAATGATGACATGGACCGACATTTGGACAACTTTAGAAGGAGTGAAAGCAAACCCTAGACCTAAAGCCTAGTGACCAAATTTTGCTTGAAGACGCTTTGAAATGACAAAATTTGACCTTGACACTCTGAGAACACTTTGTAAGAGCATATTTGATCACTGGAGGAAGGCTGGAAAGACTGACACTAACAGCTGCGACTACCACCCTAGAAAAGATCGCAGGGGCGTTCTTAATTCCAAAGGGAATAACTGTATATTGAAAAGAGCCCTATTCTGTGGCGAAGGTAGTCTTACTTCGATCTTCTGGCACGATCTTGATCTAGTGATATCCTAAGAACCCATATGTAAAAGAGTATGCTTCTTGACCACCAACGTTCTCAAAGACTTCATCTGTGAACGACGTAGGTGTTGAAATATGGCAATAAGAATATTCCAATTTAATTTGTCCTTAAATTAAATTGTGAATTAAAATCCAATTTAGTCTTAACAACTAGTTGGAAATAATTAATTAAGTTATTTTGACTTAATTAGTTGGAGAAATTCAAGTTAGAAGTCTTTCTAATTTCTAAAGTCATGCAAGAGTTATTCCTTAAAGTAAAGAGATAATATTGAGTTATATTTGAGTTGTAATTAGTTAACTCAGTTTACTGAGTTAAGTCCAGTTAAATTAGTTCCAAACTGTTTGAGGAACTAATAGAGAGTTAACAGTCAGTTGATGCATGCATGCACTCAACTAATGCTACTCCATTTAACTGAAGATTCCCTCATCAGAAAATCATGCATGTCTGAGAAAGACCCAGTTGAGATTAAAGTCAAGGACAACGTACTATCAATTGCATGTGTTTTCTCAAAGAGCAAACTCATGCATGCAGTCAAGGATAAATCCTTGAGGATTGAACAGTTTTGAAGTGTTTGAGATCATCCACTTGGTTGAAGGCGAATCATCCCAGAGGAACAGTGCAAGGAAATAGGAGCTTGTAGGGTAGATAGGAAGGCAAGAGAGAAGCCAAGATTGCCTGTGAGCATTTGTGATGATTGTACTGAGAGCTAGCTAGCTGTGAGAGCTAAGGCTTTGTATAATTCCTATGTATTTCCACCTTGTATGATAATACAGATAGTGGGGTTTTTAGCTGAGGCTTTCCCCAAAGTATTTTCATGTGTATTGTGCATTGATTCTTCTTCTTCTGGTTATATTTTTCAGCTTGATATTTAAGCTTCCGTAAATTGATAGTAGAAGTAGGTTATAGTATTTTGCTTTGATTTATATTGCATTATCGGGTTAACCTACCATCAGATTTTCTACATGGCATCAGAGTTGGATTTGTAGAAATTTTCTATAGTAGGGAATGGATCATGTACACAAGCATCATTCAACTTCATTAGATCTACATAGATCTAGATTTCACCCTTTGTCTTCTTCTCCTAAACCACCATAGGACTAACCCAGTCTGATTCTTCGACAAGCTCAATAATCCTTGTTCCGAGCATCTTATCCAGCTCTTCGCACACCTTTTCTTTGTATTTAGGATTCAATCGGTATGGGTGGTGCTTTATCGGCTTCACATTTGGCTTCAGATTGATCTTCATAACACCCAGATCACCTACTATCCCCTCTGCATCAAAGGAATTTGTGGGAAACAAGTCCTAATATTCAAACAACTTCACGACTTTGTTAACTATGTCCTCATCCCAGTAATTGCTTATATTCGTGAACTTTGGTTGCACTTTTGTCCCAATTTTCACTTTCTTGGTATTTAATGGTTTTGAAATGTTAGGAACCTCTACCTTAGGCCCAGTGACTTCGCGCTATCCCTCTAACTCAGGGATACTATTATTGCTGGGATATGCCTCACCTTTTTCTGTGGTAACATTGTAACACTCCAGAGCATGGCGCAATTGCATACTCCAGTCAGGTTGTACCCATGTGATAGGCTCTACAGGTGTTCTAAATATCACAACCTTAATTTCCTGTAATTATTCATCAATACATTCGAATCCTTCCTCAAAACTTAATGTTAGCAAAAAGCTCTCCTTCATAACATCCTGCTCTGCGGTTCCATGTCAAAACTCAGTTTTTAAGTACCAATTCATTGAAACATTATCCAAGGTGTGGCAGAATATATGTACCCATTCAGGATTTGGTTCCTCTCCCCATGCTTTTGTCTAATGAGCCAGATGCTCGGGCGGATCATCCTTCCCTGTATATTTTTCAGTAATGTGGGTATTTGCATAGCCAAATCACAACTTCATCATCCTTCGGTACTCCTTCCAGTACGCAAAGTTGTCCTTATGTGTGTCCCACCATCTGGCAGGTGTAGCTCGTAGCATGATGTCCAATGCCTGTAACCGATGCTCCTATGGTACATCCCTTTCAAATTTATCAAGAATAAAATTTACATCTTCTAAGCCATCATAATATGGTAAATTGCGTACCTTGTGGATATACACTGTAGTGATTTAGTAAGTCAGTTGCATCGCAACGTTGATAGTTCATGAAATCTATTCTGCCAATGATCGAGCTCCTCATCTGAATACGAGTTATAGGAGTTGTCCTTTTCCCAAGTAATTATTCCATCCGTCGTAGGATTGATCCAATCCTCGTTTCATGTAGTAAGCTTATAGATTTGTTCAGTATCATCCTCCTCATAATAATCTCGGACTAGTTCAATATACCACACACCCACGGCTGGATCCAATGGAACAATGACTCTCAGTTACTTCTTCTCAAGTGCCTTATTGTGCTTCCTCAAGGTGATGACCACATTATATCTCTGTGATGATAATGGTCAAATATCATGCCAGGGCATCTAAGATGATTGTTTTCGAGGCTTTGTTTTAATTTGGAGGACCAATGTATGAAACAAATGTGACACCGTAATGCCTAACCTTTTGAATAATATTAATATTAAAATAGAGGTCTGCTATTAAAATTAACACAGTGATATAACTTGTATGGTAGTGAGCAGAAACAAAGAAATGATATGATTACCACAATCTTCAGATTGAAAATTAGATAATCATAAGTATGAAAACCTTTAAATGATGTTCAGAAGGTTTAACAGAATACGCTTAAAGCTTGCAAAAGATGCCGATGATTTATTGATTTAGAGGGAATTAATTAAACAAACAGTTCATTAATTCATTCTCTTTACAAATTATCACTTCATAAGCTTATAGGAATAAATTGAAACCCAAATATTCCTGCCTAGTTATCTTTGCAAGACATAAGAATATGAAGAAAAACATAACGAATAATAGTGGAAAAACTTACAGGAAAAAAAAACTGTGTAAATAAGAATTCAAAATCCTTTGCTTTTATCAAGGGTGCAACCCATAATAACTCGTGAAGAGAGTTATTTATACAACAATAGAACTGAGAAAATATCCTAAAATATTTTTACAAAAATAGATTATTACAAAATCAAAATAAAAACTACTAGTTGATCTGGAACTATTTTGGTGCTGAGGTGTTGATGATTGTTGCTGGGAAAATTGAAAACTGTTGAAGCTAGCTGACTATTCCTCCAAAAACTGTATGCTGTTAGATCACCCTTGAGTCCAGTAAATCTGTCAACTCTTCCCAGCATTTCTTTTCTGGGATAGATATCGTAATTACTCTTCTATAAATTTCATCCATCTCTGTATATTTAGTAAAAGTGGGTTTTACTAAAAATATGTGTTTGATTTCATTCAAGATAAAGAAAGTATCCCTGAGTGTATTTACTATTAGTGATGGTGTCACTGAACCTCTAATGTTTGAAGCTAAAGTTGCATGTTTTCCCACCTCTGTCAAATTCTGAACATAATCCTCAATTGGCATCAACTTGTCATTGATCACAAGCATAGAGGGTAAATCCTTGCTGGTCAAGGTTTCTATTCTATTGAAAAACCTCTGAACTATGGTATTGACATTGCTGCACTTTTCCTGTAGCTGAAGGATGAGGTTTTTCTTGGTGATGATCTTCTTTACCTCAAATATAGTTGTTGTTATGTCACTTATGCGTAATTCCTCAAGCTCATAGCTGTCTTTGGAATTTAGGAACTTGATTATATCAGAGGCAATTTCTGGCATATCCTTAAGCTGTTTGGTAATGGTTTCAACTGCTTCCTAAGCTTTCTCCAAGAGATCTTTCTAATCAAACACTATCTTGATAAAGGTCTAAATATCCTTGCTTGATTCTATAATTTCTTCTCACCATATTTCCTTTTCTAAACCCGATTTGTTTCTAATGAAAGATTCCTTGAGTTCCCTTTGTAGTACTTAAATATGACCTTTGACTATGTTCAACTCAGCTACATGTGAATTATCTTCTACTAACTTCATAAGCCTTAACTCCTTGAGTTCATCCTTCAGTTTATTAATTTCTCCTATCTGAATAAACAGGTTCTAAACAACTTCAACATGCTGTTTAGCTCCTTCTGCTACACCTGTAGTCGATGTCGTAGCCGGAGTGGAAACTTTGGTGGTGGGAATTGCTGTAAAGGGGATTATATCCATTGGAGTTTGAGCCTTGTTAACAACTTCCTATTTTTCCTTTACCAGTTTCTCCATTTTCTGCTCCATTTGTTTAATCTGCAGATTCTGCTCCATGACGAGCTTCATCATGTCAGACTTTTTAGTTTCTGTCTCCTCGATTTCTTTGGACATTGGGTCCTCAAAGGTTGGTAATTTTAGTTGTTTCTTTAATTCTACAACTTCAACATTCTTCTTCTTAATGAGCTCCTATGTCGCGTTTATGTTTGAGGGATCATATCCCATCTTCAACACAAGATTTTCCAAGGATTGAATCTTGGTATCCTTTGCTAATGAGGAGAATTTCTCCAACATTAGCTGTGACTGAGTATTGGCTAGGGTAATCTTCATTTTTGACAAACTCATGGTAGTGTTTATCAAAGTGGAAGCAATCATTTGCCCAGTTTTTTTTTGCATCTCAATTTTGTCAATTGGATGCACATCCTTCACATTGAACTCAAAAGAAGTCTGTTTTTGATATTGAGCAGCAGTCCTAGGCTGTGGAACCTTGGCTTGCAAGAAAACCATCTGCATCTTTCCCTTCTCAAAATTGAAGACTGAAAGAAGCCTAGCTTGAGAGCTGGAAGAATGCTTCCAAAACTGGGTGTAGGTGTTCAATTTTAATTCTTCATTCTTCCTTTTGATCTCACTGAAGACATGAAAAATGTCTTCCTCCTCATCTTTTGGAATGCCTCCACTAGTCTAAACTACCTGTTGTTCATGAGAAGTAGTAGAATGAGTTGGGGACTGCGTAGATTGTCCACCAAACTGTGTATAAAGCATGATCTCCCCCAATCCATCAAATGATGTCTTCTGAGGTTCATTTTTGGCATCAACCATCACAGATATCTTAGGTCTCTTTTTCCTGTATACAATCCTAAAGCCCTAACTTGTTGCTTCAGTTATAGGTGAAGTATGTTCTTCCCTCCCTCTCTTGGCTGTCTTTTCTTGTGTAAGTGGAGTTTTCACATTAGATGTAGAAACTTCCTGCTCTTCAACCTCTTGGAGGGTGTTCTCTATCCATTCCAACTAATTTTTATATTGTTCTATCTCAGGTCTGGCTGTGTGATGATATGCTGTAAATAATTAAAATAAGGATAATTAATTAAAATTAAATTAAAATAATTATATAATTAGATAATTAAAGCTAATATAACCATAAAACTAAAAAGAAAAAAGAATAATTAAATTAATTAAATCTGTCGGCTAAGCATCTCTATATATATAATTAAAAAATAAGACCAGTCTTTCAATATTCTTTCACATCCTAAAGATGAACCACCATTGCTTGTTCGAAACGTCGATGAAAAAGAAACCTTATGCGATGTATCCAGAAGAGAATCCAAATAATAATGAAACTCACATAAATCTCAAAGAAAAGATGATCTTCCATCCTGCAATAGATTTCATATAGATCAAATTAAGAAGAAGTCTCAACGATTTTGCAATCTTGTCGACCAATGAGGTATGATGGAAGCCAACCTATGGGTGAATGAAAGGATTTGGGACTTCTACGATTTCTTTTCCCTTGGGAGGCATTTTTTAAAACAAGTTGCAGACTGTAAATGACAGAGATTGGTCAGAAAGAGAATGATCACAGCAAAAACAGATAACTGACCAAGAGGTAAGTGGACCTGGATGTCGGATTTGCAAACAGGATGAATGATTTCTTTAAAGTTGGATAGTGGATGGGTTGTAAGAGGGAAAAATTCAATGATTAATCTAGCTGCAGAAATTCACTGTGTAACCATTCTCATGGATAATACAGTGTTTATAAATGAAAAAGTGGAGCGGGGGTGGTACTGAACGTTTGAATTTACATTAATTATCCAACGAGATTAATTAATGGGTATTTGAATCATAAATGCGTGGGAGCGGCATTGAATGGATAACGGATAGGTAGGAGTTGATTGGATGGTGGGTATGAGGTGGAGGATGATGTGGAGTGTGACGTGGAGCAGTGGTAAACGTTCTTTAATATACCGCGTTCGAGGGTAAAGTGAAGTGGTAAGTAGTTTCAATATTTTTAGTCACAAAACACTAGAAAGCGAAAAAAGGAGTTTATATGGGTAGAATGGGAAACTTCCCATTTCAGACCCCCCCGACCGATAAATTTCGAATGGTGAATGAGGGCCGTGGGCCATCAAATCATGGAAGAGTGTGCAGGATGAGAGGTGAGGTGGGGGGAATTTAACATATGAGCGGAAATGATGGTGGGGTCCCAAATTCAAGGGCGAATGTGACAACTGTGGGTCATGGGGATTAAATGAAATAAAATTGGCTTATGAAACTTTCGGTTAATTAAAACCCTTCATACATATGCTTTCCCAATGTTACAACTTAGGATTAAAATATTTGATGCTTCAATTTGATTTCACATGTCTACCTACCCTTTTACTCTTAACATTTTCACTTATTTTCAGAGTGCATATAAGCTAGCAGCTCAACATTTTATTTTTATGCCTAATCTACCTCTATGCCTTATTTCCACCATTGGCTCAGATTAAACTGTTGAGCCAATTTTATTTTCTACCTATGACAATCAATTTAAATCAAATCCAATCATGATTAAACTGTATAATTGGATCAGATAAAGTGTGGCATCTAAACAAACTACACGCAACTGTTGTTTGCAAAACTGAATTAGAATAAAGTAGTGGCATTTAGATTTGCAACACTTTCAGAGTTTATTGTTTTTTTCTTTTCTTTGTAACCTATCATTTTGTTTTTGCCTTCATTTTTTAGGGCATCTATTCTAACATTTTATTTGATATGGACATATTTACCAAAATATTTCCTAACATTTTTATTCAATTTTTCTTTTTGTCCATATCCTAGCTTAACATTTTTTCAAATATATTTTTCATTTTTGACTAATTGATTCTAACTTACCAAAACAAAAAATTCTACAACAAACCAAATTCATATCAAACACCTAATTGATTCCAAGCAGTGCTGGGTAGGGATTACTATCACCCACTGTTTCGATTACCTAAAAATCAAATATAGCATGTGTCCCTTCAATGTATTTAGTTACTCGTAAAAATCCCATAGGAATAATCTTCTATTGATTTTTCCATTCATAGCTGAATCGGGGTCCGCTGTAGCGTCGAATTTGCCATTCTTTTTGATGTTGTTTAGGCAAAACATTTGCATCAGATCCCAAATCTAAGATCACTTGGTCATTCAAACTCTTCGATCTGTGTAGTCAATCTCATCTCTCGACCAATCTTTTTCTTACTTTTGCCTACTTTATGCATTGCGTTCTTCCGGTAGCGGCTTACCCTTGCCAACACAATTGTTTATTAACTCTTTCAGTACCTCCACTACTTTATGGTCCCTTAAGAGCTTCATGCATGTTTGCAAGAAGGATTTCAATACCGAGGAATCTCTCCTGCGTAGGAATAGCCCCTTTAGGCTTCTTTGTTTGTGCATTTTGATTCTTTGATGTGGAAGATCCTGAATCCACAAAGCTCTTCTTTGCCTCCATAAATGTTTCTTTTTCTTTTTTAGTTGTTTTCCTATGAATTCCCCGATAGCTATACCGCTTTGCGTAACCATATTAATGCTTGGGCCATCCTTGCATGGTTCTGACCTCATCATTTGGATGTTCTGAGTGGGTTGCTGGGTCTTATTCTCTTGCATATTTGTGATGAGTATAGGATAATATTCTATTATGTGGTCAAAATTTCGACAATAATAACAAAAAGGGGTGTGTCGGGTTCTGAAAATCTCACACATAGTGGCCTGGTTCCCCACAATTGTAACAAATAACCTGTCTGCGACCTCTTCCAACTCCTCCCCCTTGTCCTCTTCCTCATCCTTAGAATCCTTCGTGCACCGTAGGTGCACCTTGATCCTGCTGTGGACGTGTCTCAACATGTACTCTATATGTCAGAGTTCTGTCCATCATTAACTCATAGCTTCAGAAATTGCGCTCATCATGGCCTACAAACTTACATAAATTGTTGAATAGTTGTTGGGAAGTCTGTACAAAATTCTGCAACAAATGTCAGTTGTCAGTTGAGTGTTTTCCAGTTATTTGGCAGATAGTGCACCATGGCATTACACCGTTACTTGATCCAGTGGAAGTTTCTAGCTCCAGGGGGTTAGGGCCTCCCCCAATTATATAGTTTTGATATACTGAGCAATGATCCTTGTCATGACCATTTCCTTTGCACTTTAAGCACCATACTTCAGGACGGGTCTCATTTTTGACCTCTTTTCCCTTTTCGAGATCCTACAACTCCATATGCAAGCTAGCTAACTTCGTCTGAATCTGCTGCACTCCCAGATTCATATCCTGAATAGGCGAGGCCTCCAACTCCATAGCAATTTCCAGCACTTCAGCCTACGATCCAAGCTTTTGCTGTGACAATGGTAATGTCAAATGAGGCAACAATGTAGCAATATACCAGTCCTTATGTTGCTCATCCAAAATCTATAGATTATCCTATTGTAGCAGAAATTTCAGCCTTTGATCAATATCCCATGTAAATTCATTCACCTTCTACTTAATTTCTTTGACCTCAGTCACATACTAGGCTTGAGACTTTGGCTTTCTGAATTCATTATTTAGCACATCTTTTGTGTCTTTCGATGAAACAACTAAATTAGTTGTACTGTACTTAATATACCAACTCAATGCCCTATCTTGTAATGATGTGACCAACTGCACTTTCTTCATATTGTCATTCATTATCTACTGTGACTTGCACACAACATCTTCTACAAACTATAGTTGATCAAGGTCTTCTGTCCCTAGACCCCTTAATATAGGCATCTTCATAGTGTTCGCCATACTAAATAGTGGAGGTGGAGGTGGCGGTGGAGATGTAGAGGTTTGAGGTGGAGGTGATGGCAGAGGTGCAGTGGATGGATGTGAAATTCCCGCAGTGCCCTGATCTACTGACTACGGTGCACCTCTCGTTGTCTTCGGACTATTACTTTCTTCTTCACTATCGGATGCTCCAAATAGAGGATTGTACTCAACAATTGTATCTAGATATTTTCTGAGCTATTTCCCACTTCGCGTAGCTTTTGTTGAGCCTATTTTAAATATCAATTAAGTGGCATAACCTGTTTCTCACACAATAACATTTTAATCCAAGTTTTCAAAGACTTTAGATACATACCTCTTGGTCCTTTGAAAAACTGGCGTTCTACTTCACTATAACTGATATACGTATCAATTGCGAACTCAGTGATAAATCTGCCCGAAATACTGTCGATCCAATAATCGAAAACCTTTGTAACCTTGTATTCTAATCCTTCTAGGCACTTCACTAACTCTAGAGTCTACACAATAGGGTTATCCAGCTTCCAGGTAGGTTTACCATCTGCTAATTTAGCCAACCATTCATATAGTTCACACGAAAAAGAGAAAAATAAAACTTTGTGTTCCTTTGTATATAGATATCTTTGCAACCACTCTTCTTTCGACAGACGTAGATTCCTATTTTTTTGAGCTGCAAACTCGTGCAACTTCCGATCTATCCACTTTTCAATCTCCTTCTTTGTTGGCTTCAACAGACCCCACATCACACATCCCTCAGATATATCTCGGTCCTGACAATGGAACCATTTGTTGGATTGATGGGGCTTGGACCTAGGTTTAGAGTTAGTTGCGCTAACCAACAAAACTCTACATTACCGGCCCTTTTGGAAAAAACCCCTATAGCGCAGGCCACAGTCTCACCCGAGGCAGTATTGGGGGATGCTAGAACTAGGTTTCTGCATCCAGATGGTTATGTGATGTGTTTTCTACAGATTTAGGGCTTATCTTGACCTTCGTGAACCCTAACCCTTGAAATCCAGAACTTATAGTAAATAACAGTTAACAGATCTATGTCCTTGACCAATTGCACTAAACATGCATAACAGCATACAAATAATAAGATCTACGTATTCACGAATATATTAAGTAATTTTACTGATTAGATGCATTCAACAATTCATAAATACAAAAATTTCAGAAGTAAATAGTAATACACAATTACACAGATATTACTTTAAAATATGTCTTTATTATGCTTCAGATTCTCAGTTACAACTCTTTCCAACCCTGCGCACACAACTGCGGACTTATGAATGTCTCCGCGCACACAGCTGCAGGAGCCTTCCCCTTCGCCCAAGTACAAAATAGACAAAATCAGACTCGATTCATGCACTTTCTGCTTGCTTAGCTATGACTCTTCTATGACTTCCTTTCATACTCTTCTTCATTACAATACCATGGTCCGCAAACCATGGGTGGGTCTTAAAACAACTTGAATTTAAAAAACTTAAGGGGCTTTGAACTTCCTAAAGCCTCTTTGACTCCTATTGACTTGCGCTATTTGCGCTTTACTCCTCAACATGCAGAGACTTTAAAATGATCTTTAACAAAAGTTAACAAAATTTTAACAAAATCTGACCTCGGGGATCCCGTCCCAACATAAGAGCACATACACCATATTCGATAGGTCATCCAAACCCTGCGACAACACAAATTGTGTGCTAATTTGGAGAAATTCACTTTTGGTATGACCCAGGTTCAATATCTAGGGTACATCATTGATGAGCAGAGTGCGCATGTGGACCTAGCCAAGATACAAGTTATTCGAGATTGGTCAACCCCAACCACTCTAACAGAGCTTCGTAGCTTTTTGGGTCTTTCAAAATTCTATTGTAGGTTTGTGTTGGGATTCTCTCATATCACTTTGCCTTTGAGTCAAGTCACCAAGGATGGAGTGAAAGAAAAGTTCTTTTGGTCTGAATCCCAACAAAAGGCGTTTATTGAGTTCAAGCATTTCCTCTGCTCTGCACTAGTGCTCACATTACCAAACCTACAACAACCATTTGAAATTGAGACAAACACCTCTGACTATGCTATTGGTGTAGTTCTTACTCAGTAGGGGCATCCAGTGGCATATTAGAGTGAGACACTTTTAGATACAGTTTGAAAATATCCCACTTAAGACAAAGAGATGTATTCCATTATGTAGGCCCGTTGACAATTGAAGCATTACATTCCGGGGAAGGAAACGATCATCCACATAGACCACTGACTCCTACAGTTCATACATACACAAGGAAAGTTGTAAAACGATCACCATCATAAATGGTCCCATATCTGCAACAATTCTAATTGAACATCAACTACAAGAAGGGAAGCACCAATAATTTTGCATATTGTCTCAACTGACCACTGGTTATGGCGCTAACCACTATGCTTGACTCTTGTGGAAACGGGACTTTGAGGTGGCCACATCTTTACAAGAGTGATCCAGAAGTTGGCAACATATAATAGATGCTCTTGGAAGGAAATAAAGTTCTAGATTTTCACCTCTAGGGAACATTGTTATGCCACCTAGGACACCTCTATGTTCCTTCAAGCGAGTGTGCCAAGATGATTTGGGAGGTCCACTTTAGTTGCGTCGCTGGATATTTTGGAGTAGAGAAAACAATGGTAGTGTTGCAGAAGTAGTTTTATTGGCCAAACCTTCGACATGATGTTGGGAACTACATCAGATCTTGCATTGCCTATGTAATTACCAAATTGAAAATTAATAAGGAAGGCCTATATAATCCTCTGTAGACTCCTAGCCAGCCTTGGGAATCCATCTCCATGGATTACATGTCAGGCCCTCCTTCTACTAAGCATGGAAATGACTGTGTTTTTGTGGTCGTCAACAAATTATCTAAGATGGCCATTCTGGCAGCCTGTAAGAAGAGTATCACAATAGAAGCCACTACTAAGATCTTCTTTGAATGAGTGTGGGTACACTTTGGGATCCCATAATCCAATATCTCAGATTGGGACAATAGGTTCCTGAGTACATTGTTGTCAAGCCTCTGGTCGTTGTTTGATACCAAGCTCACTAAGTCCACGACCTTCCATCCCCAAACTAATGGCCAAATAAAGGTCGTCATAAGGATGATCGTGCACATTTTTCACATGTACAACTCAAAGAATCCATGCACATGGGAAGAAAACCTCCCCTATGTCCAACACAACTACAACATATCTCTCCATAGCTCAACTGGACACAACCTCTTTCAGGTGGGGTTTGGATTCCAACCATTATGTCCCATTAATGTTGCCATACCATTTGCAGCTACTCAGGCAGATTTGGCTCCTATCTAGTCCGACACTGATAGGGTTAACAACTTCATTAAGCACATTTAACACATTTTCTAGTAGGTCCATGACATATTGGACAGAGCAAATGCTAAGTATAAACAATGTCATGATCAACATGTACCACACAAGTTCTAGGTGGGTGACAAAGTTGGTTACATTTTCAGAAGGAGAGCCTCACTGGGCCCCACCGCAAGATTCACCTACTCTGATATGAGCCTTATACCATCGCTAAGGCTATAGGGGACAATTTTTTCGAGCTCAACATTCCACCATTCCTTGGCTTGCACCCAATATTCAATGTGGACCGGCTGCAACCATACCTTCCCCGATTGTTTGATACATCAAACATTGCTAAGCAGTTGACATCAACAGAGCTCAACCCAAGCTGCTTTGAACATGCAAAAATTGATAGGATCATGGACACGCATATCAAGAGCTCTTACCAATATGGGATCCAAATATTTTTAGTTGTCAAAGCAAGACAAATCCTTCACTAGGGCAGGTGGCTCTCCAGGGACGAGGTTCAACAAAAAATTCCTCACCTCATGGAGGCTTTGTATGTAATGGGGACCATTGCTTAAGGGGGGAGGAATGATCCAAGTATATTTTGGTGGCCAACTGCCTATTCCACCTAAATCTCCAGTTAGTTTCTTGATTTTCCTTGATTATAGAAAAAAATACTATTTTTATCATTTTTTTGGGTCTTGAACTTCCAAAGCTGTTTTGACCTCCTAAACAACGTTTTTTTTAGGTATGTAGTATGCCCATGGCCATAGGAAAGGGCTTGCTACAAATATTGTAGTACTTATCTAGATATTTCTAACAAGGTATCGTATGCACCAAATGAGGATCATATGACTAAGTTACAACCACGAGAAGTTGGTTGCCCAATTAAACCCAACGGGGCCCACAAAATCTTGGTGTTCCATCTCCTAGGGTTAGGTTTTTGGTTGTTTAGGTTTTTCCCTTGTTGTTAAATAATAAAAATACACTTGAGCCTCATTCTAATACAGTTCATAGGCATGTAGCTGTCACATCTCTTCTCATAGATAAGCTACCATCGTCTGAGCTAGTTTATTTCCATTCTACATGTAATTATATTTCAGTTCTCTGATGTTAATGAAATGAAATGTTATTTCTGCTACATCACTACATTTATGTTTATATCTATATTCTATTGCATTCTCGTATAAGTTCGGATCAATTTAATTAAACCCTTATGGAAAACACAACGAGGAGAAGAATTAGGTTTCACCTGAACTTCAACTAACATTTTACTGTGATTCTTCAATAGAAAATAGGGCATGTTCATACAAACTTACCTAGTCAAATGCGCAAGGAATTTGAAGTGGTACATACCCATCCTAACATACTGGCCTTCGCATGTGAAATATTCTTGGATGATTCCGAGGATTGATTTTGTTATGAAACCAGCTCACAAAAAGATAGAAAAGAGAGATCAACGCCTTAGAATTCAGCCTCTTCGAGGGGGAAACCTCCTTTACATTACATAAATGAGCAATTCTTGGATGATACAAATGAAAATACCTCCTTTCTATATATAGGAGTCTAAGGGGTCATCATATAATCAGAGCAGACATAACAATAATAATGTAAGGGCACAATAATAGTAATAGTGGGCTTCTATGGGGCACAATAGTAAAAATATGGGCACTACATGGGTACATCAATATAATAAGGGGATTTTACTATTAACAATAAGGGGTTACACTAGTAGTATAGGGGCCTAACAGGCCCCTCTCCTTCAAAAAGTATTGTTCTCAATGCTTGAGTAGTTCTTGATGCTTCTGTATAAAATTCTTTTCCTCCCATGTGGAATCTTCAGTGGGTAAATTCTTCCACTTGATGAGATACTCTGAAATTGATCGATTTTGTAGCTGTCAAGTTCTTGTTTCTGTGACTGCTCCAGGTTCCAATATGATTTTCCTTCCTCTTCAATTTATAGCAATATTGTTTGAATTGGGATCTTTTGCAACTTTTGAATAAGTGGCCATACTTCTTTGTCCTTCTTCCATTCATCCCTTGCTTCGTTTATCCAATCTGGTTGGATAATAGAAATAACACAAAACAATGCTTCCACATCCTCATCCTTCCTTGAGAGTGCATTTGCAACAAAAAATTTCTTCCCTCTTCTATAGATGATGTCAAAGTCATAACCCAACATATTTGTGACCCATTTTTTTTGTTCTTCTAAAGATAATATTTGTTCTAAAAAGTATTTAAGACTACCATGATAAATTTTTACCTTGAAGTGCCTTCCCATTGGATAAGGTCGCCATTTCTTAAGAGCATGTAGTAATTCCAACATTTCCTTCTCATAAATAGCTTGCTTGAGATGTAGCCGTAAAAATACCCAATCATCTACATCAAATGTTTTTTTCACTGTGATGTTGATCTACTAGTTGTTTCATTCGATTTTGCACCAAAGTGGTGTTATCCTTTAAAAGTTGGAGAACTTGTTGTTGATGCTCGATGTGATCTTTCACTGCTTGAACCTTTTTCTTCTTGATATGTCCTTCTATCTTGAGAGTTTGAGGAGTGGTAATTTATTACAATGCTTTACAAGATATGGTCGGATTCATTTCTTGATGCTCGATGTGATCTTTCACTTCTTGAGCATTTTTCTTCTTGAAATGTCCTTCTATCTTGATAGTTTGAGGAGTGGTAATTCCAGCCAATGCATTAAAAGATATGGTTGGATTCATTTCTTCCTTCTCGATGGGATATTTCACTTATTGAACCTTTTTCTTCTTGATATTTCCTTCTATCTTGAGAGTTTCAGGAGTGGTAATTCTTGCCAATGCTTTACAAGATATGGTCAGATTCATTTATTCTTTCTCTGGGGTTGGTTCCTGGTGTATATCCTCTTCTTTTGATGTTTCTTAATCCTTTTCTTCCTCCTCTTCATACTCTATGTAAAATAATTTCTTCTCAGCACACTTATGACCTTTAGTGCATTTGCTATCACAATTGTAACAAAGCCCTTTTTCTCTTTTTTCTTCCAATTGTTGTGGTGTAACCCTTGTAGGTTGTGGAAGGCTAGGAGAAACAACACTTCCGTCTTTATAGTTGTGAGGGGTAGACTTCCTTGTTGCCATAATTTTACTTTCCACTACGTAACAAATCCCTTTTACTCCCTCCAATTGTTGTGCTGTTGCTCTAAAGAAGGTGTTGCTCTTTGTATCCTCATAATGTGCTATCATTTCCTCCGTGAAAATTGACCACGTAAAAAGTTGTTTACGAGAACAAAGCCCTTTATACCATAAAAATTGATCCGGTTCTAAATATGAAGATTCAATACATACCTTTTGTAACAGTGGTATACCATGTAGATCAAAATATTGCTCCATCTGAAGTATCCAATTTACTGGATCCTTGCCATCAAACTTCCTGATATCGCCTTTTCTTGTTTTTAGGAGCTCGATGTTGAAATGACTATAACTATGTAATTTCAGTTCTTCCAATTCTAAAATTGCGACCTGCAGTAGCCCTCTATGTCCTCTTTCCAATGCCACTAGTATGATCCAAATTGGATTCTCCAGGGAAGAGTTATGCCAAATCTCCCACAGTGACCTGATTATAGATTAGTTCATTAGAGCGAACTTGTACGATGTGCCACGAGTCACTGTTTCGACCTTTGGCTTTGAAAAATATATACAAGAAACTACAGTCCGTCCTCTTTCTATAACTTCTTACGAAATTTCAATCCGGTGCTTAGAGAGAAAGTTATGACGATTTTCCCTAGGTCACCTATTTGGAATGTAATTCAGGAGTCTGCAAAAATACCAACTTCCTTAGATCATATCTCTGCAAATATAGCGCGAAAAACTTTGAAATTCAGACCTGATGTTCAATGAGATTTCTTCTCAAATGGGTTTTTTTTTTCCGCTTCTGAAACATCATAGAAAAAAAGTTATAGCGAAAATGCCATGATGACCTATTTGGAGCAGCGAAACCTTAGAATCCAAAGATCTGATACCAAATGTTATGAAACCAGCTCACAAAAAGATAGAAAAGAGAGATCAACGCCTTAGAATTCAGCCTCTTCAAGGGGGCAACCTCCTTTACATTACACAAATGAGTAATTCTTGGATGATACAAATGAAAATAGCTCCTTTCTATATATAGGAGTCTAAGGGGTCATAATATAATCAGAGCCGACATAACAATAATAATGTAAGGGCACAATAATAACAATAGTGGGCTTCTATGGGGTACAATAGTAACAATATGGGCACTACATGGGTACATCAATATAATAATGGGGTTTTACTAATAACAATAAGGGGTTACACTAGTAGTATAGGGGCCTAACAGATTTCCACAAGGGCTTGAGCCATGCTCTTTGAATTCACTGTGTACAAGCCTCACTCTTATGCTCATCCTTGAAGAAAAAGGGTTGTCGATGCTGATGAGAGTTTGATTCTTAAATCAATTGTCACCATCAACAGGTAAGCCCATGGCTTCAGTGATGATTTCCTTTGTGCTCGGGAAAGATATCTCCATAATGCTAACATTCTACCCATCAAATCCCCATGCGAATAATCGAGCAACTGCATCATTAAACCACTGGCACATGAAATAAAGCTCAACCTAACCCACTGATCAAACTACTCATGAAGCTCAGGAATGGCTTCAAAAACTTCTAGTCATTCAAGCTCATTCTTGCAAAGGCGTCCTCCTTTCCCCATAACTGCAAGCTAATCTAGAAAGAAACTATGGAGGAAAGTCAAGGATTCACTTGCATAAATTTTGGAACAGATAACTGTTAGATATACTGATTCAGAAAACAAGAAGGAGAACTAGATAAATGATTAAGACTTACCCTCATGATTTCATCATGCATTATTTCAACCCAATCTTCAATACTTCTGGCTGGCAGTTTAATATGACATAATTAAATCATTATAGCTCGTGATTTAAATTTTGGTAGTGTTAGAGCCTAGATTTGCCTCAGGCTGAAAAGGCAAGGTTCTAGGTCCACATCAAACCATGCTCAGCCTCGTAGCTAGCCCTACGAGGACAGGAGAGGGCTCTATCCGGGTCAATCTCAGCGAAAGATAATCAATGGGGGCTTGAGATGACTGATTTAACAACTAATATTAGGCTCGGTATGAAAGTGCAAAGTTTTGATTTGAGTTTTTGGGGGTTTTGTTGGAGAAAATTGGACAGGAAAATTTTGGGTCCGGGGATGAGGCCAGATTTTTGCAGAATTCTGGTAGGGGTAAGATAGGCAGTGGTTTTGATGCTTTGGATTGAATGAATGGGTGGATCAGACCGGTGAGGAGCCCAGGAGGGCAAGAAGGTCTCAATAATCCTCCTTAAACAGATGAAAACATGAAGAATTAAACAAAATATCAAGGCAGAGCATAGCAGTCCAATGAATTCTACCTTAACCACTCATTTGTTTAATTGCAGAAGACAAGAGAAGGGAAAATGATGCACATAAACATCAGTGAAATTACAAATACATAGAGAAACACACCATCAAAACATAGAGCCACATGGATCCCAACAAGTGCTGCAAAACCCTAGTCTTTCCTTTGCCAAAATTGCTGAAATGAAATGTACAATAGAGTGCCAAGCAATCCCAAGTATCCAACCCTGAAAATGACTTAGAAATTACATAATATAGACAAGCCAAACCTATTCCCTGGCCTCTAGTGGTCGAGCTCATCATTCTAGGAGCTGTTTGAACTAATTCTAAACAAGGAACTGAAATCTAGGTAGTCAAACAACTTACCCCTATATGCTAGGAAATTGATTCATTCATTTAATTTTCACTTTTTTAGTGAATGAATCCTCTAGAACAAGTAAAAATGTGCCAATATTACATCATAGTTATCAAATTACATCATGAAAGGTCAAGAATAACATCAAGAAGCAAAACTGGGCGAATTGCTGAGCTGGACAATGAAAAATAGGCAAAAATCCTCTATGTGCCGCGCCTGATTCTCTATGCATCGTGCCACTTTGGGGCTGATTTTGAGGCACTTCCTGAAGTCTAAATTGAGCTTACGATAGCTTGTTGGAAAGCCCTACCTGTCTACGTGCCAACCCAAGTGGAATTTTTGAATTTGGATGTCATTTGCCCCTCCAAAACTTCAATCTCCCAAGACTACTTCCTGTGTGTCAAAATAGGGGCAGTGAGGTAATTTTTTGAGTGTTTTTGACCTCCTGAGGACTCAAAACTTTCCCAAATTTCTTGGCCATGCACCAGAAACCATGATTTTTCATGAAAAATCTAGAAATGTGAACTTTTTGTGATTTGGAGCTCCCTAGCAAAAGAGCGCCACGTGGCGCGGCGCATAGGGAGAAAAACCCTATTTTTTGTGCCAAAATTTGTCAAAATGCCAAAAGTGCTCCAAATTTCTTGAAATTTGGGCTGGCGCTTCTCCATCAAGTGTCATGCTGGGCTAAAGAGGCTTCAACCAATATCCAAAGACGATTATGCTCTTTTTGCCTCATTTGCTTCCTTATTGCCTTCTTTAATTTTTCCCTTAGATTCCTTATTCGTGCCTTGGAAACCTTGTTCCGCGCCATGTAGTGGAAAGCCATGTGTCTCAACAATGCTTTGTCTCTGTTAGCCTTATCCAGTGGTCCCTCTAAGTGGATGTTGATCCTCTTGAGCCAAGACTCCCGATCATCATTAATCTCTTGCTCCAATGAAGTGAGCTCAATCCTTCTCCTTTGTGCAGCTTGGAGATTCTCGCGGATGTTTTGTAACTCCTTGATTGCTTGCTAATCTTCAAGCTGTTTATTCCTCTGCTCCAAGTATTTCATAGTCCACTTAGCCCTCTAAAATTCAAGGGATAAGGCTTGGATCTATGTCTGCTGCTCCTGGATGATCTCCCTAAGTTTGGCACTTTCTGGGCCCTTATCTATATCATCATCATGAATGAGAATGAAGTCGGTCTCTTGTTCACCTGAAGGCCCCTCCTCCTGCATTGGCCTCTTGCCTTTGTCCTATACCTGTGGTGCTGATGTCGGAAGCGAGGCCCCTTCCACACCAGGTGGAGATAACACTCGCTTCACTGCTGCAAACAAATGTCTAGTGCCCCTCTGATATGTGATGAATACCGGCACACTAACAGTCTCATGGTGCTCATACTGATGAGAAGGTCCACCTGTGTCATGCCCAACCTCTGAAAGTCCCTATGAAGCTCTAAAGAAATCACGGGAGATGAAATCATCCCAAGTGATGCCCTGTAATCCAAGATAATGAACCACCAAAATCTTGATGAGAGAAAAATGATAAACACTGTTAAGTTGCTGCTGAGGGGTTTTGTGCTGCACAAGGGTGGTCATCCTCTCTATGTTCCGGCAATTGAAATACATAATGTTCATCATCCGTACCCTAGTGAAATGCCTGAGCAACCTGATGTGATAAGCATATAAACGAGAGAACCGTCCCTCACAACTGAAATATGTCATGATTAATTTCATTAGTGGAGCATATTCATCTTTAAGATATCGGAATGGAAACACTCTCTTGAGCTGCCTCAAGAAACCGGTTTTAATATATGGCTCAAAATTCTGCAGGTCAATCTTCTTCCTCTTGGTTCATGGTTCCCCAATGTTTGGTATGCCGGTTGCCAGTGAGACAGATTCTGGTGTAAGTGTGAAGGTGACACCAGCTAAGGTAGCCTGATCTCCATGTAAATCCAGCACAAATAGACGAGCCAACTCATGATGAAATTGAACATTAGCAACTTTCTGACAAAAATCATAACATGACTGATGCTAGAAACAAAACATGGCAAGAGGGCAGGCCTGTGATTCAGTGAGGGTGATTGGTTCTTCTCTGATATGTCTGCCACCTCTATGAGGTCTCAGGGGTGCATGTTCCTCCATGGGTGAGTCACTTTGGGTCTCCATTTCATATTAGATGAATGCTCAGATGCCATGACTGCTGTTATTCAAACTGCCTTGGAGAAAAAGATGCTGGTATATGAAAACTGTGCTGAACTGCTCTTTTAGTGATGTGTTTATTCTCTGCCACCAAGGGGAAACAAATGAAACATAGGACTGTTAGGAAGGGGAAATAATAGTAAGGGACTAGGGACTATTGGGATAGATTTGTTAGGGAAATATGGGAGAGAGTTTGGGATTCATGTGTGGGAATAGGGTTTAGGGTTTTACATTTAAAAGTTTGGGAAAGGGAATTTGGGATAGGGGTTTAGTAATCTTAGGGGATAGGGAACAATGAAATCAGGGGAAGAAAAGGAATCAAGGAGAAAAGGGAATGATGAAAATAGAATAAGCTTGGTGGCAAACAATTTTTGAAACCCTAGGCAGCAACTTTTATTTGAGGAATTTAAGATGATAGGGTTTGATCATTTGTTTGGACACTCAACACATCAACTATCATAGCATAACTACCAAAATTTGATGAACAAGAGAAATGGAGCTCCACCTACTTGAAACAAAGGAAATTTGCATGTTTTTGGTGTTTGGAGGCCGTTCTAGAACTTTTCGGGCCAGCTAGCTATGTGTGCCGCGCAGCTTTCCCAACGTGCCGTGCCTTCCCGGTGCGCCGCGCCTTCCTGGTGCGTCGCGCCCGTGTTAATTTACACTGAATGGTCGCGCCCAGTGCGCCGCGCCACCTGCTCTATCCGCTACACCCGGTTTTGAACATAGCTTTGGCTTGAAACTTTACAATTTCATCCTCTCACCACTAGACTTCGACCCTCTTTAATCTCTTGGATGCAAATGAATTTTTTAAAGCAATGAGAAAATCTTATAGTGATGGATTTACTTTTTGTTTCTCACAAACCCACTTTGTAATGTTTTGACTTGGCACTTTTTTCACAATTAATACAACTCTGTCTTTTTGTTTCCCTTTTGATTTTTTGGCTTGAATGATGAATCTTTCGGCTATTTTTGCAGGGGTAGTGGCATGTATTGACAAAGGAAGACCAGGGCTGCGCCTGGAGAATTCAACAATTGAAAAAGTTTTAAAAATTACATGGAAATTTATTACAAAACGAAATGACGAATTTTCTTCAAAACAGAGTTTTGAAGAAAAGTCATAATCCATCCATATGATGATAAAATTTTGCAAAATAAAACCTCCCTCTGGCTTGATGGCATTATTGGACACTTTGAAGACACAATTTGTGAAACCTTAGACCTAGTGACTAAAATGACTCTGCTGATAAAAGACTAAAACATGACTGTAAGAGACTTGAAAAGCTTGATTAAAAGACCTGAGCCAGCAGGTATAAGGCATGAGGGGTAATGAATAACAAGACCCTCCCGTCAAATTATGGCATGCCCCTAGCGGAATGCAAATAAAAGAACTGAATGAGACAACTAAAAATGAAATGCAATAAGAGAACTAATCTCTGACGGAGGGATGTAAAGACTGACTCTAACATTGGCTCCAATGGGGATGGTAGCTCCTTGGAGGTGCCAAGAATGACAGATCTCTGGAAGAGCTAGACAGTGCCTTCGTCCATTGGGCTATGGAGTCCATTATTTCAAGAAATCCACACAAGACCTTTGACTCAATTTATTTGACTGAAACTTGACTCAAACCGACTCAATTGTGAAACTGAAATGACTGAAAAACTGACTCGACAAATTGAACTCAAAACTGAAATCTTTCTTCAGAATTATAGCCTTCACTTCGGGCCCCAGACTGAAGAAAATATCACAACACACACTTGCAATGAAACTGAAATAAAATGGTATTTACAATGACAATGTAAACATCAGAAATAACTCAAAAATGATATCACTTGAGCAGCCGACCATTGACCGGCCTGCTTGGATAATCTTCCCCGTTCATCTCCTTTAGAAGAAAGTCATTCTGACCTCGATATGATACAATCTTAAAAGGACCTTTCCAAAGATTTTCAAACTTACCGTGCTTGCCCTTTTCCTCATTCCTTGCATCAACCCCACATCATCCAACTGAAATTATCCGCCTTTGCTTTTCTGTCATAAATCTTCTTAAGTCTCTCCTGCAACTTGAACGTGTTTTGAAAAACTTCTTCTCGTGTCTGTTGCAAATGATTCATTTGATTTAATCTTCTCTGCATTGGATCATCTTCAATACCAGCCTCCTGAAGAAGTTTGACTATCGGAGCTATGAGAGAGGTAGGAAACACTGTATCAACTCCATAAACTAGCTCAAAAGGGGACATACCAATGGATTTCTTCTGACTCACTCGATCTGCCCAAAGTGCATGGACTAACTTCTTATGCCAATTTTTCTTATTTATTTCCAGCAACTTCTTAATGATATTAACCAAATATTTGTTGGAAGACTCCGCCAATCCATTACCTTGTGGATGATAGGCGGTTGAGTGCCCCAAAGTAATGTGATATTTATTACAAAACTCAACCATTCTTTTTGATTTGAAAGCTGCTGCGTTATCAGTGATTAACTTATTCGGGCAACCAAAACGAGAAAAAATATTATTCTCAAGGAATGAAATTATTACAGCATCCGTAGCTTGCCTAGTGGGAATTGCTTCGATCCATTTCGTGAAATAATCTGTCGCCGTGAGGATCCATCTATGCTGACCTGAAGAAGCAGGATGAATTTCACCAATGAAATCCAACCCCCACTACTGAAAAGGAGCACTCACCTCAATGGGCTTAAGCGGCAAAGGCTATAATTTCTGCTTTCCTTCAAAAATTTGACAGTTATGACAACTCTTGACAGTCTTGAACACATCATCAAATAATGTCAGCCAATAGTATCCAGCTCTCAGAATTTTATTTGCCGTTGTTTTCCAAAAAGGGTGACCGCCACAATCTCCTTTATGGAAATCCTCCATGACCTGCTTCGCTTCTTCTTCCACCAAACAATTTAACAAAACGCCACCGGGATCTTTCCAATAAAGTTCAGAATTCAAAATACAAAACTTAGTAGCGTTTAACTTAAGAGTTCTAGCTTTGTTTCTAGCCATACCAGGTGGCGAGGACAAATTCTGAAGCACATATATGATATCTGAATACCACGGAGAAAGAAAAAGGATTTCAGCTACCTGAATTGACGGACCTTGCTCATTTTCATCGGACATAGCAGCAATTAGATTTATGTCTAAGACGTGCAGATTTGATTCAGCCATTAACTTTGCCAATCCCTGTCCTTTAACAAGCTTTGTGGGCCTTATCTCTACATCATACTCAAGCAAAGATACAATCCACTTGCCTCGTCTTCCTTCTAGATCTGTTTGGACCAAAATATCTTTGACAACAACGTTAGGAACATAAGCCAAAATATGGGAATGCAGAATATATAAGGGGAAATATTTCAGTGCTTTTACAAGTGCAAGGGCTTGCTTCTCAATAATGTTGTATTTCAAGGCTGCATCTCTTATAGTTCGGCTGAAGAAAGCAATGGGTATTTCATGCTCATCTTTTTTCTGCATTAATACAGCTGCAATAGTATGCTCCGAAGCAAATGAAAACAATATAAAATCTTGAGTGTAATCTGGGCTGATTAGAATCGGAGCTAAAGAAAGAGCCAATTTTACTAGATTGAAAGATTTTATAGCCTCTTCGGTCCATTTCACTTGGCTGTCCTTCTTAAGCATGTTTGTAATCTCTCTTAGGTGTTCAACACGATTAAGTACAAAGCGGCGTAAAAAATTCATCTTACCATCAAAAGACTGAATCTCCTTCTTGTTTCAGGGAAGATCAATTTGCTGAATCGCTTCTACACATGCTGGATCAATATGGATGCCATCTTTTGATAGATGTATCCAAGTAGTTTGCCTTCATCCATGGCAAACAAGCTCTTCTTCGGATTCAGCGACACACCATATTTTCTGTGCTTTTGAAAGACAGTTTTCAAATGATACATGTGTTCTTCATTTGAATTATAAAACACCGTCAAATCATCAAGGTACACCACCAAAAAGACATCCTTCTCATTTGCGAAAGCCGTATCCATTGCCCGCTGAAATGTGGCACCTGCGTTCGTCAAACCGAAAGGAATTTTAGCATAATGAAAGGTCCCCCATGGAGTGGTGAACACTATTTTATCTCGGTCATCTTCATGGACCAAAATTTGGTTATATCCAGAATAACCATCGAGTAGTGACATACGAGATGCTCCAAATACTCGTTGAAGTATGTGATCCATTTTTGGCAGCGGATAATTATCCTTCAATGAAACTTTGTTGAGATTCCTAAAATCAATACACAAACGAATTGCACTTGTCTGATTTCGTATGGGCACCAAATTAGAGATCCAATCAGAAAATCAGATGGGGACGATGATTCCTGATTTGTACAACCTGTTTACCTCCTTCTCAATTGATGGCAACAATTTTGGATTAAGCCTTCTTAACTTCTGTCTGAAAGGTTTTTGATTAGGCTTAATAGGAATTGTGTGCTAAATTATATTGGTATCATATGTATTCAAGTCAGAATAGTCCCAAGAAAACACATCAGCAAAGGATTACAACAAACTGATATATTTGGCCTTTACCTTTTGTGGCAATTTTTTGGATAGCTTTACCATCTTCGGATGTTCAGCTATTCCAATATTCACCTCTTCGACTCCCTTCTCTGTTGGCTGCAATGTTGGTTTGCGGGCTATGTCATCATGATCAAAGAGTTCTTCTAAAGGTATCAAGCCATTAGGAATCACATTATCCTTGACCTGCAACACTTCCATCTGATTGATCTGCACTTCATCTTTACTGTCGTCATGTTCTACATCAATTGAGGTATCTTTGAACTTACCTTTGTTTTGTAGAAAATCATCAATCTCCTCATCATCTTGGAAAACTTGCCAATATCTCTGATTGTCCGGGACAGTCAGACGATGTTTCACATGGATTTCAAATTTATTACTTGAGTTCATAGGAATCTTCAAATTACTCACTGCCTTAGCAAGTGCATCAGCAATACTATTTTGAATACGAGGCGCACACGTCAAGGTATAATCTGAAAACAACTTCAAGATGTCTAGAATAGCATTCTGGTATGATCGCATCTGAGGATGCTTTGCTTGATATTCGCCTTTAACTTTCTTAATCACCAATTCGGAGTCACCATATACAACAATCCTCTTAGCATTCAGCTTTCTTAGAATTTTTAGGCCAGCAATCAAAGCTTCGTACTCAGCCTCATTGTTTGAGCAATTAAAAGCAGGCTTGTAAGAACATACCCGCACATTACTAGGCACTTTGTTCGGAGCAGAAAAGGACTGCGTACCCAAATACCAATTCCAACACCATCATTTCCCACTGCTCCATCAAAATCCATGGTCCACAGCCCATCTTCCTCTTCTTCTAAGTGCTGAAACTCTGTTTGCTGTATTTTTTCTGCTTGCTGTCCATTATTATTTCCTGATCGCTGAATGGTATTGTCCTGTTCTTGACTTTCCTTCTTAAAAAATTCTCTGAAATTCTCTGCTATTTCTGGAATATCACCTGCTGCAAATAACTCACTATCAATCTCATTGAAACTATCTGAGTACAAAACAAAAGACTCTAAATCTATATGTACATAATTAATCGGATGATTAATTGGTTTCTCCTTACTTGTAATCATGTATTTCATTTTTCGCTCCCGATAAAGTTTTCTCATTTGGCCAAACACAGGAATCATTGCATAGGAGAAATCAAGTTGCATTGTTCCTTTAATATTTGCTCCCCAGGATCTGGAAAGAAGCATTCCAAATCTAGGAGGTATATCTGCCACCACCACATCCATCAACACATTTTTTGCCGAAATCTGATCCAAACTGACCACCAAGTATTTAATGATCCCAATACATCTCACCCTACTAGAATCAAATGAATAAAGATCATGGTATTTCCTGGTAATGTCCAAACCGAACTTCTCCATGATAGCTTTCGGCATAAGATTGTGGGAGGCGCCTGAAATCAAACATAGCATTATGCAACACAAACCCATGCACTCTCAAACTGATAAAAAGGAGGCACATCACTGTCTGGAGACTCACCATTCAATGCTGGTCCAAAAATGAGTTCAGGTTGATCATCTTCCACACTCACCATATCAAAAATTGGATCAAAATTCAAAATTTTGGAAACCTGACCTCTATAACTACTGTTCCTCAGCAGTTCAGTCAAGGGAATGGATACCTTCAATTTAGAAATTTCATTTTCTAAACTAAAAGTAGAAGTCTTTTCTACCTCTTTGGCTGGAACATCTTTCTTTTCAACTTTATCTTTCGATACAATTTGCTGATTGAATTTTTCATTTGCTGGTGGAGATTTGATAGGAGTAGGATCAACAACTTCTTTTCCTTTATTTGGTACAACAAGTGGCTCATTCTTAGATGCTGGAACTTCTTTTCTCTTCTAGATTGGATTGATGGGGACATTTCTATTTCTTAGTGAATACTGATGCTGCTAGGTGGACAAAGCATGCATATAACCTCTCTGATACTCATCCGACTCCTCTTCAAGAGTTGTGTCATTTTCCAAGATATAATCTGCATCCTTCTGTATGGCTGGACTTTCTGCATACTCATCATCTTTCGTGATAAAGGTGGGCATATCATCAGGAGTAAAGTAGTGATTTTCTTCTCCTATTACATTGTCTTCATCATTAGATTCAGACCAACAAAATTCTGCTGAAGAGGTGTCTTTACTTGTTGCTTTTGTGGTGCCGGTTCTTGTGCTCGCTGCTCATGCTGTTTGATCCTAAATTGAGGTTGCTGCTGTCCACGAAAATTAGGATTCCAATTCTGCGGTTCAGGCTTATCAAGTGATAACCTTTCGATCATCTTCTCTACCTTGTGGAGCACTTGATATGAAGTAGAAGCTTCTTCCTTTATTGGAACTCTCTTCTCAGCTTTCAATCTAGCTCTCTTGTCATTCAAATTTGCCTCAACACTAACAGAAATTTTCTGCATTTCTTCTAAGGTAGCTGGATCTCTCTCTCTTAATTGATAAGCCATTTCTGGATCAAAACCATCCAGGAACTTAAGCAAAGATGACTTTCTAGATGGCCTTAAATCATTAGGAATTACATTATAAACCACATTGAATCTAATACAATAGTCTTACACGGACTCACCAGCATTCCTCTTGATCTTGGTATATTTAGAAGTTATCTGAAGAGGGTCTTTCTTGACTTCCCAGTGATCCAAGAACTGTCTTTGAAGCTCTTCTAATGTGGGAATACTTCTAGCTGTCAAAGCTCTAAACCATTTTCTTACCTCACTTACGAAAGTCTGCACGAATAATCTCATGGTCATGTTTTCTGTATCAATCTCATGAAGCTCAAAGAAATCTGTCATTTTGTTCACATGTTGCTGAGCCATGGTACCTTGAGGAGTGCCATCAAACAAAGGAATTTTACTCCGATAATCTGTGGGCATGTCACCCAAAACTTGAGGCAGCGCGAGAGGTGCAAACCGAGCAGCCATTACTCTTGGTGGATTTGCAATCGGCCTTGGAGATGTTGGAGGAGTGGGTACAACTGATGTGTGAGGTGTGTGAGGAGGTGTATGTGGAGGTGAAGCAATTTTGGATGTAGAAGGAGTAGATAAAGGTGAATTTACAACAGACTTTTGATCAGAAATAGTAGGCTGCGGGGGAAGGGTGGGAATGAAGGGAGGTTCGGTGGGAATTTTTGAGGTGGATGCTATTACGGAATATCCGAGGGATGCAGATGAAACTTATAGGAAATCAATGATATTTGAAGCGTGAATTTCACTCTGAAGGTGTTTCAAGATAAAATTCTCAATTGATTTATTGTTTTTTCAACTTCAAGAGCTGCAACAAAGTCAGGATTTGGGACTATAGAACCAAGAGCACTTTTGGATTTGGTTTCAAACAATGACAATTCAAACTTTTCATCAAAATCAAGCTCTTCAAGATACTTAAAAATTGTAGGACATGAACGAGATTTAAACATGGGAGTCAGAGAGCTCTCTTGACGAAGTAGTCTTGGAATCAAATTGGGATTGTCGTAGACAGGGGGAGGATTTGGATCTGGATTAGCTCTGGTATATCTCTTTGAAGCCAGTGTGTTATTTTCAAGAAATCAAAGGGACATAAACAACTTGTTTAGCCTTTCAATTTCTAAACTTATCATCCAAAAGCTTAGAATTCTCAGATGTACTGGGGTGTTTTACAAGTCAAGTGTCACGATTACAAGCTAGACCGGAGATTGACTGAAGCAGTGTTTATCTACTTGCGCTAATGCAAAGCAAAATCATTTCGAAGGCTACCTGGCATAACTTCAGGCTCTGTCCGTAGCTTATAAAACAAATGACATCAACAAGAAAATTTTTTTTCTTCCCCAGTATGGTCTCCACTATGTTAGAACCTAGATTTGCCTCAGGATGAAAAGGCAAGGTTCTAGGTCCACATCAAACCACGCTCAGCCTCGTAGCTAGCCCTACGAGGACAGGAGAGGGCTCTCTGCGGGTCAATATCAGCGAAAGGCAATCGATGGGGGCTTGATATGACTAATTTAACAACTGATATTAGGCTAGGTATGAAAGTGCAAAGGTTTGATTTGAGTTTTTGGGGGTTTTGATGGAAAAAAGGGACAGGCAAATTTTGGGTCCGGGGATGAGGCCAGATTTTTGCAGAGTTCAAGTAGGGGCAAGATAGGCAGTAGTTTTGATGCTTTGGATTGAATGAATGGGTGGATCAGACCGGTGAGGAGCCCAGGAGGGTAAGAAGGTCTCAAGAATCCTCCTCAAACAGATGAAAACATGAAGAACTAAACAAAATATCAAGGTAGAGCATAGTAGTCCAATGAATTCTACCTTAATCACTCATTTGTTTAATTACAGAAGATAAGAGAAGGGAAAATGATACACATAAAAATCAGTGAACTTACAAATACATAGAGAAACACACCATCAAAACATAGAGCCACATGGATCCCAACAAGTGCTGCAAAACCTTGGTCTTTCCTTTGCCAAAATTGCTGAAATGAAATGTACAATAGAGTGCCAAGCAATCCCAAGTATCCAACCCTGAAAATGACTTAGAAATTACATAATATAGACAAGCCAAACCTATTTCCTTGCCTCTAGTGGTCAAGCTCATCATTCTAGGAGCTGTTTGAACTAATTCTAAACAAGGAACTGAAATCTAGGTAGTCAAACAACTTACCCCTATATGCTAGGAAACTGATTCATTCATTTAATTTTCACTTTTTAGTGAATGAATCCTCTAGAACAAGTAAAATGTGCCAATATTACATCATAGTTATCAAATTACATCATGAAAGGTCAAGAATAACATCAAGAAGCAAAACTGGGAGAATTGCTGAGCTGAACAGTGAAAAATAGGCAAAAATCCTCTATGCGCAGTGCCTGATTCTCTATGCGTCGCGCCACTTTGGAGCTGATTTTGAGGCACTTCCTGAAGTCCAAATTGAGCCCAAGATATCTTGTTGGAAATCCCTACCTGTCTTCTTTCCAACCCAAGTTGAATTCCTTAATTTGGATGTCATTTTCCCCTCCAAAACTTCAATCTCCCAAGACTGCTTCCTGTGTGTCAAAAATAGGGGCAGTGAGGTCATTTTTTGAGTGTTTTTGACCTCCTGAGGACTCAAAACTTGCTCAAATTTCTTGGCCATGCACTAGCGACCATGATTTTTCATGAAAAATCCAAAAATGTAAAGTTTTTGTGATTTGGAGCTCCCTAGAAAAAGCACGCGCCACGTGGCGCGGCGCATAGGGAGAAAACCCTGTTTTTTGTGCCAAAATTTGTCAAAATGCCAAAAATGCCCCAAATTTCTTGAAATTTGGGCTGGATCTTCTCCATCAAGTGCCATGATGGGCTAAAGAGGCTTCAGCCAATATCCGAAGACGATCATGCTCTTTTTTCCTCCTTTGCTTCCTTATTGCCTTCTTTAATTTTGCCTTTAGGTTCCTTATTCGTGCCTTGCAAACCTTGTTCCGCACCATGTAGTGGAAAGCCATGTGTCTCAACAATGCTTTGTCTCTGTTAGCCTTGTCCAGCAGTCCCTATAAGTGGATGTTGATCCTTTCGAGCCAAGACTCCCGATCATCATTAATCTCTTGCTCCAATGAAGTGAGCTCAATCCTTCTCCTTTGTGCAGCTTGGCGATTCTCGCGGATGTTTTGTAACTCCATGATTGCTTGCTGATATTCAAGCCATTTGTTCCTCTGCTCCAAGTATTTCATAGTCCACTTAGCCCTCTCAAAGTCAAGGGATAAGGCTTTGATCTTTGTCTGCTGCTCCTAGATGATCTCCCTAAGTTTGGCACTTTCCGGGCCCATATCTGTATCATCATCATGAATGAGAATGAAGTCGGTCTCTTGTTCACCTGAAGGCCCCTCATCCTGCATTTGCCTCTTGCCTTTATCCTGTACCTGTGGTGATGATGTCAGAAGCAAGGCCCCTTCCACACTGGGTGGAGATAACACTCGCTTCGCTGCTGCAAACAAATTTCTAGTGCCCCTCTGATATGTGATGAATAGCGACACACTAACGGTCTCATGGTGCTCATACTGATGAGAAGGTCCACCTGTGTCATGCCCAACCTCTGAAAGTCCCTGTGAAGCTCTAAAGAAATCACGGGAGATGAAATCATCCCAAGTGATGCCTTGTAATCCAAGCTGATGAACCACCAAAATCTTGGTGACAGCAAAATGATAAACACTGTTAAGTTGCTGCTGAGGGGTTTTGTGCTGCACAAGGGTGGTCATCCTCTATATGTTTTGGAAAATTGTTGGCATTATGAGACAAGTATTGTCCTTGATGGAAAATCACACTGATAACAAATCATAGTGGAGAAGGATAGCAGCAAGGAATTGATGATCAGTCTACAAGTATGAAGAAAAATATATACACGCTGGTTCACTTTATACCAAGTCGCGTATACAAGCAGGTTCACTATATACCAAGTCGCGTATACGCAGGTTCGCTATATACCAAGTCGCGTGTACACGCTAGTTGGCTTCAGTAAAAGAGCGTGTATGTGGAAAACTTATCTTTGGTCCACGACGGTTATTCCTTGGAAGTTGTGCCTATGGTTTTGGACCTTGGTGTCTCGACGGACGTGTTGATCCCTAGTTTTGAAGATAATGGTATTGGATTTATATGGTTTTGGCCCTTGGTATTGAACAAGGCCTAAGGCTATATAAGGAGAAGGAAATCATTAGGCAAGTGTATCTGAAAAAGTCTTGAATATCTGATGAAGTATTAGATCCAGTATGCAGGTTATTGGTTGATGATGTATTGCTTGATCTGAGATAAGGAGAGATCTCATCGGTTGATGGAGAACAAGATCTAAGGAGAGATCGGGATCAAATGGTTTGAAATGAACTATCTTTATATGGTTGATTATGCGTATTTCTAGATCTGCATACTGACGCAATGTTATGTTCTGGGTATAACTGAAATCTGGTACAGCTGCAAGTTATGAAAAATTATTTTTAGATCTGTACGCAGGTTGTCTTCGGTAAAACCGCGTGTATACGCGGGTTGCCTTCATTATAGTAGCGTATATCTTTTGGAGCTTGATTTTTGGGTTGCAGCTGGATCTGACTGTTATTGCAGAGTTCTGTAGTCTGCTCTGTGTTCTGGTGACTGGGTTTGACAGGGTTTCAGTGGTTCAGTGATTCAAAGATTGATGATGCTAGTATTGGTTGTTTTATGCTTCAATGATTTGTGAATGAATCATGGTCTTCAGATTGTAATGTTGTGCTTCAGGAGTATCCAGTCTGAAAATTGATGAAAAGTGGTACCTGAAGGAAAGAAGATTGTAGGCCAGCACCTACGTACTAGTATCTTAGCTAGTACAAGAGCAAAGGGGGTTGGAGCTCCCTTCCAAGGAAGTTTGGAGAACGAGAGAAGGTTGAAGCCTTCTACAGGTTGTAGCCTGCGTACTGGTATAAGGCTGCACCAGTACAAAAGATTGTAAACTAAAGTTCTTATTAAAGAAAGATAGAGACGACTTGCAGCAGGTGGTTTTCACCCACATTGGGTTTCCACCTTATATCATGGTGTTCATGTGTGTGGCTTTTGTGTGATGATCTGTTCTGCTATACTACATCTGTTTACTCTTAATATGATGAATAATGTCCTGATGCATTTAACTGAAGATAAACTAACTGAATTATAAGATTTATGGTTATACGCTGGTTTCTTTAGACACAGTAGCGTGTACACGCTGGTTCACTTAACTGAAGTAGCGTATATGTTTCTGAGCATTGAAAAAGTTTTATTGATCTGATAATACTGATTCACCCCCCCTCTCAGTATTATTTCCAACAATTGGTATCAGAGCAGGTCCTTCAGAGAAGCTTGATCGCTTGAAGGAAGATCGTTCATCATGAGCAACTACGAGAGAGAAGCATCAATCAGGCCGCCGGTTTTTGATGGGACAAACTTCAATTATTGGAAGGTAAGAGTTACTGCCTATCTTCAATCTCTTGGTACAGAAGTTTGGGACATCGTAGAGACAGGCTACACTTTTCCTTCAGCTACTCTTACAGATGCAGCCGAGAAAAAGAAATATGAAACAAATGCGAAAGCAGTCAATACTCTATTGGGATGTATATCTCAATCAGAATTCATGAAGGTAATGCACTATAAATCTGCAAAAGAAATATGGGACAAAATTGTCACGAGCTATGAAGGAGACGAACAGGTAAAGCGTGCTAAACTTCAAACTCTCAGGATTAAGTATGAGACTCTCAGAATGTATAATGATGAAAGTGTGGCTAACTATTTCCTTAGGGTAGATGAGATTGTTAATTGCATGAAAAACTTGGGTGAAGAAATAAAAGAGGCTATTGTGGTTGAAAAGGTTCTAAGATCTTTGTCCCCCAAGTTTGAATCTAAAGTGTCTGCCATAGAAGAAAAGGAAAATATGCAAATTCTTACTATGTCTCAGCTTCACGGGATTCTAACGGCTTATGAAATGAGAAAGGGAGGTCCATTAGACAGAAGAGAAGCTGCCTTCAAGGCTTCAGGCAAAGAAGAGTATTATGAAGCAAGTCACGTGCCAGAAGATGAAGAAGAGGAATCAAATTTTGTCAGAAATCTTCAAAGGGGTTCTGGAAGGTTCAGAGGTAAGTTACCTTTTAAATGCTTTACTTGTGGAAGAGTAGGTGATTATGCTGCCATATGTCCTCACAAAAATAAGAATGACAAGGGAAAGGAACCTGTTAAATGGAACCAGAAACAAAATGAAAAGAAGAAAAGCTATTACACTCATGAAGATAGTGATGGTCTTTCAAATAGTGATGAAGATGAACAAGGTAATAGATATAAATTGTTAATGGCTTTTGAAGATGATGACTATATGGATGCTATAGATGTAGAAGGCTTTTGTGAAGAAATGAAAGATCTCAAAGTTTGCTTAGAAGAGAAGAGTGCTATTATTGATTCTCTACAATGTCAACTAGCTGAAAAGGAAAAACATCTTGAAAAATTGGAATCTGAGATTGTTTGTCTTAGAAAGGAGATTGAGAAAACAAAAGCGATTAATCTTAAATTTGTTAAAGGATCTGAAACCTTGGATGAGATTATCAATGTGCAGCGATCTCCTCTGATCAAGACAGGTCTTGGATATAATGGAGAAACATCTCAAGCCTCTACCTCTAAAAGCTATCTTGATGCAGCAAGGAGAAGCGAGCAAAGGCCAAATAAAAGTCATCAAGTGAATCAGGGACAGTTTACCTCAAGAACAAATAAAGACCATCAAGAAATTCGGGGACAAACTGCCTTAAGGACAAACAAAAGCTACAATCAGCCTCAGGTAAAATCTTCCCAATTTGCTCCAAGAATGAATGCGAATAGAAGCTACAATCGGTTGGATGATAGATCTGATTATCGCAAAAGTTTCTTTAATGGCCAATGCTTTTCTTGCCATAACTTCGGTCACAAAGCAGCTCAATGTGTTGCCTACAAGACAATCATGACTAGAGAAGCTCAAAAGCAAGGGAGAATGACTGGAACCATGAAAAGGACTTATAACAAATTTTCAGTTCTTGAAAATGAAGTTGAATGCTCTATTTGTAATAACGTTGGTCATGAAGACTCTGAATGCAGGAGCAGGTTCCGGAAGACAACTCAGAAGGAACAAACCTCAAATATCAGAACAAGGAGAATAAAGGAACCGCAACCAGAAAGATGTGGGATAGCCTTTTATACAGAAGGTCAAGAAAGTCTATGGTACATTGACAACGGATGTTCGAAGCATATGACAGGGGACAAAGAAAAGCTTGAGTCATATACCACATTAGAAAAGGGGAAGAAAGTTTCTTTTGGAAACGATATCTCTGCAGCCATAAAAGGAAAAGGTGTTGCTCCATTGAAAGAGAAGGTCAAAGCTGGAAATGTTTTGTATGTTGATGGATTGAAGCATAATCTTCTGAGTGTCAGTCAGATGTGTGATCAAGGAACATAAGTAATATTTAGATCAAATGGATGTTGTGTTCGTGACCTTGATACAGGTAAAACAGTGATCAAAGGAAGAAGGAATCCAAATAATCTATACATATTTGAAGAAGGACCACAACAATGCTATTTGAGCAAGGATTATGAACACTGGCTATGGCATCGAAGGTTGGGGCATCTAAGCTTTTCACAAATAAGGAAAGCATGCAAATATCAGGCAGTTCGTGGTCTTCCAGATATCAAAATTCCAGACAACACTATATGCAAATCTTGTCAGTTTGGAAAGCAAACCAGAACTAACTTTCCAGAGAAGGAAGGATCAGCCAGCATACCTCTTGAGCTAGTCCATACAGATGTATGTGGTCCATTTAGGAAAAGGACACCTCGAGGAGAAGAATATTTGATATTATTCATTGACGATTTCTCCAGGTTTGTCTGGTTAGGGCTTATGAAGCACAAGGATGAAGCATTCAAAAAATTCAAATCCTTCAAAGCCTTGGTTGAAAATGAATCAGGACACAAAATTAAGTGCCTCAGATCTGATAGAGGAGGGGAGTTTACCTCAAACGAATTTTTCGATTTCTGTGAAGAACATGGGATAAGAAGAGAATTCTCTACAGCTAGAACTCCTCAGCAAAATGGGGTTGTGGAAAGAATGAACAGAACAATCCAAAAAATGGCTCGTGCTATGCTTGATGAATCAGGTACTCCCACAACTTTCTAGGGTGAGGCTGCACATGCTGTGGTTATTATTCTTAACAAAACAAATGTCCGAGTAAACAACACTCAAACACCTCATGAGCTCTAGAGTGGTGAGACTCCTTCAGTGAAGCATTTCAAAATCTTTGGGAGCAAATGTTATATTAAGAATACTGATGAGCAAGTTGGAAAACTTGAACCAAGAGCAGATGAAGGCATTCTTCTTGGTTATTCTCCACATAGCAAAGCTTACAAGTGCTACAACAAAAGACTTGGCAGAATTGTTGACAGCATTGATGTAGTGGTTGATGAGAAGGGATATATTCCTAGGCAAGTTCATCATGAAGACATTGAAGAAGATGAAGGCTACCCTCAAAGGCAGAATGATGAAGAAGAAGAACCTCAAGAAGAAGAAGAACCTCAAGAAGAACCAGAGGAGCAGACAAGAATAGAAGAGAAGACTCCATCCAGATATGTTCAAAAGAATCATCCAGAATCTCAGATTGTGGGGCAGAAAGAAGCATGAATACAAACAAGAAGAAGAATTGCAGAAGCTTCATGCTATTTGGCATTACTCTCTTCCACTGAACCACAAAATGTGAAAGAGGCATGCAAAGATGAATGTTGGGTCAAAGCAATGGATGAAGAACTTGAGTAGATCGAAAAGAACAATACTTGGGAATTGGTTCCTAGACCAAAAGATAAAAATGTCATAGGGACTAAATGGGTCTTCAAAAATAAATTGAATGAAAATGGAGAAGTAATTAGAAACAAGGCCAGACTTGTTTGTAAAGGGTATGCGTAGCAAGAAGGAATAGATTTTGAAGAGACCTTTGCTCCTGTTGCAAGACTTGAGGCCATCCGAATGTTCCTTGCTCTCTCAAGCTTTCAAAACTTCAAGGTATTCCAAATGGACGTGAAATCAGCCTTTCTGAATGGAGACTTAGAAGAAGAAGTATATATTGAGCAGCCAGATGGTTTCATTCTTGGGAACGATCCAAACCTTGTATGCAGATTGAAAAAGGCTCTCTATGGTCTCAAACAAGCTCCAAGGGCTTGGTACTATCGTTTGGACAAATATCTTCACAAACAAGGTTTTTCAAAAGGATCAGCAGATAGCAATCTCTATATGAAAGTTGAAAATAACAAATTGCTAATACTTGTTGTGTATGTAGATGATATTATCTTTGGTAGCAATGAAGAGGCTATGAGTCAGAACTTTGCCTTGGTTATGCAGAAAGAATTTGAAATGTCATTACTTGGAGAATTGACATACTTTCTTGGATTGCAAATCCAACAAAATGAAGGAGGTATTTTCTTGTCTCAAACCAAGTACCTCAAGCAGATCTTGAAGAAGTATGGCATGGAAGATTCAAAGCCAGTTTGTACCCCCATGGTTACAGGATGCAGCCTCAGTGCAAATGACGAATCAGCAGCAGTTCACCAACCCACTTATAGATCCATGATTGGGATTTTGCTTTATTTGACAGGTACCCGACCAGATATTATGCATGCAGTAGGAATTGTTGGAAGATTTCAAGCCAACCCAAAGGAAACTCATCTTCAGGCAGTCAAAAGAATCTTCAAGTATCTTCAAGGGACCCAGAACTATGGCTTATGGTATCCTAGAGATACATATCTCACTCTTCATGCTTACACAGATGTAGATTGGGCTGGAAGTGTGGATGATAGGAAAAGCACAAGTGGTGGTGCTTTCTTCATGGGTTCCAGATTAGTATCTTGGTTCAGCAAGAAACAGAGTTCGATTACCTTATCTATAGCTGAAGCAGAATATGTGGCTGCGACATCTTGCTGCACACAACTTCTTTGGATGATGCAAACCTTGCAAGATTTTCAAATCACTTGCACTCCACCAGTCTCTATCTTATGTGATAATACAAGTGCAATCAGCATTTCAAAGAATCCAGTCATGCACTCAAAGACCAAGCACATACCAATCAAGTACCATTTTCTTTGGGAACAAGTGCTTGAGCAGAAGGTCAAGTTGGAGTATGTTCCTTCTAAGGAACAAGTTGTTGATATTCTCACAAAACCACTACCCAGGGAAACTTTTGAATATCTCAGACAAAAACTGGGAGTAGTTGATGCTTCATCCTGCAGTTGAAGCTTATCTGTTCTACAAAAAAGTGGTATACGCAAGTTACGTAAGGGATATCCGCGTATATACGCCGATTTATGATGGGAAAGTCGCGTGTATGGTGTACGTGTGTTGCAGAAAGAATATCCGCGTGCATATGCTGTTTTATGCAGGAGAAGTTGCATATATGGAGTTCTGAACAGCAAGGGCAGACTCCGGTTGGAGAAGGTCTGAGATGAGTATGCTAGAATTCTTCAGGCACAGTTTCAGGGGGTGCAGCAGGCACAGGTTTAGGGGGAGAAGCTTAAAGTCTCATAAAGCATTGTTGGCATTTAGATGCTTTTGGTTCTAGTACACAACTTTGTTGGTTTCAGGAGAAGGAGCTCAGAAGGAAATCTTGGTTGCTGATCTAAAAGATGTGTATCAGATGCTGCTTATGACTTTCATAAGTCTTGGTCTAGATTTGTTGTCTCTATGTCATGTATCTCTTCTGTGATATCTCTTTTATGGTGTCAAGGTCATGTAACGGCCTATGTTGGTTTCCCCACTATGCCTGGGATGAATGATGTAATATAATTGGTTGTTTCTGATGTATCCCCTCTTGGTTGGGAGCATGGATGTATGTATTGAGTCTTTTGGTGATAGGAAGGTCCCTTATGATGTATAAGTCTTGGTTCTTTTGAAGAACATCCTTTGCAGGGGGAGCATGTTTCAGCACAGCCAAGCAAAGATATCAGCATGTACTCAGGGGGAGCACAACCCTTTGCCCTTGATGACAAAGGGGGAGAGTGATTTGATTTGGTGTTGTTGCCATCAAGTCCAAAGGGGGAGATTGTTGGCATTATGAGACAAGTATTGTCCTTGATGGAAAATCACACTGATAACAAATCATAGTGCAGAAGGATAGCAACAAGGAATTGATGATCAGTCTACAAGTATGAAGAAAAATATATACACGCTGGTTCACTTTATACCAAGTCGCGTATACAAGCAGGTTCACTGTATACCAAGTCGCGTATACGCAGGTTCGCTATATACCAAGTCACGTGTACACGCTAGTTGGCTTCAGTAAAAGAGCGTGTATGTGGAAAACTTGTCTTTGGTCCACGACAGTTATTCCTTGGAAGTTGTGCCTATGGTTTTGGACCTTGGTGTCTCGACGGACGTGTTGATCCCTAGTTTTGAAGATAATGGTATTGGATTTATATGGTTTTGGCCCTTGGTATTGAACAAGGCCTAAGGCTATATAAGGAGAAGGAAATCATTAGGAAAGTGTATCTGAAAAAGTCTTGAATATCTGATGAAGTATTAGATCCAGTATGCAGGTTATTGGTTGATGATGTATTGCTTGATCTGAGATAAGGAGAGATATCATCGGTTGATGGAGAACAAGATCTAAGGAGAGATCGGGATCAAATGGTTTGAAATGAACTAGCTTTATATGGTTGATTATGCGTATTTCTAGATCTGCATACTGACGCAATGTTATGTTCTGGGTATAACTGAAATCTGGTACAGCTGCAAGTTATGAAAAATTATTTTTAGATCTGTACGCAGGTTGTCTTTGGTAAAACCGCGTGTATACGCGGGTTGCCTTCATTATAGTAGCGTATATCTTTTGGAGCTTGATTTTTGGGTTGCAGCTGGATCTGACTGTTATTGCAGAGTTCTGTAGTCTGCTCTGTGTTCTGGTGACTGGGTTTGACAGGGTTTCAGTGGTTCAGTGATTCAAAGATTGATGATGCTAGTATTGGTTGTTTTATGCTTCAATGATTTGTGAATGAATCATGGTCTTCAGATTGTAATGTTGTGCTTCAGGAGTATCCAGTCTGAAAATTGATGAAAAGTGGTACCTGAAGGAAAGAAGATTGTAGGCCAGCACCTACGTACTAGTATCTTAGCTAGTACAAGAGCAAAGGGGGTTGGAGCTCCCTTCCAAGGAAGTTTGGAGAACGAGAGAAGGTTGAAGCCTTCTGCAGGTTGTAGCCTGCGTACTGGTATAAGGCTGCACCAGTACAAAAGATTGTAAACTGAAGTTCTTATTAAAGAAAGATAGAGACGACTTGCAGCAGGTGGTTTTCACCCACATTGGGTTTCCACCTTATATCATGGTGTTCATGTGTGTGGCTTTTGTGTGATGATCTGTTCTGCTATACTGCATCTGTTTACTCTTAATATGATGAATAATGTCCTGATGCATTTAACTGAAGATAAACTAACTGAATTATAAGATTTATGGTTATACGCTGGTTTCTTTAGACACAGTAGCGTGTACACGCTGGTTCACTTAACTGAAGTAGCGTATATGTTTCTGAGCATTGAAAAAGTTTTATTGATCTGATAATACTGATCACCCCCCCCTCTCAGTATTATTTCCAACAAAAATGAAATACGGAATGTTCATCATCCGTACCCTGGTGAATTGTGTGAGCAACCTGATGTGATAAGCATATAAATGAGAGAACCGTCCCTCACAACTGAAATACTTCATGATTAATTTCATTAGTGGAGAATATTCATATTTAAGATATCAGAATGGAAACACTCTCTTGAGCTGCCTCAAGAAACCGATTTTAATATATGGCACATAATGCTGCCGATCAATCTTCTTCCTCTTGGTCCATGGTTCCCCAATGTTTGGTATGCCGGTTGCAAATGAGACAGATTCTGGTGTAAGTGTGAAGGTGACACCAGCTAAGGTAGCCTGATCTCCATGTAAATGCAGCACAAATAGACAAGCCAACTCATGATGAAATTGAACATTAGCAAGTTTCTGACAAAACTCATAACATGACTAATGCTGGAAACAAAACATGGCAAGAGGCAAGCCTGTAATTCAGTGAGGGTGATTGGTTCTTCTTTGTTATGTCTGCCACCTCTATGAGGCCTCTGGGGTGCATGTTGCTCCATGGGTGAGTCACTTTGGGTCTCCATTTCATAATCAGATGAATGCTCAGATGCCATGACTGCTGTTATTCGAACTGCCTTGGAGAAAAAGATGCTGGTATATGAAAACTGTGTTGAACTGCTCTTTTAATGATGTGTTTAAACTCTGCCACCAAGGGGAAACAAATGAAACGAGGGACTGATAGGAAGGGGAAATAATAGTAAGGGACTAGGGACTATTGGGATAGATTTGTTAGGGAAATATGGGAGAGGGTTTGGGATTTATGTGTGGGAATAGGGTTTAGGGTTTTACATTTAAAATTTTGGGAAAGGGAATTTGGGATAGGGGTTTAGTAATCTTAGGGGATAGGGAACAATGAAATCAGGGGAAAAAATGGAATCAAGGAGAAAAGGGAATGATGAAAACAGAATAATCTTGGTGGCAAACAATTTTTGAAACCCTAGGCAACAACTTTTATTTGAGGAATTTAAGATGATAGGGTTTGATCATTTGTTTGGATGCTCAACACATCAACCATCATATCATAACTACCAAACTTTGAGGAACAAGAGAAATGGAGCTCCACCTACATGAAACAAAGGAAATTTGCACATTTTTGGCGTTTGGAGGCCGTTCTGGAACTTTTCGGGCCAGCCAGCTGTGTGCGCCGCGCAGCTTGCCCAATGCGCCGCGCCTTCGCGGTGCACTGCGCCCGTGTTAATTTACACTGAATGGTCGCACCCAGTGCATCGCACCACCTGCTCTATGCGTGGCGCCCGGTTTTGAACACAGCTTTGGCTTGAGACTTTACAATTCCTCCCTCTCACCAGTGACTTTGACCCTCTTCGATCTCTTGGATGCAAATGAATGTTTTAAAGCAATGAGAACATCTTAGTGATGGATTTAATTTTTGTTTCTCACAAACCCACTTTGTAATGTTTTGACTTGGGCACTTTTTTCACAATTAATACAACTCTGTCTTTTTGTTTCCTTTTTGATTTTTGGCTTGAATGATGAATATTTCGGCTATTTTTGCAAGGGTAGTGGCATGTCTTGACAAATGAAGACCAGGGCTACGCCTGGAGAATTCAACAACTGATTTTTTTTTGAAAATTACATGGAAATTTATTACAAAACGAAATGACGAATTTTCATCAAAACAGAGTTTTGAAGAAAAGTCATAATCCATCCATATGACGATAAAATTTTGCGAAATAAAGCCTCCCTCTGGCCTGCTGGCATTATTGGACACTTCGAAGACACAATTTGTGAAACCCTAGACCTAGTGACTGAAATGACTCTGCTAATCAAAGACTAAAACAAGACTGTAAGAGACTTTAAAAGCTTGATTAGAAGACCTGAGCCAGTAGGTATAAGGCATGAGGGGTAATGAATAACAAGACCCTCCCGTCAGATTATGGCATGCCCCCAGCAGAATGCAAATAAAAGAACTGAATGAGACACCTAAAAATGAAATGCAATAAGAGAACTGATCTCTGACGGAGGGATGTAAAGACCGACTCTAACAGGTAGCGCCACATTTGAAATGATGTGTCTCACATGGTGCATATGATTTGGAAACACATGATTTTAGGCATGCATACCATTTAATTTGGCAGCCCTTTTAGCTTATAATATTTCCATGAGCATTGCCAAATTAATTGGTAGCATTTTTCTAAATCAAGATAAAACAAGAATTACCAAATGAAATGGTAGCGCTATTCTAGAACCATTCTTGAACCAAAGCATATTTCATATAAGCGTGATATGTTCTAACACTAAGTTCAATGTGAAGAAACAAAAGGAAGCTATGTTTGAACTGAAAAGGTATTGTGATGAAAGAGAAGACACACATACTTCAAGACCTTGGCTAGAATTGAAAACACCAGGAAAGGAGGAAAATCTAGAGGGCCAAGTCAGAATTTTTTCAATATTGTCTGAGAATGCTAGAAAGTCCTATAACAACTCAAAAGATAATAAAATTTATCAAGAATTGTATAGATGAGGTAGAAGATCCCATCTCAGCTCCACTACCTCAGAGAAAAGTGAGATAGGTAGAGAAAAAGAAAAAACAAATAGGGAGTTCAAATTTTCAGCAAAGATAGGAAGCTATAGAATGGAGAATATCATTCTAGACTTGGTTAAGATGTAAACATTATGCCCAAAAGATCATGGGAACATATGGGAAGACCACAACTAGTCTGGTCACCTGTTCAATTGTGCCTGAGAAACCAGTATAAAATATTCCTAATTGGAAGGCTAAATATGTGCATATCAACCTTGATGGAGTGGAAATTATAGTAGATTTTGAAGTTATTAAAATAGTGTATGAGACATAACCATATCCATCCTGGCTAGGTATTGACTAGGAATTTGAAAAAAAGGTTGTCATCAATTTGAAGAAAAGAAAAATGACCTTCGAATCTAACTATTGATGGTGCTAGAAATCCGTCAACCAAGGGGATCTCCCTGATATGAAGGCACAACTAGACCTAACATCGTTTGATGTAGGAGTCCCATCTAGTATAAAGTCTCGATATCCATATACTTAGAGATTTGTCTTGGCTCTAACTTTCAACATGGGAGAGTGATGCAATGGTATCTTCGAACAACAAGGTAAGTGTGCCTGGTGAGTGTGCAACACAACTGTGTCAAGGTTATCTTACTGGAAAAGGGGTGAGAAAAGTGACCCTCTAAGTGAGAGGTAATAGTACCACTTAGGAAGAGACACACACAAACCAGGAAGGTTTGTCCAACATTTAGTGGAATATTCCACAATGGATGCGGCAGTCATTAAAACCAAAATATAAGGAAAGATCCATCCACCATCTAGTGGAATAGTCCACAATGAATGTGACAACCATTATAACCAATGAGCGAGAAAGGTTTATGTAGTATCATGCAGAGTAGTCCACAAGGATAAGACAACAAGGATAACTAATACATCACATTCCCAACATGGTAAGCACTAAAACAACCAAAATAGTTCAACTATTTTAGTACATGTGCAACAAACATGAATACAAAAGCTCAAAGAATAGTCTTACAAACATCCACAAGTCATGCATGGAAATGTACTGGCCTAAAGAGGCTTCTGTATTAAGAAAAAGTTCCAAGACACATATTTACATCATACATCACTAGCCCCAATAGTGGGACATTGGAGCCACTCCTCGCTCTTCAAAGAATTGACTAAAACTCTCTATGCTTTGTGGGAGGAGTGAAGGTGAAAATTTCTTTGCTCATACAATGAGGGGGTATATATAACCAAGGGTGATGCTTGACCCTTGTGACTCTTCAACTACCCTAATGACTGTTCAACTTCCCATGAATTTTCAACTGACATGACTCTTCGTATTCATGTGTATCCATTGGACTTCCACTTTAAATTACCTTCAATTTACAATAGACATGGCTCATAGTAGTGATGTGGCCTTTGACAACTCATCAAACGACTTGACATGACACTGCTGACATGGAATAGCTTGCTGAGGTGGCAATGTTAAGCCATTGCTGCTGCTAAGTATGTGTTCTTGGATGCACTTTCTCTTCTCCTTCGCATAGCTTGATGATGCAGGGTATTCAATGATCTTTGATCTTTAGAGGTGGTTGCATGCATGTGTTCCCTTTTCTTGTGCTTGATAAAATTCTTTGTCCGTCTAGCTGTAAGTGAGTCTTCTATCATGTTTTCTCCTCCTTCTCCTTCTTCATTGTCTTTCTATGATCTAACAATGTACCCACTCCTGCTATTCACTCATGACAGGACGACATCAAATCCAAAACTCCCTAGTCTAAGATGATGCATTGTTATCCATGGACTGAGCCTGGGACAAGTGACAGACTAGGAAAGAGGGCATAGTAACTGTGCTTTGCGTAGTTCTAGGTGATAGGGAGGGAGACTGGTCACTAATATTGTGTAGAGCATAACTCAAGCTTGGCTGAGGAAATCTTGAACACAATCTTCACTGCCGAGGAAAATTGCGTAGAGGCCACTGGGGGATAGGATTATGCAGTTGAGACCATCAGTGGATGTTGCAAGATGGGACCTTAGGAGAGAGTTCTGTGAATTTTTTAGAGGCAAGGCATGACTGGGCAGTAGAGGGGCTTGAGAGGACAGATCTGCGTAGTTTTTGAGATCAATGAGTCCCCGTTGAGGGAGGACATTGGGGAACACTTCTACATAGTTTTGGGAGGCAAGGCAGGCTAGGTTCTCTGCGTATTGCAGGGTTCTAGCAGGCAAGGAGAAAGCTTGATGATTGATCTTGCAAATGCACAGTTTAGGTTAAGCTGGGAGGAGTTACTACGCAATTAGGGGGATGAAGGGAGGTTGCTCATCTCTGGAATTGCGTAGTGAAACTACGCTGGGGGACATGACTATGCATTGCATAGTTTCAGATAGCAGGGTTGCATCACTGAGGGTTGAGACTATGCAGTGCATAGTTCAGTCGAGGTTTTATGGAAGTGAGTTGCCCGATCGAGAGGATTTTCGTGAAAATGGCTAAGTGTGGGAAGCATGTGAACTTGTGAGGAACTTGAAATTGTGATCACACATTTAGCGTACTTTGATGACATGAAAACATAGATCACCAAAACAACAAGACAAAAAATTACATTGTGTGAGGTTGTTTAGAACAAAAAGCGATAAGTGCGACACTTGAGATAGACTTTAGGACGATCGTGATGACACTTGTGTGATAGTGCTTAAAACTTTGTGTATGAGTGCAACAGGTGTTTACATGGATAGAACAACTTTTATACATAAATACCAACCTTCGATGTCACCAAAAAGGTTCAAAAACATGACATAATAACTAAACATGCCAAAAGGTGACAATTGATCCAACAAGCGAAAGGGAGAAAGACACTTAGAGGAGACACATAGAATAACTTTCAGTGCTTGCAACTATACATGTCATTGAAGACATAATGATATGAAAATGATAATAGGTCCTTCATTCTACACTAAGTGGTGTATTTAAAAATATGTGCTATGTTTTCCAAACCTACCCTTCAAAGGTTTATGCATTAGATGGAGTTTTCATGCAATGCCGATCTTCTATCATACCCTAGGTTCCTTGGTCTCCTTATCTTTCCTCCTCAACTCCTTGAGAGGCATCTAGCATGCCATCCTTCTTAGTGGATACTGAGAGAAAAAATTGTATATTTTAAGTGGGTAGCAGTTGTTTCAAAATAAGGCCCTGGGAGGACACATCTACGCAGTTTCAGAAGGCAAGGTGGACTAGAAAGCTGAAATTCTTGAGGGAAAAAACTACACATTTTTTGGAGACAGTGGGTTCTAGATGAGGGAAGGACACTGGAGGAAGACAATGCAAAGTTTTGGATGCCAAGGGAGGCTAGGTTTTTTGTGCATTACATAGTTCCAGTAGGCAAGGAAAATACTTGAGGGTTGCAGATGTGAAGAGCGCAGTTCAGGAAAGTTGGATGAGGCTAGGTTTCCAGGGAAAATCTAGAATTTGGCCAGGAAAGTTGGATGAGGCTAGGTTTCTAGGGAAAATCTATAATTTGACTAAGTGTGGGATCAATGGAACCAATGTGAAAAATGATAGAAACTAACTAAAACCAAACACTTGGACACTTAGTGATACAACATAGATCATCCAGGACATATAAAACATACTTTGCTTAATGCAACAACCTTTGTGGCAAATTATGACAAGTGTGGCTTCGATGATAGAATTTGGGAGGATAAAGGTGACACTCATGTGAGAGTGCATGAAATGAGTGTGAAACATGCCTATGTGATGAGAACAACCCATTCTCACAAATATTTCCCATTGATGCAAAAAAAACTTCCCTTTTCACGGAAGCGATAATCCCCATGCCCAAAGATGACACCTACTGTAAAAAGATAAAAGTGTGAACGACTCTTTAGTTCGAAGAAGAGATCTTGAGATCATCAACTTACCAATAAGTGAATAAGGAACGGTCAATCATAGGATCCATAGTAGGCTCCAAAATATGAGTTTAGGACAAAATTTTGGAGGGTGTTGTAGCCTCTACAACACTTGGAAACACCCTGGTTGAATACCATCTTCTCTGTCTTGGTTCATTTTTGTGTAGGGCCTTGGTCCTTCAGGGAGTATTGATTCATCGTGCATATTAATTTGGTTTCTCCACTTACCCCATGAATAGACATGGTACCCTTTGTACCTTCTTAGTTGAACACAACATATGATTCAACTAGATCACAATGTTTCAAATTGGGAAGGGTAGTTTAGCTCACGAGCTTAAGATTTTCAAAGTAATTTTTTTCATCTCTAGTGTTGCTCTATTGCTAGCAGGCTTGGACAATACCCCAATGAAGCCACGTAGGAACACAAGCATTGTGTCACTTCCAGTGAGCCTGGATAGTACCCTAGTGGAGTTTCTTGCTTCACCTCTCTATGCAGGAAGCCTTTCTCTTATTTTGCCTTTATTTATTTTTGAAAGAGAACTGTGCATAGACACCTATTTATTTTGGGGTGGAAGAGGGATCCATACTTGTTGAGAGAGGAAGAGGTTGTTCCTTCAGAGAAGCATATAAATAACTCTGATTTAGGTTTACTGGTTTATATTTCCCCTTCTCCATTTCTACTAGTTGGATAAGCTTGAAACCACCAAAGCAGAAAACTAAGTATAGTCATGAGGTTCCTACACTGGACACAGGTTCATGGTTAGACCAAATTTCTCCTTACGGACGAATTCTATTTACTATCAGAACTTCATCGGCCAAAAAATACAACCAGTAAGTTCAACACAAGACTGGCCAAATGTTGAAGTGTCACAAGGATCTATGAACTTCGGCCACATACACACTTGGAAGCCAAACAGGTCTAGGCACAACACTTATTCGTGTAATGAAAACAAAAGGAAGACTCAACAAGAAAGAGAACAGAGAAAAAGAAAGAAAACACAGAACCAAGAAACAAAATCAAAAGACAAGACATAAAAATGAACAAGCAAACATGATTTATAACCAGAATAAGAAAATTAAGACAAACTACAGGGAACGAGTGTAAGATGAGTGCAAGGAAAGAAAACTAAGATGCAACTAATCCTACCCTATCCTAACGACTAGAAGGTCAAGGTCACGTAAAATGAAATTTCCAGTGAAGCCACCATGATTGTTCCTGATCTGCATCCACAAAGATAGGAACAATTAAAACAGATAAAAAGTGATGTGCAACATAAGATATAAAAACTTGACAAACTTACCTAGGAAAAAGAAGGTCTTTCCTATGGGTAGAAAGATGTGTCACAAACACTACTTTCACCCAATCCACATGCTTACCTTTTCTATGAATACCATTTTTTAACAAGCCTCAGGAGCCTCTTACGAATATGTCTTCATCTACACCGAACTCCTTTGCAAGTGTGAAGATGGATTGAAACTTGATGTCTGTAACAAAGCTTGCCAAGTAAGATTGTTCCATCCATTTAGTGATTGGATCATAGATTTCATGATGGCACTTGTGAAAACTCGTAACCTTTGAAAAGATGAATTTTCGATTCAAGAAGCAGGATCACGATGGGAATATTGTAAGGAAAAATAGATATGATCATCCTCGGTAGTCATCTCAAGATAGTGAGGACCTGCCATAACCATCAGTGAAGGCTAAAGTGCCTCACCTACTTGACAGAAATCTGAATAGATAGATGTGAACAATGAAGACTAAAGGGTGTGAAACAACTATCATTAGATATGCTGATGGGAAAATGATAAGCTGAATGACAGTCACCCAAGATAGAGAAATGATCAGATGAGATAATTGAAACATCAGATTCCTAGTTTGCAATGAACAGAGAAAAATCAATTTGAACAATCTTGCGAATGCTTTGAACAATTGAACCAAGTTCCTTGCGAGCCAGATATGACAGACCACCTTCCTGCAATTGGTGACCAATTGTGCAAGCATCGTAGTCATCAAAAGAGTTCAAAAAGGATGTTAGCATCACGAATGCATGAAACCAGTTGAGGCATGGTGAATGGAGAAGAGCTTGATTTGTGTGAGAACTTGTGCATTCATCATCACATAAGGACATTTCTAGTGTGATGAGTGGACATATTTTCATTACAATATTCACAAGATTACTGGGGAGTTGACCATTAAGGGGTAAATTCAATAAGTATGATTCTTGAGGGCAAAGATAGTCCTTGAGATGATCAACTTCACAATTCCATGGCTCTATGAGAGATGCACATTCCCAAACAGAGTTTGATTTGCATGAAGACTTGTGAACTGTGACAGATTCATGAATTCAGTCACAAGTAAAATCTTGAAAATTTGAGAGGTCACACCCAAAATACTAATTTTTTTTTACACGAGAATTCACATCGAGTGAAACCATTTAGATAGATAGTTTATGTGAGAGAAACCCGATTTGATTTAGTTCATGGGGCTTACAAGAGTCGGGAGATCCTAACATAACCATCAATGGAAGTTGAAGTGACTCAACTCCCTGGCAGGTCCCGAAACTTTCTATAATTGTAGAATTTCATTTTGAAACTTGAACCAGATCATGCATGGTTTGAGGGTGGCTGCTGTTGCTAATTTCAAAACTGCTCTCTGAATGGAAACTATCTCTATCACATGTTTCACCAGATTTTTTGGCCTCAACAACAATTAGATTACTCAATCGAAAAGGTTCTTCTGGTAGCACATTCAAAGATAAATGCATTGGTGAGATCTCATGAGCAAGTTGATTTGAAGAGTTGTCTTCATGTAAAAGAAGAGATGATGAGTGGTGGGAAGAGCTCTCTATGATTTGACTGTTTTCACTTTCATCATGGAAAATCTTACTGCCTTGTGTCAATTAAGGGGATAACTCATCAGATGAAGAAGAAAGAGAACATGGAGTATATCTGTCACAAGTGGATGTGTTGCGAATGGTAGGACATAAGGGAAAGTGAGGTGAAGGGGAAGTTTCGATAGGAACATATTCTTTGACCGAAGCAGATTCTAGATTCAAATTAAAATCTTCATGAGGAACCAAAAGATCATTTGATGTTCTTAGGCATCCATCAACATAAAAAAGCATTGGAATGATTACTACCCAAGGCTGGGGGTTGATTGAAAGAATTGATTGTACTGGATTTTCCATCGAGATTAGAAGATTGAGAATCGTTCAAGAATGGAAACTCATTGTTTTGATGTGGACAATTTCGAAATGGAGAAAAAAATTGATAGTGTCCTCACCTTCTTGCTCCTTTACCTTGTACTTGATGGAAATTTGAGCCAGCAACTTGAGAATCAAGAGAATGTGAAAAACTGGCTGGTGAAGTAGATTAATCAAGTGAGTCATGGTACAAGGATTCATGGCCTCTAGATGATAGAGGATGGAAAAGATCCAGATTAGATTCAAGACTTGAGTTATGAACAGTGACACCCTCTTGCGGAATGAGGAGTGAGTCTTCAACATAGGCTTCGTGAGCCATTCTGGAATTTCCTCCATTGAAGTAGGAGACGAATGAGAAGATGGACTAGAGATTTGATTTGTAGATTTCCTAGTTTCATGATCAACACAAGGAGGAACCCACATTGGGACTGAAAAAGGAGGAGGACAAGGAACGAAAGGGGTAGTAGGATCCTCCTCTGTGATTTTAGGTGCCTCATGATTCTCAAGAGTTGGGGGAAGCAGAAAAATCGGGAGGTTCAGGGTCACTGTATGAAGAGGCAAGAACCAAATGCTCAAAATCTTGCTTCAAGAAATCCCAGTTCAGATCTTCTTCCAGAATTTCACAGCAAAGGTGAAGGAATCGATCAGAAAAATTCTCAACTGATTCATTAGGCTCCATTCTTAAGAGATTGATTCTTCCACAAACATTTCGGTAGTTATACTTACCGAGGGCTTGATGGAGTTCCCTGAGGAACTAACAAAGGGAATGGGCGGAAGTAGGTGGAAAAGGTATGGCACCACCGATTGGCACGACCTTAAAGGGTGAGGAATAAAAGCATGCAAGCAAACTCTTCAATATCGATTTTGTAAGGTTCACAAAATTGAAGAAAATTGGAAATGTGCTTGGATATAGATGTTTCGACCTCACCATCAAACTTTAACTGGGACAAGTGATTGAGAAGCTCATCGGGGGGTTGGGGGGGGTGTGAAAATTGATAAAGGGAAAAATTGGATGAACACCCTGGGGGTATGATTTGTGTATGAGCCATTTTAGATAAGAGATTCAAACCAGATGCAATGGGCTCAACTTGTCATCTGGCCCTCCTTCTAGCGCCATTTTGTTGATGGTGCTAGAAATTCATCAACCTAGGGGATCTCCCTAATATGAAGTCCCAACTAGACCTCACACCGTTTGGTGTAGGAGTCCCATCCGGTATAAAGGACCTATTGCCATATACTAAGATATTTTTCTTGGTTCTAGCTATTAGCATGAGAGAGTGATGCAATGGTATCTTCGAACAACAAGGTAAGTGTGACTGGTGAGTGTGCAATGCAACTGTGTCAAGGTTCTCTTACTGCAAAAGGGGGTAGAAAAGTGAGCCTCTAAGTGAGAGGTGTTGAGATTGCAACAAGATGATGGAGCTTAGTGAAAAGAGTCGCCTTCACTAAGTGGGCCCGCATGCTAATTTTGGCGCAAGTCTATTTTTTAGACTATGTCTATTTTTAGACATATGGATCATGTCTATGGATTGCAGGTTGCTGTTTATGGATGATTGATCAAGTTGGGAAAAAATAGATGGACTTCTATTTTTGATGAAAGTGTGAGTGATCACAGTGTGAGTGATCAAAGTCTATTTTTAGACTGGCTGTCAAAAATAGAAAAGTCAAATATTATTATCTCACAATAATATTTGGACTATAAACTTAATCTTATTCTCTTGGAGCACTTCAGTTTGAGCTACAGAGGTGGCACATGCAGCTGTTAGAAGGAAATACGCTTTTCTTATGAGTCAGTTGAGTTGTTGCATGCATGACTTCAGTTAGAACTCAATCAGTTGAGTTTGGTGGAGTTGATTGTGGAGTTGATGGAGTTGTGTTCAGTTTAGCTTTGTTAAACTGGTTGTATTTAGTCTAACTGGAAAATAGACTAGAGATGAGTTGGGTGAATTAGTTATTAATTAATTCACAAGTTATTAACTCATAATACAACTAATGAATACATTAGTTAACTCAGTTGCATGTCAGTGCATGTTCAGTTCAACAGGGACAGGTGGTAGAGAATCAGATTGCTATCAGTTGTGACTATAGTTGTGCACCAGATCTTGCACAATAAAGGGATTGAGTATGCCAATGAGTTTGCCCACGTATTTTCCCACATTATAGCTTGTGCTCACGTCCAACAAAGAGTGAGTGACTATTTTGCAGGTGAAAAACGAGTTTGGTAAGCCATTCTCATCAGTTCTTGAGCAGGTATTGAGCAGTGGAGGCAGGCAAGCAGTGGAAGAGATTTGGAGATTAGATCTGAGCTGTATTGTGTGTAACAGAGGTGGAGATACTTGTGAGAAGTATTATGTTGTGTAATGTTACATGACTCAATCATTAATATACAGATAGTGTGGGGTTTTTAGCGAGATGCTTTCCCCGGGATACATACTGTGTTAATGTGTGAATTCTCTTGATGTTTTATTGTTATTGATGCTGCTATATTGATGATCAACGTAGAGGAGCTTATGTATTGTGTATGTATTCCGCAATAGTACATGATCAGGATAATCTCTGTTGAATATGTGTTAAATTATTCAAAATTTCTACAAGAGGTAATAGTACTAATTAGGAAGAGACACACACGAACCAGGAAGGTTTGTCCAACATCCAGTGGAATAGTCCACAACGGATGTGACAGTCATTAAAACCAAATTATAGGGAAATACCCGTCCACCATCCAGCGGAATAGTCCAGAACGGATGTGATGTTCGTTATAACCAATGAGTGACAAAGGTTTGTTTAGTACATGTGAAACAAACATGAATTAAAAATTCTCAAAGAATAGTCTTACAAACATCCACAAGTCCATGCATGAAAACTTGTTGGTCTGAACAGGCTTCTATATTAAGCAAAAGTTCCAAGACACATATTTACATCATAGACCACTTGCCCCAGTAGTGGGACATTGGAGCCACTCCTCACTCCTCAAAGAACTGACTAAAACTCTCTATGCTTTATGGGAGTAGCCAAGGTGAAAAGTCCTTTGCTCATACAATGAGGGGGTATATAACCAAGGGTGATGCTTGACCCTTGCGACTCTTCGACTACCCTCATGACTGTTCAACTTCCTATGAATTTTAAATTGACATGACTCTTCATATTCATGTGTATCCATTGGACTTCCACTTTACATTACATTCGATTTACAATAGACATGACTCATAGTAGTGATGTGGCCTTTGAAAACTCATGACATCACTTGACATGACACTGCTGACATGGAATAGATTGCTGAGGTGGCAATGTCAAGCCGTTTTTGCTGCTGATTGATAGATATGTTCTTGGATGTGCTTTCTCTTCTCCTCTGCATAAATTGATGATGCAAAGTCTTCAATGATCTTTGGTCTTGAGAGGTGGTTGCATGCATGTGTTCCATTTGCTTGTGCTTGAAAAGCTTCTTTGTCTGTCCAACTATAAGTGAGTCTTCTAGCATGTTCACTACTCCTTCTCCTTCTTCATTGTCTCGCCATGATCACTCCTTCTCATTCTTCATTGTCTCACCATGATCTAACAATGTACCTACTCCTTCCATTCACTCATGACAGGACAACATCAAATCCAAAAACTCCCTAGTTTAAGATGATGCATTGTTATCCATGGACTAAGCCTGAGACATATGACAGAATGGGAAAGAGGGCCCAGTAAGTATGCATTGTGCAGTTCCAGGTGACAAAGAGGGAGATTAGTCATTGAGATTACGCAGATCACAACTTAGGCTTGGTTGAGGAACTCGTGAGCACAATCTTCACTGCCGGGGAAAATTGCACATAGGCCTTTGGGGGATAGGATTGTGGAGTTGAGACCATCAGTGGTTTCTGCAAGATGGGACCCTAGGAGGTAGGTATGGGTAGCTTTCATAGGCAAGGCATGACTGGGAAGTAGAGGGGCCTGAGACATGTGACAGACTAGGAAATATGTTGGGTTGTGTTATATTCTTTCCATGACTAGCCCACGTAGTTAACCCAGGGGTTAGAGGGGGGGCGGAGCACCCCCTTCATTGTGTCGATTGTGTAGCCGAGGGGGGGGGGGTCACAGGGAGTTTGAGGTGTACCCATAACCCCACTTTATGGGGTCCAGGGTAGCGCCCCAGAAAATTTTGGTTTTGGACCCTATGTTAGGTTGGGCGGACCCACCTATGATTTTGTGCATGATTTTCGCACATGTTTTTTGGATGCGATGGTTTTTTGGTCCATGGTTTTGGACGCGATGGTTTTCCGTCCATGGTATTGGATGCTTTAGCATGTATAAATATGTATTGTAACATTGAAAGGAACATAATGAAAAATCAATCTAGTAGTCTCGGTTTTGGGATCCAGTGGGAAAATCTTTGTGTATATGTGTTTTGTGTGTTATGCTCTCGCATTGTTTATTTTTCTGTGTTTTAGAATTCATATGCAGGTAATTTCTGTACGAGGTTAAAACCTACATTTGGGATCAAAGAATTTTTGGCTTCAAGGGGACGCCTTTGTTGTTGAGGGGTTTCACTTAGGCCTGTGGTAGACCCTTTTCAGTGGGAGATATGCAAGATCGACTTTGGTGGTGAAAGAAGATGGCGAGCAGTGGAAAGATAGAGATCGAGAAATTTAATGGTCAGAGTTTTGAGTTTTGGAAACTCAAGATGGAGGATCTGTTGGTGGATAAAGATCAGTGGATCGCGGTAGATCCGGATACTAAACCAACGAGTGTGTCCGATGAAGAATGGAAGAAGTTGGATCGGAAGGCAAAGAGCACAATATGATTGTGTGTCTCAAATTCAGTATTGCTGAATGTATCAGGGGAAGCTATGGTGAAGGTTTTGTGGGACAAGTTAGGGACTTTGCACCAATCTAAGTCTCTAAAGTCTCTGGTGAATAAACTGTTCCTGCGGAAAAAGATGTATAACCTGAGGATGAAAGATGGGGACTCGGTGACAGAGCATATGAATACAATTAATACTGTGGTAAGTCAGTCAGAATTTGTTGATATTAAAATTTCAGATGAAGATAAGTGCATTAGTTTGTTATGTTCTCTACCAGATTCGTCGTATAGTCTGGTTAATGAAATAGGTAGCAATGCAACTGCCTTGCAGTTTGATGAAATAGTATCAACCTTGCTGATGGAGGAGATGAGATGGAAAAATATGGAGAACCAGAATGGTGATGCCTTGTCTGTACGAGGATGATCCCAGAACAGAAACACAAATAAGTCATCAAGTGGGAGATCTAAATCTAGATCTCCAGGAAAACCTGTAAAGGTGGTGTGCTGGAAATGCAGAAAGGAAGGGCACTACAAAAGGGACTGTAACTCTAAAGCTCCTGATAAAGGAAAGGGATCTGATGATGCTCCTTTTGCAGAGGCGAAAACCACCTCAGATGAAGGTGGGGATGTGTACTTGGCTTCTTCAAGTACACATGTAGATCATGAGGCATGGTTGATTGACTCAGGTGCATCCTTTCACTTCACTCCCCATAGAGAGTGGTTCTGTGAGTATGAGAAATACGATGGTGGTGATTTCTTCTTAGGGGATGATAGGAAGGCTAGAATCGTTGGTCATAGAAAAGTAAAGTTGAAGTTGCAAGGTGGAAGGGCTAGAACACTTCCGGGTGTTCTACATATTCCTGCATTGGCCAGAAATCTAATTTCTGTAAGCAAGCTGGATGATGCAGGTGTAAAAATAGTGTTCGAGAAGGATACCTGCAAGATGGTTCGGGGAGCCCTGGTATTGATGCGGGGAGTTCGGATTGGAACTCTGTACAAGCTGCAAGGTAGCACTGTTGTTGATGGGTGCAACTGTTCCGTGGTTCTTGAAAGTGGAGCATAAAATCTAGTGGTCTCTGGAGAAAAGACCATGTTGTGGCATTAAAGGCTTGGACATATTGGAGATAAGGGAGTTTGAATACTTCATGGTAAAGGTATGGTAGAAGGTATGAGTAATAGCTCTATGGATTTTGATTTCTGTGAAAATTGTGTATACAGAAAGTAGAATCGGGTGAGTTTCCCCTCTGGTGGTAAAAGGGCGAAACATATATTAGAGCTTGTACAAAATGATGTGTTTGGGCCTGTGAAGGTTCCATCACTGGGTAAGTCTGTGTACTATGTATCATTTATAGATGACTTATCAAGGAATACATGGATATATTTGCTTAAGAAGAAATCTAGTCTTTGACAGGTTTAAAGAATTTAAGGCTCTCGTGGAAAACCAGACAGAGAAGAAGATAAAGGTGCTAAGGACATATAATGGTGGAGAGTTTTGCAGTAAGGAATTTGAAGAATTCTGCAAGAAGTGTGGTATAACACGGCAGAATACTACTCCATATACACCTTAGAAAAATGGAGTCGCAGAAAGAATGAACAAGACGTTGATGGAAAGGGCAAGAAGCATGCTCAGTGTTGTCGAGTTAGGACATGAATTTTGGGCAGAGGCGGTGGATATTGCATGTTACCTGGTCAACAGGTCACCTTCATTAGCGTTGGAGGATAAAACTCCACAAGAGGTATGGACTGGTAAGAAACCCTCTCTTTCACATCTGAGGGTATTTTGATGTGATGCATATGTACATGTTCCATAGGAGAAATGAACCAAGTTGGATAGTAAATTTGAAAAGTGCATCTTTATTGGGTATAAGGATGGTTTAAAGGGTTATAAGCTTTGGAACCCAGTAACAAGGAAGGTTGTGTATAGCCGAGATGTGGTGTTCAGAGAGGTCAAAGATGTTATTAAACATGAAGTCCAACCAAAGGAACCTGAGAAGATAAAGTTTGAGCTAAAGGAGGAAGAATCAGATTGTACAGTAGAGGAGGAATCAAAAGATGAAGAGCCACAAACTCTGGCTGTGAGAAGATTAGTTCGAGAAATAAGGCAGCCAGAAAGGTATAGTACATCTACTTTCTGTTCAATTTTTTCTTTGTCTGTTACTGATGATGATCCCATAACTATGAGGGAAGCAGTGGATTGAGAGGATGGAAAACTCTGGAAAGAGGCCATGGTTGATGAAATGGAATCTTTGCACAAAAGTGAGGCTTGGGATCTGGTGGAGTTTCCAAATGGAAGGAAACCCATTGGCAGCAAATGGGTGTTCAAAAAGAAGACAAATGCAGAAGGAAAGGTGGAGAAATAAAAAGCTCGGTTCGTAGCAAAAGGTTATTCCTAGGTGCTGGGAATTGATTTTGGTGATATTTTTTCTCCTGTTGCCAAGGTAACTTCTGTTAGATTAATTTTATTTGTTACTGCTGCTTTTGATTTTGAGGTAGAATAGATGGATGTGAAGACAACATTTCTTCACAGGGATTTGGAAGAGGAAATCTACATGAAGCAACCTAAAGGCTTTGTGGTGAAGGGTAAGAAAGAACTAGTATGCAAGTTAAAGAACTCTCTGTATGGGTTAAAACAGTCACCAAGGATGTGGTATCAAAAATTTGATACATTTATATGGGGACTTGGCTTCACCAGAAGCAAAGAAGATCGCTGTGTGTATTTTAAATTAATTGGTGATCGTGTTATTTATTTGGTCTTGTATGTGGATGATATGTTGCTGGTTGGAAATGACAAAGAAATTATCCAAGACTTGAAGACCCAATTGTCCTCCAAATTCGACATGAAAGATCTTGGTGTTGCAAACTATATTTTGGGCATGGAAATTAAAAGAGATCGAGCAAAGAGGAAGCTTTGGTTAAACCCGAGGAAGTATGTAGAGATAATACTGTAGAGGTTTAATATGCAGGATAGTAAACTGGTGAATGTTCCTATTCCTGTAGGTGTAAAGTTATCTGTTGAACAGTGTCCCAAGACACACGAAAAGGAAGAGGATATGTCCCATGTTCCATATGCAAGTGCAGTCGGTAGCCTGATGTATGCAATGGTCTGTACTAGAACAGACATTTCACATGCAATGGGAGTATTGAGCAGGTTTATGTCAAAACCATGGAAGGAGCACTAGACTGCAGTGAAGCGGGTTTTCAGGTATTTGCGTGGCACTAGTGATTATGGTTTGTGCTACTAAGGAAGACTAGGATGGGATAGAATGTTGGATATTCATGGCTTTGTTGATGCAGAATGGGCTGGAGATCTGGATCAAAAAAGATCTACAAGTGGGTATGTATTTAACCTATTTGGGGGTGCATTCAGTTGGATGAGTAAGAAACAATCTGTAGTGGCACTATCAACTACAGAGGTAGAATACATGGCAGCCACTCATGCAAGCAAGGAAGCAGTTTGGTTGCAGAGATTGTGTTCAAGTATGGGGTTAGTACAAGGAGCTATAAGGTTAGACTGTGACAGCCAAAGTGAAATTTTCTTGGCAAAGAACCCCGCATATCATTCAAAGACAAAGCACATTGATGTTCAGTATCACTTTGTGAGGGATATGATAGAAGACAAAAAGGTGTTGCTGGTAAAGGTAGACACTTTGAAGAATACTACAGATACATTGAAAAAATCTATGAGCTCTGAGAAGTTCTCTTAGTGTAGAGAGACAATGGGCATTTCAGGGCTGGAAAAATGACTAAGCTCTCTTGTGGCCCCTTGTGGAAAGAAAACAACAAGTGGGAGAATGTTGGGTTGTGTTATATTCTTTCCACGACTAGCTCATGTAGTTAACCAGGGGGTTAGAGGGGGGGCGAAGCACCCCCTTTGTTGCGCCGATTGTGTAGCGGGGGGGGGGGGGGGTCACAGGGGGTTTGAGGTGTACCTGTAACCCCACTTTATGGGGTCCAGGGCAGTGCCCTAGAAAATTTTGGTTTTGGACCCTATGTTAGGTTGGGCGGATATGGTTTTGTGCATGATTTTCACACATGTTTTTTGGATGCGATGGTTTTTCGATCCATGGTTTTGGACGTGATGGTTTTCAGTCCATGGTATTGGATGCTTTGGAATGTATAACTATGTATTGTAACATTGAAAGGAACATAATGAAAAATCAAGCTGGTAGTCCTAGTTTTGGGATCCAGTGGGAAAATCTCTGTGTATATGTATTTTATGTGTTATGCTATCGCATTGTTTATTTTTCTATGATTTAGAATTCGTATGCAGGTAATTTGTGTACGGGGTTAAAACCTACAAAGAGGGCCCAGCAACTGTGCATTGTGCAATTCTAGGTGACAAGAAGGGAGATTAGTCACTGAGATTGCATAGAGCACAACTCAGGCTTGGCTGAGGAACTCCTGAGCACAATATTTAGTGCCAGGGAAAATTGCATATAGGCTAATAGGGGATAGGATTGTGGAGTTGAGACCATCAGTGGCTGCTACAATATGGGACCCGAGGAGGTAGGTCTGGGTAGTTTTCATAGGCAAATCATGACTAGGCAGTAGAGGGGCCTGAGAGGACATATCTGCACAGTTTTTGAGATCAGTGAGTTCCTGGTTGAGGGAGGACATTAGGGAACACTTCTGTACAATTTTGGGAGGCAAGGCAGGTTGCATTCTTTTCACATTGTGGGGTTCTAGTAGGAAGGGATAAATCTTGATGTCTGATCTTGCGAAATGCGCAGTTCAGGTCAAGCTCGGAGGAGTTATTACACAATTTTTAGGATGAAGGCTCCTTAGCTCTGGATTTGCGCAATGAAATTGCCCTAGGGGATAGTGACTACACACTGTATGATTCCAGGTAGCAAGGTTGCATCATGGAGGGTTGAGATTGCACAATGTGTAGTTCAGTTGGGGTTTGGTGAAAGTGAGTTGCCCGGTCTGGAGGATTTTCGGGAAAATGACTTAGTGTGGGAGATAGGTGAACTTGTGAGGAACTCGAAATTGTGATTGCACATTTAGCATACTTCGATGAAATTACAACATAGAATGCTAGAACAACAAGACAAAACATAACCTTCTGTGAGGCTGTTAGAACAAAAAGCGACAAGTGTGACACTTGAAATAGAATTTAGTACGACCGTGACAACACTTGTGCGACAATGCTTAAAACTTTGTGTATGAGTGTGACAGGTGTTTGCATGGATAAGAAAACTTCTATACACAAATACCAACCTTTGAGGTTACCAAAAAGGTTCGAAAGCATGACATAACAACTAAACATACCAAAATGTGACAATTGATCCAACAAGCGAAAGGGAGCAAGACACTTAGAGGAAACACATGGAATGGCTTTCCGTGCTTGCAACCATGCATGTCATTGAAGACATAATTATATGACAATGATACATAGTCCTTCATGCTACACTAAGAGGTGTATTTCAAAATATGTGCTTTGTTTTCCATACCTACCCTCTAAAGGGTTATGCATCAGATGGAGTTTTCATGCGGTCCCTATCTTCTATATTACCCTGGGTTCCTTGGTCTCCTTATCTTTCCTCCTTAGCTCCTTAAGAGTCATCTAGAATTTCATCCTTATTAGTAACTACTGAGAGAAAAAATTGCACGGTTTAGGCAGTGGCTGCAACGGGATAAGGCCCTAGGAGGACACCTTTGAGCAGTTTCAAGAGGCAAGGTGGACTGGGCAGCTGAGATGCTTGAGGGACAAAACTATGTAGTTTTTGGAGATAGTGGGTTCCGGTTTAGGGAAGGACACTGGAGGAAGCCACTTTGTAGTTTTGGATGCCAAGGGAGGTTGGTTTTTCAGCGCATTGCACACTTCTAGTAGGAAAACGAAAAGCTTCAGGGTTGTAGATGCAAACAACGTAGTTCAGGAAAGCTGGATGAAGCGAGGTTGCTAGGGAAACTCCAAATTTGGCTAAGTGTGGGACCAGTGGAATCGATGTGAAAAATGATAGAATCTAACTATGATCACACACTTGAAAACTTATTGATACAACATAGACCATGTAGAACATATAAAACATACTTCGCTTACTGCAACAATCGTTGTGCCAACTTACGATAAGTGCAGCTCCGATGATAGACTTTGGGGGGATAAAGGTGACACTTGTGCAATAGTGTGTGAAATTAGTGAAAAACATGTCTATGTGATTAGAACAACCCATTCTCACAAATATTTCCCCTTGAAGCAAAACAAACTTCCCTTTGCATGAAAAGCGATAATCCCCATGCCCAAAGATGACACATACTATATAAAGATAAAATCGTGAATGAATCTTAAGATTGAAGAAGGGAGCTTGAGATCATCAACTTACCAATAAGTGACTAAGGAATGATCGATCATAGGATCCACAGTAGGCTCCGAAATTTGAGTGTAGGCCAAAATTTTGGAGGGTGTTGCAACCGCTACAACCCTAACTTAATCAGATTGGCCATCCCTTTGGATCCCAGGGAAGGAAAAAGATACATAGAGCTTGTAATGGAAGATTGGGATGATGGAAACATTGAGGACTTGTACAATGTTACTACTAAGAATCAAGATAAAGGAAGATCCACAACAAGTAGTGAGAGAGATGGAGAGCTAGGAAGCCTATATGATATCACTACATGAAGGGAATACTATGTCAACCCAACTGCTATTGAGAACTAACTTGGAGGAGTGTATGCTAAAATTATGTAGATTCAGAAGATGCACTAGATCATTAGAAAAATAGACTACATGAAGTATCATCCAGGAGATGTGTGCAGATAAATAGACACTTTAGGTAGATTGGATCAAAGATCCATGAATTACAAAACTTTGATGTGATAGGGAGCATCACTGACTTCCTACAAGAAATAGAAAAAGTACCAAAGTAATCACATTTTATTGCTCTAGATGTCGTATTGCATGGAACTCTAGTTAGATGATGGGCAAGGCACAAATTAACACCAAAATCCTGGGAGATTGCGACAGTAGTGATGCGGCACAAATTCGACCAAAGCCAAGATCACCTCATAGATATATACATAGACACAAAATATCTAGGGGATGATGTGTTTTGATGCAAGAAGACATGGGCCATTCTAGAAGTGGAAGAAAATTTTTGGCCACACAAGTTCATCCACACCCTCACGACCATACCAAAGAGTTGGTATGTGCAATAAGAATTAATAAGAGAAATGAAAACATGGACATGGATCGTTGAAGACTTTGGGGCCACTTTTGGAACCATTGAAGAAGAACACATATTGAAAAATGTGTGACAACATGCTAGTGAAATTATATTCCAGGAAAAATAGAAGACAAGTGCAACTAAAGACTCTGTTTTCACACAACACTTAGAGAAATACAAGCATCAACACATGGTACATTGCCTAAATATTGAATAAGTGCCAAATGAAGAAGACCCACATCACTTGAAATTTAGAGAGAAAAAATATCAATGCATGGTAGAAGGGGTGACCACCAGCCCAAGTGCCCCTATTTATAACAAGCCAATCAAGACCAAAAAGCACGACATTGGCACAAAGGGAAATCCCAAAATTGCAATCATTGGAGATTATTGGGATGAGGATATCATGGAACAAATGGTGGACTTGCTAAATAAATACCATAAAATTTTCTGTACCACATTTTCTTAAATGAAGGATATTGACACACAAACTAATACCCCAGGGTTGTGCAGGATTAGAGGGGGGTAGCTCAGGTTAACTAAAAACTGTTGCCCAATGTTAGTTTGATAACTAGCCTTCTCATTTTGATTCACTAAGGAATTAAGGAGGGCATCCCTGGGTAAGAGAGATGGCAAGGAGAGGGGTGGAGCTTGTAGAGGCCAAGCTAGAACAAGGAGACTTCTCCTTGTCAAGTCTCTTGCAATGGTTAAGGAGGGAGATAGGTTCACAAGAGAAAGTGATAATTAATCATCAAACTTATAAACTTATAAAATTGCTTCTCTTATATGAACAAAGAAAGGAGGGAAGAATGAGTCAAGGAGTCACTTCACTTATGGAAGTGGAGGAGGAAGGTTCATAAGGGATCTTCCCTTTATCCATGTCACTTGCTAGAGAAATGGTTGTGTTTGAAGCTCACTTGTAAAATAACTAGGAGATAGTGGGATCGTTCCACCCTAGGCTTAGGATTAGAGGTCAAAACAAGTAAATGACTTGTGGGAGGACGGAAGCACTTGACTTTAGTTTAAGAATGAAGGCAAGGATGGTGATTTAGAGATGAGCTAGGGATGTCCTAGAGGGATGCTACATGTATGCACTAAAACTATAATATGATTTTTCATTGCAACTTCTATAGGGTAAACACTTTCCATATATATAATTATTGTAAATCATATGTGCTTGCCTAATATTTTGAGAACATATTCAAGGTATATTTTTCCAGGGCTAGTAATTAGTGGTCAGAGTCTAAATTAAGATAATCCTTGGAATCTATGAATTGGCATTGGTCACTTCACATATTAGGCATGATGTACCTCTATTCACTAATGAACCTATGGATTTTAGATGTTGCAAAAATTTTCAACTAAATAAATTGAACTTCCTTATGAAATAACCTCTTATTGATGAATTAGAATGGTGTTGGAATCCATTTGGAATTAGGATTGAAACCTAATGCAAACATAGTCGATTATGCCATTTGTTGATAAAGAGCATTGATCCCAACAAATGTTTCTTTTGATCAATTGTATACAAGTTGAAGGTTGAGCATTGGTTACGTGAATTACAACCATGCATCATGGGTATGATCCTTTAACTTTCTTGGATTAACAAAGGATCCTTGAACTTGACTTGACAAAGTTTTGGTTTTGTAAATGAATTGTATTTACAACTAATTAACAAATTGCATTAGAAACAATCATTGAGTTTTATAGGCATCATTTTTTTCTTTTATATTTATTTTCACAATGATCCATGTTGATGAGATAAAAAGTCCATAGGCATACTATTTATGGACCATATGTTATCAAAGCAGCTAAATTTGTGGCCTTGAAGGAGATGTATCACCTTGAGGAGAGAATTGAGGGGGTAGAAAACCATTTCATTTTGATTATCAAAGCTTGAAAGTGGGCAATGAAAAAGGTGTTTCTACGACCCAACACTACACCAACATTTGGGGGATCAAGAAAAAAAATTGAGAAGCACAAACATAGGTTTTCTCTTAAGATGAGAGAATAAGACTCAATGTATATCATCCTTTAGAGCAACAACAAGTACATAGAGTTTTGGAATCAAGAAGAATTAGAGATGGAGCAAAAAAACATTAGAGGATTATTTAGAGATTGAAGAGTGAAGAGTTGGCCATAAGTTTCCCATGGTTTTAAAGATAATTCTAGAAGTGCTGCAAATGATCCAAAGAACTACAAAAGGAGAGTGAGGACACTTGGGAATTATTATATCCCATGCAAGTCAACATTAGAGTATATCATACACAAGTCAACCCCATTATATCTTTGTATAACTCATGTTTCCCTAAACTTATGATAATCTCTTCTTTTGTTAGAGGGATTTACCATGGATCCTTACCCAACATTGGAGACCCTCCTCAGAATAAGAAATGATACCAAGTTATTCCTATCTTGGTCAGATGATTGACAATTAATATTTTAATCAAACCCTTATGAAAAATGCAAAGGGGGGAAGACTTGGATTTTTCTCTAATTTTTGTAGACATTTTAATAAGACTATTTAACAAGAAAAATGGCATGTTCATTCTTAATTGACGAGATAAATGATCCAAGAACTGGAAGTGGTACATGGAAATCCTGTCTTACCTACCCTCACACGTAAAATACATCTGTATGAACTTTAGGGCATCGTTCCAGGTGGGTTTGAGCCACATTCTTTGCACATTCATCCTCCAATTTTCATTTTGGTGCTCTTCCTTCAGGAAAACTGTGATGTTTATACCCAAAAGGTTTTGGTTTCTAAACCATCTATCCCCATCAATAGGCAAGCCTGATGCCTCAATAATGAATTCCTCCATAACCGGGAACAAAATGTTAGCAAGAGTAACCACCTTCCCATTAAACCCCTATGAGAAGGACCTAACAAGTTTATAATTGAACCCTTGGAGCCTGTGACAATACTCTGCCTAACTCGCATGCACAAAACACTCTTATTATTCTGAATAAGCTTCAATAAAGTATGCTTCCCTTTGGTTCATCCCTGCATAAAGGGCCATACTTTCCCATCTTTACAAATGGATCTGGAATTCAAAAATGGTTGAAGAATCAACAACTAATCAGAATTTTTTTTGGAACAAAAAATCAAGAGCTACTTCTGCAAAAACCTAGCACGAGAAACACAAAGCAATTATAACATTAGCCGTAAAAATATGGAAATTGAACTGACGGGTGGACATAAAATGAATAAACCCCTCACACATCCATCATACCCATCATGCCCATTTTTACTTTGATCATCAACATTTTCTATTGGTAAATTTGATTCGATGGGTAAATAATGATTATAGCGCGTGATTTTGATAATTCCATTCGCTAATATGATATATTTTATGACACACGGTGTCATCACAATTGAAAACACCTCCCTTAAAAAAGTGCACAATATTTTCTGCCATTTGTTTTGGCAAGCCTTCTTTTATATTGTTAGAATTGGCGCTACCAAAACAAATGGAAACGATCATAAGAATTTAGTAGAACTTAAACCCTAAAGCCCCAATTGAGTTAAACTAGAGACTTTAAATGTGATAATAGGCTTAAATATTAAGGAATTACCAAACTTTGACAGGGATCCAGGCTCAAAGATCTAAGAATAGCAAGGCTTCTTTCTTTCCAACACAAGCATCCCATGCTCCTCAACACATGTATCTTGGGTCCATAATCAATCCCATGTAATGTGCTCTCAACCCAATCATCCTCATGTGAATTACTCATCCTCCTAAGGTATTCCATGTGATCCCAGTGCCCCTAGGGTCAATATCCTTTCCTCTTATTGCTTAGTACTCCTCATCCAAGGTAGGTCGACGTCTTATGCCAAGCAACCATCTTCTCAAACCTTGAAAATTGTTAGGTCCATTGAATTATGAATGAGATATGAAAGTCCAGTTTCTCCATATGAAGTTTAATGAGGTTGGATTTTGGGAAGATCTTGCTTGAATTACGGATGTCCTAGGAGTGTGGGGAGTGTAGGGAACATGTATCCTACCCTCGAGAACACGCCCCTGTGTAACATTTCAAAAAACACACTCTCCAGGTCCTCTTGGCACAATATGTAGAATGGATATTGTCCAACTGAAGTGAAACATATCAAAATATAACTATCCAAATATATCCTCAAAATCTATAAAGCTCTTCAAAGAAGTGAACTATCCTCCTTAAACAGTAGAAAAATTCCTTAGAGTGATGTATGACAATTAGAAAAGGAAGTATAAGAATCTATAAATCAATACTATATTACGAAAATAACTATTTTTCTTGAGTTATAGTAGAAAGAGGGCCATCCTACACTTCCTCAATATCAAATTTTCCCTCAGGAAATAGAATATTGTGAATTTGATTCTTTGTAAACATGGGTGAAGGAAATCTGATTACATGGTCTTGAATTCTCCTATACATATTTTTTTGGAGGATGTAATAAAATATTCTATACATGTAGGAGATTATTCAAGGAAAACTAATGAAAGTTACCAAAAATGTGTAGATTGTATTGCAGTTTGTCAAGTATCAACTTTAGTAAATGCTTCAACCCCATAAATTCTCCAAATTTATCAATACCTTTTCCCAGATTGGATTTGAACCTAAAGAAGAAGTGACAAATGTAGAACACCACCAAAACTTCAAAGTGAATCCAATCCTTGAAATTCCCCATCAAAGAACTCCCATGATTTAGACTTGTCTATTGTCACCTGCCCCAGTTGTTTGATTGTTTTAGGATTAATAAGGGTTTGATAGAGCTGGAATAGTGAGAAGATTTGTGCTATAGTCTAGAATGTAGGGAGATTTTTGTTTTGAAAAATCACCAAATTGTGTGCTAACCATACTTCCCATAGGACTAGAAAGGGAAGTGTCCTATAGAGTTTTAGGTACTTTTTTTAAACCAGGCCTTCAAATTTCAAACAATTCACAAAAAAGCCTACATCGTAAATGTTCCTATTCTAATAGGCATATCCCTACATATATGCTTCATTAATTCAATATATATATATATATATATATATATATATATATACATATAACTACAAAAAAAATGTTTTAGACCTCAATACACCTTTCATCCTACCATATGGAAAATAATTTCTAAGACTCAAGATCATCCCTAGTGCTAGAATTCATCTTCATTTTTTCTCTAGGGTTTAGTCCACAAACTCTAGGTCTTCCTCTATTGCATCACACAAGAACTAATAACTCTCCATGACATTTATATAGATCAAATAATGAGTACAATGCAGACAAATACATCCTCTTCCCTCTATATAGAGTAGGTGAGGGAGGCCAACGTTGATAAAGTGGACTAATTACACAAGCAATTTAATTTAATGCACAAGATAAGGTCTCCAAGTGAGTTGCTCTCTCTCCAAGGTATACACGTCAAGAGACCAATCCTCAGGTGGTGAACTCTCTAAGCATGGGTTACAAGTGTCAAGTGCTCTTCGTCATAAGTCTTTTTACTTTCCATGAAAATCATCCCTTGCTCCTCAAAACATGTATCTTGGGTCTATAATCAATCCCATGTAATGTGCTCTCAACCCAAGCATCCTCAAGTCAAGTGCTTATCCTCTTAGGGTATGCCCATTGATCCTAATGCTCCTATGGTCAACCTCCTTTCCTCCTATTTCCTAGTGCTCATGATCCAAGGCAGGTCCACCTCCTATGCCAAGCAACCATCTTCTCAACATGCATGCCATGTAGAAGATATTAATGCTATGTAAGATAACCACATCCTCAAGAAGTGTACCACTTCTAGCACCATGTCCAAGTTCAAGCAACCATGATTAAAAATCTCCCTAAATTTCATCTAGCAAAAGGTCTATAAGATACAATTAAGGAGCTAGGGTTTCACCATGCACCCCACATAGTTTCGGAGCAATCCAAAAGTTAATAATTTAGGTCATGGAATCACTGCTACTTATCCATTTCCTTACACAAGCTCGAGTGTTTTCCCTTAATGCACTCACTTCCTTTGGGAAGTCCTTCCTTGCAAGGTTAAAAACTTACATCTAAGTTGTTGATTGTCTTTTGGGAGAGCTGATGTGGTGGTATGTGGATCAAATACAATCCATGCACATAATGCATATCGGGTTGTCCAAGTTTGTATCTTAGCCCAATTCTCATTTCTCACTATAACCATATATTTCTTATCATAATTTTTGAATTCCCATCTACTAACTACTAAATCATCTCGACCAGTACAAGTTGACATGAGGTTTCGATATTAGAGATTCAAGATGGAAGCTGGAGGCATTTTAGACTTCGAAGACAATTTTAATGTCATGGATGATGGAAGTTGAACCTGGAAAAAACCAAAATCATGCTTCATATAGCTTTGTTTCTATATGAGACATGTGTTCTCAACAAAAAATACAGTGGATTAATATTTGGACACATATTGTCTAGGTGCTAGTGAGTTCACAAGTTCACACATTTCAAGGGAATGTTTATCCATTCAACTATCCATTTCCACCCCCATTGTTGACTTGTTACCCTCTTTTATCCTAATAACCTTATTTGAGCATTATATTAGTTTCATCCTAGACATTTTTAACATATGTCATTGATTATCAAGGGGACACTGCAACATGGTATCTAAGGTAATATACAGCATAATATAATTCAAGATATACATCCTACCATTGTTTAGTCATTTCTTGTCCCTGGGCTTTGCACTTAGAATTTGTACAAGAAATTTATAATAATTACAACATGGTTGCATTATAAAATAAGTCCATAGGACTCAACACATGACAAAATAACCATGCCAAATGCTATGTACATAATCTTATTGAGATATTATATGGGTCAAAATCAATGTACTAGATCGTCTTTCATTGGAATAGTACCAACCTTAGTGCTATTTGTATATTGGAACAAAAACATGTATGCTTCGATCATATGTACATTACAACAGAAGAGTTAAAAAGAATGCATGTGACAAACATATCATCATGTGCTTGGATAAATCTATACCTATATTAAAGTTTGACGACACTAATAACTCGATGGTTATGTGGGTAGGTGCCCCTAAGGAGTGGTTTTTTGAAATGACTATTGGGGAGATCAACAATCCTGATCTACCTCGCTACCACTCCAACCAAAACCATTTACCAACCTCTGAGGGTGGTAAATGGGTGTTTGATGGAAACCACCAATGATGACAAGCGAGCGTGTACAAGGTAGCCAACCCATCCTCTACGTTACTTCTTTCATGTCATCTTCGCTCCCACCCCTCTTGCCACACCATCCTTATCCATAATCATAATTGATTTTTCCCTCCATATTATGAAATAAATCTCGTTTAACACATAATTTTCCTCATTTTCATACAAAACCCACTCCTTCTCCTGGTTCAAGTTTTCAACATTGACCATTTTAAGAGCCCAGGTAACAATGTTCCTTATTTTCCCCAACTTTAAATTAAAAGGATAAAAAGTGAAAATGGCTAAGAAAAATTCTTTATCTAGGTCTACCACTCATATACCTCTAATGGATATGGAGAGTGATATTTTTGACTTCGTTTGTTCTCTAAACCTTCTGGAAATTTGTCAAAACTTATTCCTCAACCAAATCGAGTCAAACGTCCCTCGTTGATTAATAAAGTCTGGTCCCGGCGTTAATATTATTCCTTATACTTAACCGTTTTCAGAATTCGTTACGTGGATTACTTCATCCCTGTACCCTCAACAGAATTTCCTCCTGAACTCGTTAGGGGAAAATATTTTTCAGGTCTCTTCTTTGTTAATTCGTCAAGCTCAAGTTTTCCCAGAGTTTGATAATTATATGGCATTCACTGATGATTCACTCTTTTCTATATATCAAACACTTTCTACAGAAGATGAAAACAATCTCTTTGGTATCATTTTAATTCTTAATTCTACTCTCCCTCTAGATGCCACTAAATTTCCCTTAACCTTATTTTTTAAAGCTGTTAAGCCAGTCCTTTCAGTTATTATGAGTGTATTGGGAAAATATGATACTAGAACCATCAATTGTCAGGCTCTAGGATTTTTCCACTTGATAATGCAATAAAAAATTATACAAGACATTCCATCTTACTAGGAGCATGCCATTAACTTCTAGTTTCAAAATTTTAGCATCACTGGATATTTTAGGTATCCATCTTTGCTTGTTTACTTATTCCTCTACCATCATGTAGATCAATTTATGGAACCGGGTTTAAATATTGTTCATAAACATAAGAAATTTTTCATCAACTAGACTAATATAGTTAGAAGGAAGTTAAACAATAAAGGATTTTCACTTTATATATCCTCTTTTATGTTAGTTGCATACAAAATTATCAATAACCTGGTGGCTTCCAGAATTATTTAACAGGCTAAATCCTTATTGCAGTTAAGTAGAAACCTCATGGTTGGTGATTGGTATATATTTGAATATAATTTGGAGATAAGGCTATATGGTGTAGAGATTCCACCGTACAAACTCCTTGCATTTGCACCTATGAGGATTCTTGCTTTAGAATTTATCAGACATAATTTGAATGTGGATCAAGTCCAATTTATTCTAGCTCAAAAGGGTTTTTTATTCAAGCTGCCTAGAATAGCGGGCCCATTTATTGTAAATAATAGGCAAGCTGCAAAGGAGGTTGAAAATATGATGAAATAATTTAATTTTGGACAAGGATAAAGATGGAACTATGATCCATATCAAATAATTTCTAAAAGAAGGATGGATATATCATATGTTCCATACACTCATGAGGAAAGACCAGATTGGAAAAATTAACAAATTCTGGTATAAAGAAGTCACAACAAGGTTTAAATGTAGAAACCCCTCTTCCTAAAGAGAAGGGTTTGAAAATAAATGCTGCAAATTTCATGGACATTGATGTGGAAAGTTCTCAATCCACCAAAAATCTAACACTCGAGGGGGAGAGATAGGGACTTCATAGTTAATAGAGAAGCCTTCAAGTGAAATAGGATTTTCGATGCAATTGGGAGGTATAAGATATTCATCTCTATTTCCAAATCCTATTGAATAGGATTTTCTTTCACTGAATGCTTTGTAGAGAGACCTTCAACAAATTGAAGAAAAAAATGTAAAAGTGAGAAGCAAAGTTGGAACACAATTAGAGGCCTGATCAGTCTCTAGCGATTAGACCAGGCTCCTCTTAGCCATGGATCTTGAGAAGAACCAATTAAATTTATCATTTTCTCATGCAGTTTCCCAATCCATTTCCTGAGGCCTAAATTTCAATACTCTAAAGTTGTCTGTAAATACTAAAGACATTCATCTACCTAATACGATCAATTTGCATAAGGAAACAAGAGAATTAATATACAGTGACCTCAATAAGACTTCTTTTGCAACAAATAAGGCAAAGCCACTTTCAGAGAAGGTGGTATACCAACTTAAGCAAGAGAGGGAAAATTCTAGAGCCCTACACACTCATAATGAAGAGTTCAAGAAGTCAATTGTTAAGTTAGGAGTAGACTTTGATGAAAACAAATGATCCAAGTCTTGTTACAAAGCACAAAACCAAAAGTTCAGACATTGAGGAGAAAATTGAAAATGCCTGCAACTGAACATGTTTAGACACCTGAATTGGCTTGAGTAGAAAAAGAGAAAGACTTTTTGACTAAAGAGTTATTAAACAGAAACCAAGAGGTTGTAATCCTTAACCAACAGAATGAAAAACTACTACAAAGAATAGATAAACATGTGTGCACCATGGTAGTATCAGCTAATTCAGAGGTCCCAACAGAAAAGATGACCAGGGTCATAACAAAGTTGAAGATATTAGAGGATGAAGTGAAAAAGATACAAAATGATCTGAATGATACCAATGAACAGCTAAAACATAAAGAAAGGCAATTGAATATATTAAAGGAGAATGTAAATAAATATAATTCCAAATATCAATCTGCATGTGAAGAAATAGAACTTAAAGAGAAGCTCAAAGAAAACATGTCTTTAGTTCAAGCTTGACAAATTATATGGGGGGATACAAATTCAAGTCCAAGCACAAGAAAGTGAACAACAGGAAAATAAAATCATTGACTATTTGAATGCCAAATAATCCCAAGAGCTGAGAGCCATGGATATTTGAGATAGCATAGTTGTGGTGATAGAAATAAGTAATATTTTTCAAAGTAACATGTACAGGAAGCAAGCAAAAACAAGACTAGAAGAGGTTAAAAATTTAGTTTCATCCTTCAACTCCAACTTTGATAAAAGGGTCAGAGCAGGGCTGCCAACTTGCTAGGACCAACAAGGAAATCTTCTATCATGGGAACAATATGAGACATTGTTAGTGGAAGCTAAAAGTAAAATCAATTCATCACATGAAAGGACTACAATTATGAAGGGGTCAACAATAGTCAACTATCTATAAAGGTATTTTCAACTACTCATGTCAAATCAAGACCTTGTTTATAGATAAGCCAAACTATGCCAAGCTAACCAATATAAAGATGGCTTATAACAAAATTCTCCAATATCCATTGTCTAATATGGCACTTTGGAAAAAGTGCCAAAGTCTTGTCACTCCATTAAATGTTTGAGTTATAGAAATTAGTACCACATGAAAGGAAGCAGAAATATCAAAAGAATAAGAGTCCTGAAAATCCAAGTGATGTCATTTTTAAAAATTGATATTGTTTCATTTTGTAATATTTTAATAGTTTTTAAATGTTTTAAAATAACTTAGTAGTTAGAAAGTGTTGAGAAATGGAAACAAGAAATTCCATTTTAATTTGTCCTTGAATTAAACTAAGAATTAAAATTGAATTCTATTCTCATAGCTACTTGTAAATAGTTAATTAAGTTTAATTAACTTAATTAGCTTAGGAATTTCAATTTGGAAGTCTTTATGTAGTCATGTATATGTTCTCCTTAAGTTTTAGGGGTCTAGTATAAGTTTAAATTGAGTTGGAAATATGACTGAGTTTATTGAGTTAAGTTAAATTAGTTACAAACTGTTTGTGGAACTAATAGAGAGTTAACAGTTAGTTGGTGCACTAGTGCATCCACAAGTGTCACTCTAGTTAACCGAAGATTCCCTCATCATAAACTCATGCATGTCGATTATGAGAAAGACCCAATTGAGAATAGAGTGTAGGGACAATGTACTATCAGTGGTATTATTTACTGGAGTGTAAATATCATGCATGCATAAGAGATTGATCCTATGTTTGGATTGAGCAGTTTTGGAAGCATGAATTCCGTTTAAATATAGACTATTCATCCTAGGAATTACGTAAGAGATTAGGGGCTTGGAGAGATGCTGAATAGGTTAAGGATTTGGCTTGAGCTAACTTGTGAGCTAAGAGAGTTGAGCATACTTGTGTGTAATTGTTCTAGTGAGAACAAGCTTTGTATCTTCACTCATATTTATGATATATGCAATACAAATAACGAGGTTTTGAGCAATGGCTTCCCCAGGCACATCTTGTGTTATGTGCCATTGATTTATCTTCTTCTTGTTCATATTGTTTTCATCGATCTATTGGCTTCCACTGGTTGAAAGTAGAAGTAGATTCTTGTCCTATGCTTTAGTACATTGCATGAGCTTGTGAATCTATAGGATTTTCTACATGGTATCAGAGTTGAGAACAATATACTAGAGGATATTTCAAAGTTTTGAGTTTTTGGTTATAGGTGAAATTTGAATTTGCAATACATACTTTAGGATCAGTAGATGGCATTCTACAGTTTGTGGCTCGAGTATACCTTGGAAGGAAAATCAAATTTTATAGCCTAGAGGGACAAAATGGAGGCTGTGCTAAAGGATAATGGCTTGAAGGAATTCGTTGATTAATAAATTCCTAAGGCAACAACATTGGATGTACAAAATTTGGCCGAATCGAAGAAGTGTGTGGTGAAGGCGAGGCGGATAATCCTTGAGGGAGTTCGAGACCACATTGTCTCGAGTCTCCATGGCAAGGAAACTTTGTATGTTATGTGGAAAACATCGGTAGACTTGTATCAGAACAACAATGACCAAAGGAAATTGGTATTGAAGGACAAACTTCAAAAAATTAAAATGGAGAAAGGAAAGACAAATCCAAAATACTTGAATAAGTTTTCTCAGTGTCGTGATGAACTTGGAAGTGTTGGAATCACAGTTGTCGAGGTTGATATGATGAGTCTTGCTCTTATAAGACTCCCAAAGAGTTGGCATAGTTATCAGGACTCTGTCAATGGTCAAGAGAAGCTACCAGATTGGGAAAGACTATGGTCAGATTTGATGCAGGAGGAGATCAAGAGGAAAACCGGGGATGGCTCTTCATCAAAGACTGATGATGAAGAGATTTTTTCCTTAGAGATTAAGGCGAAGAAGGGGAAAGGGAAAGTTTCCCATTCAAATCAGATTATTATCATGGAGGTAAGAAGAAAGACATGACGAAGGTTAAGTGATTTCATTGTCATGAGCTGGGCCATTTTGCTTCAAATTGTCCATTCAAGAAGTCCAAGAAGAAGTCACTTGGAGGAGCGGTGGGTGAGGCTTTGGCCTCTCAATTCGAATTGGATTTTTCCCTCATTGCATGCATGGTGTCATCAATGATGGGAAGTGTATGGTATTGTTGAAATTGTTGGACCCACCAACATTCACGGGATCACCCCAGTATGAAGTCCCAACTAGACCTCACACTGTTTGGTGTGGGAGTCCCATTTGGTATGATGGTTTGGTTGCCATTGTCTTAAGGATTTGCCTCAACTCTTGCTTGTCAGCACAAGAGAGTGGTCTGCTTTGCCTTCGAGAATGAGGTTCACATGCCTAGTGAATGCTAGTGTACTTGTGTCAATGGTTTTTTAACTGTAAGGGGAGAGGGTGAGAAGTAGTCCCAATTTGGTTGGGATGAAGTCCCAACTTGGCTAGGAACACACAATACAATAGGACGTGCACAAATTCCGGAGGAGTAGTCCACACGGATGTGGCATTCACAAGACACAAGGTAAGATAATGTGTGCAACACTCAACGGATGAGTCTGAACGAGTGCAACGATTGTTACAACCAGCTTTATACGAAAGGCCTGTCTGATGTCTGGGGAGATAGCCACCACAAGCGAGACAATGTTAACAGCATATACAACACATTTCCATAAATAGATTATGTATTACAACAAGTGAAATAGTTTGAGTGTTCAACACAGGTTAAAGAAACATGCATTACAAGTGTTCAATATTAGTCTTACAAAAGTTACAATACATGTGTGAAAACGTGCTGGCCTGTTAGCAAGCTTCTGAATTAAGCGAAAGTTCCAAGACAGATCGTTACACCATACACCACTAACCCTGTGAGCGGGGCGTTGGAGCCACTACTTACTCCTCAAAGAAAAGATTACAGAATATCTTGGCTATGTGGGAGGAGCTGAGGTGAAAAGTCCTTTCATGTACAAATGAGGGGTATTTGTAGCTAAGGGTGAAGCTAACCCTTGTGGTTGTTCGACTACCCTCATGACTATTTGACTTCCTTGACTTTTCGACTTTGCATGACTCTTTGTACAACAAGTGGGTCTCTTGGACTTCCACATTACATTACATTGATTGACAACATAGCCCATAACAGAGATGTGGGAGACATGACTCATGACATGACTCGACATGACAATGCTGGTACATTCGTGCTACTACTGGAGTGCATGTCGAGCTACAATGTTGCTAGGTGATGGATATCTTCATGGTATAGCATAGCTTCACCTCCGCATGGAAAAGTGCGGAGTCTTCGATGATCTTTGGTTCGATTGATGATGCTTTGGCACATTGTTCCTTTCATGCACGTTGGAAGGCTTGACAAAATCATCTATTCTCAAAAGGTGCATGTTTGTCCGTTTGTCTGTCCATGAGCACATCTTGCATGTTTTCTTGTCTGTCCATCCATGAACACATCTTTGCATGATTATCAATTCGTGAGCACATCTCTTTGCATGCATCATTCATTCGTATGTTGGTGAACCTATCCTTCTACATGTGCTCCTTTCATTCATCCCTTTCGTTGTGACGCCATGTTTGTTAGTGTACTTGTGTCTACAGTCACTCATGATGAGATGCCATCAAATCCAAAAATCTACTAGTCTACCATGACACATGATCATTTTGGATGTAGGTGACTGGGAGAGGCAACAAGGTTGCGAAGCGGGATGATGGCTCTGGGCACTACTGATGAAAATTGTGCAAGAGTCACTGAGTGATGAAGATCGGAAATCCAAGTCGACAGTGACTATCCACGAGGTTCGGCTCGGCTGAAAGTAAAAATTGTGAAAATTTATGGAGGGACAATACGGGCTATAGGAAGGAAAGTTAGGCAGAATTTTCACAATTTCTAGAACGAGCAAGTAGTAGGGGCTGGAAGGAAAAATTTGTGCAATTTTCTAGAGGAACGGGCCAGGCTGCAAGGAGGATCAGCAAGTAGAAATTGTGTAGTTTTTGGGAGGAACTGACCGGGAGCCTGGTAGTCAAAACAACATAATTCCCATAGGGAAGTGACAGTTGGCTACTGGGTTACTGGCAGCAAAAATTGTGCAATTCCCAAGGGGAAAAAATAGTCAGCTACTGGGAGCTTGGTAGTAGAAACTGCACAATTCCTAGAGGGAACTGGCAGTCTTCTGCTAGGAGATGTTGGTGAGGAAAAATGCTATGAGGCTGATAGGTTGGCCTACTGATCATCTCTGTGCAGTTTCTGAGCTGAGCGGACTACTGTCCAGTAGAATAAATGCTCATGAAAACTACACAATTTCTTGGATGAGCAGCAGTCGACTGTTGGGAGGAATGACTGGGAAAATTGTGCAATTTTCTAAGGCAGATAGGGACGGGAACTTGGTGTCTGTACGGCCTGTCTGCATAATTTCCTTAGTTAGTAGAGTAGGCAAGGTTAGTGGACTTTGTGCAATTTTTAAGGGGAGTTAGTCCCGAGGTGGCTGCTGGGTATGATTGTCTGGGTGGTTAGCATGAAAGCTGATTGGATTTCTTGCATTCAATGCGACTTGGAAAGACTTGCTTGGTGCTTCTGCGCTGTTCTGGGTGACAGTCGATGGTGGGGTGATGGTTCGATTGTTATAGAGGAGTCTAGTCATCAGAACTTCAACAAAATGACTAAGTGTGTGAATGATCGTGAGATGCATAGGTGATCATGCGAATATACACTCACATGACTCGATGATGAAACAACTCAAAACATCCAGACACATATGTTCAACATGATTAACTGATAGTGCAAGTGACAAGCGCGACACTCATGATTGATCGTTGATTGATAATGATGACGCTTGTGCGACAATGAATGTGAATCCATGTGTGAGTGCGTCAGACGCTTTCATAGCGAACACACAAGTACACATGAAGCGAAGACTTTGAGCATAAACAGAACATGGTCACAAGCATGAATTAGACACCAACATGCAGAAACTTGGGTGAAATGAACAAGAAAGGTAGATGCAAAGAATCTCGTGGGCTCACAGAGTGAACCTGAGGGTGTGCAGTGATCAAGCGAAACTCCCAAGGGAGGCTCCAAAATTAGGTGCAAGCCAAAATTTTGGAGGGTGGCGACACACTGGTAGAACTCCAACTTCTCTTTCTTGGTTCATTGCTAGCACAGGGCCTTGGTCTTCTGGGGAGTATTGAACAACTGCACAGGTTACTACGACTTCCCCACTTACCCCATGGACATACATGGTTCACCCTTTGTTTATGGGAAAACTAGTGTCTTTTCGATCGACTAGCCCTCTAGGTTTGGCAGCTACCCTAGAAACAATAGTTTAAAGCTATTCACGATTTATTCTATGTATAATAGATAATAGAAACACAGTGGGAGCAACCTGGAACTTCTGCTTAATCTCTCTCCCCCTTGACAGAGCTTGCAACTCCTCCCTGTACTTATCCCGCTTGTAGAGTACCTGTAGAAACACAGTGACAAAGAACCATCAAAGCGTCTTGATCTATTATATCATAAGCATTACAGAATCAAATATATAATGGACATACAATAGCATTCACAAATGATAACATTAACAATTGCACAATTATATGGAAGAAAACTTGAAGAACTTTATTAAATAGAAGGGAGAATTACAACCCAGTTGTCTGATCTAGCATCATCCTCCCAGCATCAATTCCTCTTCACCTCATGAAATAGCAAGATCACACCAACAATACAATACTCTTTCCTCAAATACAAACTATCAGCACCTCCTTGCAATTCACAAAATTCCAGCCTCTAGATCTCTTAGATGAGGGATCCATTTATAGATGTGTGCAAGGGTGTGAGTCATCTTTGGGTTTTTGATTAGTGTCATTCCACTTGTTGCATTTGGTTCCACTTGGAGATTTCTTGGATCTATTACTCATACCCCAGAGAATTCAGAGAGGCAAGTGTCATAGGAGAAGTTTCTAGAAGATTCCATGAGCATCCACTTAGCAAACTGTCTCGGACATTTTTCCATCCTCACCCATCGCACCCTACAGAAGGCCTAATTAGTATGCATCACACCTGAGCAGTGTATCACTTAGTATGCATCGCACCTGGCCAGTGTAGTAGTCAGTATGGTTCAGTTTAGGCCATTTCTGGATGGTTTTTCAGGTGGAACTTTTGGGGAATGATGTAAACAAATGATCATGTTCTTTTAGGGTATGGAACAACTATTTTAGGGGTTGATGAGCCCTTAGTTTATAGACATATAAGTTTGGTGTTGAAGTGCCCAAATATGTCTATAACAGTTTCCCCCTAAAGCATGAAGTCGTAAATATTGATGTCGGGTGAAATGCTTTATCATGAGGATCCGAGGTTTCGAACTGGAAGCTGACCTATATAAGATACAATACAATACATCATCATAATATAATATTTCATGATCTAGTTGAGGTGGGCATTCCATGCTCAGCTTTATAAATTCATTTCATGTACATAGACTAGATAGTTGTCTGCAAATGCAAACTAGTGATTCTTCAGATGTAGAGTCATCATCCTTGGTCCGGATGACCATTTGTGTAGCGTCCTTGTACATTTGATGTTTTTATATCCCCGAATATATCGTAGCCCGGATGGATGAAACTAGATCTGGGGTCTTCAAACTCATTCAATCTTCGCTCGATGTACAAGTCAATCCATGTGAAGAGATGTTCTGAAGTCGAACATGGAAAGACATCGCCTGATTACTAGCCAATAATGTGAGCTGTTAACAGATGCGAGAGGAATCACCGATAATGATAATGAACCTCAAGGTACTATAGTACAATTCACGTGGTGTGAATATATGATCCGATGTTGAACACCACACAAAATCTTTCAATGGAAGGCCATTGATGTCAACCTGTCGTCGGAAGTGAGAAACTTGCCATTGAGGCATGCAAGCTTCAAAGAACTGAAAGGGTTGTTTCTAAGTCAACTTATTGGATAATGAGCTGATGTTGACAAGAAGTGACTCATTGTAGGAGGGCCTTAATGTATCCAACATCTACGACACGAAACGAAGCAAATGATTTTCTTGAGGTGAAAATGATCTGACGACACAAGGTTCAGGAATGGTAGTCATGAAAAATGGAGGTTGAAGGTATTGCCGTGGATGAAGCATTAACTAGATTGTGGTTTCTCAATTGAATGAATTCTCTTGAACATGTTGGCGACACTGAGATGGATTGGTAGCGTTAACCCCAAAAGATGGATGGTGTGGAAGACCAATGGTGAGATGACCGGTGAATGGAATAACCCAACCCGACTCAATAATGGTGATGGAGTGAAAGTGTCATGTTCAAGAGCGACTTGCTACCATAAATTTCTTCAAGTTTCTTCCCTTTTTCCCCAGTCATTTCTGAAAATTACCTCTTTATTTTTGTCAAGCTTGAGGAGGATAACATATGCTTGTTCTATAATTTTCCCTTCGGGCAAACCTATCGCTATGTTTTAACGAGTCTAGAGACATTGAAACTCGTTCTTGTCTAGAATGGACAAGTTTTTTGCTATTGTTTTAACGAGTTTAACGACAAGGATAACTCGGTCTTTTTCATGTTTAGAGAGTTTGAAAAAGGATGAAAGGGAAACTCTGTGTCGTCTAGAATGGAAGAGTTTGTCGCTATTGTTTTAACGAGTTTAACAACAAGGATAACTCGGTCTTTTTCATGTTTAGAGAGTTTGAAAAAGGACGAAAAGGAAACTCCAGAAGTTCTTATTCGTGAAATAATCCCTTAAGTCCGAAAAAGGATAAAATAATATAGAAGGGATTACTTTTCCAATCACTTTAACGAGCCGAAAAAGACAAGCGCTCAAAATTTTTCGTGAGATAATCCCTCGGGTCCGAAAAAGATTAAAATATACAAGAGGGATGACATTTCCAATCACTTTAACGAGCTGGAAAGACTGGTGCTCGACAATCTTTTCATTTTAACGAGTCTGAAAAGGGTTTAATGGAGACTCAATTTTTAAGGAACGAGTGGTGTCTAGGGTAGCAACTGGTTCTGGGTAAGATTGGAACTTCTCAAAAAATGGTCGTCTCTGGGAAGAGGTTGGCTAACAAGACCACTCATCACAGCTATTCCTCAAAATGGTAAACAATCAAGTGGAAGCATGTGATCGGCCAAAAGAATGGAGGTGATGAGAGTAACACAACCAAGGCTCAAAAGGCTGATAGCATGGCAATCACAAAGGTTATTTACTGAAGGTGGGTTCATTTTTTAACGAGCTTGAACCATGGGGGAACTATGCTCAGTGTCAGTTCCATTTTTACACAAGCTCGGAACGACAAAATTATGCTTGAATCAGTGGTCAAAGATATTCAATTCACTGTCTAGCACATCAGATTCTTTCATCAGTCATTCAACCTACTCAAAACTCCCTCAAATCGTTTAGAAATACATATATATGGACACAAAATGAACTAAAACTAACAATTTACTTGAAGTACGTGAATAGTAAACATAAAAAGTGGTTTTACCTATCATTTTCATCATTTATTTCAAATTTGGGATTTTGGAGCTCTGGAGAGGTTTTCCCCCTCAAATTTCATCAGTTGATTTCGGGAGATCCGGTGGACCATTTTCTGCACCGTCAGGACCAGGTAGGAGCTAACCCTGAGCTCTTCATTTTCATTCCATCTTTTCTTGATTCTGAGCAAGTTTTTCCAAATTTCTGGGCCCCTAGGGTTTGAAGATTTCATTCCCCAATCATCGCACCTAGTCTACATCGAAAGGTGCGATGCATACTGAGATGTACATTGGCCAGTCAATATGTATCTCACCTTGCTCAAAGGCAGGGTGTGATGGGCGCAGAAAGGCATCTTTACACAGTGATTTTTCATCAAAATTTTGCCTGTTTTTCCTCAAATTTGGACTCTGAATCATCTTTTGTCTACATTTCAGATAATTTTTGGATCAAGATGGTCGTCACATGGCGTGAATGAGAACATGAAGAGGAGGACATGATTTCTTTACACGACCAGGGCACAGTTGATGCATTAAGAAACTGTGGCTTGCTGAAGTTCTTCCGCATATCCAGCATGAGGCAACAGATCAGTTTGTTGTAGTATTTTCTCGATGCTTGGGATCCGATTGACCAGGTATTCCAGATCAGAGGTAAATCTATTCCATTGACAGTCGAGGAAATTTACTTTCTAACAGGGTTGTTGAGGCGTGGTGCCCCTCTTTCACTATTAGGATTCGCTCGTGGAGGTGAAGACGTGAAAGACTATATTCATCAGTTCTGCAGAGATGGATCTCAGCCCAACAGAGATGGAAAGATCAATATCCAGGATGTCATTGATCGGCCTTTGTGGCCCATTTTATTTACCTTTGCTAGAGTGGATGACAGTGCAACTTTACACTTGGCAAACATATCTTACATGCAGTATGCCCTGGAATGCCTGGAACTGGAGGTGTTCAACTGGTGCGAGGCAATACATCCTGTCATAAAAGAACAACTATCCAAAGTAAAGAATGGAAGAACCAAGAATTTTGGCTATGGTTCCATATTGAATACTTTTGCTTTGGAGAGGATTCCACTGATGCAGCTTCAGAACATTTCACTGGGATTGCCAGCACTGAGGGAACCACGGATGCAGAGATGGGTTGATCTTATGGCTAGACATGCTGGTCAGTCACATATTTCCTTCTTTGATGCCTTTTTCGAGTGGTTCGACCATCAGGAGATGGTATTTGTGGAGTATCCATACGTTGGGATGGATTTCCGAGGTGACCCGGATTTGGCATTACCAGCTGGTGAGCAGTGGATTGCTATAGGTAAAATGATTTGACCACATCTTTGTTTATCAGTTTTATAATTTTTTTTGTGTTTTCTAATATTACCAAGACTAATCAAACTTATATGTGTGTGCAGATATTGGACCAGTACGACCAGTGGCATGCCCACGGGCGACAAATGATGCCTCAGTAGGAGAGGCTATAGGTAGGGCCGTCCTTCGGGATCTGGACATATCGGAGACCCTGATAGTGTTGCAGGATCAGATTGAGGGCCTCACTCTCGGTCTTCAGGATGTTAGGACTGATGAGTTACCTTTGAGGTTACAACACCATACTACTGGTGTGCCGAGTCGATGGACCAGGCTCCTGTGCATGATCGCATAGGCGGTGACATGTTATCACCAACATCACTAGTCTAGGATGCTTTTCTGCATTCATTTTGAGTTTCTTGGTCAGATGACCGATTTTGTCTTGGACACAAAACATTTTGTAAAAACTATAAACATCTATCTATTTTTGATTTTCGGAGTTTTATTTTGGTTAAGTTATGCAATCCTAATGCAAATGTTGATGTGAAATGCTTTCTTTACAAATGCTGCAAATGTCTATCTAACACATAGTTTGCTAATGAAACAGCCAATGTGTTTAAGTTTCTGGAAATGTGCTGATATTGAATGGAATCAAAATTTCTTTACAAAGTCCTGACTCTTAGGAACATGCAATAAATAGCTAGGTTCCGAACAGAATAAACGCTAGTAAGCTGTAGAATGACGAGTTGTGAATCTAGCCTGACAATGAGTCGGCGTATGCCACGTGAAACGGTGTTAGAGAGAAGTTTAATCAACACGTTATACTTAGTGATGTTGTTCGTCGAACGACCAATAAATATCCCCCTGAAACTCACTAACTCACCGCTTGAGCAAAAATGGCCCAGGCCGCAGAGGATAGGTTCCGCGCACTATGACTAGCTGCGTCGGTGTACCCAACAAATGATTCCAAAAAGTTTGACATCTGCAACAAATGCGAAGTGGATTACCTAACCAAAATGACAACTCTAAAAGAAAACACTCAAAAATGCAATAAAAGCATATGTACAATGAGCTTACTACACTTAATCAAGTGTATTAACGTTTAAGATACAACCCATTTCGGGGTTGCGATAGTGGAATCCCATCATAATCGACCAGCTCGTAGGCTCCTTTTGTCAATACTCATTTAACAATGTAGGGGCCCATCCATAATGGTTTGAATTTCCTTGCTCCTAATTTGTCAGAGTCTTGATCATAAAGTAAGACCAGGTCACCTTCTGAGAAGACACGAGGCTTGACATTTTTGTCATATTGCATCTTGACATGTTTCTTATGTGCTTTGTTAGCCAGCGCGGCATCAAGACGGGTTTCATCCAGGTGGATTAGTTCCAAGAAACGAGCCTCTTCTTTAGAAGTTCCAGGAAGCAGATAAATTGCAAGCTTGAGGGACGAGATTTCGCACAGAATTGGTAAGAAAACTTCCAGACCATACACCAACTAAAAGGGCGTAAATCTGGTTTGATTTCTCACCGAAGTCCTATATGCCCACATAGTTGAGTATAGGATTAAATTCCAATTCCGTTTGTGGACTCCAATCATTCTCTGTAGCATCCACTTAAGGACTTTGTTGATTGCCTCAAATTATCTGTTGGCCTGCAGATAATATGGAGTAGAACTATCGTGGGATGGTCCTAATTTGGCAGTCAATTTGATCATCATGTGATTGTGAAAATGCGACCCATGATCTGTGACTATAGCCTGTGGTACACCAAATCTAGAAACTACATGATTGAAAAAGAAAAGAGCAGTCGTTTCACTGTTGTTGTTTAATGTAGGCATCGCCTCGGCCCATTTTGTAAAATAGTCGACAACGACTATAATATACCCATGCCCCCTAGCCGAGGTGGGGTTACATGTCATGAAATCAATGCCCCATTTAGTGAATGGCCCAACAACAACTAGTGGATGCAGTGGTGCAGGTGGTAATATGGTTTTGCGATAAAAAATCTGACAAGCATCGCAACTTTTGACTACAATTATGCAATCTCTGAATATGGTGGGCTAGAAGTAACCTGCTCGTAAGATATTTTGTGCAGTAGCGTAACCAGATAGATGCCCCGCACAAGCACCTAAATGACAATCATTCAAAACTTTTTCGGCCTCCTCATGTGTGAGGCACCTTCGCAGAACTATGTCGACACCATGACGGTAAAGTGTATCGCCAATGATTAGATAATATTTGGCTTGGTATCGAGTACGCCGCTGTTTAAAGTGAGAGGTGTTAGCCCTAAAAGTTTGGGTTTGGAGATAGACCAATATATCTCTGTTCCACGGATCACTTGACGATATCAGAAACAGAGTCTCATCCATGATTTATGCTTTACATGTTAAATCATTGAATGGCGAGGGAAGGTTGCAAAGTAACTCCGCAAAGACGAGAGATTTCTTTAATTTGGATTTGGTGAATTCCAGATAAATCTCCTGCAAATTGGATATCCATTTGGAATATTTCCCCCCTAGTAATTGACGCAACAGAATGTAGGTCATAGGGTTGCAATCTGACACAATGGTAGTCTTGCGAAAGAGAACATAATGTCAAAATCTCTGTACTGCTTGAATGGCTGCTAAAGCCAAATTTTCAACATAAGAGTACTTGCTTTTTGTATCATTAAGATTGCGACTTAAATAATATATAGGATGTTCTATTCCATTATCTTCTTGCACTAAAACCATGGCAATGGTTGTATCTGAAGCGACGAGATATAGGTTGAAGTCTTTTTGATAGTCAGGAGCGTACATTAATGATGCTTTTATCAAGGAATCCTTTAAAGCATCAAAGGAAGCTTGCACAACCTGATCCCAGTGGAATGGTACTCCCTTTTTCAAAAGATGTATATAACCTTTAGCGAGTTCAACATAATGTGGGATGAACCTCCTCAGAAAGTTAGATTTCCCTTGGAGTCTCTGAATCTGAAGAAAATTTGAAGGTGGAGGCATGTCAAGGATTGCCTGAACCTTAAATGGGTCGAGTTGAATTCTGTCCTTAGAAACTAAAAAACCAAGTAATCGACCAGAACCAACACAAAACACACACTTGTGCAGATTGATTCGTATCTTGTAGTGTTAGCAACGTAGAAATATGGCTCTCAAATGTTGTGGATGATCAGTCCGCTTTTGCGAATGAGCCAATAGATCGTCAAGATACAGTTGAATGATGTGTTTGATTTCATGGAAGGCGTAGTTCATTGCCCTCTGAAAAGTTGCCCCTGCGTTCTTCAAACCGAAAGGTAATTTACGATATGCGAATGTTCCCCAGGACATATAAATGCAGTCTTCGATTGGTCCTGTGGGCGGATATTGATTTGATTGTATCCCAAAAAAACATCCATGAATGAAAAGATTTCACATCCGGCACAATCATCAATTATTTGGTCGATGAAGGGTGTAGGATAGTTGTCCTTTGGACATGCTTGATTTACATCCCTATAATTGATGCACACTCTAATTGTTCCTTGTTTTTTCATTACAGGAACAATATTCGATACCCAATCAGTGAGAGGAACAAGGTAAATGAAACCATCATGCAAAAGTTTTTCAACTTCTTCTTTAATGGCAACGACATTCTTCAGATGGACAAGTCGAAGTTGTTGTCATACTGGTTTGACATCTGGATACATCTTGATTTCATGTTCAACGATTCTTGAGTCAATGCCTGGCATTTCTTCATATGACCATGCAAAGACATCTCTGAATTCACGAAAGAGAGCACAATAAATATCTAGTTTTGATGGAGAACAAGATTTGCCAACATGAATATTTTCTAAAACATTAAGTTTGGTTGAAATATTAATGGCGATAGTTTCTTCAATGTTGGACAAATTTCGCTTGGAATCCACTGTATTTACAATATTTAATAAAGAATAAAAAACTGAAGGATGATTAAGGTCGCTTGAATAATCTTCATTGTCATCTTGAAGGTGGGAATGATGGTGGTAATCTTCCCACAACATCTCTCATATCATCATTGATTGGATGATTCCTTCGCCTGTAGAATGTATACGAGACCAAGTATCAGAAGAGGTACCACATTCTAAAGACCTATCTATCCAAAAACTCATTGAGTGTTGATTTGGGTTTTCCACCTAGACCCAGAAAATTGATTGCTATAAAGATTCTATGCGGCTTGGTGGCAACACCTCGTGGTGATCCACACTATCAAAATCATCGGAATTCTTCTTAATCTCAGGTGATGTAGAAGATATCATATGGAAGGTTTCCACTGTGGCCACTTCCGCAATACTAGATGGAGGCAAGAGGGAAAAAATACCCATTAAGGAAGGGTATTTTAGGAGACGTACTCTGACATTTTGAAGTGATTGAGAACTTCCATGGATCAATGGAATCCTTTTAGTAGCTTGTGAACTATTAGGAAAAAAGGCTAGTTGGTCAACGATTGTAATTCCACCTTGGAAGGGAAATGCAATCTTTCTAAAATATGTAGACACAACGGTAGCCATAACATAAATCTAGGGCCTTCCCAGTAAGATATTGTAATCAAGGTTTCTATGAATGACCTCGACTTCAATCTCTACTATCTTGCCCCCCAGTTCAACTTGCAAGTTACTTAAAATCCCATACACCATGTATGTTCTTCCATCAAATGCTTTTAATGTCATTGACGACCGTGACAAGGGTGGTGAACCTAGAGTTTTCCATCAACTCATTGACATAATACTAGGAAGGCCCTGGGAAGATCCTCCACTATATTATAATTCTCTGCAACTCAAGCATGAGGATTAAATGTCGATTTATGTACGACTCCCTTTGGCGTCTTTATAGTTAATTCAGGAATAATGGGTGGAACAACTTCTGGCAAAGTCATCGAACTACTAGGTTGATCTATAGCCTGACTGTTTGGCGACGATGGATTCCCATAATATTTATTCCTTGTCAATATCAAAGCATCATTTTGCTGTTTTGAGATGGATAGCATAAGCACTTGGGATGTGGAAGCATGATCGATAGCAACCAGATTAGTTTCTGGGTTCGGAAATGGATCATTCAACACCGCTGAGGTACTTGAAGTCTTTAAAAATTTCACAACCTTAGCTCGATGTGGACAATATTTCGCATAATGCTCTTCATTACATATGTAACATGGAAAATGAGGAGGTTTCTTTTGCCCAGTAGGGTTCTCAGAAGATTTTTCAGGAGTTGAATTCTCCTATTTCTTCTTATTATTTTTCCCTTTCTTCTTACCCCCTGGTTGCTTTGGATTCTTGTCCTTGTCAGATGACACAACATTAATCTTAGAGGCAAGAGGTTTGTCATTTGCATTCTGACTAGAAAAAACAAGAGCTTTACCAGATGGAGCTCTTGTGGTTTGCGTGCTTGAGGCACCGATCACATCGTCACTGGCATGAGAGTCCCTATTCGATTTAGGAGGGGGTGGAACGGAAAATTCTGGTCTGGGAGCATCAGGAATTTTATCGTAGAGTGTGCCAGACTGAGTATAGATCAAGTCTAAATATTGGGCACGACGAATGACTTGCTCTTCAGTGACAACTCCTCCTTTCACCATGTCCTCAGTGATAGATGGCAATAAGGACTTAATAAACCACTCAGCTAAAAGATGATCAGGAACATACATCTTTACCATTCGACGACGACGTTGCCACTCATGAATATGATCAGATATGTGAGTGGCTATGGTCTGTTTAAAGTTGGTAAGGAGTTGTGTTCCCATTTTGTACCTTATGGGTAACTGAAAGTGGGTTAGAAAAGTACTGGAAAGGGCGCTGAAGTTATCAAATGAAGCTCTAGGCAATTCAATATACCATTTCACTATTGGACCAGTGAGCGTTCTCTAAAAAAGGCAAAGCCTAATCGAATCATCGTTCAGGGTGTTATATGAGCACGAAAAATGAAAAGTCATTACATGATTTGATGGATATTCACCTGGATTTCCATTGAATTTAGGAATATCGGAGGGAAGTTTATGAGGAATCGCTAGCCACCAAGAGGCATATGCAATTGGATCATTCATCAGCTGGTTCAAATTTGGTAATTCTAGAGTTTCTACAAAAGGCAACTGTTGATTCAGGTTAGGTGAAGCATACCTAAGATAAGATGGAATCACCTGAGCAGTAGGTCTTTGCATACTAGCATAATGTATCTGATGCTGGTAACTTTGATAAGGTTGTTGGACATAACCAGTATAGTGTGGTTGTTGATAACCGTTTTGAAAATGCAGCTGTCCATTACCTACAAAGCCTTGTTGCTCAGGTCCTCGGTAGGTTTGATATTGACCAAGCCCAAACTGAGGTTGGGTTTGCTGGAATTGCGGTTGTTGGTATTGTACCAGCCATGGTTGTTGGACCATTTGTTGTTGCCCAATACTGGAAGATTGACCAAGATGTGGAGTGATAATACCTATTTGAGCCTGAGTCGTTCCAGGTAAGGAAGCACTAACTTGAGGTTGCGATTGAGCCGTAGAGACAAGAGGCTGTTGTATTGCAACCTGAGAGACTTGAGGTTGAGACACAACAGGAAGTGCTTGTACTTGCGACACAGTCACAATAGCAGGTGTAGTGGGAATATTCGACACAGGTTGGATTGGTTACATTGAATATACAACCCTTGGTTGTTGTGGCAGTATTGGTACCCAACCACTGGATGTAATTCCAGTTTGACCTAAATTTTGTTGTAAACTCTCATATGGTTGTTCCCCAGGAGGGAACAATGAAAAAGCATACTGCCCTCCATATGGCAGCAGTCCAGTGTTCAAAGGATATATCGGTCTTTGAAGATTGGTCTGCCCAAATTGATATTGGCATGCAGGATCAATTTGCTGAGTTTCAACATAAGAAATACTAGATGGGACTTCGGATGAATAAATAGGAGCAGACCATGTTGCTGAAGCAACCTCTAAGTGGACTCCCGCTAGTGATTGATAACTAGCTGGAACAGATGGTATACCATCAAACATTGTAGGAATGGTAGCAAGAAGTTCTGCCATAGCTATATCAAATGACATAGTCCTAGATGTTGATGGTTGCTCAAACATGTTTAGTCTATCCAAAAGATTTCCTAGTGCTTCGACAAGAACTTGTGATGAGGGATGATTAAAAGAACCAAATTCAGGAGTAGAAGGATACAGACGAATCCTAGTTCCAAAATGTAATAAGGTACTGGATGGAGGATCCTCTACTATCTCCTCTATAGAAATCAGACCAAGTGGAAGAGGTAGATTGTTAGGTCCGTAAAAGATTTCTGGAGCCGAAGAAGGTATAGCTTTTTCAGTGACAGATACTGGAGGGGTGACACCTTCTGAATTCTGAAACTCAACTTCCAGATGTTCAGGTAAGTAGACTTTAGTCTCTGGATCAACTCTAGATGGAGTTGTTTCAGGTATAGAAGTGTCTACTGTTACACTAGGATCAGTTCTAATGTCCTCTTGTAACTGCGGAACTTCCTCTCTAAAGGCAGATGTACTAGAAATGATCGGAATAACTGTAGTCTCTGGCGATGTTGAAACAAAAGTTTCAAATAAACCAGATGAATTGGACTCAGTCAAACGAGATCGTTTTGCCCGAAATGGCTTCGTTTCTGGAGTCAAAGATGGTTGACTCGCTAGTCTTCGCGAACGATGGGGTTTTGATTGACTTTATTCCACGATTGTGAATTACTTGATCAACTCAAAATTAAGGGGAAAATGATGTTATTCCGAATTCAATTAATTTTAAAGACACTTTGACACAACTTCGCTTTTTCAGTATTTAAGAGTCGAGAAAGAGCTAAAGATGCCTCTAGTCTCCTTCAATTTTTAATGAGCTTGAAGTGATAAGTGCTCATATGGACCTTTTCTTTTAAAGAGTCGAAAAAGGAACGAAAGTGACTACTCTGAAAAATCTAGATAGAGGGATTACCAAACCAATCGCAAAACTGCAATATACACCTTGGTGATAAATTAAAGAGAAATTACCAAGGACTTATGTACGACAGTCAATCTTCCCGAATGCTATGTTCAGTGCATTGCGATAAATAAGGCGGCAGAATTATCTTCCTATGGATAAAGGATATAAGCCTATTGTGGTCTCCCAATATATACGCGACGGTACGGGGAGCACAAGTCCATGCTAGCACTTGTCGTATCAAGGAGGAGGAATCACCCAACCTTCGATGAAAATGATAGTTACTAGTTTTTACGACGCTGGAACACGTCTCTAGCTTAGACCTCTAGATGTGTTGCGTTAAGTTCCAAAGCATTGTTAGATTCATTGAAATTTATTTTAGAGTTGATCTTGTTTAAAGTTTGCCTTTCAATGGTTCACTACATGATGTTTATTTGAGATTCCTAAAATGCAATCTACAATGATAAATAATTGTTTTTTGAGCAATGAAAATCCTAGCTACTAGAGAAAGAAGATTACAATTTCTTTCAAACAAAGAGCAAAGAGCACACACTAGTGCATTTTCCTAAATCATTTTTCGCACACAAACTAAATGAAAATGCAAATGCATGTATTTGTTTTTTGTTCTCCTTAATGTGAAAAATGCCAAAAATGAAAACTAAATGCAGTAAGGATTTGAAATATTTCTTTCAAAATGACATTTGACAATTTCTTCTTCAAAAGAGAAAGGAAGACTAAACGACACTTTTCAATTTTGAATCAAAAAATGCTTTTGACACTTCGAATATCAACAAATCAAACCAAATACATGATGACAAGTTCAATCGACTATCCAGGGAAGGAAGAATCCATGACACTTCTCTTTTTGACACAAAACGACAGTTACGACACTTTTTGTACCAAAGCGACAGATCGATTTAAGCAACTTTTTGACAAAGGATTATAAATGATGAACAAATACATAAAAACATTTAGTAATCATAATCAAGGGAGGCTGATCTATGTGATGGAAGGAGGTTTCAGTAAGGAGGCATTGTTCATAAGCAGCAAAAACAACTACACAAAACTGAAAACAAGGACAAAAACCCCAAATTTCTAGAATGGAAATAAGTTCAGTTAGTCATCGCACATGGGCTTCACAGAAACAGGGATGCATCACACTTTACAGACTCATGAGGTGCGATGCATATTGGATTATAGTGACAGAAAATGCGATGGGCCAGGGAGCACAACTGAAATGGGTTTTGGCTCAGATATGCAGTTGCTTTTAGTGAGTTACGCTGAGCTATGATGGACAGTAAAGAGAAAAGTAAAAAGGAATGTTTTGAGAGGTTACTAAACTACCAAAAGGGCATCTAGAATGCTTGTAAGTCAAATGTTTAATTCATAAACTAAACTAGAGATTGACCGAAGCAACATTCATCTACTATGCAATTGCAAAGCAAGAGCAGTTTGAAGGCTACCTAGCTGACTTCAAGCTCTGTCTATAGTTTATAAAAAAAACAATAACAAAAAAAAAACATCTATTCGATCCCCAGTGGAGTCACCATTTTGTTTATGGGAAAACTAGTGTCTTTTCAATCGACTAGCCCTCTAGGTTTGGCAGCTACCCTAGAAACAACTGTTTAAAGCTACTCATGATTTCTTCTGTGTATAATAGATAAGATAAAGACAATGGGACCAACCTGGAACTTCCGCTTAATCCTTTGCTTGATCTCTCTCCCCCTTGACAGAGCTTGCAACTCCTCCCTATACTTATCCCGCTTGGAGAGTACTTGTAGAATCACAGTAACAAAGAACCATCAAAGCATCTTAATCTATTTATATCATAAGCATTATAGAAGCAGATATATAATGGACATACAATAGCATTCACAAATGATAACATTCACAATTTCAAAATTATATGGAAGAAAACTTGAAGAGCTTTATTAAATAGAAGGGAGAATTACAACCCAGTTGTTTGATCTAGCATCGTCCTCCCAGCATCAATCCCTCTTCACCTCATGAACTAGCAAGATCACACCAATAATACAATACTCTTTCCTCAAATACAAACTATCAGCACCTCCTTACAATTCACAAAATTCCAACCTCTAGATCTCTTAAATGAGGGATCCAATTATAGATGTGTGCAAGGGTGTGAGTCATCTCTAGGTTTTTGATTAGTACCATTCCACTTGTTGCATTTGGTTCCACTTGGATATTTCTTGGATCTCTTACTCATCCCTGTGCGAATTCAGAGAGGCAAGTGTCATAGGAGAAGTTTCTAGAAGATTCCATGAGCATCCACTTAGAAAATTGTCTTGGACATTTGTCCATCCTCGCCCATCGCACCCTATAGAAGGCCTAATCAATATGAATTGCACCTGAGCAGTGTATCACTCAGTATGCATCGCACCTGGCCAGTGTAGCAGTCAGTGTGGTTCAGTGTAGGTCATTTCTGGATGGTTTTTCAAGTGGAACTTTTGGGGAATGATGTAAACAGATGACCATATTCTTTTAGGGTATGGAACAACTCTTTTAGGGGTTGATGAACCCTTAGTTTATCGACATATAAGTTTGGTGTTGAAGTGCCCAAATATGTCTATAACCTCCTTTTCCAACTTAGTGAAACACAATCAAAAGTTTAGCTTAAATCTCAGTGTTTCAAATCCGGGAAGGGTAGTTTAGCTTGCAAGTTGAAGATTTTCAGAGTACAAGTTTTCATCTCTGGTGTTGCTTCACTACTAGTAGGCCTAGACAGTAGCCTGATGGAGTCACATAGGAACACACACATTTCTCCACTGCCATCGAGCCTGGTCAGTACCTCGGTGGAGTTGCATGCTTCACCTCTCTACGCAGGAAGCCTTTATCTTCTTTCACCTTTGTATTTTTCAAGAGGACTGTGCATAGACACTTATTTATTTTTTGGGCGGAAGAGGGATCCTAACTTATTGAAAGCAGAAGAGGTTTTTCCTTTAGAGAAGCATATAAGACCTCTGACATAGGTTTTCCCGTTTGGATTTTCCCCTTCTTCATTTCTACTAGTTGGAGGGCTTCCCAGTGTGGGTACAGGTTCATGGTTGGACCAAAACTTCCCTTGTAGATGACTCGTAATTTTCATCAAGACTTCATCAGCCGAAGGTTATAACTAAGCACAAAGAAGATGAAAACAAGACTGGCCAAGTGCTGTAGTGTCACAAGTCTCTTCAAATTTTAGCTACATGCTCTATTCAAAAGCCAAAACATAGTAGCTGGAAACACTTATTTCTAGAAACAAAAATAGTAATATATGAAGAAAACAAAACAAACGTAAACAAAAATATTAAGAAGAATCAAACAAAGTAAAAACAAAGATAATAAGCAAAGAAAACAAGATGTAAACAACAAGCAGCAAGCCAACTATGTACATGGCATGGGCACGACCCGACCTACTAAAAGTAATGCTTGAGATCTTGGCCATTGACAGGAAGGTTGTCAATCCTCTCGTCAAGTGATTTCAGATGATATGTGTGTGGTCCAAGCTTCTCGTGGACGAGTGTAAGTCCACCGGGCTCCGCTATGGAACCTAGTGGCATTCGAAAAAAACCTTTAAGTGAAGACAACACTAATGCTTCAGGCACTGCGTGCAACATAGGCTCGGATGATGGCACGGGGTTGGGTTATTAGCATGTCTTATGTACTCAGGTCGTCATCTACACTCGTGGACACATCCTGGTACTGCTTGATCAGGCGGTCAAAAGGTAACCACTGTTACGACACACAATTTGTACCAAGACTGATCATCTTTGAATTGTGATTGGTCCCTAGGTTTCTTTGTTCGCTCGTAGTGGTGAGCTTGTGGGTTATGTTGTTTCTTGGTCCTTGATAAAAGTTCTACAAATGATAGAGCTTGTTGATAGAACCCAACCCCTCGGGGATGGGGTTTCCTCTCTTGACCTTAGTGACAGTTTTCAGAGATTTCTCATGATTACCTTCATCAATTGTTATGTGCCTGAAAGTATCAACATTGTTCGCGGAGTGGAGTATCACTTTGAGTACGACCATGTTGAGGCTGAGGGTTCTTAGGAATCCCAACATGAGTGCTTCATGATCAGCGATGTTGTTTGTGCATTTGAACTTCAAGCAGCTTGAAATCATGCATTTTTTGTTGTTTTGGGTGGCTGAACTATACCCGGTCCTTGAGCCATCATATGTATTTGATTCGTTAAAATCCATGGCCCACAATTTGTTTATACACATACCGTTTGACATGCTTGTACTGATGCTGCTAATACAACTACTATTGGTACAATCAACTGTAAAAGTTTCATTACCATCAGTTGGGAAAGGAAGGAGTCCCAACTGTGTGTCTAATGAGGTTGGAGTTGGCCATGCATGATAACACTCCACTGTTGTTTCCAGAAGGGAGTTTCCAAACATGAGTTCTGTGAAGGCCAACGGTTCGTTCTCGTCGTTAAGAGGAGTGATGTTGTGTTTAATATAAATCTCGGATAACACCCGGATTTGGTTGCATTTTCCCTTGTACGGAAGCCACAAGTGGGACCAGTGTGTAGCAAAATATCCATCTAGCTTGTTGGACTAGTCTGTGATGAGTAATAGACCATATGCTTCCGGTATGTCCACAACAACTATGTTCATGCATTGGTGGACTCGACTGTCATGAGATAGTTGGATGATCACATATCACAGTTCACCAATGGCTGATACTGATGTATGATAAAGTTGGATGATTTGTGCGGATGTCTTGCTCCATTGAGCATTGATCTTCCTAGCGATGGAGAGTGACATGATGTTGGCTGTCACGCCAGAATCAACCAAGCAGTTGTGAACATTGTAGTTAAAAACTTCAAATGAAAGTATGAATGGGGGGAACATGAGTTTTCTTCTTCCATCTAGAGTGTATTGAGCACAATGGAAAGTGATCCGGGAGGTGTGCTTGTTCCCTTGCCGGTAGAGGTTGTGCTGTCTGTCCCAATGCACACAACAGGATATCTAGTTGACTTTGGACATGGCTAACTTGAACAAACTGATGTTTACTCAATTTTTCTTAATGTCATCAACAATATCATAGTCCAATGGTGGTAGACTCACCGAGGTGTCGGGGTGCAATAAATGTTCATGTTTTCTGGTGGAGTGTTTTGCAACTTGCTTCTCATGGATGTACTCTTATCCGCCGCTGTCTTCCCAGACTTGATTTGTGTTTTTTGCTTTTGGGTAGCTGGTGGATCGACCTTCTTCATCAGTAGTCTCACCTTCTATTACAATTTCCCAAGTGTAGGGGGAGCCACTTTACTCCTAAGATTGTAATGATCATTTTGCTTTTGGGGTTGCTTCTTAGTGTTCATCTTCAACATTACTTGCAAGCACTGATATGCTTTCACCACATGCCCAGAACTTGATGTTTCATTAGGTGCAACCTCTTTGTCATCATCAGTGTCTTCTGACTGCTCTTGCATATTACTTTCCACATCAAGTGTATGACTGTAGACAAAGCTAATGACTCGCTTCCAATCCGAACAAGAGTTCTCATGATGATGTTCTTTGTGGAAGGAACAAAACTCCAAATATGCACACTATTCGAGTTGGAACACATGCTTCTGCATAGTTTTTGAAGTGAACCCATTACTGCTTGATGAGTTGCCTGATGAGCTCTTTTCCTGTCATTGTCTAGGCGGATGGCTACTTGCAAATGTGTCCATTTTCCGTTGCTCGAGCTCGGACACTTCCATGGTCAAGTTCTTGACAAGGCGAGTGAGGGTCTTAATATTGATTACTTCCTTGTCTCTGCAATTTCTCACCATTGCTTGGGGCTTCCTGCTCGCATCCTTAGAGTCCTTCGTTGATTTGTCATCCTTGATGACTCTGTTCACGCATAGGTCTTTCTCAGCAGTAATATCCTCTATGCAATTTTCCAAGAGTTTTGGTTTCGCAGCTTGCTTGACGAACTGTGCAATGCTGGTTGGCAGTGCGGACGTGTAGTAATCAATATTGATGGAGTCGTGAGGTTTAGTGTCCATTGAAAACTTGTTTAGAATATGCATAAACCTTTGATTGAAGTCTTTTACTTTTAATTTTCCCTCCATCTTGAGGCTTCCCAACTCTTTGAGTAGCATGGGTGGGGTTTTGTCATCAAAAAACTTCTCAAGGAACATGCGTTTGAATGCACCCCAATTTTGTATAGAGTTTGGTGGAAGGCTATGATACCATGAAGCTGTGCGACCATCCAAGGTACATGGGAACAATCTACATGCTACATTGTCAAATCGTACCTAAGGGTCTGTAACTATAGGTAGAAGCTGTCTAAGCGGTATTCAACATTCACCGCACTGTTAGGGTTGAACTTGATGTTCATTCTATCCACTCGCTTTGGCATCTTGTGCAGAATAGCTGGGAGAGCCAATAGTCCCTGAGTCATCTATTCAAGATTTGGGTCAGCCATCTCTTCTTCCTCTTCTTCCTCTTACTCTCTTTCAAAGTCTGATGGTTTCGACTCTGAGTCTGTCGATTCATCTTTGCCTCCTCCGCCTCCTGTATCGAAGTCTGATCCCAAGATCATAAGTGCGTCTTGTTCGCCTTACTAGAAGACTAGAGGTTCCTCTCTATCTTCAATAGCTTTTGCCATACCTTCAAGTGTGGAAAGGACTACCTCTTCCACTATTTATAAAACAACTCCCGTGGGAGTGGCTTTTGATTTCCTTAATGCATATGGAAGATGTTGTATGCTTGGGATTAGTCCACGTTCTTTCGCGAACTGGCAAGTGATGGGATGGATGAAGTGAAGTTGATGATACAAAATATCATATTCAATCCTGGGAGGTGAGGAGTAACCAACTGCAGAGTCACGTGTATGTGAGAGGGAGTGCAAGTTACTGCCTTGACCAGAAGATTGATGAATGAGTGTGAGGGGATATTCAACCATATACTACTAGTTTCACTCCTTCTAGCGCCAGAAATGTTGACGGTGCTGGACCCGTCAACATTCAGGGGGTTACTAGGGTATGAAGTCCCAACTCGACCTCACACCATTTGGTGTGGGAGTCCCATCTGGTATGATGGCTCAGTTTCCATTGTCTTAAGGATTTGCCTCAACTCTTGCTTGTCAACACAGGAGAGTGGTTTGCTTTTACTTCGAGAAGTGAGGTTCACGTGCCTGGTCAATGCTAGTGTACTTGTGTCAATGGTTCTTTCACTATAAGAGGAGAGGGTGAGAGTGAGTCCCAAGTTGGTTGGGATGAAGTCCTAGCTCGATTAGGAACACACAACATAATAGGATGTGCACAACTTCCCAGAGGAGTAGTCCACATGGATGCGACATTCACAAGACACAAGGTAAGATAACATGTACAAAACTCAACGGATGAGTTTGAACGAGTGCAACAGTTGTTACAACCAGCTTTATTTGAAAGGTCTGTCTGATGTCCGGGGATATAGCCACCACAGGCGAGACAACGTTAACAGCATATACAACACATTTCCATAAACATATTATGTATTACAACAAGTGAAATAGTTCAAGTGTTAAACATAGGTTAAAGCAACATGCATTACAAGTGTTCAAGATTAGTCTTACAACAATTACAATACATGTGTGAAAATGTGTTGGCCTATTAGCAAGCTTCTGAATTAAGTGAAATTTCCAAGACACATCGTTAAACCATACATCACTAACACTGTGAGTGGGGCATTGGAGCCACTAGTTACTCTTCAAAGAAAAGATTATAGACTCTCTTGGCTATGTGAGAGGAGTTGAGGTGAAAAGTCCTTTCATGTACAAATGAGGGGTATTTATAGCCAAGGGTGAAACTGACCTTTGTGGTTGTTCTACTACCCTCATGACTGTTTGAACTCCATGACTTTTCAACTTTGCATGACTCTTTGTACATCAAGTGGGTCTCTTGGACTTCCACATTACATTACATTGATCGAAAACATAGCCCATAACAGAGATGTGGGAGACATGACTCATGAAATGACTCGACATGACAGTGCTAGTACATTTGTACTGTTGTTGGAGTGCATGTCAAGCTACAATGCTGCTAGGTGATGGATATCTTCGTGGTGTAGCACAACTTCACCTCTGCATGGAAAAGTGCATGAAGTATTCGATGGTCTTTGGTTTGCTTGATGATGCTTTGGCATGTTGTTCCTTGCTTGCATGTTGGAAAGCATGTCAGGGTCATCTGTTTGCGAAAGGTGCATGTTCACCCATTCATCTATCCATGAGCACATCTTTCATGTTTGCTTGTCCGTTCATCCGTGAACACATCTTTGCATGATTATCCGTTCGTGAGCACATCTCTTTGCATGCATCGTTCATTCATCCGTTGGTGAACCTATCCTTTTGCATGTGCTCCTTTCGTTCATCCATTTCATTGTCACGCCGTGTTTTTTAGTGTACCTATGCTTGCAGTCACTAATGACGAGACGAAATCAAGTCCAAAAGCCTCTTGGTCTACCATGACACATGAGCATTTCGAATGCAGGTGACTGGGAGAGGTAGCATGGTTGCGAAGCAGGATGATGGCTCTGGGCACTGCTGATGAAAATTGCGCAAGAGTCACTAAGTAATGAAGATGTGAAATCCAGATTGATAGTGACTGTCCAAGAGGTCCAGCTCGGCTGGAAGGAAAAATTGCGTGAATATTGGGAAGGATGGTCTTGGCTGGAGGAAGGCAATGTAGGTAGAATTTGTGCAATTTCTGGAACGAGCGGGAAGCAAGGGCTAGAAGGAAAAATTTGCACAATTTTCTAGAGGAACAGGCCAGGCTGCAAGGAGGATCAATAGGTAGAAATTACATAGGTTTTGGGAGGAACTGGCTGGGAGCTTGGCAGTGAAAACTGCATAATTCCCAAAGGGAACTAGCAGTTGGCTGCTATGTTATTGGCATCAGAAATTGCGCAATTCCCGGAGGGAACTGGAAATCTGATGCTAGGAGTTGTTGGTGAGGAAAACTACACTGAGGCTGATAGGCTAGCCTACTGATCATCTTTGCGCAGTTTCTGAGTTGAGCGGACTGCTGTCTAGCAGAAGGCCTACTCATGAAAATTGTGCAATTTCATGGACGAGTAGCCAGTCGACTGTCGGGAGGACTGACTGGGAAAACTGCACAATTTTTTGAGGGAGACAGGGACGGGCACTTGGTCTCTGTCCAGCCTGTCTATGCAATTTCCTGAGTCAATAGAGTGGGCAAGGTCAGTAGCCTTCGCACAATTTTTAAGGGGAGTCAGTCCTGTGGTGATTACTGGGTCTGACTGTCTGGGTGGTCAACATGTAAGCTGATTGGTTTTATTGCATTCAGCACAACGTGGAAATACTTTCTTGGTGCTTCTGCATTGTTCTGGGCAGTAGGGTGATGGTTTAGTTGTTAAAGGGGAGTTTGGTCGTCAAAACTTCAGCAAAATGACTAAGTGTGTGAACAATCGAGATATGCATAGGTGATTGTGCGAACACGCACTCACATGACTTGACGACGAAATGAATCAAAACATCCAAACACACATGTTCAACATGATTGACCAACAGTGCAAGCAACAAGCGTGACATTCATGATTAATCATTGACCAACCATGACAATGCTTGTGTGACAATGAATGTGACTCCAGTGTGAGTGCGTCAGATGCTTTCATAGCGAACACACAAGTACACACGAAGCGCAGACTTTGAGCATAAACATAACATGGTCGCAAGCATGACTTAGACACCAACATGAAGAAACTTAGGTGAAATGAACAAGCAAGGCAGATGCAAAGACTCCCATGGCTCACGTGTTGGGTGTGGAGCATGATTATTTAGAGGTCTTTGTTTTAGCCGGATGTATACCCCATGAAGTTTGTACACCCCTCCATGCGAGGGGGTGCGGGGGTGACTTGTCCCCCTTGCGGGGGTTCGGGGGGGTCGATCCCCCCCGGCTGGGGGGTCCGGGGGCCAGCGGTGCCCCGGTGGGGGTTTTAGGGGCAGGGTCCCTGAAGCTAAAAACAGATGTAAAATTGCCTTGTAAAAGGATAGTAATTTCTAGTCAATCTGGGCCATTCATTAAGTGGATGATCTGACGGTAGAACTTATGTTTAGTTTAGGGGTTTTTTCCCTAGAAGGAAACCCCCCTCTTTGTATGATGGAATTGTATTGAGTCTATGTAAAAGATGTGTATTCTCCGAGCGAGAAACGGAGAGGTGAGACTGTGAGAGAAAACAGAGGATATTACAATGGATTTGCTATAGGTTGTGTCTCTTCATTTTGCTAGATAATAGAAAGGAAGGACTGGCTGTTCGGGGTGGACATAGCCCAAACTCGGTGAACCACGTATATCCGTGTCTCTCTGGTTTTATGCGTTTTCTATGTTTATATTTATGCAATATTCTATGTGTTCCATTGTTGTGTAATATATAATTTTCTAACAACTGGTATCAGAGCCGAAGGTCTATTTGGCTGATAAACTCGCAGGAAAGAAGGGTTCCTCGTTCGAGTGGGAGAAATGGTGGAAGATGGTAAGTTTAGGGTCGAGAAATTTAACGGCAAAAAATTCTCGCTATGGAAGATGCAGATGGAAGATTATTTGTATCAGAAAGATCTGTACCTACCATTAGGCAAAAAAACAAAGATGTCGATGGGTATGACAGATGAAGAATGGAACCTTCTCGATAGAAAGGCACTCGGAATAGTATAGTTGTGCCTCGCAGCATCGGTCGCCTTTAACATTTCAAAGGAAGCAACGACAGAGGGTTTGATTAAGGCGTTGGAGAAACTATATGAAAAACCCTCGGCCTCAAACAAGGTATTTCTTATGAAACAGTTATTTAATATGAAGATGTTGGAAGGTGGATCTGTTGCAGACCATTTAAATGATTTTAATAATGTTACAAGTCAGTTATTTTCTGTAGGGGTAAACTTTGATGATGAAGTTAGAGCTCTGTTATTCTTGTGCTCATTGCTAGAAAGTTGGAATGGTTTAGTAATGGCCATTAGTAATTCTGTTTTTGGATCTAGTACTTTATTGTTTGATGATGTTGTTGGTGCTATCCTTAGCGAGGAAATGTGACAGCAAAGCTTCGGTGAGACATCGGGTAATGCTGTGAGTGCAGAGTCTGGGGGAAGAAAAATGGAAAGAGGAAACAACTCAGGATATTGCAGTAAATAAAGGAAAGGCAGATCCAAGTCTAGATCGGGGATAGTGTGCTGGAATTGTGGAAAGAAAGGACACCTAAAGAAAGACTGTAGATCTCGGAAGGGAAAAGAAGGAGATGCACAACAAGAAAACAATCATGAAGCAAATGTGACAGGTGAGGTGTTACAAGATTCTTTAATTCTTTCTTTCAAAAATATTACTGATTCCTAGGTGGTAGATTCAGGGGCCTCATTCCATGCCACACCTGATAAGAAATATTTTCATGACTATGTTCAAGGAGATTTTGGACAAGTTCATTTGGGTGATGATAAACCCTATAAAATTTTTGGAATGGGTAAGGTTCTTGTAAAACAACAGAATGGAAACCAATGGCTACTAAAGGAGGTAAGGCATGTTCTAGATCTGAAGAAAAATCTGATTTGAATAGGCCAGTTAGGTGGTGAAGGTTGTGTGACAACTTTCACAGATAAAGCTTGGAAGGTCACCAAAGGAGCCCTGGTAATAGGAAAAGGCGAAAAGGTCGGTATTGTATTTGTGCAATGGTATTTCTAACTCTATTAATGCTTTAACTTCCAAAGGAGCAGATGCAACATTATGGCATCATAGGCTCAAACACATGAGTGAAAAGGGGATGAATATTATTCACTCAAGGAATTTGTTGATGGGTTTGAAGAATGTTGATTTGGACTTCCGTGAGAATTGCATTACAAAAGAGAGTCAAATTTCTCAGAGTTGGGAAAGAAAAGAAGAGCGAAAAATTAGAGCTTGTGCATACAGATGTATGGGGAACTACTTAGGTATCATCTCTTGGTGGCTCTCGTTATTATGTTACTTTTATTGATGATGCAACTAGAAAAACATGGATTTATTGTATTAAGAATACATCTGATGTATTTGATACTTTCAAGAAATGGAAAGCTTTGGTTGAGATTGAGATAGGAAAGAAATTGAAGTGTCTCAGATCTGACAATGGAGGTGAATATTGTAGCAAAGAGTTTGATAGGTACTGTTCAGAGAATGGAATTTGCAGAGAGAAGATAGTTCCAAGAACACCACAAGAAAATGGTGTGTCAGAAAGGATGAACAGAACAATCATGGAGCGTGCAAGGTGCATGCGATTGCATGCAAGATTGCCTTTACAATTTTTGGTAGATGCTGTAGATACTGCTGTTTATCTAATTAATAGAGGGCCTTCAAGTTCCTTGGATGGTGGTGTTCCAGAGGAAGCATGGACAGGTAAAAAGGTAAACTACTCTTTTTTAAAGCCTTTTGGTTGTGAGGCCTTTGTCCATATTAATCAAGAAAATAGAACAAATCTTGAGGCAAAGTCAAAGAAATTTACCTTTATTGGATATGGTGTTAATGATTTTGGTTATCGCTTATATGATTATGAAAATCACAAAATCATTAGGAGCAGAGATGTAATATTCAATGAAAAGGTCTTGTATAAGAATCAGTTGCAGGAAAAGAAACAGGAAAGAGAAAACAAGGAATACGCAGTTCTTGATGAAATCATTGAAAAAGTAAAGGTGCTTGAAAATAATAATAATCAACAACCACAACAACAGCAACCACCACAACAGTAACAGGCACCCCAAACACCTGAAAGTGGTGTTAACCAGGATAAGTATACCCCTGAATGATATTCTCCTTCATTATTTTATTTATTGTTGACTGATTCTGGTAAACCCGAATGTTATGAAGAAGCAATGTAGGTTGAAAGTAGGAAGAAGTGGGAGCTAGCCATGGAAGAAGAGATGGAATCCTTAATGCATAATCGGACTTGGGACTTAGTCAGGTTTCCTGCAGGTAAAACTACATTGCAGAATAAATGGGTTTACAGGCTGAAGGAAGAAGATGGAGGAAAACAGATGTACAAAGCTAGACTTGTGGTGAAGGGGTTTGCATAGAAGGAAGGTATTGATTTTGATGAAATATTTTCTCCTGTTGTTAAGATGACTTCAATCAGAACTATTTTAAGTCTAGTAGCAGTTGAAGATTTGCATCTTGAGCAGTTAGATTTAAAAACAACCTTTCTCCATGGGGATTTGGAGGAAGAGATATATATGTAGCAACCACACGGATATGAGGTAAAAGGGAAGGTGAAACTAGTGTGCAGGTTGAAGAAGAGCTTGTATGGCTTAAAACAGGCTCCAAGGCAGTGGTATCTAAAATTTGACAAGTTTATGTCTGAAGAAGGTTATACTAGATGTCACTCTAAGAAGGTTATACTAGATGTCTGAAAAAGCAAAATGATGGCAGCTATATTATATTGTTATTATATGTAAATGACATGCTTGTTGCAGGGTCTAACATGTAGGAAATAAATGTGCTCAAAAGAAAATTGGCAAATTCATTTGCAATGAAGGATTTGGGAGCCACAAAACAAATCCTTGGTATGAGAATAACTAGAGACAAGAAAAATCGCAAATTAACATTGTCTCAGAGTGAGTACATACAAAAGGTGTTGGAAAGATTTAATATGCACAACGCAAAACCAGTTAGTACACCTTTTGCTAGACATTTCAAACTTAATAAGGAAATGTTCCCAAAGACCCAAGAAGACATGGATTATATGTCTAAAGTTCCATATGCATTAGCGATTAGAAGCTTAAGGTATGCAATGGTTTACACAAGGCCTGATATTTCACATGCAGTGGGAGTTGTAAGCAGGTACATGAATAATGCAGGAAAGGAACATTGGATGGCATTGAAATGGATTCTCAGATATTTGAAAGGTACCACAAATCAAGCATTATGCTTTGGTGGTTCAAACATTTCTCTACAGGGATATGTTGATGCAGATATGGCAGGTGACAAAGATAACAGGAGGAGCACTACATGATATGTATTTACTGTAGGTGGAACAACTGCCAGTTGCGTTTCAAAAATCCAAAGTGTTGTTGCACTTTCAACAACAGAAGCAGAGTATGTTGCTACTACAGAGGCTAGTAAAGAAATGATTTGGTTACAAATGTTTATGGGTGAATTGGGTAAGAAGCATGATATGGGCACGTTATACAGTGATATCCAAAGTGCCATTCATATTGCAAAGAACTTAGCATTTCATTCCAGGACTAATCACATACAACTCAAGTACCATTTCATACGATCAGTGTTGGAAGATGGAGAGTTGAAGCTGGAAAAGATACACACTAGCCAGAATCTTGCAGATATGCTAACAAAAGTTGTAACAGGGAAAAACCAAGAATATCCTCAGTTTCAATTGGTCTTCAAGGATGACGACCAAGATGAGAAATAGCCAGGTCCAAAGAGGAGTCATTTTCCAACAAATGAAGCAGTGGTGGATTTTCTACAATCATTCTCCAAGTGGGAGATTGTTGGGTGTGGAGCATGATTATTTAGAGGTCTTTGTTTCAGCTGGATGTATACCCTAGGAAGTTTGTACACCCCTCAATGCGGAGGCGACTTGTCCCCCCCGTGGGGGTTCGGGGGGGCTGATCCCCCCCGGCTGGGGGTTTTGGGGGCCAGCGGTTTAGTTTAGGGTTTTTTTCCCTAGAAGGAAACCCCTCTCTTTGTATGAGGGAACTATATTGAGTCTGTGTAATAGATGTGTATTCTCCGAGCAAGAAACAGAGAGGTGAGACTATGAGAGAAAACAGAGGATATTACAGTGGATCTGTTGTAGGTTGTGTCTCTTCATTTTTCTGGATAATAGAAAGGAAGGACTGGCTGTTCGGGGTGGATGTAGCCCAAACAAGGTGAACCGCGTATATCTGTGTCTCTCTAGTTTTATGCATTTTATGTGTTTATATTTTTGCAATATTCTATGTGTTCCATTGCTCTGTAATATATAATTTTCTAACATCATGGAGTGAACCTAAGGGTTTGCAGTCATCAAGTGAAACTCCCAAGGGAGGATTCGAAATTAGGTGTAGGCCAAAATTTTGGAGGGTGGTTGTAGTCTCTACAATAAGTACTTAGACAGTGGAGCATCATTCCATATGACTGACGACAAAGAGTTATTCAGTGACTTGGAGGAAAAATATCTCCAAATACATATCAAGATGGGTGACGATGGGAAGTATAGTCTTACTGGATTGGGCACAATTAGTTTTAAGAGGGGGCTCCACTCACCTTGAAGAATGTTATGTATGTTCCCAGGTGGAAGAAGAACTTGGTATCCATTGCCATGCTTAAGGATAGAGGTTATGATGTGATCTTCTCAAAAGGAAAGGCGTTCCTTCGACACATAGCCATGTGTCAAGTAAAGAAGATAGGATTTTAGGTGAAGAATCTTTAGAAGCTGGAGGTAGAGGAGTGCGCTGCTTTGAGCACAAAAGTAGAAAGGGTGCAGAGCCAAGATGTTAGCGAGTTGTGGCACAAGAAATTAGGCTACTTTCATCATAGGGCTTTGAAGATATTGCAACAGATCTCTAGCGGTCTTCCCAAAGGTACGGTTAAGCAAGTTGATACATGCAAGGGACTTTCAAAAAATACACCAAGTCTTCCTTTCACAACAGAGATAGTCGAGTAGAGGTTATTCTAGAGCGAGTCCATTCAGATGTGTGTGAACCTTTCTTGATATCATCCACGACCAAACACAAGTATTATGTTATATTTGTTGATGACTATTCTCGTAAATGCTAGATATTTTTCATGCAAAACAAGGATCAAAATTTCACAAAGTCTTGTGTGTTTAATGCATTGGTGGAGAAAGAGTTGGTCAAGAAGGTTAAATCTCTATGGAGTGATAACGGTGGTGAGTATGTATCAAATGAGTTTAAGAACTTCTGTGTAGCAGAAGGGATTAAACGGGAGTTGACGACACCCCATAACCCTTAGCAGAATGGGGTGGCTGAGAGGAAGAACATAAGCATAGTAGGGGCAACGAGGGTGATGTTGCATGATTAGAGCCTACCACTACACTTGTGGGCTAATGCATGCAACATAATTGTTTATGTTCAAAACTGTAGCCCACATCAGATACTTGAGATGAAGACACCAAAGGAGACTTATTCCAGTAAGAGGCCAAATGTTGATCACTTCAGGATTTCGGGGTCATCGGTATATTGCCATGTGACCAAATATCCATGGAAGAATATTGAGCCTACAACAAAGTTGGGGATATTTGTGGGGTACACTGATATACCTCACAACTATTAGGTGTACTTTCCGACCAACATGATGACAATGGTTCACATGGATGTTAGATTCGATGAGGAGAAAGCAATGCGAGTTTCCCATGAGAGGGAGCTTGAGCTACATGCGAGATGAGGAGATTTTAGCTCCTAAGGTTGAGGAGCCTTAGATTGATGTGGAGAATACCCATGTATAGGATTTGGGAGTGGAGACATCCACTCAAGAAGAGTCTTCCAGAGAGGGAAGAAAGCGCACTAGAGAGGATGAAATATTGTTGAATGATGCACAGGAGAATGTGGGAGCACCCACTTCTCACCGCAGGAAGAGGAGGTCACCTGAGAGGTACACTGGATACATGGCTCTTATGGGCAAATGTGTTGTGATAGAGCCATATTTCTTTAAGGAAGCAGTGCAACATTTGGTTTGGGTTCATGTTAGGTCCCTATAGTACTAGTGATTACCCCATTACTATTGTAGTTGTATCCCTTATTAATATTTTTGTGCCCCTATTGTCCCCATATTTTTATTACTGTGCCCCATAGAATCCCTCTATTGTTATTTTTGTGGCTTTATATTATTATTGTTAGGTCGGCGGGGTTATATTGTGACTCCTTAGACTCCTATATATAGAAAGGAGGTTTTGTCATTTGAATCATCCAAGAATTGTTCATTTATGTAATGTAAATGAGGTTGCCCCCTTGAAGAGGCTAAATTCTAAGGCGTTGATCTATATTTTCTATCTTTTTGTGAGCTGGTTTCATAACATTTGGTATTAGAGCTTTGGATTCTAGGGTTTCGCTGCTCCAAACAAGTCATCGTGACATTTTCGATATAATTTTTTTCTGCGATGTTTCAGAAGCTAAAAAAAAACCATTTGAGACGAAATCACATTGAAAATTGGGTCCGAATTTAAGAGCTTTTTGCACTATATTTGCGGAGATATGATCTGATGAAGTTGGTCTTTTTGCAGACTCTTGAATTACAGTCCAAACAGGTGACTTGGGAAAAATCATCATAAATTTCTCTCTGAGCATCATATTGAAATTTCGTAAGAAGGTATAGAAAGAGGATGGACTGTAGTTTCTTGTATATATTTTTCAGAGCCAAAGGTTGAAACAGTGGCTCGTGTCACATCGTACAAGTTCGCTCTACTGAACTAGTCTATAATCAGGTCACTGTGGGAGATTTGGCATAACTCTTCCCTGGAGAATCCAATTTGGATTAGATTGGTGGCATTGGAAAGAGAACGCAGAGGGATACCGCAAGTCGCAATTTCAAAACTGGATAATCCAAAATTACAGAGATACATCAGATTCAATATCAAGCTCCTACAAAGTGAAAAAAGGTGTGTAGTTTTTTTTTTTTAATTTTTGCATAAGCTTGGTTTGAAAAATTAGTTTGAAGGAATTCAAAGGGCATAGTAAAGCATTATTATCGGTAATTGATGCTCCTGTTAACACCCAAGTTGTTCCCTTTGACTCTAAGGGAATACTGCCGGGGTAACCACTAACCAATCTTTGGATTACAGCTTCTAGCCAAGCTGTAATCAGAGAGGGCTCTCTCTTTATGATTTGTCTATGTTATGATGGTGTTTTAGGCTAGCTATTATGCTCAGGTGTTGGTTTATGTTTTGGTTGAAGGATTTCTTTCAGGTCTTAAGATGTAGTGTTTAGGGAGTGAAATATCATTGGGCAATGGAGTCTGGAGTTGTGAAATGATTTGATATGCAGGATTGGTGGTGTTCAAACTGCAGGGCCTATTGTGTATCTTAGACAAACAAATTTAGCTTAAATGGTGATGTATGTCAACCAACAGAAAGCAATTAAGAATTTTCTATTAAGCTGGTGAGGTGAAAGTGAACACGCTGCACAGGAGCAAACTTGAATTCCTGTGACAAAGGCCACTGTGAAAGGTGTATTCTGAAAGTGCAGCAATTAAGAATTACACTTATCTAGATTACAGCTGAAGAAAACATTCATTAACAACACAGATTGAACTCAGGGTACTTAGTGAATAAATCCTGAAAGTTATTCTTTTTCCTTGTTGCTAAGTATTGAAAATTAGATAACATATATGGATTTTAACAAAACAAATACATAACAGAGAGAGTTACAGAGACTTATTGTATGGTGAAATACACAGGAATCCAGCAGTTATCAACAGACACCAGAACGCATTCAACACTTCAGAAATCCGAGAAATTCCATCACTTTCTTTATTAAACTTCTGAAAGGATTACAGCATAAGAATTTCTTCAGGAGAAATCAACAACAACCCTTGCAAGCTCATGCGAAGGGGACTTTATAGGAATGTTTATACAAAATATCTCAGGCATTGAGTCATCTGAGAGAGAAAATATCTTCATAAATTCGTACAAAAAGTAGAAAAGAAGTTATTACAACTTTGAATGCAGCATAAATGCTCTTTAAGTCTTTCAGAGGATAATTTTGACCTTTGGAGGTCAGTGAGTCGGTTGAGCCGCTTTGCTTTAATGCTGGAGAACGCGTCTTTATGTTTGTTGCGCTGTATTTTCTCGGGTTTGCCACCTGTGACTGTGATTGCTGCTGTGGTGACCGAATAGCCCTGCTGAGTTGGCTCAGCCTTTCATCTTTCCTCTGTATGCTTATCTATCAAAATTCTGCCTGTGTATGACTACTTATAAACTGGACAAAAATTAACATTTACAGGTTCTGGCTTGATAATATCATCTGTGTCAATTTTTTCCAGACTTCCTGTGTGGGCAATTGGTGCTTCACAATTGCCTCTATGGTTTCATCTGCTTCTGTATACTTATAAAAATTTGGAGGCACATCAAACAGATGATTGATCTCATTCATAATAAAAAATAGGTTGTCCACCCTATTGTATAAAGTTTGCCCTGATGCTGGCCCTGATTCTGCTGAAGTGTTGGGCTGTCCTGCAATTTGTCCTGCAGCATAGGCATCAACCCTCTTGGTGTAGTTTTCAAGGGTAAGCAGTCTTCCTACACTGCTTAATATGCTGGGGAGGCCTCTGTTCTGTAATGCCTGAAATCTGTCCATGAACTTGTTGATTTCAGTCTGCATATCCTGGGTTCTTCTTTCCAATGTTCCAACCAGGTTTCGTAGTGTCAGGACCCTTTTAACCATTGAGATTGTCTCAGTCCTGTGAGCAATTCCCATGGTGGCCAGTTGAGAGCTTGTCCTGTTATTTAAAATATTGATCATTCTGGTGGCAGCATCAGGCATGTTGCCAAGGCTTGCTCTAGCTCTGTGTATTTCCCTGTTTGCCTTTGCAATGAGTGTTGATTGTTCATCTATAGTCTCAATGTACTGCCACTGATTGGTGATAGACTGGCCAATATTGGCCCAAAGGACTGCTTTTAGCTCTGCTGTCACCTTTTCTAGTGTGAGCTCCTTTTCAAGCTCAGTTATTCTCTTTTTAAGAGCTTTTATTTCCCTTTCCTGCTCAGCTACATTCCGTTTGCTCTTCTCATATCTGTCATTTATTTTAGCAAAAGATTCTTTGGCTGAATTGAGCTCTAACATTTGAGCTTCCAGGACCTGAATTTCATTTTGGAGCTTCTGCATATCCAGACTATGAGTCTGCTCTGTTGTTGGTGCAGTTGTTGATGTAGTTGGTGCTGTAGGCCCTGTTTGCTGAGGAGGAGGGGCAGTTGTTGGAGCAGCTTCCTCAAGATTGATTATTTCAGGAGGAGGCTGGGAGGTTTGACCCTCTTCTCTTTGCTTCAATGCTGCCTGTAGTGCTGCCTTTGCAGCCTCTGATTCTCCTAGTTTGTCTTCAGTCCGGATTAGCTCCTTGTATAGAGATATCAACAGGGTTGTGGCCTCTTGATCATGCCTTTGCTGGGCCACATCATCTGTTTGATGGTGGATTGTGGCAGGGAGTTTGATCTTTCTCCTCAAGGCTGCCATGTCAGCATCCCTCAACTTCAATATCTCTTGTATCCCTTTGATATCTTTGGGATCATGTCCAATCTCAATGATTATGTCTTCCAAGGACCTTATTCTGTTGTCCTTTGCCTGGGATGATGCCCTCTCCAACTCCAGTTGAGAGGCTGTATTGTTAAGGCTATTTTGTAGCCTATAGTTATCCAAGGTTTGGTCTGCCAGGGAAGCATAGACCATCTCACCCGTTTGCTTGTGCAGTTCTATCTTGTCCATTGGGTGGATATCCTTGGCAAGGACTTCCAAGTTAGTCCTCAAATAATCAGAGGCAGATTGGGGCTGTACTACTGTTGGCATGAAATGACTCATGATCATTTTGCCTTCCTGCACATCATATGCAGACATGAGTCTTTGCTGATTGGTGGGAGCCAAGTTTAGCAGATGGTTGTACAACTGTCTCTTGATGGGCTCATTTCTCATCTTAATATCGATGAACTGTTGTTTAATACTAGGCCCACCTTCCCTTTGCTGCCTAGAGGAACTCACTTCTCCTCCCATTGCTCTATCCTGTTCCTGTTGAAAGGAACTTGCTGATGCTTCCCTACTGGGTGGGACCATACCAAAGGACTGTCCTACTGGCATCTCTTCCTCTGAGAGGGGATTGATTCTTCGTCTTTTCTCCCCATGAGTTGCTGATGTTGTGAGGGGAGTCTCTCTGTCCCTTTTCTTGCTTGTGTCCTCCTTTTGTGGAGTTTGGAGTATTGATGCCTCTGCTGAAGATTCTTGCCTTGGAGGCACAGTTTGTTCAGTGGATTTAGGGGCTTCCACTGTTTGCTTTTGCTGGACAGGTTGTTCCTGCTTTTGTTCTTGTTGTTGTTGCTGCTCCTCTTGCTGCTGCCCTTCTCCCTGCTGCTCCATCTCTTCTTGTTGATGCACTAGGGTTTCCATTTGCTCTTCGGATATAGGAGGTGGCTATTCCACCTGCATTTCTTTGCCTTTGTTGACTGTCTGTGGAGGATTCATGGCAGCTTGATGATGCGTTGTTGAGGACGAGGCAGCTGCTCCAAGTTGTTTTTTGTATGAGAGGGGAACCTGTCCACAAGTTTCTAAGTCAGCTTCCTTTTGAATATTTCTAGCCTCTCTCTCTAGCAGCTCCTCACTAGTAATTTCCTCTTCTAGGGTACCTTCTTCCCAGCTTAATCTATTGGCATACTGCTCAATCTCAGGCTGCCTCATGTGTGAATAGCTGCCCAATTTGTATCTTATCCTCCTGAGGGAGACAAAGTGATTGGGGTCATAGGGTATCCATTCAAAGCTAGTTTACAGTTTGAGGGCCTCTAGGATACTGTTTGCCTCTTTCCACCCCTCCTCTTTTCTGTTGTATAGGAAAGGGCCCAGCTGGCTCCTTACCTTCAACTGTGCCTTCTTGTTCTTGCTTTGGAAGTGGAGGTAGTCGGCATTCCCAAATTGCCTGAAATATTCTAAGGCAAAAAGCCTCATGGGGACATACCTTGGCAACCTAAAAGGCTTCAACTCACAGCCATATATTCTGATGACTGTGTGGTCTTGGTAGAGGTACCAATTACCAATGCTGTAGGTTTTGTTCAGGTGGAGAATTCTCCTCATGTCATCAGTTAACCTTGGAGGAGGAACACCATCCAATACTGTCATGGCTGGATGAATGAATAAGTCTATGAACTCAGAGTATGTGTATGGTGATACAGAGGCACAATGAAAAACAGAGGTCCAAAACACAACTGACCTTAGATTCCCCTGGGCATTGACTTGCTTCAAGGGAATAGAGAAGCTGGCTGGCTGATAAAACAAGAATAGGTGGTATATGTATGAAGTATATCTGAACAGTCTTTCCCTTTTCAAATTCATCAGCTGGTCATGAATCCTATCTGCAATGTACGTGGCATAATCATAATGTACAGCTGGAGGCTTTCCAGGAGAGAAAATAGACAACATTGCCATTATAATTTCATCCACCTCCTCCATTCCTATGAACCCTAGGACATAGCTGATCAAATCCACTAGCATTCTGCCCAATTCATTCAAGTAATGTTATCCAATAGGAGGAGTTCTGATGGCTTCAGAGCCTGGTTGTACAAACAGCTGGTTGATTTTGATGATCTGGTCATTTGACAACTTATTCCCCTTATTTATCAAGTTCTGCATGTGGAGGGGGGTCAATGGCTTTGAAGTGTGGAAGTGCAGCATCTCATTTATGCTTTCTGGGGTGATATGAAACAAAATTGAGCATATGGGGCCAAGGACAGCTCTTTGACATGGATCATAGCGTTCTTGGCATCTGTGAATCAATTCAGGCATAGCATTTACCTGGGGGAGGTTGTAGATGGGCAAGTTTGAGTCCCAAATCCCTAGGATGTCAGCTCCACTAAGGTGCTGGGCTTTCAACTCATTCAGCATCTGAATATTATATTTGGAGCCTAATGGAAACCAGTCTAACATTTGATAATCCATATCTCCCAGAGGTTTCCATTCTAATTCCTGGTGAGGGGTGTTGAGAGGCTTGATGTTCAGTGCAATTGGAGTCTCCATGGTCTATTCAGTTTCTGTCTTGCAGGTGAACTATTTGAAGTGAGAAGCACAGCACAAAGGTAACTTTTTGCAATGCCAATGTGAATTACAGAGACCAGAGGGTGGAGTGGGCACACAGCAATTGAAATACTGCTTGAATTATGAATAAGACCAATGCCTGGTCTCCCTCTGTCTTTTATGGCAGGTTTAAAATAGATTGACCAACTGTCTCACGATTGCGCGAGCAGTTTACAGTTTTTCGACCAAACGCGGGAAATGAAGGCTCAGCTAGTGGTTTTCGAGGTTGCAGTTGTAAAATAGAGGTGTTGCAGAGGAAAATTGCCGGTGAAATAGTGAGTTTCAGTGTTCCTTAAGCGTTCTGAGCAATTTACAGTGAATTTAGGCGTATGGAGGACGAACTACGAGAAATACCTGGCTAACCGCGAACAGTGGTCGTAACTGTGGGTGGAATTGGTACTCTGGAGGTCTTCAGGTCGATTCCAGCGGGGTGGCGCAGTCTTGAACGTAAAACAGCATGCGGAAGAAACAATAGCCAATAAGCAGAAAGTATGAAAAAATGCGATTTTTGGCCATAATATGGACTTTTGGCAATTTGGCGCTTTTTTCTCGGATGACGTCAGCATGACGTCATAGGGTGGGGTCAGCCTCGGATGACGTCAGCATGACGTCATCGGGTGAGGTGGCGAGCTGCCATTGGTCCACGGGGTAATGAGGTGGCAGGCACGTTGGCACAGATGCGGACAAAAGTGTGATGCGGTGGCAGGCACGGTGATGACGTGGGGATGACGCTGGACCCGCAAACCGGGCGGTGAGTGACCTAACGGTTACGGTTTAGCCCTAACAGTTACGGTTTCTCGGGGCGGTTATGATACGGCCCCGCATTTGTCAGAGGTCGCTCCGAGAGCCCTCAATGGGCGACGCGTGGCCGCGCACTGACGTAACGCAACGTCACTTTCTCGGGCGCTAAATCTCTGCTGCGGGGGCCGCTCCGATATTAATAAGGACCGTCGGATCTCTTGGATCTGATCCGACGGTGGACGGGGGAATGATATGATCGGGGATACGAATGCGGGCGGATACTTTTTTATTATTTTTTTTTGGGAGCAGCGCCCGGCGGAAACCTTCGGATATATGGGTTTTCATAATGTTTTCAATGTATTTCAAAATAAACCAAATGCATGCGCCAACTTTGGTTTGAGCGGCAGAAGCGGGTTTTTTGGTTTTTTGCATAATTTCAAAGGGGTTTCATGGGTAAAGGGGTTTTGTAAGGTTTTTCTGATGCGCAATAAGACAGCCCCAATACTTTGGATAAGAGAACAAAGTGGGTATTTAGGGGTTATTTTTGTAAATGAAGTGGGTATAGGCAAAACCAGGTCATTTGTGAGACTCCTTTTAGCAAATGAAGCTTTTTAAGGGGCCAAATGAATTCAGAGGAGGGGAGGGGGTTAGGGTTAGGTTCATCAAAGTGACCAGATGCCATTTGATCCCTGACAGAGAACTTATTGGCTATAATGCCAAAGGGAGGGATATTTATACAAATTTTGGGGTTTATACACCATGGTGTTAATACTAGTAGGGGAAAGGTAATGTAGGGGGTTTACATAGTAGTGTTAGAGTTAATATGGATGAAGGGGTAAATGGAGGGGAAACCACTAAGCTTATTTGAAACTTACTTAGTTTAGAGAGTAGATCAAAATGAAAAGATTTTTAGACAAGAAATGTGGCTTCTAAAAGATTAAGAACCACTGTGAAACCATAATCTATCCCATGAAACTCAGATGTTGAGGGAGTGTTAGTAATGAAATGGAGAGGGGGAGAAGGGAGGTTAGACATGCCTCTTGATTGCTGTAACTTGATGAGGAGTAACTCCATCTGAATTTCATTGACTTTGCTTTGGTCAAGCAAGTCAGCACACATGCAACTTGTAGGAAATGACCTTTCTGCAACTCCAACTGCCTACCCATCTATTTGCCTAGCATTTTTATTCCTTCTTGGAGGGTGCATTTGGACTTGCAGACCCTTACTTGCCTTTTCTTTTCTTTGGCTTTTTTCTTTTGTTTTCTATCTACTTCTGCCCTTATTTCTTCCAAGGTCCCAGATTAAGCTGTTGGGAGCCTTCTTTTCTCTACCTGAACTACTTGTCTGCCAAGATTAAACAGTTTGGACAGACTTCCTTCTCTATTCTACAACAGAAAATTCAAACATGGCATGATCCAGATTAAACTGTTGAATCATCCATCAAAATTTGGAACCAGGTCGAGCTCTTTTCATACCTTGTCTCCTTCAGGAAATATGGGATCTTTGCATAGCCAAAGCAGAGCATATTTGGAACTTCTCTTGCCAATCATGAAATATGAAACCTATTGGTATAGGTAGCTAACAGTGGCTCCACATGGGGATGGTTTTTCATTTGAAAGACCAAGAACAGCAGGTCAGATTGCCTTGCTCTTTGACTGCCCATATCATTCTTGAAGTTTGCTGCTTTGAAGTGCCAAATTGTGTGCTTCTTTTCTTGGAAGGCCTCTGATTCTATTTACCTTTTGCTGACAGTCAATAAAGTAAGAAAGCTGCATTTTTTACAATTTTGAACAGAAAATAATATATACATCTGCATATTTACATGGGAGAATCAGGTTGCACTCATGGGTGATATTCAAAATAGTGCTTCAGCATCCTGCCATTCACAGGACCTTCATCCAAATCAGTTTCATTGAGACTCTTAAGGAAGTAAGTGTTGTTTCCTTGTACTGCTTGGACAGCAAATGGTCCTCTCCAAAGGGAATCAAATTTTCCATGTTTTCCCTTCTCCTCTCTTCTTGCATCCCACTTGAGGACTTTGTCACCAATGCTGAAGTCTTCTGCCTTAGTTCTTCTATCAAAGGCCTTCTTTAATTTCTCTTGTAACACTTGCACTCTGCTGAAAACTTGGTCCCTAGTTTGCTGCAAACAAATTATCTGATTGATCCTCCTTTGCATATCATTTGGTTCTGCTTGGCTTTCTTGAAGAAGCTTCATAACAGGCACTCCTAGTGATGAGGGAAATTTGGCTTCTAGTCCATAAACCAACTCATATGGGCTGGTCCCAATTGATCTTTTGGTTGTTAGTCTATCTGCCCATAGGGCATTCACAAGCTTCTTATGCCAATTCTTTTTGTTCTCTTCTAGTACTTTCTTTATGATATTTACCAGGCTTTTATTTGATGACTTAGCAAGGCCATTTCCTTGAGGATAGTATGCAGTGGAATGGCCCAGAGTGATGTGAAATTTATGGCAGAAGTTGACCATTTTCTTGGATCTGAAAGCAGCAACATTGTCTGTTATTACTTTGTCAGGACAACAAAATCTAGCCAATATGTTGTTCTCCAAGAACTGAATGATAGTGGAATCATTTGCTTGTCTGCATGGAACAGCTTCAATCCACTTGGTGAAGTAGTCTGTGGCTGTCAAGATCCATCTATGTTGGCCTGAAGATGAGGGATGAATTTCCCCAATGAAGTCCAATCCCCATTGTTGAAAAGGTCTCTCTGTTGCTATAGGCCTTAAAGGAAGTGGTAGCAACTGCCTCTTTCCCTCAAACACTTGACATTTATGACATGAGGTGGTGAATTTCTTAACATCAGAGAACATGGTGGGCTAGTAGTACCTAGCCCTTAGTATTTTATCCACAGTGGACTTCCAGTACAAGTGTCCACCACAGTCTCCTGCATGAAACTCTTGCATGATATTGTTAGTTTCATTTTCCATTAAACAGTGCAGCAATATACCTTCATGGTTTTTCCAAAGCAAATTGCCATCCATCACACAAAATCTTGAGGTTTTCATTTTTAAGAATCTACACTTAGTTCTGGACAGTCCTGGGGGAGCACACAAGTTTTGTACCACATAACAGATATCAGAGTACCAAGGGGATTGTTCAAAGGCTACATTGATCTTTGGAGTCGCCAACTCTGTTTCACTGTCCAGCTGATTGATGTCTAGGGCTTGGAAATTTGCTTCTGTCATTAATTTGGCCAGACCTTGCCCTTTTATTAATTTTGTAGGTTTTATTTCAATGTCAAATTCCAAAATGTTGGCAATCCACTTTCCTCTTCTGCCCTCTAAATTCTCTTGGGTGAGAATGTCTTTGACAATAGGACTTGGTACATAAGCTATGACATGGGAGTATAGAATGTAAATCCTAAAGTCTTTAATGGCTTTGACCAAAGCATAAGCTTGCTTTTCCATGATTTGATATTTCAGGGGTGCATCTCTAAGAGCTTTGCTAAAGAAAGCAATTGGCTTTTCATTTCCTTGGTCATCCTTTTGCAGTAAAACAGCAGCTATAGTATGCTCAGAGGCAAAGGAGAAAATTATAAAGTCTCTGTCAAATTGAGGATTGGTCAGGACCGGGGTTCGAGTAAGGGCCAGTTTTATACTCTCAAAGGCTTGATTGGCTTCAACAGTCCACTTGACTTTTGAATCTTTCTTTAGCATGTTATTTAATAGTCTGATTAGTTCTGCTAAGTTTGGGATAAACCTCCTTAAGAAATTGATTTTTCCCAAGAATCCTTGCAACTCTTTGACATTTCTTGGGTGGGGCATTTGTAGGATAGCCTGTATCCTATCTGGGTCAATTCTAATGCCATCTTTGGATATGATGTGGCCCAACAACTTACCTTCCTCTAAACCAAACAGGGACTTCTTGGGATTCAAGGAAATTCCATATTTTCTGCATTTTAGGAAGATCTGTCTCAAATGTTTTATATGTTCTTGATCTGATTTTGAGAAAGGTGTAAGGTCATCTAGGTAAATGACTAAAAAGTCATGAATCTCCTTGGCAAAGGCAATATCCATGGCTCTTTGAAAAGTTGCCCCTGCGTTTTTCAATCCAAAAGGCATCTTTACATATTTGAAAGTTCCCCATGGGGTTGTAAATGCAGTTTTGTCTTGATCATCAGGGTGTACCAGGATTTGGTTGAAGCCTGAAAATCCATCTAATAATGAGATCCTGGAGGCCCCTACCACCCTTTGAAGAATGTGATCCATCTTGGGTAAGGGGTAGTTATCTTTGAGGGATACTTGGTTCAGATTCCTTAAGTCCACACACAGCCTAATTTCACCGATCTTCTTTCTTGTAGGGACTAAGTTGGAGATCCATTCAGAGAATCTGATTGGTGCTATGATGCCTGCTTTGAACATTTTTTGTACCTCTTGTTCCATTGCTGGGAGAAGCATAGGATTGATTCTCCTCAATTTTTGTTTAAAGGGCTTTTGATCAGGTTTGAGAGGGATAGTGTGCTGGATTACAGAGGTGTCATAGGACTTTAGGTCCTCATAGCTCCATGCAAAAACATCCTGGAACTCTTTGAAGAGGTCAATGTATCTTGGCTTTTGGTCAGGAGGTAAGGAAGCAGATAATTTGATTATCTTGGGTTTGTCAATTGTACCTATGTTACATTCTTCAATGGCTGCATTTAAGGGCTGCATTTTTGGTTTTCTAGGAATATCATTTGAGTCAAAGATGTCTTCTAGTGGGGTTAGGCCTGTTGGTAGAAAATTGTCTTTCAGCTCAATGATTTCAGTTTCAGCATTGGACACTCCCTCTTCACAGTTAATTTGTTGAATTTGCTGGATGTTTTCTATATTGAAAATAGTTGGATTCAGCATTTGTTTTGCAGTTCTAGGTGATATTGGGTGAGTAATCTGTTGAAACTGTATTTGTGATGGACATGCTCCATCAGATATTTGTGATTGACTTGCTGTCTCAAGTATTTGTGATTGACTGGCTGTCTCATTGTCAATATTTAGCCCTGCAAATTCTTGTTGCAGAGTTAAAAAATGGTTTATTTGCTTGTCATCCTCAAATACTTGCCAATCATTAACATTGTTTGGAATGGAGGGTCTGTGTTTTACCTCGGCTGTAAAACAATGGTGGGGCTCAAAGGGCAACTTGCAGGTACTTGCAAAGGTGGCTAAACTATGAGCATGTAGATTGTGGGTTCTGGGAATTTTAGTAATTTGGAATTCAGAGAAAAAGTTTAGCACCTCAGCGACAGCAGACCTATAAGTCCTTAGTCTTTTGTCATTGGTGACAAAGTTTCCCTTCACTTGTTGGATAACTAAATCTGAATCACCCATGATTGAAACCCTGGCAGCTTGCAAGAATTTTACTAACTTGAGGCCTAGTAAAAGAGCTTCATATTCTGCCATGTTGTTAGTACATCTGAAATTCAATCTATAGGCTCTGCCTTCTGCATGACTATTTTCTTTATTATGTACCCAAACTCCAGCTCCTGCCCCTAATTTGTTGACTGAGCCATCAAATTCAAGGAACCATAGAATATCCTGTTGGGAAGGAGATTTGATAATTTGTTCATGGGCTGGCAATGTGAGCAGCAGTTGTGGTTTTTTCTCTAGCTTATCTTCTAGGGCAGTCTCATCGTTTGATTGGATGTTCTTGACATCCAGGGCAGCAGCAACATCTAGTGTTTGATTGACTGTTGTTTCATGGGTGGTAATATTTTCATTTGAATCTTCCTCTTGTATGAATATCTTGGTTTCAACCTCACCTTTTGAAGGAATGGTGGTGTCATTGAAGAGAATGTATGAGTCTATGTCTGAGTGGATAGCATATATGGGAAAATTTTGAGGCTTTTCTTCACTGCTGACCATGTATTTCATTAGAGTTTCTCTGTACAGTCTTTTTGGTTGCCCAAAAACAGAGATGGTAGCATATGACATGTCTAATTGTAGGGAACCTTGGAGTTTGGCTCCCCATGATCTTGATAACAGCATTCCATACTTAGGTGGGATATCAACAACTACCACATCCATTAGGATTGTCTTGTTTGGGTATTGAACCAGAGACACACATAAGTCTTTTATGAGACCTAGACACTTGACTTGGCTGGAGTCAAAGGAAAACAGATCCTTATATGGTCTTGTTATGTCTAAATTCAATCTCTCCATGACTGCTTTTGGCATGAGATTGTGAGAGGCACCTGAGTCAAACATTGCATTATGTAATATTTTATCATGAATATGTAAACTGACATAGAAAGGCAGTACCCCTGTGATTACTGTTTTTCCATCCACTTCTGGGCCAAACAGGAGTTCTGGGGTGTCATCCATCACATTGACATCATCTTTGTTGCTATTGAGTTGAAGGGACCTTTTGATCTGTAGTTTGTAGATGTAATGCTTGGCTAGTTCTGCAAGAGGAATTGATATCTTTAATTTGCCAATTTCTGTTTCTAGATCAAAAGGTTTTTCAGATTGGGTCTTGGGGTTATAGGTGACAGTCCTTTCTTTGTTCATTAAATCTCCTTCTAGATTTTTATCTTGACTTTGAGACTTATCATTTTTACTCATCTCTTGAGGAGTAACATTTAAATTAGGATGAGAAGATGCAGTAGCCACAGGCTGCTGTCTTAAGGACAGTGGTTCAGTGATCTCCTCAACAATCACTTCTTCTGTAGGTGAATTTATTTTGTCATTAGGTTCTGTGACTATAACTCTTTCAGGCTACTGGTTATCCTTTCTCTTTTCAGGCTGGTTAACATTCACAGTTCTGCTCCTCAGCTTGTATTGTTTATGGACTTCATAAACAGCAGTGTCATAGCCTTGTTTGAAGTCAAAGGATTCACCTGATTTAGTTTGGAACAGTTTGATTTCATCATCCTCATGATCTTCTTGTGTTAAGAAAACTTGACTTTCACCATCTAGACCCATTAAATTAATCTCAGGATCTTCATTGGGCTCTGCTGAAGTGGAGGTTTCAGCATAATTTTCTTGGAAAGGGGGTCTTATATCTTGATCAGCACTGGTTTTGCCAATGCCTGGGTTTTGAGTTCTCCTAAAATTTGGATTCCTAGGAGGGTTGTTTTGTGGTGCTTCCCATGATGATTTTCTTTCAACCGATTCCACTCTATCACCTAATCTTTTCATTCCATTAAGTATGGCATCAAGCTTTTGATCAAAGGCAGAGGGTTCCTCTTTGAAAACAGTCCTCTTTTCCAACCTTGCCCTGTTTCTTTTGGCAATTAGGTTGGCTTCCACTGTGACAGCAACCCTTTGGGCCTCTTCAAGGGACTGACAGTCTCTTTCCTTCAACTGATAGGCCATGTCAGGGTCAAAACCATTAGGGAATTTGTACAAGGCTAAATCAGGAGGAGGCCTTAAATTCTGTGGAATTGAGTTATATACATTGTTAAATCTTGCACAATACTCCAAAACAGTCTCTTGGGGACCTCTTTTGATAGTGTCATATTCCCCAAGTATGTGCAGAGGATCTTTCTTCTTCTCCCATCTACTAGTAAAGGCTTGATACAGTTCAGCAGGAGTTGTAATGGAGTTTGCATTCAGGGATCTAAACCAAGTTCTTACATCCCCAGTTAGGCTTTGAACAAACATCCTCATTCTGACACTGTCATCATCTATTTCATAGGTCTCAAAATGGTCTTGCATCCTCTTGGCATGCTGGGCAGCTGTCAGAGGGCCATTGGAGTCAAAATATGAAATTTTGGTTTGGTAATCTTGGGGTAGGGCTGCAGCATTAGCTGGTATCTGCAAGGGTGCATATCTATTGGCCATATTTACAGGATTTAGAGGATTTACAGGGGCAGCTGGGATAATAGGAACAGTGGGTATCACAGGGGTAACAAGTAGGGGTGAACCTAGAGTGTTGGTTGAGGGGATATGTGCAGTGGATGAAGATGTGAGTGGAGGACTTTGAGATGTGGATGGTGAACTAGGGGAACTAGGGGTAGACCGGAAGAGGACCTTGCATGGGGTAGATATAAGGCTGGGATGATCTGAATCTGAGGTTACATCAGCAGGCTGCTCCTGCTTTTGCTGCCTCCTAATGTTTCTAGGGATGGTATTCGGATTATCAACAATGATGGGTGGTTTAGGGTCAGGATTTGCCCTAGTGTGCCGTGGATTTTTCTTAGGAGCCAGTTTCTAACTGTTTTTTAGGATTTTGCAGGAAATTTTTATATCTGAAAGGACTGGATGAAGATTTTGGAATGGCTATATATTCTCAGAGCTAAGATGAAGATTCCCTAAACAAGCTCCTCCTTAGAGTTGTTAATGTGATACAGAAACAGATTAAGGCCTCTTGACTGATTTTCAGGCTTGATAGTAGCTATGGAAAATATATAGTAATTGAAAAATCTCAAGCACTCCCCAGTGGAGTCGCCAATTATGTTAACACCCAGGTTGTTCCCTTTGACTCTAAGGGAATACGGCCGGGGTAACCACTAACCAATCTTTGGATTACAGCTTCTAGCCAAGCTGTAATCAGAGAGGGCTCTCTCTTTATGATTTGTCTATGTTATGATGGTGTTTTAGGCTAGCTATTATGCTCAGGTGTTGGTTTATGTTTTGGTTGAAGGATTTCTTTCAGGTCTTAAGATGTAGTGTTTAGGGAGTGAAATATCATTGGGCAATGGAGTCTGGAGTTGTGAAATGATTTGATATGTAGGATTGGTGGTGTTCAAACTGTAGGGCCTATTGTGTATCTTAGACAAACAAATTTAGCTTAAATGGTGATGTATGTCAACCAACAGAAAGCAATTAAGAATTTTCTATTAAGCTGGTGAGGTGAAAGTGAACACGCTGCACAGGAGCAAACTTGAATTCCTGTGACAAAGGCCACTGTGAAAGGTGTATTCTGAAAGTGCAGCAATTAAGAATTACACTTATCTAGATTACAGCTGAAGAAAACATTCATTAACAACACAGATTGAACTCAGGGTACTCAGTGAATAAATCCTGAAAGTTATTCTTTTTCCTCGTTGCTAAGTATTGAAAATTAGATAACATATATGGATTTTAACAAAACAAATACATAACAGAGAGAGTTACAGAGACTTATTGTATGGTGAAATACACAGGAATCCAGCAGTTATCAACAGACACCAGAACGCATTCAACACTTCAGAAATCCGAGAAATTCCATCACTTTCTTTATTAAACTTCTGAAAGGAT